>LR991041.1:17453043-18865145 GCA_905163495.3 Cosmia trapezina
AATAATCCTAGCATCTTGCAATAACCCTGATAAAAACTACAAGTTTATGTTGGATTTGAAAACCACGCCGTCCGGTTCGCCTACAGGGCCACGCGGCTCACTTCCATACGCGTTTTGTTTGATAGCTGCAATCTGTGGCTTGTAGGAAGCGTTTCCGTAGTACCTATCACGCGGCTCACGGGTGACCCCCGTGGCTCGAATGGTTCAGTAAGACAAGGCTCACCGGAGAGCCCCATGGCCTGAATGGAAATACCCGATTTTTCACATGGCGTTCAACGTGTTAAAAGTTTTCAATGACTAAACTTTATCTATATTATCAATTCTTTCATAAGTAAAGTTTTACTTAACAATTTAATGTTACCAGAAGAATTTCGCTTAAGAATTTTTAAATAGTCTGCATTATTTGCGGGTCAATTAAAAGAGGTCTACAAAGAAATATATTTTTGCTGATACAAAAAGGAGGACTCCGCGCCACGCATATCGAAAGTGAAGCACAGTAAGCCGGACCGTTTGTACAAACACGCCTCACGCACACATTTACATCATAGTACACGAGTGACACGAGCGACGCCGTCTTTGCAGGTACTGAAATCACGCACATAGATCGGTACGGTGCTTCACTTTCAATATGCGTGGCGTGGAGTCCTCCTTTTTTATACGTCTATGGCTGATAGCATAAAAGCACTACGGTAGCGAACAGAGTCGGTAAGCCAGTGACTGTATGATGGCACCAGTGACAGATTGCAAATTATAAAACGACCTACAGCCTATCAATTCAATAAATAGGGATGATGACTCAAATTTTGTTTTAAATATATATATGTTTTATATATAGATAATTAAAAAATATTGGACACGTATTTTTTCTTTTTTTACGTAATCAAAAGATTTCGGTGATAAATTGAGTTAAAATGTGGCATTACGTCACTCCTTGCTAGTTTTTATACGTAGTTTGTTATAGTAGTGACGTAGCGAGCTCCCACTCTACAACTTTAATGCGTTTTATGTAAGTCATTTTTGATCAATATTATAAAGCAAACGTACGTGTCTAATATTTTTTTACTATCAGACTGACGGACTATATAGAATTTCTTTTTTTTACCCCATTATACTTCCAGCACGCGGTACAATTTTGTTTAGGCTCGCACAACAATGTAGTATGGCATTTGTTTCCTCACATTTAATACGGAAATTCATAAAAACATGAAAACGTCAGAAGCTACATGGGTTAGCATGGTGACACAGAATTTATTGATTTGCTAATGTTAATTTTACTAAAGAATGTACATAATATATAAACTAACACAGATTTAAAATAAGAATAATATGTACATTGTATAAAAAAAGGAGGGGAAAGGATCATAGGGCATCAAAAAATTCGTACGCATCGCTGTCAACAGGAAAAGTGCCCAAAAGGCTGGCAGCATTGCCACGTTGTATGGCAATGCTGATTCTTTGGCCAAAAATAGGCCAGCCCTCTGGTCACGTGAAGAGTCGACCAAACGCTTAGCGATGTCTTGGAAAATTAAGTGGCCACTCGGACCCCATGGCCCTAGTGTTTCAACCCCAAACGGCTCGAAAATATAACTCTCAAAAATATTTGAATATTTTCGCCGTTTGAGGTTTTCCGCAACTGCAGCAGCCGCACCAGCACAGCCCACTGTGCTAGGAAGGTGGGATGGCGCAAGGGTATCGACACATATTGCTAATATTTTAATAACATCGAACTTAAAAGTGCTCCCTCACCAGGAGCGGATGCGAATGCGTGTAATGTAACATTACAGATTCGACTTTCAGCATTACATTACAATAGTGCCTCCCTGACTGACGAGCATTCGCGTGTAATATAACATTACAGATTCGACTTTCAGCATTACATTACAATACTACCTCCCTGACTGACGAGCATTCGCGTGTAATATAACATTACAGATTCGACTTTCAGCATTACATTACAGTACTACCTCCCTGACTGACGAGCATTCGCGTGTTATATGGTAACATTACAGATTCGACTTTCGGCATTGCATTACAATACTACCTCCCTGAATGACGAGCATTCGCGTGTAATATAACATTACAGATTCGACTTTCAGCATTACATTACAATACTACCTCCCTGACTGACGAGCATTCGCGTGTAATATAACATTACAGATTCGACTTTCAGCATTACATTACAATACTACCTCCCTGACTGACGAGCATTCGCGTGTAATATGGTAACATTACAGATTCGACTTTCAGCATTGCATTACAATACTACCTCCCTGACTGACGAGCATTCGCGTGTAATATAACATTACAGATTCGACTTTCAGCATTGCATTACAATACTACCTCCCTGACTGACGAGCATTCGCGTGTAATATAACATTACAGATTCGACTTTCAGCATTACATTACAGTATTACCTCTCTGACTGACGAGCATTCGCGTGTAATGTAACATTACAGATTCGACTTTCAGCATTACATTACAATACTACCTCCCTGACTGACGAGCATTCGCGTGTAATGTAACATTACAGATTCGACTTTTAGCATTACATTACAATACTACCTCCCTGACTGACGAGCATTCGCGTGTAATGTAACATTACAGATTCGACTTTCAGCATTGCATTACAATACTACCTCCCTGACTGACGAGCATTCGCGTGTAATGTAACATTACAGATTCGACTTTTAGCATTACATTACAATACTACCTCCCTGACTGACGAGCATTCGAGTGTAATATAACATTACAGATTCGACTTTCAGCATTACATTACAATACTACCTCCCTGACTGACGAGCATTTGCGTGTAATGTAACATTACAGATTCGACTTTCAGCATTACATTACAATACTACCTCCCTGACTGACGAGCATTCGCGTGTAATGTAACCGCCGGACACATTTATTTACAAGTGGAGCGCATTGATGTTACAAGTTGTATCAAGGTATTACACATTGTATCATTACAAGTTGCTCATTATAATGCTCGGTTCTCCTCCTTCACTGATGTAATACTCGTTTTGTATCATTACAAGGTGCGCGCTGTAATGCTCGAATCTGTAACGTTACATTACACGCGAATGCTCCTGATGAGGCAGCACCTTAAAACTTGCTCGATATAATTTCAGGCCTCCAATTTTCTATTTAGGTACAAAATAATAAAGCAAGCAGACGAGGCATCTCAAGCATCTGTTACGTAGGATCTTTATTTAATGCAAAACTGACACCCCTGGATGAAGGGGTTACTAAAACTCCTGCCAATATGTAGCGTCAGCACATTTCTGTGTGAAGTATTGAGCTCCACGATTTGAACTGTCCAAAGCTAGTGATAGATTGCTGACCCTTACAGGGGCATTACAATAACCATTGGAGCATTCTTGCTCTTTTGGGGAGTGAGAATAAGGGCCTATTTCATGATGTCCTAATAGCCATAGTGTAATAATTAATGTGTCTATGTCTATAGTTTTAAGTGTTTTGTATTGTTTTGTACAGTATAGGTATGTAGTATGTAAGTTATGTTGTATGCCCATGTGCACATACAAATTATTGTAAATATTCGTATGTCGCTTTTAGCGGCGGATGTGTCCTGAACAATAAAATTATTATGAATAGGTACCAACTTTGTTGCTACCATATCCGATGAATAAATTTATTTGTCTTTGTCTTTGCCACTACTCACCGAATAAATTCAAAAATGGACCAAAATTTGTATAAAATTATCTGCCACGTAAATTAATGGGAACTTAATCGTAGGTGGTGAAACAGGCCCCAAGCCACGTAGGCCACACATGTTTATAAATAAATATGGTTTGTATTTACCAACATCATCAGTGAACTTAAAAGTCATAGTAAAGTAGCTGTAGCTCAGGACTTCGTCTATGATCCATGATTAGTGTAGTAGCCTATGTCCTTACCCAGCTCATGGTCTATTTGTGTGCCAAATTTCATCCAAATGCGCTCAGCTGTTTTAGCGTGAAATCGTAACAAACAAACTCACTTTCGCATTTATAATATTAGGATAGTTTGAGTAACCAATTACACTTAAGTGACGCGAATCGCACGCGATACAATGTACGTCGCGCGACACGCGGTGCCTTTGTGTCGCATGCGATTCACGTCGCGTGTCACGACTGTTTGTAGGAGCCAAACCTCACAATTACCAGAAAACCCAAAAAAGGCTATTCCTACAATAAATCAGGCTATACGTAGGTAAACATTGACCACAAGTAAACATTGCTTAGTAGGCTAACTTTGTTTTCTTGCAAATACGAATAAATTAGCCTTTAATATATCTTACTGTTGACTCCAGGAAAGGAGTCGATTGAGTAGAATTTATGGACGAAATCAAATAATAAACAAAATATTTTTTGTTGCAAATAAGGGAAATTAGTGGTACATCTACATATGAATCTTTGGCTCATGAGCTCGTATGGAATCATGAAATCTCGTGAGAAAAAGTTATTTTATATTAGGTAGGTTATTAGGGTCACAATAAAATTAAAAGCCTACCTACCGTATTATCAGCGTAATGTCCTCAATCCGTGAAAAATAAAAACTACACTTTCATTTACAGACAGTTTAGTTTATAGAAATACAATATCGTAAACTCTATACCCAAGTTATGATACAATTATTTAACAGTCGAACTAACATACTTTCATTAGAACAACACAATAAATGACCCACAAGAAAACATTCAACAAAAACAAACTAAGTAACTTATCTATTTACAGTCAGTTCAAGACTGCCGCAAGAAAAAACGTTTGCAGAAACACAATATCGTGAGTACTAGACCAAGTTAAAACACAATTATTTAACAGTTGAACTAACACACCTTCATTAGAGTAACACAACAATAAATGCTCCACAAGAAAACATTCAACAAAAACAAACTAAGTAACTTATCTATTTACAATCAGTTCAAGACTGCCGCAAGATAAAGCGTTTGCAGAAACAAAATATCGTGAACACTAGACCAAGTTAAAATACAATCATTTAACAGCTGAACTAACAAAGATAAACTCTAACTTAAACAATCAACAACAAGTTTGAAACACTAGATTAAAACTGAAACAAGTTTAGAAGCAGTTGTTCGGACTTCCGACTGTGCAACTGTGTCAAAAGCCTAACTCAATTCTATTGCAGCCTGCATTTTTTAATCCAACTGTAATGTGATTTGATTTGCATTTTCTACTTCATTCCTGGCATAATTTGAATAAAATTAAAATGCAATTTTCTTTTTTAGATTGATTTCTCTATCACCAATTTCTCAGTAGCCGCCCGGAGTCTGGATTTGTGCCCGGTTGATGGCAATAGGCTCGAAATGTGGGTGTACTATAGGTACACTTCTGTCTAACCCTTCGGGGATTACATTCTTATAATTAAATCCATTATTTTAAAATTACTTATTAATTACTTTTTATTTTTTGTTGTCCTGGCCTCACTATTATTTTGGTCCTACATCCAAGGTGCCTAATTTAGGTCTGTACGTATGTACTTATTTATTTGTTGTAGGGTCGATTTTTCAATCGTCAGATAATTGTTATCTGAAGAATAAATAAAGCGGTTTGAAATTCTATACAAAAGCTGTCAAACCGCCATATTTTTTCCTTAGATAAAAGTTATCTGAAGATTGAAAAATCGGCCCTTAGATGAATGAAATTATGATTAGAAGTAAGTTAAAACTATGATGAGGTCTATATAAGGTAGGATGAAGGATCTTTTAGGGAAGAAAAATACGTATTGCTCGCTGTGCTGTGTCCCCCATATCATAGCATCATGCTAACTGAAAGCCTTGTCACAATCACGACGTGCAGCTGCCGACTATTTAAGTTATGTTCTGTGCTTGTGATTATAGATCTGCTTTGATTTTTTTTTTATTCGAGTTATCTTTTTGTACGCACGTGTTTTTGTGACAAATAAATTTACTTTTCTTTCGTACTTTTTTACACTTTATTGCAACGACCCAAATAAATTGAAACAGCGGGAGTATTATGTTTTACCTACAAGTAGAAGTTTAGTAAGAAATGTAAACTTATAAAGTAACTCTTACCGAAATGAAGTTGGTATAAACAAATACTATTTAATCCTGCATTAAGTTCAAGTACCGTAGCTACCAAACACAGTGTTGCAGTTTAACTTATATTTAATCAACTTTGACTTAGAAACGCTTGATTAAAGCAGTAACAAGTTTAAAGAATTCATTCCGACCGCTTAACTGTGTAGAGCCTAACTTAATTTAAACTACATTCTCAATTCAAAAAATCTAATTTGTCCTCTACAAAGGGGGTCGCATAAATCCTCTTTTTTCCAACCTTTGTCTCACTATGCCCCACTTTCTTATTTTTTTTTTCTCGCAATAAGGGAAATGTCCTTATTACTTGAGCTGTATTCATATTAGTAGAGCAACCTCTTCAATACAAAACCTTTTGTCTTTGGAATAAGCGTAGACATTTTACATTGAAAATTAACATGTGTCTGCCCCTCATAGAATCGCAGAGGCCTAAATGAAAAAGGGAATGGGGGGTAAGGGTTGCTCGCCATCGTCACGTTTACTCACAGTGCATTTACATGTTCAGTTTCAGACCAGTAATAGGGATGCTGCCTGGGTAAAAAAAAAGAAATTATTTAGTTCGTCAGTCAGATAATAAAAAAATATTGGACACGTATTTTTTGCTTTGTCATAATAATAAAAAAATACTTAAATAAAAATTAGTTGGGGAGTGGGGACTCGCTACGTCAAAACTATAACAAACTTTGTATAAAACCTAGCAAGAGAAAAAAAATACGTGTCCAATATTTTTTAATCAACAAGACGGACAAAAAAAATGTTTAAAATGTTTAAAAATGTTTGTTTATGTTTTAATGTTGTTTGTGTTTTTGTTTGTTTAATGTTACTTATCCCTATTCTGATTGCTATAAAACGTTTCTCTGTACCGTCCGTCCGCGACCTAAGTCAGTGAAAACTCAACTATACTAGAAAGGTTTAGGTAGGTAGTCAAATAAAGGTAAACAATCTTGATGTGTCTTTTATTTTTTTTATTTTATAACATCAGTTTAAAAATTACATTCAACTAAAAACCAATGTAAATACAACAATAATGATTACTAAATCAATTGATGGTTCAATTGATTTAGTAATCATTAGTTTAAGGCCCAGGTTCCAAGATTGGTTTAGCTCGGTGTGTAAGTGAAATGGCGTTATGGCTGTCTAGTTTGACGCACGAGATAGAAGATTCTCACGCGCACCGGAATTATGTCGTAAAAATGCAAATAAAATCGTATAAAATTAGAAATTAACTATTTAATAAAAAGTAATCCATCACTGGATGCAGTTTGGAATTTGACATTTCATGGTATATTTTTAATTATAATTATAATTGTTAATGAAGGGATAAACTGCTTTTAAAGATTATTAGGAGGTATGTTTAAAGATTTTTTTGGTGCATTAAAATATGTATAATTATGTTTTGGCTTCCATCACTGTATGCGAAAAAGACTTGAAAATATCATATTTTTTTTACATGTCAAAATTATTTACGGTTTATGAGATACACTGCTTTAAAAAACCACCTTTTTGATCGTTTTCAGGAAATCTGGGCCTTAAGCAGTATTCATTGATAGCAGTAGTTTATTTGTTTATTATGTGTTTGTGTAAAAAGTCACAATACCAAGATTGTTTACCTTTATTTTACTACCTTTCTAGTAAATGACTGAAAAAGTGATTTGTTTGATTCCCTTTCCCTGGTTTTGAACTTGCAACTTGCGTTCTAGGTTCATTTTTGCCGTCAGTTTATTCCTGCTTCACACCATTTCCGACACAATTTAATTAATTCTACGTCGTCTAGGAACGTACGTAATCATTTCAAGCTATGTACATAATAATTAAAGGCTGAAGGTTACATAGGAGAGGGTCTAAACTTTTTACGACGTGGCAAAATATTAATCTGGGGCGGAAGGTGTTAAAGGCTGTAATTTAAAACGTGATCTCATATGTAAGACTAGCTTGATGTCTGAAAATATGACACGGGTACAAAAATCCTTCCTCATTCCTTATCTACATTATAAAGAGAACCTCAGTACAACATTTCAGCTTTCTAGGTCCAAGGGTTTGGGCTGGGCGTTAATGAGTCAGTCAGTCAGGCAGGACTTTTCTTTTTATAGATTGAGATGGATATGTAACCCGGAATTTATATGTGAGGTAGAATTTTAATTATTCTGAAAATTACTTTATTTACTCTCTTCTCGTAAAATTCGAATTATAAACTTCAAAACGAGTTTATATGGACTTACTTTAACACAATAACGAAAAAAAAACAGAATCATAAACATTCAAAATAATCTTATAAAATAATTTTATTGCCATTACGATACAGGGCGAATCCAAGAAGTTAAAAATATGACCATGAAGTTTCCATTTTTTTTTTAATGGAACGAATATGCTGGTCGCGCCATTTTTAAAGCATTACAAAAAAGTTTATATCAATCCGAAACAAAGTAGTGATGAAACTAGGTGTACTGTACATAACTAGTTACTAAAACACTTGTGTGATACTATTACTATACTATTACTCATTATGCAACAGTTTCATAAACTACTATTATGTATGATACCAGAATTAAAGTTTATAGAGTAAAGATCGTGAATGCCTTCCTTACCTTTTTTTTTTGTGTATGGGAAATCATCAAATGACTTCTCCCGGAGCTCTGGGCGGAGCGGGAGAGCGTGTCAGACTTTTACTGACTAAAACCCACCCGTGTTCCTTCAGTTGTATCTCTTTCGAACAACCCACAACCTTCCTTGCCTTCCTTACCTTGCGGTGGTAACGAACCGACCGTATTCCAAGGACTAACATTTTCAGAAAGAATATACATTTCATTTCTCCAGAAATGGCAACACTTGGCTGGCTGATGAGGAGTTATGTCTATAGTTCGTGCCAAGATCAATATCAGACCATAGACTTATAAAAAAAGATGGACTCCGCGCCGCGCATATCGAAAGTGAAGCACCGTACCGATCTATGTGTGCATGATTTGAGTACCTGCAAAGACGCCGTCGCTCGTGTCACGTAATGGCGGCCGGTCGGCATACTATGATGTAAATGTGTGCGCGAGGCGTGTTTGTACAAACGGTCCGGCATACTTACTGTGCTTCACTTTCGATATGCGTGGCGCGGAGTCCATCTTTTTTTATAAGTCTATGTATCAGACCAAATGTTTTTGGTGTGATCTTGTATTCTTTCATCCAAAAAAATTCAACCAAAAAATCTTGTCCCCAAACCTTAACTCTATTACACAGAAGCACCTAACGATACAGTCGGAAGACATAATCGTATAAACCGAGGGTCACTCGAAGCCAATCCAGCGGACCACCCAGCGCTGCACCAACTATCTAATTTTGTTCTGCAAGTGCTGCAATCGCTCGAAGCCACTCCAGCGGACCGCTGCAGCGCTGCAATGATCTAATTTTGTTGCTGCAACGGATAATCCTAATGAGATTTGCGTCTAACGGATTTCACTAGAATTTTAGCTCGAAATAGTTAATAGCTTTAAGTTCGGCTAAGACGGGGTTAACGGGAAATATGGTAGGGTTAAAATGCTAGATAGCTTTTAGAACACGGGGAAAAATATCATTGTCAATAATTTAGACTTTAAAAAAAATAAAGTCGCTTTTTGTGTTTGTCTGTGTGGCCGCCTTGTTCTTCTAAACTAACCAACGGATTTTGATGCGGTTTTCACTATCATTTAGAGAATTTATTCCGGAAGGTTTTTAAGTATTATACATACATTAATATTTAAATTATCTTTAATAAAGAAACCTTCAAATGTCAAGTCGTAGAAACCATGCGAAGCAGGGCCGGGTCGCTAGTATATACTTATACAGGATGTTTCTTTGAAGGTGTCAAGCCAGTGCGCGCTGATAGCAGAGTACCATACCTATATGTTCTACGTAGGTTTCGAGTTATTTTGGATCCCTCATTTCATATCAATAGTAGTGGTTAAGGATAAAATTTATGTTTTATTATCAACTGAGCTCTTCTTAAACGTAGAGGAATAGTAATATCAGGATCGACAAAAATATGCAAAGATAATAATAAAACATGAAAATCACAAGATTTCAGATACACCACTTTCAACGACCGATTTCAGCAAATAATGCCTATTTAGTACATTTTTGTTCAAAGTTGACCCAAAAAAAAAGGTATAATTTTTTAAAGTCATGATTCTCGTTGAATCAGGAAAAATATCGAAAAAAAATTATAACTCGAAAACTACAAAAAATCGTAGAACATACATAGGGGATTATCGATATCTATGGGTTAAATCGATAGGTATGGTACTCTGCTATCAGCTCGCACTGGCTTGAAACCTTAAAAGAAACATCCTGTATATAGAGTGTCCAGCAATTAATAACCTTGAAATAGCATATATGGCCATTCTAAAAAAAAAAGCAAAAAAAAATATATATATCCCAACCCAAGTATTTTTTAGAACGGCCATAAAATAGTCAATTACCTCTAAGTTATTTGAAGGTTATCCATTCTTTACCGGACACTATGAATATAAGCATAGCATATTTACAAAGGATATTGTGATTCAGAATAAACAAAACAGAATAATTGACAGCTTGTTTCTACCCACCCGCCACTTAACCTTTATAAATGTGCTGATAGAAATATACATCGAACCAATACCAAACTTAATCTCAGTTGACATTTTAGAGCTTAGGCTAATTGGCACATCGCTGACACTCGCAAATATTTTAATTTGGCATCCCGAAATATCGTTGATAACAGCTGAAATGGAAACAATCAAAAGAACCAATAATCCATACTAATATTATAAATTCGAAAGTAACTCTGTCTGTCTGTCTGTTACCTTTTCACGCCTAAACCACTGAACGGATTTCGATAAAATTTGGCAAGGCTATAGATGGTATCCTGGGGACGGACATAGCCTACTTTTTTTTTCAAAAATAATCCTACAGGGGGTGATATAGGGGATGAAAGTTTGTATGGGAAACTCAGTATTTCTTAAGTTAGGGATGTGAAAATTCAAATGTATGCTTTTGATAGGAAATAAAGAAATATGCGGTTCAGCGTTTTTGAAAAATCATCCCCTAAGGGGGTAAAATAGGGGTTGATTTTAAAATTTACAAAACTGCATGGATTTCGACAAAATTTGGCAAGGTTTTATATAGCATCCTGGGAAAGGCCATAGGATACTATTTTTTTTTAAATAATACTACACGGGGTGATATAGGGGATGAAAGTTTGTGAGGGAAACCCAGTATTTCTTAAGTTAGGGATAACAAATTTATGCTATTGGTAGGAAATTAAGAAATATGCGGTTCAGCGTTTTTGAAAAATCATCCCCTAAGGCTAATCATCACCGTAGGCGCGGGCCTGCGGACGGTGAGCAGCGGGTAGCTCGCCGTCCGGTAAGGACCAGGCCCGAGTCGACGGCGCGTTGTGTTCCACGCGCGCCTCAAAGAGATGTCAGCAAGTGACGGGGTCCAATAGGGCCGACGCCGCTGGGGTCGCGGATTGTCCGAAGGGGTTACCGCGGCCCTGGCATAGGCAACTGAAGGAACACGGGTGGGTTTTAGTCAGTAAAAGTCTGACACGCCCTTCCGCTCCACCCAGAGCGGGAGAAGTTATTTGATGATTTCCCACCCTCAAAAAAAAAAAAAAAAAAAAAAAAAAAAAAAGGGGGTAAAATAGGGGTTGATTTTAAAATTTACAAAACTGCACGGATTTCGATAAAATTTGGAAATATCAGGGTATTCAGCTGAAGCCGACTCCAAGACAGCGGGAAGAAGGCTAGGCAAAATAGATTGAAAAGCACGCCTGTATTCCTCGATGAGTTAGGCAGAGGTGCACATAGAGTAGGTATCACCCACGTTTCGCCAGATATTTAAGTCCCATGGGGGCGAGCCTATTGTCATCAACCGGGTACATATCCATACTCCGAGCAGATTGTAAAGAAATTCCTAGAATGAACACTAAGATTGAAATAAAATCTAGAAATGAAAAATGTCAGTTATTATCTTTTGTACCTATTCTAGTACATTCATAAACTCACGCCTTCTTGCCACGGGGGTAGGCAGAAACTACAGAACGCCAGCAGCTACGATCCTTACATTACTCCTTCTGCCTCGTTTACGTTCATACACATATAGTATAAGAAAGAAGGAGATGTGCCCAGTATGTTAAAATGTATCGGAACCCTGTGTCACCACTTTGTCACTTTCATGATTTTAAAGACAAATACGGTAAAACACTTGTACTTACATATGGAAAGTGATTCCATGAACATGGCTTCGGTTTTTACAAGAAACCACTGAACAACACGGCATTTTTATAAATTGTCACGGTCACAGTCGAAAGCGCACTAGTTCGCGGAGACGGAAATTGTACTATGAACGGTTCATACTGAGCATGTCGCGTGGATACAGATTCACCCGTTTGCCACTTCTCCTGTTTTTATATTTCTATGTTCTTACATCTGGTCAAACACGCACGGCGGTTGCGAGAACTACCACCTGACTTTTCAAAAGAACATTACCAATAAAGTCTATATGTCTTCATACGGCGTATCCTCCCGGCGTTTTCACTCACAGTTGCAAATACCTTTTGTTAGTCGCCTTTCATTCATCCTTTCAA
The DNA here is from genome assembly GCA_905163495.3 of Cosmia trapezina. Classification (NCBI taxonomy): domain Eukaryota; kingdom Metazoa; phylum Arthropoda; class Insecta; order Lepidoptera; family Noctuidae; genus Cosmia; species Cosmia trapezina. The sequence goes on from LR991041.1 coordinate 17,465,712, forward strand.
CATGATCAAACCATTAGATGGTTAGGTCATACTCTTTTAAATATCTGTCACTACTTACACCTTCTTTTAAACAGCACCGTTGCCTTATCACATCATTCCTCAGCCTATCAGCAAGGAACGCATTTCCACAGCATATAATCTACTTTCATGCCTCTTTTGCCACATCCAACATTCAGGCGAATTCCATAAACGTAAGCACCAGTTCACCATTGTGACACTGAGCAATCGCCCTTGCGAGTCTTGCGATCGCTAAACTATCGACACAGTGAACTAGTGAACTAGAGGCAATGTACTGTTGTAAATTTGTTTTTAAATTTGCCTGTAATCCCCGAAGGGTTAAGCAGAAGTGTACCTATAGTATAGCCACATTTCGTCGGTTATGTTTAAGAGGATACGTCCAAGTGTGGTTTAGCTCGGTGTGTAAGTGAAATGGCGTAATGGCTGTCTAGTTTGACGCGCGAGATATGCTCTTCGTTTAAATGTTGATTTATGATAAAATGCTATACTTACTTAAATACATTTTTAGCTTAGTAAGTTCTTAACATATTTAAATATCTTCAATTTAAAGCAAATTTTACTGCACAATAAGGAACTGTTTACGTATAATCGTGTAAAACAGAAAATAGACGGTGATACTTTGGATTTTTTTTCTATAGAAAAAATTTCAAGTAAGTAATCATAATATGTTTCAGTTTTAGTACAACAGTAGACATATAGCCAAATAACACATATTATAGAAAACCTAAATGATTTAACCTTAGACATTTGGTTATAAAGGAATTTTAAAAACGCAAAATTATCTATGTATCCCCCTTGAGTGCCATGTAATGCCCTGCCTATTGCCATCAAAAAGTTACAAACACGTACACCGGGCAAAAAAAAAAATTCGCAACATTTTACATCCGTGGCTAACCCATGCCTCGTTTAGCATAAATCAACATAACCGGTATGCAACCGCTAAAACAAAAGCCTGCTTGAACTAAAAGTTGCAAAGTCTGCAGAACTGTTCAGAACTGTTCAGAAAGGATGGTAACTAAACGGGACAAATTATTCTCTCACAGTGAAGTTTGTTATATTTTTGTTACGTTACTGCAGCCGTGCTGTGTTAGTTTAATTAATATCTCTCAGACACTGATGTGGTAAGCAAGGAATATTTTGGAGAGGCTATTTATGGTTCCGTACCTCAAAAGGAACTTTTGAGGGGCAAATTAGAAAATAAAAAAAATAGTTTTGCAAACTGTACCGTGTGACAAAATAAAAAAGTAGAAAAAGATGTCTATGTATTCTTAGAATGGTCGTGCAACACGTGCTGTTTATTTCGTTATAAGTACAGAAATTAGCCTTTAAAAGGCATTACAATTAAAAAAAAATGTACGAGTTATGTATCGTACATGGCACGCGCCATAGCGTCAGCACTTTCCGTCGCCTTGCACAAATTATAGTGCAGCGCGACAGTACTCAATCAGCCTTCATATTCAGCTGTACTCATTTCACATAGCAACAATATTCATAATTAGCATTAGTTACGTGTTAGTTAAATATACACAATAAACCATCATCTTTGACTATCCGTGACTCATTCAGTTAACATCCAAGGTGTGTGCGACCCAATCAGCAGCGCATACAAAAAATATACTTAAATATATTTTTGTTCAAGACCTATTTACAATTATTGTGCCTTAAATGAAGCTAAGTTACTGGCAAGATAAAAAACTTGTGCCACTGGGCTTAAACTAGGAGGATCCCTTTTTTTTTTTTTTGGAGGGTGGGAAATCATCAAATAACTTCTCCCGCTCTGGGTGGAGCGGAAGGGCGTGTCAGACTTTTACTGACTAAAACCCACCCGTGTTCCTTCAGTTGCCTATGCCAGGGCCGCGGTAACCCCTTCGGACAATCCGCGACCCAACGGCGTCGGCCCTATTGGACCCCGTCACTTGCTGACATCTCTTTGAGGCGCGCGTGGAACACAACGCGCTGTCGACTCGGGCCTGGTCCTTACCGGACGGCGAGCTACCCGCTGCTCACCGTCCGCAGGCCCGCGCCTACGGTGGCCGGAAATCGCCCCGCGATTCCCGCCGCCCAGGGCGTCTCCTGCGGCGACTGAGGGCGTGAGGCTGCCTCCCTCACGCGTTCCGCCTCCTCCTTCGCGAGCATCACTGCTTCGCAGAAGGAGGTGACGGCCTCCCATGCACTCTCGCTCCGCACCATGGCCTGGACCAGGCTCGGACGCGAGAGATCGCCGCCGCCGATCGCCTCCGTGAGAACACGGCGGTGCTCTGCCCAAGCCGGGCAGACCTCCACTGTATGCTCCACCGTGTCCTCCGGGCGATCCGCACAATGGTAACACCCGGGCGTTTCCTCCCGCCTTATGCGAAACAGGAACCTCCCGAAACAACCGTGTCCGGTGAGGACCTGCGTCAGGCGGAAGGTGAGGACGCCGTGGCGCCTCTCTAACCACTCCTCAAAGAGGGGACTTATCGCCGCAATTGTGGCGTGCCCAATCCCTGAGCTTTATGCACCAGTTACTTCCGTCACCACCGCGTTCGAGCTGCCATTACAAGTGTGGTGCGGTGCAAAAGCAAGTATGTATCCTTGTTTCTTTGAAGTGTTCCTTTCAGTATGCCACATCCAAATCAAATTGCGTTCCGTTGTAGTTTGCAGTTCGCATGTCTCACTTGTTGACACCCCGACGCGGTAACATTTAATTCACTCGTTAATTAATTTAAAATATTATCTGATGTCGTTGCAATCTACGTAACATGACATCGGAGCTAAGAGAGCATAGGGTATATAAGAGCATAGGGTGCATTCACACCGCGAGCATTCGTGCGTGGTTGTGAATACTCCATTAGCTTATGATTGGCGAACTTTAAAATCGAATTAAAGGCTGTTTCTTTTAAGGTGTCAAGCCAGTGCGAGCTGATAGCAGAGTACCATACCTATCGATTTAACCTTCATGTATGTTCTACGATTTACTAGTTTTCCAGTTATAATTTTTTTTCGATATTTTTCCTGACTCAACGAGATGATGGCTTTATAAATGATAAATGATTTATAAATCACTAGCTGCGCCCCGCGGTGTTACCCGCGGTTTATGAGATACACTAAAACGTATATTATTGAATCGGTGAAAAAAGTATTCACAAAAAAATTGCTCATCTCACTGGAATACTACACTTTTTCGGTATATAAAGTAGCCTATGTGCAGTTAATCCAGCATGTCAGCTACTTCCACATCAAATTTCATCAAAATCGGTCCTTCCGTTTGAGTTTGAAAGAGTAGCAAATATATTTGAACTCCTTGATCATCCCTCGGGAACACTACATTTTTCAGACTATAAAGTGACTTATGTGTTAATCCAAGGAGTCAGCTACTACCACGCCAAATTTCATCACAATTGGTCGAGCCTTTTGAGTTTGAAAGAGTAGCAAATATATTTTAATTCCTTGCTCATCTCACGGGGACACTATATTTTTTTGGGATATAAAGTAGCCTATGTATTAATCCAAGGTGTCAACTACTTCCTTACTAAATTTCATCAAAATCGGTTGAGCCGTTAGAGTTTGAAAGAGTAGCAAATATATTTGAATGCCTTGCTCATCCCACGGGAACACTATATTTTTTCGGGATATAAAGTACCATATGTGTTAATCCAGGGTGTCAGCTCCTCTCTCACCAAATTTCATCAAAGTCGGTCGAGCCGTTTGAGTTTGAAAGAGAAGCAAATATATTTGAATTCCTTGCTCATCCCACTGGAACACTAAATTTTTTCGGGATATAAAGTAGTATATATTATGTGTTAATCCAAAGTGTCAGCTACGTTCACAACAAATTTCGCACAAAAAATCGGTCGAGCCGTTTGAGTTTGAAAGAGTAGCATAATATGTATTTGAATTCCTTGCTCATCCCTCGGGAACACTACATTTTTCAGAGTATAAAGTGACTTATGTGTTAATCCAAGGAGTCAGCTACTACCACGCTAAATTTCATAACAATCGTTCGAGCCGTTTGAGTTTGAAAGAGTAGCAAATATATTTGAATTCCTTGCTCATCCCACGGGACCACTATATTTTTTCGGGATATAAAGTGGCCTCTGTATTAATCCAGGGTGTCAGCTACTCTTATACCAAATTTCATTAAAATCGGTTGAGCTGTTTGAGTTCGAAAGAGTAGCTAAAAATATATGTGAATTCCTTGCTCATCCCTCGGGAACACCACATTTTTCAGAGTATAAAGTGACTTATGTGTTAATCCAAGGAGTCAGCTACTACCACGCTAAATTTCATAACAATCAGTCGAGCCATTTGAGTTTGAAAGAGTAGCAAATATATTTTAATTCCTTGCTCATCCCACGGGGACACTATATTTTTTTGGGATATAAAGTAGCTTATGTATTAATCCAAGGTGTTAGCTACTCCTTTACCAAATTTCATCAAAATCGGTTGAGCCGTTTGAGTTTGAAAGAGTAGCAAATATATTTGAATTCCTTGCTCATCCCTCGGGAACACTACATTTTTCGGGGTATAAAGTGGACTATGTGTTAATCCAGGATGTCAGCTACTACGATGCCAAATTTCATCACAATCGGTTGAGCCATTTGAGTTTGAAAGAGTAGCAAATATATTTGAATTCCTTGCTCATCCCACTGGAACACTACATTTTTGGGGATATAGAGTAAGCCATGTATTAATCCAGGGTGTCAGCTACTTCCACACCAAATTTCATTAAAATCGGTCGAGCCGTTTGAGTTTGAAAGAGTAGCAGATATATTTGAATTCCTTGCTCATCCCACTGGAACACTAAATTTTTTCGGGATATAAAGTAGTATATGTGTTAATCCAAAGTGTCAAACTCAAACTCAAACTCAAAGCATTTATTTCAATTAAACCAATTACAGGCACTTTTGAATTGTCAAAGAGTCGGTCAGTAGGTAAGTCAGAAAGTTGAAGCTAGTTGCCCATTCCAAAACGTAGATCTATGGAGAAGAACGGGCAAGAAACTCCACGGACACTCTTTTAAATCAAAATATGGTTACAAAATATTGGTTACATCATTCATGTTGAAATTATACATGTGAGAACGATGCCAGCTACGTTCACAACAAATTTCGCACAAAAAATCGGTCGAGCCGTTTGAGTTTGAAAGAGTAGCAGATATATTTGAATTCCTTGCTCATCCCACGGGACCACTATATTTTTTCGGGATATAAAGTGGCCTCTGTATTAATCCAGGGTGTCAGCTACTCTTTTACCAAATTTCATTAAAATCGGTTGAGCTGTTTGAGTTCGAAAGAGTAGCTAAAAATATATGTGAATTCCTTGCTCATCCCACGGGAACACTATAATATTTTTCGGGATATAAAGTAGCCTATGTATTAATCTAAGGTGTCAGCTACTTCCTTACTAAATTTCATTAAAATCGGTTGTGCCGTTAGAGTTTGAAAGAGAAGCAAATATATTTGAATTCCTTGCTCATCCCACGGGAACACTACATTTTTTCGGGATATAAAGTAATATATGTGTTAATCCAAAGTGTCAGCTACTTTCACACCAAATTTCATCGAAATCGGTCGAGCCGTTTGAGTTTGAAAGAGTAGCATAATATGTATTTGAATTCCTTGCTCTTCCCACGGGAGCACTACATTTTTTCGGGATAAAAAGTAGCCTATGTGTTAATCCAGGGTATGAGCTGTCTACATACCAAATTTCATCCAAATCGGTTAAGCCGTTTGAGCGTGAAGAAGTTACAAACATACACACACACACACACACACACACTCACAAACTTTCGCCTTTATAATATTAGTGTGATAAATGATTTATTTTTAGGGCATTATTTGCTGGAATCGTTCGTTGAAAGTGGTGTATCTGAAATCTTGTGATTTCATATTTTAAATAATTCTCCACTACCCTTGTTAAGAAATGAGTTATCCAAAATAACTCGAAAACTACAAAAAATCGTAGAACATACATGGCGGTTAAATCGATAGGTATGGTACTCTGCTGTCAGCTCGCACTGGCTTGACACCCCCGGTATAAACGCGACGAATTGAGAACCTCCTCCTTTTTTTTGAAGTCGGTTAAAAGTTTTAAGTAGGTGTCTTTTAAATTCATCATTCATCGAATCATCATTTTATCCGACATTTGTCCAAAAAGATTTTTTGCTCCTACAAAATATCCTTCCTGGCTACATCAGCGGTTACTCGTAAAGATTTTGATGTAGTCACGCACGGGTAAGGTTTTCCGGCTTACGTGTCATTGGACTAAGAGGATCCGGTATAAACTTGCCTAGAGTATCAATCGACTGTTTTATGATTCCTATTGGATTGCTTACTGCCTGAATTTGGTAAGTAAAGTAAAAATCTCAAGTGTTAGGTTTATGAAAAAAATAATGTATCTACGTTTTAAGGCTCTTACAGACAGAGGCGATATCGCGTCGCGACGTGTCGCGTAGCGGTGTTGCGATCGCCTCTGTCTGTAAGAGCCTTTAGGTTAATCCACTGTAACTGTCCTTTTTTTTATTTCTATCTATTTGTTTATTTTTGTATTACTTAGAGTAGATCTAAATTTTTTTTTTACTTTTTGCGGTTTTTTTTTGTTACTTTTTGCATGCCGTAAGGTAGAGTGTGTTGGAACTGCTTTTACAATGTTACATCTTATTTTGTACCCACATTCATGCAAAATAAATGATTTCCGAAGGCCAATTCTCGTACAGAAAAACTTTCAAATTCAAGTCGCAATCTCATGCCAGTGACAATCAAATGTCAAAAATGTAGGTAAACGCTATACAATCTTTGACAGATTGAGACTGAGATGTGATTGCGAACGTTGTTAAAAATACGGTAATTGCCCCTCTGATTTCTGCAGCAGCAGCTTTATGGCTCACAGCGCCTTAAGGCTGCCGCAGACAGACTTGCGCGACTATTCGAACAATTTCTATGAAAACTTCTTGGAAATAGATCAACCAGAGTCATATAGCACCGTCGCGTCCCGCCTATCTGCAGGATCCTTTAGATCGCGACCCGCTTCTTACTTACTTATGTGCATTTTTAAATAATTAGAGTAGCAGTAGAGTAGTTAATTATTATTATCAATAGTAGGGAGCTACAAGAAACTACCTGAAGTAAATCACCGTCGGGAAAGATCTACTTGATTGCCTGAATTTGCCGGAAAATTACAACAGCCTTAATGGCACCTTACCTTTATTTTAATTAACACTAAACTCAATCTACATATAATATAAAAATCTTGCATCTTGCAGTCTCGAAAAAACTCGAAAATGGCTCGAACGATTAGATTTTTTTTTCCTCAATATTGTGGTGTTTTTTAAACCTATAGGAACAGCCGAAAAATCGAAAAGTTCAAAATTTTGTCTCACTTATTAGGAAGTTCACCAGCACCCTAATTCAGTTTAAACACTATCGATCAGAATTTGAATAATTTTGAAGCAAATTGCTAATCCATTGCTTCATAAATGTTCAGATAATTTGTCGTCTCATTTCCATAAATAACGCCAGACGCCATAAAAGAATTAAATTTTACACAATTTAAGAAAAAAATTAAATTGTTCTTATCTGATAAATGTTATTACACTATTGATGAATTCTTAAATGACAAATTAATTTAGAATTGCAATAATATTATTAGTGACAGCAAATAATTTTGACATTTTAATTATTTTGACATAGATTTTTTATTTTTTTTTGACATTTTAATAATTCCTCATTTAAGGTCTGACATAATTCGAGTATTGAATAATATGTAATTGTTCAATTTATTTTCTAATTTAATACCATAATTATGCATGTTTCTTTTTTTCAATTATTTTTAATAGATTTTGATTTATAATATTATGCTAGATTTGCAAACCATATTTGTACGCCTCCTGGCATAACATAGCGCTCTGTTAATCAAACATAAGATCTGTATTTATTTTACCTATGTTAACAAATAAAATAAATAAATAAATAAACGCAATGAATGTTGTTGAACTGTCAAAATTAAGTCGATTCTGATTGATAGTTAGTTAGGCAATTAGGGTGGGGCGGGTCATGTATGGTGCATTTTTTTTAATCTCGGAGACTAAATTGACAAGTAAAAATGTCAAACTGGCTTACAATATACATTACATTATCATAAAGGTCATTTTAACATTTTCACAACGATTTAAATTATTATTAATTTTAACGGGGTTAGTTTCCAAGATAAATAAACAGACCATAGTTTATAATAATACTGAAGTCATTGTGCCCATACCTAAGTACATCAAATTACGCACATTTCAAAATTGGAACGCAGTCATAATGGTGTCAATTTGTCAAACAATAGAAGATCACCCTATATCACTGTTACCTAACAGTTGTTGTTGTTGCCTATCCTTATCAACTGTATTTGCCTAACAACGCCCTAGGGAATCACCGGGTTCAGTCTATATAGAGAAATACACGGCTTTTACATTTACTTACATGACTTTATAATTACTTTTAGTAGTCGCGGAAAACGTGGTTGTTTTGGGTGTTATAGTGAACCATTTTATAGAATTCTTGTCCTTGATAAATCTCATGACTAAATTAATATTGGGGCATTACTATGACTTTTTCAATACACTTCCTCGAAAACTGGTTCATATCGCACTACGATTAGGTTCATAATGCAATGCAAAATTCATATTTCACACGCGTGCGATTTTTTATTTTCCCGCACGTTTGCGGGAATGAAAAATGCCACAGATAACTAATACCTATACTTAGTCCAAATTGGTTCAATGCCTCTATTCACAACTCTCTATTCAGAGCTGAATGTTTTTTTTAATCTCGGCAAAGAGTTACGCGTCTTTAGGGCGTTAATATTTTTTGAATATTTAAATAATGATTATATGTAGAATATCATCAAAAACTATGATTATTATTATAATAAAAAAAAACGATTATGAAAAAATTAACATTTATTTGTGTTCTAAACTCAAAAATGTTTGAATTTTCTATTTTTCATATTAGGCCGTTTATCGGCTTTATACCTTTGCTTCTCCTTCAAGCTGGCGAAAGCGAAGCGCGGAAAAAAAAGAAAGTTTAAATCATAGTTTCCTAATAATTCATGACAGTGGAAAAATTTTCCGTTATTTTATTTTATTTCTTCAAAAGTGTATTGAAAAACGTCGTTTGATACACGTGGACACTTGTTATTGCAGTTCTCAGCTCAAAAACAACCTCGCCTACGGCTCGGGTGTTAATTCCGCCTCGAATGCAATAACAAACGTTCTCCACTTGTATCAAAATGTACTATTGTTTCTGCAACGCTACCTCCCGGATCAATAAGTTCGCACTCTATTACATGGGAGTTAAACATTACTGGCGAAATGGGGGTGTAGGTAGCATAGGTACGTAAGGTACATCTCTGCCTAAGCTTTCGCGGTATACAGGCGCAAGGGCAGATCCAGGATTTTTTTCTGGGAGGGGCACAAGGGGCGGACGGGCAAAAAATCAACAATAACTGTTAGAAATAAACTTGAAGTATCATACTTCAAGTTTATTTCTACAAGTTCAAGTATGTATACGAATCGTCCATTTAGGACATCGTCTGGATGGATATGCATTAAAGCCAATCCATTCAAACGCTCTTCTGTCATCCTGTTGCGAAGATATGACTTTAATCGGCGTAAGGTGGAGAAAGATCGCTTGGCACTGCTAGTAGTCACTGGAAACACACATTGCACATTGCACAGCAATTGACAAAAAGTTCTAATATTTGGCAGCACCGTTGCTCTTTTTTAGGCATCTGCTGGAGATAAGTACTGGGAAAGTTTCTCTCATCTGTTGCCAAATTTTTAGCTCTCCCTTCAAAGCAAACAAACGAGGAAGGTCTTCTTCATTACTTCATTACTTACGTCGTTGAAGTTAGGGGACAGCAACTAATACAACAAAAATACCGTCTGGGGGCACGTGCCCCCGTGCCCCCGCCCCCCCTTAAATCCGCATTGTACAGGCGTGATTTTATGTCATTTCAAAGGATTGATGAAAGAGGTTTTCATAGAAACAGGCACTCCGTGAGTTACACGAAGCCAACATTAGTTTAACGGTGATGCTGTCAATTTCTTTTTGATACAAAATGTAAAGGATGGCATGAATGGTTTCATGCAACTCACCACCACGACTATCTCTCTGCCAACTTTGGTAGTTGCTTTATCATATGACAAATAGAACTTATCATATCCAGACAAACTTAGCCTAACTGGATAATATGTAGTTTCTCCAGCCAACTGAGTTCGTCTGCCCCCCTCATCCCCTTCCACACACCCCTTAGTCGTCCTCCAGACGTCATGTAATACTCAGCAAATGTTGACCGACTCAGTAGCAAGGAACTACCTTTCTTAGAAACCCACTGAGTACACTTGAGGCTGTGAGAAGTGGTCTATGATTTATTGAAGAAGAATATTGTAGTTTTAGGCGTGTGGCAGGCTAGTTTTACTTGACAAAGTAATTTGATGGTACACTTTTGGCCGTAAAAACTCTTCGTTTTTGACTAAATACTGTAAGTAGTTTTGTTTGTTAAAATTACAGTACTTCACTTTGTTCGACGAACCGAGTAGAAATATCTAAAGAAGTGTCGTTGTAAAAAAAAAACAGAAAATCCAGAATTCAAGCTAATTCGTTACAAATTGAGTCAAAGGAAAGTTATTTTGGGAGGAATTATGACTCTTAATCAAGTCCTTAAATAAATACTTCAAATAAATTAGTTGTAAAATAACCAGCGTGAAGTTAATTTTAAGCAAAAGTAAAATTATGTTTGACAAAACATCCAAGTTCACATTTTATCAACGTGTTTTTAAAGGCAAATATTCAGTAAAAAAATATGGCGAACATTAACTTAGCATCACGCTTGTAATCCGCGAAGAGTTAGACAGAGGTGTACCTATAGTACACCCACATTTCGCCAGTGTAATTATGTAATGGGGGGCGAGCCTATTGCCAGCAACCGGGCACAAATCCAGACTCCAGGCTGCTGTTGAGAAATTCCAGATAGAAAAATCCATTATCACTAATAACATATATACCTAAATTATTCCTACCTAATTTGTTGAAGCTAAATTATCACTATTATTTTTGACACTTGACATATAAAATTTTCAGAGAAAAAAAACTATCTAGTAGCTAGATCAAAACAGTATAATAACGAAAAACAACTGAATACTAGCTCAAGAAACTTAAATTGTCTTGGTAGACATTTAATAAGAACAAATGCGAGTCTCGGAACAGTTATTCAGTGGATAATCTTAAAAATAGGCGCCAACAACACTTAATTCTAGACTGTTTTATAAAGCGCTGGCGGTAGGCAGTCCCCAACTTTACCCAGGAGAGAAATTCATTCCTTTTATTCACTTGGAGAAAAGAAAATTATGATGGTTTGTTATTAGAAAAGTGATTGAATATTGTATAAAACTGATGAGTTACTGATTTCTTTGTACCATGCGTGCCAAATAAGAATATTACTGTCAAGACGCCATTATGTTCCGCAATACTATGGCAATACTCGCGAACTTCATTACAAATGCGTACTAATTTGACTGCTATCGTGTGAAGTTGAAGCAAGCGCGATCCTATTCTTATTTGGCATTGCTTTAGGTAATTTAAAACTATACATAATAATGACGTGATGTTTTTAGGGTTCCGTATCTCAAAAGGAAAAATCGGAACCCTTATAGGATCACTTGTTTGTCCGTCTGTCTGTCTGTCTGTCAGTCTGTCAAGACCATTTTTCTCAGGAACGCGTGAAGGTATCCAGCTGAAATGAATATCAAATACGTGCCTAAGTCTATGGTCCGTTGGAGTTCTAAAAAGATCAAATTTCTAAGTCAACGCAATAAAAAAATACAGCCATTTATGCGACATATTTTGATAATTGCAAGTAAATCAAAACCTATTATATTAAATTTCATGATTCTAGAATGACGGGAAGTACCCTACTTCCCGTCATTCTAGAATCATGAAATTTGGCAAGAAGCAAGGTCTCTCAACACAAATATAGGAAAAAGTCCTAAAATTTTTAATTTGTAATTCTATCACATAAAAAAATATTTTCAAAGTTGTCAGTGTGTCAAGACACTTTTTCTGAAGAACGCATAAATACCTGTATGCGTTCTTCAGAAAAAGGGTTGAAATTAATACTCATAAAATCCTAAAAAACTCAAGCTTCTAAGTCAACGCAATCAGAAAATACGGCCGTTAAGCGACACATTTTGATACTCGCAACTGTCGCAAGTAAATCAAAACCTATAGGATACTTCCCGCTGCCTTAGAATAATGAAATTTGGCAAGAAGCAAGGTCTCCCAGCACAAGTAAAGAAAAAAGTCCGAAAATTGTGAACTTGTAATTTTATGACATATTTTTTTTTTTTTTACATCCAATGTTATGTTTGTTTTTGGGATAAATTCTTTTAAACTACGGAACCCTTCATTGTGCGTGGTCCGACACGCACTTGCCGGTTTTTCTGTAGAAAGTTGCCATAGTAAATCTCCCTGACATTATGTTGTCAAATTAGACAGCTCATTTTCTCTATTTTATTAATTAATAAAATAAGAGAAAATGAGCTGTCTAATTTAAAATGAGATTTTAATGGTCATTTTGGCATTCTAAAATTGCGATGAAAAGTTAACTCAAAACCTAAACACATAAAAAACTCGACTGGATATTTTACCTGTCAACACACAAAATATTCCAACATACAAAAACAAGTGTACGAACTCAAGTGTATGAATAAATGAATAGGAAAACACGTAAATAACAGAATAAAGACAAAGAAAGCAATAAATAACTCCGAACGAAGATTATTTGCTCACGAGACATTCTCATATTTAATAGAATTCTAAATATTGAAACTTTATTTCATACATAATTAAACTCATGGCCGTGTTTTCGCGGCAAAAGTATTGTTTTGATTTTGGGGTAATTTGGAAAATTTTATTTTATGTTGTGGTTTTTCATTGTAGATGTCAGACGTATATTATAATGTAATGTTATTTTTTTTAAACAATCCAATTACTATTAGTTATGTGAATTTCAAAAATGAGAGTCTACGGCTGAAAATTATGATTATACAGAACAAAATTATATTAAGGCTTGTCCACCGTAAAAAGTGCCGTCATGTCGGACTGCATAGAAAATAAAGAGAAGCGCTATGATCCGACGCTGGTAATCTATTGCAAAATATGAAGCAATTATTTATTTACAAAAAATCTATTGATTGGACTAAAAAAGTAATGACATGAAATCATCGCTTATTATTTTGTAGAGAGTTACTGTATGTAATTTATGAACAATTTTAATGAAAATTGTGGGAGTAATATTATGGTAAAGACTAGAAAAAATAGACCTGGATTTCGTTTTTTTTTCTTTAGTTCTATAAACTAAAATAGATTTAAGGACAAATAAAACCTCTTCTTATATATTGTAGATTACTGTATATTTTGTCCTATAAAAAAAGATGATAATAGTTACTGTAAAAGATGTAGATACACAAAGTTACTTAGTTTCGCCGTTTTTTACTAAGGACAAGTATTAAGTAACAATATAATTATTTGGTCCATTACTTTTTTTTTTAGAGTTATGAGTGTGATCTCTCACGAATAGGTATATGTATATATAAATATCTACGTACCTATGCAATCTTTAAATTACCAAAAAAACCCGATGACACACATCACAAGATAAAATGAAATAACCGTCGTCATAACTTTATTGGCAGAGTAAAACAATAGGAACTAAATTAATTTATGGCAAACAATTAGGAGCAATATTTTTACGACTTACTGTGAGTACTTTGTACGTTGTGTCGTTGTGGTTTTTGGTCTTCTTTTTCCTTGACTGAGAAATTTTATATGATGTCGTTAAGTGACGCTCATTAAATTTGAGTGTAGTTTGCGATGACTGATCTATAAAGATATGCTACTTAAACTACTACTGTCTCATAAAATGAATCATCTAAAAATGTCTACCTATTTTATAATAGTTAGACATTTTTACACTATTATTAGTGTCGTAAAAATATTTTATAACACTTTTACTCGTAAAGGGTCTCTTATTTCATGAATTTCAATATCGTAATGTATGTCATTACGTACTTGTGCGTAATTGTAATGTAAAACGCACGGGTTTCTTTTTAATAAGGTAAAACGTAAGGTTTATCAAGATGCTCCGTCTACAACGAACGGTACTTTTTAAATCTTAGCAAAGAGTTTTTATGTCAGAAAAGTGGTCAGCATTTTATGAATAAAATTAACTTTGGGAGATAAAATATAAAAAATAAACATTAATTGAATTAAAGAATTAATTCTTTAATTTAATTTTGACAATAAATTGCAACAACAACAAACAAAAACAAAAAAATATTCATTTACTTTATTAGTAATACTGGCTGTTTTTGTGCCTTTGCTTTAAAAAAAAAAAGCGCTGATACGCGCGCATCGCTAATTTGTGAACAAGTAAAAATTATTCCGCGCGCTTTTTCTTTTCGCTGTATTGTTTTTATTTGAAAATGTCGTCAAGTGATGATGAATTTATTAATTCGACACCGCCAGAAGTCTCAGAGGCAGCGAAAAAGGCTACTCTAAGCCTCTTGCCTGAAAAATCGACCGATAGATACTTACAAGCGTATCAATTTCATCTTATGGAAAACAAGCAAAGATCCAAATTCATTTTCAGAAAGTGTGTTTTTAAAGATTTATTCGTCTAAGAAAGTCTGAGTTTTATTTATTTCCTCGCAAATATGTTATAAGACGTCGTATGACATACGTGCGCTTTGATAATTACAGCCTCTGCTTTCTTATAGCCCTCGCCTACGGCTCGGGCTAGCAATATCGCCTCGGTTGTAATTTTCAACTTACCGCACTTATATCATAATGTACTAATGTATCTACTATATAAATAAATCATAAAACACAGTGAAATACAATTAAGAAATAAACGGGCATTAACACAACAGTCGAGAGGTGTCGTGGGACACCCGATTGTTCCTTTCGCTTTTGCACACTTGGCAAATGAGCTCTAGACCGGAAAAGTGTAACATCTTGCCCATCACGACACTTTTGCTACATAACAAAAGTTTGCAATGTAAAGCCGTGCACGCACGAACGATCAAAACATGGTGAACACGAACATCGATCACGGAAAGCCGTGTACGCACGAACGAACAAAAACATGGTGAACACGAACATCGAACACTTTAAATGTTCAACAGGGTCCTGAGTTTCTTCAAATGATCCGTGTTCGATGTTCGTGTTCACCATATTTTGTTCGCTCGTGCGTACACGCCTTTTGAGGAAACTCAGGACCCTTTTGAACATTTAAAGTGTTCTATGTTCGTGTTCACAATGTTTTTGTTCGTTCGTGCGTACACGGCTTAATATAGCGTGCGATAAGGAACTTCGTGCCAAAATATTTTGACTGATTTCACCTACAGTAAAAAAAAAACACGTAGACACGTGGGTAAATTTATTTGGCCTCAAGTGTACACAAAACAACCAAATTGCTTATAACAACACAATATACGAAAAATGTCCACAAAATATCGGCTGTCCCATTTCGTAGGCCCGACGTGTAACGTAACAAAGCGGACACAGTAACGCACTTAACTTGAACGTAACTAGCCACTGTTAACAGTGTACCGACTGGGTCAATATTGTACACTTGTCTTAATGATTATTTACGGAGCTTTTGTATTTTGATTTATTTGGTGATATTTTTCATGAATATCTAGAGAGAAAAAAAATCAGGCCAACTACATAACAACCAGTACATATTATATCTGTCCGTCAAATAGACCATAAAAAAAATGTGCGATCGGGGGACCCCCGGCAGGAATGAAGTCCTTTCCCACGTATGATTGATGACAAAAACAAAATATTCACAGCCGCCATCTTGGATTCACATTTTGACCTTACTATCGACTTAAGCAACCTCGAAAAGTATGAAAACAACACCCATGACGTAAAAATACAAGGCCTGTCTTAATTTGGGTATTAGTTTCAGTAGGTAACTAAAGCAAAAATAAATAAATAATGTATCTGTGTACCTCAAAAAAAAAATATTCGAACCGCCATCTTGGACTTTCATTTTGACCAAATTCACAAGAGTGTGAATTCGAAAGAAGAAAGTCTGTAAGAGCCTTAAAGTATCATCATCATCATCATCTGCCTAGCCTTTTCCCAACTATGTTGGGGTCGGCTTCCAGTCTAATCGGATGCAGCTTTATTGAAGCTTTAAAGTAAGAACGCACTTTTTCGTTACGTGACGATTTCTATCAGCTAACTCCTAAAGCCGCGTTAAAGAACTTCGTTCCAATAACATTTCTGTCAACAATACCACGATCAATAAAAGCTAGCCTAAAAACATGAGACTAAATCTCAAATTGATTTTGCCAATTCGATCCATTGAAAAATATGAGTGTAGAACTGAAATGAACCGTTTATTAGCCAACGTTTATTATTCTGTTAAAAACTTTTTAATATGTTCAATTTGGTTTTATGTGAGCTTGATCTATTTAATAGGTAATCGTAAATATACTGAAGTAGACAGAGAACCCTTTAATTTTAATGTTTTAACTTTGATACCCAATAACAAACTATGAACATAACTTTAAGTTTACTGTGATCATCAAAACCTGTCATTTTCAACAACAGACACTTTCACTGGCCCATCAACTTTCTTATGTTTAGTTCACTTAGCAGTAAAGTGCTTCTCCGAGCCTCGGAAACCACGTTAAGCCGTTGGCCCCGGCTGTCATTCGTGGATCTTTGACAGTCGTTGCGGGTCGTCAGAATCCCGAAAGTCTGACAACCAGTCTTACCAAGGGGTATCGTTATATTACCCAGTAACTCGGTTGCGGAGGTCAGGTAGACAGTCGCTCCATGTAAAATGCTAGTATTCAGCTGCATCCGGTTAGACTGGAAGCCAACCCGAACATAATTGGGAAAAGGCTAGCCAGATGATGAGTACACTTATAACAATAGAACAACTTAAAATGGCAAAATCCATAAATAAAACAAACATTAACCTTCTGAAAGTCACTCGAATAATATTCCAAACTAAAACTATGCATGTAACAAAACACGTGAATTAGTTACTTTGATTTATAAACACTAGGAACTAAAGCCAAGTCCTTTGTAACAAAACTCAAGATGGCCACCGATGACACTACCTATCGTAGGTCTAGTTCACTTAGCAACAAAACAAAATGGCAAAATCCATAAATAAAACAAACATTACCTTCTGAAAGTCACTCAAATAATATTCCGAACTAACAAAACACGCGAATTAGTTACTTTGATTTATAAACACTAAGAACTAAAAGCATTATAAAGCCAAGTCCTTTGTAACAAAACCCAAGATGGCCACCGATGACATTTATTTTCTCGCAAATATCTAAGATTTATGTCTACGCTAGCCTTTATGCGAAATTATCTGCGGTGTTTCGTAGAAACATGGATATAAAATGTTACAGTAAATCAGTGCATGAGTGATTGGCTCTAAATCCTGATGAAACAGCTGTTTCAGACAGTTATACTGTAATTCAGTGAAATAGTTACTACTAAACTTTTTAAACTTTCGCGATTTGTACACATTTTATAACAACAACAACGAGAACGGGTCTTATTGCGATATTCATTTTTAGGGTTCCGTACCAAAATGGTAAAAAAGGATCCCTTATGGTGTGACTCAGTCTGTCTGTCTGTCTGTCACAGCTGGATATCTCAAGAACTACTAATGCTATCAACTTGAAATTTGGAACAGTTTTAGGTAATATTTACCCAACTATTTTACAAATAAGAAAGAAATAAAAATATATGTATTTTTTTTGCAACATGGGCTGAAAGGGGGTCTTAAAAATTCAAAGTGGAGCTACTAGATCATGTGGGGTATCATATGAAAGAGCGCTGTTTGCACATTCTCAAACATATTTTTATTGTTTTTTAGGTGTGTTCGACTTTTGATGAAAAACGTAAAAAAAATACCGTTCCCCCCTTATCTCCGAAGTTTGCAAAGAGAAAAATCTGAAATTATTCAGCACACTTTTTCAGAAATCGGAACGGAACCCTCGGTGCGTGAGTCCGACTCGCTCTTGACCGGTTTTTTACAAGGTAAACAGGTGCCTACTTGTTTCCCGACGTAACATAGAAAAATTAAAAAAAAAAAATTAAAAAAAAAGTAAAAGTAACTTAGTGAAATAGTTACTACTAGTTACTAAATTAGCATTTAAGTAGGTAGGTACTGTTCTGGTAGACTAAACTTAATAACTTGCTTTTCGATTCATTGTTGGAATATCAGGATGCCGTAGCCTATAGCCACAACTTATCTCGATTATTTTACAACGGCATTCACATTGCCGATTGACGTGGCCACTCAATGTATCGCGATAGTTATCGGAATAATTACCGCAATGTTTATGACGATGATGGGCATTGACGTTGACGTTGGTGTGGCCCCGACATGAGGACATGGCATTGTGTATTTTTACAATATGTATGTTAGTCTGTCAGGTCTATGTGGGAGCTTGTGGCTAAGTAATAACAGCCGCATGGGTCGATCGGCCAGGTTAAGCTACGCTTGCCGCGGTTGGTCCGTGGATGGGTGAAATGACGCGCCCCACTACTCAAATTAGTATACGTACATTACGGAGTAAATGCGGAGTGAGGCGCGTCATTTCAAAATAGACAAGCTCTACCAAGACCCCTCCGTGCCTCGGAAGGTATGTTAAACCGTTGTTCCCAGCTGTCATTCATGGATCTTTGACAGTTGTTACGTGTCGTCAGAAGCCCGAAAGTCTGACAACCAGTCTTACCAAGGGGTAGCGTATTAAACAGTAACTGGGTCGTGGAGGTCAGATAGGCTCTATATAAAATATTGGTATTTAGCTGAATCCGATAAGACTGGTAGATGGTGAATCTGTCAGGATGGGCCAAAGTTGCCTGAAAATAAATGAATTGTTTTTATTTATATTTCTGGCATGGCATGTATGTATCCCCAATCAACTCAGCCTACCGCAGACCACTGCTGGACATGGGCCTCTCCCAGGCTGCGCCACAACACCCTGTCCTCCGCCTTCCGCATCCAGTCTGTCCCAGCCACTTTCTTCAAGTCGTCGGTCCATCTGACTGGGGGGCGTCCCACACTACGCTTACCGACACGCGGTCTCCACTCCAGAACTCGTTTGCTCCACCGGCCATCGGTCCTTCGACAAACATGGCCAGCCCACTGCCACTTCAGTTTGCTTATTCTGTAAGCTATGTCGGTTACTCCGGTTCTTTTCCGGATAACTTCATTCCTGATTTTATCCTTCAAAGAACCGAGCATAGCGCGCGTGTATGTATCCTACTAACCAGTAACTGTGTTGTGGAGGTCAGACAGGCAGTCGCTTCATGTAAAACACAGCACTCAGCTACATCCGTTTAAACTGGAAGCCGAGCTCAAATGTGTTAGACATTTGAGAAAAGGCTAGGCAGATGATGATTTATATTACTGACATGTCTTGTATCTCATAATTCGAACACATTTGTCTTACCCCATTAAAAAAATAAAAATATATTTTTTTTTTTTTTTTTTCAGAAAAAACAAATTTACGTTGCACAAAAACAATTTTCCAAGTAAAATTAGAATATAACAGAAATAAGTGTATCGTTGGTGTATGTAGGTACTAATGAAAAAATCATTGTATCACAAACACCAACATTACGGCCCACTCGCAGGAAAGAGGCCTGTAGCCTGATTAAATTGGGATATTATTATTACTAAGCATTTATTTCAGAAAAATCCATAAATTGTTACTTAAAACTATGTTAGCAAAACTTACTTATCTAAAATTAAAAACTGTTGGCCTGGAACCCGTGTGCACACTGTTCCAGTACCGCACAAGAGGCCAATCATCCCTTTCTTTAATGGTGTTTAAGATACTGCTGGCACTTTCGCGCACTCGAACGATTGTTTTGAAACAATCAGTTCTAGGTGAGTGTAGGCAGGCTAAGGAAGCACTCCCTGCAATTGATGGCCACCTCACGAAACAGGTTCTCCGACTAACTAAACAACAGCTGCGTACAGTTACAGCGGCCATGGGTCATTTAATAAACACCTCTTTGTCATAGGAGTCACAGACAGTCCGCTGTGCAGGGCCTGCATGGAGGACGACGAGACAGCAGCTCATGTGCTTCTAAACTGCCCGGTAGTCGCCGCATACAGGGCAAAGTACTTCGATAACCCAGGTACCCTCCGTGAGGTTGTCAGTAAGATCAAGGCGCTGCTGGCCTTCTTTTAGGAGCTGGGGTGGATCGAATGATCGATTTTTCCACCCATACGCAAAATACGCGCATTGACGTGGAGTTGCGGATACCAGCCCGTATTACCTATTACCTATTACCTAGTCAGTTCTAGGCTCTAGCCTCTGCAAACATTCCTGACGCGCTACAGAAGCGAGGCAGATATTAAAAAAGTATGTAGGTATAATTTTGGCAAACTTGTGTTTACAAGTTTTTTTTTTTGTTATTATTCTCCAATATACATTATTCTTTTTTACAATTTTACTGGTCAAACTTTCAAGAAGAAGTGTTTTCCTGAAACATAACAAAATCGTTTTGATTAATTAAAGTAGACTTCCTGGGTTTCATAAACACTACAATACAATACACGGAATCTTGAAAAAGGGTAAAATAACATTGACACATTCTATTTATAAATACAAAAGCTGTCGATTCACTACAAAAGAATGCCGATAAATTCTAAAATTCCATTGACTCGACAACTTTTGTTGTTGATCCAACATCGAACTCAATTTTATGAAGCGAAGACACACTGATTGATGTTTTGGCAACAAGGAGGGCGCGCCAAATTGGTCTTTAAAAACATCTCACAACTTGGCGTAAGTTTTTACACTAGACACGTTGATTAGAAAAAATGACGGCTGACAACACAGAAATAAACTGGGATTGAATAGTGATGGACTTCGGTTAGGTTTGTGTGTTTTCAGAATGTTTCGGATTTTTCCGGAAAATAATTATTATATTTTCATAAAAACTCACGCCACTCTCGACAAGAGGTCTTCTATTTCGACAGTGAATGTAAAATATATGATAAAGTTCATCATTCGTTTCAGTCATTCGTTCTTCATTCTGTCACGGTTTAGGAAAAATATAGGCGCATTGATACTTGATGGGTACCTGGACCTGAAGTCTCAGACAGTGCCACCTAGTGAAAGTCATTTCAGAAAACCCTCATTGAAGCAGTAGTTGAGTAGGCCGTTTGAGTTGTGGATTCTAGTTCCGCATTGTTTTTGAAGTCAAAACTTTTTACGGTGCACTTTGCGCTCTTTCTGAATAGTAAACGAAACTGAATAGTAAACGAACCGTCACTCACGCTCGGGTCGGTGACGCTGAATCGGGTAAACTCGGCTCCAGTCGGCTTTTCCCTACATTTTGACGAGATATCATCATCTGCCCAGCCTTTTCCCATCTATGTTGGGGTGTCGGTTTCCAGTCTAACCGAATGCAGCTGAATACCAGTATTTTACATGGAGCTACCGTTACTGGGTGACAACCCAGTTGCTGGGTAATTCAATACCCCTTGGTAAGACTGACGAGATATGCGAATATAAATGTTGTGAACAGCTGATTTTTTTTCGCGATTTCAGGTTTTGTCCCATAGTAAAAGATGTTCATAATGATATTACAATGACCCCTTAAGTGGCTATGCGTTATTTAAGTTACACCTTGTTTAAATCAAAATGGTGTTTGGAGGCTTGTTAGTAAACAAAACACAATCAAGAAGAAATCTTATTATGGACAAAGTATCATCCAAATAGTGAAAAAAACCGGTCAAGAGCGAGTCGGACTCACGCACCGAGGGTTCCGTCCCGATTTCTGAAAAAGTGTGCTATTTAGAGACATCGTTTTATTTTTCCTGTAATCTTTACATAAGCTTCTATCACATAGAATAATTTCAGATTTTATCTTTACAAACTTCGGAGTTAAGGGGGGGGAACGGTATTTTTTTACATTTTTCATCAAAAGTCGAAAAATAGGTGCCCTAAAAAAAATAAAAAAATGTTTAAGAATGTACAAACAGCGTTCTTTCATATGATACCTCACATGCCCTAGTAGCCCCACTTTGAATTTTAAAGACCCCCTTTCAGTCTCTGTTACAAAAAAAATATAAATATTTTTACTTCTTTCTTATTTGCAAAATAGTGGGGTAAACGTCATCTAAAATTGTTCCAAATTTCAAGTTGATAGAATTATTAGTTCTTGAGATATCCAGCTGTGAAAGACAGACAGACAGACAGACTGAGTCACACCATAAGGGTTCCTTTTTTACCATTTTGGTACGGAACCCTAAAATACAAGTCAAAAATAGGCCTTAACCTAAATAAAAACAAACTTACAACCATCAGCTATCATATCAGTATAAATAAATGAGATTTTCATAGGGATATGATCTGAATATGTAAATCGTGCTGAGATATGAAGTGTCGCCTGTAGATCGTTCCTAAAAGAGCGAACGTTATATAAGTGGGTCGGAAACCGAGGAATTATTATTAGGAATATGAGAATATAATTTACTTTGATGGTGGAGACTAACACTCTGGTTAAAGAGGATGATATGAGATTATTATTTATGGAAAGGAATTTTAAAGAAAATGTTGTGAGAAAATTTGTATTTTGATAAATGTTTGAGTAAAACATTAGGTAATAACATTTTATAACACACTAGCTTTTGCCCGCGGCTTCGCCCGCGTGGATGTCGGAAAATATCTCATGGGAATGTTCATGTGGAAAACATAGGGCCGTCCGATATAACTGTGCAAACTCAAATCGCTACGATATATCGTTACCGTGTATAGTAGGCATGAAGCTACCAGTCGGCATGATTTTTTCCGACATCTTCAACAGTCGTCGTCATATTTCAGCCAATTTACACAAAACTATAATGAATTACCCTGAATCACTCCGTTCATTGGAGAAAACCGTATGAAAATCCGTTCGGTACTTTTTGACATTATCGCATTCAAACAAACAGACTTACGCGGCGGGGGGACTTTGTTAATTACTTAAAATGTATTATGCCAGTCACGCTCTAATAACAAATAACTTTTGTCCGAGTGTCCACTCGTTCAAATAATTTCCTCGTAAAAACGCCGAATGAAATAAAGACTAAATGTTACCTCAAGATTCGAACTATGACTACATTTCCAATCCCTTAAATCTCTTAAAAAGAGGTAGGTACACAAACATTTGTCAACCCCTATTGTACCCCCTCAAAAACGCTGTACCATATATTTCTTTATATCCTACCAAAAGCATAAATTTGAATTTTCATATCCCTTTTTTTTTTTTTTTTTTTTGAGGGTGGGAAATCATCAAATAACTTCTCCCGCTCTGGGTGGAGCGGAAGGGCGTGTCAGACTTTTACTGACTAAAACCCACCCGTGTTCCTTCAGTTGCCTATGCCAGGGCCGCGGTAACCCCTTCGGACAATCCGCGACCCCAGCGGCATTTTCATATCCCTAACTTAAGAAATGTTGGGTTTCCCATACAAATTTTCATCCCTTATATCACCCCTTGTATGATTATGTTTTAAGACAAAAAGTAGCTCATGTCGTTTCCCAGGATGCTATCTATAGCCTTGCCAAATTTTGTCGAAATCCGTGCAGTTTTGTAAATTTTAAAATCAACCCCTATTTTACACCCTTAGGGGATGATTTTTAAAAAACGCTGAACACATATTTCTTAATTTCCTACCAATAGCATAAATTTGTTATCCCTAACTTAAGAAATACTGGGTTTCCCTTACAAACTTTCATCCCCTAAATCACCCCCTGTAGTATTGTTTTTGAAAGTATCCTATGTCCTTTCCCAGGATGCTATATAAAGCCTTGCTAAATTTTATCGAAATCCGTGCAGTTTTGTAAATTTTAAAATCAACCCCTATTTTACCCCCTTAGGGGATGATTTTTCAAAAACGTTGAACCGCATATTTCTTTATTTCCTATCAAAAGCATACATTTTAATTTTCACATCCCTAACTTAAGAAACACTGAGTTTCCCATACAAACTTTCATCCCCTATATCACCCCCTGTAGGATTATTTTTTAAGACAAAAAATAGTCTATTTCCCACCCCAGGATGCTATATAAAGCCTTGCCAAATTTTATCGAAATCCGTGCAGTTTTGTAAATTTTAAAATCAACCCCTATTTTACCCCCTTAGGGGATGATTTTTCAAAATCGCTAAACCGCATATTTCTTAATTTCCTACCAATAGCATAAATTTGTTATCCCTAACTTAAGAAATACTGGGTTTCCCTTACAAACTTTCATCCCCCATATCACCCCCTGTAGTATTATTTTTGAAAAAAATTGTATCCTATGTCCTTCCCCAGGATGCTATATAAAGCCTTGCCAAATTTTGTCGAAATCCATGCAGTTTTGTAAATTTTAAAATCAACCCCTATTTTACCCCCTTAGGGGATGATTTTTCAAAAACGCTGAACCGCATATTTCTTTATTTCCTATCAAAAACATAAATTTTAATTTTCACATCCCTAACTTAAGAAATACTGAGTTTCCCATACAAACTTTCATCCCCTATATCCCCCGTAGGATTATTTTTGAAAAAAAAAAGTAGCCTATGTCCGTCCCCAGGATACCATCTATAGCCTTGCCAAATTTTATCGAAATCCGTTCAATGGTTTAGGCGTGAAAAGGTAACAGACAGACAGACAGACAGACAGACAGACAGACAGACAGACAGACAGACAGACAGACAGACAGACAGAGTTACTTTCGAATTTATAATATTAGTATGGATTTGCTCGTAAAGGGTCTCTTATTTCACGAATTTCAATATCGTAATGTATGTCATTACGTACTTGTGCGTAATTTTAATGTAAAACGCACAGGTTTCTTTTTAATAAGGTATAACGTAAGGTTTATCAAGATGCTCCGTCTAAAACGAAAGGTACTTTTTAAATCTTAGCAAAGAATTTTATGTCAGAAAAGTGGTCAACATTTTATGAATAATATTAACTTTGGGAGATAAAATAAAAAAAATAAATATTAATTAAATTAAATAATTAATTCTTTAATTTAATTAATTTTGACAATAAATTGCAACAACAACAAACAAAAACAAAAAAATATTAATTTACTTTATTAGTAATACAGGCTGTTTTTGAGCCTTTGCTTTAAAAAAAAAAAGCGCTGATGCGCGCGCATCGCTAATTTGTGAAATGTGAACAAGTAAAAATTATTCCGCGAGCTTTTTCTTTTCGCTATATTGTTTTTATCTGAAAATGTCGTCAAGTAATGATGAATTTATTAATTCGACACCGCCAGAAGTCTCAGAGGCAGCGAAAAAGGCTCTAAGCCTCTTGCCTGAAAAATCGACCGATAGATACTTACAAGCGTATCAAAATTTCATCTTATGGAAAACAAGCAAAGATCCAAATTCATTTTCAGAAAGTGTGTTTTTAAAGATTTATTCGTTTATGCAAGTCCGAGTTTCATTTATTTCCTCGCAAATATGTTATAAAACGTCGTATGACATACGTGCGCTTTGATAATTACAGCCTCTGCTTTCTTGTAGCCCTCGCCTACGGCTCGGGCTAGCAATATCGCCTCGGTTGTAATTTTCAACTTACCGCTCTTATATCATAATGTACTATTACTCAGATACTTAAGGTTGCAGATACTATTATTATAAACGCGAAAGTGTATGAGGATGGATTGATGTGTGTTACTCTTTCACGCAAAAACTGCTGAATGTATTTTGATGAAATTTTGCACACATATAGTTTATAACCTGGATTAACACATAGGATACTTTTTATTTCGATATTCTTACGGGTTCGAGACTTACGTAGGTGAAACCATGGGACGCTGCTATTGTATGTTTGTACATCTAATAGGTACCTACTTATATTTCGTGCTGGAATATATTCAAACGCAATGTGAACTGTTTTATATAAATAAATTGCATTGATTTCGAAATTATATTAAAAACCGACCAAGTTCGTATCGGACTACGCACAATGACGGTTCCGTAGTTGAAAAGAATTCATCCCAAAAACAAACTTAACATTGTAGTTGAAAAACATGTTCTCCCACAAATTGATGTACGTGACGGTCAATTCTCCAGCCATTTTAAGTTTGTAATCGCAAAAACCTATTTTTTTGTTTGATAAAAGTACAAGTTAACTATTTCGGACTTTTTCCTTTACTTGTGCTGTAAGACCTTGCTTCGTCAACGGGAAGTACCTTATAGGTTTTGATTTACTTGCGAGTATCAAAATATGTCGCATAAATGGCCGTATTTTATAAGCGTTAACTTAGAAGCTTGATTATTTTAGAGCTCCAAGGGATCATATACTTACGTATCTAACAGCGCCCCGCGGTTTCACTCGCATAAGTCTCGAACCCGAAGTAATATTTGGATAACTTTTTATCCAAATATTATTACGGGTTCAAGAGTCCTGTGTTATCCAGGTTATAAAGCATCTGTGTGCCAAATTTCATCAAGATCCGTTTAGTAGTTTTTACGTGAAGGAGGAACAAACATTCATCCATCCATCCTCACAAACTTTCGCGTTTCTATTATTAGTGGGATTTCAAAACCTAACACGGGTAAGTTCGTGCTGTAGAAAGTTTACGAAGTCATTGGTTATAAAACTGACGGGTATTTAATATCTAGTCCCGACCATTCACATAAATATTTACCATTCCAACATTCCTGACCATTTTTCTTGTCAACAACTCCCAGTGAATTGATCGTCAAACTGCGATCTACGTCAAATGACCTAAATACCTACGTTCCAAACATTGAAATATCAATCATTTTTTATGCGCAAGATACTGGTGTGAAATGTTACAAAGTTAGTTCATGTATGTGACAGACGGACACACATTTGACAACCGGAAATGGATAGAGGCGAGGAATGCTTTTTTTTAATATTATTTTTGACATAAAGCAGTTAGAGTTATGACATGTCTAGACGTCGCGTCACAACCGAATGCTGAAGGTCTAGGTTTGATTCCCAGTTAATCAAATATTACCTTACCTTTTTAGGGTTCCGTATTCAACAAGGAACCCTTATAGTTTCGCTATGTACGTCCGTCTGTCTGTCCGTCTGTCCGTCCGCAGCTTAGTTCAGAGACTCTTAGTACTAGAAAGCTATAATTTGGCATGGATATATACATATTCATCACGCCGACAAAGTGGTAGAATAAAATGATTAAAAAAAATTAGGGTACCTTCTGTAGGGATTTAGGTTATCTTCTGTCACGTAAAGTGGGGATTTTTTTTCTCGTGTAGGTACCCCATGGTGGTTGGATGGGTCTTTAAAAAATATTGTGGGTTTTTGGAAACAATTTTTCGATTTAGGGATCAGTCAAGTGTCCCCCCACCCCCTCTAACTAAACGGCTAGTTTTGGATGTGTAAAAAATTCACGGTAGTAGTATATAACGAAGTTAAAACGAAAACTATCATAGCTAAATAGGCTTTTCAAGTTTCCGAGTAATAGTCAACCAACTACGGAACGCTTCATTGTGCGTGGTCCAACACGCACTTGGCCGGTTTTTATTCAGCTTCAATCAATCAATCTGCCCTTTCCCAACTATGTTGAGGTCAGCTTCATGTCTTAACGCCGCCGCTGAATACCAGTATTTTACACGAAGCGACTGTAACTTCTATCTGACCTCCACAAACCCGTTAGGTGCTTGCTGGGTAACACGTAAGATTGGTTGTCAGACTTTTGGGCTTCCGACTACAAGTCTCAAAGATCTACAAAATTAAAGTGTTTAACGTGCTTTCCGAAGCACTGAGGGGTCTCGATATGTGATAGATAGTCACCCATCCAGGACTGACCTCGGCAATCGTAACTTAATCTGCGATCATACCGTGCGGCTGTTATTATTTAGCTACGGGGGCCTAACAAGAATCTTATAAAGATTCCTACACAAAATCTCATACGTACCTTAAATTAAGCTCTAGTGTACACTCAAGCACAATTTAACAAACCAATATTTATTAAAATATTCACATAACTTCAACCACCATAAAAACGGATATAAACATGATCAGAGCAGCCGGTCGATTCTGTAAAAATCTCACCGTGAAAACTTAGGTGAAGTGAGTTTATTTCTGCTAGGAATTGACACTATTGACAGCTCACTCCACGCTCACTTCACCTAGGTTTTCACGGTGAGATGGTTACAGAATCGCAGTGCAGTAATTGTGATAGTAAGCCGGTACAATCGCGTACAATCGTCTCGCCAACGTATAAATTCACTTCACCTTTAATATTTATAAGATCTGTGGAACTATAATGGACTGTGACGTACAGTTACGTGCAAAAATGTTGAGCTATTAAAACCCATATTTATTCAATACCATTTGATATTATGCTTGTAAATTCATTTAAGTGAAGTGGCTTTACAAACGAGTGAAGTTATCTCGCCTAAACAAGTAGATAGGTATATTAAGTACCTAGTATGTTTTGTATCGATTCCAAATCGAAACTTAAATACGTGAATTTAGAAAATATATTTAATCGGCTTTTGCCTGCAGCTTCGCGCGCGTAGAGTTCAGGTATGCTATGTCTTAATCGAGGTCATCGTCTACCCAGGTGCTAAATTTAATCCAAATCCGTTCAGCCGTTTTAGCGTGAAAGCGTAACAAACAAACAAACTCACTTTTGCATTTATAATTTTAATTATTCCTTGTCAAGAGATTTGATTGGCTGTTATTATTTAGGACAACCAATATCAACAGGAAACTTGAGCCAAATTAGAGATTCTTACAGAATCCAGCGTTAATGAGAACTTGAAACCCGAAATTATGAATGTTTTAATTAATTAATTTAAATCTTAGCCAGTATCGCGTGGAAGCTATCCGATAATAATCAGGAACTTTGTTCAAGGATACGCCAACGAAAACTGAGAACCATTTTTCTTAACGATGTTAAAAACTTACGAAGTAGGATCAACAAGATAAGCATTCTGCTTTTATCTTGTTTGTCTTACTAAAAATGTAAAAGACTTTTTAAAAGCTAAAAACTGTCATGTTTGTAGTAGGAATAAGCAATTAACACTAATAAGTTTATTTAATTTTAATAGTGAAATATTAGAGATTAATTTTATATAAGTACTGGATGACTCTTTCTACCGTCTTGAAAAAAATAGGCTATAATAGGTGAACGGAGTAAAAGAATATGGCATTTAAACTTAAAAAAAATAAATAAATAAAAAACAAAATTCAAATCATACAGATTGCATATGATTTGAATTTCGATATTTTTAAACGATTCATTTTTTTTTTTCTTAATTTCTGTTTATATTGTTCTAAAATGCAAAGTTTACATCGAATTTGTAGTAGGTATTTATTGATACTTAGATCATTTTTTCTGTTTAAGCTATTACAAAAAAAAAAAAAAAACTAGGTATGTCATAGGCTTCTACTCCGTTTACCTAATATTCTTAGCCTATTTTTTTCAAGACGATAAAAAAAGACATCCGGTATCGCGGGTCGCGCTAGTGGTTCATTAATTTTAAAATTTTACAGGCGAGTTATTATAAATACCTGTCTCCTATAGCCGATAGCATACTGTCTTAAATAGGTAGGTGCAAGACATTTTCATTTCCAGATACATTGAGTGAAATTATTTTTCATCGTGTGTGGTCATACCTTTATTTTATTTTGAGTGCCTGATGAAATACTGTTAAATATTTTTTTTTTAAATATGATTTAAGTTAGTAATTATTTGAAAAAATCATCCAGTGAAAGTTTATATATAACTTAGCAATTTTTAATAACTACCCGTTGAAAATATTTTTTTGATCTTTACTTTACTTTTATTTTTTATTCGAACGCCAAAATATGTTGTCAGCATAGTAATACCTATCATTTAAAAACAAATTGATGGAAAGAATTCGCTTTTGATGTTACAAATCACAGCTGTATTAATTTTGAATGTTACAGAAAATGTTAGAAAAAGGAAATAAACTTGTCAACAATCAACAGATTTAAGATAACATCCTATTCAATATTTTAAATTGATGAAAATAGAAGAAAATGTTTTGAATATTTGAGAATAAAAGAAAATACGTACATACGGCTACACATTTCCAGTTTACATTGTAAGGAAATCCTATTGAATGCGAGATCAGCTTATACTGGAAATGTATAGCTTGATCTGTAGCCGTGCGTACGTAAATAAAAAGTCGAAATGCAATCACGTATACAGTTGCTAAGTCCAAAAACATATTTTTTGCCACTTTTGAATAAGAACAAAACTTTTGTTTCAATATTTAATTTTGTATATAATTCTATTAATTGTGATTATTAAGCTTTAATTACTTTCAGGTTTCAGCTAAGACCTATCAAAAACTTTGCTAAACTTTATCATCTTAAAATAAATCGCCACCATTAAAATTTGCCGCCATTTTTGAAGATAACAATACTGTGAATTTCCTTATAGAATAAACTGAATACTCACCCTTAATTTAAAAATTGTCAGAAACGAACAAAAACTTTAGTACTTACCTAACGAAATAATTTCCAACCTTGTAATGAAATTCTTGAGTATTCTCAAGAATTTCATTACAAAATTAAATTAAACAGGGCTTTTGAATTTTGTACGAAAAAAAAATAAAAACACCAACTAGTTCACAAAAAAAAAAAAAAAAAACAATAAAACACTAATTTCGCTAGATCAAAAGGATCGCTATCAAGCATCTACAGACAGTTCTGACCTTTCGAAAGCGTTAAAATATCGCGTTAAAAGTCTTACTACTTCTTCGTTAATATCGTATATTTTATTGGCACATAATATCGCTTTTTTTCGCGATAACCATCGTCCGCGAGTGTACCCGCGACAGACTGGCGATCGGCCAACGCTTTGATGTCGCCGAAACGCTAATCTAGCCAAAAAGGGGGCCTTCCCTACGTGTCGGCAATTGTTTTTTTGCGGTTGAGTGGATTGAAATCGGTTCGGTAAATAAAAGTATTAATGGGATTTGTGAATTATATTTATATTGTTCTCACATGTATATTTTCAATATGAACGATGTAACCAATATTTTGTAAAAATATTTGATTTAAAAGAGTGTCCGTGGAGTTTCTTGCCTGTTCTTCTCCATAGAGATCTACTACGCTTTGGAATGGGCAACTAGCTTCATCTTTCTGACTGACCGACCCCTTGACAATTCAAAAGTGCCTGTAATTGGTTTATCTATAAACATAAAAAGAGAAATCCTGACTGACTGACTGATTGACTGACTCATCAACGCCCCGCCCAAACCCTTGGAACTAGAAAGCCGAAATTTTGCACAGAGGTTCTATTTATAAGGAAGGAATTCCCGGTAGTACGTTCCCGTGGGATAATTTCTTAAATAATTTAATATTGATTACTACCTTATAAATATAAATTCTTATTAAAATAACTTAAAATTAACACTAAAATTTATAAGTAAAATAAATTTTAAATAAAATATATAAACCATAAAAAAATTATTTATATCATAGACGTATAAAAAAGGAGGACTTCGCGCCGCGCATATCGAAAGTGAAGCACCGTACCGATCTACGTGTGCGTGATTTGAGTACCTGCAAAGACGCCGTCGCTCGTGTCACGTAATGGCGGCCGGTCGGCATACTATGATGTAAATGTGTGCGCGAGGCGTGTTTGTACAAATGGTCCGGCATACTTACTGTGCTTCACTTTCGATATGCGTGGCGCGGAGTCCTCCTTTTTTTATAATTTTTCTTTTTTTTATAATATTAATATTAAAACCTAAATTGGAAATTAAACAATTAATATTCGGGTAAAGCCACGGGCAAAAGCTAGTTTGAAATAAATGCTTTGAGTTTAAGTTTGAGTTTGAGTTTGATAATGTCGCCCGGAGTCTGGATCTGTGCCCGGTTGATGGCAATAGGCTCGCCCCCTGATTACATGGGGCTTAAATATAGCTGGCGAAATGTGGGTGTACTATAGGTATACCTCTGCCTAACACTTGGGGCAATTCAGGCGCTATGTTCTATTGTGTGTGTGTCGCCAAAATGTCGAGGAATGTGGGAAGATTGAGTGTTCTGTGGTGAAGACTTGGCAGGTCATTCGTTTGAATTCCGATGATTTAATTGGATCATTATGCATTGTTGTATGGTTAATTTTACTGTACATAACTAATTAAGTACTTACCTACATTTTTTTTTTTTTAAATCCTTCTGATCAAAATTCGGCACCACCAGCACCAATTTCGAAACTTCGTGCTGCTACTGAGAAATTTTCAAGGGAAAAAAGCCAATAACACTTTGCCCGACCCAGGAATTAAACCCAGGACCCCACGCTCAGTAACCACAAGACCAACGGGGCTTTTGCTCACACACAACACACACACACCCACAGGATTATTACAATAAACAATATTATATAGCTTCAATCGACGAAAAAGAAACTTTCTTAAACGTAATAATAAAAACTATTGCTCTATCAAAAGATATCAAAGCCTTATAAAGCCATATTTAACGATTGTAAGTATAAAAAAATATTGGAATTTTATTTAACAAATACCTACACAAAATAAAAAATACATTGCTTAGTTATTTTCACCAAACAGCTCAATTTAGCGACACTTACGTTGCTAGATTTAAAAAATAAAACACTGAAAAAATCTAAAGTGAACGCAATTTTGTTAAAATGGTTCGCTAAAAACAGTAAAAGCTTTCTTCTAAAACGGTCTCTATGGGCATAATAAACAACACCCTGTAACTCTTTACTGAAAAATAAAAGTGTAAAAGGTTCAATCTACTCCCGATGTGTTTTTGCCCGTCCGAAAAATGTAACTTTTACACTTGTTTTGAGGGATTATTATGTCAGACGGACGGACTGACGGATGGACGGACGGACGAACGGACTTAGGGAGTAGACCCCCAGGATCCAGGGACAGCTGTCAAATTGTGTTGTTATTCATTCTTCGTTGAATGAATCATACGTCCGGAGCTGATACAGAGTAGGAAACGCCCGTAACGAAGGCCGAAACTATGGACTTCGTGCTTAGGGAGTAGGCCTCCCGGTGCGTAGTACTCGCAACCGGCGTGCGTGTATGACCAGTGGCCTTAGTGCGAGTTTTTTATACTTACTCGATCGCGTTTACGTTAACGTTGACGTACGTCAATTTGTATGTACCTACCTAATAATTTTGTTTCCTATTATAGTCGATGGCGCTTATTCAGTTTCAGTACAAATTGACGTTTACGTTGATCGAGTAAGTCTACAAACTCGCACTAAGGCCTCTGATGTATGAACGTAAACAAGGCAAAAAGAGGGGAGTGATACGTGAGTTCGAATGACGTTTTTGCGAAGGTCGCCATTTCGAAAAATTTTGCGAGTGGTACGCCAGTTCGAAAACTCATTACATCGAAAACCGCTATTCCGAATGACGTTATCGCGAAGGTCGCCATTTCGAAAAAAATTGCGAGCAGTACGCCAGTTCGGAAGTCATGGTATCGAAGTCCGATGTTGAGTTAATTTGTCTGGGAATCGAACTCACGACCCCAATGAGACGAGACACAGAGAGCATGGTATTTTGATTTGGTTTGGGAAAAAAAAAAAAAAAAAAGACAAGTTAAATCACAAGTTAAATCAACATCGGACTTCGATACCATGACTTCCGAACTGTCGTACTGCTCGCAATTTTTTTCGAAATGGCGACCTTCGCGATAACGTCATTCGATATAGCGGTTTTCGATTTAATGAGTTTTCGAACTGGCGTACCACTAGCAAATTTTTTCAAAATGGCGACCTTCGCAAAAGCGTCATTCGAACTCACGTATCACTCCCCAAAAAGAGTACCTATGTAAGGATTCTAGCAGGTGGCATTCTAGTAGTTTCTGCCTACCTCTATGGGAGTAAGGCGTGAGTTTATGTATGTACCTAAGTTAAAAGTGATAATATTACATCACGCCCGTATTTTTTGAAGGGATAAGCAGTTGTGTTTAGTGTACCCGTATTTCGCGCGTTAGGTACCTTTTATACGCGCATTGTCGTGGAGTTGCGGGTACCAGCCCGTATGCGTATATAGAAATGCTACTTCAGTACGTCCCCTCAGTCGGAGACGATAGAGTCAATTCCAGGCGTTAAACACACGTAAATGCTAGTAAATGGTACTGAATACTAGCATTAACGTGTGTTTAACGCCTGGAAATGCGCTAACTCTAGGTATTCGTCTCCGCCTGAGGGGACGTGCTGAATTAGCATTTCTATATATGCAGCCCGTATTTCCTATTAGCTATTAGGTACCTTTGTCCAATGTTACAAAAACAAACAACCCACTTCCAAAAAAACACTACCAAGTGCACAATAACTTTAATTTCAGAAGTCGGTGTCTTCTATTCTATTCTATTTTTCTCTATGGCAATGGTGCCGATGTCGACAATTCTGCCAATGTCAGATGTGTTCTGAGAAAACGTGCCAAGAAAAAAAAAAAGAAAAAAAAAACTAAATTGAATATAATGTGAATTTAGATGTATTTTAGTTATTTGCCACCGACTTCCGAAATTAAACCTGGCACATTTTTTTCCAGACTTCGGGTGGCTAATTGAGAAATTCCGTCCAATTATGAGATAGTTATTAATAAGAGAGTAAGGGGCTGTTTCACCACCTACGATTAAGTTCCTATTAACTTACTTGGCTGATAATTTCATGAGGAGCTCGTGGCTAAGTAATAACAGCCGCACCGGTCGATCCGTCAGGTTAAGCTACGCTTGCCGGGGCTGGTCAGTGGATGGGTGACCATCTTTACATAACGAGATTCCTCCGTGCCTCGGAAAGCACGTTAAGCCGTTGGTCCCGGCTGTTATTCGTGAATCTTTGACAGTCGTTACGGGTCGTCAGAAACCCGAAAGTCTGACAACCAGTCTTACCAGGGGTATCGTATTACCCAGTAACTGGGTTGTGGAGGTCAGATAGGCAGTCGCTCCATGTAAAATACTGGTATTCAGCTGGATCCGGTTAGACTGGAAGCCGACCCCAACATAGTTGGGAAAAGGCTAGGCAGATTGATTTTGGCAGATAATTTCATACAAATTCTGTTCCATTTTTTATTTATTCGGTGAGTAGTGGCTATTGATTTTGATTTTGATTTTGATTTTGATTCGGACATCGTGAAATAGATGTAACATTTTATATCTAGTAACCCAAATCTCAGTACAAATACAGCTTTCCAGTGCAAAAAATCTAAACCTTGCAAACGTCAAAACTTGCTCATAAACAATTTCACGATTTACTAAACGTTTGCAAGCGCACGAAACCGATGTAAATGAGGGATAAGCAGAACTCGAGGTTCAATGGTCTGTATTCTGTACCAACTTGTAACCATCAGAACGTTTCGTGAATTGTGGTGGAGGTACCTATGATGTAGGCGGAAGCGGGAGCGATTAAAATGATAAAATAACTTACTTAGCATAATGATATTAGTAAAATTTTATTTTGTACTAGCTGTGCCCCGCGGTTTTACCCGCGTAGACCGGTATAAAAAGTAGCCTATGTGTCAATCCAGGGTAAGCTATCTGCATACCAAATTTCATCCAAATCGGTCCAGCGATTTGAGCGTTAAGAAGTAACAAACATACAAGCACACACACACTCACTCACAAACATTCGTCTTTATAATACGAGTATTAGTGTGATACATCATTTATCTGCCTAGCCTTTTCAAACTATGTTGAGGTGGGCTTCCATCAGTCTTACCAGATACAGCTACATAGCAGTATTTTACAGAGACTGCCTATCTGACCTCTACATTCAGTTACTGGGTAGCCTTGGTAAGCCTTCATCATTTCAGTCGAAAGACGTCCACTGCTGGACCGGCCTCCCGCAAGCACCTGGTAAGACTTAGTAAATGACTAATTCTGCGAAGAGTAGACCTCGCGAGCACATTAAACGCTATGCAACAATGAATATACTGAAATTATATAAAACGGGATATTTACCATGTTTTTTTTTCCATCAGATCTTCACCAAATATTTATGAAACCAATTTAAAGTAAAACCTATGAAATAAAAAAAGAACCATCGGAATCGGATCTCTTAAGGCGGAGATATCCAGTAGCCCTCTTTTTGCCCCTTTTTAGAGGAAGTACCCCTCCAATGAAAAATCCCCGACGACAAAAAAATTCTATAAATTCGTAAAATCCGTAAGTACCGTAAGGGCGGGTTACTTTGACGAGACAACTGTTTAAAGTGTCCGAAGTGTCGTGACCATCACGCTACCGAACGTCGTATGTCCTTCTATAAGTAATAGATGGAGACATAAACGCGTCCTTGCGGAACTTTGTGTAGAATTAATGACACTAGACATCTGTCTCGATTTGGGCTAAAGTTATGCCCTAGAGTCAAAGTAACCCAAGTTACGGTATACCAAGTTTCGTCTAGATCGATTGTAAAAGATGACCTGAAGAGGAGTAGCAACAAACTGTTAGACGAGAGTAAATTTTGTCAGACTTGA
This sequence comes from Cosmia trapezina, assembly GCA_905163495.3. Taxonomy (NCBI): domain Eukaryota; kingdom Metazoa; phylum Arthropoda; class Insecta; order Lepidoptera; family Noctuidae; genus Cosmia; species Cosmia trapezina. The sequence continues at coordinate 17,502,242 of LR991041.1, forward strand.
AGCAGAGACCCTTCACTTGCTTCGCTCGCTCGGTCAATATAAAATTGCAAATGAATAGCATCAAAGATACTGCATTTGAAAAGATTTCTCTTAGGGCCTGTTTCACCACGCACGACTGAGTTCCTATTAACTTACTTGGCAGATAATTTCATACAAATTATGTTCCATTTTTGAATTTTTTCGGACATCGTGAAATATGGCCTTTAGGCCAAAAAAAGTCGTTTGTCCGTAAGAAATCGCAGAGTACCCGCAGCTTCGACGCCTACGCAGAACCAACGTTCAAGCTAGGGCTTTAAGCCCTTCAAGAAGCTTTATTTTCCTAATCCTAGGTACTGACTGAACCCACGCAAACTTATGAATTTGTGAAGAAATGAAATCAAGAAAAAAAAAAAATCCCACATTTTCAAGTTTTCTTACTTTTTCGTGGCAAATCTTTTCTCCTTTTGATACACTAATACTTTCCACAGACGAAAGCGAAAGCCGTCTTCAAATAAATCCACAATCAGATTGCTATTCGCTCTCGCTCCGTCTCCCACCAAGTCCCAGCCTTCAAACTAACCCAGATACAACAAAGTAATAGATCTAGTATCGCGATAACATCGCTACTCATATATTTGTGGAAGTTTCCAAGTTTCACTCGTTCATCATACGCTGAGCGTGTAACGCTAAGTGGTATTGCCTATACTGAAGATAATATTCGGGGAATCGGTCCTATTAACTACTAAAGTCTTATTGTCAGGGGAAATAACTATAAAATACCGTTTTTCGTAAGTGTGTGTGTAAAACATGAGATTTTTGCTGTTTCAAATACCACATTGTTGAAAATGTAAAGCCAAAGCTATCCAGAACGAGAACGATCTATCGAGAATGTCAGCGGTGGTTATTTACTGCGGTATTAAAAAAGGAAAGGGATGAATCCTGGGTGAAAAAAAAGAAATTCTATTTAGTCCGTCAGTCAGATAATAAAAACATTTATGCCCTATAATTCCTGAGATATTTAGACGGAGTTCATCCATTTGATAGTGATTATTGGTTCGATACCTATCGTGTTTTTGAACACTTCGGAAGAATTTAGCTTAAGAGTCGAGTGAATTACTATCGAAGGTTTATCTGAGGACATCAAAAACCGAGCATATGGAAGAAATTCGCGTAACTCCTCTAAACATCGATTGACACCCAGGTGTGCAGATAACAATAATAGTAGCAAGAAGTACCTAGAAATGTATTAGTTTGTAACCAACCATGTAGCGGTAGTTTAAAAATAATAGTTGTCTACACTAACGCATTAGGTGTTAAACCTGTAAAGATAATTGTATGGTGGGAAATAAATAAATAAATAAATCGATTGTGTCTGCTAATTGGCGTGCGACGGCCCGACGGATTAATTATATAGATAATTTTGTCGAATCAATAGCTATTTGAGAGTTTAAACTCCGTTTAAGAATTCTTCAGAAACCGGGTATTAAACAAGTATTTTTTGCTTTATCATATCACTACATAGTATAAAACAAAGTCACCCGCTGTCGGTCTGTCCCTACGTATGCTTAGATCTTTAAAACTACGCAACGGTGATGCGGTTTTTTTTAATAGATAGAGTGACTCAAGAGGAAGGTTTATATGTATAACACATGTAGGGGCGAAGCTGCAGGCAAAAGCTAGGTAATAATAAATGACAGAAAAAACGCATTAAAGTTAGGGTATGGGGGCTTAATATGTCACAACTACGTGTATAAAATCTAGCCAGGCGTGACGTCATGCCACATTTTAAACATTTTTTACTCAATGTATCGCCGTAATCTTTAGTTCATGTAAAATAAGTGTCCAATATTTTTTAATAATATAATTGACAGACAAAAAAAATTGTACCGTCAAACCTATTCTGACATTAAGGGAACTGACGACACATGATCCCCCACTTTTATAGGTATAGGGTCATAAAAACTTTATTTTTGACTAAAAGTAAATTCTGTTTCGACTAACCGATAGACAATAAAGTTATTTAGTAGCTTATTGACCATACTTTCACATCCAAAGTTAAGATCTAAAAACTCTAACCATTAAGGTAGTTAATATTACATTAATGCTTAATGACTTAATACAAATTACATAGGTACCTACATTATGATATACCTAACGTGTAATGGTCCACGTCATTACCGGCACAGGATTTCCTTCATGGAGAGTATTTCAGAGTTAATTTATTGTGCATTATCGATATAAAGTTTTAAATTTGCATATAATAGTCAAAGAAATTATACTCTTATGTCATCATAATTCATAATCGTTACTACGAAAGATAAGAAAGTTTTAAAGGAAACAAAGTTTTTCCACATGGAGTAGGCAATAAAATGGTATATTTATTTGACTTTGAAACTAGTTATAAATGGTTTTACGGTTCACTATTATAATTTAATAGTCAAAAAGAGGACCTAAGCTACCTACTCAAAGGCATTTTATACTAGATAAAACTATTATTATTTTATATTTAAAACACAATTATTGTTGACACTTCCCGTGACCCAAGGGCTGGCTTTTACCTTGGCCAGAGGATTAGCATTGCCATACAACGTGGCAATGCCGCCAGTCTCTTGGGTACTTTACCAGTCGACAGCGATGCGGAGGAATTTTTCGACGCCATATTTTAGTTTTTTATTACTTTTAGTTAGTTTAAGATATTATATTTTTAACTTGTCTTAGCTTATTTTTAAAATTATTAATATTATAACACCTTTACAGATTCAAGGCAATGTTATAACTTTATAAGTCACACAAAACTTGTATTGTATTGAAACGTTGTCAACGTTTGTAATATAGTAATAAAAACGTTTTCAACGATTATAATATTTATAATACAACACCTCTTTCAATTATTAATGAAATAAGAAAAATAAAGTTTGAGCAAATACTTATTATCCTCAAAAATCAGATTTAGTGACCAGCATCAGGGTTCAAACATAAAACCCTACACAGACGATCATCACGCCTTATCACACACATCCCTTTACGATGTACTCAAAACCAGTAACCAGAGACATCGTCAAACATATATATCAGTACTTTTACATCGAACTTAACGACAGTTATAAACAAAGAGAGACACAATAAAACAACCATGTCACTTTATCTCCTTCCAATGAAATAGCCCGATGTATTTTCTCTCTGGTCATTGACTGCCTCGAAGGTCGACCACTTGCGGAAGCGCTACTGCTAAGCATGAGGTCCTGGGTTCAAAACCCGGGTCGGGCAATGTGTTATTGGGTTTTTCCATCTGGAATTTCTCAGCAGCTGCCCGGAGTCTGAATCTGTGCCTGGTTGATCGCAATAGGCTCGCTCCCTATTACATGGGGCTTAATCATAACTGCCGAAATGTGGACACCTCTGCTTAAGCCTTCGGGGAATACAGATGTTTATTTTGTTTGTTTAGTGGTAGACCAACAAGGTAGTAATATCAATTCTATATCTATTATTAAAAACCTTAACATACGAAGAAACTGAGCAGGTTTTAGCTAGACTTGGGTAACCCCAATTAGCAGACAAAATTAGAAAGTTTATTATTATCGACATTTTAAGAGCTAAACAATTTCTTACTACTTCTTTATAATTTAAGAGCGTTGTTGCATTTTTCATACGTAAATCGAGAACTTGGAGATTTTGAAGTGATTTTGGTCACATAATTTATTTTTTTAGCTTCTTTTGACTTCAATCATCGTAATTATCATATATTTTTATTTAAAGTCTATTAAAAAAAACTTGTTCAAATTGAATTATTGACTACGAAAACAGTCGATTTCGAAGGCGCGATTTCCAGATGACGCGCGAAGGCTCAACTTTGAAGTAATCTTACACCAATTATTACTACTAATTAAGAAGTTAAAGTGGTATTCATTCGAAGAGGCATATCCTGAAATTTAAATTGCATTGAGAAAAATTTGATTTTTAATTCATTAACTTGTATTTTAATCACGTCTAAGATAATCAAAAATCGAGAAATCGACTACAAAAAAACACGTCATTTCTCAGAATCTAAAAGTCATTTGGCAACACAAATCATTTTATACGTAAGAAGAAAGATTGTACTATATATGTGTAAAAAATAAAACATATCTGTCTTCAATCATTTACGAAAATAATTTTTTAAAGTGAGTATAAAATCGGGTGCATCGAACTGCCTAAGTCAGTCGCGCTCTGGCGCTCTTCGACGCAGGACCTACGTCGGTTGACCTCCCGCCGCCGCGCATGCGCCTCGCGTGATATATAGTCAATTGTAGTGCGACTAAATATTTTTGATCCTTTCATTTAAGTAATATTTTAAGAAGCTAACGTGGTAGGCACACTTACTTTAGGAGAATTATGTTACAATTCTTGAATTATGTTGTATTACTTGTAATATTGATATTGTAATTACAATATCAATAATACAATATAATTTGGTCAAAATGTAAATCCAAGATGGTGGCTGCGAAAATTTTTAAATTTTTCGTCATGGAGATCGTTCCCATTGTTCTCGAGGATGCTAAAGCCGATAGTGACGTTAAAATGTAAATCCAAGATGGCGGCTGCGAACATTTTCAAATTTTTCATCATGGGTATCGTTTTCATGGTTCTTCTGGGTGCTAACGTCGATAGTGTAGTCAAAATGTAAATCCAAGATGGCTACAAGAATTTTGGAGGATGAATATGGAGAAAAAATTTATATCAGATTTTTATTTGAAATCTCTACTGCCACAATCTCTATTGTGGATCCGTGACAAAGGAGACGGAAACCATGTCATATAAACTTGGGCCTGGGCCTGGGTTGTAAAAAAATGAAATTGGTGTCAATTTATAGCTACTATATTATCAAACCATCACTGAACATTTTGCGGATTTTCGCGGTCAAGTTCCGAGTTAAAAGAGATGTAATAAAAGTGAGGTTACATAACGATCTACATATAGGTACTTAACAGCTGATTTTTGAAGTTCTTCAGCTCGACGACCACGTAAACTCCCACTCACACACTCACTTTGCCACAATTTACACAACGATCCATGGTGCCAATATGAAATCAGTAGGCTGGTCGTAATATACAAAATAACAAGTTCAAGTCCAACGTTTATGCGGGGTTCTCCGTACCGTGTCCGGTGTGGTAGCAAGGTTCGTACAAGAAGCAAGATCAGAAGTCCGCAGAAAGAAAACAGGGGTCGAGGAAAACATCAATAAAACTATGGGAAATACACTCAAATCGCGACCGCACTAAACGATACGAAACGAGTGAGGCATAGATAAAGGCACTATATAAAGGTGTGTCCAAATATAGAGCGGCATTTGAGCGCGGCTGCCATGCGCGGCTAGCCGCGCTCTGATCGGACAAGGGCCGCGCGCGGCGGTGTTGAGCGTAATATATCTTCTCGTCTCACATCAGTGATGACCTCTGGCACTGAAACGTGCTCGCTCACAACATAATGGGTCTCAATCATAATCAGCCTATAATGTTCCCACTGCTGGGACACAGGGCTCCTCTCGGTGAGAGGGAGTGGGCCGTAATACACCACGAGGACCCAGTGCGGCTTGGTAGATGTCACATGTCTTCGAATTCTTGGTTCTAGGCGGTTTCCTCACGATATTTTCCTTCACTGATTTGAGAGTAGTGGTGATGAAATTATTTACACAAAGTGCCTGCCTGAGTTCGAAACCATGACCTACTCGTATGTCGGGATCGTTACCATTGGGCCACCATTGCATTGCTCTCTTGGGCCGCATAGTGCAGTCAATCATCCCTTCTAGGATAATTGACTTCACTATCAGCTTCATCCTCGAGAACTATGAAAACGACATCCATGACGAAAAATTTTAAAATTTTCGCAGCCGCCATCTTGGATTTTAATTTTGGCTTCACTATTGGCTATAGTCGAAATCGAAAACTATGAAAACGATACCTATACAAATCCTTATCACTTACCACTGACGTGCGACGTGTGGTCGACTGTATAGTCATTAGGTCGACTGGGCACGTACAATACCTGCCTAGGCTAATAAACATTATAAAACCAACCCCACACGAACGCAGCAGTACTATTATTTATTCTGTGGCAGCGGGTTGACCTACCTATTTGAAATTTGAAAACAGTAAACCAAACATTTGCGCATGAGGCGGCTTTATGTATTTATGTATTAGTGTTGGTTCAAATTCAACTGTTTTATGCACTTGATGCGGTTGGTAAACCTATGCCGCAAGAAAAATAAATAATTATAGCTAGCGCGTGGCGTCTTTATCTACATTAAAATAGGGCTTAAATTGAACTGTTTTACACAAAAAAACGATGATTTTGGACAAAAGATGGCTCCGCTGTTAACAAAATTTTATTCTGATTGTGTTCTCCCAGAAATTATAGATCCAAGGAAAAGTCAATCAATCCCCTTAGACAAATGAATAAAATAAATAATAAATAAATATCCTTGGACATTTCACACAACGCCATCTAGTCCCAAGCTAAGCAACCTAATGCTTGTGTTATGGTAACGAGATGGCTGATAAACTTCTTATATACATTTTTTTTTGTAAATACATACATATTATAGATAGAAAAACACCCAGACTCGGAAACAAATAAGTACTTGTAGGTCGTACAAATATTTGTTCCGTGCGGGAATCGAACCCACAACATGCTGCGCAGCAGTCAATTGCTCAGCCACTGCGCCAACCGTGTCGTCAAATACAAATACTTTTATAAAACTTCAATTACTTATAAGTATACAAATACTTAAGCAAATAAGTAAAATGAGTTTATTTTTTTTAAGTACCTACATAATATTATTTTCTTCATCCATATTTGTATAAATTTAATTAAAATACACTAATAATGTATTGTGGACAGTCTTTTTATTTTCTCCGTAAACCTCTAGCTTTTACTTCAAAAAAATATAGGTACGCCATAGCTACGATCAAGATCGTTTAGTCGTCGCAGCATCGCAACTGTGTGCCGTACATGAGGAAAAACGCACACACGCGCACTCGCTACGCGGCGTCGAGCGTCAGATGTTTAAAATCCGAGCGCGAAAATATGCGACCACTTCTCAACAAGTTTTAATCTATAATTTGTACTTCGAACGCATCGGCGGCACTTCTAAGAAGACATACACATACATTTTTCACACACAAACACACCCCCACACCCTCATACAAACACATTCACACACACTTACACATAGGGTTGCCACCTTTTTTTTGAAGAAATATAGTATTTTTCTCAGAACCTTGCCAAAATATAGTACTTTTGGGAAATTTCGGAAAAAAAATAGTACTTACACATTCATTCATTCATCAAATCATCATGTTTAAACATTATATACAAATTACAATCCTATCACTTTATTGCACACTAGTTTAAGTAGGTACAAAAGAAACAGAAAAACAGAATAACATTATTTATTTTTCCAGGTATATTTATTGTTACTCTGCGCTTTGGATAATTTAATAACAGTTTATTGTTTTTAAAATAATTATACGAATCACAGCAATTTTTAATGAGCTTAATTAAACTTCTGATTCTTTCTTCCCTCACCTCACCACAGAATAGAAACAGAAATGACGTTTCGTTGCGTAGGTAGCCGTAACGAGGCTTCGTGAGTGCGTTTCGTTCTAAAATTCACAACGCGTCACTACAGGTAGGTACGTTCCAATTTAGTCCATGTTTATACAAAAAAGTGCAGCAGTGGAGTTAACAATGAAAATATAGTATTTTTCGTACTATATTATATTTCTATAATGTATAGTACAACTGACCGCAATATAGTACGATACTATATAATATAGTACAGGTGACAACCCTACTTACACATAAGACACAAACCCTGTTTAAAAATAAAATAAGAAGCACATATAATATATTCACATAGGCATACACAAAGAGCAACTAATTAAGTCAATTACTGTAATTTTTTTGTTTCTTCCTAAACTTAATTTTTACTCACCTTTTTTATAAAATTGTCTCAATATTGTTAATAACTAAGGGAAAGAGAGTGTTACTGTTTTGGGACAAAATATTTTTTTTTATTTTATTATTATTTTATTATTAGCTAAGAAGAGCTCGTGGCTAAGTAATAACAGCCGCACGGGTCTATCCATCAGGTTAACCTACGCTTGCCGGGGTTGGTCCGTGGATGGGTGACCATTGGACCATTGGACCACGGGTGGCATTTACACACATCTATTAAACCTAAATAAAATAAAATTAGATTAGATTATAATGTAACAATTACTTAAAGTTATCTTGGGATTGTAAGTCTATACTGCAGCGACAACCAATGTATTCGTATTTTAGTACATATGATACTTCCTACGGCTGAACACTGTTTTCCAAAATACAAGCTTAAGCTTAGTTTGGGAATCAGTAACAGTACCTTTTGTGAATAATACGTTACATATGTTAGATTACTCTAAGATGAACGTATTAGCTGGCGACAATAAAGAATTTTTATTATTTATTTTATTTACCATCTTTACATACCGAGACGCTGTTGGTCCCGGCTGTCATTCGTGGATCTTTGACAGACGTTACGAGTCATCAGAAGCCCGAAAGTCTGACAACCAGTCTTACCAAAGGGTATTGTATTACCCAGTTACTGGGTTGTGGAGGTCAGATAGGCAGTCGCTCCATGTAAAATAGTGGTATTCAGCTGCATCCGGTTAGACTGGAAGCCGACCCCAACATAGTTGGGAAAAGGTTAGGCAGATTGATTGGTGGACCAATGAGATAGTAATATAAATTCTATATCTATTATTAGCTATGAGTAGCTTGATTGATTGATTGAGGTATGAGGAGCTCGTGACTAGCCTTTTCCCAACTAGCTTTAGTTATTTACCTAATTATCTCAATAAATCTGCCTAGTTTTTTCCCAACTATGTTGAGGTCGGCTTCCAGTCTAACTGGATGCAGCTGAATTCCAGTATTTTACATGGAGCGACTGCCTATCTGACCTCCATAACCCAATTACCGGGTAATACGATACCCCTTGGTAAGACTGGTTGACAGACTTTCGGGCTTCTGACGACACGTAACGACTGTCAAAAATCTACGAATGACAGCCGGGACCAACGGCTTAACGTGCTTTCCGAGGCACGGAGGGGTCTCGGTATGTAAAGATGGTTACCCATTCACGAACCAACCACGGTAGCTTAGCTTAACCTGATCGATCGACACTTGCGGCTGTTATTAATTAGCCACGAGCCCCTCTTATTACTTAGATACGAGCCCCGCGACAGGGTCCGTAATGATCACAATAATTTTAAGTTACCATCTAAGTACACATTATGGAATGCAAGATTATTGATTATTGAGTATTGTAATGGGCTGAAAGAACCACCGATTGGACAAACGACGACATCGCGGCACGCCAAGGCGAAGATGGCGCGGGACGAGCTTGACTCCTACCGATAGGACTGGCCGACACTAGTAAATAACAGAATTGTGTGGAAAAGGGAGAGGAAGGTTAGATTAAGGTTTGTCCGCCGTAAAAAACGCGGTCACTGTCGGACTGCATAGAAAAGAAAGAGAAGCGCGATGACACAACGCTTGCAAAATATGAAGTAATAACCGATTTACAAAAAATCTAGGGATTGGACTAAAAAAGTAATCACATGAAATCATTCCTTATTATTTTGTATAAAACTGTATAAATTTATGAACACTTTTAATGAAAACTGTAGGAGTAATAATTATGATAAAAATTCGAAAAAATAGACTGAAATAGACCTGTGTGCTTTTTAGGGTTCTGTACCTCAAAAGGAAAAAACGGAACCCTTATAGGATCACTTCGTTGTCCGTCTGTCTGTCTGTCTGTCTGTCTGTCTGTCTGTCTGTCTGTCTGTCTGTCAGTCTGTCACGACCCTTTTTCTCAGGAACGCGTGGAGGTATCAAATTGAAATTAATATCAAATACGTAATTCTATGGTCCCTTAGAGTCCTGAAAAAATCAACCTGCTAAGTCAACGCAATAAAAAAATACGGTCATTTATGTGACATATTTTGATACTCGTAAGTAAATCAAAACCTATAGGGTACTTCCCGTTGTCCTAGAAACATGAAATTTGGCAAAAAGCAAGGTCTCATAGCACAAATAAAGGGAAAAGTCCGAAAATTATTAATTTGTCACTTTATCACACAAAAAAATATTTTCAAGTCTGTCAGTGTGTCAAGACCCTTTTTCTCAGGAACGCGTGGAGGTATCAAGTTGAAATTAATATCAAATACGTAGATTTATCGTCCCTTGGAGTCCTCAAAAAATCAAGCTTCTAAGTGAACGCAATAAAAAATACGGCCATTTATGCGACAGATTTTTATTTTATTTTATTATTATACTCGCAAGTAAATCAAGACCTATAGGGTACTTCCCGTTGACCTAGAGTCATAAAATTTGGCAAGAAGATCTCACAGTAGAAGTAAAGGAAAAAGTCCGAAAATTGTTAATTTGTAATTTTATCACTTTTTTGGGATTACAATGTTTGTTTTGTTTGTTTTTGAGATAAATTCTTTTCAACTACGGAACCCTTCATTGTGCGTGGTCCGACACGCACTTGGCCAGTTTTTTTTCTTTAGTTCTACAAACTAAAATAGATTTTGGGACACATGAAATCACTTCATATGTAGGTATTCTAGATTATAGTGTATTTTTTCTATCAAAAAGGTGCTATAGGTACTGTAAAAAATGGAAACAAAGTTACTTATTTTCGCCGTATTTTAGGGAGTACAAGCCTTAAATTAGATTATTATTCTACCAAATGATGTTTGCCTGCTACCATATTAAGTCAAAACTATTTTAAACCCATAAAACTCAGTGGGGGAACCGGTTTGCCAAATCTTGATTACTTAATGTCCTTTATTAAAACAACCTTCACTTTAACCATATCGAGCAAATCCAAATAAGCTCAGCCGATTTCGCTAAAGATGACACAAACATACATACGTCAAAACCATGACCCTTTTATTCATAGTCGGTCAAAAACACATTTGAAATCCCACTGACCTACTCATGGTAATAGAAATAAAGATAATACTATACATTATGGAATTGTTTGCGTCAGAACATTTGAAACCATGTTCATAAGGGCTTGGACACACATGGCGAGTTATAACGATACATAGCTTCTGCCCGCGACATCGTCCGCGTGAATTTCTTGTTTTAACATAAAATATACCTGTAACCTATGAAACTCGGCAATACTAAACTCGGCTTCCCATTCGTGAAAGAATTTTCGGAATCGGATCAAGGTTCTACAGTTTACCCCGTATTATACAAACTCACTACTTACCTACCTCTTTATAATAATAGTATTGATAACTCAACAAATATATACAAATATATTTTGCTGTCTGTCAAATGGCTCACAATCTTTGGGCGAATTAACAATTTCTTGCATGTGTGATTTAAAACAGTTCTCGCTTAAGTGAACTGAAAATGTTTCAAATGGATTGTCAATACCTAATAACAATGTAGAGAGTTGGCAGATAAAATTGTAAATTCGGTCGCTTTCATAGAGTACCTATATATGAAAAATTATCATTTATTTCAATCGAGTTTAAAATTGTAATTATAAGGAATCGGAACCACAATGTTTTCAAACAGGAGGAATTATGGAACTATTACTTCGAAAATTATAATTTTCTGTCATAATACCTAAGTATAATCATCATCTGCTTAGCCTTTTCCCAGCTAGGTTGCGGTCGGCTTCCAGTCTAACCGGAAGTAGCTGAATACCAGTATTTTACGTGGAGCGACTGCCTACCTGACCTCCACATACCAGGGGGTCTATTTCCTAAGCACGAAGTCCGTAGTTTCGGCCTTCGTTACGGGCGTTTCCTACTCCGTATCACCTACGGATGGATGATTGGTTCGGAGGCCGAATGAAGTATGAATGAAGATACGATACGACAGTTGTCCCTACTCCCGATGTGTTTTGGCCCGTCCGAAAAATTTAACTTTTACACTGGTTTTGATGGATCGTTATGTCAGACGGACGGATGAACGGACGGACGGAGTGACGGACAGACTTAGGGACTAGGCCCCCTGTTACTGATAGTAATACGATACCCCTTGGTAAGACTGGTTGTCAGACTTTCGGGCTACTGATGACCCGTAACGAATTTCAAAGATCCACGAATGACAGCCGGGACTAACGGCTTAACATACTTTCCGAGGCACGGAGAGGTCTTGGTGTGTAAAGATGGTCACCCATCCACGGACCAACCAATACCTAAGTATAATACCTATGCTAAATAATCATATTACATTAGGTAATAGGCCAGCTCTGCTTGTGTGGTATAATAGACTGATTACCCAAACTTTACAACTTGAATCTGTCACTAACAAGACAAGATCTATCCTATTTGAAAAAAAAACCGGTCAAGAGCGAGTCGGACTCGCGCACCGAGGGTTCCGTGCCGATTTCTGAAAAAGTGTGCTACTTAGAGACGTCGTTTTATTTTTCCTGTAATCTTTACATAAACTTCTATCACATCGAATAATTTCAGATTTTTTACTTTGCAAACTTCGGAGATACGGGGGAACGGTATTTTTTTTTTACATTTTACATCAAAAGTCGAAAACTATGCGGCCTAAAAAAAATAAAAAATAGTTTGAGAATGTGCAAACAGCGCTCTTTCATATGATACCCCACATGCCATAGTAGCCCCACTCTAAATTTTTAAGACCCCCTTTCAGTCCCAGTTGCAAAAAAAACATAATTATTTTTATTTCATTCTTATTTGCAAAATAGTTAGGTCAACGTCATCTAAAACTATTCTAATTTTCAAGTTGATAGCATTAGTAGTTCTTGAGATATGTGACAGACAGACAGACAGACAGACAGACAGACAGACAGACAGACAGACATACAGACAGACAGACTGAGTCACACCATAAGGGTTCCTTTTTTACCATTTTGGTACGGAACCCTAAAAACCGCGCCGTCAAAACGCAAGTCCGCCCACAGCCTTAGCACAGTAATGGAATGACACTAAAGTGGATAATGCACTGTCGTGCAGATCACTTTACAAATTCGCTTGTTGAGTGGCCACACAGATTCCTGATAGTGTTTACTGTGCCTGAGTGCTTGTATCGGGAACAATATTGACAAGCTCGGTTTTTTTTTTGTTGAAAATGGGAAAAATGTGCTTAGATTGTCAGCTGTTTTTTGGCGAGATAAACTTACTTATGAAACTTTATCGTCGCGAGTTTAAAACGGATGCTTTTACTACACCGTGCCAACACACATTTAAATAAAGGAATGAGATTAAATAATAAAAATGCTCAATCAAAATACAGGTAGTATTACCGAATTTATCAAAAAGTAGGTTCCTGTCTTCATAAAAGACTTATGTAAGTCCTCCTAAAGGTTACTCGGATGCAAAAGTAATTAAATAGTCCATCCATGTAAACAATATTAATTCAAACTTGAAACAGTTAAGTAGACGGAAAAAAATAGGCTAGCGAAAGAGAGTTTTACGCTGGTTTTTAATTAAAACGGCAAGGTTTTTCCTCACGCTTCCACACATCACTAGGAAATTCCTCTAGAGTAAACATAAATCTGCAAACCTTCCTGCATAAAATTAACCCCAAAAACCTAAACACACCTAACCTAAACACTAAATTTATGAATTTAAACCTTAAAATTTTGACAGTTAAGTTCAAAATCGAATGAGAACTTGACCTGCTGCTGTGTGTACAACAAAAAAAGATCTTACAACCGCCATTAAACCTTTAACAAAACTATAACGACATAAAAACAACTTCATGTCGCTTAAACGTCTTATAAAAGCATTATAACCGACATAATATTCTTCCAGACATTTTCATGGGCCATAACGATTGTCCCAATCTCCCGCGAAGTAAAATTTCAGCCTACTACCATTTTACAGGACCACATTAACTTAATGACGTGGAAAAACAATATATAAACATGTCTAAACATTATGGTAGCCTGGTAGGTAGCGAAAACATGTCGTCAGCTATCCAAGCGAGCTGTTAAAATCAATCGAGGGAGAAATTTTAGTGTGTGGTAGTTTTGTAGGCTTTGCAAATAAATAAATAAATATCCGTGGACATTTCACACAACGCCATCTAGTCCCACCCAAGCTAAGCAACCTAATGCTTGTGTTATGGTAACGAGATGGCTGATAAACTACTTATATACATTTTTTTTTGTAAATACATACATATTATAGATAGAAAAACACCCAGACTCGGAACAAATACTTGTAGGTCGTACAAATATTTGTTCCGTGCGGGAATGGAACCCGCGACATGCTGCGCAGCAGTCAATCGCTCAACCACTGCGCCAACCGTGTCGTCAAATAGTTGTCATTTTTGTTATTTCCTGTTGCAGTACAAATCTTCTCATAAATACCGCCTTTTCTTCAGATCGAAGTCAAGAGCAGGCCCACTTGGCTATAAAAAAACCGGACAATTGCGTGTCGGACCACGCACAATGGAGGGTTCCGTAGCTGAAAAGAATTTATCCCAAAAACAAACCTAACATTGTAATCTCAATTTTTTTTACGAACTATCAATTTTCGTATTTTTTCCTCTACTTATGCTGTGAGACCTTGCTTCTTGCCGAATTTCATTATTCTAGGTCAATAGGAAGTACCTTAAAAGTGTTGATTTACTAGCGGGTATCACAATATGTCGCTTAAGGCTGCAGTCTTGCAAAATTCACTCGCGGCGAATTATTTGCGCAACTTTGTGTTTTTTTTTAAACAAAAGTAATGAAATAACATGAAATATTATTATAATACTTGAATAACCATAATATAAGTAATAGCTGGTAGTTTTTTTTAAGTTCATCTGGGTGGATTATGTTAGGTAAATCAAGCGTTAAATACAGCTCTTTCGCGCCAACAACGATTCGAGTTATGTTTGTGCACTTGCATTGGGCAATACAAATTTTATTTAGAAAATCTGTTCAGCGCATAATTGTTTCCATATTCTTGTCTTCAAAATGCGCTGATTACTTTTTTTTAATTATCTTTCATTTTCTTAATTCAGATGTCACAATGTCATCGAAATTCTCTGTTTTTATCTCTTAATAAACGGTTTGTTTCATAATAACAAAGCATCGTATGCATGTAAGATTTGGTTGGTTTAGTGCCAAGAATTCAATAAAGCAAATACTAAAAAAAATAGCATCTAAATCACCTTAATCTAACAATAATAATAATCTCAAAAGACCTCCAAAACGCTCCGACCCACTAAGAAATTTCCCTCGCAATTCTTGTTCATAAACTCTGTTTTGGAGGTCTTTTGAGATTATTATTATTGTTAGAGTAAGGTGATTTTGGTGCAATTTTTTTTAGTACTTGCTTTATTGAACTCTTGGCATTAAATTAACCAACTTTTACATGCATACGATGCATTGTTATTATGAAACAAACCGTTTATTAAGCGATAAAAACTGAGAATTTCGATGACATTGTGACATCTGAATTAAGAAAATGAAAGATAATTAAAAAAAAGTAATCAGCGCATTTTGAAGACAAGAATATGGAAACAATTATGCGCTGAACAGATTTTCTAAATAAAATTTGTATTGGCCAATGCAAGTGCACAAACATAACTCTAATCGTTGTTGGCGCGAAAGAGCTGTATTTAACGCTCGATTTACCTAACATAATCCACCCAGATGAACTTAAAAAAAACTACCAGCTATTACTTATATTATGGTTATTCACGTACTATAATAATATTTCATGTTATTTCATTACTTTTGTTAAAAAAAAAATACAAAGTTGCGCAAATAATTCGCCGCGAGTGAATTTTGCAAGACTGCAGCCTTAAGGCCGTATTTTTTTTATTGCGTAAGAAGCTTGATTTTTAGAACTCCAAGGGACCATAGACCTACGTATTTGATGTTAATTTCAACTTGATACCTCCATGCGTTCCTGAGGCAGACGGACCATGAAGTGATCCTATAAGGGTTCCGTTTTTTTGCTTTTGAGGTACAGAACCCTAAAAATAATAAATATCATCGTTTGCCTAGCCAACTGCAGTCTACCCGGATGCAGCTGAATACCAGTATTTGACATGGAGCGTCTGCCTATCTGACCTCCACAACCCTGTTACTTTGTAACTAGATATCTCTTGGTGGTTGTTCTTAAACAAATAGGGGAACGAAGTGAAATTCACGATTGCTACTGTGTATTCAGATGTCAGCACATTTCCACAGGTTTCCTTACTGAGATTGAAATGATTCAAGATTATAGAATGAGTATGAGTTATGTTTTGTACTTCTGTTCAGTTTTTAATTCGAACACACAAATTGGTGATCATGTGAACATGTAGCGGGTCCCGGCAAATAAACAGTAGGTATCCTATGATCCCATTTCAACTTTAGGTTTAAACTCCCTGTGGCGGCATCTACATCGCCACATACGAACTACGCATCACAATGACATGACGTCACGCAACCTGCATCGCGCAAGCAGAGTTTACCGCGGCTAGCATATATACAACGTCCCGACATCAACCGTCGGGCAGTTGCCCACCAGACACGACACCCGTCTGGTCGGAGGATCCTCCCTTTTCAATAGAGGATGAGTGAACTTTACACCCTGTTCCTCATGCCTCTATACTCCCTGCCAAATAACACTGTATACAGGGTGTACCAGAAAGATGTGGTCAAATCTAAGGGTGTGGTACAGATCATCAAACTGAACAACTTTCTCCATGGGACCAACATCGTAATCGCGAAAAAATTATCAGCCGTCTCTTACATTTGCGTCGAGTAGGTATCTACTTATTGAAGTTTTCCATGGGACAGTTGATAATTTTTTCGCGATTTCGATGTTGGCCCCATAGAGAAAGTTGTTCAGTTTGATTACACCCTGTATATAAACATGTAACACAGTTTTAGTTTAACCTTGAAGACATAACAAACAAACATCCACTTTTACATATATTTACGGATACATTTTATATGTCTAGTCTGCTGAGTAAGAATACACCGTTTCTAATGAAAATTACTAATGGATAATCCATTAGAGATATGGGAAGCTGCATCCGCTAGCACTGATAACACCATGCTGTGACATTAGCTACAGGGACATTATAAGTACAGGGTGTATCAAACTGAACAACTTTCTCCATGGGATCAACATTGTAATCGAAAAAAATTATCAGCCATCCCATAAAAGGTCGAGTAGGTATAAATTTTGTACGGAACAACTGATAATTTTTTTCTCGATTACAATAATATTGGTCCCATAGAGAAAGGTGTTCAGTTAGATAGTCTTAAATTGGGATAGTATATTGTACGTTAAAGTACACAGAACGGATATTAAAGTAGCAAGTTATTTTGATTGTATTGCATATTGTCTTGGCACGATGTCGGCTTTCAACCTATATTATGTTACGCTAGCTTTTCCTAAAATGGTTTCAAACGTAAAATAATACCTTCTACTTATCTTTCTACGGGGATGAAAGAAATTACCCTAAAGGCCTTTTAATTTCGAGATAGGCAAAGTACGCATCATGTTACACAGGTTACTTATAATAGGCAATCTGAAACACCATCAAGAATTTATGTATAGAAGAACCAACTTCCGGCCGCGGCTTTACCCGCGTGGTATGTCGATAAAAAGTAGCCATGTGCTTTTCCAGGTAATGGTCTACCCGTGTGCTAAATTTCATCCAAATCCGTTCAGCCGTTTTAGCGTGAAAGCGTTACAAACATGCAAACTCACTTTCGCTTAAAATATTAATTAGGATGTTGTAGCACACTGCGTACGGGCATCGAATGTTGCAAAAACAGGTGACTTCGAAAGCTGTAAAAACGCACTTATCAAAGTTTTACGAGTATGACATAAATAAAATAAATAAATAAATTCTTCGCATATTCACAAAATTATGAATTTCATACAACTCGACTTAGGCACATGGCATTCCACCTTTATTCAAGGAGTAGGCAGAGATGCTAATGAGCATTGATTGCAACCAAACCCCAGTAACCCATTACCTGACCCAGACATCTAACTCAGTACTCCAGCACGCTCACTTAAGGCGACGATAACCTACTTTTAATTATTTTAAACGAGTAGTGTTAATGATGTGGAATAGTACATTTTGATACAAGTGGAGAACGTTTGTTATTGCATTCGAGGCGGAATTAACACCCGACCCGTAGGCGAGGTTGTTTTTGAGCCGAGAACTGCAATGACAAATGTCCACGAGTATCAAACGACGTTTTTCAAAAACTACACTTTTGAAGAAATAAAATCAAATAACGGAAAATATTTTTGTCATGAATTATTATGAAACTATGATTTAAATTTTCTTTTTTTTTCGCGCTTTGCTTTCGCCGGTTGAAGGAGAAGCAAAGGTAAAAAGCCGATAAACAGCCTAATATGAAAAATAGAAAATTCAAATATTTTCGAGTTTAGAACAATAATAAATGTTAATTTGATCATAAACGTTTTTTTTTATTGTAAAAATCCTAGTTTTTGATGATATTCTATTTATAAACATTATTTAAATATTAAAAAAATATTAACGCCGTAAAGAAGCATACCTCTTTGCCGAGATAAAAAAAATAATTCACCTCCGAATAGAGAGTTGTGAATAGAGGCATTGAACCAATTTGGACTAAGTATCTTTATATTCCCACACACGTGCGGGAAAATGAAAAATCGCACGCGTGCGGGTGCGACATACATTGCATTGTGAACCTAATCGTAGTGCGACCTGAACTAGTTTTCGAGGAAGTGTATTGAAAAAATATTACGTTATATTTGAGTTAAATTATAGTTAAAGTTATGTCTAACGCGGGTAAAAACTGATTATCACACAAAAAACTATCAAGTGTATTTTATTATGAAACTTTCACCATTTTAAAGATAATTTAATTATTTATCTTTTAGTATACATGTTTTAATACAATACCTTTTTAGCACACTAATATTATAAAGGCGAAAGTGTTTGCATGTTTGTTACTTCTTCACGCTCAAACGGGTGAACAGATTTGGATAAAATTTGGTATGTAGATAGCTTATACCCTGGATTAACACATATGATACTTTTATGCGGAAAAATGTAGTGTTCCTGTGGTATGAGCAAGGAGTTCAAATACATTTGCTACTCTTTCAAACTCAAACGGCTAGACAGATTTTGATAAAATTTGGTGTGGAAGTAGCTGACACCGTGGATTAACACATTTACGCTACTTTATATCCCGAAAAAATTAAGTGTTCCCGCAGGATGAGCAATTGTTTGCCTCTAAAAATTTGAATATTTTTCTCACCCAATAAATTAATAACGCGTCTAATTACAGACAGCGCTCCTTGATGAGTGAGTCCTATTACTGGCTGGACGTACGACGCGTTGCGTGAGCTCAGCATAGAACACGCAAGCTAACCACTCAAGGCCGTTGGCACTTATCTGCGTCTTAATTATGCATGTATGTCATAACGGAAAAGCCCCGTAAACTTATCACCAAAATAATGTCAAACATATCCTCAAACTACATATCAAGAACTAATGCCCTGTTATCAGTAACATTCCTTATCACTTTGTCTTGTTACAACGAGTTTTACGTGTTTTTAAGTAGCGTACATTCTGCTTCGGAAATGCATAACGTTTTGATAAAACTGTGGAAGTGGGATATTGGTTTGTGAAAGGACTATTATTGTGGTATCTTTGGTTGTATTTTTAAGTTTTATGGTACCTACTGACAACAGCACATCAGGATAAACCAAACTGTCAAATTTCTCCAAATGATTTTAAACCTTAATGTTGATGATTTACTGTTCGTAGTAACTTGACCTGCTGCTGCGTGTACATGCCTATGTGTTAGTGGAGTATTTTTGAATGATGGCAGTTCCGAAAAATTGTTTTATATACCTAGGTACAAAATGCAAGGGCCTGTATCACTACCTCCGAAAAGTTTCGGTCAAATTGTCTTGCAAAATTAAAATTTTGTTCCATTAAAATGTATTATTTTTTATTACGTGAAATACGGGGTCTTAATTTCCTCGAAATCGACTAAAAATTAAAAATATTCTGTGAAGTGACCTTGCATTTCATTATTTCTAGTTTTGGCAACCAAAATGTAGAATTACATACTTCACAGCGAAATATGAAATCATTGGAAATAACGATATCACACAAAAAAAAACAACATAAAAAAACAGAACGTTCTAAAATCAAACTTCAAAAACCCACCAAAAATAATTCAACAATGTCTATGTAGGTCAACTTTAATAAAAGGCAAAGGCCTTTGAACATACTTCTTAGATCTTTTCCAGTGCATCGCAACGAGGTTATAATAAAATTGTCCGATGTCCAGGGAAATCTGCAACTTAATTGCTGGCCCGGGGCATTCTGTGCACTCCGGGGTTTATATCAGCTGGTTTATTAAAAAATGGAAAGATTAATTTAAATGATTTTTAGTTTACGGCACGAGAGAGAGCTTTAAAGAATGATAGTTTAAAGATGTCCTTCAGCAAGTTCGGATGCGTTAAATTCAATGGGACAGTATGTTATTTATGCTTAAATTAACTGTGTGAAAGAATAAGTATACTCGTGAGTATAGAGGCATGAGGAACAGGGTGTAAAGTTCACTCATCCTTCATTGAAAAGGGAGGATCCTCCGACCAGACGGGTGTTGTGTCTGGTGGGCTACTGCCCGACGGTTGATGTCGGGACGTTGTATAGATGCTAGTCGCGCGGTAAACTCTAATTGCGCGATGCAGGATTGCGTGATGTCATGTCATTGTGATGCGTAGTTCGTATGTGGCGATGTAGATGCCGCCACATGAGAATGTATGAAATTTTTCCGAGAATTTAAGGTTCATTATAATTTCAAAGAATCCTTGAAAGAGCGCATAATGTCTACGTAACAACGTATCTTGCACATAATATATCGTGTGCAACTGACAAATGTTTAAAAACTTCAACTCGGTTTGATACTGAAATGCGGTTGCAGATTATTCAGCTATACTTGGCTATACATGTCAACGTCAATTTGATTACAAAGATAAACTGCTATATTGATGTACTGAATTCAGTTAGAATAAAACCGGTCAAGAGCGAGTCCGACTCGCGCACCGAGGGTTCCGTTCCGATTCCTGAAAAAGTGTGCTATTTAGAGACATCGTTTTTTTTTCCTGTAATCTTTACATAAACTTCTATCACATAGAATAATTTCAGATTTTTATCTTTGCAAACTACGGAGATAAGGGGGGAACGGTATTTTTTTTTACATTTTTCATCAAAAGTCGAAAACTATGCGGCCTAAAAATAAATAAATAAATGTTTGAGAATGTGCAAGCAGCGCTCTTTCATATGATACCCCACATGCCCTAGTAGCCCTACTTTGAATTTTTAAGACCCCCTTTCAGTCACTGTTACAAAAAAAAACATAAATATTTTAAGTTCTTTCTTGTTTGCAAAATAATTGGGTAAATGTCATCTAAAACTATTCTAAATTTCAAGTTGATAGCATGAGTAGTTCTTGAGATATCCAGCTGTGACATACAGACAGACAGACAGACTGAGTCACACCATAAGAGTTCCTTTTTTACCATTTTGGTACGGAACTCTAAAAAGCAGACTTTGGTGTCTATATTCTGTAAAACCAACTAAAATTGGGTTACTAACAACATAATCAGCCTAAAACGTTCCTCCTACTGGGACACAGGCGTACGTAATCCACCACGCGGGTCCAGTGTGGGTTGGTAGAGGTCACATGTCTTCGAACTATTGGTTCTAGGACATGCAGGTTACCTAACGATGTTTTCCTTCACCGTTTTGAGAGAAGTGGTGATGAAATTAAATACACAAAGTAAAGCTCCTGCTTGGGTTCGAACTCACGACCTACTCGGAAGTCGGGGCCGATACCACTAGGCCACCACACTGGTTCCTATAATTTTTATAAAACAAAATAAACGCTTGAAATAATGTGAAAACTTTTAATTTAAGCAAAATCGTCTTCTCCATTTAAGTACCAACTTATAAACGACAAAGTCAATGACCGCTACGAGCAATTAGCAAAAAAAGAATCCGTTTAATTCGAAGCCACCCGTAACTAAATCAAGTAGGTACCAAAGTAATTAAAACTTTTTTTTTATAAACAGGGTTATTGGTAAAACACCAGCAACGTCTTAAGGGGTCATTGTACTCATCATTATGAAAAACTTTTACTAAGGGACCAAAACTAAAATCGCAAAAAAAAAATCAGATGCTCACTACAATTTGACCAGTCTGGTGTAGATGTACTGAACAACAGATTTTTTTTTCGCGATTTCAGGTTTGGTCCCATAGTAAAAGTTGTTCATAATGATGAGTACAATGACCCCTTAAGAGGTTGCTGGTGTTTTACCAATAACCCTGTATATGCCTACACAGTCCTTCTGCTGAGCAAAGACCTGCCCCAAATCCTTCCAAGCATCCTTTTCAAGGGCACCTCAAATGAATAATTAAAACTTGCACCATAAAAATAATATCGCCAGAAATTTCGGCCCGGCCATTATTTTAAGTAAATAATTATCAAAACTTCTTAATTTGCAGTCAATAAAAAACAGAAGTTTGTTAAACTTAAACAATAATAATAAGCGACGACGACAGAAAATGAATGATTAGATTACCAACTTTGGTAGCTTTTAGTCAAATTAACCCACACAGTTTTATTTATCTGCAATCAAGCTTTTGCCCGCGTGGAGGTCGGTAATTATCCCGCGGGAACGTACTACCGGGATAAAAAGTATCTTATGTCGTAATTCAGGTCATGGTCTACGAATGCGCCAAATTTCATCCAAATCCGCTAATCCGTTTTAGCGTGAAAGCGAAACAAACTCACTATCGCATATATAATATTAGTTAGGATTAAGATGTCAAAAGCTGCTAAAAAAAAGTAAAAGAAGAATTACTTTGTGTCTAGTTATAAACAGCATTAATTGACTTTAAACCTTCAAAAAAAGAAGGAGGTACCTAGTGTACCTACCCAATTCGTCGCGTATATATTTTTTCTCAAACATGCATGGAAATGTTGTCATTATTTTCGAATAAAGAACACGCGAAGTATCGAATTTACGGTCAAAGAAAATCAAATCCATTGCAGGAGCGTTTTTTGAATTTGGAACATCACAGCGCTCCAGCAATGTCAACATTGCTGGAGCGCTCCAGCAATGTTGTATGAAACGGCGTGCTGGGTTAAATACTCTTTCATTGGATCTCTTTTATCATTCTTGGCATACCAATGGCAGTCTCTTTGCTTAGTATAAATTGCGTTCACGTGGCTGTATAGATAGCCACAAATGCCTTTCGGCACAGATGTTAGATAGAAAATTGGCGGCAAAGCTGAAAATTCATCTTGATTTAAAAATTTATATTTAAGTATTATGTATGTAAATAACAAATTTACATTCATAATAAATATAAAGTGAAATGAAGATTGATTGTAGGTACTCCACAGATTTAAGATCAGAAGCCAAATTGGCAATGGAAAACCTGCTTCCAGCGAAGTCAAAAGAAAAATACATGAAACTAGGTAAGTATTTGATAATTTTATGATTTCGAAAAACGAGAAAAAAGTGAACATTTTCTCTGAAACAGTATTTTTGTCGTATTTTAATGAGATTGCTAAAACTAAAAACCCATCTACATTATGGACAATTTATTCCATGCTGAAATGTACAGTTCATATTAAAAACGGCACTAACTTGAAAAATTATGGAAACTTAACTACCTACTTTTATTTCCCTGCATTCTTTTGAGAAAAGCACTATATATGCCTCGGCGGAAATAGCAATTGCCTGTCTCGTATTAGTGAAGTCCTCGCCTACGGCTCGGCCTTCAAACTCATACTCGACCTGCAATTGCCTATTTCACGGCCTTTGCAATAATGTACTATTTCTCAAACATGTATGGAAATATTGTCATTATTTTCGAAAAAAGAACACGCGAAGTATCGAATTTAC
This sequence comes from Cosmia trapezina, assembly GCA_905163495.3. Taxonomy (NCBI): domain Eukaryota; kingdom Metazoa; phylum Arthropoda; class Insecta; order Lepidoptera; family Noctuidae; genus Cosmia; species Cosmia trapezina. Next base: position 17,526,184 of record LR991041.1, read on the forward strand.
GGTCAAAGAAAATCAAATCCATTGCAGGAGCGTTTTTTGAATTTGGAACATTACACCGCTCCAGCAATGTTGTATGAAAAGGCGTGCTGGGGTTATTAAATACTCTTTGATTGGATCTCTTTTATCATTCTTGGCATACCATAAGTCTCTTTGCTTAGTATAAATTGCGTTCACGTGGCTGTATAGCCATAAATGCGTTTGCTTTTCGGCACAGATGATAAATAGAAAATTGGCGGCAAAGCTTAAAATTCGTCTTGATTTGTTATTTATACCTACTTGTTACTTAAATATAAATTTAATAATTAAAATGAGTTCTAACGGTTCAGAGAGTGAAATGGAGATTGATTGTACTCCACTGGATTTAAGATCAGAAGCCAAATTGGCAATGGAAAACCTGCTTCCAGCGAAGTCAAAAAAAAAAATACTTACATGAAAGTATCTGAAAATTTTATGATTTAGAAAAACGAGAAAAAAGTCATCATTTTCTCCGAAACAGTATTTTTGGCGTATTTTAATAAGATTGCTAAAACTAAAAAGTCATCTACATTATGGGCAATTTATTTCATGGTGAAATGTACAGTTCATGTTAAAAACGTCATTAACTTGAAAAATTATGGAAATTTTATTTCCCTGCATTCTTTTGAGAAAAGCACTATATATGCCTCGGCGGAAATGGCAATTGCCTGTCTCGTATTAGTGAAGTCCTCGCCTACGGCTCGGCCTTCAAACTCATACTCGACCTGCAATTGTCTATTTCACGGCCTTTGCAATAATGTACTATTATTTTATGTATTTACACCGATTTGTCCGTCAATTGTGGACCGATTTTGATTTTTTTTTTATCATTGATTATTAAATACTTCAGCCTCTATTAAAATCGTCTCTTTCTAGACTAACACAGAATCAGTTTCTACTCATGTCAAAAGCCGGTGACTAAATATTCCTCCATTGCATTTCATCACCTCAAAATGGTGAAGCAAAACATCGTGAAGAAACCGGCATGTCCTTTTTTTTTTTTTTTTTTTTGAGGGTGGGAAATCATCAAATAACTTCTCCCGCTCTGGGTGGAGCGGAAGGGCGTGTCAGACTTTTACTGACTAAAACCCACCCGTGTTCCTTCAGTTGCCTATGCCAGGGCCGCGGTAAACCCTTCGGACAATCCGCGACCCCAGCGGCGTCGGCCCTATTGGACCCCGTCACTTGCTGATATCTCTTTGAGGCGCGCGTGGAACACAACGCGCCGTCGACTCGGGCCTGGTCCTTACCGGACGGCGAGCTACCCGCTGCTCACCGTCCGCAGGCCCGCGCCTACGGTGGCCGGAAATCGCCCCGCGATTCCCGCCGCCCAGGGCGTCTCCTGCGGCGAATGAGGGCGTGAGGCTGCCTCTCCCTCACGCGTTCCGCCTCCTCCTTCGCGAGCATCACTGCTTCGCAGAAGGAGGTGACGGCCTCCCATGCACTCTCGCTCCGCACCATGGCCTGGACCAGGCTCGGACGCGAGAGATCGCCGCCGCCGATCGCCTCCGTGAGAACACGGCGGTGCTCTGCCCAAGCCGGGCAGACCTCCACTGCATGCTCCACCGTGTCCTCCGGGCGATCCGCACAATGGTAACACCCGGGCGTTTCCTCCCGCCTTATGCGAAACAGGAACCTCCCGAAACAACCGTGTCCGGTGAGGACCTGCGTCAGGCGGAAGGTGAGGACGCCGTGGCGCCTCTCTAACCACTCCTCAAAGAGGGGACTTATCGCCGCAATTGTGGCGTGCCCAACCGGCATGTCCTAGAACCAAAAATTCGAAGACATGTGACTTCTACCAACCCGCACTGGACCCGCGTGGTGGATCACAGCCCACTCCCTCTCACAGAGAGGAGACCTGTGTCCCAGCAGTGGGAACATTATAAACTGATTATTATGATGATGATTTCTCCATTGTGTTTTTTTTTTGGTTTTATAAGGTACAGTAAACAGTTACTTGCTGCAGAATACAGGGAAATACTTAAACTAAGATTTAACAAACATGTAACCCACACCATTGTCCACATTTTAAGTCGAAGTTAAAAGTGTTGAAGATAAGTGATGAAAGAAAAAAAAAATAAAAACGCGGGGCGCGGGGTTTGAGATTTGAGACATACAGGGTGTAAGGGACAGCCCTCCGCAAACTAACAGGGTGCATTCAGCTCCTCATTTTGAATCATATTCCACAGGAAATTTTCTCAGGAAAATTTTCATTTTTTAAATATTTTTTTCAGTTACATTTTGTTTATTTCAATGTAAAATTACATTGTGTGTTCGCAGCACTCCATTTATGTAAAAAAACAGCACAAAACAAAACTCAAAACAAAAAAACCCGCAATGGATGTAGAAATACGCTAACGAATGACGCGTGAAATCAGCTGTTCACTTTCTGTCTAGCTACAGAGTTCATCGAACTCATCGCATACCTATTAACTACCCCTCCCAACCAGTAATAGACGCTCCGATTTGTGCACAAAACCACAAACAAACCAGGTTTATTGGATTAACATAACGTTCCTGAAAAAAATTCGTGTACCGGTCAACTTAGAATGACATACTGAATTCACCCTATCAGTTTGCGGAGGGCTGTCCCTTACACCCTGTATATTTCGTTTTAGCGAATATGAAATCTACACACACATATTTACTTACTTCTACCTACACAACACTAAATCCTAAACAAAGAATGTACAGATTACTCGGTACCCAGATACATCGGTAAACAATACCGCACAGAACTCTCCATTCAACATGTAAATCGTACATCTGAACCAGCTACATGCATCTCACAAATCCAACTGTCATCGCCCGAAACACGTACGGAATAGTTCTGCGAGATTTGCTAATAGCATTTACACATATTCAGCATATTAGAGTGATATAAATTTCTCTTGCTATGGATTACTTTTGAATTATATACCAGTCCGAGTTGAAATAGGGGACGCATTTAATGAATGCAATGGCATACCTAAATGTACCATCGCGGACACTGGCGGTGAACCACTTTTCAACCCTTATTACTAAGGCAATAAGGTTGAAAAGTAGTTTTGGCCTGGACCCCTTTCTATCACTTTGCTGACTGACTTATATTTTCACCACGACTTGAACTATTCTACCGGAGCTCGTGGCTAAACGAGCCGCACGGGTTGATCAAAGGTTAGGTTCGTGGATGGGTGACCATCCGTTACATATCGAGACATCTTCGTGCCTCGGAAAGCACGTTAAGCCGTTGGTCCCGGCTGTAATTCGTAGATCTATGACGATTGTTACGGGTAGTTAGAAGCTCCGAAGTCTGACAACCAGTCTTACCAAGGGTAGCATGTTAACCAGCAACTGGGTTGTAGAGGTCAGATAGGCAGTCGCTCCATGTAAAATACAGGTATTCAGCTGCATCTGATTAGATTGGAAGCCGACCCCAACATGTTGGGAAAAGGCTAGGCAGATTGATTAATGATTTATTCCACTGAACCGGACTGGGCACGTGTGATGTATCACTGCCTACTGCCACTCACAGAGAGGGCACATGAGTCCCATTACTGGGAACTGGAAACTGGGAATATTATAGGCTGATAATGTAATTATTGGCTATTCTGAAATAGGTCATGCAGCTACAAAAGAAGGGGGTCCTCATTTCTCCCTCCAAATTTCAGCATTCTCCGTATAATATCAACGGCTAAAGTGCCCTAAGTTGCGAAAGAATAAAAAAGCTGCCGCTTATTTATTTGCTCCAAAAACTTTGAGTGAATTGATTAAAAGTTGGGAGGCAGTTTACAAAGTTAGGCCGGCAATTTTTCTAAATCGCTTCGAACATAAATTATATACCTATCATTATTATAGCTTCAGAGGAGCTCGTGGCTAAGTAATAACAGCCGCACGGGTCGATCGATCAGGTTAAGCTAGGTTTGCTGGGGTTGGTCCGTGGATGGGTGACCATTTTTACATACCGAGACTCCTCCTTGCCTCCGAAAGCACGTTAAGCCGTTGGTCCCGGCTGTCATTCGTGGATCTTTGACAGTCGTTACGGGTCGTCAAAGCCCGAAAGTCTGACAACCAGTCTTCAAACGCGACCCTATTTATTAAGCCTCCGTTGTCCGTCCGTCCGTCTATCTGATGATGAAGATGTTTGGATGTTTGTTATTCAATCACGCAAAAACGGCACAATGGATTTGGATGAAATTTGGCATACAGATAGTTTATAACCTGGATTAACACATACTTTTCTCCCGGTAGTAGGTTCCCGTGGAATAATTTCCGACATCCACGCGGGTGCAGCCGCGGGGAACGGCTAGTAATCTATACTAATCTATACTAATATTATAAAGAGGAAAGATTTTTTTGTACCGAATAGGCTCTGAAACTACTGGACCTATTTTAATAATTTTTCGCTAATAGAAAGTGATTCTCTATTACAAAGAAATATAAATTAACGTTCATATAAACTTAAACGTCAGTAAATTATGTATCAATACGAGTAGGAGAAAATCGCTTTTGAATCTTACGTAAGTGTAAGATGTCTACGGTCGTGACTGTACCTAGTCAGTTTATTGCCTATTAGGTCGGTTTCATCTGTACTGCAGTACCACAGCATTGTAAAAACTGTTGAAAAGGGGTTAGGGACGTTTTGTTTTGGATTTGTTCTCACCGCAGTTATTTAAGAAGGTTTTTTTTAGTGTTATTAAGTGAAATGTCTCCACGACTGACGGAATTTAGATGCCTATACCCTTGGTGCACAATGGGCACTTAGCCCGCTGTCAATCTTACGAACTAGTGCCACGGAAATTACATGGAAGAAATAGAATATATTCAATTAAAGGTTTATAGCAGCTAATAAAACCAGTTCCTTCATAATTTAATTAACGCCACCGGTTGCATAACATGAATAAATTAAGCACAGACAATAAACAAAAAGACCGTTAGCAAAATAGTAGCAAAAATAAAATAATCTTGACAAAATAAAGAAAAGAGAATAATCAAGGTAAAGGAACTTAATATGAAACTATAAAATTTATGATACAATATTATAACTTAAAGTCCCTTGTCGTGCCTGTATGTGTGGCCGCATTGTTCTTCTAAATTACGCAACGAATTTTGATGCGGTTTTCACCACCATTTAGAGAATTTATTCCTCTGCCTAGCCTTTTCCCAGCTATGTTGGGGTACCTACGGCTTCCAGTATAACCGGATGCAGAATACCAGTATTTTACATGAAGCCTATCTGACCTCCACAACCCAGTAACTGGGTAATACGATACCCCTTGGTAAGACTGGTTGTCAGACTTTTCAGGCTTCTCACTACCCGTATCGACTGTCACAGATCTACGAGGAATGACAGCCGGGACCAAGTATGAAAGGGATGGTAACCCATCCGTAGACCAACCGTGGCAAGGATCGATCGAACTGTGCGAATGTTATTTTGCCATATGATCCACACAAGGTAAATTATTTATACATCAATTTCTGTACAAAGTCACAACAAAAATACTAATTATACAAGGTGTAAAATAAATAACCCACAACCTCTTAAGGGGTCATTGTACTCATCATTATGAACAACTTTTACTATGGGACCAAACCTGAAATCGCGAAAAAAAAATCAGCTGTTCAGTACATTTTGACGAATTATGCGAACATAAATGTACTGAACAGCTGATTTTTTTTTCGCGGTTCCGCGAAAATTTTTTTTTGTAATGTGTTTGTTTTTCGATGTCGAGTATGTGGACGAAGTTCTTGCAGTTAATTTTTTTACACCTAATATATATCAAAAATACTAACTGTTCATGAAAAATAACAAATGTGAATATAATAAATTTATACACTATTAGTTAAATATGTAATTAAGTATCAAAACTTGTACAAATTATAATTAACTATTAGGCACCCCGAGGTTCTTCTTGGTAAGGTTCATTTATAAACCCTGCAGACGGTGCTTCTATTTTTTCATGTGCGTTTAAATACTACCCATATTATTTCGTCAGTCTTTCCTATTTCGTGTACCAAAACAGATCTCCAATCATTGGAAATTGGTCGTAAAATATATCATTCAAATGTGTCATAACTTTTGCCAAAACATAAACAAGTCGTTACGTAAACGTATAAGTTAACGTTTCCACATATTCGTATAAAGACATTGACCTTATGGTAGACTCAGTAATATTCCAATCAGGATTATCATAATGATTATACGAGAACTTTTTTTGGCAGACTTGTCCACTGGGTCATCTTGAATATTTCGTTATTTGAATATAGCCTTCATTAATTTGCTAGGCTGACGCCACAATCTAGCTAATTAATGTAGGTACAATAATCGTGGGCAGGGACATCAGCACAACATGATTTTAGTGTAGACCGCAGAAATCTTTCGTGGGCTATAAAAAAAAAATCTGCTGTTTCATAGAAAAGTGCAGTACAGGACCTTCGCGGTCAAACTGTACGGAACAGCAATTTTACTTTTTTTTACCTTCCAAAAAATTTCGTGTAACATGTGAATTCGCGAAAAAAAATCAGCTGTTGCCTACATTTTGACGAGTTATGTGAACAGCTCTTTTTTCGAAAAGTTGTTCATAATGAGGAGTACAATGACGCACTCAATGCGTTGTTTAACTTACACCTTGCATACTTTATTGTACACGAGAAGATACATAATAGAAAAATAAATTTAACACTAAAGAAACATACAATAGCCGACCTTATTACCATGATCTTCGAACCACAGAGTTGCCAAGAATGTAAAAATGACGATAAAGAGACTCCAGGCAGTTGGACTAATCCATACAGTTGTTATTGAGCCAGATTTACGGCGATCAATACTCGAGTCTCTTTGTGATTAATGATCACCTATATTATAGATCTTATCTATCAAATACGACATACAAAATACATAGTTCAGCTACTGGAGATTCATAAAAGCATATAAATTCAACACAGACTATGTACAATATACATACCTACTTCGAGACCTGGGGGCCTAAAACGGCCACATGAAGCAATTCCTGTAAAAGCGATTCATTTCCTGAATTTCCAGCAATTTATTATGATTGTGCTATTTGACACTTCAACAAAACAATTCTTATTTTGTGTACCATTTTACGAATCTCCATACAAAACTGTCAAACAGATGAATTGCGTGCTATGAATTGTCAGTTTGTGACCGTTTTACGATTTCAAATATGATTCATAATATCTATATTATCCTATTATGATTCTGCCAAAGTGGCCGTTTTAGCCCCGCTGTACGGACATAATATATTGAATCCTTTGTATAGATTGTAGTGACAATAACAAAACTTTTTTAAAAGAACAAAACAAATTCACAAACTTGATGTGAAAACTTTTTTATTTGTCTGCATAAAATATGTCTGTCTGTAGTTTTTATTTTTTACAGACCATTGATATTAGTTGAAGTTTTTCAAGTTTTTATTTTTATGCAAATGCTAAGGTGTATCTTAAATATCGTAAACATAATATTGAAGATGCAGTTGAAACTTCTATCGTAACCATAAGTTATCGTACCGCACAAAAAAGTTTGAAATTGACTCATTTTAACTACTTTTGCATAGTTAACGTTACATGTTAGAAATTCGTAAATAAATAAAAATCTAATGGGATTACCTACTTGAGAAGTTTACTCAGCCTGTTGTTTTTCGTGCACTGCCTGCAATTAATCGAACTTTACGAGCTAAACCTTGCCTAGCAGGCAACATTCAAATTTTCGTTTTTTGCCGACTAGTGGTGTAAGAAACTCGAGTCTTGGAGTCTTATTTAATAAAACTTGAGCTATTTTTGAACACTCGAGTCTTATGAATGAAACTTAGAGCTCAAGCCCTTCAGAATTTGGGGTCTTTTGTAAAAAGACTTGAGTCCTGCCAAAAAGAACTCAAAGACTCAGTCTTCTTTTGATTAGGTTATTTTTCGTTTAATGCAATTTAATTGTTGCAAATTATTGTGCGATTTATTTCCAATCAGTCCTTAAATAAATATGGATGACGATATAAAATCACCCAGTATTACCTTTTATAATACACAAACTCAAGTTCATGACTCAGTCTAGCTCATAGAACTTAAAAGACTCGAAAGGACTAAGAAGACTCAAAGGACTCGGACTGATGTGACTAACGAGTCCTAGTCTTGAAACTCTAGGTACTCAAGTCTCGAAGACTAAAAGACTCGAGTTTCTTACAACTCTAGGTTCACGAAGCGTCTAAATTGAAAGCGCCTTAAGTGTATCGTTTTGTTGCCGATTAGTTGTTTTTCATTCAACGTCACTTTGACAAGAGATATACCGCAAAGAGCTCTCTCGCGGCGAAGCTTCCAGATTGCCACCTACATGATACCTGCCTGTGTATACTCTTTCGTCATGAAACATTTTCGCTAAAAGTTTCAGTCATGCTTCAATGAGCCACTACCTAACATCTTGCCCAACGAAGCAGGAAATAAGATAGTGTTATCTTTACTTTACACCTAGTTTACCTCCCGGGGTTGACGTGTCAATAGTTTCTATAAATAATGATAGTACCTATCCCCTATTTACATATGTATAAGGAGCTCGTGGCTAAGTAATAACAGCTGCACGGGTCGATCCGTCAGGTTAGGCTATGCTTGCCGGGGTTGGTCAGTGGGCATATGGGTGACCATCTTTACATACCGAGACTCCTCCGTGCCTCGGAAAGCACGTTAAGCCGTTGATGCCGGCTGTCAATCTTGTATCTTTGACAGTCGTTACGGGCCGTCAGAAGCCCAAAAGTCTGACAGCCAGACTTACCAAGGGTTATCGTATTACCCAGTAACTGGGTTGTGGAGGTCAGATAAGCAGTCGCTCCATGTAAAATACTTGTATTCAGCTGCATCCGGTTAGACTGGAAGCCGACCCCAACCCAACATAGTTGGGAAAAGGCTAGGCAGATTGATAGATTGATACATACATAATCTCACGCCTTCTTCCCATGGGGGTAGGCAGAAACTGCAGCACGCCACCTGCTACAATCCTTACATTTACGTTCATACACTATTTACCTACGTTTAAAATTGTCGTTATAAATCCACTTGAGTGGTTAGCAGCGTGTTCTGTGCTGAGCTCACGCAACGCGTCGTCTGTGCTGAGCTCACGCAACGCGTCGTATGTCCAGCCAGTAATAGGACTCGCCCATCAAGGAGCAATCAATCTGCCTAGCCTTTTCCCAACTTGGTTGGTTGGTAACCTGGATTATATAGGAGGAACCACTGTACAAACGCACCCGGCGCTTTTATATAGTAGCTATTTTTTTTTTGGGTACAATAGACCCTTTTTAGTGTATTTTTGAAAACAACAAAGTGCGCAAAATAATAGACGCCGAGCAAAAAAAAAGTCGCCTTTTTACAGTACCAGTACCATTGACCTTGACCTCAAGGTCAATGAGACTGAGGTCAAGATTTCATCGTCTAATATACGAGACATTCACCGCCTCATCTAACCCAAATGATTCACCAACAATAGAGGGGATCCGGCGCTCGGCGGCCGCTACCGCGGCACGCTCTCTTCGCTCGCTCGCCGTCGCGCGTTAAGGGTCGCTGTTCTAACCTAACCTTTTTTTTTTTTTTTTTTTTTGACGCTGAGAAATGCGTTACGCATCCCCGCTCGTGGGGCCGAGACGGGGTATGTGGGACTCCTGTCGGGACGACAATATACCCACTAAAACTCAGCGGTGTTCCCACATCGCCGTGATGGGAGGGCCATGGGAAACCGGCTCAACCTTTACTTCCACAACCCTCCCGGCGCATGCCCGCCTAGCTGGCGGGCCCCGCATGCCCCCCAGGTTGGAGGGCTGTGGGAGTGGCCGGGAACACCTGGCCATTCCCGTCCGACACTGGTGGAGGCCTGTGCAATACAGGCAAAGGTGCCCCCACACCTATTGCCTGCTGGCCTCCACCTGGGAGGAGTCGGAGATGACTATCATACTGACGTCTTCTTCGACCCCTCCTCCGCCGTCGAAGCGGTGCCGCGTGAGGATCGTCCTCCCGTGCGCGCTCCGCCGCCTCCTTCTGGGACATGACGTGCTCGCAGAAGGAGGCGACTGCTGCCCATGACCTCTCATCCCCCAGCATGGCGTTAACCAAGCCGGGAAGCGAGAGATCCGGTCCGATCACAGTCACGAGATTGCGTCGCGTCTCGAACCATGACGGGCACACCTCCAGCGTGTGCTGCGCCGTGTCCTCCACCGCGCCACACTCGTGACACGACGGCGTCTCCTCCCGTCCGATCCGGTGCAGGTACGATCCGAAACAACCGTGTCCGGACAGCACCTGCACCAGACGGAAGGAGAGGAACCCATGCGACCGCTCGAGCCAGTCTCGCAGGACTGGCCCAATCGCGTCGAGGGTTCGGCGGCCGAAGGCTGCGGTGGCGAGGTCTCCCGTCCAATGGACAACGATGGCGTCCCTCGCCTCCCGCCGGACTGCCTCCCGCTCTTCCGGTGCTGGGCGTTCTCCTCTCGCCCTCCGCCCCGCCGTCCATTCATATACTCTGGCGAGCACCCACGCCTCGAGTTCCCAAGGAGGGGTGCTGGCCAGAATACATGAGGCCGCGAAGGCCACCGTGCGGTAGGCCCGCGCCACACGCTGGGCTATGGCCCTTTGGGGTGCCCGCAACGCGGCGGCGTTCTCCCTCCCGTGGAGGGAGTCCTCCCAGATAGGAGCCCCGTAAAGGGCCATGCTCCTCAAGATGCCGGCGTAAAGTTGCCGACATCGCGCGCTGGGCCCCCCCGAGTTGGGAAGCAGCCATGAGAGGGCGCCCGCGGTCTTCAGCAGGCGCGACGACAGCCTGCCAAAATGCGGACCGAAGCGCCACCTGCTGTCGAGTACAAGGCCCAGATATTTCATCTGGGCCTTCACCTCGATTCTGACGCCCTCCACGAAGATGTGGGCGTCGGATGGGGGGCGCTGCCGAGGTCCGTGGAAGAACACGGCCTCGGTCTTGTGCAGCGCCACCGTTAAACCTAGGCGGCGGATCCTCCCCGCGACCAAGGATCCGCCCGCCGAAGCCAAATTGGCCGCCTCCCTGAAGTTCCCCCCCCGGGCGGTGAGGAGAGTGTCATCCGCATAGCAGATGACACTCGTGCCTCGGAGGAGAGTTCCCCGCAAGAGCCAATCATAGCCGATGTTCCACAGCAGAGGTCCTACGACTGATCCCTGACTTGGCCAGTCCTATTTACCAGGACAATTGCCCGATCCTCTAGGTAGCTGGCCAGCAGTCTGCGCATGTATCGAGGCACTCCGTGGAATCGGAGCGCCTCTAGGATGGTGGAGTGGGGAACGGAGTTGAAGGCATTGGCTATGTCGAATGACACAGCCAACAATCCGTCCCCCGCTTCCATCGCCCCTTTCACCTGGCCCTTAAGGCGGGCCAGCGCGTCGCCTATTTCACAATTTCCGAATAGCCACTACTCACCGAATAATTTCAAAAATGGAACAGAATTTGTAAGAAATTTTCTGCCAAATAAGTTTTATAATAGAAACTTAAACGTACCTATGTGGCCCTGGTGGCAGGCCCTTAGTGTTAAGACTTATTTTGGGCATTTACAATAAATGGATTCCCTGAAGTCCACCTGAAGTCATCCTCTGCCTAGTCTATTCCCAACTATGTTGGGGTCGGCTTCCAGTCTTACCGGATGCAGCTGAATACCAGTGTTTTACATGGAGCGACTGCTCTGACATCTACAATCTAGTTAATGGGTAATACGATAGGTACCGCTTGGTAAGACTGTTGGTAAGACCGTAACGACTGTCAAAGATCCACGAATGACAGCCGGGACCAACGGCTAAACGTACTTTCCGAGGCATGGAGGAGTCTCGCGCGGTATGTAAAGATCGGCAAGCGTCGATCGACATGTATGCCTTTTATTACTTAGCCACAGGCCGTTCACCTGTAACCATTATGCAGGGTGATTGGAAGATGGGTGCAAAGCTTTAAGGTGAAAATAGTACAGACAATTTAGAACCATTTAAGCCATGGTTGTCTTAGACGAAGTCTTACCATTAACTTAATTAAATTAAATAAAAATGAATTCATATAACATTCAATTTGGCCATAAATAAGCAGTTTAGTTAAAATTTTGGGTTTTCGAAAAAATCATAAAAATTAGGGTAAAAAAAAATGGTAAGACTTCGTCTAAGACAACCATGGCTTAAATGGTTCTAAATTGTCTGTACTATCTTCGCCTAAAAGCTTTACACCCATCTTCTAATCACCCTTATGTCTCAGCAATCATCATACAAACCGTTGCATCCATTTATAAGGGGCTTTCATCCGATATCCCACAGTTACAAACAGTAGATGCAAGCAAAATCTAAATCTCGAATCCGCCATCTTGAAAACGGTTAGTTCCATCTCAGAAGATTCGCAATCACTATCGTAATAGCTCTAACTAATGAGGCGTCAGAGAGAATGATAAAGTCAGTCAATGGGTTAAATCTAACCAACTTTTAACGCAAGTTCCTTTACAGATGACAAGGAATGACAGATATTAAGTGTCTTAGAACTTTAAATTACTTTTTAAATTCGCAAAGTTGGATATTTTGAGTTGGACAGTTAAAAGGTTGGCATAAATTCAATCCGAGTTCCTTTATACTTTTATCCTTTAACTTTTTTATGCCTTGGAATACTGTTGTAGGTATCATTGGTTATGAGCAGAAAAGGGAACTTCTCCCGCTTCCCAATGTAATTTTTTGAAAGATTACATTATCAATTTTTTGTCAGGTTCGCCCGAATTTTAAATAACAACATAATCCTAACTATTTATATAATATGCGAAAGTGAGTTTTCGTGTTACGCTTTCACGCTAAAACGGCTGAACGGCTTTGGATGTAATTTAACAAATAGGTAGCCTAGGACCTGAAGAAAGACACAGGCTACTTTTTGGGTTCCGTACCAAAATGGTAAAAAAGGAACCCAGTGGAGGTGCGACACAGTCTGTCTGTGTCTGTCTGTCACAGCTGGATGTCTCAAGAACTATTAATGCTATCAATTTGAAATTTGGAACAGTTTTAGATGACGTTTACCAAACTATTTTGCAAATAAGAAAGAAATAAAAATATTTCAATTTTTTTTGCAACAGGGACTGAAAGGGGGTCTTAAAAATTCAAAGTGGTGCTACTAGAGCATGTGGGGTATCATATGAAAGAGCGCTGTTTGTACATTCTCAAACATTTTTTTTTTCTTTTTTTTACGCCGCACAGTTTTCGACTTTTGAGGAAAAATGTAAAAAAAAATACCGTTCCCCCTTATCTCCGAAGTTTGCAAACAGAAAAATCTGAAATTATTCTATGTGGTAGAAGTTTATGTAAAGATTACAGGAAAAATAAAACGATGTCTCTAAATAGCACACTTTGCAGAAATCGGAACGGAACCCTCGGAGCGCGAGTCCGACTCGCTCTTGACCGGTTTTTATCCTGGATCGCAGTCGAAGTCACGGGCAACAGCTAGTACTAAATAATTATACGTTTACAAACTGTTTTGATGACGATAGTTATTGCTTTAAGTTGGTTATACAACAAAGAGAATCCCTCATTATTAAAATCATGAGTTTTCTAAGATTCCTAAAACATTACATTAAGTAATATTTTTTCAGCTTCCATTTGCGACAAAAATATCGTCTTGCAACGCGAAAACCTGATCAAGTTACAAAGTCTAACAAAAAATGGAAATCCTGACACAGCTCGACCTGAAATCCGATACAAATTCAATGTTAGGCGAATAAACTACGAATAAGTTACCCGAGATATCTTCCTACTGAGTTCATAAACTTACCGAAGTTATTTTTGGTTGGAATAACATTGGCACAACGTGTGGCTACGTACAAACTTCGAGATTTATTGAAGTAACGAAGTCTTCATCTTATAAAGAAAATGGTTCTTGTTACACATAATAAAATCTGGCAAGTGGAAAACTGAAGATTTCCATAACTATTAGGCTTTTTATTACATGGCACAAGGGAATGTTTTTTTTTTCTTTGTTTTTTTTTGGCCCAATGACCTTTGGTGTTGTAGCTATTGGAAGTATGAGTAGGTAACTAAACTACGAAAGATCGACCCCAAAAAAATCAACATGTAATTTTTTTTTTGTCTTAATCATGTTTAGCCCCACCCATCACGTCTATGGCGTTTCGCTAACTAATTTAATTTGACCCTGTATACATAAGGTCCTAACATTCATACGCGAAAATTCATATAATAGGCGTGATTATATTCGTTATACTAAACGATTTGCTCTAAGGGAAAGTGGTTTAGGAATTGGTAACTATTTATTTATTTATAGTATAGTTAAAATCTCGCTGCAGACTCGGTCATAAATCATTCGAGTGTTTCGCTCTCTTTCCCACTCACGGGCCTTATGGGCAGGCCACGCCCACACGTAGTTCTGTGCATTACTGCAGTCGATGAGTGATATCGATAGTTTTATATATTTATAAATGGGTGATAGAAATAAATACACATTTTTTTTTATTTTATTACCAAATTTACTACAAAGCATATTAAATATATAAACAAAAGAACGTATATATAAAACCAAAAATAGAAAATTAAAATTCTTCGTCTGAGTCATCGTCATCATCTGTTATCGATAATGGCCTTGAGCGCGCGCAACTAGCGCACATCCCTGCTCCGATTATGATTTATGACCAAGTCTGCAGCGAGATTTTAACTATACTATAAACTTTTCGCACTAAAAAGGTACAAAGGCGGACTTAATGCCTTAGGCATTCTCTACCAGTCAACCAAGGGTGGTGAAGAGATTGATGAATTGATTTGATTGAAGTGCTCAGTTTGAAAGGAATAATAAAAAGGAAAATATATCTCAATTAATTACAAATACAAATAAGGCTTCCATGGGTTCTAGATGTTCTAGTGGGTATGTTGTGTATGGGTTGTAGTTGTTATAGATGTCTAAGCAAAATGGAAGCGTGGCTAACTACCCTTGGATGCGCCTGACGTAGCTACTGTTTCGTCTGTCGCTACTCGTAGAAGGACTTTTGTATGCATCAGTCAATTTTTACTTGTGAAAAACCAATAAGTAGCAGAATTACGTAAATAAAATTTAGAGATTTTAATAATTATTAGAAGAGAATAATGATGATAAACAATAAGTAAATGAAATTTATTTCTGTAATTTTTTAATTTTTTTAAAAAGTACCTAATGTATTTTATTGATACAACATACAATTTAACACTATTTACAGTAGGTACTAAAGTAAATGACTAACTAACTAACTATACAAATAAATACAAAAACAAAAGGACACTTACTTAGGCGTCGAAGCACTGTTCTGTAAATTGATTTTTAAACGTTTACACATCAAGAATATAATTATTATATTTTAAAACTAGAGGTCAATGTTTCATATCCGACTATTCTGGGAAGATAACCCGAAACAAACTGTAATACTTTCTTATTTGCTTTATTTCAAGATCACCTCTCAAAAACATCATCAAAATTAACAAAATAAACAGAGAATGTTTTAATAATTTTTATATCTCACACGCGTTTGTGTTATTTTACTAAAGTTACGATTCCGAGTGCGTCTGTATACAGCTCGGGTTTAAATATTCTGCGTACTGTCACAGATTAATACAGATGGGACACTCCGCAGTTTAAGTATGAAGCTGCAAGTACGCGGCGGGCTCATCTCATTGGGTCAATTTGCACCGGCCGTCTCGTACGTTAGTTTGAGACTCACTCACGCGCCGCGTCGTAAAAGAAGACAACCCTAACGAGTCAGAAGGTATAAGAGTTACGCGATAGAAAGAGAGGCTACTTGTAGGTGAATATAATTGTAGATAATAAGCTTGAACTGCACTTTATTGTGTTGTAGCAAGAGTCGCTTTTTATTTAAATGATTTTGCGGAGTGTCCCATCTGTATTACCTATTCTTTGGTACTGTACTAAAAACTGCGTTCACATTTACATTTGTACTTCTTTGTTTATTTACCTTCCACTTTTGCACAGCCTTGTCAATCCTTTAAGGATGGCTCCGCTTGGTATTAACATTTTTCGCTAAGCCGTTGGTCCCGACTGTCATTTCTAGACTTTTGACAGTCGTTAAGGATAGTCAGTAGCCCGAAAGTCTGACAGCCAGTCTTATTAAGGCGATAACAAAATAAATTGGGGAATTTTTCGTAACCAAGTGGTTACGCGATACATTGTATGTACATGCGTGATATATTTATTTTACGCGTGTATAAATGTATGGATTTAATTTTTGGATACATAATTATTGACTATTTGATTAATACTCTGACTGAAGGAAAACACAATTTGTGTTAAATTTCCTCGATACCTAGAATTTAATTCCGAAAAGACCTCTACTTTTTTCTGTAATTCTAAAATCCTAAGTAATTTAATTGCAAAATTAATTGAAAACTCTGGTTGAAAATATTTTTGATAGATATAATTAGCTTAATATATTTTTAAACAATTTTTATTTGATTGGCGCTTTTATTTTGGCTCTAGCGCAATGTTGCGCTTTCTTTTTTCGCATGTGGAAGTAATTGACTCTGTCACTTTCTTATTCCCGCCCAGTTCGTTTTTAGGGTTCCGTACCAAAATGGTAAAAAAGGAACCCTTATGGTGTGACTCAGTCTGTCTGTCTGTCACAGCTGGATATCTCAAGAACTACTGATGCTATCAACTTGAAATTTGGAATAGTTTTGGATGACGTTTACCCAACTATTTTGCAAATAAGAAAGACATAAAAATATTTTTTTTTTTTTTTGCAACAGGGACTGAAAGGGGGTCTTAAAAATTTAAAGTGGGGCTACTAGGGCATGTGGGATATCATATGAAAGAGCGCTGTTTGCACATTTCCAAACTATTTTTTATTTTATTTTAGGCCGCATAGTTTTCGACTTTTGATGAAAAATGTAAAAAAAAATACAGAAAAGGGGGGGGCCTTTTCTCCGAAGTTTGCAATGAGAAAAATCTGAAATTATTCTATGTGATAGAAGTTTATGTAAATATTACAGGAAAAATAAAACGATGTCTCTAAGTAGCACACTTTCAGAAATCGGAACGGAACCCTCGGTGCGCGAGTCCGACTCGCTCTTGACCGGTTTTTTACATATAAACCTTAAGGGGTATCGAATTATCCAATAACTGGGTTGTGGAGGTCAGATAGGCAGTCGCTCCATGTAAAATACTGGTATTCAGCTGCATTAGTCTGGAAGCCGACCCCAACATCGTTGGAAAAAGGCTAGGCAGATGATTGATGAATGAACTGATCCGGAAAAGTACACCTCCTCATATACTGTGGTGTCTGGGAGAATCCTGATAACTCCATATTCGTAATTTTTTAGTTTGGTACTATGTTGTTATTAAAAAAAATTCATATTTTATTTTGGTCTATTGCTGATAAGTGTAACTAACATAGGAGTGGGAGAATCGTAGCGGTAAAAACGTGACTATTCATGATTTTTAATTTTAAAAAATAATATATTTTTTAAATAATTAAATAATAATAATTAAATTTTAAATAATATATTTAAAAAAACCTGATTAATAAATAGTTACTGCAGCAGTGGTTGGCTTTTCTACTTTACGTAACTGATTTATAATTAAACTTGAACCTTAAAAGTCTTATACTGAAAAATTACGTTTTAGGTTTCTCCCAGACACCACAGCTATTATCTACTGCCACTAAAGCAGTATCATGATGATGAGCAGTGGTGGCCCAGTGGAAACAACCGCGACTTACGAGTTGTAGGTCGTAGGTTCGCACCCCGACAGGCGCTTTATCTTGTATAAATTATTTCATCACCACTACTCTCAAAACGGTGAAGGAAAACATCGTGAGGAAACTGACATGTCCTAGAACCAAAAATTGACATCTCCCAACCCGCACTGGGCCCTCTTGGTGGGTTAAGGCCCACTCTCTCTCATCGAAAGAAGGCCTGTGTCCCAGCAGTGGGAACATTATAAGCTGATGAATTTCAGCAATGTCACTGGGATGGCAAACCATAGCTGGTGGTGACCACCTAATGAAGTGGGCTGTCATAGGCCTGTTTCCGTTTGGAAGGATTTGGGGGAACCCTTTGCTTAGCAGTGCAAGTGGGACAGTGTAGACTAATATACAGAGTGTAATTTTAATCACCGTTATCCTCTTAAGGGGTCATTGTACTCATCATTATGAACAACTTTTACTATGGGACCAAAAAAAATCAGCTGTTCAGTACATTTATGTTCGCATAATTCGTCAAAATGTACTGAACAGCTGATTTTTTTTTCGCGATTTCAGGTTTGGTCCCATAGTAAAAGTTGTTTATAATGATGAGCACAATGACCCCTCAAGAGGATAACGGTGATTAAAATTACACCCAGTATATAAGGTTCCATTAAAATAGGCGGACAAATTTTCCCAGGTTGTTCTACCCATGAATATGAACAACTTTCACTATGGGACTAACTCTGAAATCGCGAAAAAAAAATCAGCTGTTCAGTACATTTATCTACACCAAACTCGTCAAAATGTAGGGAGCAGCTGATTTTTTTTCGCGTTTTCAGGTTTGGTCCCATAGTAAAGGTTGTTCATATTCATGGGTAGAACGCCCTGTAAAAATTTGCACACTGCTTAAAAAAATATCTTGTATATTGTCACAGCAAGAATAATAGTAGCCACGAAAATAATGGGACTTCTCCGTATTTTTCAGAAAAGAGATCCATTAGTTCCGTCCCATATTTCGGAGCTGTGCTAAATCTGTTGTTCTATATGCTAATCATAATTTCGCTGACGTCTGTCCTGTCCTAAAGGAAATTCTAATTTACGCGAAACTTTGCTTGGAATTTAAAGTTCTCCCTTGTTTTATTTTAATTGACTAACTTTGGATGTACCTACTATGTACTACGTACGTACCTACTGTTTTGGTTTTCCTCTTTTTAGTGAGGCTCAGATTTGTTACAATTTCTATTTTTAACCGACTTCAAAAAAATGAGGAAGTTATCAGTTCGTCGGAATCTTTTATTTTTAGGGTTCTGTACCTCAAGAGGCAAAAACGGGACCTTTATAGGATCACTTCGTCGTCCATCTGTCTTCTGTCTGTCTGTCAGACTGCCAAGACCCGTTTTCTCAGAAACGCGTGAAGATATCAAGTAGAAATTAATAACAAATACTTAAGTTTACGGTCCCTTGGAGCTCTAAAAAAATCAAGCTTCTAAGTCAACGCAATAAAAAAATACGACATAGCTTACAGAATAAGCAAACTGAAGTGGCAGTGGGCTGGCCATGTTTGTCGAAGGACCGATGGCCGGTGGAGCAGACGAGTCCTGGAGTGGAGACCGCGTATCGGTAAGCGTAGTGTGGGACGCCCCCCAGTCAGATGGACCGACGACTTGAAGAAAGTGGCTGGGACAGACTGGATGCGGAAGGCGGAGGACAGGGTGTTGTGGCGCAGACTGGGAGAGGCCTATGTCCAGCAGTGGACTGCGGTAGGCTGATTTGACTGAAGCATACATATGTTTCTACTCTTCAGTAAGTACACTTGCGTGCAATAAAATCGATCCACCCCATTCTCTTCGATATGAAACGAGAAAATTTAACAAGTTTAATAAACAATAACCTAATATATTGTGTACTAAAACCTTCCTGACTGTATGTAGATTACGTAAGTGAAAAAAATATCAAAACTGATTCATTACTTTTTGAGAAAAACGCGAATTTAAAAACATACAGATCGAATGAAAAACCTCCTTTTTTTCAAGTTGGTTAAAAATTCAAGTCAAATGATCAATAAACGAATAAACAAAATTAAGCTTCACTGACAAAAAAAAGTCACGCAGTTTTTTCAAACAAAAGTGATTGATGAGAACATCAGAAGAATCGAGTCGATCTTGTCAAGAATATTGCTTTTATCAAAGTATATGTGTATGTGTAAATAAACTTTATCTTACCTACCTTCACACAGTATAAAATAATTAAAATAAATACATTATATCTTTGAGCTATCGTCTCTCAAATAGAGAGCATGGGGTGGGCCAATTTTTTTGCACGCAAGTGTATTTAGTTACTTCCACCGATTTGACCCTTTGACTATGGCACCTACAGGTTCTTCAGCCGATATACAAGTACATAGAAAATCCTGTAGGTAGAGTCAGGAAAATTAACACTAGCAAATTGACACACATCAATTTGACCTGTTACGGCCATTGAATAAGACTGTCAAAGAATGAACAGCTGTGATTTAAATAAAAAATCAAAATGTAAATCAGCCCATTAGCCAATGTAATCAGGCTGATTTAAATTTTTCAGTAGTATACACTCTTGACACGGGACACTTTACAATGAAAAACTGTCACTTTTGGACTGACGTTTTGACACAAAGCTTGCTACTCGAGCTAAACTCCATACTAAACTAATGCAAATGTAAATCAGCCATAACGGACAATAAATAAAGTTGATAGTTAATTAGCTCAGCAATCATTTTCCTTGAGTTTACCTTAAGGCTGCGTTTCCACCAGAAATGAGCGAGGATGCGTAGCGAGGGATGTGTATAAAACTAACGAATAACATCACTTCATTTTCATAGCTTGAGCTAAGCTAGTGCTCTTACACACCGCTCTTGTACACCGCTGGAAGCGAGGCGGAGCGCAGTTGAAGACAACAATTTAATGTAAACCTTAACTACCTTGACATACGGTCGCGCGCATGGTCTTGTAGTAGCTTGAGGGCGCTCCGAGCACCGCGTGCGAAGTTATTCTTATATTGACCGTATGTCAAGGTAGTTAAGGTTTATATAAATTGTTGTCTTCAACTGCGCTCCGCCGCGCTTCCAGCGGTGTGCGCCGGGCCTAAATACCACTAGTTTTATTCTTATTTACCTTAGCACATACGTCACGCTCGTCTTCAAATACTAGGTACTAGTTACAATTGAGTATCAGCTATAAAATATCACTCCTGACCGTGGAACTGCTATCAATCGATAGTGTAAACGATCCTTGGTTCACATGGCGGTAATCACTTCACTTGGCAGATGCGTTGGTGATTTTAGTACGATTTTATTAGCATACTGTTGCCCGCAATTTCACTTGCATCCTATGGGATTTTCTCCTGTCAACGTCAAGTTAATAAGTTACAAACGTAAGTCAAAGTCAAATATTTATTTGCAGATAAATATGGTTACAAAAGTTCTTACAATAGTAGCTAAACATATTTAATCATAACATAATGACGTGCAAATTTTTGGTAAGTGTACAGTTAGATTATTTGAATTTAAACTCAAGGAATTCTTTTACAGTAAAGGAATTCTCAATTAACCACCTGCGTAAAGTCCTTCTGAAGGGGACCATTGGAAGTTCTTTAATTTGGTTAGGAAGAAATATAAAACTTAGTATGGTGGCCACATTTGAACGGACACCCGAGTTATCGCCTAACGTCAATCGGCAATGTGAATGCCGTTGTCTAATTATCGCAATAAGTTGTGGCTACACCTACAGCCTACATTCATCATCGCGATAACCAACGGCGTTTCCTGTTGGTGTGGCCCCAGAGGAAGGACTTTTGGAAATTCATAATAGGGGGTAAAAGTTTGTATGAAAGTTCGTCATTTTTGCCGGTGGAAAATCCCATCGGGCACATGACATTATCCCTGGTCCTCAATCATCGGTATCAAAGACCTCGCTCCTCACTACAAGCTACATACGTGGTGTCCGTAATTACTGGATAACCTTTGTACTCATCATTATGTAAACCTGAAATCAAGAATAAAAAAGTCAGCCGTTTCTTACATTTTGACAATTTATGCGAACATAAAGGAAAGGAAGGAATAGCTGATTTCAGCTTTGGTCCCATGGTAAAAGTTGTTCATAATGATGAGTACAATGATCCCTTAAGAGGTTATCCATTAATTACGGGACACTGTATAATATTTTTTTCAAAACCTCCAGCAATATACTTCATTAGTTCACAGTATCATCCATCCACAGTTACCTGTAACCATACGATGGCTATTCTGGTGGCCCCGCCACATAAAACGGATCCGTTCAAGCGATTAGTATCAATTTTGTGTTCAATTGACGAGATTTATGTTCTCCAGTGCACTCCGTGTTGCTTCACCATCCGGCTGTAGGAGCACCATGATTTTGGGCGGGATTGTTCTATTTTTTCTTTTACGAAAAATAAAAATCGTAAGTATTTTATTTTTAAGAAATAATACAAGAATAAAAGTTTTTTTTTTTATATTTTGTAAGCTTAATGTTAAGAGTGTTTAAAACTGTGTTACTTTAAAAAGATAGGTACTAGTAATTTTTTTTTTCGCGATTTCAAGGTTGGTCCCATAGTAAAAGTTATTCAGTTCGATTTTAACTCCTTACAAAATAATTATAACGTGGACTTTGGCTCGGATTATTATACTTCAACTGGATCGCATTATCTTCCCTATTATGTTTCCTACTCTTATGCTATCAGATTCGTAGGCATTTAACTTTAGCCATTCCGTTCGTTTTGTAGGCTTTTCGGTAAATACTATTTATCTATATCTTGCTCCATAAACATTTAATGGCTTGTTTGTGCCCACATTGTGCCAATGGACGTTTACGATTTACGTTATATTATGATATCCTGATAGCTAGAATCCTGGTTTTTATTCATTTTCATTTTCATAATAAAGATTATATCTTTAAAATCCCTGTTCTATTTCATGTTTTGCAAAGATTATTTTGAAATGCTAATCTATCTATCTCTATAAATTAAAATGCATGGCTAAATGTGTTGCAAAGCGCAAAACTCGAGAACGGCTGGACCAATTCGAAAAAAATATTCTTTCAAATATTTGTCTAAGTCCGAGGAAGGATCTTAAGAAAAATTGGAAAAGTTGCCGGGAAAATTGGAAAATTCAGGAAAACTGAAAGTGCTGTTTCTATGGGAATTTTGTATGAATGATTGAAATGTGGACCGGACAACGTCTATCGGGTCAGCTAGTATAAAATAAATTAAGCTACTTTTATATTTTTTATGTATTTCAAAATATCTTATTTCATTGCGTCCCGAAAAAAAGTTTCCAAGAAAATCGGAAATAAATGGGAACACTGAAATGGCTACCTGCTGTTACTAGCAAGAACTAAATAAAATATATAAAACATGTAAGAGTTTCGGTTATTTTCCTCTCTGTAATCATTTTAACAAAAATAGGTTTATGTGTTTGCTTCTCAATGTTTGATGCCATCGTGTTATTTTGGTTGTCCGTCATTTGCGCAACTTTTACTGAGCAATTTTAACAAAGTTACTTGAAAAAAAAAAAAAAAATATTTTTTTTCCTAATAAAAGAAAAAATATTCCAATATTTTTATCGAATCATGTTTTGAAAACAAATAAATAATTTAACATAATAAATATCAAAACATATCACAGATAATATGTTTATCGCCAATAAATATTACAACAAAGTCATTCAACATAATAACAATTTCCGTCTCGTGTAGACCTCATTCTCGCAACGTTCGTAACGAAACCATAATGACATTTAAATCAGTCAAATTGGGAGAAAGTACATGAAAAATTGGGATTTGGCAGACTTCCAAATGACTAAATAACATTTTTCGTGGGCTGAAGAATCTGTTTTATGTGCTGACCCAGGGTCTGTAATAATTGTAAAAGTGTTCTAACTCTTGCAGTATCCGTGATTTTTTGTTTTTAGGGTTCCGTACCAAAATGGTAAAAAGGAACCCCTATGGTGCGACTCAGTCTGTCTGTAGGTCCGTCTGTCACAGCTGGCTATCTCAAGAACTACTAATGCTATCAACTTGAAATTTGGAACAGTTTTAGATGAAGTTTGCCCAACTATTTTGAAAATAAGAAAGAAATAGTTAACTAATATATTTTTTTATGCAACAGGGACTGAAGGGGGGTCTTAAAAATTCGATGTGCGATTATTAGGGCATGTGGGGTATTTATGGAAGAGTGCTGTTTGCACATTCCCAGTTTTTTTTTCTTTTTTTAGGCCACATAGTTTTCGACCTTTGATCAAAAATTGCATAGGGTCAGATGTCCAACAATGAAACACTAAAAATTCAAAGTCTCATACACCTTTTGTTTTTACAGATAGAAGTCTAATTTTTTACAGGCCTATAGGTAATTTAATTGGGTATCAGATGGCATTTATAGTTTTTTAAATTAATGTGTGATTGATCAGCAAAAAATTAAAAACTAAAAAATGGGAAATGTTTCACTGTGTCCACAGTGGTGTACATAATGAAACACCACAAATTCAACAATGAAACATAATAATTAATAGTGTCTGTTTCATATTTTGTGTAATATTTAGGAAGTAGGTGTATGACAAAAATGCTGAGTTCATTCAAAAAGATTTTATTCTAAATCTTAAGTAGCGTAGTATAAATGTAGGACATTGCACTCTTGTGCAGCTCTCTTCTTTCAAGCTATTTCCTTGTCAGTGCATTAGAATAGCTCAAAGCATATTTTCCGTACGCGCCATCCTAAAAAAAAACTTCTAGTCACAAAAGTTATTCATTTGCATGGAAAATACATGAATCATGAAAGATAGTACACAACGAAAGTGTTTCATTGTGTCCATTGTGCAACTGTTTCACTGTTGACTACATAAGGTTTATTTTAATAACTTCAAAGAAAAATCCACTAAATTGTAACATTTTAACATATGATATATTCCACGTTAATCTACAAAATATGTTTAATGCTAGGTAATCAAGAAAAATATGAAATTTTCTACCATTATTTAATGAAAAATCTATAAAGATTGCTGAAAATACTTACTTTTTTGTCGAAAAAATTAAAAATGCTCCGCAGACAGTCTTCTCCTACGCGGCGCCGCTGCAAACTGGGGTAGGGCGGGGGGTTCTCGAGAGTGTCCTTAAGCGATATAATGCACGATCTGGCAATGCAGCATTTTAGAAATATCACTATGTTTTACTGTGTACCACTGTTTCATTGTTGGACATCTGACCCTACCCTTTATCTCCAAAGTTTGCATATAGAAAAATCTTAAATTATTATATGTGATAGAAGTTTATGTCAAGATTACAGTAAAAATAAAACGATGTCTCCAAACAGCACACTTTTGCAGAAATCATCAACAAAAAAAATTACATAATGTGATGGTACGGAACCCTCGGTGCGCGAATCTGACTCGCTCTTGACCGGTTTTTAATTAATGGTAATAGCTTGAGGTAAAGTAATTGTAGTAAAAACTGTTCGTGGACAGTTTCAGAGGAAGTAGTAAAGTTTGTCCAAGGAAATGGATAATGTTTACCTAGAAGCTAAAAACATTATTTGTGATCATCATGATGATCAAAACGATTACTAAGTGGGAGCATTAGGTAGAGAACTAAATATAGAGAATTAAATAAGTAGTAAATCTACGTTGTGACACAGATTAATACAGATGAGACACTCCGCAAAATCATTTAAATAAAAATCAACTCTTGCTACGACACAATAAAGTGCAATTCACCTACAAGTTGCCTCTCTTTCTATCACGTAACTCTCATACCTTCTGACTCATTAGGGTTGTCTTCTTTTACGACGCGGCGCGTCAGTGAGTATCGAACTAACGTGCGAGCCGGCCGGTGCGCGGCAGCCAACACTGAATTGACCCAGTGAGCTGAGCCCGCCGCGTACTTCCAGATTTATACCTAAACTGCGGAGTGTCCCATCTGTATTAATCTGTGGTTGTGATATAAGATGAGAATTTTAACGTTAAGGGAAATAGTATCGTAACGGGGTTTGGAGGATTGGTATAGCCAAATTAAGCTTATACTTAAGCTTTTTATACTTCTTGTATTATCGTGGTGCCGTCCACAACGATACTTACCGTCAAGTCCGAAATTTTAAAAGCACACATTGAGTCTAGTGGATTACACAAACCCAACGACATCATAGTGATAAACTGTTCTCCTTTCAAGACCTGAACGGAACCGTTCAGAGGACCTTACAAAAGACGGGCCATTCACAAGAGTCTCTTTAGGGTTTCAGTAAAAGGCATCAAATTTTGATCGATTTCGTTTTCAACAAAAAGATACAGTTCTAAAGTTGAATCAACGTCGTCATTCATTCATTCATTCACCAATATAACGAATGTTCTTTTTCTGAAAAGGTCAAATCTTGACAACCACGTATAACGTTATATTTTCTAAAGGATGTAAGCGTTTCCCTTTGGAGTCTCAATCCTTTTAGCTTCATGCTCCATTTTTGTAGCTACAAGGATTTTTGCGTGGAATGATTTACGATCAGCTTTTAGGCTATTCATGACACGCAAAGTGGTTTTAACATTTTAAGAGCGTTTTTTTTTTCATTCATTTATTTATTTAATGGGTTTAGTAAATATAATTATCTCCCTTTTCTGAAAAGCATTTTAGTTGTAATAGTAAACATTCATTTCTTTTTTTAAATCATCTGTCATGGACCGTCTTAACATTTGGAAAATTGATGTTGATAGGTTGATACTTGATACTTATCTATTTACCATTTAATTTTAGTTATTATTTTTTATGACTAAAATGTGTGTAGGTAATGTTAATGTGTCTTATTTATGATATTGTAGGTAAATTGATTTATCACGTTATCTATGTGTGTATTTCAGGGTCTGATACAGAACATGAAACCGAATAACTTTCTCCATGGGACCAACATCGTAATCGCGAAAAAAATTTCAAGTGTCCCCTAAAAAACTTCAATTACTCGACGCAAATGTATGGGACGGCTGATTATTTTTTCGCGATTACGATGTTGGTCCTATGGAGAAAGTTGTTCGTTTTGATGATCTGTACCACACCCTGAAATTGGATACATTGAATAACATAGAGATCAAACTGGTTACGAAATATGATTAAAAAATCTATTTACCATTAAGTTATCATTTACATAGTCATAATCTAAGCTTTGTATGAAAAATCTTTTACTACACTTAGAACTGATTTTCCTCAATCAATCTGCCTAGCCTTTTCCCAACTGTGTTGGGGTCGGCTTCCAGTCTAACCGGATGCAGCTGAATACCAGTATTTTACATGGAGCGACTGCCTGTCTGACCTCCACAACCCAGTAAGTGGGTAAGAACTGATTTTACTATAGTCTATAATAACCGTGGAACAAATTTGACGTCTGGTAGTTCCAAATATTCAAAATTGATTCTCAGAATAAAACTTGGAATAAAATGTTGGTTATTAAATAGGTACTAGGTGTAAAAGTTTTGTCGAATCCAACTTTAACGTTTTCATTAACACTGAACTAGACACAATAGAAATTTTATTGTTATGATGACGTCTATAGCCATTTAGTGTCGATGAAAGCGTTGAGCGACAACAATACTTTACATAAATTTCAGGACTGTCCCGTAGTACCATCGTCAGCATGGCCACCCGATAAACAACACGTTATAGAACATTTGTTTCGGGATATCTTAATGAAGACACATGAAGGGGTCAATGTTTTTATATCCCACTGCCCAACCTGTTCGGACGTGGCGAAAGATTTGTACGCGTATATGGGACGTAAATTATTATTTATTATTCTATTTGGATTATGAAAATGTGGCATAATAATGTGGGATGTTTAAAGATGCAATGATTTATATAAGTGTGGTACTATGTGATAATAATATATATCTTCTTCTTTTTATGAGTAACAATCTGCCTAGCCTTTTCCCAACTATGTTGGGGTCGGCTTCCAGTCTAACCGGATGAATACCAGTATTTTACATGGAGCGACTGCCTCTGATCTGACCTCCACAACCCAGTGACTAATAGGTAATACGATACCGCTTCTTCTTCTTCTGACGACCCGAAACGACTGTCAAAGATCACGAATGACAGCCGGGACCAACAGCTAAACGTGCTTTCCGAGGCACGGAGGAGTCTCGGTATGTAAAGATGGTCACCCATCCATAGACCAACCTCGGCAAGCGTAGCTTAATCAGATGGATCGACCCGTGTGGCTGTTATTACTTAGCTTAATCTTCGATAAAACTCACTTTTGGACACACGTAACACTTAAATTATTTCACTTGCTTGGAACACAGCTAGTAACAGACTGAGTCATGAGCTAACGCGCTGCGCCGGCCACCATCAAGAGTGGGGACCGGATGCAGCGCGCCACCTCATTTGGTAAAACTTGACATCTTAAGAGGAAATGGGGGCGAAAAGTTAGGTATTTTAAGAAGGTATTGCTGTCGCTCTGGGAGCGCTCCACCCTCGAATTCGTGCGATAAGGACAACTGCAGATTCGACTAAATAGCCTGTGTAAAAAGTCACATTTCGAGGTTTGGCTCTCGCCTATTTCCTCCTCCAATATTGGAACAATTTAAAATATATTTCATAAACTGAATAAGAAGGATATATTGTATGCCCCTATGTTTTTCTGTTTTCGTTAATAGTTGTTAAATTGGTACACTAGGCGTCTGTTGACAGCGGTCTGAATAGGCAATTTTAGCATTTTTTGAGGGTTCTACTTCTTATAAAAATAATATATCATCAAAAAGGAAAACATAGGGGCATACAAGTAGCTGTTATTTATATTTCTGTAAAAAATCATTGCTTTATGGTCATTACCCAGAAAGAAAACAGGCGAGAGCGTTTGTATCTTTTTGTATGGAGAAAAGAGCACCCACGTTTCCTCTTAAATTTTAATACAAACCAAAGCTCCTCAACCCATCACAAGTCCAATTCAATTAATTACCTACTGCCCTGAATGTGCTTTCCGAGGCACGGAGGAGTCTCAGTAAGCGTAGCTTAACCAGATGGATCGCCCCGTGCGGCTGTTATTACTTAGCCACAAACTCCTCACTCAACATACTTGTCACAACTCTCCAATAAGATAAATAATACCTAAGAAGAAGGCGATTTACCGCAGATCACTAAAACATCATGTTTACACTAATCCTCTTCAGAATTATGAAGGGTTAGAGCATCTATCATAAAAGATAATGACATAATCCTGAGCTATATCGTTAGTTGTCTGCCCATTTTCACTAACTCTAGGAAACACCTAAATGAATACATGCAAGCACTGTTGGATTTTCAACTTTCAGCGCTGAGCCGAGCGTTGAAAATCCAACAGTGTGATTTTATTTAGGCATTAATTTAGGTGTCACATAGTGTTAGCGAACTCGGACATTAGTTTGCTATGACTTTCTCATATTCTACTTACAGTAAAGGTTTATAACCTGTTTTATATGGTGATATAAGGGAAAAGGTAGGAATGGAATACCGAGCAAGGGTATCTTTTGCGTGCCTAATGAGAGGGTATCATGATTACTTTTAAGGGGAAATGTGGATTCCATTTTTGTGTTAATCACGTCAAGGTATAGTATGCCGAGTTTCTCATTAAGTCTACTGTAAAATAACCTCTGTTAATTAGTGTCAATATTACCTAAGTAAACTTTACTTTTTCCTTATTTAAATAATGTTTACTATTGTTTTTAGGGTTCCGTACCAAAATGGTAAAAAGGAACCCTTATGGTCTCACTCAGTCTGTCTGTCTGTCACAGCTGGATATCTCAAGAACTACTAATGCTATCATCTTGAAATTTGGAACAGTTTTAGATGACGTTTGCCCAACTATTTTGCAAATACGAAAAAAATAAAAATATATAAGTATGTTTTTTTTGCAACATTGACTGAAAGGGAGTCTTAAAAAATCGAAGTGGGACTACTAGGGCATGTGGGGTATCATATGAAAGAACGCTGTTTGCACATTCTCAAACATTTTTTTGTTTATTTTTACGCCCCATAGTTTTCGACTTTTGATGAAAAATGTAAAAAAAAATACCGTTCCCCCCCCCCCCCCCCCCCCCTTATCTCCGAAGTTTGCATAGAGAAAAATCTGAAATTATTGTATGTGATAGAAGTTTATGTAAAGATTACAGGAAAAATAAAACGATGTCTCTAAATAGCACACTTTTCCAGAAATCGGAACGGAACCCTCCGACGCGCTCTTGACCGGTTTTTGTATTGTTAAAAACCTTTGGCATTCTTTCAAAATTATCCTCTCAACTATGTATTGTTAAAGTAAACTGGAAGAGCTGGACCACATAATACAAGCAAATCTTTGCTTAAAAGGTGTCTCCAAACTTGAAGCTGTACCTAATTTACAAAGTTTATAAAAAAATAAACATTTTTTTTTTTCATTCATTTCCGATGTCCACCACCTGTTTGGCCACCACTGGGGGACAGCGGCACAACTTTGTAAATTATCATTCGCCACCACTGGTGGGCAGTGACACGGATTTTTAAACATTCCCTATGGCCACCACTGGGGGACAATGGCACAACTTTTGATCCAATTCCCACTGACCATCAATTTAAATTATTTTATCTAGAGACCGGATAGCTTAGGTATATATACTCACGGATTTGGTTTATGAAATTATTTTTTCCCAATTCAAATGCTTACGTAATAATAATAACAACAATTTACAAAGTTGTGCCGCTGTCCCACAGTGGCGGACAACGGGAATAATTTTTTAAAGTTGTTTCGCTGTCCACCAGTGGTGGCCAAACAGGAGGTGGACATCCGGAATGAACGTTTTTTTTTACTTAAAACGGCCGTTTTTTACGTTAATTGCTATGGCTTCGAACCTAGGAGGTTTAGTGTTGATTTTTTTAACGTAAACAATTCTACCTCATCTGACTAAAAATGTGAGCATAGGAAATTTCAAAATGTTCCATATCTCCAGACTTATGATTTTTTTTCTCAATGATGGAGCTAGTTGGCAGCTACTCGCCTTATGAGTTACCAAATCCTGTGTTAAGACTTCGGTGAATATGGACTGTCCATTTAAAAGGTGTCTGCATCTTTCTTTAGATCAATCTGTACCTACAGGACGTCAGAAAATTGTCACTGCTTCTTTAATAGTTTCCCCTTAATACAGTGTGTAAGGGACAGCCCTCCGCAAACTAACAGGGTACATTCAGCTCCTCATTTTGAATCATATTCCACCGGAAATTTTCTCAGGAAAATTTTCATTTTTTTAATAATTTTCTCAGTTACATTTTCTTTATTTCAATGTAAAATTACATTGTGTGTTCGCAGCACTCCATTTATGTAAAAAAAACAGCAAAAAAAAAAACTGAAAAAAAAACCAGCAATGAATGTAAAAATACTCTAACGAACGACGCGTGAAATAAGCTGTTCACATTCTGTCTAGCTACTGAGTTCATCGAACTCACCGCATACCTATTACCTACCCCTCCGAACCAGTAATAGACGCTCCGATTTGTGCTCAAAAACACAAACAAATCAGGTTTATTGGATTCCCATAACGTTCCTGAAATAATTTCATGTACCGGTCATCGTAGTATGACATACTGAATTCAACCTATCAGTTTGCGGAGGGCTGTCCCTTACACCCTGTATTTAAACAAGTTGTCACATAAAAATGCACATCCTCATAAGGTGTCATTCATTATACTCATCATTATGAACAACTTTTACGGTGATAACAAACCTGAAATTTTTCACTGGATTATAATTTATTCCGAAATAAAAATCATTTAATTTCATTGCGAAAAAAAATCAGCTTACCCTACATTTTGACGAGCTAAGCGAACATACATGTAGAGAACTGAACATCTGAGTTTCTTTTCGCGATTTCAGGTTCGGTCCCATAGTAAAAGTTGTTCATAATGACGAGTACAGTGACTCCTTAAGAGCATGTGCGTTATTTAATTCACACCTTGTATAAGCTATATCGTGTAAACATTTGTGGTCGCAAATCTCAAAATATTACTTTTCGCCTGGTTAGTAATAACATCATCTGTAGGTACCAACTCCGACGCTGTCAACTATGTTGATTGCAACATTGCAATATACGGCATTCCTGCCACGCAATATTAAATTGCTGCTAAATTGCCGCTCGAACTAATTAGTCAAGAGTGGATTTAAAAATTGCTACAAAATGACATTAGCCTTCATCTATTACTTACTTGCATTTTAGGCATTATTTTATCTGAGCAGCGAGGTAAATTCGTAACACACTTAAAATGGC
The DNA here is from genome assembly GCA_905163495.3 of Cosmia trapezina. NCBI lineage: Eukaryota > Metazoa > Arthropoda > Insecta > Lepidoptera > Noctuidae > Cosmia > Cosmia trapezina. Next base: position 17,558,167 of record LR991041.1, read on the forward strand.
AATAGAGATGATGTCGGGGTAAAAAAAAAGAAATTCTATTTAGTCCGTCAGTCAGATAATAAAAAAATATTAGACACGTATTTTTTTATTTATCATATTAATAAAAAATGACTTGTATACAGGGTGGCCGGAACATTGACGTCCAAAAATAAAATTTCGGTCCCTCGTATCGTGGGGTATTCGAATCACCCCCATGTATGTTCCGCGACTTTTCATAGTTTTCGAGTTATGAATTTTTTTCTGAATGTTTGAAAATTTTCGACCTGACCAACCTAAAAAAATTCTAAAAAAAAAAGTAGAGGGTTTTATCGAGTTTCTTTTTTTGCAACTGAATTTTCATAAGTAGTACTTTTATGCATAAAATAATCAGCTTCGTAACTGTGATGAAAGTTATGGTGTCAAGGTGTCAGATTAATGTTAATGAATAATTTAATTTTAGTTTGTTGTATTGTGACTATTTCTAATTTTAATTTTTTCTATTTTTATGATGAATGAATTTAATTAATTTTATTTTATTTTGATTACTATTTATTAAGACTTGGTGCCTGATTAAATAAATATATTATTATAATTAGTATTAATATTAGATTTAAGTTTTCAAAGCTTCCTCTCTCCTGCTATTTTTGCTGTGCCCGACAGGGTCCATAATGATCACATATTTTTAAGTTACCATCGAATACACATTGTGGAATGCAAATAAAGTATTGAGTATTGAGTATTGATCATACCTATCCAATATTTTTTAATAACCTACATATTGGAAAAAAACTATCGATTCGGAATTTTTGAACGCAGCAAATCCATACAAAATCAAGGATCAGTAGTTCTCCATTCGAAATTTTCTCCGATTCGAAATTCCGCATGGTAAGCTGTGCGTGATTTTGTACGGATTTGCTGCCTTCGAAATTCCGAATCGATATTTTGAAACGAAATTCCGAAACGGTATTCCCACTGTATGTGGCCGGCCTTACTAAGAAGTCTTTACCTCAAGATAAGGGAATGTGATGAACGTCCCGAACGTGACTCCTGGTGGTGATGCTAAGCTATTCATGAAAGAGATGCACCTTGCGTAGCGTGAAATATACAGGGTGTTAAAGTAGTCGCGTGCCATAGCTTAGGGGTAGGTTCAGTATCGATAAAGGAACCTAGGAAACAAAAACATAAAATCATAATTTATCTCTATATAGTTTTCTATGTGTACATAAATTGTAAAATAAATTAAAAAAAAAATTAAAATTTTTATTTTAATTTTTTTTTAATTATTACATAAAAAAATATTGCAAGGTCAACCTAATTCTGTACCTACTAACTTTAAAAGAGCAATCGTTTAGAATTAAAATTATTTTATTTGTGTAAATGCTTTAATTACTTACCTACTATCGAACGCGTTGTCATTTTGTCCTTCACTTCTCGCGTCCGAACACTAAAATTATTTTAATTCTAAACGATTGCTATTTTAACTTAGTAGGTACTAAATTAGGTTGATCTTGGATTTTTTTTTTCCTGGGTTCCTTTTTCGATACTAAACCTACCCCTATACTATGCCACGCGACTGTTTTAACACCCTGTATACCTAGAGTGAATTATAGGAGACAAAATATCTGTTACTAAGCATCGAGGAAATTAGAGCAATATACTGGCAAGGGCCAGTGTACTGCCACGAAATTCGAAAAAATGAAATCGTAATACAAAAACTTTATGCAATTTGAAAGAATTTTTTTTTTTTAACTTACCTTCAAAAAATTTTTTTTAACTTACCTTCCTGGGGAACTTTTTGATGAAGACTGCTCTGGCATTTTTTTTTAATACCTAAGTCAATTTTAAAGTAACCTAACGTGAAATTATGCATTTGCTTAACTTAAGACTTACTTGGATTTTATTCAAATTAAAAACAAACCTAATAGTTGTAATATGAACACAAATTCGCGTTTAGAGCTTGGTTCACATTCCTAAGGTTATCCTTATCACCATTGATCATAAATAGCTTAGTGTGCTAAAAGAATGGGGACCTATTTTCGGTGTCGAAAGTCCTGTTTTTTTATTAACCATTAAATTAATTTTCTGAAGAGAAAAATATCGCGGACGTGACTAGGCTTAGTGAGACAAAAGACTGACACAAAGTAGATTATTTATCTAAACTAATATTTTAAAGAGAAAAGATTTGATTTTTGTATGTTTGTTTGTCTTTCACGGCTAAACGGCTGAACCGATTTTGATTAAATTTGGTATGGAGATACTTTGAACCCTGGGACTAAGGCTACTTTTTATCGACATACCACGCGGGCAAAGCCACGAGCGGAAGCTAGTTTATTTATAAAAGGTAACTTCACAGTTGACAGTACGAATAAAATAATCATCTGATACAATTTCCTTGCTCAATTATTGTCACATAACGTAACATCACGCCTGTCATCCCCCAACGGTTAGGCAGGGGTGCACACATATAGTACACCCACATTATTCGCCAGTAATAGAAGTACCATGTAATAGAAGGCGAGCTTTTGCCATTAACCGGGTACAAATCCAGAATCCGGGCTTCTACTAAGAAATTCCTGATGGGAAAACCCAATAACACTTTGCTTGACTTGGGAATCGAACCCAGAACCTCATGCTCAGCAGTTTCGTATGTGACCACTAGGCCAACGATTCAGGGGATTATTTTTTTAAAAGTAACTTCACATCTGACATTAGGATTAACATAATTCTATAATGCAATTTCCTTGCCTGTTGTCATCCTTTTCATAAATAACATTTCAATAAGTCTTTCTTATAGAGCAACGTACCATAAATCAAATTATATTTTCCTAGACTTATTCAAGACTTTTCACAGCATTAACAACGGCTATATTCATAATATCTATAGAACTGAATTAATGGCAGTATCTCGAACTATTTATACTTGTGTTAACATTAATTAATTTTATGTTTACACATTATTAAAATATATTACTAGTGTGGGATGATTAATTTACTAAAGTGATTTATAAAGTGCGTTCATTAATATACTTTTGAAATGAGAAGGAAAAGGGATGTGTTTCGTTTTTTTTTTGATGTTTGAGAGTTTTAAAGATGTTCTTTACTCTCGCTTTCATGCAATCTGTGGAAATGATTTCGTGAAAAGGGACGGAAGTGGCGCGAGTGTGTAAGAGGAAGTGAAAATATTTTTCTAAAAGTTTTGATTGACGGATTCAAATTATTTGTATGGAACTAGAAAGTACTTTTACCAAGGTGATGACAGATGTTACACATCTTAAGCGACTACTGGGGGCTAAAATGGCCACTTTGGCAGAATCATAATAGGATAATATTATGAATAATATTTGAAATCGTAAAACGGTCACAAACTGACAATACATTATGAATTGTCAGTTTGTGACCCTGTAAGGTTCGCTGGTTTTTTTTATGTATGTCCGAATTCAAACGGCTTTTTTTAAAAGCGTGTTCGGAACTTTTTCGTAGCTAGGAAGACGAAGAAACTTTTTCGTGGCGAAGAAGTTACAAAAATGATTGTAATATCGTTTCGTGAATTGCTGTGTATGTTATTGGGTATTTATTATCCGCGACATGTTCATCAAACTTCAAAACGTTTTTGCAAACCAAGTGAACGAAATATTGGCCTTATGATGTTGCTAGGTATGACTTAGCAGACTTTTGCAAGCATTGCAATATCAGCACAAATTCTTTAGCCTGCATAAAGGCTCCTGCAGACAGGCGCGACGCGATTTTCATAAAAATTGTTTTGCTAGAGTCACGTTGCGCTGTCGGCGTCGGCGCGGGCGTCTCGACATTGACTCATTTGAATTATTAAGTATTTTATTACGATTTAATATAAAAATATTGTCATCTAAACATGTATTACGTTATTACTATTAGTAATTTATTACGTTATTAATTAAACTACTAAAAATATTACGTTATTAGTAGTTTAAGTAACAGAATTGGGAAATATTATACATAAAAGTATGTATTATGTACCAATGCGAAATTACTATTCTTGTCGATTAGATTTCTCGTGGCGATCTCGTATTGAACATAGATAGATAAAAGAAAGAAGTATATATGCCTATGTAACACGGTTTAGAAAATAACGAGATACGAAAATATTCTAATAAAAATATTACTGTCTTTTCCATAGCTAATCTAAGAAAAAACTTTAAAAAGTTTGTTTTGGATCAAAATAATACTAATTGAATAAAACAGGGCAGAAGATTATTTTAGAGTTAGAAGTCGATCACAATTTTATGCTAGAAATAATAAATTACCTATCCATTTCCTTAATTTCCACAAAAGGCATTTTTTTCCTCAGTAATTTAGGCAAAGGAAAAAATCCAAGAATAAGAATCGATATTAATGTGACTATGTAGGTTCAATAAGACTATAACATATTAGGTCAATCGGTGTGCGAGAATTGAAAGAAAAAGGGACTTTCTTAATTAACCCAGATTCGGTTTAGTTATCTGTGGACATAAATTTCGCGGGTAAATATGTAGCAGATGCTCTCTTGTTTGTCAAGTGCGAAATTCTAGGAAAATGAACCGTTTCTTATTTTGTAACTTTTTTACTGGGAAAATGGTGGTAATTATCAGCTCTTTGTTTATAATAAAATATATTTCAGGGTGGATATTTGCTGTTTAACGTTTTTTTTAATCGATATAAATATCGGACTTTAATCATGACGTTACGAAGTGATTAACATTAAACATACTTACTTACATATTTTTTTCAAATTTTGAAATGTTTTATTATCAAATCAAATATATTTATTTCGGATTCTGTTATATCCATAGGTGTTAGTAACAATAAACTTTTGTTAATAAGACTTATAAAAACATTTTAACATTTAAAAACCTTTACTCCTTCGATCAATAATATTAATGATCGAAGCTTTACTCACATGTTTACCATAATATTGTATGTGGTTGAAAAAAAAAAAGTATTTAAGTAAGTAAGTACTTTTCACCTATCTGACCAAGATTATGACTTTAACCTCTGAGTTAGTTTCGCCATTTCTTCTCAGGGGTAGTCAGATAGGATGCCGACTCAATCTCACTTATTTTTTTTTAATATGATTGTTAAAAGGGATTCTCATATCCTATTTACAGAGTAAACGATTTCATTTAATTTTATGTCCTGTAGGTACTTATGTGCTAAAGTGGGTACCTTTGTATTACTTCACTGCTTTTATCAATAAGAGTATCAAAGCAAGTATTTCAATTTATGTGTTTTGAAGGCACGTTAGCTATTTCTTTATAAAACGATTTACGAATTTAACATTTATTTCTTTTATAAATCTTTATAGGTTTCAAACATTCAGCTGAGATTTGAAGTCGGTTTTATTTCAAGTAAATATTTTAAATCAAGGTTTTATCGTTTAATAATTTTTTCTTTGATAGCTTTACAGAGAATTTATTGAACATGGTTATTTTATTAACATTTTGCCAATGTTGCAGTTTACATGGAGTAGAGACTATATCTTGAATATTTCATTTATTAATCTATTCGATAATAATTTACAAATAATCAGTAACAACTATCAAAGCAATAATTATATTTTTAATTCGTAAATAAACGTTGTCCAAAAAATTCCAATGTAAGTATAACATTTAATACAGAGAAAATAAGATAAATTTGTTTGAAAACCAACTCTCAATTCGGTTCATAATGTGTAAGAAATTAATTAAAGGATGTTATTAATTCCGAAAAACATGTCACATCACTACGCCTTTGAAGATTTTTCATAACGTCAATCTGGAATGAATAATTCTGTCGCGAAAACCACACTCTTTACAATCTATCCCAATAACCTATTTTGAAGGCATCAATTATTCGAACCAAAATTAAGAAATATCAAAGATCTAGTACTTACATAAATCGAAATGTCGGCCATCAGTTGGAAAACTCACATGAACACAAATTAAAATGAAACAAACACAATTTTTACACTATTCTATAATTATTTTGTCACTTATGTTTACGTGAAAACTTTCGCGCGGAAACTTTGGCGGGAGCGACGTGAGTACGTCTGCACGTGACGCTTGTAGCGCGAAGACTGGCCCACTGAATTTTCACACCCACGGAGTTTTCATTTGGATCACGCGTCGAGGGCGGGAAAGCCGAGTTCGAGATTCGAATGTTCATCATTGTCTATGACGTGTACGTACCTACGTAGGGCGATAGCTAATTACTGGCCGCCAAGAGATATTTATCGTCTAGTTGTTGAAAGGAAAGAATATTTTTCTATGGTATTTTCTTTTTCTTTATAAAATATTGGTCGTTCTTTGCGTTTGACAACAGTTAACATAGTGCTGAGATATTCATGTTGATTTGGGAAGGTTATTTTTCTTTAGATCGTCTACTTATCAGAACCAGATTCATTCGAATACATACCTAACTAGCTTTTGCCCGCGGCTCCGGCCGCGTGGCTATCCTACTATCGAGAAATCCTTCCTTATTCCTTGTCTACATTATAAAGGGAACCTCTGTGCAAAATTTCAGCTTTTTAGGTTCAATAAGTTAGTCGGTGAGGACTTTAAATTATAATGATTTTTAAACTTCAAAAATTATAATAGTCAACCCACAGCTTTCTAGTATTTTATCTGGGACAGAAGAATCGTATATGGTAGATACTGTAGAGATTCTTCTTGGTGTTTCCATGCATTAACCTCCGTGAGTTTGTTATAAGTAATATAATGCATGGACCTAAAATACAATATATATATAGATATACCCACGGGCACTTTGTGGCTCCATCGTGCCATATAAGTAGTAATTTGTTGATCCGTTTTCACTTGTTGATCCGGGTGGTATTTGTTGATCCAATGCCAGTCAAACCATACGTAAGTGGCTCTGATTGGAGCCACAAGTGTTAACGCGAGTAATAATAATAATTAAGACATTTTTATACAAATCCACCTTTTTTGCATTTGAGCACTAGTTGATCCGATTCAAATGGGCCAATCAGAGCACACCATTTTTCACGGGCTTTGTCATTGGCTACTACAGATAGATAGAACATGGATGGTATTCAAACAAATTAATTCTTGCATTATACAGCGTGCCGCCGCTATAGCGATATTAACTTAAGACGCGAACATGGTTCCGCGTTTTCGTTTTCGGAGGGTTTGCTGAGTACTGGTAAGGGGGAAACGGGAGAGGGTGATGAGTAAGGGGGGGGGGGTGAGGAGTGGAGGTGGTGGTAAGGGGGATAGGGGATAGAGTAATGAGGGGGAGGATGTTGAGGGGGAGAGGGAGGGAAGGCCAGTAGTAAAAGGAGAGATCGAGGCGCATGTTGAGGGGGAGAGGGATAGGAGGCACCACTGTGAAAGGCAGAGGGGGAGGTTGGGAAAAGGGGATGCGTCAGGGGAAGGGGTATTAAAGGAGAGATAAAGAAGGGAAGGGGGCCAGAGGGGAGGAGAATACAGGGAGGCGGAGAGGGGGAGAGTGTGGTGAGTACTGGTGAGAGGGAAGAGGACGGGGGAACGGGAGATGGTGGTGAGCAAGGTGGGGGTGAGGAGGAGAGGGGATGGTGAGAGGGGAGGGGTGAGGAGTGGTGGGAGGGATACAGTAATGAAGGGGAGGATGTGGAGGAGGGATGTTTTGAAGGAAAAGGGACGGGAGGCAGTAGTAAAAGGGGGGGGGGGGAGATGCAGGGGGAAGAGTGAGGAGGCGTAGGGGGAGGTTCGGGGAAAGGGGATGCGTGAAGGGGTGAGAGTGAGAGGGAGATGTGGGGGTGTGAGATGGTAGAGGGAGGGGTGAGATAGGGAGGGGAGGGGGTTTGCGAGAGGTGGGCAGAGAGGGAACATAGGGAAGGGGTTAGAGGTGGGGTGAGAGGGACGAGCGCCTTTACACGTTAAAGTTGATTTTTGTATAGCACTGATTCATTGAAGAAACCCTGCATGACAGAAATGACATGATGAAAAATAGAAAGTCAAAACGGCACAAAAAACAGAAGTTAACTCCAGTCGGGCGTCGGAGCTAACACACACACTTTTTTTTGTAAATGCACACTTTTATAGATAACTACACCCAGACTGAGGACATAAGACATGTGCTTGCACACAAATGCTTGTCCTGGATGGGATGTGATGGTATGGAATCGAACCCACGACCTGCGGCATGATAGGTGGTATTTTAACCAAATACGCCATTGTGGCCTGTCACTGTCAGAATGCTTCACTGTTAATGGTGTTGTCACATGTAACATCAGGTCACAAAAGCGCACAAAAGCTTCTCTATTATCTTCTATACCTCATCATCATCATTTCAGTTGAAAGACATCAAGTGCCGGACATAGGCTTCTCCCAAGCACCGCCACTTCTACTGGTACTGTGGTTCCCGCATCCAGCGGATTCCTTCTTGGGATCTTTACAAGGTCATCGGTCCACCTTGTGGGAGGCCTTCCAACGTTACGTCTTCCGGTACGCGGCCGCCTCTCCAGAACCTTTCGGCCCCATTGGCCATCTGTTCTGCAAGCAATATGCCTTGCCCACTGCCACTTAAGTTAGGCAATTCTTTGGACTATGTCTTCCCGAACGCTGCCCAGCCGAGTCGTATTCGACCATTGACCGCTTTCACGAAATGACCTACCTACTCGTCCACAACTTCGAGTGTAGTGTCTCCGATCTTCATGAGAGTGGGTGCTACATGGGCATTTGACGTGACCATCCATCCATGTCTTATCCATGTTCATTTTAAGACCCACTCTTTCGAAAGCTCTACTGAGGTTATCGAGAATTGTACTAAAGTCCTCCATAGTCTCAGCCATGCCTACTATATCGTCGGTAAACCGAAGTTGACTGACGTACTCGCCATTGATGTTGATGTCTAGCCCTTTCCAGTCCAGAACCTTGAAGGCATCCTCCAGTACAGCGGCGAACAGTTTCGGAGAGATAACGTCTCCCTGTCCCCCTCGCTGCAGAAGGATAGGTTTTGAGGTACGGTCCTGGAGTCGGACTGACGTAGTGGCGTTTTCGTACAGACACTTCGGCCGCCTAGACCGCTAAACGTAGAGAACTGAAAAAACTCCTTGCAGTAATGCATACTTAGGTTGATCCACTCGATTTTATATTCGCATTACTTCATACATTGTTGGATCCGCCACCATACTAGAGGTGGATCTTACAATGTACGAAGCATTACGAATATAAAATGTACTAGATCAACGTACGTATGCATTTCTTCAAGGAGACTATAATACGGAACCACATAGTACTTATAACCAATCGAGGTGGATCTGACAATGTATGAAGCAATGCGAATATAATTAATCGAGTGGATCAACGTATGTATGCATTTCTGCGAGGAGAGTTTAAAACGGAACCACATAGTACTTATAACCTCATGTTCGAGGTGGATCTAACAATGTATGAAGCAATGAGAATATAAAATCGAGTGGATCAACGTTTGTATGCATTTCTGCAAGGATAGTATAAAACGGAACCACATAGTACTTTTAACCTCATATTCTAGGTGGATCTAATAACGTATGAAGCAATGAGAATATAAAATCGACTGGATCAACGTATGTATGCATTTCCGCAAGGAGATTATAAAACGGAACCACATAGTATGCTGTGCGTGGTGCCGCACCTCTTAGTAGAGGTGGATCTAACAATGTATGAAACATTGCGTATAGAATATCGAGTGGATCAACGTATGTAGGTAGAAAATTATTATCATTTTTATGCAAGGAGTGTGTAAATCAAAAATATGAATGTTAGAAGTATCTGAAATTCACTGTATATGGAGCCAATAAGTATTGGTCTTCAGATAAAATTCGGAGCCAAAAAGTATGGTTGAGTATAAAAAAATTGACCGTTACGGATCCACTTTTGTTTAGATGCTAGAGTAAAAAAAATGTTGAGTATAAATATATTTCTGCAAATATATTTGGCAACGTCGCGGTCGCCAAGTGGAAGGCGATGTTGCCACTCCGCTCAAAAAATATTAAACCGGAGTCAAGTTATTCCGCATGAAAGGTGGAGTCAATAATGCATTGGCTCACTGCTGGATCAACTAAGTGTGGGAAAGGGTGTTTATATATATATATATAGTATATAGTGTATTAGGTCCTTGAGATAATGACACTAAACGTGACATTGGCTAAATGCACAAACCGTGCGAAGCCAAAAGAAAAAAAAAACACAAAAATTACGAGCATTTTAATTCGTATTTAAAATATTATAAAACAATTGGGAGTCAGCTTGAAGAACGGACAGTGCGCGTCATCGTGTAAAATAATACAGATTGAATTTATTTAAATAATTACGAGTTTAAAAAAATCAATAAATTTTATTTAAGAAAAAACACAATTACGGTTCACAAAAACAATTTCTCAAGTGAAAATAGAATGTTCCCGAAAGGTAAACATAAAGAAAGAAAGAAAGAAAAGAAAGGTAACAATATAATAAAATACTTTATAACACATTTGCTCGTAAAGGGCCTCCCAATTTCAATATCGTAATGTATGTCATTACCTTGTGCGTAATCGTAAAGTAAAACGCACGAGTTTCTTTCTAATAAGGTAACACGTACGGTTTATCATGATGCTCCGTCTAAAACCAACTTTTTAAATCTTAAGAAAGCAAAGCAAAGAGTTTTTATGTCAGAAAAGTGGTCAACATTTTATGAATAAAATTAACTTTGGGATAAAATAAAATTAAAGAATTAAATGTTAAACATTTAATTCTTTGATTTAATTAATTTTGGCAATAAATTACAACCATTTATCTGTAACAAAAACAAAAAAAAATATAAATTTACTTTAATAATACTGGCTGTTTTTGTGCCTTTGCCTTTAAAAAAAAGCGCTGATGCGTGCGCATCGCTAATTTGTGAACAAGTAAAAATTATTCCGCGCGCTTTTCCTTTTCGCTGTATTGTTTTTATTTGAAAATGTCGTCAAGTAATGATGAATTTATTCATTCGACACCGCCAGAAGTCTCAGAGGCAGCGAAAAAGGCTACTCTAAGCCTCATGCCCGAAAAATCGACCGATAGATACTTACAAGCGGATCAAAATTTCATCGTATGGAAAACAAGCAAAGATGCAAATTCATTTTCAGAAAGTGTGTTTTTAAAGATTTATTCGTTTAAGAAAGTCCGAGTTTTATTTATTTCCTCGCAAATATGTTATAAAACGTCGTATGACATACGTGCGCTTTGATAATTACAGCCTCTGCTTTCTTGTAGCCCTCGCCTACGGCTCGGGCTAGCAATATCGCCTCGGCTGTAATTTTCAACTTACCGCACTTATATCATAATGTACTATAATATGATTGCCTGTACTGATGAAAAAAAATCATTGTATCACAGTTTGAATAATAAATAAGTCATTCATTGAATGACCCCGTGTCCATTTAGCCATCATTTAAATAGTTAACTATAGGTAGTCTTTGTGAACATGGTATTTTTACTAAAACCCGTTAGATGTGTATGGTGATAATCTTTATTCCTTTTACTTTCACATTTGGTATGTTTAGTATACTTTTACTTTCTCTTGAGAACAAAATACTTTACCGTTGTAGCGTTTAATTTAAACGCTTCACATTTTTAGAACCGCTGTTGAATTTTAGATTAGGTTATGTCATATTATACGCGGGTTAAATTGCAGTTAGCCATTGTGATATGACGTTTAACAGGATTTTGGTATCACTTTGGAATCATCAATCAGTTTCATTGGAATTTAATATGCGGTACAACTAAAAGAGTGCATGGCACGTCTGAATTATTAGCAAAGAAGAGAATCATAAATGGGATTAAGTTATAATATTTATGTTTACTTTGTATCGAAAATCGTCTTTACTGTTTACACATTCGTCACTTGTCCGTAAAGGTTAATTTGAAAATCAGCGTCAGATGTGTTCTTTGCAAAATCAAAAAGAACCGGTCAAGAGCGAGACGGACTCGCGCACCGAGGGTTCCGTTCCGATTTCTGAAAAAGTGTGCTATTTAGAGACATCGCTTTATTTTTCCTGTAATCTTTACATAAACGTCTATCACATAGAGTAATTTCAGATTTTTATCTTTGCAAACTTCGGAGATAAGGGGGTGGGAACGGTATTTTTTTTTTACATTTTTCATCAACAGTCGAAAATTATGCGGCCTAAAAAAAATTTAAAAATGGTTGAGAATTTGCAAACCGCGCTCTTTCGTATGATACCCCACATACCCTATTAGCCCCACTTTGATTTTTTAAAACCCCCTTTCAGTCCCTTTTACAAAAAAAAAAATATTTTTACTTCTTTCTTATTTGCAAAATTGTTGGGCAAATGTCATCTAAAACTATTCCAAATTTCAAGTTGATAGCATAAGTAGTTCTTGAGATATCCAGCTGTGACAGACAGACAGACAGACAAACAGACTGAGTCACACCATAAGGGTTCCTTTTTTACCATTTTGGTACGGAACCCTAAAAAGAAGGAACCTTTCATTGCCTTCTTTCTTTTTTGTCGATAAATAGCTTATAAGTTGCGTCTTTTCTTCAAAAAAGTGCGTGTCGGACTACGCACAATGAAGGGTTCCGTAGTTGGGATGAAATTATCCCAAGAACTTAACATTATAGTTGAAAAACATGTTCTCCGTTCTCCCATACATTCCAACAGTAAATGCAAGTTTGTACTCACAATATTGAGAGATTTACCACGTTATTTTAAGACCACAAACTTCTTATAGGTTTTCCTATAATCTACAGGTATAGAACTATTTTCTGTATTTTTTTCAAAATTTACGCTTAGTAGTTTCGGAGATAAGGGGCTCCCCCCTTATCTCCGAAACTACTAAGCGTAAATTCCAATGGTCAATTTTCGTCTATTTTCTTAAATAACTTTAAAACAATTTATTTTAAAATTATAAAATATATTATTAATTATTATACAAAAAATATAATATTTGAGACCCTCATAGTACTTAATTCCTTTCATTTGATATGTCACACGGTACAGTTTGCAAAACTTTTTTTTTTTAATTTTCTTATTTGCCCCCTAAAAGTGACCCCATATTAAAATTCATTTACTTACTTTATCCGTACCTACGTGTTTGGGTCACAGAAATCCATATGTTTGATTAGATTCGGAGAAAATTGGCTGTGACAGACGGAGAGACAGACAGACACACGAGTGATCCTATAAGGGTTCGGTTTTTCCTTTTGAGGTACGGAACCCTAAAAATATATCTGGTACAAAAAAAACATGATTTAACTTCAGGATTTTCACAACAACATGCTACAGCCAATAAATCAGTACAATTTCAATTGAAACGGGCATCGTCATAAAAAATCTCCATTCAACTAAACAAGAATTAGGTCAAGTGCACAGGTTACTGAGAAAGGTTGACGAATACGAACGAACATGATCTACATCACTATTATGTGTTATAAGGAATTTCTGTGATGGGAGGAATGCTCGTTCTTTTTTCCTCGTCTGTTTTCAGGAATTTGTAACGTCAGGGATATAAATATAAGTATAATACATAATTTGTTGTTGAGGATAAATACGTACCTAGTTCTCGTCACTGGTTGGTGAAATTATACGAGTAGGAAGGATGAAGATTGAAGGATGATCAAATCTAGTCCTCAAATTTTGACCATCCACACTAATAAAATAACCTCAAAAATGAGTCCGTAAGTCCGTGATTAGTTCGTTTTTACAGGTACTCGTAATCTAGAGAGTGATGTGTTGTTTTTATAAAACAGAGAGAGATTTTTTTTTAACCAGAGAGATATTTTTTTTTTTACTTTCTTTACTGTTACTTAGCTGAACAAAGCTACTGATATTGATATTCTGAGTGGATTTTTACAAAGTTGTCTCTGTCTTTCTGTTGGATTATTCCCAACCTATAGATAATAAATATATATACAGGGTGATTTTTTAATGACCAGCCAAATTTTCACAGGGTGTTCTACCCACGAATATGAACAACTATCACTATGGGACCAACTTTGAAATCACGAAAAAAAAACCAGCGGTTTCCTACAAAAGTTCAATACCTACTCGATCAAAATGTATGAAACAGCTGATATTTTTTTTGCGATTTCAAAGTTGGTCCCATAGTGAAAGTTGTTCATATTCATGGGTACAACACCCTGTGAAAATTTGGCTGGTCATTAAAAAATCACCCTGTATACATATCGGAGATTATAAAAGTTTAGCGATAATAGTCTCTCAATTGACGACACGGTTGGCGCAGTGGTTGAGCGATTGACTGCTGCGCAGCATGTCGCGGGTTCGATTCCCGCACGGAACAAATATTTGTACGACCTACAAGTATTTGTTCCGAGTCTGGGTGTTTTTCTATCTATAATATGTATGTATTTACAAAAAAATATTGTATATAAGTAGTTTATCAGCCATCTCGTTACCATAACACAAGCATTAGGTTGCTTAGCTTGGGACTAGATGGGGTTGTGTGAAATGTCCAGGGACATTTATTATTATTATTATTAATTGATTATTGTAGTACTGAGGTGAGGGTAAACGCCGTGACGCGCTCGCTAGAGGGGGCGGCACGTGGACAGAGTCGTGACAAGGGAAGTGACTGGATGACGAGTCAGTCTTGTGAGGGCAACGAACGGGTGCAGACCTCCACTTCTCCTACGCGAAACTGTCGGTTTGTCCGAAAGTAGAAATAGTGCGTGAACGTTATTAGTATTGTACCTACTGTGATAGTAATTATTCTGAAAGTGAAATATATAACTAACTGAATTTCTGTATCATCGTGTTTTTATTGTAAACCTGCACTATGAATCCCGTACCACCGAATCGAGATGATGACGGCCCTATCGCTCAGTCGTCGCTGACGCCGTCATATACCTACATACAGGGTGAAATTTTAATCGTTTTAATCCTCTTAAGGGGTCATTGTACTCATCATTATGAACAACTTTTACTATGGGACCAAACCTGAAATCGCGAAAAAAAATTCAGCTGCTCCCTACATTTTGACGAGTTTCATGTAGATAAATGTACTGAACAGCTGATTTTTTTTTCGTGATTTCAGGTTTGGTCCTATAGTAAAAGTTGTTCATAATGACGAGTACAATGACCCCTTAAGAGGATTAAAACGATTAAAATTTCACCCTGTATATGACTACATATCACTCCCAAGAAAAAGACATATTGCGCCGACCCCAAATAAATTGAGATAAGGGCAGGAGAATGATGATGATGATGAAATAAGAATCTAACAGATAATTGCAATCACCAGTGGCTTGGCTTACACGTGTCATTGCTCTATTTCGGCATTCGAAAAAAGTGGCATATGTACAAATTCAAGATCAAAACAACAGTATAATAATATTACAGTAGTTTATATTCATTAAAAACGGCAGTAGGCAACAGTTCGAGCGCGCGCCCGTTACGCACGTACGGACACGTATTTATCTCCCGAGTGGCCGTAGGTAATTAATTCAAGGTCACTGCCCAGATAAACTACTGTGGCTTTATTATTCTGTGTCAAAACTATCCACGCTATTCTTAGAATCAGTCCATTAATAAAGATAACCTCGAGAGCAAAATATTTCTTTCATTCATTCACAGATCATTGCTATAAAAAAATATAACACTACCCACTATTTATATATCGTTACAGTTAAATTATTAGGTAGATAACACAAATCAAAACAACGTAGGTAAGTTATTTATTTATATAAATTAAAATAAATTAGGTCTAACGTTGTTTACAAAAAAAGTCGGCAAAAGAAAAGAAACTCGTTTAAACTAGATGAGACTGGTTCGAACTGGACGTAGCCAGAATTGAATGTTTTGTGACTGCTAATAAATTCTGGCTTGTTATTTCCTTGTTCGCGTCAAATTCCCGTCAAATTGTAAATGTCATAGCTGAAAATGGTCTTTATGATATTGTCAGGCTCCTGATTTAAATTTATTTCTTGTGTGTAGATGGTTTTATAAGCAAAAAGAGCTTTAGTCCATACATAAGTAACCCAATTTTAATTTGGACCAAGTAAATAGGTTTTAAGATCCGTCACAGATGGGACACTCCGCAGTTTAGGTATGAAGCTACAAGTACACGGCGGGCCCCGTCCGCGGGGCTTATTCAGTAGAAATGCCGCGCGGCGAAGGTATAAGGGCCGCTATACACGGACTGCTTGAAGCAGTCAGGATGGACTGCTTCAAGTTGCGACTGTGTAGTGAACTACAGTTTTCTACGTACACACATACACGAACCGCTCGAGCAGTTGCAACTGCTTCGGGCGGTCGTGCCCGAAATGCTGAAGAAGCGAGAAGCCGTTGACTATGACTGCAAGCGCGGTCCGTGTATGTTGATCAATGGCTAACTGCTCGAGCAGTCCGTGTATGGCGGCTCTTAGAGTTACGCGATAGAAAGAGAGGCAATGTGTAGGTGAATATAACTGTAGGTAATTAGCGTTCTGCGAACTGAATTGCACTTTATTGTGTCGTAGCAAGAGTCGCTTTTTATTTGCGGAGTGTCCCACCTGTATTAATCTGTGGATCCGTTTGAAACTTAACTCTTTTAGATAAAAAAGATTTAGATTTTTTTTGTTTATTGTCGTATTAATTATCATTTCAGTAACATATAAAAAAAATCTTAGATTTAAGGTTTGGCCCTTAAATCTAAGATTTTTGAAAGAAAATGCAGTGCGCGAAAAAAAATCGCCGCGATTTTTTTAACGTCGGCTAAATGTCTTGGTTTTCAGGGTTCCGTACCTCAAAAGGAAAAAACGGAACCCTCATAGGATCACTTGTTTGTCCGTCTGTCTGTCTGTCTGTCTGTCTGTCTGTCTGTCAGTCAGTCTGTCAAGACCCTTTTTTTAGGAACGCGTGGCGGTATCAAGTTGAAATTAATACCAAATACGTAGATCTATGGTCCCTTGGAGTCCTGAAAAAATCAACCTTCTAAGTCAACGCAATAAAGAAATACGGTCATTTATGTGGCACATTTTGATGCTCGCAAGTAAATCAAAACCTATAGGGTACTTCCCGTTGACCTAGAATCATGAAATTTGGTAAGAAGCAAGGTCATACATAACAAATAAAGGAAAAAGTCCGAAAATTGTTAATTTGTAATTCTATCACATAAAAAAAATGTTCAAGTCTGTCAGTCCGTCAAGATCATTTTTCTCAAGGACGCGTGGAGATATAAGGTTGAAATTAATATTAACTACGTAAGTCTATTGTCCCTTAGAGTCCTAAAAAAATCAGGCGTCTACTAAGTCAACGCAATAAAAAATTACGGCCATTTTGCGACACATTTTGATACTCGCAACTGTAGCAAGTAAATCAAAACCTATAGGGTACTTCCCGTTGACCGAGAATAATGAAATTTGGCAAGAAGCAAGGTCTTTCAGCACAAGTAAAGGAAAAAGTCCGAAAATCGTGAATTTGTAATTTTTGACATAAAAAAATTTTTTTTGGGATCCAATGTTAAGTTTGTTTTTGGGATAAATTCTTTTCAACTACGGAACCCTTCATTGTGCGTGGTGCGACACGCACTTGGCCGGTTTTTTTTTATTTGGTCTGAGCCATAGTCTAAGTTACGAATGTTTAAGTTATTAAGTTAATGAAGCTAAATTAAATTACATAGAACAGCTCAATAACAATCGATCACAATTGTTTGTGCACAAACAGTGTTAATCTACGCATCCATCACGCTGTGATAACAACGTCAACAAAGTTCGTTCATTTGCAAGCTGATGAGTAATGCTGTGACTTTTTTACTAACCAACGAAAAAAAAGAGGAGGTTCTTAAGTCGAGGCGTATACAACATGCCCCAGAATTGAATGCATTGAATCATTATGAACAACTTTTACTATGGGACCACACCGGAAATCACGAAAAAAACTGATGTTTTTAAAGTGTTTTTAAAGGTAAATCTCTCATATTCCCAACTACGCTGATGTTGGGTTCAGTTCCTAGCTCCGATGAATAATAGCATTGATCGAAGATTCCTAGTGTTAAGCTAAGCGAATTGCATGATGCAACTGATGAATATCAAAATGTTTACCATCTGAACTCTGATTACAGAGCAATATCGATATTCTAAGATTCTAACCATAGTCATGTTTTCCGATTTTGGGGCTACCAATACAATTTACGATGTAATTCACAATGAAACCACAGTAAAGTTCTTACTGTCAATGTTATTCAAGCGCTAAAATTATCCACCTAGATTACACATTGAACACATCACCAGATCAATTTCACCACACATAATTATACTTATACCTATTATACTTACAGCCTTATACCTAATTCACTTTATCCCACTTCAAAAATAGCAGTTGTAATGTCTAAAATAGCATTCTGATACTCTCGAAGTACATAATTTAATATGTTTATTTAGATGAGGAGCTCGTGGCTAAGTAATAACAGCCGAACGGGTCGATCCAATCAGGTTAAGCTCCGCTTGCCGGGGTTGGTCCGTGGATAGGTGACCATCTATAAGTACCGAGACTCCTCCGCCTCCGTGCCTCGGAAAGTACGGCTCGATCTTTGACAGTCGTTACGGGTCGTCAGAAGCCCGAAAGTCTGACAACTAGTCTTACTAAGGGGCTTCGTATTATCCAGTCACTGGGTTGTGGAGGTCAGATAGGCAGTCGCTCCATGTAAAATACCGCTATTCAGCTGCATCCGGTTAGACTGGAAGCCGACCGCAACATAGGCGGGAAAAGGCTAGGCAGATTGATTGTTGATATGTTTATTTAGTTAATTAAGATCAACTGAATGGCAGGTCTCCTGAGAGGCTCACATCAGACGCTCCACTCAAGAAGAGAAGAAGAAGAAGAAGAAAAAGAAGAAGAAGTTTAATTTTTGTTTCATCCCATGCTACCAAGACACCGACAGAGTTATATACAGGAACGAACGTCTATCAACTTCTTTCATTTCACTTTTCGAGCATTCGTTGGGCGAACTTGGGCGAGTGAAAGATCTAAGTGCAAAATCGATTCACTAATGAGTTCATCTTTACTTTTGATTAATTTTGTCTTGAGAGGTCTTTCGAATGAATGATGCCGAATAAAAGGCAAAAATGAATAAAAAGTGAAGCATCTGACATCGGCTTTAGTACTATGACATGTGTAGTGCTATTCAATCAAAACATTTGAAGATCGACTCGTTGACCTAGTGTGGTGAGCTCGCAGGTGTTTATGCTTTTAAAGGTGAGCGTCCACTGGTCCGCGCCGGCCGCAACGCATGCACAGCACGCAAGGGATTTCGGTTTGCTTTGTATGAATAGGTACTATAGCACTGCATCCACTACCGGTACCGCCCGCATATTCATTTCTTCATACAAACAAACCAAAATCCGTTGCGTGTCGTGCGTGCGTTGCGGCCGGCGCGGACCACGGGACGCTCAGCTTAAAGGTCTTTTATTATAATATTATATTCGAATCTCCAGAGTGATTTATATGATTATCACAGTTTAATTATCGAATCATGGTGATAAATGCAAAAAAAGTAAAAACTATCTGGTGTGGTCATGTTTAGAAAATGAACTAAGGGGCCGGCGGCATAGTTGTTATAACGTAAAATGCATGTATTTTCCCAAAAGTATCCTTTGAAAGTGATTCGAAGGTACTCCCATGGATTTTTAACAAACGAGTTTGAAACTTACAATACTGGTAAACTCAAACTCAAAGCATTTAGGTACTTCAAATAAACCAATTACAGGCACTTTTGAATTATCAAGGGATCGGTCAGTCAGAAAGATGAAGCTAGTCGCCATTCGAAAGCGTAGTAGGTACCTATGGAGAATAACGGGCAAGAAACTCCACGAACACTCTTTTAAATCAAAATATGGTTACAAAATATTGGTTACATCATTCATGTTGAAATTATACATGTGAGAACGATGAACGTTAAAAACATCCGTAATAAAAACATTAATAAAAACAATTCAAAATTTAAATTAAAATAAGCCGTGGCAGCTAAGGTATGACCAGCCTCCACCAACAGCGCCCGTTCACGAACCTGACGGATGGATTAGTTAAATGATCCAACACACTCGCCACCATCAGCGAGGCATTAGAGTGAGCATGACATACTCTCAGCCGCCAGGGCACATTCAAGTCAGTGAAAGACGAACCCAGTAAATGGTAGCTTTAGAGTAGGTACATACAAAGAACCAAGGGGCCGTCCGTCATAGATATAACGTAAAACGCATGTATTTTAGGTTTAATCAATTTGATTCTCATAAGAACTTAAATAATAATAATATCCTTGGACATTTCACACAACGCCATCTAGTCCCAAGCTAAGCAACCTAATGCTTGTGTTATGGTAACCAGATGGTTGATAAACTACATAGATACATTTTCTTTTAAATAACAGTTCAATTAAAATGAGATACAAAGTGCTTACATCTAAGTAAAGTAAATTTTCCCAAAAGTATCCTTTGCAACTGCTTCGAAGGTACTCCCATGGATTTTCAATAAACGAGTTTGGAACTTACAATGCACGCCGCTCCAGTAAAATTTAAATTTAAACATTTGAAATATGTATGCAACAAGCAGTGGAAGGTACAATCTCTACAGATCGCCGATTTACGGACAGGAAAAAATACTGATTACATAACCACAATTTCAACCGACTTCAAAGCACAATTTTCTCAAACCACGTTACTCAATAAACGTTCAAAACTGGCCGCAACTATAAAAAATCTTGATAATGTAACTGAACGCATAAAAAGCAACAAACAGGGACGGACGGAAGCTGAATCTATGCCAATATGTAGGCTAGTATCAAACGTGCTGCTGCAATCACGACATAAACTTGAGACGCGTATACAGTTCCGCGTTTTCATTTTTAAAAGTTATTTTAATTTCAATAAACGTTATTATTTATTTACAATTTTCTAAAATAGCATCTTGTTCTTCATCTTCATCTTGAGATGAAATTAAAACGAACGAGAAAAAAAAAGATCACGCCACTCGAATTTATTTCTGGGGGTTTTGCAAAAACAATCATTCATGAAGCTACTAACAGCTGGGTCAGAACAATAGACAAACGATGAACAAAAAAAAAGTGTCCGTGAACGACCTTTTACTAGCTGACATAGAACGATAGCTTCATGAACGAGTCGTTTGCACAGAGTGATCCTAATTTTGGTTATTATTTTATTATTTAGTTCGTTTGATTTTTTTTTTCAATTTATTATTTAATTATTTTATATTATTATAATTTTTATGATAACTGACCACTAGCCCTACTTGTGTTTATTAATGTCGCTATAGCGGCAGCACGTTGTATACGTAAATCATTTTTACACCCGACCACAGTAACCTACTCTTACAGAAGAACCTTAAGGAAGCATGGACTTTTAAAAAATTATGGTGGAAAATACTTATAGGGTCAAATTAAATCAGGTAGCGAAACTCCGCAGACGTGATAGGTATCACTAAACATAATAAAACAAAGAAATTAATTTTTAAATGTTTTTTTTTTAGTTTAGTCACTTGAAATATCAGTTTAAAATCGGTTTTTTTTGTGTAAACTTCACAGACGTGATGGGTACGTATCGATATCTCAACACGATAAAACAGATTTTAACAACTCACACTTCAAGTAACAAAACAACACTACCAGCGGTGACCCCAAAAAAAATCATCATTTTTTTTTTTCATTTTTTATTTAAAACTTGTCGTGTTTAGATATCGATATCCGTCACGTCTGTGGAGTTTCGCTAATTTGACCCTGTATATGAAAATCTTAGAAAATATAATAGCAAATAATATCCATGGGAAAAACCCAATGATATTATAAAAGAAAGATAGGCTACGTTCATACTGAGCGGCGCACAGTGGGCTGAAAATCGGCTTTCATAGACTTAGGGATTTCTATCTGCAAGTGCCGGATTTTTTCCTGGATATTGCTTCTATTAGTTGTTACTATATTCAAAAATGACACCGGAGTTAATTCTGGACAAAAACGAAGGAATTATAATTTTTTTACGAAAAATTTGTATGAAGCTAGTATAAAAAAGTTAATTATCTCGCAAACAGCAAGGAAAACCGTAATATCCTTACAGGTGGTTATAGTACTAATTATTTATGATTTTTTGACATATGTCATATAACGGTTTTCGCTGCTAATTTTTTTTAAAAAATCGTCAAAATATTTTTACTTATTTTTACGTATGAAACGGTTCCTTTTAGTGACTTAATTAAGAACATTGTTAATTATAAATAATTTTACTAACCCAAATATTAAGACTATATAAAACAAGAAAAATATTTAAAAAAATAGAAAAAATGTAATCAAATATTAAACATTTTCCTTATCACTGTCGTTGTCGGACTCCAATTCTGAGTCAGAATCCAGATTGGATATATCTAAAAACTCGAACTCACTTTCCTGAAACTGAATTAATTCGAGAGTTTCAGCAAAAAAGCTCTGCTTTCTTTTGGCATCTAACTTAGGCCTTTGTGCACTTAGGAAAGGATCCGAAGAAACAATAAGCATATTTAAGATATCTTGATTACAATCTTGCCTGCTTCTTTTCCGCGAATGATGTTCCCGGAACCTCCTAAAATCTTTGTTTCGAGACTCTGAGGCTTCTTCCGAGACAGTCCCAATCGGCACAATATCATTTTTCTCGATTATGTCAGCCCCGTGTATTAGTAATTTATGTACGGTTGACGACATGTAGTACCAGTCGTACAATTCCACGTACTTTTCTGCTGTTTTGCGGGCAAAATCTTTAAATTTTATTTCGTCGATCTTCTCGCCAGATGTTATCGCTTGCAAAGTCACAGCAAATCTTTTAATAAGATCTTCGTCCAACCCGGTAATAGCTGCAGTTTTATTGGGAAACTCGAAAAACTTTCTTGCGGTATTCCCGTCATTGGTAGTTCCCGAGCCTTGTTTTACAATATCAATCAACAGATTGAGCTGATCTTTGAATTTATTTTGAATAGATTGTTTTCTGTTCTGCAACATTTCTTTGTCCTCATTACTTCTCGCTGCCCACCGTTTGAAGTCGAGCCTGTACGCAATATGTAACAGACATTCCATACAATTAATACGTGCGTGTAGGGATGACAAGCCAAATTCGTATATGTCAGCACACACAGTCTTTGATGTTACAACATCTAAGCGGTTCATTTCCGTAGGTTTTGCTAAGCACAGGTAGCACGATGCATTTGATCTGGCCTCAGAAAGGTACGTGCAGACTTTGGCGTCGATCATTGTCATCATTAGTTGATGAGTCACCATGTTATTATTAATGCACTCTGTGGGGTTAAGGTCCTCAATTTCATCATCCATTTGTCTTTTGAAACCAATGACAACTGCTTCGCTCTCCTTTACAAAAGTAAACTGAACTGGACGACAATACAAAGTTGAGCATGGTTTTCGTCCATACAGTATTATCACCATCTGTCAGTTTTAGTGGCACCAAGGAGGTCATGAAAATGCTTGCATCATCTTGCTCACCCTCCATTTTCTGCTTGTATCGGCTTTGGTTGGAAGCACCATCAAATCCCCACTTGGATATCAGCTTTAGCTGCTTATTTTGCACATCTGCATAGTCAGAAAGACTTTGAAAGATCCTCGTCACCGTGATGTCAAGTAAAGCTTGAAGTGTAATCCTAGCCGAGGAATCCGTAACTGACACTGATTGCTTCGGAGGGTAGCAATCAAGCTTAGTTTGTTGCACTTTATAGTAGGATGGATAAATATCCTTAGCACCTTCCCGAATGGCAGCCTCTCGCAAAGTCATATATTGCCACTTTGACAGTTTTAGTGAAAGAAGCAATCCAAGCGCTTTCTCTGGTGTAAATATGACTTTTTTCACTGGTTTCTTAAGCGTTTCTTTAATTTTAACGGCTGCTTCAGGATTTTTCATTATGTATTCGATCACAGATGCCATATCCTCATGCCCTTCTTCTTTTAAACGCGCTGCAGCTGCATATGCCAATTCACTGGAGTCTTCGCCTGTATGATCATCAGATCTTCTCTTTTTCTGTTTACTTCCCAAATCTTCGAATGGTTTTCGGGACCTTTTTGTCATTGTTCCAACGGACAATGATGCCGACGACGAAGGTTCTTGAGAGTCTGATTGTGCTCTTGGTATCTCATCAACAGTTGGTTCTTGATTAACTAAAGCTTGCACACAACTTGGCCAATCAATATTTGCTTGCAGCCAATTTCCGTACAGTCTTCTGAAGTGATCAAGGAATCGGTTGGATTTCTGCCATCTCTGTAAAGCAGCTCGCGTGAATTTCCGACAAAATTCTTTGAGAGTTACTCGATCTTCGGCAGAAAGGCAATCGCCTATGCGGGATACAACTGCACCAAACAATACTTCATGATTAAATGAAGTACTTTCACTTTTTAGAAGAACAAACAAGTCTAAATTGGTGATTAAACTTTCCATTTTAAGATTTTATAGTCGCAGGGCAAAAATTTAGTGTTAGCAGTTACACCGTTGTGAACAATCTAAATTATAAAGCAAAATTTTAGCCCTTTTATTGCAAAACGTCGATGATTAGTTAACTACCCTCATTAGAGTTTTAAAAGATGTGCTAATGAAAATTTATAATCATCCAAAACATTTCTTAGAACTCTTAGCACAACTAATCAACAAATTAGCTTACTTATCAGAAATCATTAACAATAATTTAATCACCTATTCAGACTTATTAGAAGACTAAACAATTTGTTATTTGGTATTTTGAATGTATGTAAAGTTTTAAAACTCATTTTGTATTGATAAATATCTAATTCAAACATAGTTGGCTAAGTGTGGATGTACTATAAACCTCTGACTACTCCTTCGGGAATATAGGGGTGATGCTATTTTATGTTACGTGTTGTTAAAAGTCTGTGTTCCTCAACCTAAACATCAAAAGGAACATTTTCAGTGTAAAAATAAATAAAAATATTTTGACGATTTAAAAAAAAAAAATAGCAGCGATAACCGTTATATGACATATGTCAAAAAATCATAAATAATTAGTAGTATAACCACCTGTAAGGATATTACGGTTTTCCTTGCTGTTTGCGAGATAATTAACTTTTTCATACTAGCTTCATACAAATTTTTCGTAAAAAAATTATAATTCCTTCGTTTTTGTGCAGAATTACCTCGGGTGTCATTTTTGAATACAGTAACAACTAATAGAAGCGATATCCGGCAAAAAATCAGGCACTTGCAGATAGAAATCCCTAAGTCTATGAAAGCTGATTTTCAGCCCACCGTGCGGCGTTCGGATATTGTTGCGTTGTTATTACAAATGTACTTACATTATTATAGGTGTAAAGTAGTTATCAACTACGACTGCGATAGATACTACGGAACGTATGATACAGAAAGAGATAGCTTGGCATCTTAGATGTACTGTCACGCCACGGACACGCTTTGTTTCGCTCGCTGCTATTAGCCGACTGAATGAAATGACTACAATTGTCTACATTTGGCTGCAACAATTTGCGAGCGCTAGTGCCATATCTACCTCTTTATTATATAATATCATTGGTAAAACCACTATATTTTAACACCATAATTTCTATGATTTTCATAAATAGGAATCATAGATTTAGTATATCTGATCTACTAACGTATACTAAGTCTATGGTAGGAATTCATTTATTCTGGTTATTTTTCGCCCGCGATTCAATATTGAACAAGTAAATATTTTGAACATCAATCATTTTATTTTAAAACAACTATAAATCTTTGCAAACATTAAGGCATGCCGCAAACGACGTATAATAATAAACAAGTGCGCTATATTGCACAACATTAGGTGCATAGGTACTACTGCAAGGCATAAATCAAAATGTCTGTTACATTATGAAACGATGTCTATTTTAGGGCGAGCGCGCATTGCGGTGCGTTTTTCTACCGCATAATCTGTGAAGTATGGAATGTCTTTGAAGTGCGCACTGCGGTCATGCGTTTTGTTACTGTAGGCCCCGCCCAGTGCGGCAGAACTAACGGAAACGCACCGCAGTGCGCGCTCGCTCTTAGTCATCGATACAGTACAATGTAGCACCGACAAAATTCGTAAAACCGATCACCATCCGAACTGGTGCGCCTTCAAAATCACCAATCTTTATTACTGCTTTAAGCGAAATGATCTTTACGGAAACGCAATTTGCAGGTCCGTGTCAGGTTTTAACCATAAAAATTACCAATATATCTCTTTAAGTTAGATTTCGTGCAGATTCGTTAGATTTCGTTCGTTAGACGGGACTCAAACATAACTGGCAAAATGTTCCTAACCCAACCCTCTGAGTACAGGCGTTTATGATAAGTGTCTGTTTCTAGATAAAAAAGCAATATTCTGTTGTCGTAAATTCGTAACGCGTAACGCGTGTAGCAAGCTTTATACAATACCACGATTTTCGTCGATATCGATCTCTTGAGCGATAAAAGTTCGATATTTAAATAAAACTGATTTATTTGCGTAGTTATTCTATGTAGTTTATTATTGTTTGAGTTTTATTTTGCCGCCCTTTTTAACGCTCGTTTGTATATTTAACACCAGTGTTTTCTGTTACTTTTCTTTGTCGACTTTTATGGCCTAAGTATACAAGTTATTCATAAAATAATGCAAAACTAGGAGGGAACGAAGAGACAGACATACGAACATACATACCAACTAAACACATTACCCTCTTTTGGGGCTCCACTGCGTTCAAGCACAGATTAATACAGATGGGACACTCCGCAAAATCATTTAAATAAAAAGCGACTATTGCTACGTCACAATAAAGTGCAATTCATGTCGCACAACGCTCATTACCTACAGTTATATTCAACTACAAGTTGCCACTCTTTCTATCGCGTATCTCTTATACCTTCTGACCTACTGAATTGGCCCCGCGGATGGGGCCCGCCGCGTACTTGTAGCTTCATACATAGACTGCGGAGTGTCGCATCTGTATTAATCTATGGTTCAGGGAATAAAATAAAGTTCGTCTTCAAAACTTTTAATAATTTCGTCTCATCTATTTGAATCACAAACGAAAGATTAATGGTTTGTATCGTTGATCAAATGAATAATTCATTTATAGATCATGAAAATGAGTTCAGGAAAATAAAAATGATAATATTTGAAATCCACATGCATTCGTACATAAGATCTAAAAATGCGACTAATTCCTAGCAAAAATAATGCATTAGAATAACTTCCACCAGTAGCAATATTTAATTACCTAAATGTTACGTTCCTTAAAGGTACTCAAATAGCACAGATGTTGGAGAAAAAACGCCAGGCTACAGTGGACCGGACACGTCGCACGACTGCACCCGCAGAGATGGGCCAAGATCGTTACTCACTGGACTCGTGAGGGAGGACATTGCGGTCGAGGCAGACCACGGCGAAGGTGGCGATAAGGTTTGCAGGGCCTACATTGCCAGAGATTGGACAAGACAGGGAGGTTTGGAAGGAAAAAGGGGAGGTCTTTGTCCAGCAGTCAGACACAATGTCTAACAAACAAAAAAATGTTAGTGAAACGCATTCATGGCATTCTACCTCTTTACTACCTTTTAGCTGGCCCAAAACTTCGCCACTTCCAGGGCATCATTGGCGGCAGCGCACAGTTCAATATGGCTGCATTTCTTGGGGTACAGAAGGCAGGCTAAGGGTCGTGTTTATAATCAAAGTAATTACTTGAGTAATTACTTGCTACTAAGTAATTTCATACTTGAGGGTAGAATTCTTAAGTAAAGAAAATGGTGACTATTACTTGGCTAAGAATTCTAAGCTTTGACAGTTCTAACTTCAAGCAATTACTAAACTATAGAAAGAAAATCATTGCTTGAGCAATTACTTTTACTTGACATAAATACGAGTGTAAGAGGTGGGACATACAGGTTCCCTTTATAATGTAGACAAGGAATAAGGAAGGATTTCCCGGCAGTACGTTCCCATGGAATATTTTTCGACATCCACGCGGGAGAAGCCGCGGGCAAAAGCTAGTGAACATATTACATTCATATACAGTTTATACCGAATCAAGACAATCAAATACCCTTGCGGTTAACCCTAACACCGCTGCACCGTTGCCAACAACAATACTAATTAATTGATCAAAGGACTCTATAGTTTCTGACGGGCGTCACGTATATGTTTACAAACAATTATACGTCTCATGACGAACAATATTATTGTTAAATTGTGGCACATTAACCTACATAGTTGACGTATTTCGTCTTATTACAAAACAAGGTTCATCTTCGAACACAGGTTTAAACCATGGACCCTTTTTTGAATTTCGAACTTTATTCCGACGCATTAATATGTCACTTTTACAAAACTGACTACCGGACTAAGTTGTCAGTTTTGTATAAAAAAATTGTTTTGTATTGTCCACACCTTTCTGATACATGATGTATACATGTAGCTAGGTACCTTTCCTGGGAATACAAGTAATAGACACGTTACTGATACATGATGTATACATGTAGCTAGGTATCTTTTCTGGGAATACAAGTAATAGACACGTTACTGATACATGATGTATACATGTAGCTAGGTATCTTTCCTGGGAATACAAGTAAGACACGTTACTGATACATGATGTATACATATAACTAGGTACCTTTCCTGGGAATATAAGTAATAGACACGTTACTGATACATGGCGTATACATGTACTAGGTATCTTTCCTGGGAATACAAGTAAGACACGTTACTGAACACGATACAGTAATTCACGATCTGTTATTGACTGCTATGAGGAGCTGTTTAATGACGTGTTCACAATCAAAAGTTAAATGGCGCGTGAATCATAATATTATTGTCACATTGACCTAGAACGTTTATCTGTATTTCAGGAAATGAGAATAGAATAGAATAGAATATCTTTATTTACATAAAATATGGTACATAAAAGGTCTTAAATATAAAATTAGTTCCACATATTTTGCTTACTTATTTCAGCATGCAAAAAAAACACCTTAAAAACAGCAGCGATATTCCCACGGTACTTCGGGGAAAAGTTATTAAAAATATACACACTTTGCAATACTTACCTACTTTAATTTGGTTGAAGTGTAGGGCTGCACTACAACCAAATTAATGTAAGTATTACAAAGTGTAACAGAAACCCGGAATCGCACTAATATTACAATGGCGAAAGTTTGTGAGTGCGTGTGTGTGTTTGTATGTTTCTTACTTCTTCACGCTCAAACGGCTGCACCGATTTGTATGAGATTCGGTATGTAGATAGCTTATACCCTGGATTAACACATAGGCTACTTTTTATGCCGGTCTACGTGGACGAAACTGCGGGGACGCAGCTAGTAATAATATAAATGCGAAAGTTTTTGAGTGTGTGTGTGTGTGTGTTTGTATGTTTGTTACTTCTTTACGCTCAAACGGCTAGACCGATTTGGATGAAATTTGGTATGTAGATAGCTTATACCCTTCGGTATACCCTGGATTAACACATAGGCGACTTTTAATCCAGGTTTACGAGGGTGAAACCGCGGGGCGCAGCTAGTAGTAATTAAATGTTAAAATGGCAGCTTTTCTATTATGACGTAAATGCCAATTCATCATAATTAATCAGCAATTGCTTTCCGGAATGAATGTTCAAGAATTATGTATCTACTTTCTGAAAATCAAAGTTTCTGAAATCTATATAAATAAAAAGATAAGTCCTGACTGACTAACTCATCAACGCCCAGCACAAACCCTTGGACCTAGAAATTGAAATGCACAAAGGCTCCCTTTATAATATAGACAAGGAGTAAGGAAGGATTTTTGTTCCCGTGGGATATATTTTCTAGTAGGTAGTGCTAGTTCATTATATTTTATGTGTTGAGCAAGTGTGGTGATCAATGCTCGTGCCTTCTCTGTATGAGTAGAGGCACAGGCCCTGCAGTGGGGCAATAATATAATAATTTTGTAGTTTTATTTATTCCTTACACTTTTACATTTCTTTAAAGGTTATTGGTTGTGTCAGTGTGTTGCTTAATCTAGTATGTTAGTATAACTTATTAAGGATGATGCGTAGTGGTAGCCCGCGAAATTCATTTTTAGGGTTCCGTACCAAAATGGTAAAAAAGGAACCCTTATGGTGTGACACAGTCTGTCTGTCTGTCTGTCACGGCTGGATATCTCAAGAACTACTGATGCTATCAACTTGAAATTTGGAATAGTTTTAGATGACGTTTACCCAACTATTTTTCAAATAAGAAAGAAATAAAAATATTTAAGTTTTTTTTGCAACAGTGACTGAAAGGGGGTCTTAAAAATTTAAAGTAGGGCTACTAGGCTATGTGCCGTATCATATGAAAGAACGTTGTTTGCACATTCTCAAACTATTTATTATTTTTTTTTAGGCCGCATAGTTTTCGACTTTTGTTGAAAAATGTAAAAAAAATACCGTTCCCCCCCTTATCTCCGAAGTTTGCAAAGAGAAAAATCTGAAATTATTCTACGTGATACGCAGTTTATGTAAAGATTACAGGAAAAATAAAACGATGTCTCTAAGTAGCACACTTTTTCAGAAATAGGAACGGAACCCTCGGTGCGCGAGTCCGACTCGCTCTTGACCAGTTTTTTTTTTGGGTTTTTTGCAATTTGCAGGTCCGCGTCAGGTTTTATCTTGATCAATGTATTATTGAATTTCGCGGGCTACACAGCGCAATCACCTTAATTGATTAATGTGTGTTTTGTTGTGGACCACTCTAGCAGTGACAGACTCCTCCATTTCCTTCTATTTTGCTCTATCTCTTGCCAGTCTGTTCCAAGTAATTCCGTGCAGCCGTGGCAACTATGTCATCGCTCCATCTTTTTAATAGCGAGTCGGACTCGCGCACCGAGGGTTCCGTTCCGATTTCTGAAAAAGTGTGCTATTTAGAGACATCGTTTTATTTTTCTTGTAATCTTTACATAAACTTCTATCACATAGAATAATTTCAGATTTTTCTCTTTGCAAACTTCGGAGATAAGGGGGGAACGGTATTTTTTTTACATTTTTCATCAGAAGTCGAAAACTATGCGGCCTAAAAAAAAGAAAAAAAATGTTTGAGAATGTGTAAACAGCGTTCTTTCATATGATACCCCACATGCCTTATAGCCCCACTTTGATTTTTTAAGACCCCCTTTCAGTCCCTGTTGCAAAAAAAAAAAATATTTTAATTTCTTTCTTATTTGCAAAATAGTTGGGTAAACGTCATCTAAAACTATTCTAAATTTCAAGTTGATAGCATTAGTAGTTCGTGAGATATTCCAGCTGTGACAGACAGACAGACAGACAGACTAAGTGACACCATAAGGGTTCCTTTTTACCATTTTGGTACGGAACCCTAAAAAATACCGTACAAAGGCGGACTTAATGCCTGAGGCATTTTCTACCAGTCAACCTTAGGGCGATGCAGAGACAAAACATGGTAGGTGCAAGATAAGGGATAGATAACTCGAAAAAGAATAAATACTAATAAATACATATTACATACATACAAACAGAATAAACTTTGTCAGGAGAAATAACGATAGGTAGACGAGAAAAATAATCCAGCAAATCAGCGCTGCGATGATTCTGCCATACTTATCTGTTTTCTATAAAACACGACGATTAAAAGCGTATCGTTTAACCTACCGCAATTAGAATCGATGCCAAGAATTCATGTTACGATGTACGACCCAATTAAGACTTTTTGTTCGCTGTGTGTGAAAGCTAAATATAAAATCAACTGTACGTGAGTATAAAGTATAAAACATACATAATTCTCATGTTGCAGTGAACGTAGGATTTGAATTTGAACCAATGTACTTCCTTATTCATCAGATCTTTCCAAGATTGTCAATGAATGTAAACATCGATAGGAAAGTTAATAATAATTATAATCATAGACTTTTTTTTTTTGTGGATGGGAAATCATGAAATAACTTCTCCCGCTCTGGGTGGAGCGGAAGGGCGTGTCAGACTTTTACTGACTAAAACCCACCCGTGTTCCTTCAGTTGCCTATTCCAGGGCCACGGTATCTTTTTTAAACAACCCGCGACCCCAGCGGCATCGGCCCTATTGGACCCCATCTTTTGCTGACATCTCTTTGAGGCGCGCGTGGAACACAACGTGCCGTTGATCCGGGCCTGCAGTGCGATTCTGTAACCATCACACCGTGAAAACTTAGGTGAAATGAGCATGGAGTGAGCTGTCAATAGTGTCAATTCCTAGCTAAAACAAACTCACTTCACCTAAGTTTTCACGGTGAGATTTTTACAGAATCGACCGGCTGGTCCTTACCGGACGTCGAGCTACCCACTACTCACCGTCCGCAAGCCCACGCCTACGGTGGCCGGAAATCGCCTCTTGATTCCCGCCGCCCAGGGCGTCTCCTGCGGCGACTGAGGGCGTGAGGCTGCCTCTCCCTCACGCGTTCCGCCACTTCCTTCTCGAGCATTACTGCTTCGCAGAAGGATGTGACGGCCTCCCCTGCACTCTCGCTCCGCACCATGGCCTGGACCAGGCACGGACGCGACAGATCGCCGCCGCCGATCGCCTCCGTGAGAACACGGCGGTGCTCTGCCCAAGCCGGGCAGACCTCCACTGTATGCTCCACCCTGAAGTAGGACTGTTTCAGAGTGATATGATTATCATTTTCATTGCTGTTACAGGAAACAAAATCGTACAAGAAATGGGAGCTTCCACATAGACAGTGATGTTGTTATCGTAGCAACTATCCTTCAGTCCTTAAGGACGCTGTTACAAATAGGTAGTAGTATCATTACTTTTTTACACAAAAGTATGTTTATTAAATAAAATGTTTTTCATTCTTAAAATGTTTTTGGCCGAATTGTTGATAGATGTGCATGGTACAATTCTGAACTAAAAATATAATTTTAGATAGGTACAGTTTCTCAATAAATGTACCGAAGTGAACATTTTTACTTCGATACATGTATTGGGAAAATGTAAACATACTTTTGTGTAAAAAAGTAATGATTTGACTACCCATTTGTATCAATATTTTTTAGGCTTAATCGATAATTTTGAAAATTAAGTTTTTAACAGAAAATAGCAGTGTTAGGTTAGGTTACATCGCCCGAGATGCACCGGATGCAACTTACATTTATTATCACCCTTGGGGACACACCAACAATTTATTGATGATGAAATATTTGGTTTTCCGAACAAAGCAACAATTAAAATCTTCCTACACGAAGGATATCTTATTTTAAACTTCTTTCATCTCAGCCCAATTGACAAAGGAATCAATATTCCGATGTAATTGAATAAAGATGCCGTGAATAGCCTAATTGAGTAGGTATAGATCACGGACGAATTTAAGACTCCCGCAGACAGGCACGACACGAGAGTGCGTCGCGATTCTAGTAGAAAAATTTCTATTAACCATGCGACACGACAGTACTGCGACGCGATTCAATCTCGCTAGCCTTTTCCCAACTATTTTGGGGTCGGTTTCCAGTCTAACCGGATGCAGCCGAATACCAGTATTTTACATGGAGCGACTGCCTATCTGACCTCCACGACCCAGTAACTGGGTAATACGATAACCCTTGGTAAGACTAGTTGTCAGACTTTCGGGCTTCTGACGACCCGTAACGACTGTCAAAGATCCACGAATGACAGCCGGGACCAACGGCTTAACGTGCTTTCCGAGGCACGGAAGAGTCCCGGTATGTAAAGATGGTCACCCATCCGTTTTCATTGAATTGTTCTACTAGAATCACGGCCCACTGTCGCGTCGTGCCTGTCTGCGGGGGCCTTTCAATGGAGACGCTATTTTCGCCTTCTTTGACGCAACTGTAATGAGAAAAGACGGTATACCCAATTACCTATTCATTATAAATCAAGAGACTATTATTTATTCACAAAACTAAATTCATAAAGAGTGAATGAAAAATATGTACCTATACATATATAATTATGTAGGAATATGTGTGTTTGTGTGCGTAAACATGAATGATTTTATGTGACCATCACTTGACGTATAAGTATATAATGCCTGGCTTTAATAAAATGTCGAAGTTATTGAGACCCTCACAGTAAGACCTTTCATTTGATATGTCACACGGTACTGTGAAGACCCGGATTACACGGCAGGTCCGCACAGGGGGATTTCGTTACTACAGAATAAGGAGACGTACACGGGTGGAATGGGGCTGAAGCCCGCTATATTAAAAAAAAAAAAAACAATAAAATATATCACACACAGCCTACGCAGAGCCCTAGCTAAAATCTATCGGTCACACCTTAAAGAAAAGCGAGCTTAACTTTTCTTTAAGAGTAATTCGATGTTTGAATGATAGAAATATGAGCTACGCCTATGTAGAGGTTTATGTTATAGTCAAGCCTTAGCATAGATATTTGCCTGTGACAGACGGACAGACAGACACACGAGTGATCCTTTATGAGTTCCGTTTTTTTCTTTTGGGGTACGAATCCTTCTGGACACTAATTTGCAAAAAAGAAAGAACAGACAACAGTCACTCGGCCTTTTTCAACAACTATATTTTCTTCAAAGAAATGTTATTACAAATCCTGAAACAGAAAAACAAAGATAAAAATTAATCAAGTTTCATACTTATAGATGAATATATCAGAAAGGCAATAAACTATATCAAAAAACTAATGTGTTTCAATTTCAATTGTACACACTCACATGTAAGTAATGGCTATTAGACATTAAAACAGGGATGGCAAACCTTTTCTCAGTATCTATAGATATTTAAATTAAGTACTCTTTATGTTGTACAATATGTTAAGTACAAATAAAAATGTAGAAATCTACAACGTATCTTTAGAGGCATGAGGAACAGGGTGTAAAGTTCACTCATCCTCCATAGAAAAGGGAGCATCCTCCGACCAGACGGGTGTCGTGTCTGGTGGGCTACTGCCCGACAGTTGATGTCGGGACGTTGTATATATGCTAGTCGCGTAGTAAACTCTAATTGCGCGATGCAGGATTGCGTGACGTCATGTCGTAGTTCGTATGTGGCGATGTAGATGGCGCCACATATCGTATGAGTATATTTTCGTATAGAATAGAATACATTTTACAATGTATATGTTACAGTTAAAACCAGCTTTTAGAAAGAACGCGTTTGCCCTAGTTAGAACTAGTTTTTACTAAATGCTTATGTTAAAACTAGAATTTAACGAATGCTTAAAATTGAATATCAGTTAAAACTAGTTCTTACTAGACAAAACGCGTTTTTCCGAAGCTAGTCAGTTAAAACTGTTCCTAAGACCTAGTACCTTTGAGAACTGTTGCTAAGGAAGCAGCCATAGGAACAGGCCAAGGATTTATGCGCTGCGTATGCAAGAAAGGAAGTATGTCAAAAAGGTGTATCTGCAAGAAAATGATATCCTTTCATTTGTAACTCAACATGCCACGATAGTTTGTCTTGCAATAACAAGTAGGCCCTCATACTTTCTTAATTTTAAGGTATTTTGATTATTTTTTATTGCA
Organism: Cosmia trapezina; assembly: GCA_905163495.3. Classification (NCBI taxonomy): domain Eukaryota; kingdom Metazoa; phylum Arthropoda; class Insecta; order Lepidoptera; family Noctuidae; genus Cosmia; species Cosmia trapezina. The sequence goes on from LR991041.1 coordinate 17,593,538, forward strand.
TGTTAACCAATGCTCCTTTTTGAAGTTTTATGATTGGGGGGCTAAAATGGCCACGTTGGCAGAATCATAATAGGATAATAGGTATTTATGAATCATATTTGAAATCGTAAAACGGTCACAAACTGACAATTCATAATTTATCTGCGTACAATTCATAGCACGAAATTCATGTGTTTGACAGTTTTGTATGGAGATTTGTAAAATGGTCCACAAATTATGAATTGCTTTATTGAAGTTTAATATCAAATAGCAGAATCATAATAAAATGCTGGGAATTCAGGAAATGAATCGCTTTTAGAGGTGTCTAACCATATAACATGTATTCTAATCATTTTTAGTTAAAGTAAGTAAGGTTGTGATAAATTAGTACCCGTTTTCTAACTAGATGGCGTTGGCGTCGAGTTAGATCGCGCTATGGTTTGGTTACCGATGAAAGTATAAGTAGTTTTGAATTATTTAAGTTTTTTGTCCCTGGCTGGAGGCTTTGAGTTCGCTTAAGGCACCCACAGGATAGTCCGGGTTAAGCAGTCTCGACCCCAAGTGGTCACACTGCGAGAATGCCATTCCAAAAAAAAAAAAAAAAAAAAAAAATAAGTTTTTTGTTGAAATTCTGTATTCTGGTAGAACGATTATACTGTGTCATATATCGCTGTATATTGAGTTTCATTGAGGATCTTGGGTGGAGGTTTTACATGGTCCTTCTACGAGCCAGATCAGTGCGTAATATTGCGCACCGAGTTTTTGAGTATCAGCACAGAAAGCAGTGGTGGATCGCCACTGAAGTGCTTAGCGCCGCCTGCAGAGGGCGCGACCGCGGAGACCGAGTGTTTCTGAGGGAGTCGCCTGCAGAGGGCGCCACCGTAGCAAGTGCTGCGGGCTTCCGGACATCCCGAGTGGACCGCCGGATCTAGAAAAAGTGGAAGTGGCATCCCAAGTAGCTGAGCACCGAAGCTGAGAGCGTACTGCGCGCCCCCTGGCGGGCATAATCAACAAATAAGTTGGAGAAGTAATAGTGAGTGACGTGTTGTGGACTTAGAAAATAAACCGTGAGTACAATTTTATTTGTGAAGTTATCAAGATTTGGAACTTTAAATATAACGTAACAAAAGACTTAGAATAAAATTAAGTAGTTTAGACTTAGAATATTTAAGAAAAAAGTTAACCAACGGGGAAACTATGCCCGATTTTCTAAAAAGTTTAAAGTTAAAAACACTTGTAAAATTTTCTGTTTTTGTCATAGACTTAGAATAATTCCATCAGTTTTACACTTGTAAAATTTCTATGTTCTTTGGCAACTTGGTTTTTATTTGTGAATTAATTCAATAGTTTGATAGAACTTTATAGTCATGGAGTCATTAATTAATGTACAACTAGATAACATGAAAAATATTGAAAAAGGTAGAATAAATTATAAAAAAAGTCCTAAGGAACGGATAACATTGTCTTATTTAGAAACATTAGAACAACTATGGTCTAATTTCATAAAAACGCACAGGGACATAGTAGAAAAAGTAGATTCGACACATAATTACTTTACTTCAGAGACATATGACGATACTGAGGATGTTTACATAACTTATAAATCTGAGTTGAAAGAGTCTATTAAACAACTAACAACTACAAAGGCTAGTGTAGATAAACAGTCATCGTCAAATACGTATACGAATGTGAAATTACCTAAAGTTGTTATTCCTACTTTCTCGGGCAAGTATACAGAGTGGACTTCATTCCGTGATTTGTTTTTATCACTTATCCACAATAATGATTCAATTGACGATGTACAAAAATTGCATTATTTGAAAGGCCATTTATCGGGTGAACCAGAACAATTGTTACGTCACACTCCTGTGACAGCCGCAAATTATCAGGAATGTTGGCAAATGTTAAATAAACGCTACAATAATAAAAGATATTTGTCTAATTGTATGTTAAAGAGATTGATAAACCAATCAAATGTAACAGAGTCATCAACTGCGGTGAAAGAATTATTGGATACAACTGTGGACTGTTTACATGGCTTAAGCACTCTCGGAATTGATGTTAAATCATGGGACACTATAGTCATCTATATAATAAGCGCTAAGCTAGATAGTGAATCGCGAAAATTGTGGGAATTGAGAATTAGTGCAAATGAACAATTGCCAACTTTTGACGAATTTAAAACATTTTTAGAGTCAAGGTTTCGCTCTTTGGAGTACTTAGACACATCCAAGTCAAAGCAGAAGTCCACAGATAGTAAACCGAAGGTCTTTCACGCAGTCAAATCAAATAGTAACAACTCTGCACAAGTTGTATGTCCATTCTGTAAACAAGATCATAATATAAGTCATTGTAAACAGTTTAGTAAAGAAAGTTACCAAACTCGAAGTGAGTTTGTCCGAACTCACAATTTGTGTTACAATTGCTTAGGCGCAAATCATTCAATTAAGTATTGTCGTGCTAAAACATCATGTCACGTTTGCAAGCGTAGACATCACTCATTATTACACCCCAAGGCATCTTCAAGATCATCGTCACCCAATAGCCATCCGGTAGAGGTAGTAGCTGTCAAACCAGCAGTGTCCACACAGCAAACTGCTTCCGGTACGGCAAAAGAATCAGAGTCTTCAACCATAGCGACACACTTTTCTACAAAGGTTGTGCCAAATCGAGTTTTATTAGCGACCGCTCTCGTCGAAGCACAGACTAAGAATGGTCGTAAACAATTGCTGAGGGCGTTATTGGATCAAGGATCCCAGGCCTCTTTCATAACCGAGTCAGCAGTCCAATTGCTCGGGCTAAAGAAAATACCGAATACTAGTATTGTCTCAGGCATAGGAGGTGACGAAGGCACTTGTACTTCTAGATTCATGGTTTACGTAACCATTCATTCACGTCACGATCCAAATGCAATTATTCAAGTTCGAGCATATGTGTTAAGCAAAATTACAACGTTGATTCCTTCAACTAAATTATGTATATCAACTTGGCCTGAACTAGAAGATATAACTCTGGCAGATCCAGAGTACCACACTCCAAACAAAATCGACGTTTTGTTTGGAGCAGAAGTTTACAGCCAAGTTCTTCAAGAGGGTTTAGTCAAACACTCTCCAGGGCCCATAATTGCTCAAAATACAACCCTGGGATGGATTTTGTCTGGACTAACACCCACAAATCGCGATCTCAATTCAGTAAATTGTCACAAGGTTATAGTTAGTATGCATTCACACCTCAGTGACAATGATATGCTCAAAAAGTTTTGGGAGATCGAATCTGATGTTACTAATATGAAAAAGATACTTACCCAAGAAGAACAGTTGTGCGAAGAATTCTTCACTCGTACAACTCGACGAGACGCTACCGGGCGATACGTAGTCAAGCTTCCATTTCGCGAATCAGATCCACGAAGTAAAATCGGATATACCAAAGACATTGCACTGAAACGATTTCATCATCTTGAACAGCGTTTCAAGAAAAATCATGAGATCAAAAGAAAATACACCGAAGTAATCCAAGAATACCTTGACCTTGGACACATGAAGATGGTGTCTCGCGAAACTGATACTAAGCAGTCAGAAGCAGTCTATCTGCCTCACCACGCAGTGGTTCGCGAGGATAAGACCACTACCAAGGTCAGAGTTGTGTTCGACGCTTCTTCTAGAGGTTCTAATGGTGGATCCCTTAATGATGTGTTGATGGTAGGTCCTAACATACAACCGGAATTACGTCACATCATCCTGAGATGGCGCACGTATCCAATTGTATTATGTGCAGACATAGTAAAAATGTATCGGCAGATCAAAGTCGCTCCTGAAGACACACACTTCCAGAGACTACTTTGGCGGAGTGAGCCTACATCTGAAATAAAAGAGTATGAGTTGCTAAGAGTTACCTTTGGCACTGCTTCCGCACCTTACCTGGCCGTGAAGTCGTTGCAGCAGCTGGCACACGATGAGGGAGATGAATTTCCGCTGGTATCTGAAACATTAAAAAGCGAATTTTACGTAAATATGTCAGGATGTCAAACGGTAGAGGATGGAAAAAGGATTCACAGGGAAATGGAAAAACTACTGGGAAAAGGTGGGTTTCCGTTACAGAAGTGGATGACAAACAACAAGGAGTTAGCGGAGGAAATAATGGGAGAAGGTACAAATCAGGAAGGAAAAGTGGAGATAAAACTAGACGAGGTGGTGAAAATACTAGGACTTTCTTGGGATAGAGAATCTGACAGTTTCAGGTATTCAATAACATTTCCGCAACCTGCATCTGTAACAAAACGAAAGGTAATATCAGATATATCACGACTGTTTGACCCCTTAGGGTGGGTAGCGCCGTGTGTTATACCGGCGAAAATAATGATTCAAAAGATATGGCTTGCCGGTATCGATTGGGATGATCGATTACCTGAAGACTTATTAAAAGAATGGCAGACATATCAAAAGGAATTACTAAACTTACCAGAGTTTAATGTACCAAGATGGGTTGAATCCAAAGAAGATGATGTAGTTGTAGAACTACATGGTTTTTGTGACGCGTCTAATGTAGCGTATGCAGCTGTTACATATTTAAGGATAATTGGCGCTAACGGGAGTATTAAAATTAATTTAATATCCGCAAAAACCAAGGTTGCTCCGATAAAGCAATTGTCAATTCCTCGTCTCGAGTTGATGGGTGCTGTTCTGTTGGCCAAATTGATTGTGGAGGTAGCGGAGATACTAGTGATACCTAAAGACAGTATACACTGTTGGACAGACTCAACTGTTGTTCTGGCTTGGCTTAGTAATCATCCCAGCCGCTGGACAACATTTGTTGGTAATAGGGTATCTGAAATTCTGAGTCATTTGGATAACACTCAATGGGGACATGTGAAATCTACTCACAATCCTGCAGATATCGCGTCAAGAGGTATGACACCTTCAGCACTTTCACGTTCATCTCTGTGGAAGCATGGTCCGTTGTGGTTAAAGAAACAACCAATTGACTACGTCAAACCAAACTCGATGTCAACTAAACTCGAGGAAAGATCATCGAAAGGTGTTAAAGCACACGTGACAACAAATGTAGAAGATGAGCTGTGGACAAAATATTCATCATTTCAAAAATTGATTAGAGTAGTAGCATATTGTAGACGATTTTTAAGATTTAAGCAACATAAAGAAACTTACCTGACAAGTGAAGAGTTGACAGCCGCTCTGGAAATCTGTATAAAAAAATGTCAAGAACAAGAATTTAAGGAAGATATAGAGAACATTAAGAAGACAGGAAGTGTAAGTAAGAAGAGCAAATTACGACCTTTAAGTCCTATATTGGATGAGCAAGGAATTTTACGAGTAGGAGGAAGAATTGAAAAGTCTCAACTGTCAGTAAGCATGAAACATCCTATTATAATTCCACAGCGCCATCACTTCGCTAATCTGCTCGTCAGCGAAGCTCACAAAAACACTCTTCACGGAGGTCCAACATTAATGTTGAGCTATCTGCGCACAAAATATTGGATACTATCTGCAAAAAATGTAGTAAAGGCTTACGTACGTAAATGTGTCGTATGTGTTCGGCATTCAGCAACGTTTAAAAATCAACTCATGGGTCAATTGCCGACATGTAGAGTGTCTCCAGCCAGGCCATTTTTGCATACAGGTGTTGATTTCGCCGGTCCAATTAACATTCGGGTATCTAAGGGTCGTGGCAATAAGGCTTACAAGGGGTACATCTGCCTATTTGTGTGCATGGTCACTCGAGCAGTACACATCGAGGCCATTAGTGACCTTACCTCTGAAGGATTTATAGCCGGTTTCAAGAGATTTGTCGCTAGAAGAGGCCATTGCAGTGATATTTGGAGCGACAACGGGAAAAATTTCGTAGGCGCAGCTAAGGAACTGCAGATTTTAGTCGCTGCTGAACAGTCAGCGGTCGCTAACGAAATTAGGAGTTGGCTCAGTTGTAAAGGTGTCAAATGGCATTTTATACCTCCTCATGCCCCAAATTTTGGTGGCCTTTGGGAAGCCGGCATCAAGTCAACCAAATTCCACATGAAGCGCGTCATTGGTGATTCCACTTTCACCTACGAGGAAATGGCCACGTTACTTGTACAAATTGAGGCTTGCCTCAATTCAAGACCAATTTCTCATATTTCCCAAACCCCTGATGATCCAATGCCGCTTACACCCGGTCATTTTTTAATCGGGGAACCTCTGGTTCTTTTGCCGGAACGTAATTATGAGCATAGCACTGTGGGCACGTTGAGGCGATGGCAACTTTTACAAAAAATGACCCAAGACTTCTGGCGACGATGGTCTAGAGAATTTTTAACTTCGATGGTACAGCGTTATAAATGGTCGCAAAAAGAAATAGAGCCAAATATTGGCGACATTGTCCTTGTAAAAGAGGACAATCTGCCTCCAGGCAAATGGTTGCTGGGTAGGATTTTAGAAAAGCATCCTGGTTCGGACGGACTCACACGAGTGGTGACCATAAAGTGTAATGGTTCTGTGTTTAAAAGACCAATATGTAAACTCTGTATATTGCCAACCAGTGATTGAAATGTTATTTTTTTTTAGTATTGTTTATTTTGTTTTTCTTTATTTTTTTTATAGCCCCTTTGACCTCATGGTGGGTGGCTTCAATTTAAAGGACAACTCTTTCGAGCATGTCCTTGGTGGGCGGAATGTCTAACCATATAACATGTATTCTAATCATTTTTAGTTAAAGTAAGTAAGGTTGTGATAAATTAGTACCCGTTTTCTAACTAGATGGCGTTGGCGTCGAGTTAGATCGCGCTATGGTTTGGTTACCGATGAAAGTATAAGTAGTTTTGAATTATTTAAGTTTTTTGTTGAAATTCTGTATTCTGGTAGAACGATTATACTGTGTCATATATCGCTGTATATTGAGTTTCATTGAGGATCTTGGGTGGAGGTTTTACAAGAGGAATTGCTTTATGTGGCTGCGGGGTGTTAGGCCCCTTCTTGACTTGTTTCATTATTTTAATTACTTTTAATTAATATTAAAGCTTGGCAACTACTTCATGTCAATGTTCCCTAAAATGGTCCTTTAGTGTAAGTTTATACACCATACAAATTACAGATATTCATGAAGGAATTTTACATAGGGTGACACTGGGCGGTGTGATATACTAGTAGTTGATATATCGATAACTTTGTGTTTTTCAATTTTACATAGGGTGACACTGGGCGGTGTGATATACTAGTAGTTGATACATCGATAACTTTGTGTTTTTCAATTTTACATAGGGTGACACTGGGCGGTGTGATATACTAGTAGTTGATACATCGATAACTTTGTGTTTTTCAATTTTACATAGGGTGACACTGGGCGGTGTGATATACTAGTAGTTGATACATCGATAACTTTGTGTTTTTCAATTTTACATAGGGTGACACTGGGCGGTGTGATATACTAGTAGTTGATATATCGATAACTTTGTGTTTTTCAATTTTACACAGGGTGACACTGGGCGGTGTGATATACTAGTAGTTGATACATCGATAACTTTGTGTTTTTCAATTTTACATAGGGTGACACTGGGCGGTGTGATATACTAGTAGTTGATACATCGATAACTTTGTGTTTTTCAATTTTACATAGGGTGACACTGGGCGGTGTGATATACTAGTAGTTGATACATCGATAACTTTGTGTTTTTCAATTTTACACAGGGTGACACTGGGCGGTGTGATATACTAGTAGTTGATACATCGATAACTTTGTGTTTTTCAATTTTACATAGGGTGACACTGGGCGGTGTGATATACTAGTAGTTGATATATCGATAACTTTGTGTTTTTCAATTTTACATAGGGTGACACTGGGCGGTGTGATATACTAGTAGTTGATACATCGATAACTTTGTGTTTTTCAATTTTACATAGGGTGACACTGGGCGGTGTGATATACTAGTAGTTGATATATCGATAACTTTGTGTTTTTCAATTTTACATAGGGTGACACTGGGCGGTGTGATATACTAGTAGTTGATACATCGATAACTTTGTGTTTTTCAATTTTACATAGGGTGACACTGGGCGGTGTGATATACTAGTAGTTGATACATCGATAACTTTGTGTTTTTCAATTTTACATAGGGTGACACTGGGCGGTGTGATATACTAGTAGTTGATACATCGATAACTTTGTGTTTTTCAATTTTACATAGGGTGACACTGGGCGGTGTGATATACTAGTAGTTGATACATCGATAACTTTGTGTTTTTCAATTTTACATAGGGTGACACTGGGCGGTGTGATATACTAGTAGTTGATACATCGATAACTTTGTGTTTTTCAATTTTACATAGGGTGACACTGGGCGGTGTGATATACTAGTAGTTGATACATCGATAACTTTGTGTTTTTCAATTTTACATAGGGTGACACTGGGCGGTGTGATATACTAGTAGTTGATACATCGATAACTTTGTGTTTTTCAATTTCCTAAAGCAAATGTATTAAATCATTTGGATTTTCTATATTATACTGGGTGTAATTTTAATCACCGTTATCCTCTTAAGGGGTCATTGTACTCATCATTATAAACAACTTTTACTATGGGACCAAACCTGAAATCGCGAAAAAAAAATCAGCTGTTCAGTACATTTTGACGAATTATGCGAACATAAATGTACTGAACAGATGATTTTTTTTTCGCGATTTCAAGTTTGGTCCCATAGTAAAAGTTGTTCATAATGATGAGTACAATGACCCCTTAAGAGGATAACGGTGATTAAAATTACACCCTGTATATGTTATTTGACTATATTTTCTACTGCTGTGCTAACACCGAAACATGATTACCTAGTTTAAATTTCGATAGAAAAAAAATCCAAAGTGACTCCGCCTATTTACTGTTTCATACGAATAAACGTAAACAGTTCCATATTGTGCAGGAAAATTTGCTTTAAATTAAAGGTATTTCAGTATTTTAAAAACTTGCTAACCTAATTTATATATAAGTAAGTAATAAAGCATTTTGTCACAAATGTTTTTTTTTTCGCGATTTCAAGTTTGGTCCCATATTAAAAGAGGTTGTGCGTTAAAGAAGTTGCAACTTATATAATAGGACACCTAACCATATCATCTTGTCGTATTTTTTACTCCTACGCATCAGGAATGTACTTATCTTTTGTCGGAAATATTTCACACACGAAAGCTTTGCCAGCCCTGAACTAAAAAAAAGAATTATGTCTTACAAAGTCATGCATCATGAAAAAGTACGATTAAATAAAAGTAATGGCCGATTCGAACTAAAAGACAGACATTATAAATAATAATTCTGTGATTACAAAATTATTTAATGTTTCTATTATTGTAGATAGGTACGTACAGTCATTGAGATTTCATTCTGTAAGACATGTATGATTCACGCGTAAAATTAATAATCACTATTACTACATAGTATAAAACAAAGTCGCTTCCCGCTGTCTGTCTGTCGCTATGTATGCTTAGTAGCCTTAGTGCGAGTTATTTATACTTACTCGATCGCGTTTACGTTAACGTTGACGTACGTCAATTTGTATGTAGTAATAATTGTGTTTCCTATTATAGTCACCAGGCGGCGCTTATTCATTTTCAGTACAAACTGACGTTTACGTTAACGTGATCGAGTAAGTATAAAAACTCCCACTAAGCCCTCCGATCTTTAAAACACTACGCAACGGATTTTGATGCGGTTTTTAGAGTGATTCAAGAGGAAGCTTTATATGTATAATACGTGCGCGGGCGAAGCCGCGGGCAAAAGCCAGTAAATTGATAAAATCAAGGTGCTTATAATGAAAAATAAGAAATTTGAATTTTTTACATCCCACGCGAGTTGGTACAATTTTAAAAGTACGCAAGTGATGAGATGACTTTTATACGCGCAATATTGAGAAAATTTACCAAGTTATTTTAATACCCATAGACTTTCCTTTAGTATAATTATAAGTACTTATATAACTATTTTCTGTATTTTTTTTTTTTATTTTAGGCTCATTAGTTTCGGAGACATCGGGGGAAATGGTAAACTTTCGACTATTGTCTTAAATAGCTTTAAAACAATTTATTTGAAAATTATTAAAAAAATATATATTTGAGACCGTCACAGTAAGCCCTATCATTTCATATGTCACACGGTACAATTTTCAAACTTTTTTTTTATTTTTTTATTTGCCCCCCAAAAAAGACCCCTGTAAGTATTCAAAATGCATTTATTTACGTTACCTACACGTCCGTGTTCGGGTCACAGAAATTCATAAATGTGTACCAAGTTTCAACTTAATCGGTTCATTAGATTCGGAGCAAAACTGTGAGAGACGAAGTGATCACGAGTGATCCTATCAGGGTTCCTTTTTTTCCTTTTGAGGTACGGATACGGAACCCTATAAATAATGAAAGTTTTATGAATGGAATATTCCTAAATTATTGCAAGAGGTCCCCTATTTTCATGCGACTTACTATTTCAAAGAAGGCATGTATCAATTCTGCAATGTCTTATGGTCTGTCTTAGATGCTAGTACACCAGCAAGGATTTGTGATTGGCCGATTCCTGCAGTCTCCGAACTTTTACCCATGGAGAAATATCTTATTTCTCCATAGGTAAAAGTACCTAAAAGTACCGGTACCTAATCAGACTATTCCCTCGACACCGATCCATCTTATTAATAACCTCTAATTACCTTACCACCGCCCCAAATATCAGCTTATTTTTATCCCAGGTCAACGAACTCAGTATCTCTCTTCCCGCCAAAATCTTTACAGCCCTATTAGGGATAGAATCTACAACGACCTATCATAAACTATGACAAAAATATGTGTGTTACAGGAAAAATAACAAATAAAAAATGTCGTCTTACATTTCCTTTTGTCATTATATTCTTCTGTTTTCCTTAAATCTGAGTAGTTTCAGCGAATTGTGAATATAATTGTCTGAATAGTAGTATTTTCCTAGATAGATCATGGAGATAGAATCTAGCCTTTTCCCAACTATGTTGGGGTCGGCTTCCAGTCTAACCGGATGCAGCTGAATACCAGTATTTTACATGGAGCGACTTCCTATCTGACCTCCATAACCCAGTAACTGAGTAATACGATACCCCTTGGTAAGACTGGTTGTCAGACTTTCGGGCTTCTGACGACCCGTAACGACTGTCAAAGATTCACGAATGACATCCGAGACCAACGGCTTAGCGTGCTTTCCGAGGCTCGGAGGAGTCTCGGTATGTAAAGATGGTCACCCATCCACTGACCAACACCGGCAAGATGGATCGACCCGTGCGGCTGTTATTACCTAGCCACGAGCTCCTCATCAGATCATGGAGATAATGGACTTAATTTTTTAATTTTAAATTAGACTAGTCAAAAAGTAATTCATTCACTTTTCTTGTGGTAATTATAATAACGTTTCTCTCTTACACGCGTATTATAATCATAGATTATGACCACTGCTTGAGTTTTCGTAAATCTTTTTATTATGAAGTCGAGGAGTATGAAATGTATAAATTTTGAACCGAGATTCCGATGAAATTCGTTCTAAAAAATACGAGCCCAGTATGATTCTTGTTTAACGAAACAAAATACAGTGTTATTTGTGGTGCAATATTTGTCAGTGTAACTACCCAATAAAATTAACCATGTGACTTCAAGATTAAAAGGCGTGTTACACAGCTAATAAATATACCAAGACCCACCTCCGTGATTTTGACAGTATCATAAATTCTATCTTTGAATTATAGCCCTCTGTGCAAACGTGTTGGCTTGGACATCGGCCGCGCTTTGGCATCTACCAGGAACATCGAAACTTTAACGACCTATTCTTTAATTTCAATTCAATTGCGGGTTTTGTAAGATTGACAGATGAAGAAGCTAGTATAAGACCAGTAATGGAAGGTAAAGGCTTTTGAGTGTCGTAGGGAATATGTAGTTCTATGCCACCTGTTCATCTGATTTTAGGCCGTAACAGACAGTGGCCCACCTGCCGCCGCCCTGTCTGGTTGTCTAGATGAACGTGAAGACAGAAGATCCAGTATGTACGAAGTGATAGATTTACACCGAAGTTGATATTCAAGAAGGAGGAAGATTTAATAATGTTCAGCGTCTTAAGAGGAAATGGGTGCGAAAAGTTAGGTATTTTAAGAAGGTATTGCTGTCGCTCTGCGAGCGCTCCACCCTCGAATTCGTGCGATAAGGACAACTGCAGATTCGACTAAATAGCCTGTGTAAAAAGTCACATTTCGAGGTTTGGCTCTCGCCTATTTCCTCCTTCAATATTGGACCAATTTAAAAGATATTTCATAAACTGAATAAGAAAGATATATACTATGCCCCTATGTTTTTATTTTTTCGTTAATAGTTGTCAAATTGGTACACTAGGCGTCTGTTGACAGCGGTCTGAATAGGCAATGCAGGTGACCGGGCATGCCATGCAAGATGGGAAGTGAGCCATTGTCTGTGGACAGACGACACATAAACACCGGAGATGCCGAGTCCGACTCGCACTTGGCCGGTTTTTAGGGTTCCGTACCTCAAAAGGAAAAAACCCTTATAGGATCACTCGTGTATCTGTCTGTCTGGCTGTCTGTCTGTCCGTCTGTCACAGCCAATTTGCTCCGAATCTATTGGACCGATTAAGTTGAAACTTGGTACGCATATGGATTTCTGTGACCCAAACACGTACAGCTAAAAAAAAGAAATGAATTTTGAATATGGGGGTCACTTTTAGGGGGCAAATATGAAAATTTAAAAAAAAAGTTTTTGAAACTGTACCGCGTGACATATCAAATGAAAGGGCTTACTATGAGGGTCTCAAATATTTTTTTTTTATAATTTTAAAATAAATAGTTTAAAAGTTCTATACCTGTAGATTACAGGAAAACCTATATGAAGTTTGTAGTCTTAAAATAACATGGTAAATCTCTACATACTGTGAGTGCCAACTTACATTTACTGTTGGAATGTATGGGAGAACATGTTTTTCAACTGTAATGTTAAGTTTGTTCGTGGGACAATTTCATACCAACTACGAAACCCTTAATTGTGCGTAGTCCGACACGCACTTGTCCGGTTTTTAGGGTTCCGTACCTCAAAAGGAAAAAACGGAACCCTTATAGGATCACTCGTGAGTCTGTCTGTCTGTCTGTCTGTCCGTCTGTCACAGCCAATTTGCTCCGAATCTAATAAACCGATTAAGTTGAAATCGGTACACATATGTACTTTGATAACCCAAACACGGACATGTAACGTAAATAATTGAATTTTGAGTATGGGGGTCCTTTTTGGGGGGAAAATTAGTACAATTAAAAAAAAATTTTTGCAAACTGTACCGTGTGACATATCAAATGAAAGGTCGTACTGTGAGGGTCTCAAATTTTTTTTTATAATGTTAAATAAAATAAATGGTTTTAAAGTTATTTAAAAAAATAGACGAAAATTTACCATTCCCAAATGAACTTGAAACTTAGCACAAATACTTGCTAAGTAACAAAGTTTGTCATTATTAGTTTTTCAAAACTACCCCTCAAAGGGGGTTTAGGGATGTTAAAGTTTGTTTTGAAGAATTTTAAAGCGCAGTTCGATTAACTTGAAACTCAGTATTTATACTTTTGATGTTAAATAAACAATAATAAAAAAATTAAAACCCACGAAATCAGACATCCACGCGGGCCAAGCCGCGGGCAGTCTAGCTAGTATCTCAATATTGTGCGTACAAACTTAGAAAGCCTCCGCTATCTGTCCGTCCGTCCATCTGTCACAGGGCTGTATCTCATGAACCTTAATAGGTAGACAGTTGAAATTTTCACAGATTGTCCATTTCTATTACGACTAATAAAAATAACAACAACAAATAATAAAAATAAAGTAAAGTTAAAATTAAAGGGGGCGGTCCCCATACAAAAAACTTTTCATTTTGAAAAAAAAAAATTATCCTGTGTGTGAGGTGTCTTGTAACTCATCGAGCAGAGTACAAAGATATTTTTATTTTTTTTATCTTCTAATATGAAGAAATAGGGGGCCGTAAAAGTTGTCAATTTTATACCATTTTTGTACGAGCTCTATTATATAATGTACTGTATTTAATCAACAAATACTAAAAACATAAGGTATTTTGTTTAAATATGGGCGATTTTCTGCAACTGCAAAAAATAACCTTGTAATTCACAGTATCATTATGAAATAAGTACAAAGTTATCTTTGCGATTTTTAAACATATAATATGGTACGGAACCCTTTGTGTGCGAGTCCGTCTCGCACTTGGCCGGTTTTTTCCTGTGCCATTTTGACTTTACAGTGGGGAAAATTATACAGCCCGCGCTCTGATTGCGTAATACACTATCAATCACAATCTAAATGTTTTGAAGTAGCATTGCTTCATATGTTCGAAAAATTTGTCAGCTCAACAACGTAAATAACGCAATGAATGTTGTTGAACTGTCAAAATAAAAACCATTACTACAGTGTTACTCAATTACCTCGCCGGTCTCCTTCTTCGTGTCGCTGGCAGTCTGGCTCTACAGTATTTCAGATCTTGTTGAGTTAAAACTTCGTCACTTCCACAGCGTCGTCGGCGCGGGCTGCATGTTTTAGGGGACATGAGGTTGAGCATAGCTTATGACATAACTCCGCATCCTCACAGGTATTTGTAATAATGGACCTTCTGCTATATTTTCTCTCTATTCTACTCTAGATAATATTCAGCTATTTACTATAGCGAACGTAAATCACGTTACGTAAAATAGTTCGCTTGATTTATTATTGTATTGATGTTTATTTTGGAGTAATATCTTCTAATAAATCCTTAGATATAAGGTCGTCTCAAATGGAGTAAATTAAAATATAGGTCATGTATTTTTTTCCTAGATAAAAGTACTTATGTGAATTATATCAATATATCTAGGCACTGATAGATAGAACAATGTTTTATTTAGTGAATAATATACAAGAGTTGAATATGTATTTCGGTTGTCACTCTATTTTACAAGTACTTATTCGATTTGATTTGCTGTATGATTCTGAATTGGAAACAATAATAACAAAAAAAGTCTCTTTTGTAATCGAACATAATATAGGCATTTCTGAACCCACTTCTTTATTAGGAGTCAATCAATCTGCCTAGCCTTTTCCCAACTATGTTGGGGTCGGCTTCCAGTCTAACCGGATGCAGCTGAATACCAGTATTTTACATGGAGCGACTGCCTATCTGACCTCCACAACCCAGTTACTGGGTAATACGATACCCCTTGGTAAGACTGGTTGTCAGACTTTCGGGCTTCTGACGACCCGTAACGACTGTCAAAGATCCACGAATAACACCCGGGACCAACGGCTTAACGTGCTTTCCGAGGCACGGAGGAATCTCGCTATGTAAAGATGGTCACCCATCCACTGACCAACCCCGGCAAGCGTAGCTTAACCTGACGGATCGACCCGTGCGGCTGTTGTTACTTAGCCACGAGCTCCCCTTTTTCTTTATTAGGAGTATAAAGATGAATTAATTTGGAAGAATTGTACTATTACAAAATACTACAATTTCGAGTTAGTTAGACCATGCGACAAAGAATCGGAAGAATAATCCATATTATACGGACAGTAAAGATCATATTGGCATCACAAACTCTTGTGACTGTGATGCACCACGCCTTCATGCCATTGGTGGATTTTGGACGCCATTTCTTTTTGACAATGATTTTCACCAGATGCAACATGATTTTTGAGGCGAAACCACGTTTTTCTTTGTGAAACTGTCTTATCACGAAATAATACCACGAGTATTATTTTGTGTTGATTCACTATAGAAAAAATGCGTAAATTTTGCTATCGGATTTTGACTGGATTTGCACTTTATATGTATCATTACGAAATGACTACTAAACTGAACTTCGACAAACCGAAATACGACAAGATTTTATTTCGACAGTACGGAACTCCGACAGGTCTTCATTTCAACAATACATTAGTTTGAAATACCTTAAGTCCGACACTACTGTACTCCGACAAAACGTTTCTGCGACGTGACATAACTAGGAAACGATGCGACTTCGACGACATACTTCTTCGACATCAATGCTGGTCCGACATGAGCCGATTTCGACATACTCTACTTCGGCATGCTGCACTTCGACAATATAATGTTCTTTTAAAATACATGTTATTATTAGTTCCATCATTATTATTCAGCTGCATCCGGCTAGACTGGAAGCCGACCCCAACGTAGTTGGAAAAAGCCTAGGCAGATTGTTATTATTAGTTCCATAACATGTATTTTCAACATTCCATAACGTATGGAAGTGCTTAAAAGAAGATGGATGTATGTGGCTGACTTTATTCTTCAATAAGTTGTTGCATGAAGGAGGGATTCCACAAGAATGGTGCAATAGTTCGCTAGTGCCCATTTACAAGAACAAAGGTGATGTACAGGACTGCAACAACTATCGAGGAATAAAGCTCATGTCACATAGTATGAAGGTATGGGAGAAAGTAATAGAGAAAAGACTGCGAGAGGAGAGTGAAATTACCCCGAACCAGTTTGGGTTTATGCCAGGTCGAGGAACAATGGACGCCACTTTTGCACTCCGCCAATTGTGCGAGAAGTACAGACGTGCACACAAGAACTTGCACATGGTGTTCATTGATCTGGAGAAAGCGTATGATAGGGTACCTCGGGATGTGTTGTGGTGGGCCCTGAAAGAGAAAGGTTTGCCCGGGAAGTACGTAGAGTTAATTCGTGCTATGTACAGTCAATCTCGTACCTACGTCCGGTCGGCTGCTGGCAATACCGACGAGTTCAATGTGGCTGTTGGCTTGCACCAAGGGTCTGCTTTAAGTCCTTACCTCTTCCTGTTGATTATGGATGCTCTGACGTCGAATCTACAGGAAGAGGCACCCTGGTGCATGCTGTTTGCCGATGACATTGTTCTTGTCGGTGAAGATGTACCTGAGATTCGGAGCAGATTGGAGAAATGGCAACAGAAGCTGGAGAATGTTGGCTTGAAAATCAGCAGAACCAAAACCGAATACATGTTCTGCGATTTTGGCGGTATCTCCAGTGCTGGAGCCATAGCGCTTGATGGCGCGCTTCTCCCAGTCTGCTCCGACTTTCGGTATCTCGGTTCACTCGTCCAAAGCGATGGCGAAGTAGATCGGACGGTTAAGCACAGAATTAACACTGGATGGATGAAATGGCGGCAGGTCACGGGAACAATCTGCGACTCCCGCATTCCCCTTAAACTTAAGGGGAAGATATATAAAACAATGGTTAGACCTGCTGTCTTGTATGGATCAGAATGTTGGGCCACAAAAGGGATGAATGAAAAGCAACTGCATGCAACTGAGATGAGAATGCTAAGAGGAATGTGTGGTGTTACACGAATGGATAGAATAAGAAATGAGTACATAAGAGGAAGTTTGAAAGTGGCACCGGTGACTGAAAAGTTGTGCGGAAATCGGTTGTCATGGTATGGGCATGTGATGCGGAGGAAAGAGGAAAATGTGGTGAGGAAAGTTTTGAGTATGAATGTCGATGGCTATAAGAGTAGGGGAAGACCAAAGAAACGATGGATGGACTGTGTGAAAGATGACATGGCTAGAAAGGGTGTGACTACCGAGATGACGACTAATAGAGAAGTATGGAAAAAAAGGACATGTTGCGCCGACCCCAAATAAATTGGGATAAGGGCAGGAGAATGATGAACACCATTCCTCATCCTTCGATTCCTACATTATCCCAATTTGTTTGAGGTCGTCGCAACATGTTTTTTTGTTCCATACTTCTCTATTAGTCGTCATCTCGGTAATCACTCCCTTTCTAGCTATGTTTGACGAGTTCAGTTGTTTCCCAATGTCGCAGAATAATTTCAAATTAGCGTCGTGTCGATTTAAGATATTGTTTAGTTTAGTTTCGAAGTGGAGCATGCCGGAGTAGAGTACTTATGTATAAGTATCTGTATTAATGTATGTATAAATTGTATGTATATATGGTACACCACAGACTACCTACAGTATTCTCTCCTTTCTCCCCATAATCCATCCAAAGGTTGTCTGTAAAAGATCGCTTTTAGCGATAAGACCGCCCATTGTGTCACCCTATGTAAAATTTCAACATTTATATCTGTAATTTTTATGGTGTGCATAATAAAGAGTATTCTATGTATCTATCTTTCTACCTATGTCGAAATCGGCTCATGTCGGACTAGCATTGATGTCGAAGAAGTATATAGTCGAAGTCGCAGCATTTCCTAGTTAAGTCACGTTCCAGAAACGCTTTGTCGGAGTACAGTAGTGTCGGACTTAAAGTATTACGAACTAAGTAATGTATTGTCGAAATGAAGACCTGTCGGAGTTCCGTATTGTCGAAATAAAATCTTGTCGTCGTCAATAGGTCAAAAGTTATAAAAGTTTCAATGATACCCTGAAGAAAATGTTCGTTTTGAGTTGCAAAAGTATTCATCCAACAGCGATATAATTAATTGAGTGCGTTTAGAAATTCTTTAAAAAATTGTGAATTTATTAAGGAATCTCTTAGCTCATAATGTCTTCCTAAACAAAACATTTAAGCTGGTATTGTCACATTAATTTGTGTGTTAAACAGAAACCATTTCGATTTTCCTCGTAGGAACATTTCGTCGCGAGTGCCATCTTTTCCAGAAACAGTCACATATTATCACTTTTACATCACGTGTGTATTCTCCGAAAGGGCGTAACATTTATTTTTTCCCTTCTTGGAAATGTATCAATCTGTCTAGCTTTTCCCAATAGTGTTGGGCTGGCTTCCAGTATAACTGGATGCAGCTGAATACTAGTACAGTTACCGGCCATAAATATTGCACATGGATTTTTACAGTTGCCGGCCGTAAAAGCACATGAAACAAGTAGGTATACGTAAAAGTACATAAATAACGTACTACAATAGTACTACATACATATATACACATTACTATACACACATACATACATATATACATCGTATATATGTAGTTACGTATTTAACGTACGTAAATCCCATGTGCAATATTTACGGCCGGTTACTGTATTTTACATGGAGCGACTGCCTATCTGACCTCCACAACCCAGTAACTGGATAATACCAATGGTAATTCGGATACCCCTTGGTAGACAGGTTGTCAGCCTTTCGGGCTTCTGACGACCCGTAAAGACTGTCAATGTTAAAGATCTACAAATGACAGCTGGGACCAATGGCTTAACGTGCTTTCTGAGCCACGAAGAAGTCTCGGTTTGTAGGTAAAGATGCATGGTTACCTATCCACGGAACAACCCCGGCAAGTGTAGCTTAACCTGATGAATCGACTCATGCAGCCATTAATATTGTTAGCGACGAGTACCTTCTTGGAAATGTATGTATACGCATGGCTACAGATCAAGCTATACAATTCCAGTATAAGCTGATCTCACATTGTATAGAATTTCTTTACAATGAGAGGTCAGTGTAAACTGGTAATGTATAGGTTGATGTGTAGCCGTGTGTACCCAAATTAACCTAAGATAGGTTAATTTGGGTACACACGGCTACACATCAACCTATACATTATTAATTAATATTATATCCATTACTCACGCTAAAACTGTAATTTTACAACAAAACAACCCAGGAATTGAATCTCACCACATCGTCACCCACGCTTACGACACTAGGACCAATGAAATAACGGTTTTAACTAATTATCTAAGTATACTAAATAGTAAATATTTAACTAAAATTAAATAGTCACTGTCACTGTAACTAATTTCGACGTTCCTCGTACGCACATCGTCGCGTGCGCATCATTCTTGGAATGCGTCGTGAAATAATATATAGTAACGACATTAAATTGACATATTCTAAGAACACACAATTAATTTTCCACGCATATCATTATGTTTCTTTGGGGAATGAAAATGTAAAATGTAGTTTGAATTTGAATGCGGTTACGGAATGCTAGTAAATTTTTCACTTCATTAATTCCAAGGCCAAGCAAGTTTCAAAATTATAACTAACATAACATAACACCTTAGTTCCCCGAAGGGGGTGAGTACAGAAATTCATTATGTGTACCTTTTTCAACTTAATCGGTCCATTAGATTCGGAGCAAATTGGCTGTGACAGATGGACAGACAGACACACGAGTGATCCTATAAGGGTTCCGTTTTTTCCTTTTGAGGTACGGAACCCTAAAAAAAACAATAACATTGCCCGACCGCGTATATACAACGTGTAACGTTAAATGTGCAAAACCTCTTAAGCGGTCATTGTACTCATCATTATTGTTGTCGCTTCGAAGACAGGCATACATATTTGCACATAAAATAAGTTATTTTGATTTGTGAATTTATTGTTAGTTGATTTATTTTAAAGAAAACATAGTTAATTAATAATCTTTTAAGAGCTATTCAAATACATATTTAAAATGATCTTATTTAGGTGGCAGCACTGGTTTCGCGCCATTATTGTTCCGTTGCACACTTCCGGAGCAATGGTGGGGCGATACTTGCCACGCCGATATTTTTGGAAGCGTGATCGGCGGTGGCCAGTTGGTGGTAGTACTGAGTGCGTGTAACATCTTCGGAATTTTTAGAAAATAGTGTGGTTAAGTGTGATTATATTTTAGACTAGAAAACTAGAAAATAAAGTTATAATTATTGTGTACGTGTGCAGTTTGATTAAAGTACTTTACATCAGAAGTGGTACGGGAACGCGCCCAGATGCCGCGGAGCCGCAAGCGCACTCGAGAGAAAAGAGGTGCGTCAAAAATAAGTCGTACGAGTAGCTCATCATCGAGCTCTGGTTCGCCTTCGCCCAGCAGCAGCAGCTCTGATGGACACAGGCGTAGGAAAAAGAGACGCACCAGCCGTGCGTCTCCCGCAGTAAGCCAAAATGTTATTTTATCTTCAGTGATTCCTGATTTTGATCCATTAGTGGACGACATTGAAATGTGGATAAATGTTGTGGAAGCCAATGCGCGTGTTTTTCGTTGGTCTGATCGTGTCCTACAATATCAAGCTTTGCAAAAATTACGTAATACTGCTAAAACATGGTATGACTCGCTTCAAAAAAATAAAACACGATGGACTACCTGGAAATGGAAGGATTGGCGTAATACACTGTTAGACACATTTCAAATAAAGCGTAATATGTATTGTTTGCTAAAAGACTTGGTCCAAACGAAACCCTTGGATGGCCAGTCATTATATGAATTCTATTTTGTACAAAAAGGCAAGATTGACAAGATGAGATTGTCATTTTCTGATCAAGATATTATTTCAGTAATCGTAGGATCAATTGGCGATAAAAATATAATCACTGCAGCAGATGCTGGTAATTTTAAATACTGTGATGAGTTGGCCTCATTTTTACATGGGAAAATTCATGTTGACCCGGAACAAAAGTCTGTTCAGAAGCATAACAATTTTCACGGTAAAAATTCAACTCGCTTAATCGGTAGTAATGTTGAGAAAAAGACGGACAGTTCTTCCAACTATAGTGGAGTACCAATACATAGTTCTGTTTCCAATGCTGGTTCAAATATAACATGTTTTCGCTGTGGTGAACCAGGTCACAAAAAGACCAGCTGCAGTCAGAAGGATAATGTAAAATGTAATGTATGTAATAGATTTGGTCATTTGGAGCTTGCATGTAGGTTTAAACCTAAAATGAAACCTGAAAAGGATAGCGAAGTCAAATTAATTGTTGAACTTACACCTAAGGATAAATTTTATAAGGCAATTGTAATTAATGGATGTAAACGACAGGCTTTTATTGATATGGGCAGTGGTTGTTCTCTGATAACGTCTTCTTTGGCACGTCAGTTAGACCTTGCAATTTACCAATTAACTAAACCTGTTTTATTAACAGGATTTAAAACAGATTCTTGCTCTGAGGTCACACATGGGGCACAGGTTGATATTATGGTTGATAATGCTGAGCTTAATGTGGTTCTATATATTTGTGATGAATTAGCTGGCTGTCCTATTTTAATTGGTAGGAATTTTACGGAGGATAAAAGAATTATGTATGCACGTGTAGGAGATAGCCTTTCTTTTCGTCCCATAAGTAATTATCACGTCGCTTTAATAGAGTCTTCTATGTTTAACCCTGATTCTGTTGAACACATATCTGTGTTAAATGAAATATTTTCTAGATACCCTCGGGTTGTTTCAAAAGATTTAAAATCGTTAGGACAGACTTCTTGTGTTGAGCTAGACATTGAATTAACAACTAATAAACCTGTGTACCATAGACCCTACCGCATGTCTGAATCCGAAAAGACGGCCACTAGGGAAATTATTGATGACTTATTAAAAAATGGAATAATTCGCGAAAGTAATTCCGCTTATGCCAGTCCGATTCTGTTAGTTGATAAACCTTCGGGCGAAAAACGTATGTGCATTGATTATAGATCACTAAATAAAATTACTGTCAAAGAGAAATACCCAATGCCCATTGTAGAAGACCTTATAGATAAACTTAGAGGATGTAAATGCTATACATCTATTGATTTAAAAAGTGGCTACTATCAGATTAATGTTAGTGAAAATTCTATTGCTAAAACCGCATTTATTACGCCTGATGGCCATTTTGAATTCATGAGAATGCCATTTGGGTTATGCAATGCACCTTCTGTATTCCAAAGGTTAATGAACACTGTTTTGGGTAAACTACGCTTTGGTAAAGTTATTTGTTACATGGATGATCTATTGATAGCGACAGAGTCTGTGGATGAGAATATTAGGCAGTTAGACGAAGTATTAAAAATATTGCAAAATAATGGTTTGACCATAAATTTGGAGAAATGTCACTTTTTCCAGAGCTCTGTCAACTTCCTTGGGTACGATATTTCTGAAGATGGTATACGTCCAGGTAAAAAAAAATTAAAGGCAGTAGAAGACTATCCTGAACCTAAAAATGTGCACCAAGTAAGACAATTTTTAGGTCTAATTAATTATTTTAGAAAATTTATAAAGAATTGTGCTATTATAGCAAAACCGTTGACAAAGCTCTTGAAAAAAGACATCACATGGGAGTGGGGATCCGATCAAGTCTCAGCGGTCAATAAATTAAAAGACGAGTTGTTACACAATGCTTTATTAAAAATATATGACCCCAAATTACCTACTATTTTATACACTGATGCCAGTCGCGATGGTATGGGCTGTATACTGACTCAAGCTACTGATAGAGGTGAAAAACCAATCCAATTTTATAGTCGACAGACTACCAATGAGGAGAAAAAGTACCATTCCTTCGAGTTAGAGTTTTTAGCAATAGTTGTGGCACTTCAAAAATTCCGTCACTATTTATTGAGATCCAATTTTAAAATTTATACAGATTGCAATGCTGTTAAATGTACAATAAATAAGCAGGAAATTAATTCTAGAATCGGTAGGTGGGTATTACTTACACAAGAATTCACTTTTGAAATAATACACAAACCTGGGGCTCAAATGCAACACGTTGACGCTTTAAGCCGAAATCCAGTTGATACAAATTCCACCCCCATATGCAATGAAAGTGTGTTGGCTATTACTGAAGCAGATTGGTTATTGTCAGTCCAATTACAAGACCCAAGTATTTGCGCAATAAGAGAAATATTAGAATCAGGTCAGGCCGAGCTTAATAAGAAAGTGTATAATGAGTATGAGTTGTTAGGTAATAAGGTATACCGTCGGACTGACTACGGTAGACGGTGGGTTGTCCCTAAACAATGTATTTGGCAAATTATTAAAGCTAATCATGACGACCTTGGCCATTTTGCCGTGGATAAGACAATTGAAAGAATAAAATCTTGTTATTGGTTTCCCAAAATTAAGAAAGTAGTATCCAAATATATAAAAAATTGCATTAACTGTATATACTATAAAAATATCCATGGCAAAAAGGAAGGCAAACTGTTTCCTATACCTAAATATGCAAAACCCTTTCATACGCTCCACATAGACCATCTGGGTCCATTTGTAAAGACCACGCGTAAAAATACCTATCTCTTGGTGACTGTTGACGCTTTTACAAAATTTGTATTTATATCTCCTGTTCGGAACACTAAAAGTCAAGTTGTTATTAACGAGTTAGACAAAATATTTAAGGTTTTTGGTAACCCTAAGCGTCTTATATGTGATGCTGGGAGTTCTTTCACGTCTAAGTTATTCGTTAAGTACTGTCAGGACAAAAATATACGACAACATGTTATAGCTACTGCTGTTCCACGCTCAAACGGTCAGGTGGAACGCTTTAATCGCACCATCCTTGACGCATTAAGAAGCATGGGTGCTAATACCAACTATGACAAATGGGACGCTCATATCACCAGTATACAACAAGGAATTAACAGTACCATTAATAAAACCACTTCAGCCATTCCTAGTGAAGTATTCTTTGGATACAGACTTCAAACTGATGCTGACATGTTGGCACAGGAAGATCAAGATCAATCTGTTGACGTCACATTATTGAGGAATAACGTCAACAGTCGTATTCAAGTCAGTGCAGATAAACAAAAGCAGGCTTTTGATTCAAAAAGAAAAATTGCTCACAGTTACAACGTCAACGATTTGGTAGTTATAAGAATTCCCAGTCAATCCAATGACGGGCAAAGTACCAAATTATTACCACTTTTCAAAGGACCTTTTCAGGTAACTGAAGTTTTAGGTCATGACCGCTATAAAGTAAAGGATATGCGTGGCGCTGAAAGAACAAGCAAGTGCTATGAGGGGACCACGTGTGCCGAAAATATGAAACCTTGGATCAAGTTGGCAGACCTAGACGTTGACGGTTCGGAAATGGCCTAAGATGTTGTCAGGTATTTATTAAACTCAAATAATGATTGAATTTACTAAAAATCTTGTCTTAAAAAGTATTTACTACTTGTCATAAGCTGTCTAGTGCATTTGCTTCAAACATATTCTGGTATTTGGATTATTTTAGGTTACAGTATTTATTCGTGTAAAATAAATCTGTAACAAATAAGTTTGGGGTTTGTAGTGATATGCAACTAGGGTTGGCCAAAGGCATCGCCTAGGGAAAACTGCAAACTCTAAACATAACTGACCGCTGATGGAACAGTTAGATACATGCAAATACCAACATATGTTAGGTTAATAGGTCTTTTGAATTGGGGTCTTTCTCTGCTGGCCGCTGATGGAATAGTAGAGTAGACGCTCAATTCGAAAGAGGCTTAACATAAATGTCATGTTAATAGGTATATTGAATTGGGGTCTTTCTCTGCTGGCCGCTGATGGAATAGTAGAGTAGACATTCAATTCAAAAGAGTAATCGCATCTTTACTCTTTGAAATATTGTGACTTAATTGTTTATATTTTGTTTTCAGCAATTGCACCAGACTGGGACGCTATCCGGGGACGGATGCGTGCGCAGGACGGCCGGATGTTGTCGCTTCGAAGACAGGCATACATATTTGCACATAAAATAAGTTATTTTGATTTGTGAATTTATTGTTAGTTGATTTATTTTAAAGAAAACATAGTTAATTAATAATCTTTTAAGAGCTATTCAAATACATATTTAAAATGATCTTATTTAGGTGGCAGCACTGGTTTCGCGCCATTATTGTTCCGTTGCACACTTCCGGAGCAATGGTGGGGCGATACTTGCCACGCCGATATTTTTGGAAGCGTGATCGGCGGTGGCCAGTTGGTGGTAGTACTGAGTGCGTGTAACATCTTCGGAATTTTTAGAAAATAGTGTGGTTAAGTGTGATTATATTTTAGACTAGAAAACTAGAAAATAAAGTTATAATTATTGTGTACGTGTGCAGTTTGATTAAAGTACTTTACATTATGAACAACTTTTACTATGGGACCAAACCTGAAATCGCAAAAAAAAAATCAGCTGTTCTGTACATTTTGACGAATTATGCGAACAGAAATGTACTGAACAACTGATTTTTTTTTCGCGATTTCAGTTTTGGTCCCATAGTAAAAGTTGTTCATAATGATGAGTACAATGACCCCTTAAGAGGTTTTGCGCATTTAACGTTACACGTTGTATACGCTGCCCGACCTGGGAATCGAACCCAACACCTTATGCTCAGCAGTAGCGCTCGCGACCACCAGACCAACAAGGCAGTCAGTATAACTAACACCATCTAGGAAATCCAGACATTAATGTCGGCTGTGAGTTACAAAGTAAATTATAGTTTCTCCACATAGAACGAGGAAAAAGTAGCTTTAAAATATGTCGAGTACAAGAATTAATTCTGAATAGCGCACGAGTGCGGGCACACCTTAAGGCGCAACTATACGCCCATGACCTTGAGTGGTTAGCTTGCGAGTTCTGTTCTGAGCTCACGCAACGCGTCGTACTTCCAGCCAGTAATAGGACTCGCCCATCAAGGAGCGCTGTCCCAAATTAGACGCATTATTAATTTATTATACATAAAACAAAAGGTATTTTAATAAAACACGTACACTAAAAGATAAATAATTAAATTACCTTTAAAATGGTGAAGGTTTCATAAAAATATGCTTGCTAGTTTTTGCGTGATTCTCAGTCTTTTATCTGCGTTAGACATAACTTTACAAATTAATTACACTATATTATTGTATAAACATAATCTAAAATATTTACATATTAAATTATTAAGAAAATGCTCTTTTAACAATTTAACATATATTTTTTCCAAATCATTAACACTACTCGCTTAGACGTGATCTTCAGTTTAAAATCATCAAAAGTCAGATAGCGTTGCCTTAATAGCTAGAAGACTGTTTTCTCAGTAATACACTCTTTGATGATGGACGTCACGCTGCAAGCGCTACTGATATATTATGTGTCGTGACTAGATCTTAGAATTGATCATTTCATGAAGTGTTAAGTCATTTCAAGAAATGGCCAACTAAAATTGACCATATCGAGAATGGGTCTTATCGCGATATTCCTTTTTACGAGGTAAACATTTACCTATTTGTTTCCCGACGTTTCGACCGCCTTGCAGCGATCGTGGTAACGGGAGGGATCGCTGCAAGGCGGTTGAAACGTCGGGAAATAAGTAGGTATACCTGTTTACCTCGTAAAAAGGAATATCGCAATAAGACCCGTTCTTGATATTGTTTTATATGGTGTACAAATCGCGAAAGTTTAAAATTGACCATACTATTGTCATCAAATGGATGGACTGTGTGAAAGATGATATGGCTAGAAAGGTAGTGACTACCGAGGTGACGACTAATAGAGAAGTATGGTAGAGAAAGACATGTTGGGCTGACCCCAAATAAATTGGTATAAGGGTCCCTATCCCTAATGATGATGATGATGATGAAGATATTCCTTTTGAAACTGTTTTATTTGTCTTAACTCACTTTGGAGGAGCTAGTATAATAATGCAGACTTTGTTTAATCTACACAAATAAATTAAATTGAAGTGTCTGTTTCTAAACTTAAAATAACAGACGGTTACTAAATGTAATGAAAGTACATACGGTACTTATGTATAACAAAAAAAAATTTTTTTTTAATTTTTGTCTGTCTGTTTGTTTCGGCTAATCTCTTAAATGGCTGGACCGATTTTGACGGGACTTTCACTGGCAGATAGCTGAAGTTATAAGAAGTAAGTAAAGATACTTTTATTTTATAAAAAAAACTAGGGTTAGGGCAAAAAAAATTAAAACCCATGAAATTGTGAACAAAATCCAATTCAAATAGTTGTTTTCCAATATCCACGCGAACGAAGTCGCGTCTACAATATAAACTGATTAAAAATAGTTGTCTTTAAAATATTTCTCTCTGTTTAAAATCGTCAAGTGCACTATAATATTGCATGCGTCACATCGTACCGTAAAAGATTCAATTTTCAGTTTGACGCAAGCCGTGACGTAAACGCACACGTAAACGTTATCTACTATGAACTAGTTCTATATTATCAAACGGAATAAGCCGCAGACTTATCAGAGCATCATGCCTGTATTCCAGAAAGAGATAGGCAGGCAGGGGTACCATCGCGGACATTTGCGGTGAACCACTTTTGAACCTTATTACTATAGTAAGGTCGAAAAGCGGTCCGCGATGGTATATCCACATTTTGAAATTATGTTTAAGTCCTATGGCAAAGAGCTTTTGCCATCAACCACGCTAAAATCCAGACTCTGGACTGACCGAAACCGAACTCTATCCAACCAGGGTCGAAACAAGGATCCCAAGGTCAACAGTCGCGTTTGCGACGACTGCGAATACTTTTCTAAACATGGTTATCCTAACGTTCTTTTTTTTTGTGGATGGGAACTCACCAAATGACTTCTCCCGCTCTGGGCGCAGCAGGAAGGCGTGTCACACTTTTACTGACTAAAACCCACCCGTGTGCCGTCAGTTGCCTGTGCCAGGGCCAGGGTATCTCTTTCAAACAACCCGCGACCCCCCGGCGGCCCTGACTTCTTGATACATCCAAGACACAACAAAAAAAACTCAAAACTAGCGGGCTATGGCCACAAGGCCATAGCCCGCTCCATTTCACCTGACAGACATTTCTGCTACTGAAGGTAAGTAGGAAAATACATTCATTTAGCACTGACTAAAAGGCAGAGATGGGCTCGTGGCTAAGTAATAACAGCCGCACGGGTCGATCGATCAGGTTAAGCCGCGCTTGCCGCGGTTGGTCCGTGGATGGATCCTTGTCTTGGACAGCATGTTAAGCCGTTGGTCCCGGCTGTCATTCTTAGATTTTTGACAGTCATCAGGGTCCTCGGGCGGCCAACGAGTGCTACGTCAAAATTGGTCGCAGTAACAAAATAGGACACTCCGACAGTTATAAACCACTTTTATGTAACTACTAGCGGACCCGACAGACGATCCGAGAACCCGACTGCAGCGCCACCTACTGGGTCCAATTGTGTTTTTAAGCCATCCAGGAACTCATTGAAAAATACACACAAAATTTTATCTAAATCGGTCCAGCCGTTTAGGAGGAGTTACGTGACAAACACACGCAAAGAAGAATTATATGTATTACAAAAGCTATATCCCTACATACATGGATATAACTGTATCACGGCTACTATATAAAGGGTTATTTGTAAAACACCAGCAACCTCTTAAGAGGTCATTGTACTCATCATTATGAACAACTTTTACTATGGGACCAAACCTGAAATCGCGAAAAAAAAAACAGCTGTTCAGTACATTTTGACGAATTATGCGAACATAAATCCTAACCTCATAATAGTCACCAATTCTTAAAATAACTCCAAACTGCCCGCCCATGCACTTGAAAAAAACATTTAGTCTTCCAAAATCTTCAAACATATTTTTTCACCATAAAAATTTGATCCAAAGTGCCACTCAAACTGAAATTAATCCATCTTCGTCTACGTCGTATCAGTTTCCTATATTCCACATACATTGCGTACTAACTTTGTTCAATATCA
This sequence comes from Cosmia trapezina, assembly GCA_905163495.3. Taxonomy (NCBI): domain Eukaryota; kingdom Metazoa; phylum Arthropoda; class Insecta; order Lepidoptera; family Noctuidae; genus Cosmia; species Cosmia trapezina. The sequence continues at coordinate 17,622,866 of LR991041.1, forward strand.
AGTCATGTGGTTACAAAACTGGCAATGTATAACGAGCTTAAGATTTTTTGTGCTACCAGCTGTGGTCGGTCGCCGAATGACATATGTCAGGGTATGACAAGCATTTTAATATTATCTAGTCGGTTTCTCGATTCCATTACTGGTGGAGGGCATATTCTGGTCTGTAGTTTGGTGGAGACGTATTTTTTTTTTGTGGAGACAGTTTTTAAATAAGTATAGTGTAACATCAAACTTTTTAAACTTTCGCGATTTGTACACATTATAAAACAATATCGAGAACGGGTCTTATCGCGATATTCCTTTTTACAAGGTCAACAGGTAGTAGTACCAACTTGTTTCCCGACGCGTGACGTTAAAAGGAATATCGCGATAAGACCCGTTCTCGATATTGTTTTATAATGTATAGCGTAGGTTCTTGTTTTGAATGATGGTCTGGATTTTGTTACTTTTGTGATTCGATCGAGACATTCATCCTTGTTTTTTGAACAGATACAGGAGTAGTTTTTCAGGGATATGTAGTTTGATATCTAGAACTTAAGTTTAAAAAACTAATGTGTAATTTATACCTCACTAGCACAACAAATCAATTGTTAATCAATCAAGGAAGAGCGAGGTTTATCCCATCACAAGTATCTTCGGATTACTTTCTGGGAAACCCCGACAACTTAATTGTATAGATTTAAGATAATAAACACATTTTTATTTTTTTTTTTTATAAACATATATGAAATGTGTAGGAGGTACGTTCCTACCAAATAAAAAGTTGTTATTTTCGGAAAAAAAAAAAAAAAAAAAAAAAAAAAAAAAAAAAAAAACTAACCCGACTACGGAAAACTAAAAGTGATCTAAATAGACGAAACGAGAAAATAGACAGAAATCAAGACATAGGTACAAAAACCAGTCAAGTGCGTGTCGGACCACGCACAATGAAGGTTTCCGTAGTTGAAAAGAATTTATACCAAAAACAAACTTAACATTGTAGTTGAAAAACATGTTCCCCATACATTGTTATACGACACAGTCAATTCTCCAAATGGAAAAGTTGTTGTAATCCCAAACAAAAAAAAAAATGTGATAAAATTAACTATTTTAGAACTCCTTCCTTTACGGCTGTGAGACCAAGCTTCTTGCCAAATTTCATGATTATAGATCAACGGGAAGTACCCTAAAGGTTTTGATTTATTTTCGAGTATCAAAATATGACGTATTATTTATGTTATGTTTAAGTTCCATGTAATAGGGGGCGAGTCTATTTGCCATCAACCGGGCGCAAATACAGACTCCGGACTGCTACTAAGAAATTCCTGATAGAAAAACACTTTGCCCGACCTGGGAATCAAACCCAAGACTTCATGCTCAGTAGTACCGACCATTAGGCCACGAGGCAGTCGTCATATCTTTATAATATATGTACTTATAATCACTAAGTACACACATGCAGGCACAAAATAGATCGCTCTAATCCTCCCCAAACACATGTCAATTAAAATATAATACACCATTACTAAAATTAAGCCTTATTGACGTGTATTGGAATAACTCGATACAATAAATAAATCCGTTAACTATTGTTGGAGGCACGTTCTGGATTTAGGCTAAACCCGCACTGTGATAAAAAATCGCGCGAAATTTTTATCGCCATTCATTCACACATTAATGGTAGATTTGTTTGTACACGCAGTACACGCACTAGTCGTCGTAAAAAATCTGTGATTTGAATTTTTGATAGAAATTCGACGCGAATTAGATTCGCACCTCACTTGCGAATCTAAATCGCGCGAATATTTCCTGGAGTACGGGGTTGTATGTTGTCCATTGTAGTCCATTGAGATCTGTGTCTCAGCTAAGATCTGCATAGAGCTGACAAAAATTGCAAGGAATTTCATTCGCAATGCGTGACCGCTAAAGCAGCGTAACGTAGCCCACAGGGGGTACACACGATATTAGCCCTTGTTTATAAGTCACTAGCTTTTGGCAGCGGCTTGGCACGCGTTTATTATACATATAAACCTTCCTCTTGAATCACTGTATCTATTAAAAAAACCGCATCAAAATCCGTTGCGTAGTTTTAAAGATCTAAGCATACATAGGGACAGACCACGGATATCGACAGACAGACAGCGGGAAGCGACTTTGTTTTATACTATGTAGTGATAGTGATAATAGAGATTTAAGCCGCTTGAATCCGAGGTAAGCTGGGTATAATAGATGTTAATTCAAATTCAGTACACTCATTGTAAAAGCCTCGAGAGTAAAAATCGCGCGGTGAGATTTCGCAGTGCGGGTTTTAGCCTTAGCGATATAGCTGCGATACAAAGTGTGGTTAAACGATAATACTGTTTACTGTTTTAAGTACTAACTGTCGGTTAATTGAAAAGGGTGTTAAAGAGATTATCGGGAAATTATAATCTCTTTATAGTCTATAAGGCTTTTAATGGAATATGAGCCTCTCTATTATACAGGATAATTTTAGCAACACGAATCACTAGTAGTAAGTAGGAGTATACTGATACAGTCCGCGAGACCTAAGCTGAACTTTGCATTTGTGTGAGTGCACATAGATAGTGTAGGTGTTACGTCGGCCTAGAGCGCGACGCGTCATTTGCTTGGTTTAAAACCGGTTTATACTGCTTTTTGTCAATCGGCCTGAGGCGCGATGCGTCCCTAACGCGACGCAAATCCGCTTCTTTGGTGATCACTCACACAAATGCAAAGCTCAGCTTAGGCCTCGCGGACTGTACTACTACGCCGATGTAATTACAAGCATAAATTGGTATAATTAAGCTTTTTTCAATGCACCAAAAAAGTTGTAATAAAACACCATATTATACTTACGCTTCGATCATCCCGGAGTCTGGGCATTGTACCCGGTTGATGGCAATAGTCTCGCTACCTCTATCACATGGAACATAAAAACATCTGGAGAAAAATGGCGGTTAAATTCTATTGGGGGGGGCTGTTGGTTGGCGGTTTGTGTGTCTTGTTTCTGTTGCCTTGTTTGCTATTTTTTATAGTTTATCTTTTGAAGTAATAAATGGTAAATGATTACGAATTTTGAAAATGTACGGTCGAATGTCGACAATCACAACCTTACAGAATAGGGATGGTTTATGAAAAAGGCAGCGAAACGGAAGTGTCATTAATCTCGTGTAGTGGCTACATGTGTCGCCATCAGACTCTGATACCGAAGAGTGAAGGGGGAAAACATGCTAAGGGGAGCTTTAGAGGGATAAATTAAGTCTTGCTACATTGGTAGATAGATTTAGGGTGCATTTCTGAACGCAACAGCACATCTAAACCGCGTTCGAGAGTTCAGATTCATTGGTCAAATTCGCCCTTAAGCTTGATGGTACGGTCAACAACAGAAGTCAGTTAACACTGCTACTTTTTGACATCATCAAAATTAACACAAAATGATACGATAAACTGTTTGTTTTTTTCGTTTAACTGTCAAGAGTTAATGTTCTTAAAATTTGAAGTACTTCTTCGTTCTTCGTTCGTTCCGATTTCAATTAAATATTTCGCTTAATAATTAAGATTAAAAAACTGCAAGTGTTAATCGACTTTTGTTGCTGATCTACCGAGCGTTGAGTTACACGGTTATTGACAAAGCGTGCACTGACTGGTCAGGTCCACACAATGCTGTGTGCTTCTTTCCTCAAAAGACAATGTCACAAACACTAATCTACATGGTCCTCATAAGAACAGACCAAGATAATGTTTGGAGTCTGGACTTTAAAAGAGACTGTGACCTCTGAGTTTCGGTGTTTCATTACAGAGTGGTTGGTTAGGAAACACCGGCCTCATCATTGGTACATGTGTTTTTTAAAACCAATTTAAGTACAGAAATAAAAAACTTTTTTACAAAAAAAAAACTGACTTCCGAAAAAAACACTACAATGTAAAAAATAACTTTTTCGGAAGTCGGTGTCTTTGGTTTTGTATTTTCGTTTTTTTTCACTGACTTCCGAAATTAAAGTTATTTTTCAATTTTTAGTATTCATTTTGGAAGTTAGAGTTTTTTTGTTTTTGTAAAAAAGTTTTTCTTTTTCACTTTTTATTTGTGGTACCTACCCCTCACAAATTCGGGTAACCTGCTATGTAAATTACAGTGACAGGAAGTTATTATAACATCATCCACATAGACTAAGTGGGAAAAATTCGTATTATTGAAGATAACTCAAAAACTACCAATACAAGTTTAATAAATTTTACATGAGACCAACTTCGAGGTATACCCTTCCGAATAAAATAAAAATCGTTCAAATCGGACTACTCTGTAAAAAGTTAACTTAAGTACATACAAAAAATCATGTTCGACTTGAGAACCTCCTCCTTTTTTTTTTCATCGGTTAAAAATATAATTTATCATCATTTATCATTTAACCCCCGTACCATAATCATTTGCAGGGCAGTTTCAGCGCTGGACAGTTCCAGATATCAGTTCCGTACAGTTGCACCGCACATGGTTCAAAATCGCTTGACACATCACTTCTAATATTGACCTGATTTGTGGCTACTTGTGTCTCCATCAGACTCTGATACTTAAGGGTGAAGGGGAAAAACATGCAGAGGGGAGATTTAGCCGAAAGAGGGGTGAATTGAGTCAAGTTGATGGTAAATATGAATGGGGAGAATCTGGTACATAAGTGTTTGTCGGTTGGGTTACGCATTGTTTGGACTATTCGTAAAAAAGCAATGGTTGAAAGTTAATAATTATTATTATTACTTTATTTCATTTACCTACAAACATATAATTCACATTTTTAAATATCTTTATAAAAACACAAAATGAAAAAAAAACATTTAAAAATATAAAATTAAAGCCCACCGGTATCGGGAACAGGGTCCAAGCTACCGGCGGTCAGGGCTGCTGAGAGAGGAACCTCCTAACGATACGCGCCGTGTCCAGAAGTACCGCTGTCTGGATCAAGTCCTACCTACCTACAAGTCCTCTTAGGCTTTTCTCAAAATATGTAGTTAAAAAAAAAGGTTAATTCACAAAAAGAAAAATACAGAAACACATTAAGTTAAAAATATAATATCCTAAAGTTTTAAGTTTAATATTAAGTTTTTTAATAGTTTTAGTTAGTTTAGGATATATTTTTAACTTAATTATAGGTACTCTTTAACCGATGCTAATAAACGTCAAGTCGAAACACATCTATAATGTAGATTACAACTCCTTACAAGTTGCAAAATACATACAAAATGTATATAACCCTGTCTCTTAGACTAGGATAGCCGTATTCTAAGAGACAGTGTTCGAGCAAATAATTATTAAACATGAATTTAAAAAAGAAAAAAAGTACGTAAAGAAATAAAATACGTTTATTTGCGGTAAACATGACGCAAGGAGAGAATACAAATACGAAAAGAACAAGTTGGGGGAAAATTTGCGTCACATCCAAGCAAAACGGCCATCGCTCAGCATAATGCTGCGACCCTATGCGAGACAGAGCCCAAACGCTGGTTTTTAGCCAGTACCAATACGAAGGCAGAAGACGATAAACCTTTTAAACTATTTAACTTGAAACTAAAACAGAACATCATATCTTTAGACAAAATAAGAACTACTTCCATTTCCCAACTGAAGGACATTCCTAGAAACAACATACGCACGCGGTGCAGCTTGTAATGTTATCCTAACGAAATGATATGTTTCCCCGCCCACGCCCACAACTCTAGAATTATATTTGAGCGGAACATACGGGAGAATATCGTGAGCGTTCCTGCTCTGACAAACATTTATTGAAAATGTGCATCTAGACGTGAATTTTGCTTGATTTAAATAATGGAGTAATGCGTCATTATCAAATCAAATAAAATCATTTACTTCAGATAAAATATATCCATAGGTATCAGATCATAAAAAAATGATCATTATGAATGAATGAAATGCACCGACTCCGGCGTGGTTTGACCAGACTTGATTATTCGAATGAACCCAAAGATCTACACAATTATTTGCTTTATTTTGTTTTAAAAAACAAGTTCTTGTTGAAAACCCCTTTACTTACTACAAAACTGTCAGGTAAAGTCAAAATATTATTTATACTTGATTTGACTTGATTCCGATAGAAGAAATACCTACGTATTTCTTCTAAAAGTATGTCTGAAGTTGTAGCAATTTAATAAGGATAAGAAGAAATTATGCCTCATGTCATCTTTTAGTAGGTATATTCATTTTGAAGTCACCATCACAAATTAAACATAGTTTATTGAAAAAAGTGTTGTAACAGTTTTTCAGCTTAACAGCATTATGCTGAGCGATGGCCGTTTTGCGTTGATGTCACGCATATTTTCCCCCAACTTGTTCCTTTTCGTTTGTGTTCTTTTTTATAATTTTTTTTAATAAACGTACTTATTTTCTTCTTTTTTTACCACAATCCTTAAGTTGGTTATATAAATATTATCTATCAAAAAATCTACAACGCAAAGCAAACGCCCTAACTTCTACAAATCAGTACATCAATTTTCATCCAAAAATATATGTCAGGAATCGCGTGGGAGTATTAGAAGTGCCAACACATTCGGAGCCTTCCACCCGTCACTTACAATTGAGTTACAGACTTCACAGGTGAACACAGGTGTACTTCAAATTATGTATGAAGTTTCTATTTATAGTGTAGCTGGCTGATGAGATTTAGGTGAAGACAGCATATGAAATGAAAATACATAGGTATATGAATTTCCTCTACCAAAATTTAGGAAAAAGCTTAAAGCTACTGCTTAAAAAATTATTTACTCAATAAATGAGTGGTTACAGGAATAAGAATGTAACATTATTTAACGTTAAAAACTAATTTTTTACTGGTACTGGACACTGTAGATATCCCGGCAGATACTTTTTAATTAACATCAGTATGCATCTCATTATATGACTAAATACCCATTTTTTTTCATATTTTTTTTTATTATTATTATTATTACTTATTAAAGCTTCACATGCCATAACCAAGGCCAAATAATGTAACATTCCAACCACTGATTGTACTTTTAACTTTTTTGTTTTTTTTTTTTTACTTTCCGGCTAGAATCACATTATGCCACCGTATCCTCTCCGTCTCTTAGACGACCTATGTTGAACTTAGCTCTGCAAGTGGGTCATATTTGATGGTTTTTCAGTCAAGCTGCTATTTTTAACTCTAGTTCGTTCGTCACAAACGGTCAATTGCGTTCTTGACACACCTCTTTGTAGCATTTGCAGTTTTATGCATTCTCATTACAAACTATACTTTATATACCAGGATAAGTAGAGCGTAACTGTAAAGGCACCCGCAGACAGGAGCGACGCGTTTCAGATAGAACAATTACCATGTTTGTGAAATTGTCATCTCAACTAAAATCAATCTGCCTAGCCTTTTCCCAACTATATTGGGGTCGGCTTCCAGTCTAACCAGATGCAGCTGAATACCAGTATTTCACATGGAGCGACTGCCTATCTGACCTCCATAACCCAGTAACTGGGTAATCGATACCCCTTGGTAAGACTGGTTGTCACACTTTCGGGCTTCTGACGACCCGTAACGACTGTCAAAAATCCACGAATGACAGCCGCGACCGACGGCTTAACGTGCTTTCCGAGGCACGGAGGAGTCTCGGTATGTAAAGATGGTCACCCATCCTGACCAACCCCGGCAAGCGTAGCTTAACCTGATGGATCGACCCGTACGGCTGTTATTACTTAGCCACGAGCTCCTCTTTTTTGTCTCAACAATTATTGTCATCACAACCAAAGATACCAAACTACTTACACAAATATTTATCTCAAACCTAATTAATCCCTAGTTACCAGCACCCTAATTGCACACATTATCAATCGGAGTTGGTTTCATTTTGACAGTTCAACAACATTCATTGCGTTATTTACGTTGTCGAGCAGACAAATTTTTCGACCATATAAAGCAATAGATTAACAATTTGTTTCAAAATGATTCAAACTCCGATTGATAATGTGTTACGCAATTAGGGTGCAGGCTCCCATACTTTTAAAGACACACAATTACTCACTTATTAATTACATAATTCCACAAAAATATCTCCCATGCCCCAAGGACATATTACCACAAATGAAACCAGGGTCCTATACTTCTAAAGATACACACTTATCTTTTCACAAGTCTCCCATAGCCGAAGGTCGAACAGCCACAGATGATCGAAGGTCAACCGCTAACATATATGTAATGTAATACAAACAGTCCTTCAATCTGATACGGAACGGGTTTGAGGAGTTTGCAAATATAGGAGTCGGGTGATATGATACGGTCTTGGAGCGTAGAAATAGGATGATATGCTAAACGAGCCGGTGCCAGAGCGGGGTAGTTGAATAAAAAAACTTAAAAAAAAAAAAAAAAAACCAGCTTCCAAAAAAAAAAATACAAAGTGAAACATAAATTTAATTTCGGAAGTCGGTGTCTTTGGTTTGGTATTTTCGTTTTTTGCCACCGACTTCCAAAATTAAATTTATTTTTCACTTTGTACTGTTTTTTTTTTGTAAAAAAGTTTTTAGTTGTTGTAATACCACACACAAATTCGAATACCAAGCTACCTGCAAAAGAAATGAGAACATCATCGTCATAAAAAGTATGAAAAAAATACATATTATTGAAGCTAACTCAAAAACTACTCCAGCAAAGTTAATAAATTTTGGGACCTTACCCTCCAGAATAAAACAAGAATCTTTCGAATCGGACAACTCTGTAAAAAGTTATGCGTTGTCAAAAATAAAAAATACGTGTCGACTTGAGAACCTCGTCCTTTTTTTCGTCGGTTAAAAAGAGGAAATTCAAAGACTGTAGTCAAATTTAGACGATTTATTCTGTAAAAATGTCACCATGAAAGCTAAGGTGAAGTGAATACTGTCACACGAGCCCCCAAAAAAATATGCACAGTATCAAAGAAAAAGCTAATAGTTTTAGTTAGTTTAAGATACCTATTATATTTTTAACTTAATAAATATTATATTCATGAATAAAAAGTACGGTACATATAACAAAAAACCAAAAAAAAAAAAAAAAAAAAAATTGTCCAAGTGCGTGTCGCACAATGAAGGGTTCCGTAGTTGAAAAGAATTTATCCCAAAAACAAACTTAACATTGTAATTTTTTTTTTATCTGATAATATTACAAATGAACAATTTTCGGACTTTTTCCCTGTACCTACTTGTGCTGTGAGACCTTGCTTCTTGCCAAATTTCATTACTCTAGGTCCTAGGTCAACGGGAAGTACCCTAGGTTTTGATTTACTTGTGAGTATCAAAATATATTGCTTATATGTCCGTATTTTTTTATTGCGTTGACTTAGAAGCTTCATTTTTTTAGACTCCAAGGGACCATAGACCTACGTATTTGATATTAATTTCAACTTGATACCTCCAGACGTTCCTGAGAAAAAGGGTCCTATCAAACTGACAGACAGACGGACAACGAAGTGATCCTATAAGGGTTCCATTTTTTTCTTTTGAGATACGGAATCCTAATTAATGAATAAAAATGTCATATAATATATTATATAAAATAGTACCAACAGTCTGATTACAGTAGTCTTAGCTTCCAGTGAGCCCCAAAATAGTCATTCTGTATATACTTTAGGGCTCGGGTCTTGATTTCCAGAGCAGGAACTAAAATAATGTATATAAGTATATTTACGTAATTGTATAACATATTTTTTCATATTTCGACGATTCATGTCCACATCCTATATTCCTATTTACACAAACTCCTGACAATATAGAAGAAGGTCATATTGGCCTACAAATTTGGCACTAACTTATCTTGTCAAATAAGGTGAGATACGTGACTTCTTACTTATTTATCTACTGGATTTATTCCCCTAAGGAAATATACTGAATTGTACTTGAAAAGTTGTCGACCTCAACCTCTGAAAGTGTTGGTATGCTTATATAAGCATTTCATCTGCTCCTGTTACTTTTGATCTCTTAGAAATTGTAAAGGAAAATATTGCTCGATAATCCCGAACCGAACGCCGCTATACAACATTAGTTTTTGTTTATACTAAACCCGAAAAGGGGTCATTGTACTCATCATTATAAACAACTTTTACTATGAGACCAAACCTGAGATCGCGAAAAAAAATCAGTTGCTCCAATACATTTTGACGAGTTTGATGTAGATAAATGTACTGAACAGCTGAATTTTTTTTCGCGATTTCATGTTTGGTCCCATAGCAAAAGTTGTTCATAATACCATGAGTAAAATGAGCCCTAAGAGATTTCGTGTTTGAATAGATACACCTTATAATATATAGGGTGACCGGTAATTAGTGATTGATACTTAAACACATGATTATACTCGTGATAACAAACAACTTTTACTATTGGACCAAACCTGAAATCGCGAAAAAAAAATCAGCTGCTCCATTTCGCATAACTCGTCAAAATGTAGGAAGCAGCTGATTTTGTTTTGCGATTTCAGGTTTGGTCCCATAGTAAAAGTTGTTTGTTATCATGAGAACAATCATGTGTTTAGGTATCGGTCACTAATTACCAGTCACCCTAGTACCTATACGTACTCGCCGAAAATTACCTCTAGTTATCCAAAAAAACCGGTCAAGAGCGAGTTGAACTCGCGCACCGAGGGTTCCGTTCCGATTTCTGAAAGTGTGCGTGAAAAGTGTGCTATTTAGAGACATCGTTTTATTTTTCCTGTAATCTTTACATAAACTTCTATCACATAGAATAATTTCAGATTTTTATATTTGCAAACTTCGGAGATAAGGAGGGGGAACGGTATTTTTTTTAAATTTTTCATCAAAACACGAAAACTATGCGGCCTAAAAAAAATTGTTTGACAATGTGCAAACAGCGCTCTTTCAAATGATACCCCACATGCCCTAGTAGCTTCACTTTGAATTTTTAACACCCCCTTTCAGTCCCTGTTACAAAAAAAATATACTTTAATATTTTTACTTTTTTCTTATTTGTAAAATAGTTGGGTAAACGTCATCTAAAACTATTCCAATTTTCAAATTGATAGAATTAGTAGTTCTTGAGATATCCAGCTGTGACAGACAGACAGACAGACTGCGTCACACCATAAGGGTTACTTTTTTACCATTTTGGTACGGAACCCTAAAAAGCTGCTTCGTAAATTGAGAGACAAAGCTTTTTCGTGGTTTATAAATGAAACCCGCTGAACAAAAACAGGTCACTTTATGACAAAGTGATTTTTTTCCTGTTGTTTTTTTTTGTTTTGTAAACGCAATTTTCCGAAATTTCATATTTAAATTTTATTTAAATTTTTACTGTAGGTAATCCGAACGCTCCGTGAGTCCAAATAGGGCCAATGGGCATGTTTTTGTAACTTATTGACCATACAATGATAACTTTCTATAGAGTTATACTTGTACTGAATGTCAAGTGCTAGGTACTCTTTTTTTGGATCGATTTGTGACGATTTTTTTTATTGCAGGCTGGGTCTGCTCTTAACCTCCATGACGCCTGATGGAAAGCGATGGATGACGTCTATAATGGTACGAGCGAGCCCTGAAGATGGCCTGATCACTCTTGCTTTGAACGCAGACGGGTTATGTGTGGAAGGGAACATAGAAGCTGGTAGAGTCCCACACTTTGGCTGTGCGCGTAAGTGTGGATGAAAAGCGCTGAGTACGACCAGTCGAGATATCAACCAAGTGCGGATGGTACCCTGCAGTACGTCTGATAGTCCGGTAGTAAAAGAGTGATGGCGGGATCAGGTCGTGGAGCTCCTGCGTACACTCTCCGAAGTACTATTATCCAATGATTTTAGAAGCGATTGTACGGTAATGCTGGACATAAATAACGGATGTCAAGTACCTAGGCACCTACTTACCGCTCTGGAACTTCTGTAAATTAATACCCGTGTAAAATAAACTTTTTGACGTTAATTGTACTAAGCTAACGTCAAAAATTTGACTGGCTTAATTGAAGGAACGAAGGTAACCTATTTTTTTTTAAGTTTCTGATTTTTTTACAGAATGTTACCATTGATTGAACTACAACTCACCTGACCTAAATTAAATCACCTATAATCTCCCAAAATACTCTTAACTGCTTAATCAAAAAGTGAGGTAACATTTGAGAGATTTATAACCGCAATATTATCCATAAAGCTTCATAAACAAATCTTATAAGATTGTGTTACGAAACATCGTTCATTGAACTTCGCTTCTGACAAATAAACAGTCGCTTTCAATCATCGTAGCAGCTATATTAACTTATTTATAAGCTCTTTGAAGACTGTCCAAATGTTTAAGATTCGGTGTCGCAATGTTTTGGCCGCTTGAAGCTTGATATCCTTTATGTTTCAGATCTGAGTGTCATACCTTTTAGTTCACTTTGACTAGATCACTGTGGTTTCAGATGTCCTAATAGAAAGAGAAGAAGAAAAAACCGGGCAAGAGCGAGTCGGACTCGCGCACCGAGGGTTCCGTTCCGATTTCTGAACAAGTGTGCTATTTAGAGACATCGTTTTATTAGGGTTCCGTACCTCAAAAGGAAAAAACGGAACCCTTTATTTTTCCTGTAATCTTTACATAAACTTCTATCACATAGAATATTTTCAGATTTTTCTCTTTGCAAACTTCGGAGATAAGGGGGGGGGAACGGTATTTTTTTTTTACATTTTTCATCAAAAGTCGAACACTGTGCAGCCTAAAAAAAAATAAAAATATGTTTGAGAATGTGCAAACAGCGTTCTTTCACACGATACCCCACATCACCTAGTAGCTCCACTATGAATTTTTAAGACCCCCTTTCACCCCATGTTGCAAAAAAAATACATATATTTTTAATTCTTTCTTATTTGAAAAATAGTTGGGTAAACGTCATCTAAAACTGTTCCAAATTTCAAGTTGATAGCACTAGTAGTTCTTGAGATATTCAGCTGTAACAGACAGACAGACTGAGTCACACCATAAGGGTTCCTTTTTTACCATTTTGGTACGGAACCCTAAAAACCTGGCCAAGTGCGTGTCGTATCACGCACAATGAAGGGTTTCGTAGTTGGGATGAATTTATCCCAAGAACAAACTTACTACCTATTGTAGTTGAAAAACATGTTCCTCCATATATTCCAACTGCAAATGAAAGTTTGTACGCATAATATTCAGTGATTTACCATGTTGTTCCATAGACTTCTTATAAGTTTTCCTGTAATCTATAAGTATAGAACTATCCTCGGTTTTTTTTTTTCAAAATTTTTGGCTCATCAGTTTCGGAGATAGGGTCAATGGTAAATTTTCATAAATTTTCTTTAATAACTTTTTTTTATGTTACACTGTTCGAACAACCAATAACTTTAAACCCATTTAGTAATTTTAAACCAGTCTTACCAAGGTTTATCGTGTGACTGGGTTGTGGAGGTCAGATAGACGGTCGCTCCATGTAAAATACTGGTATTCAGCTGCATCCGGTTAGACTAAAAGCTGACCCCAACATGGGGAAAAAGCAGGCGGATGATGATTAACCTATATCCCTATTTACTCTCCCGTGAAGACAAACTGCAATACAGTTTCTCATTCAAACTCTAAATAACCAATAAAGATTACACGCAGCGACGTTAATATAATTTAGTATAACAAATAGTACATTTATCAACTATAACACCGCGCTAACATACTAGTATAAATAACGTTCTATGGCTGGATTCTGTTATTTATTATTAAAAAACCGGCCAAGTGCGTGTTAGACTACGCACAATGAAGGGTTCCGTCCGTAGTTGGGATTAAATTAATTATCCCAAGAACAAACTTAACATTATACCTAGTTGAAAAACATGTTCTCCCATACATTCGAACAGTAAATGTAAGTTTGTACTCACAATATTGACAGATTTACCATGTTATTTTAAGACCACAAACTTCTTATAGGTTTTCCTGTAATCTACAGGTATAGAACTATTTTCTGTATTTTTTTTTTTAATTTTAGGCTCAATAGTTTCGGAGATAAGGGGGGGAACGGTCAATTTTCGTCTATTTTCTTAAATAACTTTAAAACTATTTATAAAATAAATAGTTTTAAAGTTATTTAAGAAAAAATTATAAAAAAAATATATTTGAGACCCTCATAGACCCTTTCGTTTGATATGTCACACGGTACAGTTTGCAAAACTTTTTTTTTTAATTTTCTTATTTGTCCCCTAAAAGTGACCCCCATATTCAAAGTTCATTTATTTATTTTAGTCGTACATGTTTGGGTCACAGAAATCCATATGTATACCAAATTTCAACTTAATTGGTCCATTAGATTCGGAGCAAATTGGCTGTGACAGACGGACAGACAGACAGACACACGAGTGATCCTATAAGGGTTCCGTTTTTTCCTTTTGAGGTACGGAACCCTAAGAATAAATAACAGATGTGTTAAAGTGTTAACCATGGTTGCAAATGTAACGTTCTAACTGTCAAAATGAGTTAAGTATTGATTTTGTTTTGTTATATGTATAGGGTTCCGTACCTACCTCAAAACGAAAAAGCGGAACCCTTATAGGATCACTTCGTTGTCTGTCTATCTGTCTGTCAGTCTGTCAAGACCATTTTTCTCAGGAATGCATGGAGGTATCAAGTTGAAATTAATATCAAATACATAGGTCTATGGTCCCTTGGAGTTCTAAAAACTCAAGCTTCTAAGTGACCGCAATAAAAAAATACGGCCATTTATGCGACATATTTTGATACTCGCAAGTAAATCAAAACCTATAGGGTACTTACCGTTGTCCTAGAATCATGATGAAGAAGAAGAAGAAGGCAAGAAGCAAGGTCAGCACAAGTGAAGGAAAAAGTCCGAAAATAATTAATTTGTAATTTAATATCAAGGGATATAGCATTACCCCGTAACTGGGTTGTGGAGGTCAAATAGGCTGATTATACTGGAAGCGGACCCCAACATAGTTGGGAAAAGGCTAGGCAGATTGATTGAGGTTATTGAACAGTTCATTATAATAATCGCTAGAATCAAATCCATTTTTCACGCGCCTCTTCCGAAAACCATTTCACTATATTTTTAGTTTAGGTATTCGTACAACATGTTTGTACTCAAATCGAGATTTCTTTTTCATCTCAGTAAGGTCTCATGAGAATTTCCGTTAATTCTTTATTTTTATTACTTTGTGTGCGTGTTATAACTATAAATGCTTTTCTTCTTAGTGTACACGATGGCAAAAAGTACAATTAATCCCAAAATTCAGTGACCCAAACTCCGTTGACGGGACGGGGGATGGGTCATCACTAATTCACTACATAGTATAAAAAACTTTTTTACAAAAAAAAAACCGACTTCCAAAAAAAACACTACAAAGTGAAAAATAACTTTAATTTCGGAAGTCGGTGTCTTTGGATCTGTATTTTAGTTTTTTGCCACCGACTTCCGAAATTAAAGTTATTTTTCACTTTGTAGTGTTTTTTTTGGAAGTCGGTTTTTTTTTTGTATAAAAGTTTTTATTTTTACTTTTTAGTGGTTCAGTTTGTAATTTATCTAAGTTACAATAACCCAATGTCAACTGCTCATCACGTTTTACAAAATATTGCTTTTCCCGATGCAGGGACGTTAATTGTTGAGGAGTTCTCCTAGTAAGAACCAAGAGAACTGGAGCTCATGGTGAAGTCACCATTACCATTATGCATTTTGACGAGCATAAACCATATTAAAGTAATCGAATCGCAACCTGTGATATACTTAGATATAATTGAGTATTTCCGATGGCCCTCTGTGGTCTTCATCATCAGTTCCAGTTCACCGAATGGTACTTTCCGAGAGCAAATGCACGAGTTACTATAAAAAATACCGAAATCGATATAGGTGTGCCCATAAAATTTGAGGGTTTCCCTCGATTTCCATGGGATACCATCATCAGATCCTGACTTGATGATCATGGGACCACTTGGGAAGTATACCCTTTCAAACAAAAAAAGAAAAATCCAAATCGGTCCAGCCATTTTCGAGTAATCGGGGAACATAGTACATAAAAAAAAATAAAAAAAAAAGGTTCCGACGAATTGAGAACCTCCTCCTTTTGGAAGTCGGTTAAAAACAAAGTCGCTTCCCGCTGGCTGTCTGTATGCTTAGATCTTTAAAACTACGCAACGGATTTTGACGCGGTTTTTTTTAATAGTTAGAGTGATTCAAGAGGAAAGTTGTCTATAGTTATAATATTACGAAAACGAATATATTTTGTGGTACAATTTCAGTGTGATTATAGCCGCCGCCGCCGGCTGGTAAGCATGAAGTCGTGAGTTCGATCTCCAGCCGTTGCACTATTGACGTGCCACCTGTCACCACGAACAACCTTAGCCCCGGTTTCTAAATTGACAAGTTGAGAACTTGTACCTCTAGGTACTTTAGCATTACTCGCACTCAAGGCGATTCCTCCAGTCGCGGGTTGTTTGAAGAAGATACCGCGGCCCTGGCATAGGCAACTGAAGGAACACGGGTGGGTTTTAGTCAGTAAAAGTCTGACACGCCCTTCCGCTCCACCCAGAGCGGGAGAAGTTATTTGATGATTTCCCACCCTCAAAAAAAAAAAAAAAAAGGCGATTCCTCCAATGTAGCCCGCGAACTTAAAAATATATATATTTTTTTTAAATCAATCAATTAATTTTTTTTACAAAATTGCTAAGCACGTTTTTTGTTTTTTTTCTCAACTTCAAATTCTCAATTCATAAACCTGGAGTTACTTTCAGAAATAACTTTTGGGGTTAGCACACATACACACCTATTTCTGGGCTAGTAACTCATTTATTTTCCGTATCCGAACATAAAGTTGGGAGTGTAACATCCCTAAAAACAATCACTACCACTTTCCTACGCTAAATTTTAATTAAATTATACAGTCAAAGGTATCAAATATTGAACCACCCAGAACAAACTTTAATAAAATTTTACATAGATATTATGATTTGATACGAACCCAGAAACTAGACTGATTGACACGTGTCGGTATATATAGATGCCTATCGTGTCTTTGTACCTATCAGCCAGTGATTTCCCTGGACAGTTAAGTTGGTGATAAATATTCAAGGTGTGATCGATGTAATCACTGAAGTATGAAATGCCACACGCTCCTGTTCCGTTTCGGGTGAAAAGCACCTAGGAACTGATGTGGCGGGTGGATTAGCTTTATCTAAGTTAAATTTTAATTTTTAAGACAGCACAACACAAAAGCACAATTAAATGATAACAAATCACATGAATATAATATACCTAATACAAGAAGGTGCCAATATACAAAAAAAGAAAATATACTTAAAGAAATAAAAGTGACAACCATCATATTCATGACATACTTCAAATCATAAAATGTTAAAACCACATTTACATCGATTGTGTAGTTTAGATTTTTAGAAGAACTAATGGACATACAGACAGACACTAAAAGATAGGTACGTTTTTATACTATTTATAGAAAAGATAGTGTAAATGGGAAATGTGTTCATTTTATCCCTTTTGCATGTATACCCGTAGACTACTTGATACAACTACGTAAACATCGATATTTATATCATCTACTATACCTCAACTGAATACCTAAGTAACAAAGCAATAAAGTAGGTAGGTACAAGTAGTACTCAACTAATAAGGCGCGTCGTGAATCTTCGTTCGCACAGAAAAGAAAGTATTGCCCCGAAGATTAACGAGATAACTTAAAACTTACAATCAACCTTAGATCACTACTATAAGGTTCATAATACACTGCAGCTGTTAGTTCCGTCTCACTCGCAAGTATGGCGGCTGTCAAGCGGCGCGCGCAAACATGGCGGCAGCTACCGACCAATAGCGGTACAGGAAAAAGCGTGGAGCGTGCCGATTGGTCAATAGCATTTCCCGCGCTTTGAAAATTCATCTTCTGCACAGGTACATCCATAAGCCATATTACTTGGGAACTACAGTATGTCTCTAGCTACTTTTATTTTTAACTTCAATAAGTGGTACCGGAAAAACTTAAGAAAGTATATACAGGGCTTAGTACACCAGCAACCTCATAATGGGTCATTGTACTCATCATTGTGAACAACTTTTACATGGGACTAAACCTGCAATAGCGAACAAAAAATCAACTGCTCCCTACATTTCGAGTTTTCAACGTGTTTGATGTAAGTAGATATATGCTGAACAGCTGATTTTTTTTTCGTGATTTCAGGTTTAGTACCTTAGTAAAAGTTGTTCCTTTATGAGGTTGCTGGTGTTTTACCAATAACCCTGTATATACTTTCTTTAGTTTTTCCGGTAAGTACCACTTATTGAAGTTAAAAATAAAAGTAGCTATAGAGGCATACCTACCTACTTTATTGGTTTGTCACTTAGGTATTCAGTTGAAGTGTAGATGATCATGAATATTTCATGAAACCAATCTTTTTCGATCCATCATATTTAATACTTAATAACCGCAATTTACAAATATTAATCCGATAATCCAATAAACTTACAAATCACACGCTTACCCCTAATAGGTACCGGATGATCCTAATTCCGTATCGTATATCATATAGCCCTATAAATCACGCATCCGATTACCGGCGCGGCGGCGGCGGCGGGCCAAAAGCATTTAATTTCAGGAAATTAACAAAATGTCGTTTTATAATTTGTCGGGGCATCATAAACTTGTCGCATTAATTAGTATGATGAATGGGAAACTTTAAGGTTAAAATATTATGAAGCTGTTTAGTAACTAACTACCTATTATAATAAACTTTTAGATAAAGAAAAAGATTTTGCCCGCAGCTTCGCCCGCGTGGATGTTGAATGAAATAGGGTTTAAAGGAACCTAACCAAACGGAACCTCGGGGTGCCCTTGACGTCGACGTTCGACCGAGTCTGCCAGTCGCTTCTAGGATCTAGGCAAAGCCAGAAACAGATTATTTTACTTTCGACGTTTGACTGAAAAGTTGGGAACTTCTAGGTTTGACTAAAAATACTTTAGTCAAAGGCCGAAATTGGGATTTATTTCGGGGTTTGCAAGAAGGCTTTGGTCAAACCTAGGATCATTCAGACAGTCACTCCGGGAAGAGACTGCATATCGACCTTTGACTATGACATATATAAATAATTGTAAGTAACTGATAATGTAAATAAAGAAAGAAAGCATTTTATTTTATAGCACACTTGCTAAAAAACTGGCTAAGGGCAATAAAAGCCCATACCCATTGTGAACCTAACAACAGCAATCACGGAACAATCTGCGACTCCCACATTCTCCTTAAACTTAAGGGGAAGATATATAAAACAATGGTTAGCCCTGCTGTCTTGTATGGATCAGAATGTTGGGCCACAAAAGAGAAGAATGAAAAGCAACAGCATGCAGCGGAGATTAGAATGCTAAGAGGAATGTGTGGTGTTACACGAATGGATAGAATAAGAAATTAGTACATAAGAGGAAGTTTGAAAGTGGCACCGGTGACTGAAAAGTTGTCATGGTATGGGAATGTGATGCGGAGGAATGAGGAAAATGTTGTGAGGAAAGTTTTGAGTATGAATGTCGGTGGCTATAAGAGTAGGGGAAGACCAAAGAAACGATGGATGACCTGTGTGAAAGATGACATGGCTAGAAAGGGGCTGACTACCGAGATGACGACTAATGGAGAAGTATAGAAAAAAGGCCATGTTGCGCCGACCCCAAATAGATTGGGATAAGGGCAGGAGAATGATGATGACCCATTGTGAACCTAAAAGTGTGTTGAAAAATAAATTCCTATTCTTTCCTTTTTCAACTTAAAAATATCAGCCCCATCGTTACCCAGCAATTCGTATGTTTATTGTTTTCTGCACCCGGGTTCACGACATACTATTACAGTAGGTAATTGGAACCTTGACCGTCTCCGGTAGAATTCTGCAACAGTTAGGAGAATTTGTAACGAGGCTGCTACGGCTAACAACTACTTGGAAGATACTTTCTACAACCGTAATGTTACTTTTCCATTACCGAGTGGGTTGAACTAGTGAACTACACACACGAGTGTGTAATAGGTACTAGGTTAGGTAGGTACTAAGACTTTTATATAAAACTTTCAGACGTCCACAGGGAGAAATTGAATTCATAGACAATATTTTAAACGGTTGGAATAAGCCTGAAATCGCGAAAAAAACAGCTGTTCCCTACATTTTGACGAGTTATGCGACCATAATGTATGCAACAGCTGATTTTTTTTCGCGATTGCCCATGAATTCAATTTCACTCTGCATATCTACATAGGTATACTAAAAACAGAGGTGAAGAATTTGTTTTTTTTTTTTTTTTGTTTGTTTAAACGCACTAGAGGAGCTCGTGGCTAAGTAATAACAGCCGCACGGGTCGATCTGTCAGGTTAAGCTACGCTTGCCGGGGTTGGTCAGTGGATGGGTGACCATCTTTACATATCGAGATTTCTCCGTGCCTCGGAAAGCACGTTAAGCCGTTGGTCCCGGCTGTTATTCGTGGATCTTTGACAGTCGTTACGGGTCGTCAGAAGCCCGAAAGTCTGACAACCAGTCTTACCAAGGGGTATCGTATTACCCAGTAACTGGGTTGTGGAGGTCAGATAGGCAGTCGCTCCATGTAAAATACTGGTATTCAGCTGCATCCGGTTAGACTGGAAGCCGACCCCAACATGGTTGGGAAAAGGCTAGGCAGATTGATTTTTGTTTAAACGCACTAATCTCTGCAAGTTCCTTTTCCATTTGATAGCCAAATTCTTGAGGACTATAGGCTATTTAACATCACGCTGGAGCCCTTAAGAGGAAATGGGGGCAGCCAGACTTTTGAAAATTAGGTATTTTAAGAAGGTATTGCTGTCGCTCTGCGAGCGCTCCGCCCTCGAATTCGTGCGATAAGGACAACTGCAGATCCGACTAAATAGCCTATGTAAAAAGTCACATTTCGAGGTTTGACTCTCGCCTATTTCCTCCTGTTGACAGCGGTCTGAATAGGCAATTTTGAGCATTTTTTGAGGGTTCTAGTTCTTATAAAAATAATATATCATCAAAAAGGAAAACATATTAGGGGCATACAAGCTGATATTTATATTTCTGTAAAAAATCATTGCGTTATGGTCATTAACCACATTGTCTACATTTCTTTTCATTTCTCCTTTCGCAGGTCTGCTGGAAGAAATTTCTATAGAAATAAGCAGTACCTTTGTACTCCTAATTATAAGTATCATGTATATCAATCTATTTTTCTGTGTGTACATAAATTGTAAAATAAATAAATAAATAAATAAATAACCAGAAAGAAAACAGGCGAGAGCGTTTGTATCTTTTTGTATGGAGAAAAGAGCACCCACGTTTCCTCTTAAGAACCGAGAAAAAAGAAAACAAAGTCAGAAGGTACGCTAAGCGCGAACGAAGTAATAGCGCGGGCATGCGATGCGGAAGGATATCAGTAGGCCATAGACATAAGAAAGAAGGAGATGTGCCCAGTATGTTAAAATGTATCGGAACCCTGTCCCTTTGTCACTTTCACGATTTTAAAGACAAATACGGTAAAATACTTGTGCTTGCATATGGAAAGTGATTCCATGATTTACACGGCATTCTTATAAATTGTCACGGTCACAGTCGAAAGCGCACTAGTTCGCGGAGACGTAATTTAGGTATACTATGAACGGCTCATACTGAGCATGTCGCGCGGACACATTTTCGCCCGCTTGCCACTTCTCCTGTTTTTTATATTTGTATGATATAAGCTATTTAACATCACACGAAACCCTTAGCCTTTTGGCCCTTATAGGAACAAAGCAAAACGAAAAAATTGTCAGACGCAGATTTCATGTTTGATCCCTTAATAAAAGTTATTGATACTGATGAGTACAGTGACCCCTCAAGAGGTTTTCGTCATTTCAATAACTCTTTCTATAACTATTTAGTTTTTTTTTTTCTTCTTTATTCTAGTTAAGTAATTGATCCTTTACACGTGTTTCTGTGACAAATAAACCTATTTTTCAATACACTTCCTCGAAAACTGGTTCATATCGCACTACGATTAGGTTCACAATGCAGTGTATGTCGCACGCGTGCGATTTTTCATTTTCCCGCACACGTGGGAATAAAAATTGCCACAGATAACTTATATAACAGGTACTTACTTATATGTCCAAATTGGTTCAATGCCTCTATTCACAACTCTCTATTCGGAGGTGAATGTTTTTTTTTAATCTCGGCAAAGAGGTTATGCGTCTTTACGGCGTTAATATTTTTTGAATATTTAAATAATGTCTGTAAATAGAATATCATCAAAAACTATGATTATTACAATAAAAAAAACGTTTATGAACAAATTAACATTTTATTTGTGTTCTAAACTCGAAAATATTTGAATTTTCTATTTTTCATATCAGGCTGTTTATCGGCTTTATACCTTTGCTTCTCCTTCAACCTGGCGAAAGCAAAGCGTGAAAAAAATTTTGATTTGATTTGGTTCATGACAAAAATATTTTCCTTTATTTTATTTCTTCAAAAGTGTATTGACAAACGTCGTTTGATACTCGTGGACATTTTTTATCGCAGTTCTCGGCTCAAAAACAACCTCGCCTACGGCTCGGGTGTTAATTTCGCCTCGAATGCAATAACAAACGTTCTCCACTTGTATCAAAATGTACTATTTCTTTCTTCCTTTACTTTCTTGCCCTCCAATTCCAAATCAAAACAAAATCAGTCTTTCATTGTCATAGTTCCACTTAAGTTCGACTTTAAACTTGTTAACACGAACTAGTGACGAGTTAGCAGACGAACTTGGTCGCATTTCTGCTTATTGCGCATGTTTTATTCAAGTCTTCTACTTTCAAAGACTTTGAAGTCGTTAAAATATTTAAATCAAAGTTTTACAAAGGGTTCATGGTAATAGACTAGTTGTGATGGATTTCATTTTGTTGTTGTTGGTTTTGTATTGTAATCACTATCTTCTAGTAGAGAAGTGTGGAAAAAGGACATGTTGCGCCGACCCCAAACAGATTGGGATAAGGGCGGGAGAATGATGATGAATTGATGATGCATTGACTTATATATTACCTACAGTTACTAGATCAATGTGTTGATGGCAATAGGGTCGACTCCTACTACATGGGACTTAAACACCTATTACTTATCTGGTGAAATGTGTGTGTACTATAGGTACCTCTGCCCAACCCTACGGGGAAATAAGCCTGCATATGCATTCTTCATCATCATTCTCCTGCCCTTATCCCAACCTATTGGGGGTCGGCGCAACATGTCCTTTTTTTCCATACTTCTCCATTAGTCGTCATCTCGGTAGTCACCCCCTTTCTAGCCATGTCATCTTTCACACAGTCCATCCATCGTTTCTTTGGTCTTCCCTTACTCTTATAGCCATCGACATTCATACTCAAAACTTTCCACACCACATTTTCCTCATTCCTCCGCATCACTTCCCATACCATCACAACCGGTTTCCGCACAACTTTTCAGTCACCGGTGCCACTTTCGAACTTCCTCTTATGTACTCATTTCTTATTCTATCCATTCGTGTAACACCACACATTCCTCTTAGCATTCTCATCTCAGCTGCATGCAGTTGCTTTTCATTCATCCCTTTTGCATTCCCATCCCCCCATTTGCATCCCTGCATATGCATTCTTATTCAAAACTATATATAAAGTAAGGTATAAAGTAGGGTAAGTAAATAAAAATGTAAAAAAAAATATATACTTACTACAACTGGATTACGAAGAAACTGAAAATCTATTGACCCTACAGGTATAATCTTATTTCCCACACAATCACACACACATTCCTCACTTACTTCACCACTACATCATTAACACGCATTCCTCTATTTCACCATTCATATTATCACGCATACCCACATCCACACCTCAAACCTTCAATCTCACCAACACACCCTTCCACTCTTATGTAAGTAATAAGTCGAAATATTGTTGCATTAGTGACACACTTATGTCCCAAGTTAATCAGTGTATTACAATATCTGAACACTATCCCCTGAGATACAGGTTCCCGCCTAGTTCAGGGGCTAGGGTCAATAATTTGTGCACCTTTTATGACCACCACACACTTGTCACGTATCTACCTGTGTGCTTAGTGTGAGTTTTCATACTTACTCGATCACGTTAACGTAAACGTCAATTTGTACTGAAACTAAATAAGCGTCATCTGGTGACTGTAATGGTAAACACAATTATTTCATAGAAATTGACGTACGTCAACGTTAACGTAAACGCGATCGAGTAAGTTTATGAACTCGCACTAATGCCTCTGAGGCCTTAGTGCGAGTTTTTATACTTACTCGATCACGTTAACGTAAACTTCAATTTGTACTGACACTGAATAAGCGCCGTCTGGTGACTATAAAAGGAAACACAATTATTCCATAAAAATTGATGTAAGGTAATGCAAACGCAATCGAGTAAGTTTATAAACTCGCACTAAGGCCTCTTTACTATAACTCGGCTCGTTTTACTATAACTAATGGTGAGAATAAACAATTTTTATTTATTTTTATTTTTATTTTATTTAGTACCTACAAAAACAAAAAAAAAAACATTTTTTAAATCTGTGTCTGTCTGTATTTTTATTTTAGAAAAAGAATTAGCGTTCCGCGTAAAAAAAATTAAACCCATCGAATTGTGAACAAAATCCGATTCATAAGAAGGGAAGCATTTACATCCACTGTGAGAAGCTGCGGGCAACAGCTAGTCATGAATAAATTCTTGAACTGTGTAAAAAATATTTTCAAGAAGCCATGTTTTAAGATTATTTTTTGAAGAAAAGAAATGATACTTAACTCTCTTATTACTTTCACCTCAACACTTCCTCATAATATCGTCGAAAACTGTAAACGTTTAACATGGAACTATTTAGTAACACTCCAGTAATATTGGAAAAGTTAAAACATTCACAAGTAGGTACAGTAGTACCCAACTGATAAGACGCGTCGTGAATCTTCGTTCACACAGAAAAGAAACGATGTCCCCGAAGATTAACGAGAATGCTTAAAACTTACAATCAACCATAGATCACTACTATAAGGTTCATAATACACTGCAGCTGTTAGTTCCGTCTCACTCGCAAGTATGGCGGCTGTCAAGCGGCGCGCGCTAAAATGGCGGCAGCTGCGACCAATAGCGGTACAGGAAAAAGCGTGGAGCGTGCCGATTGGTCAATAGCATTTGCCGCGCTTTGAAAATTCATCCTCTGCGCAGGTACATCGATAAGCCATATTAGTTGGGTACTACTGTACTTATTGAGTTTCCCGTCGATAGAACGTCAATGTCAATCAAACGTTTAACTGGGGCGTGCCGTTCCTCGTGAATATGCGAAATGGGTGAATTGGTAAACTGTTTCACTTCCCACAGTTTTCTAAAACCGCAGATTAATACAGATGGGACACTCCGCAAACTCATTTAAATAAAAAGCGACTCTTGCTACGACACAATAAAGTGCAATTCAGGTCGCACAACGCTTATTATCTACAGTTATATTCAACTACAAGTTGCCTCTCTTTCTATCGCGTAACTCTTATACCTTCTGACCTACTGAATTAGCCCCGCGGACGGGGCCCGCCGCGTACTTGTAGCTTCATACCTAAACTGTGGTAAAACTGAGGAAGGTTTTTGTAAAGTTACAGATTTCAGGTGCCAAGGGAATCAAATATACATATAAGGTGTAATATAAATAACTCACAACCTCTTAAGGGGTCATCGTACTAATAATTATGAATAACTTTTACTATGAAACGAAATCTGAAATCGCGTAAAAAAAATGAGCAGAGGGCTTAGTGCGAGTTTTTATACTTACTCGATCGCGTTTACGTTAACGTTACCTTATGTCAATTCGTATGGAATAATTGTGTTTCCCATTATTGCTATTTTATAAAATCTATTGTTTAGTAAGGAGACGAGTGTGTGTAGCCACAATTGAATTGTAAAATTGTTGAATTGGAAATTAATCATATGAGCGTTTTGGATGGTATGTCTGTTAGCTCGTAAGACCAATTGAAATAAATAAATAAATAAATAAATAAATAAATAAATAAATAATAGTCACCAGGCGGCGCTTATTCATTTTCAGTATAAACTGACGTTTACGTTAACGTGATCGAGTAAGTATAAAAACTCGCACTAAGGCCTCTGTAGGCTTAGTGCGAGTTTTTATACTTACTCGATCGCGTTTACGTTAACGTTGACATATGTCAATTCGTATGGAATAATATTGTGTTTCCCATTATAGTCACCAGGCGGCGCTTATTCATTTTCAGTACAAACTGACGTTTACGTTAACGTGATCGAGTAAGTATGAAAACTCGCACTAAGCCCTCAGTTCTCTACATTGATGTTCGCGTAACTCGTCAAAATGTTGAGAACAGCTGTCTCTATTACAAGACGGATGTATTGCAATCTTGTGATAACTGACTAAAAGTGTTTGCAAAAGCAAGATGGACAAAGAAAAGGATCGTGTCTTAATTGAGTTAGGAATTTAAAAAAAAAATATTTATTATTATTTTTTGAATTTATTATTATTATCTTACTAGATCCCTGTATTTCTGGTTTTGGGACGTTAGTACTTAGTAGGTAGGTATTGCAATTTCTTTAAGGAACTCTAATTTCTTCAAAAATAAATTATAGCCGCCGAGAGACTTTATCAGATTTAAGTGATTTGCTATCAGTTAGAAACCTGTATATAATTCATACTGTGTTGAAAAAACACAAAGCTGCCTTATGATACCGTTATCTTATCAAAAAGAAGGAAAATCAAATCAAATCAAATCGTTTATTTGTGATGCATGGGTTACATACAGGTGTTCATTACATAATTACATACTTAATAATGTTCACGCCATGATCAGCAACTTGGGCATACAAATGATTAAATAAATTATAAATGAGAATATGAAAAAGGAAAGACATTATAGCACCAATTCCACAAACAAAAACCAGGTTTTGTAGTGGGCAATATGAGAAACGGTCATCTCAACTCTACAATAATAGTTATTTATGCAACTGACGCATAATAAGGGGTATTAAAACACGAATGTGGGTTTGATAATAGTATCACATGAGTGTTTTAATACCTAATTAAGTACAGTTGCATACAAGACTTTATCTACATCCATGTTATGAATTCTCTATAAAAGGTTCTGAAACAGTTTTTTGCAATACTAATACTTGTATCGAACATGGCGGTCGGCGTCATAGTATACGACGTGAATTCGAATAAGTTCTTTTTTTAAATTACGGCGCTGTTGTAGTGAAACGCGCGTGCATTACAATGTTCTTTTTTTGAAAACGAGTTGCATTATGAAATTCAGTACAACATTAAAGCACCCGTTTGGACGCTATTATGGTTACCATGATTACTATGACACTGGCTGTTTTAATGTTGGCAATAAGCTGTTTCAGAAACTTTTATAGAGAATTTATAGCATGGGTGTAGATAAAATAAATAAAGAAATATATGTGTACACCAAACAATATTATGTTACCTGTATTAAGGCGGGGTGAAAGCAAGCGCCGTAGGTATTAAATGCTTACCGCAGCCCCCGCAAGGAGTAGCGATACATAATAAATTACGATGCGCGGGAAACGCGCGCCAAGCGCACCGCTCATGAGTTCATGAACCCGAGTAGGTACTATGTTGCGTCACAGAATAGAGCAATGCAGTAGATAAACTTGAACTGATTAGTATACAAGTTTATTTTGTTTTATTTTTCTAGTAAGTATTTTTTAAAGTTTTAGACAGATTAGGTATGCATTGTAAACTTGAACAGTTAAAATAAATAAAAATAACTACTTATACATATTTATTTTCGTGAATAAGGTGGATTTAAAATCTGACTGACACGAAGACCTTTACCCGTACGATTCAAAACTACGCGCCGCGCACCATTTTACTTTACGAAGGTGTCGCATGGCGTGGGGAATAGTAGTTTCTGTCATTCCCCACGATACCACACCAGTGGTATCGTTTTCAGTGGTGTCGCTGTCGTGGGGAATGACAGAAACTACTATTCCCCACGCCATGCGACACCACCGACTGTATTGTGCTGTTAGTGATGTCCAGCTACATAACAATGATGTGTTACATAACAATTTAGACCTTATTGACATTCATGTTTTTTTGTTAAATTTAGCTTCCAGACCATTTACCAAGTATCTTGGACCAAAAAAACAAATGGTTTGTAAAATGTCTATAAGGTCGAAATTAGCTTGACACCCTAGAAATGATGTGCATAATAATCTAGACACTTTCTGAGGTGTCAAGCGAATTTAGACCTTATTGACATTCATGTTTTTTTGTTAAATTCAGCTTCCAGATCATTTACCGAGTATTCTGGACCAAAAAAACAAAGGGTTTGTAAAATGTCAATAAGGTCGAAATTAGCTTGAGACCTTTATCGTTTTCAGCGAACTTAAATACCACGAAATGACCGTTCATTCCCCACGACACCACTGGTGGTGTCGTCGGGAATGACAGAAACTAGTATTCCCCACGACACCAATGACTGCATTGTGAGTGATGTCCAGCTAATTTTTAAACGTAACAATGATGTGTTATTTTTAAACGACTTCAAAAACGGAGGAGAATATCAATTCAGTTGTATTTTTTTTTTTTTTATGTTTGTTACTGCAGTACTCCGTCATTTAGAAGCCGATTTGGAAAGTTCTTTTTTTATTTTATTCGTTATGTCAACACAAAAAAAAAAACGGAGGGGCATAACTTCTTACGCTCTAGTTTTTTTTTTCTTGAGAGGATGTGATTACGGTCAAAATGAAAATCCAAGATGGCGGCTGCAAAAATTTTCGAATTTTTCGACATGGGCGTCAATTTCGTGATATTTGAGGTCGCTGAAAACGATAATGGGGTCAAAATGAAAATCCAAGATGGCGGCTGCGAAAATTTTCTAATTTTTCGTCATGGGTGTAATTTTCGTGATATTTGAGGTCGCTGAAAACGATAGTGGGGTCAAAATGAAAATCCAAGATGGCGGCTGCGAAAATTTTTAAATTTTTTAACATGGGTGTCATTTTCGTGATATTTGAGGTCGCTGAAAACGATAGTGGGGCCAATATGAAAATCCAAGATGGCGGCTGCGAAAATTTCCTAATTTTCGGTCATGGGTATCATTTTCGTGATATTTGAGTTCGCTGAAAACGATAGTGGGGTCAAAATGAGAATCCAAGATGGCGGCTGCGAAAATTTCCTAATTTTTCGTCATGGGTGTCATTTTCGTGATATTTTAGGTCACTGAAAGCGATAGTGGGGTCAAAATGAAAATCCAAGATGGCGGCTGCGAAAATTTCGTAATTTTTCGTCATGGGTGTCATTTTCGTGATATTTGAGGTCGCTGAAAACGATAGTGGGGTCAAAATGAAAATCCAAGATGGCGGCTGCGCAAATTTTCAAATTTTTCGACATGGGTGTCATTTTCGTGATATTTGAGGTCGCTGCAAACGATAGTGGGGTCAAAATGAATGACTATCGTTTTCAGCGATCTAAAATATCACGAAAATGACACCCATGATGAAAAGTTAGGAAATTTTCGTAGCCGCTATCTTGGATTTTCATTTTGACCCCGCTATCGTTTTCAGCGACCTAAAATATCACGAAAATGACACCCATGACGAAAAATTAGGAAATTTTCGCAGCTGCCATCTTGGATTTTCATTTTGACCTCACAATCGTTTTCTGCGACCTAAAATATCACGAAAATGACACCCATGACGAAAAATTTGGAAATTTTCACAGCCGCCATCTTGGATTTTCATTTTGACCCCGCTATCGTTTTCAGCGACCTAAAATATCACGAAAATGACAACCATGACGAAAAATTAGGAAATTTTCGCAGCCGCCATCTTGGATTTTCATTTTGACCCCACTATCGGTTTCAGCAACCTCAAATATCACGAAAATGACACCTGTGTCGAAAAATTTGATAATTTTCGCAGCCGCCATCTTGGATTTTCATTTTGACCCCACTATCGTTTTCAGCGACCTAAAATATCACGAAAATGACACCCATGACGAAAAATTAGGATATTCGCAGCCGCCATCTTGGATTTTCATTTTGACCTCACTATCGTTTTCAGCGACCTAAAATATCACGAAAATGACATCCATGACCGAAAATTAGGAAATTTTCGCAGCCGCCATCTTGGATTTTCATTTTGACCCCACTATCGTTTTCAGCGACCTAAAATATCACGAAAATGACACCCATGACGAAAAGTTAGGAAATTTTCGCAGCCGCCATCTTGGATTTTCAGTTTGACCCCACTATCGTTTTCAGCGACCTAAAAAAACACGAAAATGACACCCATGACGAAAAGTTAGGAAATTTTCGCAGCCGCCATCTTGGATTTTCATTTTATTTATTTATTTATTTATTTATTTATTTATTTATAACTATGGATGACTTACAGCTAAACCAAACGGAATAAAAAATAATGTGTGAGACTGACAGCCAATTAAAAGTCATCACTTCTAAAAAACAGATTGGAAAGGAGTGTGAACAACACAACACAACTACCAAAAAAAAAAGAGAAGAAATAACATTTAAGCTTAAACTAAATTTACATGTCATATTCAATACAAGAATAAAAACCTGAGCATACAAATTCTTAATTAAGAAAGCTACGGCTCAGGCACTTTCTGGCCGAGGACACACTTGTTAGGAAAAGATCTAAATCATGCTGCTTACACTTGTCATTAAAGCTTCTACTTGCACGCACAACAAATGAATTTTGCCTGTAATTAGTAGAGGTAAATGGAACACGCAACGGTGCGTTCCATCGCTTCGACCTTCCAGGAACGTTAAAATAAAATTTAGACAGAATATCGGAGTTATTGATAGAGTTATTGAAAATTTTAAATAATGAAATACAGTCAGAGATTGTTCGCCGATTAATTAGGGGTAATATATGATACTTCTTACAGAGTTTGAGGTAATCTTCAGACCGGTAGGGCACTTTCTGATGATAACACAAGTACTTGATGAACCTTTTCTGGATGCTCTCTATACGATCAATGTACTTGTGATAACAGGGATTCCAGATTTCAGACGCGTATTCCAGGTGGCTTCTGACAAAAGTACAGTAAAGAATTTTTAAAGTCTTGGCTTGAGTGAAGCACCTGGATAGCCGCATTATGAAACCTAGTGCTTTAGATGCTTTGGTGACTATGGCATCGACATGAAATTCAAACGTAAGCTTAGAATCGTGATATACCCCCAGATCTCGGATGCAATTCATTCTAGGTAGTACTTGATCACCTAAAATATACAATGAAGATATAATTGAGCGCTTGCGAGAATATGTTAGAACCGAACATTTAGCAGGGTTAAGATCAAGCTTAATCCGACGGCAATAAGCCTCCAGACGACGTAAATCATCCTGAAGCGCAATTACGTCCTCATGGGATGATATTGTGGCATAGATTTTCATATCGTCAGCAAAACATAACAGTTTGGATGAAATCAAGCAAGAGTTGATGTCGTTTATATAGATAATGAAAAGTAATGGGCCGAGCAATGAACCCTGGGGGACTCCACTGGGGACAGGCACCCAACCAGACATATAATTGCTTAGTACTACTGCTTGGGACCTGTTCTCCAGATATGAAGAAAACCATCTGAGTAAATCACCTCGTATTCCCATACCATATAACTTTGATAGTAAGATCTCATGGTCAATCCGATCAAAAGCTTTACTGTAATCAGTATAAACGACATCAACCTGCTTACCGTTATCCATGGCGTCAGTAACAAAATCATTGAGCAGAATTAAGTTGGTGACGGTAGACCTTCCCTTTAAAAAACCATGTTGAAAGGAACTAAACGAATTTTTTAGAGCACTATACACCTGATTATAGATGATCCTTTCAAAGATTTTTGCCACAATACAGAGCTTGGATATCGGCCTGTAGTTTACAACTTCGGTTTTAACTCCTTTCTTGTGAATAGGCGTTATGAAAGCCGATTTCCAAAGTTCAGGTACAACACAAGTATCCAAGGATTTCCTGAAGAGAATCGAGATAGGTTGGGCAATCGAAGTCGAACAGCGTACAAGAAATTTTGGTGAAATATTGTCAGGCCCAGCCGCTTTAGAAGTATCTAACTTGCGAAGCAAGTTAGTAACTTCCTCAACGTTCACTTCAATGCTACATATATCAGATAAGCTGGAAGATTCAGTAAAAAGAGGGGGTGAAGAAATTCCATGACTATGGCTAGTATCTAGAAATGTAGAATGAAAGTACGAAGAAAACGCTTCGCATATTGTTTCTCCGGTACGTAACGCTTCACTATTATAGTTTAAAGTGCTCGGAACCGCATTTGAGTTATGACGTTTTTTAACGAAGGTCCAGAAATATTTAGGGTTTTCTTTAATAGATTTTTCAGTTAAATTCAAGTAGTTTTCATAACATTGCGATTCTAATACCTTTACCCTTTCACGAAGAAGCTTAAATGTTGACTCATCAGCTATATTGCCATACGTCTTAAACTTTTTAAAATATTTATATTTTTCTTTAATTGTTTTAATTAATGCAGAATTGTACCAAGTTGGATAAGTTTTGTTACGATTTACTTTTTGTGGAATGTATTTTATGTGTAAATTGAGAATAAATTGATTGAAATAGTTTAATGATTCATCAATTGATCGTGTCGCAAACTCAGATTCCCAGTCAGTCATGGAGATTTCTTTGTTGATAGAATCATAGTCACCCTTGTCGAACAGATACTGCATCCGTGGCGCGCACTCTAATAGAGGAGCCTCAACGAAATTCATATTAATTAAAAGTGCTGGATGGTAGGCGTCAATAGGAACCAGCGGACTTGAACATTCAACCACATTAACTAATTGGTTTGAAAGTACCAAATCTAAAATTTTACCGTACCCATTAAGAACACCATTGTATTGACTCAAATCTAGGGTACATAATTCGTCACAAAGTGAAACTTCGTCAGGACCATTAGGGTTCATTGGGACGAGCGATAGACTGTCAGATAGAACCCAATTAATACCGCTCATGTTAAAATCACCAATGATGAGAAAGGTATCTGAAGAATTACTCATAACTATTTGATTTAATTTTGTGAGGTAATTGCGAAGTTGTAAAGAAAAAGAAAGGCCTAAGTTTTGCTGACATAAATAAAGATCACAAATATGTAAGGTCATATATTTACGCGTATTAGAATTTTTTAGTCGTATGCTGAGCCATAAATCCTCTGCTGTAGAATGGAAGGTAGGTTGGTATATAACTGAAAGTTCCCTACGTGTAGCAATAAGCACACCCCCACCACGCGACTGCCCGGTCGAAACATAATCTCGATCACGACGCCACACAATGTACCGCTCATCAAAAAATTCGGAATTTAAAACTCCATCTATTAACCACGTCTCTGTAAGAACAACAATATCATACGAGTTTATTGACATTTGACGATAAAAAGCATCACTTTTAGTTCTAAGACCGCGAACGTTTTGATAAAATATATTTAACTTAAGAGCCATTAAAAACCAAGACTAATAATTGTGTATAAATAAGTATAATCCATTAAAATAAAGCATTTCATTAAATAATATTGTAGAATAAGGTATAATAAAATTAAATAAGTATAATGAAGGTAAAAGACAATAAGATTAGCGCGAGCGCAAGAATCATACGATGTTAAATAGGTAACAGCTGTGCGAAAAAGCAAGCAATAGTGTGTGGTGCGTGCAAGTGCGAGCGAGTAGAACATATTGTAGTGCAGTAAAGCTTTAAAGTAAACAGCGCGATAACGAACACAAAGTATACAAGTAGCTAAACAAAAGAAATGTGACGATGTCATTAGTACGGCAGAGGTGTTAAACATTTTGTAAAAAGTTATTGTGACACAAGCGGTATTAAATACTTGGAGCCATTGAAGTAAAATATAATAGCAAGGTAGGAAAGTATGACTAAAAATTAAGAGGCACATTAGACAATCTTGTTTAAATCTGACTCCTTCCTTATAATAAAAACTTTCGAATGGTTATTTTTAAGTACATGAATTTTACCATGTTTAACCCATACGTACTCATAATGTTTATCCTTGGCTATGTTTTTAACTTTGGTTAACAGCTTTTTGTACTCCACGCTTAGGTGATCGTTAACATACACACGCTGAGATGTTCCTTGAAACCCGATGTCACAAGTGGATAGGTCCTTCTTAGCGCGTGCCGCCGCAATGAAATCTTCCTTTACATACCGGTTTAAAAAACTCACTATTATTAACTTTTCGTTGGAACCAAAAATAAGGACCCTTGAAATATAGTTCACCTGAGCTTTGGGACAGCTGTAGCTGACTTTACGTCCAATAGCCTCGATAATTGAGTACAAATTCTCATCCTTCTTTATAGGCACCCCCTTAATTTCCACGTTGTTTAGCCTGGATCTCTGTTCATAGGTCGATAGTAGATACTTCGTGCTCGCCAAGTCAGACTGTAAACAATTCACTGTTTCCTGAAGCTTTTCAAATTCAGACACTTTAGCTTCAACTTCCACGAGTCTTGTGTCAAAATCGTCAAGTCTCCCACCAGTGCCCTCACAGGTCAACTTAAGCTCAGCCAACTCATTCTTGATCACGCGAATGTCATCTACCAAGGTCGGCAAGTTGAGTAGCTGCCGCTTCATGTCACGTATCTCGCTTAATATGGTATCCAGCGACGCAGGTTCAGGGGCAGACACTACTGGTGATGACGTTCTGCAAGTGGGGCATTTCCATTGTGCCATCCTAATGGCACCCAGCTTTCTCCATCCGGTTTCTGAGATGTTCGCACATCCAAAATCCAGTTGTTTCTTGCAACTGCTACACTGGACGCCATCGTTGAACTGCACGTTACAAACTGCGCACAATTTCATTTTCAAAATAATATAGTTTGAACTGAATTAGAGCGTAAAAAGGTTGGCGATCTATTTCTTTTGAGTGGCGCGTACTGTGCGTATGAGTGTCCACACACGAGTGAACTTGAGCCCGATTTTGAGCCCACTATCGTTTTCAGCGACCTAAAATATCACGAAAATGACACCCATGACGAAAAATTAGGAAATTTTCGCAGCCGCCATCTTGGATTTTAATTTTGACCCCACTATCGGTTTCAGCGACCTCAAATATCACGAAAATGACACCTGTGTCGAAACATTTGATAATTTTCGCAGCCGCCATCTTGGATTTTCATTTTGACCCCACTATCGTTTTCAGCGACCTAAAATATCACGAAAATGACACCCATGACGAAAAATTAGGATATTCGCAGCCGCCATCTTGGATTTTCATTTTGACCTCACTATCGTTTTCAGCGACCTAAAATATCACGAAAATGACATCCATGACCGAAAATTAGGAAATTTTCGCAGCCGCCATCTTGGATTTTCATTTTGAACCCACTATCGTTTTCAGCGACCTAAAATATCACGAAAATGACATCCATGACCGAAAATTAGGAAATTTTGGCAGCCGCCATCTTGGATTTTCATTTTGACCCCACTATCGTTTTCAGCGACCTAAAATATCACGAAAACGACACCCATGACGAAAATTAGGAAATTTTTGCAGCCGCCATCTTGGATTTTCATTTTGACCCCACTATCGTTTTCAGCGACCTAAAATATCACGAAAATGACACCCATGACGAAAAATTAGGAAATTTTCGCAGCCGCCATCTTGGATTTTCATTTTGACCCCACTATCGTTTTCAGCGACCTAAAATAACACGAAAATGACACCCATGACGAAAAGTTAGGAAATTTTCGCAGCCGCCATCTTGGATTTTCAGTTTGACCCCACTATCGTTTTCAGCGACCTAAAATAACACGAAAATGACACCCATGACGAAAAGTTAGGAAATTTTCGCAGCCGCCATCTTGGATTTTCATTTTGAGCCCACTATCGTTTTCAGCGACCTCAAATATCACGAAAATGACACCCATGGCGAAAAATTAGTAAATTTTCGCAGCCGCCATCTTGGATTTTCATTTTGACCTCACTATCGTTTTCAGCGACCTAAAATTTAAAAAAAAAAAAAAAATTAAAATTAAAATTATGTTTATTTATCCCCACAAATTACATTCTTATTTCTTAAAATACTAACAACATAGTAAGTTGACACTTTGACAGGTATTTTAGACAATTTGTAATTTGTGGAAGATCTGGAGTCTAAACTAAGCCTAGGCCTGTATTTTAGAACTCCAGGATCCCCCATTATATCTCACAGTAAACGTTGTCATCGTGATACAATTGCGAGTGATTAATGGTGTGTGTATGTGTGTGTGTGTCACACACCAAAAAAAAAAAACGAAAACAAAACCAAAACCCACCAAATATCACGAAAATGACACCCATGACGAAAAATTAGGAAATTTTCGCAGCCGCCATCTTGGATTTTAATTTTGACCCCACTATCGGTTTCAGCGACCTCAAATATCACGAAAATGACACCTGTGTCGAAACATTTGATAATTTTCGCAGCCGCCATCTTGGATTTTCATTTTGACCCCACTATCGTTTTCAGCGACCTAAAATATCACGAAAATGACACCCATGACGAAAAATTAGGATATTCGCAGCCGCCATCTTGGATTTTCATTTTGACCTCACTATCGTTTTCAGCGACCTAAAATATCACGAAAATGACATCCATGACCGAAAATTAGGAAATTTTCGCAGCCGCCATCTTGGATTTTTATTTTGACCCCACTATCGTTTTCAGCGACCTAAAATATCACGAAAATGACATCCATGACCGAAAATTAGGAAATTTTGGCATCCGCCATCTTGGATTTTCATTTTGACCCCACTATCGTTTTCAGCGACCTAAAATATCACAAAAACGACACCCATGACGAAAAATTAGGAAATTTTTGCAGCCGCCATCTTGGATTTTCATTTTGACCCCACTATCGTTTTCAGCGACCTAAAATATCACGAAAATGACACCCATGACGAAAAATTAGGAAATTTTCGCAGCCGCCATCTTGGATTTTCATTTTGACCCCACTATCGTTTTCAGCGACCTAAAATATCACGAAAATGACACCCATGACGAAAAGCTAGGAAATTTTCGCAGCCGCCATCTTGGATTTTCATTTTGAGCCCACTATCGTTTTCAGCGACCTAAAATATCACGAAAATGACACCCATGACGAAAAATTAGGAAATTTTCGCAGCCGCCATCTTGGATTTTCATTTTGACCTCACTATCGTTTTCAGCGACCTAAAATATCACGAAAATGACACCCATGACGAAAAATTAGGAAATTTTCGCAGCCGCCATCTTGGATTTTAATTTTGACCCCACTATCGGTTTCAGCGACCTCAAATATCACGAAAATGACACCTGTGTCGAAACATTTGATAATTTTCGCAGCCGCCATCTTGGATTTTCATTTTGACCCCACTATCGTTTTCAGCGACCTAAAATATTACGAAAATGACACCCATGACGAAAAATTAGGATATTCGCAGCCGCCATCTTGGATTTTCATTTTGACCTCACTATCGTTTTCAGCGACCTAAAATATCACGAAAATGACATCCATGACCGAAAATTAGGAAATTTTCGCAGCCGCCATCTTGGATTTTCATTTTGACCCCACTATCGTTTTCAGCGACCTAAAATATCACGAAAATGACATCCATGACCGAAAATTAGGAAATTTTGGCAGCCGCCATCTTGGATTTTCATTTTGACCCCACTATCGTTTTCAGCGACCTAAAATATCACGAAAACGACACCTATGACGAAAAATTAGGAAATTTTTGCAGCCGCCATCTTGGATTTTCATTTTGACCCCACTATCGTTTTCAGCGACCTAAAATATCACGAAAATTACACCCATGACGAAAAATTAGGAAATTTTCGCAGCCGCCATCTTGGATTTTCATTTTGACCCCACTATCGTTTTCAGCGACCTAAAATATCACGAAAACGACACCCATGACGAAAAATTGGAAATTTTTGCAGCCGCCATCTTGGATTTTCATTTTGATCTTGAAATACAAAAAAAAAATAAGAAGATACCTAATTAGAAAAAAAACTTAATTTAAAAAAAAAATCTTATTTATGTAGGTATACAGAAAAATACATTTGAGGGCCTACTTATTTTCTGAACATCCCTGCCCAACCCTTTGAAAGAATTCAGGCGTGATGTTATGAAGAAATCTCATTTCCTATCCGATATTCATTATAAAACCACCCGTACTAACTTTATTCTGTGGCACCTACCTATTTGAGATTTGAAAATAGTGAACCAAAAATTTGCGCGTCAGGCGGCTTTATAAGCTCCAGTGTAGGGTTCAAATTCAACTGTTTTACACACTTGATGCGATTGGTAAACATAGGCCGTGATAAAAATAAATACCAATAAAGCTTTTGCGCGCGTGACGTCTTTATTTACATAGACATAGCGTTCAAATTCAACTGTTTTCAACACATGTTAATTTGTGCCGGTCGCAGCCGG
Source organism: Cosmia trapezina (assembly GCA_905163495.3). Classification (NCBI taxonomy): domain Eukaryota; kingdom Metazoa; phylum Arthropoda; class Insecta; order Lepidoptera; family Noctuidae; genus Cosmia; species Cosmia trapezina. The sequence continues at coordinate 17,661,285 of LR991041.1, forward strand.
TGACAGAAGTTAGCGGGGGTGGCGGGTTCGAAAAATTGGCACACGTCCGACCTCCATCACGTTCCGCTCGGGACTAAACGACACGGAGCGAGCGCAAAACACTTGACATTGGAATTAGTGATATAAATATTTTGATATTTCAAATTATGATAGCCGTTATAAATTACATTTTTTACGACCTTTATTATGGCATAAGTTTTATTGTTCAAAGCCTAATATAAATCAAATGAAATAAGATATAGATCATAATTTAGACTTGTCTTTGCGATTTAATTGGATGCAGTAAAGTGCAAGTAATCGTGTATCGGACGGCCGAAATTTGTAGATGGAAGTCTGAACTAAGTAATATATTTTTTTCAAAATTTAAATCCGTGTTATCTACGAATAAAACACTAAACAAAACGACGTTTTTACGGCTCTCACCGCCTTAACACCTGTATTGTGTTATTACCTGTATGTAACCCATGCATCACAAATAAACGATTTGATTTGATTTGATTTGATTTGACAATATTATGAATGTAAAAGACTTATAACTAAATGGATAAAATTAAAAATTTTAAAAAACCCCCAACGCAAAAAAGAAAAGAGAACATTTAAAAAGTCAAAAATAATACCTATCGTTGAGCCATCAAATTCGATTGAGTAATACCTATATATATTTTAATTACAGAAATTGATGGATGGCACGATAAGGTTTGCTCATTGAATTGGCGCTATAATTTCGCGGCGGGGTACCGCATATTTACATAGTCAATCAAGTGAAGGGTCTGACTTACTTATGCGGTACCCCGCCGTGACATTATAGCGCCATTTCAATGAGCAAACCTTATCGTGCCATCCATCAATTTCTGTAATTAAAATATATATAGGTATTACTCAATCGAATTTGATGGCTCAACGATAGGTATTATTTTTGACTTTTTAAATGTTCTCTTTTCTTTTTTGCGTTGGGGGTTTTTTAAATTTTTAATTTAATTTTTATTTTAACCTTTTTAAACAATTTAACAATACAGAAATGCATTTTTATTACTGCAGAATGTTAAGTTTCTCTGCACATAACATTAACTTATAATGATGCCACCATCGTACTGCAAATAGAATTAAATACTGATAAAAAAACGAATACAAACACTACTATCTGCTATTTTTTTTTTCAAGAGTGTACTAGTGTGCTGGATATCCTGACTGCAACATCAGCTCATCGTGTAGCCACCATTGCATTGTATGTAGAATCAAATACTGATCAAAACGAACCCAAACACGACATATCTGCTATATTATTTTACCAAGAGTATTCTAGTGTGCTGGATATCCTGGCTGCAGCATCAGCTCATCGTGTTGCCACCATTGCATTGTATGTAGAATAAAATTCTGATCAAAACGAATCCAAACACGACATATCTGCTATTACTTTTTCAAGAGTCTTCTAGTGTGCTGGACATCCTGGCTGCAGCATCAGTTCATCGTGTTGCCACCATTGCATTGTATGTAGAATCAAATACTGATGTAAATGAATCCAAACACGACATATCTGCTATTACTTTTTCAAGAGTGTTCTAGTGTGCTGGACATCCTGGCTGCAGCATCAGCTCATCGTGTTGCCACCATTGCATTGTATGTAGAATCAAATACTGATGTAAATGAATCCAAACACGACATTTCTGCTATTAATTTTTCAAGAGTGTATCCAGCACACTAGTGCTGGATATCCTGGCTGCAGCATCAGACCAAGAATTCCATAATCTTGCATAGATAGATAGCATACATGGATGTTTCAAATTTTAGGTCACACTAAGGTTTGAAAGTAAAGTAAATACTCATTACGCGTCTAAGATCCCTACCGCAGCTAACAATAGAGCGAATAACTTTGAAACGGCTGAACCGATTTTGATAAAACATGTCTAAGAACCATTGCTGGAAAACCTGCTTTCAAATAAAAAAAACCGTATCCAAATCAGTCCACCCGTTTAAGCGCTACGGTGCCACAGACAGACACACAGACACACACACACACACACACACACACACACACACACACACATAGCGGTCAAACTTATAACACCCCTCTTTTTGCGTCGGGGGTTAAAAATCACTCGATTATGAGGACACGGAGGCCCTCCTGCAGCACACATCATAACACACTCATTCACGCGTACACTTACTCATATGTTCAAAATGTTGACGTACACACCACACATACACATACACCCCTCACACACACCCCTCACACACACATACACCCCACACACAGACACACCCTCACACAAATATACATGTTTATAATGTTGACGTACACACCACATTTCCAACATTCTTTCGTAATAAGATGATATAAAATATTAGTCTTCTACAATTCTTTGTTTGTATTAATTTAATTTACTTTATTTTACTTTAGTTTTTCAAAATTATATAAATTATTATTATTATTAGCTTATATAAATTATTATTATTATTATTAGCTTAGTTTTGTATGTACATTACGTTTTAAGTTGCGGAAGAGCTGAGTGTCCTAATACAGGCATTTATTTGCTTAAAAGGACACTTCTATCACTAGCTATGTAGTACAAACCATGTTAAGGCGGTGAGAGCCGTAAAAACGTCGTTTTGTTTAGTGTTTTATTCGTAGATAACACGTATTTAAATTTTGAAAAAAATATATTACTTAGTTCAGACTTCGATCTACAAATTTCGGCCGTCCGATACACGATTACTTGCACTTTACTGCATCCAATTAAATCGCAAAGACAAGTCTAAATTATGATCTATATCTTATTTCATTTGATTTATATTAGGCTTTGAACAATAAAACTTATGCCATAATAAAGGTCGTAAAAAATGTAATTTATAACGGCTATCATAATTTGAAATATCAAAATATTTATATCACTAATTCCAATGTCAAGTGTTTTCAGCTTCGCAAACGCTCGCCCTGAGCCGTTTAGTCCCGAGCGGAACGTGACGGAGGTCGGACGTGTGCCAATTTTTCGAACCCGCCACCCCCGCTAACTTCTGTCACCGGCTGCGACCGGCACAAATTAGCATGTGTTGAAAACAGTTGAATTTGAACGCTATGCCTATGTAAATAAAGACGTCACGCGCGCAAAAGCTTTATTGGTATTTATTTTTATCACGGCCTATGTTTACCAATCGCATCAAGTGTGTAAAACAGTTGAATTTGAACCCTACACTGGAGCTTATAAAGCCGCCTGACGCGCAAATTTTTGGTTCACTATTTTCAAATCTCAAATAGGTAGGTGCCACAGAATAAAGTTAGTACGGGTGGTTTTATAATGAATATCGGATAGGAAATGAGATTTCTTCATAACATCACGCCTGAATTCTTTCAAAGGGTTGGGGGCAGGGATGTTCAGAAAATAAGTAGGCCCTCAAATGTATTTTTCTGTATACCTACATAAATAAGATTTTTTTTTTAAATTAAGTTTTTTTTCTAATTAGGTATCTTCTTATTTTTTTTGTATTTCAAGGTCAAAATGAAAATCCAAGATGGCGGCTGCGAAAATTTCCTAATTTTTCGTCATGGGTGTCATTTTCGTGATATTTTAGGTCGCTGAAAACGATAGTGGGGTCAAAATGAAAATCCAAGATGGCGGCTGCGAAAATTTCCTAATTTTTCGTCATGGGTGTCATTTTCGTGATATTTTAGGTCGCTGAAAACGATAGTGGGGTCAAAATGAAAATCCAAGATGGCGGCTGCGAAAATTTCCAAATTTTTCGACATGGGTGTCATTTTCGTGATATTTGAGGTCGCTGAAACCGATAGTGGGGTCAAAATGAAAATCCAAGATGGCGGCTGCGAAAATTTCCTAATTTTTCGTCATGGGTGTCATTTTCGTGATATTTTAGGTCGCTGAAAACGATAGTGGGGTCAAAATGAAAATCCAAGATGGCGGCTGCGAAAATTTCCTAATTTTTCGTCATGGGTGTCATTTTCGTAATATTTTAGGTCGCTGAAAACGATAGTGGGGTCAAAATGAAAATCCAAGATGGCGGCTGCGAAAATTTCCAAATTTTTCGACATGGGTGTCATTTTCGTGATATTTGAGGTCGCTGAAACCGATAGTGGGGTCAAAATGAAAATCCAAGATGGCGGCTGCAAAAATTTCCAAATTTTTCGTCATGGGTGTCATTTTCGTGATATTTTAGGTCGCTAAAAACGATAGTGGGGTCAAAATGAAAATCCAAGATGGCGGCTGCAAAAATTTCCTAATTTTTCGTCATGGGTGTCGTTTTCGTGATATTTTAGGTCGCTGAAAACGATAGTGGGGTCAAAATGAAAATCCAAGATGGCGGCTGCGAAAATTTCCTAATTTTTCGTCATGGGTGTCATTTTCGTGATATTTTAGGTCGCTGAAAACGATAGTGGGGTCAAAATGAAAATCCAAGATGGCGGCTGCGAAAATTTCCAAATTTTTCGACATGGGTGTCATTTTCGTGATATTTGAGGTCGCTGAAACCGATAGTGGGGTCAAAATGAAAATCCAAGATGGCGGCCGCGAAAATTTCCAAATTTTTCGTCATGGGTGTCATTTTCGTGATATTTTAGGTCGCTAAAAACGATAGTGGGGTCAAAATGAAAATCCAAGATGGCGGCTGCAAAAATTTCCTAATTTTTCGTCATGGGTGTCGTTTTCGTGATATTTAAGGTCGCTGAAAACGATAGTGGGGTCAAAATGAAAATCCAAGATGGCGGCTGCGAAAATTTCCTAATTTTTCGTCATGGGTGTCATTTTCGTAATATTTTAGGTCGCTGAAAACGATAGTGGGGTCAAAATGAAAATCCAAGATGGCGGCTGCGAAAATTTTCAAATTTTTCGACATGGGTGTCATTTTCGTGATATTTGAGGTCGCTGAAACCGATAGTGGGGTCAAAATGAAAATCCAAGATGGCGGCTGCGAAAATTTCCAAATTTTTCGTCATGGGTGTCATCTTCGTGATATTTTAGGTCGCTGAAAACGATAGTGGGGTCAAAATGAAAATCCAAGATGGCGGCTGCAAAAATTTCCTAATTTTTCGTCATGGGTGTCGTTTTCGTGATATTTTAGGTCGCTAAAAACGATAGTGGGGTCAAAATGAAAATCCAAGATGGCGGCTGCGAAAATTTCCTAATTTTTCGTCATGGGTGTCATTTTCGTGATATTTTAGGTCGCTGAAAACGATAGTGGGGTCAAAATGAAAATCCAAGATGGTGGCTGCGAAAATTTTCAAAGTTTTCGTCATGGGTGTCATTTTCGTGATATTTTAGGTGGCTGAAAACGATTGCGGGGTCAAAATGAAAATCCAAGATGGCGGCTGTGAAAATTTCCAAATTTTTCGTAATGGGTGTCATTTTCGTGATATTTGAGGTCGCTGAAAACGATAGTGGGGTCAAAATGAAAATCCAAGATGGCGGCTGCGAAAATTTTAAAATTTTTCGACATGGGTGTCATTTTCGTGATATTTGAGGTCGCTGAAAACGATAGTGGGCCAAAATGAAAATCCAAGATGGCGGCTGCGAAAATTTCCTAATTTTCGGTCATGGGTATCATTTTCGTGATATTTGAGGTCGCTGAAAACGATAGTGGGGTCAAAATGAGAATCCAAGATGGTAGCTGCGAAAATTTCTTAATTTTTCGTCATGGGTGTCATTTTCGTGATATTTTAGGTCACTGAAAGCGATAGTGGGATCAAAATGAAAATCCAAGATGGCGGCTGCGAAAATTTCCTAATTTTTCGTCATGGGTGTCGTTTCCATGGTTTTAGAGGGTGCTGAAAACGATAGTGGGTTGAAACTGAAAATCCATGATGGCGGCTGCGAAAATTTCCTAATTTTTCGTCATGGGTGTCATTTTCGTGATATTTGAGGTCGCTGAAAACGATAGTGGGGTCAAAATGAAAATCCAAGATGGCGGCTACGAAAATTTTCAAATTTTTTGACATGGGTGTCATTTTCGTGATATTTGAGGTCGCTGCAAACGATAATGGGGTCAAAATGAATGACTATCGTTTTCAGCGACCTAAAATATCACGAAAATGACACCCATGACGAAAAGTTAGGAAATTTTCATAGCCGCCATCTTGGATTTTCATTTTGACCCCACTATCGTTTTCAGCGACCTAAAATAACACGAAAATGACACCCATGACGAAAAATTTGGAAATTTTCGTAGCCGCTATCTTGGATTTTCATTTTGACCCCACAATCGTTTTCTGCGACCTAAAATATCACGAAAATGACACCCATGACGAAAAGTTAGGGAATTTTCGCAGCCGCCATCTTGGATTTTCATTTTGACCCCACTATCGTTTTCAGCGACCTAAAATATCACGAAAATGACACCCATGACGAAAAATTAGGAAATTTTCGCAGCCGCCATCTTGGATTTTCCTTTTTACCCGACTATCGTTTTCAGCGACCTAAAATATCACGAAAATGACACCCATGACGAAAAGTTAGGGAATTTTCGCAGCCGCCATCTTGGATTTTCATTTTGACCCCACTATCGTTTTCAGCGACCTAAAATATCACGAAAATGACACCCATGACGAAAAATTAGGAAATTTTCGCAGCCGCCATCTTGGATTTTCCTTTTTACCCGACTATCGTTTTCAGCGACCTAAAATATCACGAAAATGACACCCATGACGAAAAGTTAGGAAATTTTCGCAGCCGCCATCTTGGATTTTCATTTTGACCCCACTATCGTTTTCAGCGACCTAAAATAACACGAAAATGACACCCATGACGAAAAATTTGGAAATTTTCGTAGCTGCCATCTTGGATTTTCATTTTGACCCCACTATCGTTTTCAGCGACCCCAAATATCACGAAAATGACACCCATGACGAAAAATTAGAAAATTTTCGCAGCCGCCATCTTGGATTTTCATTTTGACCCCATTATCGTTTTCAGCGACCTCAAATATCACGAAATTGACGCCCATGTCGAAAAATTCGAAAATTTTTGCAGCCGCCATCTTGGATTTTCATTTTGACCGTAATCACGTCCTCTCAAGAAAAAAAAACTAGAGCATAAGAAGTTATGCCCCTCCGTTTTTTTTTGTGTTGACATAACGAATAAAATAAAAAAAGAACTTTCCAAATCGGCTTCTAAATGACGGAGTACTGCAGTAACAAACATAAAAAAAAAAAAAAATACAACTGAATTGATAATTATTCTCCTCCGTTTTTTAAGTCGTTTAAAAATAACACATCATTGTTACGTTTAAAAATTAGCTGGACATCACTCACAATGCAGTCATTGGTGTCGTGGGGAATACTAGTTTCTGTCATTCCCGACGACACCACCAGTGGTGTCGTGGGGAATGAACGGTCATTTCGTAGTATTTAAGTTCGCTGAAAACGATAAAGGTCTCAAGCTAATTTCGAGCTTATTGACATTTTACAAACCCTTTGTTTTTTTGGTCCAGAATACTCGGTAAATGATCTGGAAGCTGAATTTAACACAAAAACATGAATGTCAATAAGGTCTAAATTCGCTTGACACCTCAGAAAGTGTCTAGATTATTATGCACATCATTTTTAGGGTGTCAAGCTAATTTCGACCTTATTGATATTTTACAAACCCTTTGTTTTTTTGGCCCAAGATACTTGGTAAATGATCTGGAAGCTGAATTTAACAAAAAAACATGAATGTCAATAAGGTCTAAATTCGCTTGCCACCTCAGAAAGTGTCTAGATTATTATGCACATAATTTCTAGGGTGTCAAGCTAATTTCGACCTTATAGACATTTTACAAACCATTTGTTTTTTTGGTCCAAGATACTTGGTAAATGGTCTGGAAGCTAAATTTAACAAGAAAACATGAATGTCAATAAGGTCTAAATTGTTATGTAACACATCATTGTTATGTAGCTGGACATCACTAACAGCACAATACAGTCGGTGGTGTCGCATGGCGTGGGGAATAGTAGTTTATGTCATTCCCCACGATACCACACTAGTGGTATCGTTTTCAGTGGTGTCGCTGTCGTGGGGAATGAACGTAAAGTAAAATGGTGCGCGGCGCTTAGTTTTGAATCGTACGGGTAAAGGTCTTCGTGTCAGTCAGATTTTAAATCCACCTTATTCACAAAAATAAATAAGTATAAGTAGTTATTTTTATTTATTTTAACTGTTCAAGTTTACAATGAAATAATAATCTGTCTAAAACTTTCAAAAATACTTACTAGAAAAATAAAACAAAATAAACTTGTATACTAATCAGTTCAAGTTTATCTACTGCATTGCTCTATTCTGTGACGCAACATAGTACCTACTCGAGTTCATGAACTCATGAGCGGTGCGCTTGGCGCGCGTTTCCCGCGCATCGTAATTTATTACGTATCGCTACTCCTTGCGGGGGCTGCGGTAAGCATTTAATACCTACGGCGCTTGCTTGCACCCCGCCTTAAAGAAAATAAACTATTTGTATTCGTGTAGCCTATGTTACTTCCTGATAGTTTCACTTTCTATTGCTGAAAAAATGATTAGAACCGGTCCAGTAGTTTCGGAGCCTATTCGGTACAAACAAACAAACAAACAAACACACAAACAAACAAACAAAAAAATCTTTCCTCTTTATAACATTAGTATAGATAAGTTAAATAATAATGTACTATACCTAGCTACATATAAACCTTCCGGAATAAATTCTCTAAATGATAGTGGAAACCTCATCAAAATCAGTTGCGTAGTTTAGAAGAACAACGCGGGCCACACACGAAAAGCGACTCTAATAAGTATAGAAAAGAAATCTGTATTTGGACCTAAGACTGAATGTTTTATAGGTTAGGAATGAATCCGTACCATCATTTATATTTAATTTTTGTTGATCATTTCTGAAAAAGTGTTCTATTTAGAGATGTCGATTATATTTTTCCTGTAATCTTTACATAAACTTCTATCACATAGAATAATTTCAGATTTTTCTCTGCAAACTTCGGATATAAGGGATTCGGATAAAAATGTTTAAAAAATACCGTCCCCCCCGGACGGTATTTTTTAAACATTTTTCATCAAATGTCGAAAAGTATGCGGCCTAAAAAAAGAAAAAAATGTTTGAGAATGTTGAAACAGCGCTCTTTCATATGATATCCCACATGCTAATAGCCTCAATTCGAATTTTTAAGACCGAGGGGGTTTTAAAAATTCGAAGTGAGGGTACTAGTTCAGTCCTTGTTGCAAAAAAAAATATGATATTTTTATTTCTTTCTTATTTGCAAAATAGTTGGCAAACGTCATCTAAAAATGTTCCAAATTTCAAGTTGATAGCATTAGTAGTTCTTGAGATATCCAGCTGTGACTGACAGACAGACAGCACCATACGGGTTCCTTTTTACCATTTTGGTACGGAACCCTTTTTTTTTTTTTTTTTTGGTACGGAACCCTAAAAATCTGCAGTTACACGGTCAAAATCACAACAATAATTTTTTTTTTCAATAACTGATGAAAAATTTCTATATAGGGGGGCTCAGAATGATGTACTGAATACGTGGTAACCGTTTTAGCGTCGATGTCTCTTCCAACCCGTATATGTATACCTAGGTAAAAAGCAGAAAGGAAAACCGACCCAAATCACGAGAGGTAGATCCTTACTAGTGGTCATATCCGATTTCAATAAGGGAAAACATCGAGTTACCCTGATGGATTAAATATCCCGGAACTAGAACCATATTTCACGGTAAACGGATAACAATTTCATAATTTAAAATCAAATTACGAACAATAAACATTCGTGACTACGTCGTGATACTTCGGCTCAAGATCGGAATGAAAATAAAATCTATTGTACCCTCAATTTATTCATATTACGTCACTTGCACAACCTTTTGAACAAAGGTTCCCCACAACCATTAATTATAAAAGGTCCTTATATTATGAATGGAGAAAAGTTATTGCTATAGGCTTTATTGCATATTCGTATCCATGGTTTTTGTGTTATCTTTCATGGAGGTTTCAATAAGTAAGCACATTGACCATCGAGCAGGACGTGGTGTTCCGTCACTTCCGCGGACAAGTACCACAGGACAGCACAAAGTCCAGCTAGTGCAAAGGGAAGTGCTACTAATATAGTCTTAGGCAATGATATTACGTAGGTACATATGTATATAAATAAATAGGTAGATATGGCACTAGTGCGCGCAAATTGTTGCAGACAAATTCAGTCAATTGTTGTAATTTGATTTAGTCGGCTAACAAAGCGTGACAGTAATGTATCTAAAATGCCAAGCTATCTCTGTATGTATCATACGTTCCATATTCACACCTTTATGTAAGTACGCAACGATATCTGAACTAAGCGTATCTTTCCTTCTTATTATAATTAAGAATCAAACGAACTTACCTAGTGAAGTTTGATTCCAATTATGCGAGGGTCTCAACCGAAGACGATTACAAATTTACTTGCAGCAGTACATGATAATGTGCCGTCCTTATCACACTTTTAGATACACATAAAAAAAAATAAAAAGTAAGGAAACAAAACTATGACGTAGTGTCCTGTCTCGCTCCCACTCCCGTCACACGGCGCGGTGCTGTGGCTCCCGCGCTTTATTCATTAATTTTAGAGAAAGCTTCTAGCTGTTTACATATTTTTGTCTTTTCTTTTTTGTCTGTAGGGGTTCTCATAGGGTTGGGTGGGATTGTAATCGTCTTCGGTTGAGACCCTCGCATAATTGGAATCAAACTTCACTAGGTAAGTTCGTTTGATTCTTAATTATACTTTGGGTCTCAACCGAAGACGATTACAAATTTACTTGCAGATGTTTAGAGTAAGTATCATCACAAAAAAAGGAAAGCAAACATTTCAATAGGTATTGTGATTCCTTTTACTAATCATTCAGGTTATCACAATAATTAAATATCTAAATATTCTTCTACTGTTTAATCAGATTTCAATTGCTTGCTACATCCAGTGACATTTATCCTATTTTTTTACAAAAACAGTAATTTCGATAGATTTATATGATTATACTTAACTTTAGTTTCTGCTTCTGGAGTCTGGATTTATGTCCAGTTGAAAGGTAATAAAAAGGCTCATGCCCTATTACATGATAAAATGTGAGTGTACTATAGGTACGCCTCTGCCAAGCCCTTCGGGGAGACCCAGGCGTAATGTTATGATAATATGTTGTGTCTCAGTACTTAATGATCTGTACTTGGTAATTAAAGATCATTCAATATGAATTACTTCTCTGATTTATTATTTTAAGAAGACATTAGAAGTATTATTTTAGTGGTATTACTCCAACCTGTGGCCTTCCGTACCACTTGCAGGTTTACACCCAGTCTATGGGTGGCTGACGTGGAGATGTGATGAGTACTGTGGGCTCCGAATATCAATATGTCAATGCCGCTATCTTCTAAAACTTTTTTACTCAGTAAGCTAGTGTTTGCGAAAATAGGTAAGTACCTATGAGGTGTGGGTGTGGTGGGTTTTATGAGGTCTTCGAAGGCTAATGAACAGGTAGTCGTTTAATTGATTGTGACGTAAGTATGCAGTTTTATCAATACTTATAAGCTTGAACAGCGGTAGCTGGAAATATGCATCAATTTTTGCGAATAAAGGGTAGATTCTGATTAGTGGTTGGAAGGTTCCAGGTCTCGAGGTTTTAAATAAGTCATATATTTTAATTACAATCATATTATCACTGTACTCGTATTTTTTAATTTAATTAAATAGACACTATTTAATTAAATTAATACATCTTTTGCGCAGAAGCTATTGCTAATAGAGAAATAGTGACAAACATTCAAGTGTTACACCTATCCGTCTACGTATACTAACTGGTTATAATGCCGACCGGAGGAAAACCATAGAAGGAAAGGTCTTTCCAGTTGAAGGTGAAAGCATGTACATTTCAGAATGGGCATCGAGTTTTCATGAGGCGTATCTTGGACATTGATAGTTTTGTGAGCTAGCAAATAGGTCAAAATTGGGTACATCCAATTTATTTGTGATTTCCAAGAATGCATACTCAGCTAGCTCCCATTATGTATCCACATTAATTTTACGTGATTCCCAATATATTATCCAAAGATTTAACATACCAAACAAATATATGAATTTCCTAAGTTCAAAGAAGTCCAAATATTCCAGGCTATTTCAATTAACTGGATGTGTTGTATACCCCTGTTCGATCCATGTAGCTGATCGTCGTTATGTTATCGATTCTCAACCGTAGCTATATTGCAATTTCGAAGTTTAGAAGCGAATATTTTTAAACAATCCAATTCCTGTGTGAACCTTTATTACCGCGAGCTGTGAGTAATTGATGCATCGCTATATATTTCTACACAATAATCATTATTACGAGTACAAAATCTGAGTTTTTAATATTATTTATCCATCAATGAAAGTCTTGTTACAATGAATTTGACAGTGTCATTATCCTGTTATAGTCGTTACAGTTACCCAGAGCTAGAAATTTTCCCTTTCAAATAATTTTGTATAATTCATCCGTAACCGATGGCAAGGCATGTAGACGTCAGTAGGCCTATGAATTCAGCAAAGTACCTGATTGAATACTTATTTAAATTTAAAAATTCTATAATTTTGTCTAAAATATACGATGTTTTTTCTCTTCAGGAAGATAAATAGTGATATCTCCTAGCCTAACCTTTTCCCAACATGTTGGGGTAGGCTTCCAGTCTAACCGGATGCAGCTGAATATCAGTATTTTACAAGGAACGACTTCCTATCTGACCTCCACAACCCAGTTACTGGTTAATATTATACCCCTTGGTAAGACTGGTTGTCAGACTTTTGGGCTTCTAACTACCTACCCGTAACGACTGTCAACCATCTGCGAATGACAGCCGATACCAACGGCCCAACGTGCCTTCCGAGGCACGAAGGGGTCCCAGCATATCGGATGGTCACCCATCCACGAACCAATCGCATGAAGCATAGCTGAATCTTTGATCGACCCGTGCCACTGTTATTATTTAGCCAGCATGAGTTCCTTTCTACGGTATTGAAAATAAATCCTAAAAAATCTCATTTTGGCGTTACTTGAATTCTATTACAAAACCTAAATATTGTAAAAGATTCTGTGTCATGTTAATATTGTAGAACCGTTCATCATAATGATTGTCCAATTTATAGAAAATCATCTAAGAAATTCGTAACTGAAATCAAACCTCTACCTTGTAGATACTGTAGAACAGATTTTAACAGTTTGGTAGACACAAATGGGTACATAGAACAAAGGTGAGATGTGATCTCAATTCAAAACATAATTTCTTCCTTTCATGAGTATCTATTTATAGGTACTTATTAAAAAGTAGGCGTCTTTTAAATCTAAAGTTGCCATGAAATTATTTTTATCTAATAACCATAATGCTGTTCTGTTGAGGTCTCTATGGTTCCAAATAAAGCGATGTATGCCGTTAGCTTTTGGCAATGTAAATAATATGGGTGAATTGTCCCTCGCCGGGCTCACAGGTTGTTGTAACTTTGATTTTAATAATCCTGTGATACAATTATCTATAGTAAAATCTTGCATTTCGACATCGATTTACGGAAATATCGGGGAGGAATAGGTTCAACGGTATACCTACTACGTATAGTCTCGTATCCAAGATAATAGGTAATATAGGATCACTGGTAATACGACAGCAATTATGAAAAAAGTATTTCACTCTACAAGCGAGTGCTACCTTGGCTAATGATGTCAGCGTCCCCTGGTCCTATGGCACGCCGAGGTGGTCGTCGTCTGGCGGTACGAGTCTGGGTGGTGATCCCGCGGTGCTGCTGCTGGCCTCCGTAGGGCGGGGTTCCAACGCGGCTGGCCGGCTGCTGCTCGCGGAACCCCCCTCGCGTTTAAAGCCTCTCTTGGGTATTGTGTTGTTGGAGGCTTATACGGAGCACGCTGAGTAGTCTTCGTCTCCAGACCAGATTTAGAAATCGCTTTTGCTGATTTGAGATGTTCAGAAAGGTTGGAACCGAATAAGTATTGATCGATCTTTGTGCTCTTCACAATTTCTCGAGTCTCCTTATTCAAATTGTTAGTTACGGCGTATCGCCTCGACTGTGACACTGTAATTACAGTCACATGGTAGTCGTCCAGTGTCACTTAATGGTTTTAGAATTTCCTGTGCTTGTGGGAGCGTGTCTTTACAAGCGAACAAAGCCCGAATAAGGACTATACCTCTTCAGTTTTCACTGCCTCAGAGGCCACCAAAGTTATCGCTTCCTCGCAGCAGGCGGTACAATCGGTTTCGAGAGTGCCAGTGCGTCCTGTACATACATAATATGATTCCCTGAAATTGACTTGCTGTAAATGAGCATCGTCGCAGGAATTTAGTGTCTACGAACCTCAACGCGATTTACGCGGAGCAAGACAAGATCTCAACATGATTCACATGGAGGTTAGATAAATCTGTGTTACCTCAACACGATATACGTGGAGACAGGAGTAAAAGTTATATATGATTCCCTCAAATTGACTTCCTTGCTCGGGATTTCTTCACCTGTAAATGAGCATCGTCGTAGGAATTTAATGTCTACGAACCTCAACGCGATTTACGCGGAGCAAGACAATTAGGATCTCAACATGATTCACATGGAGGTTAGATAAATCTGTGTTACCTCAACACGATATACGTGGAGACAGGAGTAAAAGTTATATATGATTTCCTCAAATTGACTTCCTTGCTCGGTATTTCTTCACCTGTAAATGAGCATCGTCGTAGGAATTTAATGTCTACGAACCTCAACGCGATTTACGCGGAGCAAGACAATTAGGATCTCAACATGATTCACATGGAGGTTAGATAAATCTGTGTTACCTCAACACGATATACGTGGAGACAGGAGTAAAAATTATATATGATTCCCTCAAATTCACTTCCTTGCTCGGGATTTCTTCACCTGTAAATGAGCATCGTCGTCGTAGGAATTTAATGTCTACGAAGCTCAACGCGATTTACGCGGAGCAAGACATTTAGGATCTCAACATGATTCACATGGAGGTTAGATAAATCTGTGTTACCTCAACACGATATACGTGGAGACGGGTTTATATTAATTACCATTTCATTATAATCATAATAATAACACAATAATAATAATAGCGTCATAATAATTCTGCAAGGCTACCGACGACTGATCTTGGTTTCCATTCCCAGGTCGGGCATTTTCTTTTTACATCGGGAATCTGAGTAGGTACCTATACTACACAGTTCTGCCTGCCCCTTTAGGGAATACAGGCCTATAACATCATAATAAATTATACCTTTTCCCATAAGTTATTAAATGAGGGTACACCGACAAGATTCATTATAAAAATGCGTTGAAGGAAAGTAGAACTAAGCAGTAACACCAGTAACACTAATGATTAATAATAAATAACTAGGCAAATAAATACCTTGTTCGTCCAGACATCCAACATCATTTTGCTCCTTCATAGCCATATACTTTCAAAATAAGAACGTTCCGAAGATGACGAATTAGTTCATCCGTATCTTTGCAGTGTACGCCCGAGTTTTTTAACCCTTTTTCCGCAAACTACGATAATAATCATCACTACCTATCCTTAGATCGCGAACGCTTTCGTTTTCTCATTTTAAACTTTAATGTTCCTATAACAAACTAAAAAAAAAAAAAATAAACTGTGTATAAGATAATGATTTTAAGCAGTGTGACTCCGACAACACAAAAACACGTAATGAATAAAGCGCGGGAGCCACAGCACCGCGCCGTGTGACGGGAGTGGGAGCGAGACAGGACACTACGTCATAGTTTTGTTTCCTTACTTTTTATTTTTTTTTATGTGTATCTAAAAGTGTGATAAGGACGGCACATTATCATGTACTGCTGCAAGTAAATTTGTAATCGTCTTCGGTTGAGACCCAAAGTATAATTGGTCTTAAGCCTTATTTATTACAAGTTATGTTTATATTCAAATATGTATGTTTAGGTTAGGGTTCTAAGAGCCTGTATCGCCTGAAATAAATGGTTTATTTATTTAAATTTAACAACGTTCGCATACACTACAGAAATAACAGGAAGCAACAGGGATTAAAGAACTAAATATAATAAACAATTATAGGTAAATACCTATTACCTTAGTTAAATTATTTGTAAAACAAAACAAAAAGAGATACAGCTGTCTCATATTTACTATCTATCTACCTAGCCTTTTCCCAACTATGTTGGGGTCGGCTTCCACTCTAACCGGATGCAGCTGAATACCAGTATTTTACGTGGAGCGACTGCCAATCTGACCTCCACAACCCAGTTACTGGGTAATACGATACCCCTTGTTAAGACTGGTTGTCAGACTTTCGGGCTTCTGACGACCCGTAACGGCTGTCAAAGAACCACGAATAACAGCCGGGACCAACGGCTTAACGTGCTTTCCGAGGCACGGAGGAATCTCGCTATGTAAAGATGGTCACCCATCCACTGACCAACACCGGCAAGCGTAGCTTAACCTGATGCAAATAATAAAACAAAATTAATTTTTGTTTTATTATTTGCATCGACGGATCGACCCGTGCGGCTGTTATTACTTAGTCACGAGCTCCTCCTGTCTCATATTTACATACATACAAAAACTCGCGCGACCGTTTCATATCTTAACAATTATTAACAAAAAGAACAAAAATATATTATAACCTGCGAGACAAAGAATACAAAGTTTGAGTAGGAAGTATGTTAATAGTGCAATGGGATTATGGGAGACATTATTAAGGCCCTGGTTCCAAGCTTGGTTTAGCTCAGTGTGTAAGTGAAATGGCGTTATTAAATTAATTAAATTAAATTAAATGATTTTTATTTCGGAATAAGTAATCCATAGAGTGTTAGTAACATAATATTAAAACAACTTACTATCTAGTGTTAGTACCAATCACCCTTCGCACAAACTGTTTTATAATTGGAGAACTGAAGCCCTCCGCTACAGTTCTCAAGATGCTGTTGCGACTGTCTCTAACTCTCCTCAGCAGCGAAGCTGTTTTTTTCCGCACAATCGCGTGAAACCCGTCGGTACGAGCTTGGGCAAACATATCTGACGCGCTGCAGTAGCGAGGAAGTCCCAACAGCATCCTGAACCCATTATTGTACTGGACGCGCAGGACATCCAAAGATTTTTTGGTGTAACTGACCCATAGATTACTCGTGTACAAACTCTGGCAGTAAGCCAAAAAATAAAAAAAATAAAAAATAAAATGGTATGGTATGGTATGTAAATGGTGATCTTTACTAGGTCCGTACACCGAGCAAATCTACGGGTCAACATGTTACACCGGACTGCGAGTGCCCTGCGCTCCCTCTCTATATCTACGTGTGTTATGGCTGTCTAGTTTGACGCGCGAGATAGAAGATTCTCACGCGCACCGGAATTATGTCGTAAAAGTGCAAATAAAATCGTATAAAATTAGAAATTAACTATTTAATAAAAAGTAATCCATCACTGGATGCAGTTTGGAATTTGACATTTCATGGTATATTTTTAATTATAATTATAATTGCTAATGAAGGTATAAACAGCTTTTAAAGATTATTAGGAGGTATGTTTAAAAATTTTTTGGTGCATTAAAGTATGTTTAATTATGTTTTGGCTTCCATCACTGTATGCGAAAAGGACTTGAAAATATCATTTTTTTTTACATGTCAAAATTATTTACGGTTTACGAGATACACAGCTTTAAAAAGCCACCTTTTTGATCGTTTTCAGGAAATCTGCGCCTTAACACTAACGACCTCTCGCTCCCCAGACCACGCCATAACCGTTGGACTATTGCCACTAATTGTGATCGTGTTCTATTTAGCCCTCTGCCATAAACATGTCATATCTTCAGTGTGACGACATGACACCATACATAAATCCTAATCCTAAATACCTACCTATAGATATATCACAATAATTCTATAAAGGCGAATGTTTGCGAGTGTGTTTGTATGTTTGCTACTTCTTCACGCTCAAACGGCTGGACCTATTTCGATGAAATTTGATATGTGCATAGCTTATGTCACGGATTAACACATAGCCTACTTTTATCCCGGTCTAGGCGGGTGAAACCGCGGGGCGCAGCTAGTAATATTATAAACGCGAAAGTGAGTTGTTTGTTTGTTTGTTACGCTTTCACGGTAAAACGGCTGAACGGATTTGGATGAAATTTGACACACGGGTAGACCATGATTAGGACATACGATACTTTTCCCGACAGTACGTTCCCGTGGGGATGCACGCAGGCGAAGCCGCTGGCAAAAGCTAGTTTGTTATTATAATTAAAGTTTCCCATTACTGACATGATGACAAGTTCATTAAAATTTAGTCAGCTCGACCTCAAAGCATATAATAATTGAAACTTTTCTTCTGGTTCTTGAGGCGGATTCCCTGAAGAAGTGAAGTACCTTTTCCTATAATAGCCAAGATGATTTGATGGGTATTATAAGTATAGGTAATGTAATGCAAAGTAGCAAAATTTTGCCTATAAAATTCTAAAACTAATTAATAGCGTGGGCGATGCGACATCATGGCCCGTGAAACTGGTGAGCAAGCAATTTCACGCGGACGAAGTCGCGGGCAGAAGCTAGTACATAATATAGAAACCTGCATGTTTTGTCAAGTCGTGAAAACCGTGCGAAGCGGGGGTCTACTCCCTAAGCACGAAGTCCGTAGTTTCGGCCTTCGTTACGGGCGTTTCCTACTCCGTATCACCTACGATGGATGGTTGGTTCGGGTCCCGAACTAAGTATGAATGACAACACGATTTGACAGCTGTCCCTACTCCCGATGTGTATTTGGCACTCAGAAGAACAACTAAAGCATTGGCAGTCGGAAAAATTTAACTTTTACGCTTGTTTTGATGGATCGTTATGTCAGACGAACGAACTGACGGACGGACGGACTTACGGAGTAGACGCCCTGGGCCGGGTTGCTAAAATTCTCCATGAAAGTTACTATACGTGGAGAATACTTTTTGAAGAACTACACAAAACTAAATTGACACACAGTGTTAATCCACTTATGTTGCTGACTGTACCTACTTAACTTCCTCAAAAAAGTACCTAATGAAAATATTAATGATTGCATCAAAATCAAAAACAGTCTATAACAAAAAAACCAGACTAAACCACGCTCTTTCCGTCCTCTGAAACTTCTCTCTATCAACAATGCCTCACAAAAATCCCTTGTAATTTGTGAATTTTCATCACAGTCATACGAAGGCACGCCCATCATCATCTGTTTTGTAAAAAAAAAGTTGTGCAATAAAACTAGAATAGAATAGAATAGAATATTTATTCATAAGTTCACATTAATTAATTAAATTACATAAAAGTTACATCATTACAAAGTATTTACATAGTAATATTAGTATGAACAACTTAAGCTATGTTAAAAATCTAGTGTATAATTTATATTTATCGGATAAAGGTCTAATTATTACAATAGCGACCTGCCTGATGTAGGTTTATTAAAACCTGTGTTTCAGGCCATCACTTAACAACGCTGAGTACTTTAGTGGACAATGTGTTAGTGTACATATAAGAGCTAGCATTTATACATTATAATTATATTTTAAATAAAAAAATAGAAAATTACTTAACATTATTAAACTTATTGCATTACATCTAGCAATTTTTCAGTGTCTGAGTAATTAAATGTCGCTAAGTATTCACGCAGCATTTCACTACATTTTTTACAATTTATACTATAAATACTAAGAGACTTATTGATTTTATTATATAAAAACGGCCCTAAAAATACATAAAATCTATTTATAAAAGTATGTCTAGTTTGAGGCTTTATACAAACCAAGTCTTTTCTTCTCTTATCTATAGGTATTGGGATATAAGGAAGTTTGCTATGTTGGTGTAGCACTGTATTCAGTATAAATAGTTGACGCACAGTTAAAACTTTACACGCAGTGTAAAGCTCGTGTGTGGGAAACCTAAATGGGCGAAAAGTGGCTACCTTAAGAATAGCTCTCTGTGCACGTTCTAATGGCAATAGGATTGATTTAGCAGCCCCACCCCATGAAGTTATGCAATAAGTCAGAATGGATTGACACAAAGCTAAATAAACCTGTTTAATTAATTTGTAGTCTGATAAATATCGTAAATTCTTAAAAATGTATATTAATTTACGCATTCTAGTGCATAACAAATCAATGTGTTTACGGAAATTCAGATTTGTGTCAATCGTTACACCAAGATATTTTATATGATCGGTTTTTGCTAAAGTAGGACAATTGCATGCATTGTCAGCATAAGTGCCGCACTTATGCGCATAAATGTTTATGTTAGTAGTTGGCAGGTTAGTATTTCTAATAGTAAATAAAATGTGTTTGGTTTTCTCTGCATTTAGTGTAAGGAGATTATCATGTAGCCAATCAGACACTATATTAAACCCGTTTTGGGCTTGTTTATACACCTCATGTCGAGATTTGTCTGAAAACAATAGAACTGTGTCATCTGCATATGACAATATGACCCCATTTTGGAGTGTCAAGCTGCACAGGTCATTGATATATACTAGGAATAAAGTAGGACCCAAAATACTACCTTGTGGTATTCCGTAATTACTATTTCGGAGCTCAGAACTGACGTACTGACCAATTTTGACACATTGTTCGCGGTCACTAAGATAATCAGAAAGTAATGAAAGCGTTGTTCCTCTTATTCCGAGTGTTTCAAGCTTCTGCAATAATAAAGGACAGGAAATTGTGTCAAAGGCCTTGGCGAGGTCTAGGAAGATCCCAATGGAGTGCAGACCCTTATCTAAATTAGTTGCTATATAATCCGTCATTTGATGCACTGCTTGATTAGTTGATTTTTTGGGCCTAAAGCCAAATTGTCTATCTGAGAGTAATTTGTTATCTTCTAGGTATTTCATTAATCTAATATTAATTATTTTTTCTAGGATCTTGGAGAGCCCTGTTAAGACGGAAATGGGTCTGTAGTTATTAACACATTTTTTATCACCAGATTTATATACAGGAGTAACCACTGCCTTTTTAAGCGACTTAGGGAATATACCATTAGTTAAGCATAACTGAAAAATATGAGCTAGCGGCGGAGCAAGTAGGTATTTGAAATGTTTAAGTATGTTGTTTGATATATCGTCCCACCCAACAGCGCAAACGTCCTTTAATCCAGAAATAATTGTTAGTACTTCGTCGACATCCGTGTCTAGTAAGCCAAACGATTTGAGTGTGGGGAGTGCTTTAGGTTGGTTTTGACGGAACAAACTTCTAGCCGTTAAGGTCTTTTCTGCTAAAGTTTTGCCTACATTAGAAAAATATAAATTAATTTTATTTATTGAATCGATTGGGTTGTTCTCTATTGTCAATAAGTCAAGTGGAGGTTCAAGTTGTTTTGTTCTAAATGTATTTGTTTTTATAAATTTCCAAATAAGTTTACTATTTTTGCCTGCCTTTTGCAGTTCACTTTTATCATATTCATTTTTTATTTTTTTCAGAAGGTTGTTGCAGAAGTTTCTATATCTTTTATACGTAATGGAAAGTATTTCATTTCCAGGCTCATGCTTGCATTTTATGTGCAGTTTGTCTCTGTGCCTAATACATCGAACAAGTCCGGGTGTAATCCAAGGTTTAATGGACTTATATTTCCTTGGCGTTATTTTAGTGACTGTGTTTTTTATTATTGCATGGTGAAGTGTATTTATAAAATAATTAATAGAAATATTTGCATCGGTAGAATTATAAACTGGGTCAAAATTAATATTACGTATGTCTTTTTCGAGGTGTGTAATGTTGACTTTAGTATAGCTACGTAAACAATTTTTCCTGGGTAAATAAACTTGTACTGTTAGTAAAACTGCTTGGTGATCAGTAAGCGAAGAGTTAGTAACAAATGTTTTGGTTGGGTTATTCGTTTTTATAATGAAATGATCCAAGCATGAACCGCTTTGATGCGTGGGGTGTAAATGAGCTGGCAAAAGTCCGTGAAATGAGCAGATATTAAGATAGTTATGTGCATGTACATCCATTTTCCCGGAAGCAATGTTGATGTTGATGTCGCCCATTAATATTATGTTTTTAAATGTTGTAAGACTTTGTAACTGTACGTTTAGTGAATCTAAGAAATTGGCGACATTTTGAGAAGGAGGTCTGTATATAGCCATAACTACCGTATCTGAATTAATTTTAATGAGTAAGCAATTACTATTTTGTAGCAATGGTTCTTCTACAGTTGTACTTAAATTATTGTTAACAAATACAACTATGCCATCGTTCTGGTTGATGTTTCTGTTGGTTTTGTGCGAAACATATCCGTCTAATGATGGTATAACAGCTGTTTGATTTGACAACCAACATTCTGTTAGGACGATAATGTCGCAACTTATACCCAGGTTCTGTAGCAAAATTTCAAAACCATTTATATTTCGATTTATGCTACGAATATTTTGTGTAAGTAGGGTCAGCGGTTTCTTTCCCGAGGGAAAGAGGTGTTTACACTCATCAATGTTACAATTTATAGCTTCAGACACAGAAAATTGATCTAGGTCACTAAGTAATTGATCAGTCATGACAAATAAACAACTAACAAATATAAACAAACGAAAACGACTACTAGTGTGCTTATTAGATGGATTAATAGGTAGCGCTCTTAGGCGCCTTCATAATCTATGGAATGAATATAGTTGTCCTCGGCATATTTTCGTGCTGGACACTTTACATCACCAGTTTTATGATCAGCATTTTTCTTAAATCGTTTACACGTCGCACAGCAGGGTGGAGTGGATTTTGTGCTGCACTCCTTGAAAGAGTGGCCCGTTTCTCCGCAGTGATTGCACGTCGGACTAGTTTCACGGCAGAACTTGGCCGCGTGGCCGAACTGCTGGCAGTTAAAGCACCTTGTAACTATCGTGAAATCTCGTACTGGGCACGACGTCCAATTTATGAATATTCGTCCTTGATTCACAAGAATCTTCCTGATGCTAGCCGTCACTTCTAGTATAAAATTGCAAGTAGGGAGGTCTTTTTTACCAGATTTATGGCTCAATTTAATTTGTTCTTCAAACGTCTCACGCGTAGTATTGGTCATCTTACCTGAGAGGTTTTGCTCGTAAATATAGTCAAAAACCTGCTTATCAGTCAGGGCTACCGGGACCCCAATAACAGTGATTCTTGGGCGCCGTTTTGATGGTTCTTCAACCTTAAGGCCCGAAGAAGCGAGTTTTTCCAAGCTTCTGAGCTTTTGAATGTCCTCTTTGGAGTCGGTACTAATAAGGACACCTCCATTTTTTACTTTCTTAAGGCCACGAACATGTAGTTTAAGTTCCCCGGGCGAAATAATTTTCTGTACGAGAGACTTGGTATCGTCACTAGATTTAGTCTTGTCGCTTGGATAAATAGCAACTGAGCTTAAATTTGCTGGGCGCACAAAATTATCCGACCCTTTTTTGACCATATTAGCGTACGAAAAGGGTTCTGATGGGTTTGAAATGCCTTCAACTACTTGTTTGAACTGTTGAAGAGAGCTCGTGATGTTCTGTTGCTGCTGTAAGTGCTGAATGGTACTATGGGCTTGAATGGTTTTTTGTTTTAGGGATTGATATAAAACAGCCATCTGAGATGCACCATTAGTGACACTACGGCAAAGATTGGCTACACGAACCTTTTGATCCGCATTCATTTTTCCCTCGGCGACTAAACTGCATACTTCAGTTAGGATTTTATCTATGGACCCCATCCATTTCTGTATCTCCGGAGTAGAAATAACTTCAGTCGGTAGCTCAGTCTCCACGGGAGCTGGTGGATTTGGGTCTAAAGGCTGGAAATCTTGAGTTGGTGTCGGTGTTGGCGGAGGACTTCGTCGTAATAGGTGGCTACGGCCAAACGGGCTAGACCCTGTGTTAGGCATATCTAACCCAGAAACACTATTTTTGTTCAAAGATACTTTAGCTCATTCTTGCACAAAGTCTGTAACCTCGATATAATCACTCACGACACACTTATATCACTGACGACGCAAATAATTCTAATATTATTTGTAATTAATTAATAATGTCATATTAAGCTAAGCAAGATACGTCCGCGCAGTCAAGCGATTGATCGCGAAAACACCAACTGAGCCTTCGCGGGGACACAAATTGTTTGCGGACGTTACCCGCGTCCCGGATAAATTATTCATTGCTGGTTATATTGCGAGGGACGATAACTAAACGATACAACATCTGTAAAAAAAAAAACAAACAGAGTATGGACTGAGCGAAGCATAGACATAGAATAAGGTCTGAGCGAAGCATAGACATAGAATAAGGTCTGAGCGAAGCATAGACATAGAATAAGGTCTGAGCGATGCATAGACATAGAATAAGGTCTGAGCGAAGCATAGACATAGAATAAGGTCTGAGCGAAGCATAGACATACAATAAGGTCTGAGCGTTCCGTATTCAGTTGTGCAACGACTATGTACGGACCGAAAAGTAGAAAGAGACAAAGCTAATTTGCGTCCAGTAGTTGTCTCTTTCTAGAATTCTGATTGGCCCAAAGATGTTTTGACTTTAATGTACATACCGCTTGTAAAATATCAGTACCCAAGTATAAACTTTGAAAAATTGATATATTTATTACAGCCGAACCCAACACAGTTGGGAAAAGGTTGAGCAGGTGATGATGATCAAATACAATCAATCCGCCTAGCCTTTTCCCAACTACGTTGAAGTCGGCTTCCAGTCCAACCGGATGCAGCTGAATACCAGTATTTTACATGGAGCGACTGCCTATTTGACCTCCGCTACCCAATAACTGGGTAATACGATACCCCTTGGTAAGACTGGTTGTTAGACTTTCGGGCTTCTGACGACCCGTAACGACTGTCAAAGATCCACAAATGACAGCCGGCACCAACGGCTTTCCGAGGCACGGAGGAGTCTCGGTATGAAAAGATTAAAGGAACCCATCCAAGGACTTAAAAATAATACTTTGAAAATTAATTTCCACCTATTATTTTTAAGATGGAATAGAAAACATTTATTTAGTTCTCAAAAGAGCCTCCTTCCGATTACGGAAAATTCTGAAAGTTTCACTTGCTCCATTTTTGATGTAGGACAAAGGCAAAACCCTTCGCCAATCGGGGCTCAAAATAACCCCAAATAGGACGAAAATAACCGAAAAACCATTTCTCCATGGTATAAACAGTCGTTTAATCTGAGCGAAAATGAAATGTTTCTAAGGCCGGGCCCACATTTTGAGATTGTTCTACAATCACTTCGGAGAACCATCACAATGAGGGTTTTCATCAAAATCCACGCCACATGTTGGCGCCACTTTGACAATGGATATAAAATGTATGATGACGTTCATCATTCGTTTCATTCATTCGTTCATCATTCAGTCACACATGGTCACAACAAAAAAATTATAGGCGCATGGACACTTTTGACAGGTGCACAGACTGACCCGGAACAGATAAAATTACAGCCCACTCCCTCTCGAAGAGAGGAGGCCAGTGTCCCAGCAGTGGGAACATTACAGGCTGATTAGTGATCCGTTGTTGCTCAATAATACTTGCAAAAGTTTTTCCACAAAAAGTAACTTCGGTGTGGATACACCTTTACCTAAAGCTCTGGCCACACTAAAGCGAATCTAGCAAGGAATCATGATTCTCCTGCCCTTATCCCAATTTACCCCCAAGGTCGGCGCAACATGTCTATTTCTTCCATACTTCTCTATTAGTCGTCATCTCGGTAGTCACTCACTTTCTAGCCATGTCATGTTTCACACAATCCGTCCATCGTTTCTTTGGTCTTCCCCTACTCGTATAGCCATCCACATTCATACTCAAAACTTTCCTCACGACATTTTCCTCATTCCTCCTCATCACATGAGGGATGCGGGACGAACGACGACGAAGAAAGAACATTGGCGCGAGCGAATTTCGCTCGCGCCAATGTTCTTTCTCAGAAGCTTCGCCGCAAGAGAACGGTGTGTGTTTGTCACCTGTCAAAGTAATCTTGAAAACAAAGCGACCAATCAACGACAAGAAAAAATACTTAGCGCCATCTCGCGCCGAAGTTTACAGCAAGGAACTCCATTGATAGTTGAATGAAAGTAACAAACACAAATCGCAAGTGTATGCCCATCCTTAAACCGATTGAACTCAACACCGACCACTATGTGTATGATGTATGAGTGTTTGTCGCATTAGGGAGCCATATAAATAGTCATAATGGGGCCAATAAACGGATTATAGTTTATTGGTCCAGCCCAGAGATGAATGGGAGAGCGGATAGGTATATTTTTGAATGGAGAAAAAAAACAAGAAGTAAGTACGGGTTCTAGGTCATTTTTGGTAAGAAAAATAGAATTGTTTTGCTTGGAATTCGGCTTTTCTAAAGAGTAAAAACAAGGATAAATTACTATCACTGTTGGGAAATTCTTGTATGTAGTATAACATGGGCCTTAGACATTTATGTATGAAGTTTAACGAAAGACTGACATCAGACACGGGTTGAACAAGCATCTTAAGAGCCTATACTACCTCAGGTTTTTATCTCGCTCACACGATACTGCTCGCAGACTAAGTGAGAGCGAGACTGAGTATGTTGCTGGGTGCCGATAGTATAATTTTTTTCTATCGAGTTTTATGAAATCGTGTTTTCGTCTAACATAGTACCTAACAATAATCCTCAACTTTACCATATATTTATCTCAAAATTAATGCTGCAGTATTTTCGACATAACAGAGGATCATGCTAAGCCATTTGAGGTAGTATAGGACCTTAAGTTTTTGTGGTGTAAGACCCTATAATTTTAAACAAAACAATTACCTAAGTAACACCTAAAAGCTACCGTTAAAATGATAAAACAAACCATTAGCGTTCCTTTACGAAATACCAAAACTTTAGCACTGCATTTATGTTAAAAGCAATACTTTACTTATGTACTTGACTACATTAACTTTAATGATAAACTAACGTTTGAATGACGGCCGGCTCACTTAATGTGTTTGTGAACTAAAGTGGTTAGTTGTTGTTGCACACAACAATCTTATATTATTCTATTTTTACTATTTTTAGGGTTCCGTACCAAAATGGTAAAAAAGGAACCCTTATGGTGTCACTCAGTCTGTCTGTCTGTCTGTCACAGCTGGATATCTCAAGAACTACTAATGCTATCAACTTAAAATTTGTAACAGTTTTAGAGTTTACCCAACTACATATTTTGGAAATAAGAAAGAAGTAAAAATATTTATATATTTTTTGTAACAGGGACTGAAAGGGGGTCTTAAAAATTCAAAGTGAGGCTACTAGGGCATGTGGGGAATCATATGAAAGAACGCTGTTTGCACATTCTCAAACATTTTCTTTCTTTTTTTTAGGCCGCATAGTTTTCGACTTTTGATGAAAAATGTAAAAAAAAATGCCCTTATCTCCGAAGTTTGCAAAGGGAAAAATCTGAAATTATTCTGTGTGATTACAGAAATCGGGACGGAACCCTCGGTGCGCGAGTCCGACTCGAATCCCTCTTGACCGGTTTTTTTAAGTGAAAACTTCTTTAGGCGTGTCGAGTGATTTTTGGTAGGTGAAAATCTTATGGTTTTGCGTCACCGCCATGCTTATGTTAACAGTATATCTGTAGCTATGAATATGACGTATTGAGCTTGGCCAGCAGTGAAAGTGAATATATGTTGGCAGTCCCCATGACTGCCTAATTTTTTTTCTCTTTTTAAGGCTGTAAGTTTGAATTCCCCTAGTGTTACTAATCCGGCTCGAAGGACCACAAAAATATGCACCATTTTCATCGTATCATACAGCTGTTTTACTTACTGATTTATAATCTACAACATTAACTTTGTAATGCCTTTAATGGTGTTTTAACCGACGAAAAAAAGGAGGAGGTTCTCAAGTCGACACGTATTTCGTTTTTTTTTTATTGGAAAAGCTTACACTTAACCACCAGCTCACCCACCTGATAAGCTGGTCTATTCTGTAAAAATCTCACCGTGGAAACTTAGGGGAAGTGAGCTGTCATTCCACCAAATATGCTCTACACTTAAAGCTCACTTCAAAGTCACTTCACTCAATGTTTCACGGTGAGACATTTACAGAATACCACTGCTGTAATTTAAGCGATGATGGCTTGTACACTTTCCTATATAACATAATACTTGCAGGCATTATTATCCTACTGCAGGGCAAAAGCAAGAGCCTCCTTTACCATCTCCACGCTTGCTCAAGACAGGTTGGCGATTTTAAACTAACCCGGCCCTGCTTCGCACAGTTTTTACAACTTCACAAAACATGAAGGTTTATATATTATAATATAAAGTGAAATATTAATGTATTATAAATATAAACCTTCCGGAATTAATTCTCTAAATGATAGTGAAAACCGCATCAAAATCCGTTGCGTAGTTTAGATGAATAAAGCGGCCACACAGACAGACACGAAAAGCAACTTTATTTTATAATAAGTATAGATCAGTCCCGGTTTCCTCACGATGTTTTCCTTAACTGATGTTAGCAATGTCAAAGATATACTCAAAGTTACATTACCTAGGTATTAAATTATGAATTGAAAAAAAACCGACTTCCAAAAATCACTACAAAGTGAAAAATAACTTTGATTTCGGAAGTCGGTGTCTTTCGTTTTTTATTTACTTTCTTTTTTTTTTGCCACCGACTTCCGAAATCAAAGTTATTTTTCACTTTGTAGTGATTTTTGGAAGTCGGTTTTTTTTTGTTAAAAAGTTTTTATTTCTCGCTTTTTAGTGGGTCTGTTTATAATTTGTATAAGTTACAATAGTCTAATGTCAATTGCTCATCACATGTTACAAAATTATTGCTTTTCCCGATGCTGGGACGTTAATTGTTGAGGAGTTCTGCTGGTAAGAACCAGGAGAACTCCTTAACAACCACTCACCACACGCATTGTGTGATGAGCGGAAATTGCTTAACAACCATATTAAAGTAATCGAATCGCAACCCGTGAAATATTTATCATTGAGTAGTTCCAGTAGCCATCTGTGGTCTTCATCATCAGTTACACTTCACCAAGTGGTGCTTTCCGAGAGCAAATGCACGAGCTACTATAAAAAATACCCAAATCGCTATAGGTGTGCCTATAATATTTGAAGAGTTCCTTCGATTTCTCCAGGATCCCATCATCAGAACTGGATTTTGACAAAAACGGGACCATTTGGGAAGTATACCCTTTCCAACAAAAAAATATTTTTTCAAATCCGTTGGCAAGCGACGGAGTTATGCGCGAACAAACATAAAAAAAAAAAAAAAATACAAACATCCGAATTGAGAACCTCCTCCTTTTTTAGAAGTCTGTTAAAAATAGTCACATTCGTAATTAAACCCACAACGTGCTTGAGAAGCGACGCCTTTACCCCACTAGGCCATCACGAGATTTTTATACAACGAGTCGTTTTGCATCCTCGTCAATAAGGGTGTGGTATAGACCATCAAACCGAACAACATTTTCCATGGCACCAACATCGTAATCGCGAAAAAATAATCAGCCATCCCATACATTTGCGTCGAGTAGGTATTGAAGGTTTCTATGGGTAAATTATTTTGCATAGGTACTATTGTATAGAATCTAGTTCTTCTAACTGAACAGACAGCTGTGCTGCTGGGGAGTTTGTTGCGCTACTGCTTATTCCCAGCTAAAGCACAGGAAGTGGTGAAGGGCGGGCGTTTTGTGGGGACTGTCTTACTGTAATTTCGACGTTCAAAAAGTGCTGATTCTCAGCCTAATTTGAATAAATGATTTTTGATTTGATTTGGACAGTTGAAATTTTTTTCGCGATTACGATGTTGGTCCCATGGAGAAAGTTGTTCGGTTTAATGTTCTGTATCACACTCTGAAATTTGACGAGGATGCAAAAGGACACGTTGTATACTTTTTCTATACTCTTGCCTATAAGAATCCTATTCACTCGTGCCTTCTTGAACCTCAATATTTTTCTTTCAGCGCAAGCTAACGCATTTTTACTTCCTACGCCTCCTACATTTCTTCTGATTAATTTCACTTGGGCTCAAGATAAGCTATTGTACCCTGGGGACTGTCGAGTTCATTGCGTTGAGATTCAGCCCACATCCGAGCTACTGATAAAATAGGGGAATTTATTAACCGCACATCAGAAAAATATTCTTACATCTAATAATCTACAACAACCCAATGATTGCACTACTAATTAACTAGTTGAATATCAAAACTTGTACAAATAATAATCATTGGAGGAGCTCGTGGCTAAGTAATGACAGCTGTACGGGTCGATCCATCAGGTTAAGCTACGCTTACCGGGGTTGGTCCGTGGATGGGTGACCATCTTTACATAACGAGATTCCACCGTGCCTCGGAAAGCACGTTAAGCCGTTGGTCCCGGCTGTCATTCGTGGATCTTTGACAGTCGTTACGGGTCGTCAGAAGCCCGAAAGTCTGACAACCAGTCTTACTAAGGGGTATCGTATTACCCAGTTACTGGGTTGTGGAGGTCAGATAGGCAGTCGCTGCATGTAAAATTCTGGTATTCAACTGCATCCGGTTAGACTGGAAGCCGACCCCAACATAGTTGGGAAAAGGCTAGGCAGATTGATTGTACAAATAGGAAATAGTCATTATTTATAAGTAGGTACTACATCATTTTTTGTCCAAAGTCACAACAAAAATATTAATTACATATCAAAAATACTAACTTTTCATCAAAAATAACAAATGCGCATCCAATAAATTTATTATTGCAGTACTAGATATCAAAACTTGTACGAATACTAATTATACTTTAGTCCAGGTTTCCTCACGATGTTTTCTTCACCGAAGTCAGGGGGGAATCTTAAAAAAAAAACCGGCCTAGTGCGTGTCGGACCTCGCACAAAGATGGTTAGTTATAGTTGAAAATAATTTATCCCAAAAACAAACTTAAGAGCGTTGGTTCGATACGGCATTTCATACAAACTTTCAAGTCATTTTTTTCGAAATGAATGAACCGATTTTAATGAAACTTCATAGGCATAAGCAGGATACATAGGTCTAAAAAGTTAGTTAAGAACATTTTCGAAAAATAGTGTTGCAGCTAAAATAGACCGATTTTAAATATTCCAGAGAAACAGAGATTTCCATTTATCTTTTTTTAAATAAGACATTTCGAAAATGTTCTTAAATAACTTTTTAGACCTATGTATTCTGCTTGTGCGAATGAAGTTTCATTAAAATCGGTTCATTCATTTCGATAAAAAAGGACTTGAAAGTTTGTATGAAATGCCGTACCGAACCAACGCTCTTAAGGCGCTGACTGACTACGATTATGCTTCGTGATCTCGTCCTCATTGTACACATGTAGTTTGTACTTCTCATACCCGCTAATCACATTATTTAAAGATGAAAACCTTCATCATAAAAAAAAAAATATTAAAAAATAAAAATATTTTATCTGTGGTCCGCCCGTTGGCGCGTGCTGTCCTGGCATCTGTCAATCATTGTACTTTTTTGTGCCGCGCGCTGATCACGTTTTTCGTTAAAAAGTTAAGAAAAATTTTAACGAAATGGAAAAATATCGAAGAATCCGAGACAAGGAAATGGAGGAGCTGAACGAGCGTCTGCGAGATCTGGAAAATCGAGTGGAAAAGCGAAAACGGAGTCGTCTTGAAACTCGAGTAAGTTTCTTGATAAACCTAACAATTTGTCTTTATTTTAAATCATTTTCCTAAAAATTTATTTACCTTGGGTGCCGCAATATGCATATCAGTCTCTAAAGGTTTCACGAGAGGTTAACCATGAGAATTAACTGTGCCATATACTTACGAAAGAACGACATCACACGAGCCGATGGCCTATACTTTCAGTGGTAAAAACACGTCCCTCCTGGATGCTTAACAGTCTCGTAAGAGTTTTTACGAAAAGTTAACTATGAGAACATTAAACTGTTCCGTATACTTAATAAAGACCGACATCACACGAGCTTTCACGAGAGGTTAGCCGATGGTATATACGTTCAGTGTTAAAAACACGCTTCTGTTGGATCCCTAGCAGTCTCTTAAAAGTTTTCACGAGAGGTTAACCATGAGAAAAATATCTGTGCCGTATACTTACAAAAGAACGATACTATATGAGCTTTCACGAGAGGTTAGTCGATGGTCTATACGTTCAGTGTTAAAAACACGTCTCTGCTGTTAGACCCCTAGGAGTCTCTTAGAGTTTTCACGAGAGGTTAACCATGAGAATATGCTGTATACTTGCAGAAGAACGACACCACAAGAGCTTTCACGAGAGGTTAGCCAGTGGTACGATACGTTCAGTGTTAAAAACATGTCCCTGCTGTGTCCCTAGAGCTATCACGAGAGGTTAGCCGTGGATTTAGATTTATGCAGTCTGGAACTGAACTTCAATTGTTCTTTGTAGATGAGTATGAAGCTCGCTTCCGTGGAAGACACTACAGTCGAACACGTTCAGGGAGCTATGTGTCACTTGACCGAATCCGTCGCAGTCCGGCTGCGACGGATTCGGTCAAGTGACGCATGGCTCCTTGAACGTGTTCGACTGTAGTGTCTTCCAATGCCGCCAATTTTAACCCTTTTATTTAGCAGATAACTTCCAGTTGTTTTTCAAAAATTCCAAAATACTTACAATTCTAGATGTTGTATACAATCTAACTTAATTATGCTATGTTAGTACTTAAATTCTACTACAATACAACTAGAAGGAGGCTGTGATTGTAATGGTATTTATACCACAACCATGTAATGTCATGTCATTGTAATGTCTTACCTTCAAGTATTGAGAATCTACTCAGAGAGGAGGGGGGCGGTACAGTTAGCTACCTTATCTATGGAACAGCAAGGCAGCCTGGCCACATGGTGGTCCGGTGAGCAATTATAGATAGCAATTAAGAAGCAAAACATTTAAAAGAAGTATGAAACACCTGTAATCTAAGTGGCAGAAGCAGTAAATGAAAGAGGAATCAACTACAGCGGATTATAATGGCTGTTGCCATTACATCCACTGGCAAAGTCCTTAACAGTTTAATAGTCTCACAAGGGAGTGCATCAAATAGAAACGTTAACTGACTCAGCTAGACAACTGAGACATTTATCATGATAGCTCATCACACGGAGATCCTTAATGCTAGGAAATGAAAGAATGGATGGAACAAACAGATATTAATTATCTGATTACCTGGTCGGGCTATAAGCTTCAAGATAAATTCAATGACATCAAACGGTACTGAAACAGAACTGGAACTAGCTCAGATACACAATGGTAGATTGCAGTATTTTTCTGAAGTATGGAATAGTATTACTACTAATCCAACCATACATGAGTGAATCAAGGACTATAAACTACCTTTCACTGAGTTTCCTTTTGAAACTTCTGAATAAAAACTTCATTCAGAAATAAAGCAATCTTATATCCATACAAATTTTCCTAATAAATTAGATAATTTTATGTATTTTATCTATGGGCCTAGTTGCCTGATGATAAAATATTTATTATTATTTTATTATTATTAATAATAAATAATAATAATATTTAATTTTTAAGAGATTATTATCTCTTACAGTTAGGTGCCATAGAAACATGTTCTCCTGTCAATAATGAATTTTTATAATTTTCCCCAAAATTAAATGGCACTTGGAGATTAAAAATACAATAAGTATGTTCCCACATACCATTTTAAACTGGTAGATTTAAGGACAGTATAGTCTTTGCCGACAAAAATGTATATAATAAATGCATACTATTTATTACCCATAGGAAAATATCTTAGAGGTATCTCCAGTATATATTTGTATTTACAAATCATGGAGCCAGGTGGCTGTGAACTGAAGTTATTAGTGTCACTTTCTGTCACATATATCTTGACAATATTCTGTGTCTTGCCTATTCAAATATGTAAAATGTTAGAAGGTGTTTACTACTCAAACTGCGTTAAAAAATCTAAGATTTATTATTAATACTGAAAAGAGTGTCCTAGAACCCAGACAGTGCTGCCAGTATCTAGGATTTTTGTTAGATTCAGTCCAGTTTGCCATTTTACTTCCTCAGAAAAAGATTTTATAGTTTATCCCTTATTCCATAAAAATGAGATGCAATTAATAGATTTTGCGTAATTATTAGGTATTCTTGTTGCTGCATGCCCAACTGTAAAATATGGTGGCCTTAAAAACAACAATGAGAATAACAAGGCCAGAACTAGATTCAAATTAAAATTCAAAATCATTTAGGTATTTGCAAGTTCAACAAAACTAGAATCAAATTCAAAATCATCTATTTGCAAAGGTTGTTTCACATTTCAACAAATCACAATAGGATTAAACAATTTGACTTTGTCCTGGAAATATTCTCTGATGCGTTTGAAACTGGCTGGGGACTGGTATGTTATGATATCAAAAGCCATGGGCACTGGACTGCTAATGATAAAGTTCCATATAAATTACCTTGAACAGTGTTCAACCGTTTGTAGGGCTCAAAAAATTTGCAAGCAAACTCAGATACGTACTGTGAGGAATTACTTAGAATAGATATCACAATGTCATAGCTCCACCTATATCATCATAAGATGTGTGTACTTGTTTTACTTATCTAAATAGCTTAATTAGCCTTTAATTGTAGCAATGGTGCCAGGAAAGACAAAATATATGGGTTTATGCATCTTACATTAGTCCAAAGAAAACTCTATGGCAAATGTAAAATCTAGACAACCTAGCATAAAAATTGAATGGAAGTGATGTGATATAGCCCACAAGTCATTTGTTGTTAAACTGTGTCAGCCCCGCATTGACCCTGTTTGCAAGCAGCTCCACTACTAAGTGTCAGAATGCCATATCATGGCTCCCTGATCCAGGTACTTACATGCTCTGTAGATGCACGGTCTCACACCGATTGCCACCATATTATTATCAGGGACGCTTTCCTGAGAAGAGGAAGTCTGATCCTTTTAATTGATAGCTTCCTTGTTTAACAAAACAAGAAAACAATATGAATCTACTGTAACCCCTCCTAGGCTCAGTCACCATGGTGATATTATTTTTGACCACTAAGTTTCATTGAAGGATTGTCATATGACTCACTCAATACTCTAATGAGTGCGCTGTATAATAATTGTAAACAATTTTTCTAGTTTTAGGCCCCCAAAATGGCTCATATGGTAGTGTCAAGATGCCTTGGGGGTGGGGGGGTGGTATGAGGGGGAACCGGGCTGGGTTTCTTATGTTTAAATTAAGACAAAAGAATCCTAAGTATGAAATACTTTGGGACCCCAGTATCGTTGGGTTATCTAATTTATTTCTTAACTAAACCCTTAGTTTAGAATAAGTAACAAAAAATTAGTAAGTACCCATTTAGCTCTTGTAACAGCACATAGAATTCAAACCTTGTCACTCATTAGTATTGATAACATTCGATAATGAGGATAACATTTAGATAAAGATTCCAGAAATAATTAAAACTTCTTCACCTGGCAGATCTCAACTCAACTTGATATTATAATTTCTTAAAGTGAATGTATCCTAGCCCCTTTTTTTCCCTATCTAGATTTTACTAAGAGTATAAGATAAGATTGTAAATAATTAATTAGAACTATGAGAAAACCTTTTCATGCCACCTCTTCTGCAACCATTAGTAGATGTATGAAACAAAACTTAAGTAGTAGTGGAATAGATATTTCCAAATTCACATAAACAGACATGCCTCTACTTCAACTTAAAAGACCTCTGAAGGAGGTATCAACATTGTGGTCATAAGAAAAGCTGCTGGTTGGAACACAAAATTATACCACCAATATTACCATTAGTAATCCTTGTGCAATCTAGAGCTTTTGCACAAGCTGTGTGCTCTATACACAGTGATTGTTACATTTTAATGTCAATGTTAAATGTCTGATTATAAGTAGATAATTGATGTGTGCCATATTAGATTATTAATGAGACTAGTTGATTCAGGACTGAATAAGAATTCCAGGAACT
Organism: Cosmia trapezina; assembly: GCA_905163495.3. Taxonomy (NCBI): domain Eukaryota; kingdom Metazoa; phylum Arthropoda; class Insecta; order Lepidoptera; family Noctuidae; genus Cosmia; species Cosmia trapezina. The sequence goes on from LR991041.1 coordinate 17,697,187, forward strand.
AATAACATTTAGAGAATTTTAAATTAAGTTAAGCTAACTGGAAGACTGGTTCATAAATAGAAATACATTTATAATGAATGAGTAAGTAACAAACTTAGAATAACATGTTAAGTTACAATGTTCTATTATTAAACAATATGCTGAACTTATTACCAACACAACTTTGTTCTTTGAACATCTACATGTGTACAATGAGGACGAGATCACGAAGCATAATTATATAGATCGGACTAACTTACCTAGTGACGTCCGATCCTTAATTATGTGAAGTGATCTCGTCCTCATTGTATCCCAGCCCTTCCCAGATAATCAACCTAGGTACTTATGTGTAATGGATTGCCTTATCTAAACCCCTTCTAAAAGTTGTGTTGTGCTGTATGCACTATGCCGGGACTATACAATGCCCGTATCGGTCATCGTGAAGTCCCGTTCTTATGCTTTGAAAGAATGATTGACAGATGCCAGGACAGCACGCGCCAACGGGCGGACCACAGATAAAATATTTTTATTTTTTAATATTTTTTTTTTTATGATGAAGGTTTTCATCTTTAAATAATGTGATTAGCGGGTATGAGAAGTACAAACTACATGTGTACAATGAGGACGAGATCACTTCACATAATTAAGGATCGGACGTCACTAGGTAAGTTAGTCCGATCTATATAATTTTAAACGTCACACAACCGCGGAATCTAATTGTCACCATTAGCTGCCTTGAAATAAGGTTGAAAATTGAAAATAGTATTTGTGTTGCCGAGATGTGACTAAGCTGCGAATGTGCATTTATTTTCCCGGTTTTCTTTAGATTATTTAGAATGTACAACAAAATAAATTAAATAATTGTCAATAAATAAAATGTCGTTATCGCTGAAAATATAGAGATGTTCGACGTCAAAATGTATTTTTGCGGAGCAACTTCCAAATTTTTTACTGGGAATATTAAACTATTTTTTACTATTCTATTCGGTTAAAGTTTTTCTTTAAACCCTTCTGTGTCCACTGTATTTTTTGCGTCGGATAGTTTCATTGCGTTACGTCATACTCGACCATCCAAGAAACCAATATTTGTGAATGTTGAGCTAACAACGCGCCTTAACATTGTAGTTGAAAAATATGCTCTCCCATACGTCACGGTCAATTCTCCAACTGCATATTTAAGTTTCGGCATATTTAAGTTTGTAATCCCAAAAAAAAAAAAATTTTATGTGATTAAATTACAAACTAACAATTTACGGATTTTTCCCTTTACTTGTGATGTGATACCTTGCTTCTTGCCAAACATGATTCTAGGTCAACGGTAAGTACCTACTCTATTTAAAGTTTCGATTTAATTAAGTAGGTACTTACTTGCGAGTATCAAAATATGTCGCATAAATGACCGTATTTTTTATTTCGTTGGCTTAGAAGCTTGATTTTTTTAGGGTTCCAAGGACCATAGACCTACGTATTAGTTATTATTTCAACTTGATACCTCCACGCATTCTTAAGAAAAAGGGTCTTGACAGACTGACAGACGGACAACGAAGTGATCCTACAAGGGTTCCGTTTTTCCTTTTGAGATACAAAACCCTAAAAAGAACGTCCATTTGACTACTTCCAATCTATTGTCAACAAATCTACATTTACCCGACTAAAACACAATAAAACTATCAGAAAACTCCGAAGAAACTTGACTAGAAGCTAGTACAACATTGAACGAAGAACTACAAATTAATTCAATCACAAACTAAACTTACGAATACATCCTATACAACTCTAAACGTCTTCCCTAACTTAATCTATGAAACTCCACTCATCCTCCCTCCCCCCTTTCATTCAACCTCCCAGTTTTGGATTCCAATGTTGTGCAACTTTTGAAACGTATCTCATCCAGTTTTACGCTATGTAGCTTCTATTTTTGGGGTAAATTCATCTACATAATGGAAAGTTCGGTCGAATGTTTTTGTTGGTCTATTGGCACGCTAGCTGACAGCAAATAATTTAATTTAATGTTTTGTGTTTAGTTTTGCTTATCAATCAATCTGCCTAGCCTTAGAATAGAATATAGAATAGAATACAATAGAATAGAATATTTATTTGCTAGAAACATGGTATGTTTGCAAAGGTGTTAACATTTCATAGTACCGCATGTCTCACCGTTTTAACGGTATGCAAATCAATTTACAATTATGTCTAATCAATTACAATAATTACATTAATATTCAATTTTCATTATTTACATAATTATTACATTAATTTTATAATTTTAATGTTAATTCAATTATTATATTACAATCAACAAATCAAATCATTATTATCAAATTAATATTATTTTACATTTCAATTTTCCTTTTCCCAACTATGTTGGGGTCGGCTCCCAATCTAACCGGATGCAGCTGAATACCTACCATAATTTTACATGGAGCGACTGCCTATCTGACCTACACAACCCAGTAACTGGGTAATACGGTACCCCTTGGTAAGACTGGTTGTCAGACATTCGGGCTTCTGACGACCCGTAACGACTGTCAAAGATCCACGAATGATAGCCAGGACCAACAGCTAACGTGCTTTCCGAGGCACGGAGGAGTCTCGGTATGTAAAGATGGTCACCCATCCACAGACCAACCCTGGCAAGCGTAGCTTAACCAGATGGATTTACCCGTGCAGCTGTTATTACTTAGCCACGAGCTCCTAGTAGTTAGTTTTGCATACCATTGTATAGAATCAAGTTCTTATAACTGAACAGACAGCTGTGCTGCTGGGCAGTTTTTTCCGCTACTTCTTCCCAGCTAAAACACTGGAAGTGGTGAAGGGCGGGCGTTTTGTGGGGACTGTCTTATGTAATTCAGAAAGTGTTGATTCATAGCCTAGTTTGTATTACAGGAAGACAGTTTGTTCTAGAGATTTTCAATTGTTTCGTGGTTGTTTTATAATAGAAAACTGCTTAGATAAATGATAGGTCTCGCTGGCGCTCGCCTAGATACCGCCGGGGTACTTGTCAAATGCGGCAACAAATACTACGCCGAAGTCGGCGTACCCGAGCCCACCCCGAGCCAGTCACACTGCAAGCTGTCTGTGACGTGTACGTGCCGAATGTTTTATTAAATTTTCGGCATAATTCGAAGTAAAATGCCAGTTTGCGTAGTGAAACTGTGTAAAAATAATACTACAAGAAATAAGAAGCACACTGCGATCACATACCATCAGTAGTTATCGTATAATTTCAAAATTTCCACATAAAATAACATGAACCCTAAACGCCATTCGGTGTTGCCGCGTATACAAGAATCAAGTTCCCCGTGGTCGAGATTTTTATAATGTGAATTTACTGTTTTTGTATTTTATTAAATAACCTGTTTCATTTATCTAACCTAGTTATTGTATACTTATCCTGGTTCTATAAATTATTTAATGTTTATCTTTGTAATCTATACACATATGGTGTAAAAATGTTAGTTGACACTATATCAAGGGCTGATTCTACCCATGAAACTGAACCATTTTCCGCAAGGAACATGGGACGAAAGTGAAAAAAAATTTTCGTCTTCCCATACAAAATGCGCAATCAGCTGATTGATTTACTATGGGAAAGCAAAAAAAAATTTTCGTATTTCGTATTTCGATTTTCAATGTACAGACACGAAGTTTACATTTTCCGGAAATGTAAACTTCGTGTCTGTACACCGAAAATATTTGCGAAAAAAATAATCGAGGGGATGATACCGGTTGCATCCCAAAGCTTTTCACTTCGGAACCCAGGGTTCGCTGACCATGATCCTAGAATTGGCGAGTCTGATAATCACAGTGAAGCGATTGCCATCTGACCTTAATGACCAGAGGAGGAACCAGACTCATTCAGGATCATGATTACACATTCAGAAATCCGAATGTGCAGGTTTCCTCACGGTGTTTTTCCTCACCGAAGAGCGAGTGGTGTAGGTCCGTACTTAGGAAAAACCCAGTGGTACGGGCGGGGCTTGAACCAGCGACTTTTTTGGGTCAAGTCAGCGTTCGTTAATCACACGGCCACCACCGCCCCAAAAAGTTATATATATGTACTAAATAAATAAATAAAATAAATATCCTTGGACATTTCACACAACGCCATCTAGTCCCAAGCTAAGCAACCTAATGCTTGTGTTATGGTAACGAGATGGCTGATAAACTAGGTACTTATATACATTTTTTTTTTTTTTGTAAATACATACATATTATAGATGGAAAAACACCCAGACTCGGAACAAATACTTGTAGGTCGTACAAATATTTGTTCCGTGCGGGAATCGAACCCGCGACATGCTGTGCAGCAGTCAATCGCTCAACCACTGCGCCAACCGTGTCGTCAATAATGTGTAACCACACTATTGACGGGTAGAATAGAAAGATAAAGCACTATTTTGGTAACACCTTATATTCTTTATGATTATTTTTAATAATAATTTGTAAATATTACATGTAAATAAAAAATAAAAAACTAATAAAAATGAGGCCTAATCATTGATACACATACCTTCCATTTTTCTAAAGAAGAAACCTACGCCTATCCTTTACACAAATATATTTATACATTCGCTTTTAATTTTTAAGTATTTTCTGAGCTACGTACCTATATTCATAACTTAACTAATAGATCACAGAATAAAATATTTTTCCATTAACTCGGGTAACAGTTGAGCAGCTGGTAACACAATTCTTCACGCACACTAGTTGTCAATGTTAACTGACAAATGTCAAGTGACGATGTCTTACACACACTACAATAATGAGTTGCCGCATTCACGGAGCTATTGTTTTTAGAGAGTGCGGTATCTAGGCGAGCGCCGCGAGACCTATCATTCATCTATGAGAAAACTGTAATATTAATAATGTTTTTATCTTTCCGGACACACTCTGCCTCGTTTAATTTCTAATGAACCCTAGTAATACCCATTTTTTGCTGGAAAATTTTAACATGACGGATATTTTTATGAATAAATGGACTCCAATTGATATGATCATATTGGGTATCACTCAAATCAGAACCCTCAAAGAAGAATGGAACCTACAATTTATTGCTTCTTATGTCTTACAAAAAAATGTTCCAAACGCTTGTTACACTCCCTGTCAAAATAAACTTGAGGTCTCGTCGTTCAGACTCCTGCGCCCTGTGACGCGAAGTTATTTGAAGAAAAAATAAATAAATAAGTCATATTATTGATCAACAACGTAATTTAGAACACAGAAACATGTGCATCTTTGATTTACTTTAGAAAGACTCAAGGTTTATAGCATTTTAGGGTTCCGTACCAAAATGGTAAAAAAGGAATCCTTATGGTGTCACTCAGTCTGTCTGTCACAGCTGGATATCTCAAGAACTACTAATGCTATCAACTTGAAATTTGTAACAGTTTTAGATGCCCGTTTGCCCAACTATTTAACAAATAAGAAAGAAACAAAAATACAACAGGGACTGAAAGAGCGTCTTAAAAAATCGAAGTGGGTTTACTAGGGTATGTGGGGATCATATGAAAGTGCGCTGTTTGCACATTCTCAAACATTATTATTTTTTTATTTAGGCCGCATAGTTTTCGACTTTTGATAATAAATGTTAAAAAATAACCCCCCATCTCCGAAATTTGCAAAGTGAAAAATCTAAAATTATTTTATGTGATAGAAGTTTATGTAAAGATTACAGGAAAAATAAAACGATGTCTCTAAATAGCACACTTTTTCAGAAATCATCAACAAAAATTAAATATAAATGATAGTACGGAACCCTCGGTGCGTGAGTCCGACTCGCTCTTGACCGGTTTTTTACTTGGTCTACAAGTATTATAAACTAGCCATAAAAAAATTACATTATTTCGTAAACTCTTCAGCCACCACAGTCCCGAAACACATCCACAAGCTGATATTTACAAACTAGGCTAAGATCTACCAAGTTTACCGCCTAACTTATGGCCAATAAGGCTGACAACAAAGAATGTGGCGGTCTTTGAACGAATAAAAAGTGGAGCTATACTCTGATTAAATTCTTTGTAAGGTTCGGACTCCGGATGGACTTCTTAATCTTTTTTATGGGGCTGCTTGATGGGCAACTTGAAATATATGCTTGACCATGTAAGTAGTTAAATCTGAGAAGGGATGAAAATGGCTACATAAAAAATTTGTTCTTTTTTAAGGCTCTTACAGACAGAGGCGATATCGCGTCGCGACGCGATATTTTTCTACGGATACAATATCGAAATATCGCGTCGCGACCGCGATATCGCCTCTGTCTGTAAGAGCCTTTACACTTTACTGTCACTAGCTATGCTGTGAAAATTAAACACATTCAGTAAGATTTACGAGTTGTTAGGTCGTGGGTTCGGACCAAAGCAGGCACTTTAGTTTGTGTAAATAATTTCATCACCACTGCTCTCAAAACGGTGAAGGAGAACATCTTGAAGAAATAGGCATGTCCTAGAACCAAAAATTCGATGACTTGTGACATCTACCAATCCGCAATGGGCCCGCGTGGTGGATTATGGACCGTGCCCTCTCACGGAGAGGACGGTTGTATCCCAATAGTGGGAACGTTATCTATTTAATAGGCTAATTATGCTGAGTAAGATTTTTACTTCTCTTCTGATCAAAGAACCGCTAATTCAACCAATACCTACGGAACGGACAACGCAACCAACACTCGAGTATTTTTTCTGGAAAATAGACTCGAAATAATCAGTAGGAGAAACACAAACTTTTTGCAGAAAACATCAAGTAGCACTTCTGAAATAAAAATGTACAAACTCTCTAAGATCTCACAATCTAGAATGAAATTCTGAGGCAGCAAAGATGGCAGATTTTCCTAGAAAAAAGTAAAACAAGCCGACCAGTAAAGAATCCGCAAGTTTAACCAAACGGAAATTATATTTCCAGTTATGAAACTTACAAATGCAGAATCACTGACACAAGGTATGGAAATGTCAGAAGTATAGTTGTGAACCATATATGAAAAGTCAAAGTATTTATTTGTAAAACATAGGAGGAGCTCGTGGCTAAGTAATAAAAGCCGCACGGGTCGATCGATCAGGTTAAGCTAGGCTTGCCGCGATGCCTCGGAAAGCACGTTAAGCCGTTGGTCCCGGCTGTCATTCTTGGATCTTGGATCATTGACAGTCGTTACGGGTCGACAGAAGCCAGAAAGTCTGACAACCAGTCTTACCAAGGTGTATCGTGTTACTCAGTAACTGGGTCGTGGAGGTCAGATAGGCAATGTAAAATACTAGTATTCAGCTGTATCCAATTAGACTGGAAGTCGACCACAACATAGTTGGAAAAAGGCTGGATTTGTAACGAACCATTAGGGACAATTAGTGATGGATGTAATTAATTTCGAACATAATACAAACATTTTAAAACTCCTTAGATATCTATAGATATTAAAAAGAGAAGTCCTGACTGACTGATTGACTGACTGATTGACAGACTCATCAACGCCCAGCCCAAACCCTTAGACCTAGAAAGCTGAAATTTTGCACAGAGGTTCCCTTTATAATGTAGACAAGGAATAAGGAAGGAATTCCAGGTAGCAGGTTCCCTTGGGATATTTTCCGACATCCACGCGGGCGAAACCGCGGGCAGAAGCTAGTCTCATATATTCTTTCAATGATTTAGCGACTGCAACAAGATCCTTGCAGACTTTTATTCATACGATGGAAGAGTGAAAAGTGAACCTTCTCACACTGTCACATATAATGGCGGTGACGGCGAGGTCTTAATTTCCTGACGATTTTCCCTTTTGATATGGCATCATTCTGCGGAGGCAGTCCTTCATCAAAGATGGTGGATGGACTGGACATTACTGAGGTGAGGTTTGATACCTTTTGATGCCAAAGCATGTATTGTTTTTCTCGTAGGTGTTGTAGGTACATACTAACTTAGAGAGAAGAAGAAATCCAGAATCCAGGTGAACCTATAGTGCCGCTGGGGTCGCGATTGTTCCGCTGGGGTCGCGGATTGTCCGAAGGGGTTACCGCGGCCCTGGCATAGGCAACTGAAGGAACACGGGTGGGTTTTAATCAGTAAAAGTCTGACACGCCCTTCCGCTCCACCCACAGCGGAACCAAAAAAAAAAAAAAAAAAAAAAAAAAAAAAAAAAAAAAAAAAAAAAAAAAAAAAAAAAAAAAAAAAAGGTGAACCTATAGTAGGCCAGGCGCGCTCCGCATTTTAGGTATGAAGCTACAAGCATGCGGAGGGCTCGACTTGTCGGACTAATGCAGTGTAGGCTGCCGCGCACCGGCCGGCTCGCACGTTAGTTCGATACTCACTCACGCGCCGCGTCGTAAAAGAAGACACCCCTAACGAGTCAGAAGGTATACAGTTACGCGATAGAAAGAGAGGCAACTTCTAGGTGAATATAACTGTAGGTAATTAACGCTGTGCAACCTGAATTGCACTTTATTGTGTCGTTACAAGAGTCGCTAGTGTGAGTGAGATAGGTGGAGAACCACGTGTTGTGGGGTAACCTATGAGAGGCCTCTATCCAGAAGTATACTGCTGGGTACAGTATTTATTATAATATCACACTATCCATACTAATCCATCCATCCATACTAATATTATAAATTCGAAAGTAACTCTGTCTGTCTGTCTGTCTGTGTGTCTGTCTGTCAGTCTCTTACCTTTTCACGCCTAAACCACTGAATGGATTTCGATAAAATTTGGCAAGGCCAAAGGGCCAAAGGGATTTGGATGGTATCCTGGGGACGGACATACTTGGGAAATGTGTAAATCCGCCACTGCTGGGGGGTGTCATGAGAAAGCTCTTCATGGTCCCTCTTGGTCAGCGCACTACGCCGCCACCCACAGCACTGGGACCATTGATATAAAAACAAGTCATCCATACTATCCATATCCATCCATACTAATCCATACCAATATTATAAATTCGAAAGTAACTCTGTCTGTCTGTTACCTTTTCACGCCTAAACCACTGAACGCATTTCGATAAAATTTGGCAAGGCTATAGATGGTATCCTGGGGACGGACATAGGCTACTTTTTTTTTCAAAAATAATCCTACAGAAGGTGATATAGGGGATGAAATTTTGTATGGGAAACCCAGTATTTCTTAAGTTAGAGTTATGAAAATTCAAATTTATGCTTTTGGTAGGAAATAAAGAAATATGCGGTTCAGCGGTTTTGAAAAATCATCCCCTAAGGGGGTAAAATAGGGGTTGATTTTATAATTCACAAAAATTGCACGAATTTCAATAAAATATGGCAAGGCTATAGATAGCATCCTGAGGAAGGACATAGGCTTCTTTTTGTCTTAAAAAATTTCCTACAGGGGGTGATATAGGTGATGAAAGTTTGTATGGGAAAACCAGCATTTCTTAAGTTAGGCCTCTGCCTCGAGCCGCTGGGGTTGCGGGTTGTTGCCGCTGGGGTCGCGGGTTGTTTGAAGGAGATACCGCGGCCCTGGCATAGGCAACTGAAGGAACACGGGTGGGTTTTAGTCAATAAAAGTCTGACACGCCCTTCCGCTCCACCCAGAGCGGGAGAAGTTATTTGATGATTTCCCACCCTCAAAAAAAAAAAAAAAAAAGAAAAAAAAAGGCCTCTGCCTCGAAGTTCGCGGGCAGCGGGGCGGCGGCGGCGACGGCTCGTCTCGCATTGTCAAGGAACACGGGTGGGTTTTAGTCAATAAAAGTCTGACACGCCCTTCCGCTCCACCCAGAGCGGGAGAAGTTATTTGATGATTTCCCACCCTCAAAAAAAAAAAAAAAAAAAAAAAAAAAAAAAAAAAGGCCTCTGCCTCGAAGTTCGCGGGCAGCGGGGCGGCGGCGGCGACGGCTCGTCTCGCATTGTCCCGCCCCGCTCCCGCGCCGCTGTTTTCGAGAACCGGTCCATTTAAATGTACGCATAAAGGTGCTCTTACACGAGCCACAAATTTGCGCAATTCTAGGCAATTTCTATACAATCTTGGAATTGCTAAGAATTGCTTAGTGTGGCCGACACGAAGTAATTGACCAAAAATTTAGACAAAATTTATCCGTGTAAGCGCACCTTACACGGATAAATTTTGTCCTTACCGGATGTTGACCTGTGCGAGATTAGGGCGGCTCTCGAGCAGCTGAAAAACAACAAAGCACCTGGTGATGACGGAATAACGACAGAGCTCCTTAAAGCAGGCGGGGCTCCAGTCCTGAGAGAGCTAGCGAGTCTCTTCAACTCCGTCATCCAAGAAGGTACAACGCCCGAGGCGTGGAGCAGGGGTGCGGTGGTTCTGTTCTTCAAAAAAGGTGACAAAACCTTGCTGAAGAACTATAGACCCATCTCACTTCTGAGTCACGTCTACAAGCTGTTCTCGAGGGTCGTCACGAACCGTCTCGCCAGAAGACTTGACGAGTTCCAGCCACCAGAGCAAGCCGGTTTTCGAAAAGGCTTCAGTACCGTAGACCACATCCATACTGTTCGGCAAATTGTACAGAAGACCGAGGAGTACAATCAGCCGCTGTGTATCGCATTCGTGGACTACGAGAAAGCCTTCGACTCCATCGAAATATGGGCAGTTCTGGCCTCTCTGCAACGATGTCGAATTGACTGGCGCTATATTGAAGTGTTGAGGTGTCTGTATGACGCTGCCACGATAACTGTCCAGATCCAAGATCAGAAAACCAGCCCCATCCAACTGCTCAGAGGGGTGAGACAGGGGGATGTGATATCCCCGAAACTGTTCACCAATGCGTTGGAGGACGTCTTCAAGACGCTGGACTGGACTGGACAGGGTATTAACGTGAATGGTGAGTACATCTCACACCTTCGCTTTGCCGATGACATCGTCATATTAGCAGAGACGCTGGAACAGTTAGGCCAGATGCTGCACAGCCTAGACGGAGCCTCTCGGCGAGTTGGCCTCGGTATGAATTTAGACAAGACGAAAGTTATGTACAATTCACTCGTCTTGCCGAGTCCAATCCGCATCGAGGGGTCGCTTCTTGAAGTCGTGAAGGAGTATGTCTACCTAGGGCAAGTCATCCAGCTCGGTAGACACAACTTTGAAAAAGAAGCCGACAGAAGGATCCGATTGGGTTGGGCAGCGTTTGGTAAACTTCGTCAAGTCTTTTCGTCACCCATCCCGCAATGTTTGAAAACCAAGGTTTTCAACCAGTGCGTCCTGCCCGTTATGACATACGGTGCTGAAACGTGGACACTTACAGTCGGGCTGGTCCACAAATTCAAGGTCGCTCAGCGCGCTATGGAGCGGGCTATGCTCGGAGTTTCTTTGAAGGATAAAATCAGGAATGAAGTTATCCGGAAAAGAACCGGAGTAACCGACATAGCTAGCAGAATAAGCAAACTGAAGTGGCAGTGGGCTGGCCATGTTTGTCGAAGGATCGATGGCCGGTGGAGCAGACGGGTCCTGGAGTGGAGACCGCGTATCGGTAAGCGTAGTGTGGGACGCCCCCCAGCTAGATGGACCGACGACCTGAAGAAAGTGGCTGGGACAGACTGGATGCGGAAGGCGGAGGACAGGGTGTTGTGGCGCAGACTGGGAGAGGCCTATGTTCAGCAGTGGACTGCGATAGGCTGAGTTGATGATGAAGCGCACCTTAAGATCATCCCCTAAAAGTACGTTAGGGGTTGATTTTAAAATTCACAAAACAGCACGGATTTCGATCTATTAGATAGCATCCTGGGGAAGGACATAGGCTATAAATAATCCTTTAGGGTATGAAATTTTGTACGAGAAACCCAGCATTTCTTAAGTTAGGGCCCTTAACGCCTTTAAGTTAATGGCCCTTTACGGAGCACCGGTGTGGGCGCGTTCCCTAAGGCTGGGACCAGCCGGCAGGTTGAACGCGTCCCAGAGGGTCATGGCCATCCGGCTAGTCCGGGGATACCGCACGGTCTCCCGGGAGGCGGCGAGCCTCCTTGCCGGATTGCCGCCGTGGGATCTGGAGGCAAAGGTCCTCGCGCACGTGTGGGAGTGGCGCGAGGAGGCGAAGCGCCGGGGCGTAACTCCGCTGCCGCGAGAAATCACGGTACAGCGGACAGAGCTCCGGCGGGATCTCATGGCGGCATGGAGAGCGCGACTGTCGCAACCCAGCGCTGGGCACGCCACAATAGCGGCGATAAGTCCCCTCTTTGAGGAGTGGTTAGAGAGGCGCCACGGCGTCCTCACCTTCCGCCTGACGCAGGTCCTCACCGGACACGGTTGTTTCGGGAGGTTCCTGTTTCGCATAAGGCGGGAGGAAATGCCCGGGTGTTTCCATTGTGTAGATCGCCCGGAGGACACGGTGGAGCATACAGTGGAGGTCTGCCCGGCTTGGGCAGAGCACCGCCGTGTTCTCACGGAGGCGATCGGCGGCGGCGATCTCTCGCGTCCGAGCCTGGTCCAGGCCATGGTGCGGAGCGAGAGTGCATGGGAGGCCGTCACCTCCTTCTGCGAAGCAGTGATGCTCGCGAAGGAGGAGGCGGAACGCGTGAGGGAGAGGCAGCCTCACGCCCTCAGTCGCCGCAGGAGACGCCCTGGGCGGCGGGAATCGCGGGGCGATTTCCGGCCACCGTAGGCGCGGGCCTGCGGACGGTGAGCAGCGGGTAGCTCGCCGTCCGGTAAGGACCAGGCCCGAGTCGACGGCGCGTCGTGTTCCACGCGCGCCTCAAAGAGATGTCAGCAAGTGACGGGGCCCAATAGGGCCGACGCCGCTGGGGTCGCGGGTTGTCTGAAAGGGTTACCGCGGCCCTGGCATAGGCAAGTGAAGGAACACGGGTGGGTTTTAGTCAGTAAAAGTCTGACACGCCCTCCCGCTCCACCCAGAGCGGGAGAAGTTATTTGATGATTTCCCACCCTCAAAAAAAAAAAAAAAAAAAAAAAAAAAAAAAAAAAAAAAAAAAAAAAAAAAAAAAGGGATATGAAAATTCAAAATTATGCTTTCGGTAGGAAATAAAGAAATATGTGGTACCTATAGTGTTTTTCAAAAATCATCCCATAAATAATATTAATATATTTGTGTACCTACCTCTTTTTAAGAAAAAAATACCGAGCGTATTTTCATACGGTTTTCAGCAATGAACGGAGTGATTCAGTGTATAAATTCATTAAGGTTTTGTGTAAATTGTCTGAAATATGACGACGAATGTTGAAGATGTCGGAAAAAAATCATGCCGACTACGGCAACGATATATCGTAGCGATTTGAGTTAGCACAGTTATATCGGACGGCCCTATATTTTCCTCATGAACGTTCCCAAGGGATATTTTCCGACATCCACGCGGGCGAAGCCGCGGGCAAAAGCTAGTTTATTATAAAGGCAAAAGATTGTGAGTGTGTGTGTTGTGTTGAATGTTTGTTACTTCTTACGCTCAAACGGCTTGACCGATTTGGATGAAATTTGGTAAGTAGATAGCTTATCCCTGGATTAACATATAGGTTAGGTACTTTTTACACCGATAAACGCGGGTGAAACCGGGCGTAGCTAGTGTATAAATAATCCCAATGAGCTGACTGTCTCGTCTTATCTATACTAACTAATATTATAAATGCAAAAGTGAGTTTGTTTGTTACGCTTTCACGCTAAAACGGCTGAACGGATTTGTATGAAATTTGGCACATGGGTAGACCATGACCTGAGGACATATATAGGCTGCTTTTTATCCTGGATCACAGACGAAGTAGTGTGGGCAACAGCTAGTTTGGCTATAAATAAGCTCATACTATCTGATGAAAATATATCCCATGTCAGTATGATGTCAACCAAACTTCTCCCTAGTAACACAAGTGTCCAACCAATTAACACCAGAACTACCTAAAAACGCAATCCATTGAACGGCTCGATCAATCAACGTCGGTCGACAATGCTTACAAACACTCAATGGAGACATAGAATACAGATAATACAGATATGGTATGAATGCCGGACGCTCACAAACGTTCAATGAACACCGTTCGATGTGAGAGCGAAGAAAGGAAAACTGGAGGCGTTAGTTGTTTATTTTACTTGGCCAACTGTCCAAGTTGATTTGGATTTGAAAGACTACCTCAATCAAATCTGCTTAGCCTTTTCCCAACTGTGTTGGGGTCGGCTTCCAGTCTAACCGGATGCAGCTGAATACCAGTATTTTACTAGAGCGACTGCCTATCTGACCTCCACAACCCGGTAACTGCGTAATACGCTATAACAAATCTCGGGAATACTATCTATCTATCTATCTATATAAATAAAAAGAGAAGTTCTGACTGACTGACTGACTGATTGACTCATCAACGCACAGCCCAAACCCTTGGCCCTAGAAAGCTGAAATTTTGCACAGAGGTGCCCTTAATAATGTAGACAGGGAATAAGGAAGGAATTCCCGGTAGCAGGTTCCCTTGGGATATTTTCCGACATCCACGCAGGCGAAGCCGCGGGCAAAAGCTAGTAAATAATATAACGAAGTTAAAAGGAAAACTATCACAGCTTTACAAGTTAACGAGTAATAGTCGACCAACTTAGATTAGCAGTTGGAATTTATGGGAGAACATGTTTTCAACTACAATTTTAAGTTTGTTTTGGGATAAATTCATCACAACTACGGAACCATTCATTGTGCGTGGTCCGACACGCACTTGTCCGATTGTAAAGTATGGATTTCAACACCTACATACCTTCCGCTTCCTTATCAACAGAAAATTACCTTAATTCGTAAAATTACAGCATCATAATAACGTAAACAACAACCTTGCAATGGCGTGCACATTCCGTTCAGCTAGTTTGTTCACTGTGCCCCACATACACATACATCGGAAAAGTTACGTCGTGCGGTGCCATTATTTTCTCACTCTGACAGCTGACGTAAGCACTAATGTCAATGGTGTTCGCATTTCTTTTGTTTTTCTATCAACAAACCGTTGTTTTGCAGTTTTTATTGTAAACGCAAGGTATGCAGCTAATTTTGGACTATTATAGGCACACCAAGCCAAGAGGAGCTCGTGGCTAAGTAATAACAGCCGCACGGGTCGATCCATGAGGTTAAGCTACGCTTGCCGGGGTTGGTCAGTGGATGGGTGACCATCTTTACATACCGAGACTCCTCCGTGCCTCGGAAAGCACGTTAAGCCGTTGGTCCCGGTTGTCATTCGTGGATCTTTGACAGTCGTTACGGGTCGTCAGAAGCCCGAAAGTCTGACAACCAGTCTTACCAAGGGGTATCGTATTACCCAGTTACTGGGTTGTGGAGGTCAGACAGGCAGTCGCTCCATGTAAAATACTGGTATTCAGCTGCATCCGGTTAGACTGGAAGCCGACCCCAACATAGTTGGGAAAAGGCTAGGCAGATTGATTTTTGAGGCACACCAAGCCAGGAACAGTTCGCACCAACATCAGAGTTTCGTCGTGGTTGGAGACTACTTGACTTCGAAGGATTTTAAACGATTTGGAAGGTTCAATTTCCTCGTACTGTTCATGTGATTATGATGAAGCAGACAATGTTAAATGCAAGACAACACTCTTTTACATTGGAATTTTAATTTCAATATAACGTAAAAGGAACATAGCGAAACTATACGCAGATCGCTTAGACCTTAGGACCATTTAGGGGTGATTTTAGAGAGCACCTTGTCTTTAAAATATTTGCATGCCAATTTATGGCGAAATGTGTCATTGCACAACAATTTATATACAACGTGTAACGTTAAATGCGCAAAACCTCTTAAGGCGTCATTGTACTCATCATTATGAACAACTTTTACTATGGGATCAAACCTGAAATCGCAAAAAAAAAATCAGCTGTTCAGTACATTTTGACGAATTATGCGAACATAAATGTACTGAACAGCTGATTTTTATTTCGCGATTTCAGGTTTGGTCCCATAGTAAAAGTTGTTCATAATGATGAGTACAATGACCTCTTAGGAGGTTTTGCGCATTTAACGTTACACGTTGTATAAACAATCTTTTGTAAAAAAACACTTTCGCAGACCAAAGGACCCGCACCGCTATATCGCTTAACCCACTATCAATTGGAATGGATTTCATTTTGACAGTTCAACAACATTCATTGCGTTATTTACGTTGCCAAGCAGATAAATTTTTCGAACATATGAAGCAATGGATTAGCAATTTGCTTCAAAATGATTCAGATTCCGATTGATAGTGTGTTGTTGACCTTACGGGCTACTCAAACAAATCCAGTTTTAATTAATTCGTATTACATAAAGGCTGTATAACCGGTCAACCTCAACAAATAGGTACTCTTTGTTTCCTTCAACCTTGACATTGGCAGAATCATCATTAAAACGATGGAGCCACTAATATAAAATTGGAATTGTTATGAAAATTAGGGTGCAGGCTAACAAACATGAGCCAACCTCACTATACTAGGTACGGTCAGCAACAGAAATCGGTTAACACTGCTACTTTAACACATCATCTAAATTAACAAAAAATGATTCGATAACCTGCTTTTTAGCATTTTGTTTATTAGGTAAGAGTTAATTTTCTTTAAAAATTTACATCTGTTCCGATTTTAATGAAGTATTTTTCTCAATAATTAAGATTTACAAAACTCAAGTGATAATCGACTTTTGTTGCTGACTGTACTATAAAATATCATTGCAATAGCCAACGAGTGAAGCGAATTCTTTAAGCTTAGCCTTAGCTCCATTGTTATCTTTCGAAAGACGAAATAAAAGAAAACCTCTGTCTCTTTTATCTTTATCTTTCTTTGTCTCAATGACTGTAATTTTAACTACGTTTTTTTAAAGTTTATTTTAGTCGGGAACTAACTTCCTGATTTATAAATTGTGGTGTGATTTCTAAAATAATGTTTATTTTTAACCGAATTCTAAAAGGGAAGAGGTTTTCAATTCGTCGTAATTTTTTTGTTATTAATTCAACGTGTAACACTAAACTGGCGAAATGTGGGTATACTTACATAGGTATAGGATCACCTCTGCCTAACCCTTCTGAGATTATAGGCGTGATGTTATGTGATGACGTTTAAGCTTTATGCAACGCTTTTATATAAGACGTTAAGGCGAAAGCACCAGGGTAGCCCGCGTCTTACGTTTTTTGCAATTTGTACGTCAGTGTGAGCTTGTATGTTGATTAAAATATGATTCGCGGCCGTAGCTAATATGCCTTTACAGAATTATAATCATTAGAATCAGCAATACAACTCCATAAGTTAGCATTTACCTCAAACCTCATGATTTCATGAAATCGCTACATTTGAGGTAAATGCTAACATATGCAGTTGTATTGCTGATTCCAATGATTATAATTCTGTAAAACCATATCAGCTACGGCCGCGAATCATATTTTAAACAACATACAAGCTGACACTGACCTACAAATTGCAAAAAACGTAAGAAATTTTGAAGTTCGCGGGCTACCCTGGCGCATCAACCTTAAGTACCCATGTAGGTTAATAGTACTATGCGTGCCAAATAAGAATAGAATCGCGCTTGCTGCCAACTTCACACGATAGCTGTCAAATTAGTACGCATTGGTAATGAAGTTCGCGAGTATTGCCATAGTATTGCGGAACAAAATGGCGTCTTGACAGTACTATTCTTATTTGGCACGCACAGTAATTCTTCTCACAAGTAGGACCAATTAACTAGTGAAGTTCGCGGGAATCCGCTGGATGTGCTGAATCCGCTGATAAGCAGCGCTGAACCAGCCGTTATGGTTTGAGGGAGGCCTATGAAAAAAAAATCAGGAAAATCAACGACGTTTTTCTGAAATGACGTTCACTAGGTGGCAGCACTGAGATGTCAGCTCCGGGCACCTGTCAAGTGTCACACACAGAGGTTTTAAGGAAGGAGTTCCCGGTAGTAGGTTCCCGAGGGATATTTTCCGACATCCCGCTGAAGTTTTCACTTGAATTATTAGACAATCTTGTAGAGCTAATGATACCACAGCTGCGTGACTTATATAACAATATAAAACTTATAACACGTTACGAGAACATCAAATGGCCGGTGGTTAATTGACAATAATCTGTGATAGCCACTACAACTGTCACACAATTAAGTTAGGTGTAAACACGTTGACTGCCAACCTACGAGTATACTGTTACTACGAGTATACTCGTATGGCAGCCAACGTGTAAGGGTGCGTTTCCACTGACGCGGAGCTGGGCGGAGCGGAGCGGAGACATAGTATAAAGAGGGGAAGTAAGTTGTCTTCATACAAACGCACCGCGCGCGGCTTGTATGTGTGCGTCATAGTATCTATGCGTCGCCGCACGCACACTTAACAAAATCTCGACCCGTTTCTCAGTGCGCCAGTCGGGGCTAACACCGCATGTGCTTCGCGCGTCACGACTATTCGGCACCGCTAAATGAATGAAAATGTGTGATAATCGCAGGAGAACGTATTGTTGTGTGTTTGGGTGTCTTAATAATTCATCGATTCCAGAATTGTCTCTTAGACTATGATCAAATTTTTGTTCTGGTGTTATGATTCGAACTTTGCTCTATTTATCTGATTCACAATTATTCGTCAATTAGGTACTTATTTTTAATTACGATTTTATAACTGTAAGTAGGTACTTAGTTACTATACCTACAATACTGAGAAATCGGCATGACTAAACGTAAACAAAGCAATAGCGGCAAATCAATTGGCAGATCAAAAGTACCTAATGCATTCTAGTAGGTCTACCTACTTCCACTGTCTGATATAAAACTAATACTTACAATAAAAACTAAGGTCCGTATTACAGAACGTCACTCAATACTCAAGCATTACTTAAAACTAGATTCAAGCCATTTCATTGGTTGAAACTAGTTTTAAACTTAATTTAAACAAAGATCAGTGCTTGAGTTTCCTTCTGTAATACGGACCTAAGTACCTAAGTAGGTATCTCATCATCAAGTAAAAATTATATGCTAGAATAAGTGACTTGCTTACCTTTCCTGTTCCCTGTGTGTTTGTGTAATCTGAACAGAGACAATTCTGGAATCGATGAATTATTAAGACACCCAAACACAGCAATAAGTACACGTACGTGCGAATTTTTGTTAAGTGTGCGTGCGGCGATACAAGAGCGCGCGGTGCGTTTGTATGAAGACAACTTACTTCCCCTCTACTATGGTAAAACCGACCTCATAAACCCTGTACCCAGTAAATACAAGTATAAAATACAACTTCCCGACCCTTGCCAATTTATAGGCACTGAATTAAAATTTAGATAAAAGTGACAACCCTGAGACAGTAGGCAATTATATCGCGAATTGTGCCGGAGATAGCCTACTTCCCCTCTTTATACTATGGCGGAGACGTGCAGGAATCGACCAATCATAATGGTTGAAATCCTCATCGCGTCTCTTGTCTCGTCTGTAATTGGACGATTCCTGCACGTCTCCGCTCCGCTCCGCGTCAGTGGAAACGCGGCCTTAAGCTTTAGTCAATAGGTTCTCAACGTGGGATCGAGGCGTTCAAATTGCCGCCGATAAATCTGCCTAGCCTTTTCCCAACTATCCACTCTCGCGCCCGAAACGATCATCTTTTTCGCGGTACCCACCCCGGGGGCCTACTACCTAAGCACGAAGCCCGTAGTTACGGCCTTCGTTACGGGCGTTTCTTACTCCGCATCACCTACGGATGGATGATTGGTTCGGGGCCCGAACGAAGTATGAATGACAACATGATTTGCCAGTTGTCCCTACTCCCGATGTGTTGTTGCCCGTCCGAAAAATTTAACTTTTACACTTGTTTTAATGGATCGTAATGTCAGACGGACGGATAAACGGACGGACGGAAAGACGGACGGACTTAGGGAGTAGGCCCCCTGACACGCCCCCGAACAAAAAATGGCGGAGCGGAACGGGCGCCTAACACGGCTTCTGTGCAAAATTTTCCTATAGCTTGGTAGTAATCTAATTAATGTTTCATAAAGTGGATAGACTAAGCTAGATTACGTTTTTTGTTTGTCTAAGTTACTTGGTTTTTTAACGATCTAAAACAAAATACGTAATCTTGTTGTTATGACGTCATTTTATAAACATAAATGTAATTATTTCAAAATCTAATGCGTATATGTATAACCCTATTTACCCTATTTTTTTTGCCTAAAATATTGCCTATGTGAGTGGCTATGTTGGGGTCGGCTTCCGGTCTAACCGGATGCAGCTGAATACCAGTATTTTACACGGAGGAGAGACTGCCTATGTACTAACGAAGACAGAAGTGCATGGAGAATTCCAAACCAAAATCGTTTGTACAGGGTTTCATATTTCTTAGTATTATTATTTCTTAGTAATTATTTTAGGTATTAAAAACCTTAGGTATTATGTGCCTCTGCATAATAAGGTTTTAAGCTTTGCAGTGTTGTTTTCATGTTTGAACAGCGCCATCTAGTCGTCTACATGTCATCGATTACTTAAACGATAAGAATAGTTGGTCGCTGTGATTAACTCAAGACAATGTTTATGTTATGTTCTTTCTCCAGGATCAGCTTACATAATGACAGGTTACATGAGTTAAGTACTAAAATTGTTTATTTTATTTGACAAAAATATAATTTAATGTATTGTGTTGCGTAAATTATTTTGCATAGGTACTATTGTATAGAATCTAGTTCTTCTAACTGAACAGACAGCTGTGCTGCTGGGGAGTTTGTTCCGCTACTTCTTCTTCCCAGCTAAAGCACTAGGAAGTGGTGAAGGGCGGCCGTTTTGTGGGGACTGTCTTACTGTAATTTTGACGTTCAAAAAGTGCTGATTCTCAGCCTAATTTGAATAAAGGACTTTTGATTTTGATTTTGATTTTGATTTTCTCTTGAAAAGTAATGAAACGTAATGCAAAACCTCACAGTCAAAAGTTGACCTTAGGCTCTCCATGCACTTTTGTCTTCAATAGTACCTATTCGCTCGCGCTAATTGTGTCAACTAACTTGTACAGAGACGTTCAAATTGCCGGCGATAATCGGGTGAGTATAGTATGCGCGCAAGTGCTAGTCACCGCCAGAGGTATGTGAGCGGTGAGACTAGGGTTGCCAGATGGTATCCTCCATGTTTTGTCCTCCCGTCCTCCCTTACCTTCCGTAAGTCCTCTTTTTTCCTGAACATCGTTGAAAATTGTCCTGCGCCGCGCGTGCGTGCATGCGTCAGTCAGTCATCTTTAACTCAATACAAATTCAAAAAGCCGATTTTTTTTTTACTATTTCACGTTTGGTCCCATAGTAAAAGTTGTTCATAATGATGAGTACAATGACCCCTTAAAAGATTGCCACTGTTTACACTTATACCCTGTATAACTTTTCGGTGGGAAACAAAAACGGGCGGAATCAGTAGGTACTAACTTCTAAGCCACATTCATACTCAAAACTTTCCTCACGACATTTTCCTTTGGCTAGATGTATTTTATGTTTAAAACAACAAGGCCATGCTTATAAGGGTTTATAACTGTTAAGTTTTTATGAATGGTAATTCCCTACTTTGTATGAATGTACCCTTAAAATAGGGTAGTGGCCAGACAACAGTAATACGCATAGCAATCGGGTCAGGAGTTAACGCGCCATTACCTCGCTTAACGACATTGAATGACGTGCCTGTCTTACTAAAGAGGTTTTACTGCTGTAGTTTATTTTGTGACAATGGCCACAAAAAAAAAAAAAACTAAACATCAAACTTTGTGTCATCGTTCTGTTCTAATTTTGAAATTAATTGTTCTTGTTTGAAGTTGAAGTGCATTTTCTTGATAGAGTTTTCATGCTGTCTATGAACTTCATGGTGATAAAATTCTAACTCAGGGTGCGCTTCCACTGACGCGGAGCTGGGGCGAGAGAGAGAGACGGAGCTATATACGACCTATAGCACTATCCTTTTTTCACATCGGAACCATGATCTTTTTTCACGTACCTAGGCATTGATATATATACACTAGATTAGCAATTGCCGCGCCAAGGCGTTGCCACTGGACATACGGCCACGGCCGTATGCGTAGCTAACGTCAGTTCAGTGCTCTGTATGACGGCAGCCGAAGTGAACCGAGTGACACGCGACAAAAAATATCGCCAAAACGGGTAAATGCGTAATGAAAGAATGCGATTCAAGATCACAAAAAATACCGGAATTACTTTTCACACGTAAGTTTATTGTTTCTGTGTTTATATAATCGTAAAAACGCAGTAAAATAAATAAAATGTAGATTTTTTTTTAATCATGATCAGTGTTACAACTAAAAACTATGTTTTAGTTTCCCACATTTGTGGGAGTTTTTAATTTAGGGAATAAGCGATTTTAAATATTTTTCAAGCAATTGTAATGCTTATAGTAAGTAATGATTTTATGCGGCAATTAATATTATCAAATTATAGGTAATGCCAACAAAAAATGCCTTCTCATTGAACTCCCACCGCAACAAATTAGTTTATATCGACTCAAACTACATTGTGTACTGAATGTTTTTTTCAACTTAGTTTTTAGATTGTAAAGAGCTGTTGGCGCTAAAATAAATTGTATATTTTTCAGGACAACCGTTATTCTAAAGAGCACGTGGAGCTTTCAGAAGAAGAAAATATGGATGTGGATGCTATGGAAACCGACGAAGAGATAGTCGAAATAACTGAAACCCGAAAGCCCAAAATGAGGAAAATAATTCACCGTTTGAAAAATTTATCGGCTAGAAGACTAAGAAAAGGAAAAAAATATATCACAAAAAATAAAAGACTAGAAATAAAAAAATAAACGACGATGATGGAGGAACTGAAAAAAAAACGTATGTTGAGCGAAGAAGACGAAATGCAGCTAAATGTAAATGATGAAACAGTGCAATTCACGGAAGAATTAAAAAAACCTTCAAAAAGAAAACTGACTCTTTGGGGAAATTGAAGGTTTTGTCTTTGCGATTATGGACGAAGTTATGATGACGAACAACTACCGGAAATATATTGTGAAGGACGGCACGGTTGACATCTGTCGGGCATTCCACCGTCCGGGGGAATCAATCCGTCACATTATTTCTGACTGGTCTCGTCTGGCTAACGGAGACTACTTGCATAGGCACAAACTTGTAGCCAGGATTATCCACCAGCAATTTGCTCTGAAATACAGTCTTGTGGAATTGGAAGTACCGTACTGTAGGTACATGCCCGACCCAGTTCTCGAAAATGGCAATATTACTTTGTATTGGGATCGATCTATCATCACTGACAGGACTATTGTTGCCAATAAGACAGACATAGTGGTGATAGATCGATTAGAGCGTCGCACAATGATTATTGATATAGCGGTCCCGCATGACGAGAACCTCGTGAAAGCTGAAAAATATCTTGACCTGGCTCGCGAGGTTGTCGACATGTGGGATGTGATACAGCAATCGTTGTGCCGATAGTCGTGACCGCCAATGGCATAATAGCCTAGAGCCTCGATCCACACCTGAAGAGGCTCTCGTTAGGCAGCTGGATTAAGGAAGATTGCTCCAGAAAGTGATACTTCTGGACACCGCGCGTGTCGTTAGGAGGTTCCTCTCTAAGCAGCCCTGACCACCGGTACCTTGGACCCTGTTCCCGATACCGGTGGGCTACTATTTTTAATATTTTTTAATGTTTTTATATTTTAATATTTAAAAATGTAAATTATATGTATGAAAATTAATTATAGGAAGTAAAAAATGTTCAAAAAGAAAATGCCTTGATTATTTTCATTACATTCAGGGCTATTTTTAAATGACTAGCAAAATTTTCACAGGGTGTTCTACCCATGAATATGAACAACTTTTACTATGGGACCAACTTTGAAATCGCAAAAAAAATATCAGCTGTTTCATTCATTTTGATCGAGTAGGTATTGAACTTGTAATGAATTTATGATTATTTACTATTATTCTACAAGTCAGTTAAATCAAGTTTATTTTTATCAATATTTATATTCAATTTACAATACGTTATTCGATTATTGTATTTGATTTTTTGAAATCGGTATTAGTATGTTAGTCGATTCAGAATGCCATCACTTTTGTTAGTCTATGAAGAACGAACAGATTGATGAATACCCACATTTCGTTCAGTCCGGAACGAAATGCACATGGTGAGGGATTTAAAAAAAAGTGGGACATTCTGATCAGCTAGCTCGACCGAGACACGTTTTAATATTATCAGTGTGTTAATCGCTGTACATTAGTAATTTATTTTATAGAGAATAAAGTTGTTTAAGAATATAAGCAAGAGTGATTGATTGGAATAAGATATTATAATCGTTGTTACGAAGCAAGCAGTTTTATTATACACCTGTATCTGAATTGTGAGAATTCGTCTCAGTTCAGAAGTGAGGTCAGGACCCAATCTAAGGTACGTATAAGTGTGCTTTAGTTACTAGAGGCTATGTATGCCTATTGAGCCATGTGCGCTCAGTTGTTAGAGGTTATGTGTGCCTACAATAGGAAGCCAAGTGTGCTTTAGTTACTAGAGGCTATGTATGCCTATTGAGCCATGTGCGCTCAGTTGTAAGAGGTTATGTGTGCCTACAATAGGAAGCCAAGTGTGCTTTAGTTACTAGAGGCTATGTATGCCTATTGAGCCATGTGCGCTCAGTTGTTAGAGGTTATGTGTGCCTACAATAGGAAGCCAAGTGTGCTTTAGTTACTAGAGGCTATGTATGCCTATTGAGCCATGTGCGCTCAGTTGTTAGAGGTTATGTGTGCCTACAATAGGAAGCCAAGTGTGCTTTAGTTACTAGAGGCTATGTATGCCTATTGAGCCATGTGCGCTCAGTTGTTAGAGGTTATGTGTGCCTACAATAGGAAGCTAAGTGTGCTTTAGTTACTAGAGGCTATGTATGCCTATTGAGCCATGTGCGCTCAGTTGTTAGAGGTTATGTGTGCCTACAATAGGAAGCCAAGTGTGCTTTAGTTACTAGAGGCTATGTATGCCTATTAAGCCATGTGCGCTCAGTTGTTAGAGGTTATGTGTGCCTACAATAGGAAGCTAAGTGTGCTTTAGTTACTAGAGGCTATGTATGCCTATTGAGCCATGTGCGCTCAGTTGTTAGAGGTTATGTGTGCCTACAATAGGAAGCCAAGTGTGCTTTAGTTACTAGAGGCTATGTATGCCTATTGAGCCATGTGCGCTTAGTTGTTAGAGGTTATGTGTGCCTACAATAGGAAGCTAAGTGTGCTTTAGTTACTAGAGGCTATGTATGCCTATTGAGCCATGTGCGCTCAGTTGTTAGAGGTTATGTGTGCCTACAATAGGAAGCCATGAGTGCTTTAGCTACTAGAGGCTATGTATGCCTATTGAGCCATGTGCGCTTAGTTGTTAAAGGTCATGTGCACCTACAATAGGAAACGAAGTGTGCTTTAATAAGAAGCTAATTATGTCTACAGAATGTTTTAACACGCTTACACAATAAATTTAAATACTGGCATAAATACAATGATATATATTTTTTTTTCTTTTGAGGTATGAATTCTGACGAAGCGATGACTCCTGAAGGCTCACCTACTCGCAAAGTTGGGCACCAAAGAAAACGTAAACGATCCTCCTTCAAAGCAGCAGCTAAGTCTAAGAGAGCCAAAAAGCGATCAAAGAAGAGACGTAAGCAGTCGTCCAGCTCCTCCTCATCCAGCAGTGAGTCACCCCGTAATTCACGGAGTTCGAGTAAGAGACGATCCAAGGAGAGAGGCAGTTGGTCTACTAAAGAGGTACTTGATATGTTTAATACCCTTCAAGAACATAAAAGCAAGACAAATAATTTAAATAACAATCTTCTCAACAATGTGATACCGGAATTTGATCCATCAAGTAAAAGTCAGAATATTGAATGTTGGGTTAGGAAAGTAAACGAATGTGCAGTAATCTATGAATGGAACGAGAAGCAGACCATACATTTTGCTCTTCAAAAGCTTTCTGGCATGGCAAAGAAGTGGTTTGAAGCCCTCCCTAGTGTTGTTTTCAGTTGGTCAGAGTGGCAGGACAAACTGATAAGAGCTTTCCCGAATGAACAAAATTATGGTCGGCTGCTCGAGGAAATGTTAGCTCGCACTACTCGTAGTAGTGAAAGTTTGCGTGAGTACTTCTACGATAAGTTAACGTTGTTAAACAGATGCGAAATAAGAGGCAAAAAGGCCATCGATTGTATTATCCTCGGGATACTAGATAAATCGATTAGAAGCAGTGCACAGGCACTGACTGTTCGCGAACCAGAAGACTTATTGAATTTTCTAAGCTCCCAGCACCGCATATTAGAAAATAATACATTCAATAGGAAACGTAACGATAGTATAATAGTTCGACCGGGTAACACTGCTGCAACACCCTCAAGCGAAAGTTCGGTCATTTGTTTCAATTGCCGAGCGAGGGGACACCCTTACTTTCGATGCCCCAAACCTCTTACTAAATGTTTAAAATGCCAACGGATAGGCCACAACAATGATAATTGTAAACTGGAGCCTTTAATCTTACGAAACGAACCCAAACAGGCAGATATCCAGGATCGAAAAATTTTAACTATATCTACCTTCAATAACAACAGCGACAAATTTTACAAAACCGTTACGGTAAACGATAAATCTTTAAATGCTTTTATTGATTTTGGCAGCGAATGTAGTTTAATTAGAGAATCTGATGCTCAAAGTCTGAATTTAACTAAAAATTTAACAGAGTTGCCAGTTATCAAAGGATTCGGGAACTCTAAAGTTTTTCCAGTATATAGGAGCACTGTTGATCTGAAATTAGATGAAGTTGAGGTTAATGTAGAGGTATTAGTAGTTAGCGAACAGTTCCTTCAGACAGCTTTACTTATAGGTCAAAATGTTACTGAACTTCCCGGCGTAACAGTATTTAAGAATAGCCATCAGTTAACGTTTTACCAGAGCCCCGATACCGATACCATAACACAGCCGGTGAAGCGTTTAAAGTTAAACTTTGATAACGATACCAATATTACATTGTCAGGATTAATTGAAGTTACCACGTCCGACGTTGGCTTCAGTGGAGATATTTATATTGAAGGTTACTACAATTGTGAGCCTAAGAAAGAGCATTATTTGCACCAAGGGGTTTATAGGGTTGTTGATGGGAAGTGTTATTTGCCTGTGACTAATTTATCTGGTCAAAACCTTACATTATCCAAGAAATGTCCTATTGCTAAAGGAACTTGTTTTGTTGAGAGAAGTACCACCTATACAAATAGAGTAACGAAAGATAATTCGGAATATGAACCTTTGCTAATATCCGACATAAAAGTTGGTCCCCAAATTGACGAAGAGACATTAGGTAGGCTTCATTCACTTTTACTCAGTTATCGCGATTGTTTTGCATTCAATCTTGGAGAGATTGGTTGTGTGAACTCAACTGAAATGAAAATAGACTTATTAGATGATAAACCCGTAGTTTACCGACCGTACAGATTATCTTTTTCGGAAAGAGGTCAGGTTAGAGAGATAATAGATGATTTGTTGCAAAATAACATCATACAAGAGTCTAATTCAAATTATGCTAGCCCTATTCTATTGGTGAAAAAAAAGACTGGAGAACAGCGCTTATGTGTCGATTATAGGGCTCTTAATAATAAGACTAGGAAGGATTGGTTCCCTTTGCCGATAATCGACGATCAGTTGACAAACCTTAGTGGCAATAGATTCTTCACATCTCTAGATCTGGCTTCTGGGTACTATCAGGTGCCAGTGGCGGAAGAGAGTCGTCCGCTAACTGCATTCATAACGCCAGATGGGCATTACGAATTTAAAAGGATGCCTTTTGGTCTTGCGAATGCTCCAGCTGTATTTCAGAGATTAATGAATGCGATGCTAGGTAATAAACGTCATGAATCGGCTTTAGCTTACTTGGATGACATTCTTGTGCCATCAGTTACCTTGGAGGAAGGATTTGCGAGGTTAGGAAATGTTTTGAAGTTGTTGCGTCAGAATGGGCTTACTTTAAAATTGTCTAAATGCCGTTTCTTCAATGATTCCCTTGACTATTTAGGCTATGAGATTTCTGCTGAAGGCATACGCCCTAATGAAAATAAGATTTTAGCTGTTAAAGAGTTTCCTGTTCCCCAGAACGTACATGAAATCCGTCAGTTTTTAGGACTAGCAGGATATTTTAGAAAATTTATCAAAAGTTTCGGTGAAATAGCTAGGCCTCTAACAAACTTACTCAAAAAGGGCTATGTTTTTAAATGGACAGATGCAGAATCCCATTCATTTACTACCCTAAAAGACAAGTTAACTGACCGACCAATTTTAGCGTTATACAACCCTAATTTTGAAACTGAGTTGCATACGGATGCAAGTTCTTTAGGCGTGGGTGGGATATTGATGCAATGGCAGCTGGAGCCGCGTGCTCTCAAACCAATAGCTTATTTTAGCCGGCAAACCACTCCCGAGGAGCGCCACTTGCATTCTTATGAACTCGAGACCCTTGCAATTGTATGTTCATTAAAGAAATTTAGAGTGTATTTGTTGGGAATAGAGTTCAAAATTGTGACAGACTGTAACGCCCTTCGAACTACATTAACTAAACGCGACTTAGTACCCCGAATAGCTAGGTGGTGGCTTTTAATAAGTGAATTCAATTTTAGTATAGAGTACCGTCCAGGCATCCGTATGGCTCATGTAGACGCACTGAGCCGTAACACAAAATTAACACCCAGTGATATCGATAATTCTACAGTCACAGTCTATAGTATCGAAACTGATAACTGGCTATTGACTTTACAAATGACAGATCCTGATATATCCCGAATATATAAAATTCTTAAACCTGAGTCAGATGAAGAAGCCAAAGAAATTAAAAATAAATATGTAGTTAAGAATAGTAGAGTGTATAGGAGAGTTGATGATAAGCTTTGTTTAGTAATCCCTCGCAGTGCTCGATGGCAAGTATGTAAATGTAATCACGATGACGCTGGTCATTTAGGTGTATCAAAGACAACCGAGAGAATTCAATCTGTTTTCTGGTTTCCTAAGTTACGTAGATTTGTCAAAAAGTATGTAAAGTCTTGTATTAAGTGCGCCTACAATAAGGATAATACGTCACGACATAAGAAAGGTCAGTTGTACCCGATAGAGAAAGTAAGCATTCCGTTCCACACCATTCACATTGACCACTTGGGTCCATTTGTCAAAAGTAAGAACGGCAATGTTTACATTCTCACCATAGTGGATGGATTTACCAAATATTTGTTTGTAAGAGCTGTTAAGGATACGAAAACTAAAACAACGGTTAATGTATTATTAAATATTTTTTATGACTTTGGTTTACCATCCCGAATAATATCGGACCGAGGTACCTCTTTCACTTCAGCAACTTTTAAATCCTTTTGTGATAGTCATGGTATTAAACATGTTTTGAATGCTGTCGCATGTCCCAGAGCCAACGGCCAAGCCGAAAGATACAACCAAACGATCTTAAGTGCACTTGCAAAATATTCTGACGGTGAGGATGAACGGAACTGGGATATGTATATAGGCAAAATCCAATGGGGAATAAATAATGCCACAAATTCCACCACTCAGAAAACAGCTACTGAAGCATTATTTGGAACTAGATTGAAAGATGGCCTAAGTAATATGTTAGATGTCATTAATGAGCCGAATCCTAATGTAACAGAAGTAAGGCAGGAAGTTCGTACAAATATCGAATCTAGTCAGATTAAACAAAAACAAAACTACGATCAAGATAAAGTTCCTGCCCCAACTTATAAGGAAGGGGATTTAATTAAAATAACTAGAACTAATTTTAATAATAAAGGCAATAGTACTAAGTTGATGTCAAAATTTATAGGCCCCTTCAAAATAGCAGGAGTTTTGGGCAATGATAGGTATAAAATTATCGAAGTACCTGGTTTTAGTAAACGTAAGAATAAATTCGATAGTGTGGTAGCAGTAGACAGGATTCGTCCATGGATCAATATAAATGTGTCCGAACAAAATGATAATGTAGATGCAGTGGCTAATAGCAGTGGTACGTCTGACAGTGAAAGTAATAAAAGTGACAATGAACTGCCACAAAGTCAATCTGAGTCCAAATAATAGCCAAATGTAATGAATTATTAATAGATATTTAAAATGTATAAGTAGAGATATGTTTAGTTTACAGTTGATTCACATGAAACTTATAATTTTGTTAGTATACCTATTTGAATTCATAAAATTACTCTACATGATTATATTATACCGTGCGTCAGGAGACCGCACGTAGTCGGACGGCCGAATGTAATGAATTTATGATTATTTACTATTATTCTACAAGTCAGTTAAATCAAGTTTATTTTTATCAATATTTATATTCAATTTACAATACGTTATTCGATTATTGTATTTGATTTTTTGAAATCGGTATTAGTATGTTAGTCGATTCAGAATGCCATCACTTTTGTTAGTCTATGAAGAACGAACAGATTGATGAATACCCACATTTCGTTCAGTCCGGAACGAAATGCACATGGTGAGGGATTTTAAAAAAAGTGGGACATTCTGATCAGCTAGCTCGACCGAGACACGTTTTAATATTATCAGTGTGTTAATCGCTGTACATTAGTAATTTATTTTATAGAGAATAAAGTTGTTTAAGAATATAAGCAAGAGTGATTGATTGGAATAAGATATTATAATCGTTGTTACGAAGCAAGCAGTTTTATTATACACCTGTATCTGAATTGTGAGAATTCGTCTCAAACTTTTGTAGGAAACCGCTGGTTTTTTTTTCGTGATTTCAAAGTTGGTCCCTTAGTGAAAGTTGTTCATATTCATGGGTAGAACACCCTGTGAAAATTTAGCTAGTCATTTAAAAATAGCCCTGTATAACCTTCTAATACACATCTAATAAGAAATACATAATTCACATACTTAAAAACTAATTTAACGTTTACCGTTTTAACGTTACGTTTTTTTTAACGTTTAAAAAGTTGGGTAAAATTTCGCATGGGTAGGCAACCCCATCCCGCCATTGCATGTTTATATTGCGGTCTTTGTCTAATCTAAGCGACAGTATTGTTCTTGCGACTTGTGTAAGTGAGACAGAAATATGTTTACTTTTAAATGTTTAGTGGTTTCAAAGCTACGTCGTCGCATTTAAATAGTGGTTATACTTTTTTTACACATTTTAATGAGGTTTGCTTCTCTAGTTATATAACTCAATGTACCTAGGTATGTAATAAGTACGGCCCCTGGACGGAGCGTAGAAGACGTGCAGGAATCGACAATCACAATGGTTGAAATTCTCATCGCATCTCTCGTGTCGTCTGCTCCACAGCAGAGGAAAACTGGAAACGCACCCACAAGGAACATCCTTTTTCTGAATTGATAAATTAAAGTCGAGAACTTGTCAAACTTTAATTTACCATTAGGTACATTTTATGTCTCAATGTCCACGAAATGCAAAGTTTTGTTCACTTTTTTTAAATTTCGCGGAATCACAAGAGTTTGTTAAATTCTCAACTACAAATTCTCAATTTAGAAACCTATACTAGAAGTAAAATAAAGGGAAACAATCTTGATGTGACTTTTTACACAAACACGTATTAAACCATAGAATTAATAGGCTCTTAGAATAATTAGCATAGAATAATTACTCTAAGTATTAAACAAATAAACTACTGCTTAAACTAATGGTTCAATTGATTTAGTAATCATTATTGTTGTATTTACATTGGTTTTAGTTGCACTTTATTTCTAAACTGAGGTTTTAAAATAAAAAAGATAAAAGACACATCAAGATTGTTTACCTTTATTTCACTACCTAAACCTTTCTAGTATCCTACTATCCTACTAATATTATAAATGTGAAAGTTTGTATGTTTGTATGTTACTCAATCACGCAGAAACGGCTGAACGGATTTGGTATACAGATAGTTTATAACCTGGATACGACATACGATACTTTTCATCCCGGTAGAAGGTTCACGTGGGATAATTTCAAACATCCACGTGGGCGAAGCCGCGGGCAACGGCTAGTATCATTATAAACTATTCATCTACTTTTAAGCTGTTTTTGGAGTCTTGAAATTTCGAACATGTTTTGCTATTTGCGTTTTTACCAATTTGTATTGATTTTTCTGTCCTGTTATGGAGCTAAAAAAAGCTTAAAACTACTTCGCACGAAGGGCGAGTAATTACACGGAGAAGCTGTTAATCCTAATAGGCCTATAATAAAACAGCTTTAGTTTAAGGCCTTTGTGACAGGTGGACAGTTTGCGAAAGAGATTTGCTATTTTTAGCTGACTAGTTACAAAATCAGACCAAATAAAAAACCAAGACATTGCGCTGTGAACAATACAGTGGAGAGGATGCACAAAACTACACCTCGCTCATTACACGCTCACACGCACACATTTATACTAAACTACACCTCACTAAGTGCACACATGTTTACGAAACCGGCTTCACGTCACTGTTAACAGCGCGATGTCTTGGTTTTTTATTTGGTCTGAGGTTACAAATGGCCACGGAGCAAATACAAAGCAAATGGCTTCATTCTTCACATCTTGCAGAAGGAAGCACTGAAAAAAAACCGTGAAGAAGAAAATTGGAACCGTGCTTAAATTCTGACTTTTCTAAAATGCCTTTATGGCCATGTATTGAATAAATTAATAAAACACAACAGAAAAATAATCTATCCTCGAAGATCTTGTGTAACAGTATTGCCATCATCTCGTAATTTGTAGACTCTAACAATAATTGGTAAACGTCTGCCGATGGCTATGATAAATGTAGCTTAAAGACCTCACGA
The DNA here is from genome assembly GCA_905163495.3 of Cosmia trapezina. Taxonomy (NCBI): domain Eukaryota; kingdom Metazoa; phylum Arthropoda; class Insecta; order Lepidoptera; family Noctuidae; genus Cosmia; species Cosmia trapezina. Next base: position 17,729,796 of record LR991041.1, read on the forward strand.
CAGCCATGTAACGGCATGTCACGGCTGCTATATTGTAACAAATGATCGAATAGTGACAAGAGCGACACTCCGCCATCTTGGGTAAAAATTGGCGCGAAACATGGTTTAGCTTTTAATGTCATAAGTTTATATTTTAATAATTTATTACTTTCTGAGTTCAAAGGGCTGCTGTGTTTTGTTTGTTCCTTAAAAAGTGAACCGAAGTGAACAGAGTAAAAGCAAATTTTCATGTAAGTAGGTACCTATTATTTTGGTAAGTAAGTACTTTCAACCCTTCAACGTTGACGCGTTTGAGAATAAATAAACCATTTATGTATTTCATTTTTCGATAACCTTATAATAATACTTGAGAGGAAAACCTTACATTGCACCCAATAAATATTATGAAAATATTAGGTATTCATAGAAACAAAAAAGATAGGTACCTACACAAAATAAACAAAAATAACTGTGTGATTTCCCATAGTTGTACCTACTAAAAACTGTACCTAACCATTATAATTGTTATAAGCGGTAGGTTAGTTAGTTTCCCTAAAAGTTTCCCTAATAAAATAAAATTATTAGGGATGATGCGCAGTGGTAGCCTGCGAAATAGCCGTGTCAGGTTGTATCTTGATCAAAGTATGATACGCGTACGCGGCAATAAAACATAATTATGTATTTACATAATTTTAACCATTGATATATATGTTACACTAGATTAGCAATTGCCGCGCCAAGGCGTTGCCACTGAACATACGGCCACGGCCGTATGCGTAATTAACGTCAGTTCAGTGCTCTTTACGACGGCAGCCGAAGTGAACCGAGTGACACGCGACAAAAAATATCGCCAAAATGGGTAAATGCGTAATGAAAGAATGCGATTCTAGATCACAAAAACTACCGGAATTACTTTCCACACGTAAGTTTATTGTTTCTGTGTTTATATCATCGTAAAAACGCAGGAAAATAAATAAAATGTAGATTTTTTTTTAATTATGATCAGTGTTACAACTAAAAACTATGTTTTAGTTTCCCACATTTGTGGGAGTTTTTAATTTATGGAATAAGCGATTTTAAATATTTTTTAATAATGATTAACAATGTTCCAGACTACCTAAAGATGCTTCTCAATCAATAATCCGATTGCTGAGAAAAGATACTGACTGGCTACCTACTAAATCTACTGTCATTTGTTCGAAGCACTTCCGTGATCAAGATAAAATAGGACCAAAAAGCGAATGTGGCCGTGTTTATTTGTGCAATCAAGGAATTCTAATGCTTATTGTAAAAGTAATGATTTTTTGCGGCAATTAATATTATCAAATTATAGGTAATGTCAGCAAAAAATGCCTTCTCATTAAACTCCCACAGCAACAAATTAGTTTATATCGACTCAAACTACATTGTTCAATGTTTTTTTCAACTTAGTTTTTAGTTTATAAAGAGTTGTTTTGCCTACAGTAAATTGTATATTTTTCAGGACAACCGTTATTCTAATAGCAGGTGGAGCTTTCAGAAGAAGAAAATATGGATGTGGATGCTGTGGAAACCGACGAAGAGATAGACGAATTAACTGAAACGCCCCGAAAGCACAAAATGAGGAAAATAATTCACCGGTTGAAAAATGTATCGGCTAAAAGACTAACAAAAAAACAATATCACAAAAAAATAAAAGACTACAAATAAAAAAAATAAACGATGTTATTAGAGGAACTGAGTTGAGCGAAGAAGACGAAATGCAGCTAAATGTAAATGATAAAACAGTGCAATTCATGGAATAATTAAAAAACCTTCAAAAAGAAAAGGACTTATAGAAAACTGACTCTTTGGGGAAACCGAAGGTTTTGTCTTTGCGATTATGGACGAAGTTATGATGACGAACAACTACTGGAAATATATTGTGAAGGACGGCACGGTTGACATCTGTCGGGCATTCCACCGTCCGAGGGAATCAGTCCGTCAATTATTTCTGGCTGTTCTCGTCTGGCTAACGGAGACTACTTGCAGAGGCACAACCTTGTAGCCAGGATTATCCACCAGCAACTTACTCTGAAATACAGTCTTGTGGAATTGGAAGTACCGTACTATAGGTATATGCCCGACCCAGTTCTCGAAAATGGCAATATCACGTTGTATTGGTATCGATCTATCATCACTGACAGGACTATTGTTGCCAATAAGACAAACATAGTGGTGATAGATCGATTAGAGCGTCGCCCAATGATTATTGAAATAGCGGTCCCGCATGACGAGAATCTCGTGAAAGCTGAAAAAGATAAGCAGATTAAGTATCTTGACCTGGCTCGCGAGGTTGTCGACATGTGGGATGTCGATACAGCAATCGTTGTGCCGATAGTCGTGACGGCCAATGCCATAATAGCCAAGAGCCTCGATCAACACCTGAAGAGGCTCTCGTTAGGCAGCTGGATTAAGGAAGATTGCTCCAGAAAGCGGTACTTCTGGACACGGCGCGTATCGTTAGGAGGTTCCTCTCTCAGCAGCCCTGACCACCGGTACCCTGGACCCTGTTCCCGATGCCGGTGGGCTACTATTTTTTATATTCTTAAATGTTTTTATATTCTAATATTTATAAATGTAAATTATATGTATGGAAATGTACTAAAGGAAATAAAAAATGTTCAAAATGAAAATGTCTTGATTATTTTCATTAGTTATAAACTTTTAATACACATCCAATAAGAAATACATAATTCACATATTTAAAAAATAACTTAACGTTTAACGTTTAAACGTTACGTTTTTTTTTCAACGTTTAAAAACTTGGGTAAAATTTCGCATGGGTAGGCAACCCCATCCCGCCATTCACCGCCATTGCATGTTTATATTGCGATCTTTGTCTAATCTAAGCGACAGTATTGTTCTTGCGACTTGTGTAAGTGAGAAAGATATATGTTTACTTTTAAATGTTTAGTGGTTTCAAAGCTACGTCGTCGCGTTGAAATAGTGGCTAGACTTTTTTTACACATTTTAATGAGGTTTGCTTCTCTAGTTATATAACTCAATGATTTTAACCATAAAAATCATCAATACATCTCTCTAAGTTGGATTTCGTGCAGATTCATTAGATTTCGTTCGTTTGAGGAATCTGCACGAAATCTAACTTACAGAGATTTAATGATGATTTTTTTTAATTATGTAAATACATTTATGTTTTATTGCCGCGTATGATCAAGATACAACCTGGCACGGACCTGCAAATTGCAACAAAACCAAAAAAATATGAATTTCGCGGGCTACACAGCGCAATCACCTTAAGTCATTATTTTTATTCTGAGTTTTAAAACCAAGCAGCTTCCAGATCCGTGCAATCCTAATCCTAACTAACATTATAAATGCGAAAGTATGTTTGTTTGTTGTTACCTTTTTCCTTTTCACGCCTAAACCACTGAACCGATCATCCTCAAATTTTGCATACACGTTGTCAGTGTACAGAAACGGACATAGGGTACCTTTCATCTCGAAAAAAAGTACTGTTCCCGAGGAAAACAACAATAACGTTCTTATGATAATAGATAGCGCCACGTGTCTTTTGAATCATGATTGAACTATAGATATTATTACAAGCAGAGTACAACCCGAATTGATTGTCAAATTCTAAATTAATGCGAACATAGGTAGCCGCGGGCAAAAAAAAAGCTGGGTAGAAAATATAACACAATAACGGAAAAAGCAAAAACAACAATTTTAAGTAACAACCCAATTTTAAGTAAAGCCAGTGAAGATAGATACTAGTCTGTATAAGTAATTAACTACGGGCTAAGATAACTAAGCCTTGGATAGTGTCTCTTGAGACTTGCTAATTGCACTAGACAAACTATTATGAATTATGATGAATGAAATAAGTTAAGTCTTAGCAATTAAGTATAAGAACTTACCTACTACGTTTGCGATGGTTCTCACTTTGTTTCAGTGGATCACAGTTTTTTCAGCTAAAATGTGCAAACACATTTAAGTACATAGTTACCTTTTTTCCGTGGTGAAATCCTCCGTCTGGGAAGAACGGAGGGTTATGTCGGACACCTACCGACTAAAACCCCACTGCAGCACTGTTCCTTCTAGTACCATGAGTCGGGGGCCCGGAAGATACTGACGAGATAACCGACGACACGGTTGGCGCAGTGGTTGAGCGATTGACTGCTGCGCAGCATGTCGCGGGTTCAATTCCCGCACGGAACAAATATTTGTACGACCTACAAGTATTTGTTCCGAGTCTGGGTGTTTTTCTATCTATAATATGTATTTACAAAAAAAAAATGTATATAAGTAGTTTATAAGCCATCTCGTTACCATAACACAAGCATTAGGTTGCTTAGCTTGGGACTAGATGGCGTTGTGTGAAATGTCCAAGGATATTTATATTTATATTTATTTATTTTATTTTTATACTTGTACATTCGCCGCACCCGCAAGTGGGTATCAGCCCGCCTTGCCTGGCGGTCCCCATCACCAAGTGCGGCCGATACCCGATCGCACGTCCTTCCATTAAGGCGCGCATGTCATGTGTGCCATCTCTTTAAGCCTGACTGCTCGAGCGACGACACCGCTCCAATTTCGCCACCCGTAAGGTGGCCGGGCGCCCTTCGACGTCCGGCTGCTCTTCTGGTGCGGGTGGAATGAGAGGTATGCTCTCTCTCCCTCTCCGCCGTCTCCTTTGCATGCATAAAACTAAATGAGTTTGACCAGTTTAGCTGTGGACAGCGGGTTCCCCCCGGAGCCAAATATTTGCAAATATTTGCAGCCCGGAGCCTCGCAATGGTTAAGGCCGCCGCTGTCTGTAGATATTAATAAAAAATATTAGGTCTTTTACGGAGTTTACGGAGCTAACACTACAAACCAACGCACCACCTGTTATTGGTTTGCTCGCTTCCGTTCTGGAAATTTCGACCTGAAAAATGAACCTCGCGGTCGTCCGAAGACTTTGGTCGACAATTACGAATTAAAGGCGATTGTGGAAGCTGATGATACACAATCTACGGCTGAATTAGCAGCAGCTTTCGACGTTACCGTCAAAACAATATTGGTCCATTTGCGTCAAATTGGCAAGGTAAAAAAGCTTGACAAATGGGTGCCCCACGAACTCAATGATCGCCAGCGCGAAGTACGCGTCGAGACGTGCCTTGCACTGCTCAACAGACACACAAATGAAGGAATTTTGAACCGCATTGTTACCTGCGATGAAAAATGGATTCTGTTTGATAACCGCAAGCGCTCAGCAAGTTGGTTGGATCCTGGTTCAGCACCTAAACAATGCCCTAAACGAAAACTTACCCCTAGAAAGGTTATGGTCACTGTTTGGTGGTCTAGCGCCAGTGTGATTCATCACAGCTTCTTACCAAACGGGGTGAGCATTACTGCAGATGTGTACTGTGAAGAACTGAACACAATGATGGAGAAGCTGGCACATCTCCAACCAGCATTGATCAATCGCTCGTCTCCGCTGCTCCTGCACGACAACGCGCGACCTCATACTGCACAGCAGACGGTCTCCAAGTTGCAAGAACTGGGGTTGGAAGCTCTCCGTCATCCGCCCTACTCACCAGACCTTGCGCCTACAGACTACTACTTTTTCCAGAATTTGGATAACTTCTTGGCGGGAAAAAAATTCAATACCCGAGAGGCAGTACAAAATGCCTTTGAAGAATTTGTTGCCTCCCGACCAGCTGATTTCTTTAAGAAGGGCATCAATAAACTGTCACTGCGTTGGCAAAGATGCATTGATTGCATGGGTGATTACTTCGATTAATACAAATAAAAAATACATGAAAAAAATTCGTTTAAATTTTTTCATACAAAACGGCAATTTCATAGGTAAAGACCTATTATCAACAAAGTGTAAAATCAGCACAACAGACATAATCTGTACGAAATAGTCCATTAGGTATTATAAATACGTTTTGGCTTCCCCCCTAGGAGCCAAATATTTGCAAATATTTGCAGCCCGGAGCCTCGCAATGGTTAAGGCCGCCGCTGCCTGTAGATATTTAAAAAAAATATCAACAAAGTGTAAAATCAGCAGAACAGACATAATCTGCACGAAATAGCCATTATTATAAATACGTCTATTTCCTTTCTCCACCATTTAGCATGATTAGTGAGTCACTTAGGTTAGGAGTGGTGCGGATTATGATTCGTTTGACGTCTGCCCCAAGCTCCTGTAGAAGACAGTAATTGATGATGATGGATCCGAGGCAATAAGAAGCAGCTAAATGTTTAAGATAATTTCATTAATTAACTTAAGTTGGTTCTATAATATAAGATGGATGCTCGGAAGTGTTTATGGTATTTTTTTTTTGTCAATTGGACCTAAAGTCAGACAGAAAGCAGGTAGTGTTTTGGGGTTAAAAACGAGCGTTGTTGCTTTATTTTGTAAATCATATGTGACATCAATGTATATTTAGCTATATTTTATGGTTAATTGACTTACCTTAAGTGAACTTCAACCAAAATTATACGAAATGTTGCATCCGAAGAGGTTTAACATACATTGTAGTCCGTCTTTCATTGCACAATAAAATCGCTTTTCGTGTCTGTCTGTGTGGCCGCGTTGCTCTTCTAAACTACGAAACGGATTTTGATGCAGTTTTCACCATTATTTAGAGAATATAATACCGGAAGGCTTATGTGAAAGTACAATACACATTTCGGAATAAATTCTTACTTATAATAAAGAAACCACAATATTTTGTCAAGTCGTAAAAAATAATATATTTTCGAGCGACCGTCCAATCCTTCGCATTGAAGGATTGGCGGGTCGCTCGAAAATATATTATTTTATTCTATTCTCAACTTAACAAGCAAACCCGCTGAAAAAGCTAAGCAACTCACACAAAGGATTCGAGAAGGTACTTAAAATTCAGAACAGCGGCTGTTTATAATAGGTGTAATATTCCACAAAGATCGTTAATTTGTCATTAATTCCACTTTATGACTATCAACGACAGCTCTATATGCTTTATGTACCATTTTGACATTAACTTTAGTCTAAACATGGCACAGGGTTGAAGTTTTTAACTTTTTTTTTTTAAAAGCCATCATTACTCTCTAGTTATCATCTAAAGAAAAGAAAGAAAGAAAGAAAAACTATTTATTCCCGCGAAAAATGACGCACATACATTTGTTTTTTACACAAACCTAAAAAATAAAAACAATTGGACCAATTTGGAATTGGCAATTGGATTGGAATCTAGGACCAGAGTCCCTGTCAAGACGAATCAAACGAGTCCAAACTCGATAGGCTAGCGTCGTTTTATTACTGAGTTCCCATGGCCACCTTCCGGCTTCATCATCAGATCAGCTCCATGTACAATAATATTGCATTCTCAACCGATTTCCATAAATGCATGTAAAATTTCAGCTCAATCGGAAACCGGGAAGTGGGTCCAATTTAACTTGCAAGATTCGATTACTGAAAGACAGCGAGACAGGTGAAATTAAATAAAAAATATTCGGATCAAAATTTTGTAAAAAAAAACAGCTGACTTTGGTGGGTTCTCATTTCTTTGTTTTCCAATATTTATTTAAACAAAAAATACAGTATTTATCTACTCAACGAGCTCAAAACAACAATAGCCCACTCGATGGGGTAAGTACGTCTAAATTTTCTTTTCGCGCCTCCCTTTAGCTGTATGGGAACTTAATTATATAAGGACCATGGCGGTTGAACCTTATTGTGGTGTACCTTAGTGTATTACATTAGCTGAACACTATCCTCTGAGATACAGGTTTCCGCCTAGTTCAGGGGCTAGGGTCAATAATTTGTGCACCTTTCATGACCACCACAAAAAAGTACCCCTGTTTATTGTAACTTAATGGTGAGAATAAACAATTTTTTATTTTTATTTTTATTTGCGAATGAAGTAGCGGCAGGTGGGGTTGACGATCTATCCATAGAACACATAGTACTTATACCTAATCGGTATAACGTATATCCTTCTATGACTTTCATCGGACGAAAGAGGTAGCCCTAAGCCCGCTACAACAATTTAGGGCAAAGAGTTAGCACATAATTTAGGACATTCGGTGGTCTTGTGCATAATTTGGGACATTCGACGGAGGTGTGAATAATTTGGACGTCAATGTGACACTTATCAATTAGAACGTGTATTATTTGTGTTTATTACGACTTTGTTGTTCATCTTCAATTATATTTTTTCAGGTTTTGGGGCAACGCGACATCTCTTAAAATAAAATCTAACTAACATGAACAATCAAATTGAACGTCAGAGAGATGTATTGATGATTTGTATGGTTAAAATTATATAAATACATATGTTTTATTTCCGCGTATCATACATTGATCAAGAAACAACCTGACACAAAAAAACTCGAAAGGATAGACAGAAATAGACCTGGGTTTAGCATTTTTTTTCTTTAGTTCTACAAACTAAAATAGATTTCAGGACACATGAAATCACTTGTTAATGTATTGATTATTGTGTATTTTTTTCTATCAAAAAGTTACTGTAAAAAATGGAAACAAAGTATAACTTATTTTCACCGTATTTTAGGGAGGAGCAGCCTTGATTAAAATTGCAATTGTTTTTTAGTGGATGATTTTCTTGAAATAGTTCTGTCTAATAAAATTGAGTTTGTGATTTGTGTAAATAAGGTTTTGTAATTTGTTGGTGTACCGGTTACTGGTCATTCCAATCTGCTTAACCTTTTCCCAACTATGTGGGATCGGCTTCCAGTCTAACTAGATGCAGCTGAATACCAGTATTTTACATTGAGCGACTGCCTGTCTGACCTCCACAACCCAGTTACTTGGTTACGATACCACTTGGTAAGACTGGTTGTCAGAATTTCGGGCTTCTGACGACCCGTAACGACTGTCACAGATCCACGAATGACAGCCGGGACCAGCGGCTTAACGTGCTTTCCGGAAGGAACAGAGGAGCATGTAAGATGGTCCAACCGCGGCAAGCGTAGCTTAACCTGATGGATCGACCCGTGCGGCTGTTATTACTGAGTCACGAGCTCCAGTAACTGGGCATTTATAGTGTAAGAAAAACTTTTGACGCCTCCAAAAATCTATAAGTACCTACAGATAGCGCGCGAGTTGAATGCAGAGCTTAGGAATGCGGTAGTGCTGTGACCTAATTATAATTACAATACACTGCAGGCGCGTGAGGTGGGGCGTGCGGATAGCGGGGCGCTCTTTACCTCAGACCCCGACTGCATTCAACTCGCGCGCTATCTGTACCTGTTATAGATTTTTTCATGTGACGTTATCTAAGTAAACCCGTAGTATCAAAGTAACCCCATTTCACCGGTGTCAATGCTAATTTTATGGATATTTAAAATTAAGTCGCGGACTGACTACGATTTTAAACGGCACACAACCGCGTATAATCTATTGTCACCATTGGCTGGCTTGCAATAAGGTTGAAAATTGAAAATAATGTTTGTGTTGCCGCGATGTGACTAAGCTGCGAATGTGCATTTATTTTCCGGGTTTTCTTTAGATTATTCAGAATATACACAATAAATTAAATAATTGTCCGGTTATAAAAAATGTTAATTCTATTAAATTCTTAAAAAAAAGAATGTCGTTATCGCTGAAAATACAGAGATGTTCGACGCCAAAGTTTATTTTTGTGGAGCAACTTCCAAATTTTTTATTGGGAACTCGTATTAAACTATTTTTTACTATTCGGTTAAAATTTTTCTTTAAACCCTTCTCTGTTCACAGTATCTTTTGCGTCGGATTCATTGCGGGTTGTCGGTTTCATTGCGTTACGTCATAAGTAAGTACTCGACAATCCAAGAAACCAATTTTTGTGAATATTGAGCTAATACCGCGCCTTAATAGGAAATGCCTGTGAGACTGTGAGAATGTGTTTGCATGTAAACGGCAAAAACTTTATCGAGATTTTGGCTAAGACATTTTTTTTTATCGTAAAAATAGGAGCACAATATATGGTCAATTCAATTCAATTCAATTCAATTTATTCACTAACAATTTACATTTTGTTTGAAATAATTTTACATAATAAAATACACAAATACACATACAATTACAATTTAAAAATTACCAATACAACAATTTAAAAAAATACAATATTATTCAATGTCAACTTTAAAAAAATAATAATAAGTAATAATAATTAATTTTTAAAAAATAAAGGGAATGGAACACATGTCATTAAAAATAATATCCATAATTATCATGTACATCAAACAAACAGTAATTTCAGTCGGTCGTAGCCATCCTACGAAGAAATGGAATACCTACGGTCTGTTCTTCTGACTCGGTAGGGTTTTCTTCTTTTGCGACGCGGTGCGTGAGTGAGTATAGAATATGGGGCGAGCCGGCCGGTGCGCGGCAGCACACACTGAATTAGCCGAGCGTAATAAAATCGCGGCGGGATTTTATCGCGCACTAGATTTTTAACTCTCGGTATTGAGCCAAGCTTCGAGAATCCAACCTAACAACAACAAAGTGCATCCCAGCGCGACGAAAAACACACTATTGGATTTTCAACTCCCTGCGCTAAGCAGAGCGTTGAAAATGCAGTGCGCGAAAAAAAATCGCCGCGATTATATGGCGTCCGTGGAACGTCGGCTTAGTAGGCGTTCCCACGAGCGTAATAAAATCGCGGCGGGATTTTATCGCGCACTGGATTTTTAACTCTCGGTATTGAGCCAAGCTTCGAGAATCCAACCTAACAACAACAGAGTGCATCCCAGCGCGACGAAAAACACACTATTGGATTTTCAACTCCCTACGCTAAGCAGAGTGAAAAAAAATCGCCGCGATTTTATTACGCTCGTGGAAACGGGGGTTTAGTGTCGACAAGTCGAGCCCGCAACGGACATATAGCTTCTATCACTAACTAAATAATTTTGGCACCGACAATGTTTCACTTTGCAACCATTAAGTACCTATGTGGAATGTTTCTCATAAAGTATCAGTTTCAATCTAATGGGCGAGGGAATGGTAACATGTGTTGATACCGATATTTCAGTCAATTGTATGAAATTATATCGTAGAAACAGACGAACTAAGTATTATATTTAGGGCTTGTTTCACCACCTTTTTTTTGTGGATGGGAAGTCATCAAATGACTTCTCTCGCTCTGGGTGGAGAGAAAGGGCGTGTCAGACTTTCACTGACTAAAACCCACCCGTGTTCCTTCAGTTGCCTAATGCCAGGGCCACGGTATCTCTTTCGAACAACCCGCGATCCCAGGCAGATAACTTCATACGAATTCTATTCCATTTTTTAATTTATTCGGTGAGTACTATTAGTGGCTATTCGGTCATCGTGAAATAGATCCTATGTGTCTAAACACACTATGCCGAAGTTACGCGACCGAAGTTCCGCGGCTGATGTTACGTTCCGACGTGTTCGGCTGATATGACACACCATAAGTGCCGAACTTACGCGACGGAAATTCAGCTGCGGAACTTCAGTGTCTTGTCCCCCCCGTCCCCGCCCCGGAACTTCTTCGGCAATCGAACCGAACTTCGGTCGCGTATATAATGTGTGCTCTACAGAATACGTTGCCACCGAATTTCCGCTGAACTTACGCCCGACCGAAGTTCGGGTATACGCTAGAACGCAACGTAATTTCGGCATAGTGTGTCGTCAGTAATTCAAATAGCATTGCAGGCGTAATCATGCCGAACTTCGGTCGCGTAACTTCGGCATAGTGTGTTTAAACACTTAAGGCGGTGAGAGCCGTAAAAACGTCGTTTTGTTTAGTGTTTTATTCGTAGATAACACGGATTTAAATTTTGAAAAAAATATATTACTTAGTTCAGACTTCCATCTACAAATTTCGGCCGTCCGATACACGATTACTTGAACTTTACTGCATCCAATTAAATCGCAAAGACAAGTCTAAATTATGATCTATATCTTATTTCATTTGATTTATATTAGGCTTTGAACAATAAAACTTATGCCATAATAAAGGTCGTAAAAAATGTAATTTATAACGGCTATCATAATTTGAAATATCAAAATATTTATATCACTAATTCCAATGTCAAGTGTTTTGCGCTCGCTCCGTGTCGTTTAGTCCCGAGCGGAACGTGATGGAGGTCGGACGTGTGCCAATTTTTCGAACCCGCCACCCCCGCTAACTTCTGTCACCGGCTGCGACCGGCACAAATTAGCATGTGTTGAAAACAGTTGAATTTGAACGCTATGCCTATGTAAATAAAGACGTCACGCGCGCAAAAGCTTTATTGGTATTTATTTTTATCACGGCCTATGTTTACCAATCGCATCAAGTGTGTAAAACAGTTGAATTTGAACCCTACACTGGAGCTTATAAAGCCGCCTGACGCGCAAATTTTTGGTTCACTATTTTCAAATCTCAAATAGGTAGGTGCCACAGAATAAAGTTAGTACGGGTGGTTTTATAATGAATATCGGATAGGAAATGAGATTTCTTCATAACATCACGCCTGAATTCTTTCAAAGGGTTGGGCAGGGATGTTCAGAAAATAAGTAGGCCCTCAAATGTATTTTTCTGTATACCTACATAAATAAGATTTTTTTTTTAAATTAAGTTTTTTTTCTAATTAGGTATCTTCTTATTTTTTTTTGTATTTCAAGGTCAAAATGAAAATCCAAGATGGCGGCTGCAAAAATTTCCAATTTTTCGTCATGGGTGTCGTTTTCGTGATATTTTAGGTCGCTGAAAACGATAGTGGGGTCAAAATGAAAATCCAAGATGGCGGCTGCGAAAATTTCCAAATTTTTCGTCATGGGTGTTATTTTCGTGATATTTTAGGTCGCTGAAAACGATAGTGGAGTCAAAATGAAAATCCAAGATGGCGGCTGCGAAAATTTTCAAATTTTTCGACATGGGTGTCATATTCGTGATATTTGAGGTCGCTGAAAACGATAGTGGGGTCAAAATGAAAATCCAAGATGGCGGCTGCGAAAATTTCCTAACTTTTCGTCATGGGTGTCATTTTCGTGATATTTTAGGTCGCTGAAAACGATAGTGGGGTCAAACTGAAAATCCAAGATGGCGGCTGCGAAAATTTCCTAATTTTTCGTCATGGGTGTCGTTTTCGTGATATTTTAGGTCGCTGAAAACGATAGTGGGGTCAAAATGAAAATCCAAGATGGCGGCTGCGAAAATTTCCTAATTTTCGGTCATGGATGTCATTTTCGTGATATTTGAGGTCGCTGAAAACGATAGTGGGGTCAAAATGAAAATCCAAGATGGCGGCTGCGAAAATTTCCAAATTTTTCGACATGGGTGTCATTTTCGTGATATTTGAGGTCGCTGAAAACGATAGTGGGGTCAAAATGAAAATCCAAGATGGCGGCTGCGAAAATTTCCTAATTTTTCGTCATGGGTGTCATTTTCGTGATATTTTAGGTCGCTAAAAACGATAGTGGGGTCAAAATCAAAATCCAAGATGGCGGCTGCAAAAATTTCCTAATTTTTCGTCATGGGTGTCGTTTTCGTGATATTTTAGGTCGCTGAAAACGATAGTGGGGTCAAAATGAAAATCCAAGATGGCGGCTGCGAAAATTATCAAATTTTTCAACACAGGTGTCATTTTCGTGATATTTGAGGTCGCTGAAACCGATAGTGGGGTCAAAATGAAAATCCAAGATGGCGGCTGCGAAAATTTCCTAATTTTTCGTCATGGGTGTCATTTTCGTGATATTTTAGGTCGCTGAAAACGATAGTGGGCTCAAAATGAAAATCCAAGATGGCAGCTGCGAAAATTTCCTAATTTTCGGTCATGGATGTCATTTTCGTGATATTTGAGGTCGCTGAAAACGATAGTGGGGTCAAAATGAAAATCCAAGATGGCGGCTGCGAAAATTTCCTAATTTTTCGTCATGGGTGTCATTTTCGTGATATTTTAGGTCGCTGAAAATGATAGTGGGGTCAAAATGAAAATCCAAGATGGCGGCTGCGAAAATTTCCTAATTTTTCGTCATGGGTGTCATTTTCGTGATATTTTAGGTCGCTGAAAACGATAGTGGGGTCAAAATGAAAATCCAAGATGGCGGCTGCGAAAATTTCCTAATTTTTCGTCATGGATGTCATTTTCGTGATATTTGAGGTCGCTGAAAACGATAGTGGGGTCAAAATGAAAATCCAAGATGGCGGCTGCGAAAATTTCCTAATTTTTCGTCATGGGTGTCATTTTCGTGATATTTTAGGTCGCTGAAAACGATAGTGGGGTCAAAATGAAAATCCAAGATGGCGGCTGCGAAAATTTCCAAATTTTTCGTCATGGGTGTCATTTTCGTGATATTTTAGGTCGCTGAAAACGATAGTGGGGTCAAAATGAAAATCCAAGATGGCGGCTGCGAAAATTTCCTAATTTTTCGTCATGGGTGTCATTTTCGTGATATTTTAGGTCGCTGAAAACGATAGTGGGGTCAAAATGAAAATCCAAGATGGCGGCTGCGAAAATTTCCTAATTTTTCGTCATGGGTGTCATTTTCGTGATATTTTAGGTCGCTGAAAACGATAGTGGGGTCAAAATGAAAATCCAAGATGGCGGCTGCGAAAATTTTCAAATTTTTCGACACAGGTGTCATTTTCGTGATATTTGAGGTCGCTGAAACCGATAGTGGGGTCAAAATGAAAATCCAAGATGGCGGCTGCGAAAATTTCCTAATTTTTCGTCATGGGTGTCATTTTCGTGATATTTTAGGTCGCTGAAAACGATAGCGGGGTCAAAATGAAAATCCAAGATGGCGGCTGTGAAAATTTCCAAATTTTTCGTCATGGGTGTCATTTTCGTGATATTTTAGGTCGCAGAAAACGATTGTGGGGTCAAAATGAAAATCCAAGATGGCGGCTGCGAAAATTTCCTAATTTTTCGTCATGGGTGTCATTTTCGTGATATTTTAGGTCGCTGAAAACGATAGTGGGGTCAAAATGAAAATCCAAGATGGCGGCTGCGAAAATTCCCTAACTGTTCGTCATGGGTGTCATTTTCGTGATATTTTAGGTCGCTGAAAACGATAGCGGGGTCAAAATGAAAATCCAAGATAGCGGCTACGAAAATTTCCTAACTTTTCATCATGGGTGTCATTTTCGTGATATTTTAGATCGCTGAAAACGATAGTCATTCATTTTGACCCCACTATCGTTTGCAGCGACCTCAAATATCACGAAAATGACACCCATGTCGAAAAATTTGAAAATTTTCGCAGCCGCCATCTTGGATTTTCATTTTGACCCCACTATCGTTTTCAGCGACCTCAAATATCACGAAAATGACACCCATGACGAAAAATTACGAAATTTTCGCAGCCGCCATCTTGGATTTTCATTTTGACCCCACTATCGCTTTCAGTGACCTAAAATATCACGAAAATGACACCCATGACAAAAAATTAGGAAATTTTCGCAGCCGCCATCTTGGATTCTCATTTTGACCCCACTATCGTTTTCAGCGACCTCAAATATCACGAAAATGATACCCATGACCGAAAATTAGGAAATTTTCGCAGCCGCCATCTTGGATTTTCATATTGGCCCCACTATCGTTTTCAGCGACCTCAAATATCACGAAAATGACACCCATGACGAAAAATTAGAAAATTTTCGCAGCCGCCATCTTGGATTTTCATTTTGACCCCATTATCGTTTTCAGCGACCTCAAATATCACGAAATTGACGCCCATGTCGAAAAATTCGAAAATTTTTGCAGCCGCCATCTTGGATTTTCATTTTGACCGTAATCACATCCTCTCAAGAAAAAAAAAACTAGAGCGTAAGAAGTTATGCCCCTCCGTTTTTTTTTTTTGTGTTGACATAACGAATAAAATAAAAAAAGAACTTTCCAAATCGGCTTCTAAATGACGGAGTACTGAAGTAACAAACATAAAAAAAAAAAAAATACAACTGAATTGATATTCTCCTCCGTTTTTGAAGTCGTTTAAAAATAACACATCATTGTTACGTTTAAAAATTAGCTGGACATCACTCACAATGCAGTCATTGGTGTCGTGGGGAATACTAGTTTCTGTCATTCCCGACGACACCACCAGTGGTGTCGTGGGGAATGAACGGTCATTTCGTGGTATTTAAGTTCGCTGAAAACGATAAAGGTCTCAAGCTAATTTCGACCTTATTGACATTTTACAAACCCTTTGTTTTTTTGGTCCATACTCGGTAAATGATCTGGAAGCTGAATTTAACAAAAAAACATGAATGTCAATAAGGTCTAAATTCGCTTGACACCTCAGAAAGTGTCTAGATTATTATGCACATCATTTTTAGGGTGTCAAGCTAATTTCGACCTTATTGATATTTTACAAACCCTTTTTTTTTTTGGCTCAAGATACTTGGTAAATGATCTGGAAGCTGAATTTAACAAAAAAACATGAATGTCAATAAGGTCTAAATTCGCTTGACACCTCAGAAAGTGTCTAGATTATTATGCACATCATTTCTAGGGTGTCAAGCTAATTTCGACCTTATAGACATTTTACAAACCATTTGTTTTTTTGGTCCAAGATACTTGGTAAATGGTCTGGAAGCTAAATTTAACAAAAAAACATGAATGTCAATAAGGTCTAAATTGTTATGTAACACATCATTGTTATGTAGCTGGACATCACTAACAGCACAATACAGTCGGTGGTGTCGCATGGCGTGGGGAATAGTAGTTTCTGTCATTCCCCACGACAGCGACACCACTGAAAACGATACCACTGGTGTGGTATCGTGGGGAATGACAGAAACTACTATTCCCCACGCCATGCGACACCTTCGTAAAGTAAAATGTACGGGTAAAGGTCTTCGTGTCAGTCAGATTTTAAATCCACCTTATTCACGAAAATAAATATGTATAAGTAGTTATTTTTATTTATTTTAACTGTTCAAGTTTACAATGCATACCTAATCTGTCTAAAACTTTCAAAAATACTTACTAGAAAAATAAAACAAAATAAACTTGTATACTAATCAGTTCAAGTTTATCTACTGCATTGCTCTATTCTGTGACGCAACATAGTACCTACTCGAGTTCATGAACTCATGAGCGGTGCGCTTGGCGCGCGTTTCCCGCGCATCGTAATTTATTACGTATCGCTACTCCTTGCGGGGGCTGCGGTAAGCATTTAATACCTACGGCGCTTGCTTTCACCCCGCCTTAATGTTTTTTTGTGAAACCTTTTTGTAACTGGATTATGAAATGAAGAATTGTTTTTTGGTGTGCCTCACCACTCACCACACAATCCTCACATTGCAGGCGTAATCATGCCGAACTTCGGTCGCGTAACTTCGGCATAGTGTGTTTAGACACTTAATGTTTTTTTGTGAAACCTTTTTGTAACTGGATTATGAAATGAAGAATTGTTTTTTGATGTGCCTCACCACTCACCACACAATCCTCACATTGCAGGCGTAATCATGCCGAACTTCGGCATAGTGTGTTTAGACACTTAATGTTTTTTTGTGAAACCTTTTTGTAACTGGATTATGAAATGAAGAATTGTTTTTTGATGTGCCTCACCACTCACCACACAATCCTCACATTGCAGGCGTAATCATGCCGAACTTCGGCATAGTGTGTTTAGACACTTAATGTTTTTTTGTAACTGGATTATGAAATGAAGAATTATTTTTTGGTGTGCCTCACCACTCACCACACAATCCTCACATTTGAAAACTTCAAAAAAATCAATTTTGAGAACGCCAAAAAATTGTCGTGAAATAGGTGTATAGTCATAAATAGTCAAAGTCAAAAAAAATAGTACCATTATGCTTTCGAAGTTATAGCTATCAGTTGGTGAGGATTGTGTGGAGAGGTTCACCACACAAGCCTCACCTCTAGTGCAAGCAAACGGCTGGGAGTATCGACGGGTTGGTATCAGAATGACTGGATCGCAAATTGACCACGTCGCTCTTAGTCCAAATCTCAAAATGTCTAAATCTCAAAATACCTAACTCGCAAAATGACTACATCGCAAAAAGTCCGAACAGTTGTGTAGGCACCTATACCTACATTAATCTCTTTGGTTCTTAAGGTGACTTTTTTTCTAACTTTCCCTAGACTATAATGTGCTTCCCCAAAATTCACTCTTTACACCAAACTTGAACCAAATTGGTCCATTTTGATGCTTGAACAGACAAACCTACAAACAGACAAAAATGTTAAAATCACCTATTTTGGGTAATTCAATTCCAAAAAATAGTCATGAAATACTACTGACGCTATGCCAAATCTCGAAAATAGTTATTAAGTGATTCCAGAGATATAAAGGTGTCCAGTGAGGATTGCGTGCTTCTATAGTTACCTGATTACTGCGGAACGCTTACGTTTTTGAATTTGAATTTAGTGTCAAAAAATAGTCAAGAAATACCTAATCTCCAACCATGATAATTTTGACCTGGTTTACTATGTAGAAGTAGAAGAGGAGCTCGTGGCTAAGTAATTACAGCCGCACGGGTCGATCCATCGGGTTAAGCTACGCTTGCCGGGGTTGGTCCGTGGATGGGTGACCATCTTTACATACCGAGACTCCTCCGTGCCTCGGAAAGCACGTTAAGCCGTTGGTCCCGACTGTCATTTGTGGACCTTTGACAGTCATTACGGGTCGTCAGAAGCCCGAAAAGTCTGACAACCAGTCGTACCAAGGGGTATCGTATTACCCAGTTACTGGGAGGTCAGACAGGCAGTCGCTCCATGTAAAATACTAGTATTCAGCTGCATCCGGTTAGACTGGAAGCCGACCCCAACATAGTTGGGAAAAGGCTAGCTAATAGCTAGGCAGATTGATTGAGGTTGGCTCATGTATGTTAGCCTGCGCCCTAATTGCGTAACACATTATCCAATTCCAATTTTATATTAGTGGCTCCCTCTTTTTTAACCGACTTCCAAAAGGAGGAGGTTCTCAATTCGTCGGACCCGTTTTTTTTTTTTTTTTTTGTTCCCCGATTACTCGAAAATGGCAAGGGTATACTTCCCAAGTGGTCCCATGATCATCAAGTCACGATCTGATGATGGGATCCCATGGAAATCGAGGGAAACCCTCAAATTTTATTGGCACACCTATATCGATTTTGGTATTTTTTATAGTAACTCGTGCATTTGCTCTCTGAAAGTACCATTCGGTGAACTGGAACTGATGATGAAGACCACAGAGGGCTATCGGAAATACTCAATTATATCTAAGTATATCACAGGTTGCGATTCGATTACTTTAATATGGTTTATGCTCGTCAAAATGCATAATAGTAATGCTGACTTCACCATGAGCTCCAGTTCTCCTGGTTCTTACTAGGAGAACTCCTCAACAATTAACGTCCCTGCATCGGGAAAAGCAATATTTTGTAAAACGTGATGAGCAGTTGACATTGGGTTATTGTAACTTAGATAAATTACAAACTGAACCACTAAAAAGTGAAAAATAAAAACTTTTTTACAAAAAAAAAACCGACTTCCAAAAAAAACATTACAAAGTGAAAAATAACTTTAATTTCGGAAGTCGGTGGCAAAAAACTAAAATACAGATCCAAAGACACCGACTTCCGAAATTAAAGTTATTTTTCACTTTGTAGTGTTTTTTTTGGAAGTCGGTTTTTTTTTTTTAATGATGATTCTGTTTTGGTACAGTCGCGAACACTAAAATTACAAATCTATTTTAATATTGTAAACATCATCTAAAACTATTCCACAAGTCGATAGCAGTAGTTCTTGAGATATCCAGCTGTGACAGACAGACAGACAGACTGAGTCACACCATAAGGGTTCCTTTTTACCATTTTGGTACGGAACCCTAAAAAGATTAGTTCTTTTTTTGGGTTCATTGACCGCTGCCTGGTACTGTTGTTACTCGAAGTGCCAGTTGATAAAATCTGTTTTATCG
Source organism: Cosmia trapezina (assembly GCA_905163495.3). Lineage (NCBI taxonomy): Eukaryota > Metazoa > Arthropoda > Insecta > Lepidoptera > Noctuidae > Cosmia > Cosmia trapezina. The sequence continues at coordinate 17,749,615 of LR991041.1, forward strand.
TGTTGAGATATCGATAACCATCACGGTTGTAAAGTTTACACAAAAAAACTGATTAAGCTTACAATAAGCTTAACAATATCTTTTCTTACCTTTATGTTCCTCTAATAAGTATCATAATTATTTTCGCTCAAAACCCGAAATAAAATGTTCATCACATTCCTTTGTTTCAATTGCCTTTACCAAGAATAAATAAATACTGCAAGATTACAGGTAGGTACCTACCATGGTACAGTCACGAGCCAAAATGTGTGTGATTTTTTCCTAAAGTATCTTTATTCTATTCTTCTTTCTTATTATTACAGACACGAAACAGTACACAGCTACACAGCAGCATAGCAGCGTTACAGTAGCTTTTCGTGTCTGTCTGTATGACCGCGATGTTCTTACTAACAGGTTTTGAAAAATAGGTCTAACTATCACAGAAACACGTGCATCCAAAAAAGTTACAATAATGTTAACTCGAATATTAAAAAGACACATAATATTAACTGGAACAACTAATAAAAAATAAATAAAAAACAAAACAGATCTAACACAGAACCGAAATAGTCAGCGGCTGCACGTCGTGACGCTGACAAAAATGCTTCCACTCAACATCATGCTGGGTTATGGGGGACTCAGAGCATAGCGCTGGAGGGGTAAAACGGCCACTTTGGCAGAATCATAATACGATAATATACAGGGTGTAAGGGACAGCCCTCCGCAAACTGATAGGGTGAATTCAGTATGTCATACTAAGATGACCGGTACATGATTTTTTTTCAGGAACGTTATGGGAAACCAATAAACCCGATTTGTTTGTGTTTTTGTGCACAAGTCGGAGCGTCTGTTACTGGTTGGGAGGAGTAGGTAATAGGTATGCGGTGAGTTCGATGAACTCGGTAGCTAGACAGAAAGTGAACAGCTGATTTCACGCGTCATTCGTTAGAGTATTTCTAAATCCATTGCTGGTTTTTTTGTTTTCAGTTTTGATTTTTGCTTTTTTTTACATAAATGGAGTGCTGCGAACACACAATGTAATTTTACATTGAAATAAAGAAAATGTAAATGAAAAAAATATTTTAAAAATGATAATTTTCCTGAGAAAATTTCCGGTGGAATATGATTCAAAATGAGGAGCTGAATGCACCCTGTTAATTTGCGGAGGGCTGTCCCTTACACCCTGTATAAATTATGAATAATATTTGAAGTCGTAAAACGGTCCCAAACTGACAATTCGTAATTTATCTGCGAATAATTCATAGCACGCAATTCATCTGTTTGACAGTTTTGCATGCAGGTTCGTAAAATGGTCCACAAATTATGAATTGCTTTATTGACGTATAACGTCAAATACCACAATCATAATAAATTGCTGGGAATACAGAAAATTAATCGCTTTTAGAGGAATTGCTTAATGTGGCCGTTTTAGCCTCCCTGATTTTCAGTGGTCACTTTGATTTTTGAAAACTTAAGTAAATATCAAGGCACCTGCTCATTAACGTCCACCTGCCGTACTCAATAAATTGACTGCCCGTCTGGCGGAGTGTGCTGAAGTGTTATCATGGTGATGGCAATGATATATTACCTTTAGATGCGTTACCCGGGCTCAAAAATGGGAAATTAAATGAAGGGTAATTGCCCGGCGTGATACAGTCACGCACGCGCGCCAGTGAACATGCAGCAGCTAGTGACGTAATTAAATAAGTATATTCATCTCTTTCTTACAACAGGTATCGGCATGCGTCTTTCCTTTTCTTTGCGGCCTTACTGGTATGTTGATACATCATGGCTTACGCTGTTTTTGAAAGCACTGATGTTCGTGTATGACGCGTCTGTCTATAATACGTCATTGGGTGATGGTGAAGAAGGATCACTGTTTAAGAACACTGTTCTGTGTAGCCTCTAATGGAGATCCAAATAAATAAATAAATTTCTTATAAGAAAATGCTTCTCTGTTAACGATGTTAGAGCTATAGTTGCCCAAGTGAAAACCTAGTGAAAACTGAAAAACAACCCATTTACTGAAATCTACCTCTGGTTATGGCCGCCATTTTGGATTTGGAGACGTAAATGTGGCTAGTTAGCCAGATTTTGACGTGCTACTTGCGGAGCGTCATAATCATAAATTCATAACCTATCTTACTTCTTTTTACAATATCATTGGTTTTTAAGGTATTTATGCTCGAGACTGTACGATACGCTCTAATTTCTAATACGTTGTCTCCGCGGGAGCTCTACAATGAGCCAGCAGGCAAGCATTAGGGACCCTTTTAGAACCAGCACGGTTTGTTACCCCTTATGGGGAAAACAAAGGAATTGCTTCTTTTCTTGTTGCTACGGGCGACGTGGCACGCATGGATTATGTAGGTATCTACTATGAGTAGGTAGTATGGAGGACGTGATTCTGCGTTCTTTCTGACTTTTTTTCCTTTTTGCTCGGCTCCTAAGGGTCCTAGCGTGGTGTTAAAGCATATAGCCTTCCTCAAGAATTGGGCTATCAAATGCAAAAATAATGTATAAAATCAACTGACAGTTCCAGAGATTAGTGCGTTCAAACATACAAAAAAACAAACAAACTCTTCAGCTTTTTTACCCGACTGCCAAGGAAGGGTTATTATTAGTATAGACCATTGTGCATTGACTTATACAGGGTGGCCGGAACATTGACGTCCAAAAATAAAATTTCGGTCCCTCGTATCGTGGGGTATTCGAATCACCCCCATGTATGTTCCGCGACTTTTCATAGTTTTCGAGTTATGAATTTTTTTCTGAATGTTTGAAAATTTTCGACCTGACCAACCTAAAAAAATTCTAAAAAAAAAAGTAGAGGGTTTTATCGAGTTTCTTTTTTTGCAACTGAATTTTCATAAGTAGTACTTTTATGCATAAAATAATCAGCTTCGTAACTGTGATGAAAGTTATGAAAATGTTGATCTAAAGTGAAAAATTTACGTTCGGTAAATTATGACTTAAATTTTCAACTTCAAATTAAAAATCTAAACAGGTGACATCATGGTTCTCAAGTAGGCTTCAAGAATGCGCCAGACTCTCAGCTTTCATAATCATTAAAAAACGTAGGACTTAATGGGGCTAACTTTGGCCTTAATCGGCCTTCAAAGACTGCGAGGTGGAAAATTCTTAAAATTAGCTATCTGATTAATAATTTTTTTTTTCCATTTTCTCGCTCCTAAGGTTATTTAGTTTGCTAACCAAAAATGACTGCAGGAAAGCTAAGATTTAAACACGGAGATTTTTTTAAATGTTAGTTTAATGAATTTTGCGCGATCCGTTCTCGTGGACTATGGGTTGTAAACGAGGGTGCAACTCTTTTACCTGCAATAACAATGGACCGAGAGGAAAAGAGACCGAATTATTGCTATCTCTCTCACGCAAGGCGCGCAACCGAAGCCAACGCAAAACAAGTACCTCAGTCGTACTCACATTGTGTTTACTGCTATACGCGTGTCGCCATTTTGTCTTTACCACACTCGCTTTGCCCACGGACTCCGCTGCCTAGTTGTTTGACTACTTTGCTCGTTTATTGGACTGTGTTTTGCATTCTGATTTGGACTTTTTTTACGTGGAAGTGTAAAAAATGAGTTACACGTTAAGTGAATATGCAGAAATGCATTATTTTTATGGAGTTGCACAAGGAAACGGCCATGAAGCAGCGCGACTGTATCGCGAACAACTTCAACGTCGTGGTGGGCCGCAACCTGAGCGATATCCCGACCATCGTGTTTTTATTAACACGCACAACACTTTGATGGCAGGCCGCATTTCTGGTCGACGCGGCAGTCATGAAGGAATCCCTAGAGCTAACCCGGATCGCAGAGAAATGGTGCTGGAAGAAGTTCAGCGAAATCCGTCTACGAGTACGAGAAGTATGGCTCGTGCTCTGAACATCCCAAGGACTTCTATCCAAGACATTCTTCACGATGAAGAATACCACGCGTTCCACATCCGACGAGTCCAAGCTTTACTGCCTACAGATCACCAATTGCGCGTTGATTTTTGCCAAACCATGTAACGAAAAGAGCAAGAGGATCCTGGATTTTTCAATAAAGTTTTATGGTCAGATGAGTCACGATTTGAGCGATCCGGAATATTCAATATTCATAATTACCACACGTGGGCGAATGAAAATCCACCCGAAGTGATAGCTTCGACATTTCAACATCGCTTCAGCGTTAACTTGTGGTCTGGTATCCTCAATGGCGAACTAATTGGTCCGTTTGAACTGCCGTCCAGACTTGATGGAGAAACATACAAAAACTTTTTGGAAAATGAACTTCCATTGTTGCTGGCAGATGTGAATCTCGAACTCAGACGAACCATGGTGTTGCAAAATGACGGCGCCCCGTGTCACTATGCAACCCAGGTCCGAAATTACTTAGATGAAACACCCCAACAGATGGATCGGACGCAGCGGACCAATTAGGTGGCCTCCACGCTCACCTGATCTCAACCCCATCGATTTCTTTATTTGGGGCTATTACAAGGAAATAGCATACGCCCGAGACTGTTTAAGTGAACAAGAGCTGAGGCAGTTGATTGCAGAAGCTGAACGTGTTGTGAGAGAGAACAGAGACGCTTTTAGACGATTGCCAGACAATTTCTTACGTAGGTGTAGAATGTGTATTGCTGCTGGTGGTGGCCACTTTGAAAACCTTTTGTAAATGTTAAAAATAAATTAAGTACTTTTTTCACATTATCATCTGTGTTTTATTCAAAACCACTTTTTACGTAAAACTTTTCTTACCCAACTCTGAAACTATTTGATGGTTAGTTTTCAGTATTCTTATCATTAATTAACCTTAGGAACGAGAAAATAGCCAAAAAAAATTATTACTCAGATGGGTAATTTTAAGAATTTTTCCACCTCGCTGTCTTTGAAGGCCGATTTTAAACAAAGTAGCCCTATTAAGTACTTCATTTTTTTTATGATTATGAAAGCTGAGAGTCTGGCGCATTCTTGAAGCCTACTTAGGAATTATGAAGTCACCTGTTTAGATTTTTAATTTGAAGTTGAAAATTTAAGTCATAATTTACCGAACGTAAATTTTTCACTTTAGATCAACATTTTCATAACTTTCATCACAGTTACGAAGCTGATTATTTTATGCATAAAAGTACTACTTATGAAAATTCAGTTGCAAAAAAAGAAACTCGATAAAACCCTCTACTTTTTTTTTTAGAATTTTTTTAGGTTGGTCAGGTCGAAAATTTTCAAACATTCAGAAAAAAATTCATGAATCGAAAACTGTAAAAAGTCGCGGAACATACATGGGGGTGATTCGAATACCCCACGATACGAGGGACCGAAATTTTATTTTTGGACGTCAATGTTCCGGCCACCCTGTATATATATTAGTCATACTGTTTTTATATCAATGGTATAGAGACGACAGGGTGACTGACCTGCAAATTGCAAAAAAACGCAAGAAAATTTGAACTTCGCGGGCTACCACACAGACTTAATGTGTTATACATGGTGTAAGGGACAGCCCTCCGCAAACTAACAGGGTGCATTCAGCTCCTCATTTTGAATCATATCCACCGGAAATTTTCTCAGGAAAATTTTAATTTTTTCAATTTTTTTTTCAGTTACATTTTCATTATTTCAAATTTTCAATGTAAAATTGCATTGTGTGTTCGCAGCACTCCATTTATGTAAAAAAAACTGCAAAAAAAAAAAAACAGCAAAAAAAAACCAGCCATGGATGTTGAAATACTCTAACCAACGACGCGTGAAATCAGCTGTTCACTTTCTGTCTAGCTACAGAGTTCATCGAACTCACCGCATATCTATTACCTACCCCTCTCAACCAGCAATAGGCCCTCCGATTTGTGCACAAAAACACAAACAAATCAGGTTTATTGGATTCCCTTAACGTTCCTGAAAAAATTTCATGCACCGGTCATCTTAGTATGACATACTGAATTCACTCTATCTGTTTGCGGAGGGCTGTCCCTTACACCCTGTATATTTTTCAATACGCACTTCCTCGAAAACTGGTTCATATCGCACTACGATTAGGTTCACAATACAATGGATACTGGATTTCACACGCGTGCGATTTTTCATTTTCCAACACTATAATATGCGGGAATAAAAATTGCCAGAGATAACTTATACCTATACTTAGTCCAAATTGGTTCAATGCCTCTATTCACAACTCTGTATTCGGAGGTGAAAGTTTTTTTTAACCGACTTTTAAAAAAGGAGGAGGTTCTCAATTCGGATGTTTGTATTTTTTTTTTTTTTTATTTTTTTTTTTTTTTTATGTTTGTTCGCGCATAACTCCGTCGCTTGCCAACCGATTTGAAAAATTATTTTTTTGTTGGAAAGGGTATACTTCCCAAATGGTCCCATTTTTGTCAAAATCCAGTTCTGATGATGGGATCCTGGAGAAATCGAAGGAACTCTTCAAATATTATAGGCACACCTATAGCGATTTGGGTATTTTTTATAGTAGCTCGTGCATTTGCTCTCGGAAAGCACCACTTGGTGAAGTGGAACTGATGATGAAGACCACAGATGGCTACCGGAACTACTCAATGATAAATATTTCACGGGTTGCGATTCGATTACTTTAATATGGTTGCTAAGCAATTTCCGCTCGTCACACAATGCGTGTGCTGAGTGGTTGTTGAGGAGTTCTCCTGGTTCTTACCAGCAGAACTCCTCAACAATTAACGTCCCAGCATCGGGAAAAGCAATATTTTGTAACGTGTGATGAGCAATTGACATTAGACTATTGTAACTTATACAAATTATAAACAGACCCACTAAAAAGCGAGAAATAAAAACTTTTTAACAAAAAAAAAAACCGACTTCCAAAAAGCACTACAAAGTGAAAAATAACTTGATTTCGGAAGTCGGTGGCAAAAAAAAGGAAAGTAAACAAAAAAACGAAAGACACCGACTTCCGAAATCAAGTTATTTTTCACTTTGTAGTGCTTTTTGGAAGTCGGTTTTTTTTTTTGTTAAAAAGTTTTTATTTAATCTCGGCAACATAGACTTATAATTTTTTTATAAGTCTATGCTCGGCAAAGAGATATGCGTCTTTACGGGTTAATATTTTTGAATATTTAAATAATATTTATAAATAGATTATCATCAAAAACTATGATTATTACACTAAAAAAAAAGTTTATGAACAAATTAACATCTAAATTGTTCTAAATTAAAAAAAAATTGAATTTCCTATTTTTCATATTAGGCTGTTTATCGGCTTTAAATACCTTTCCTTCTCCTTCAACCTGGCGAAAGCAAAGCGCGGAGAAAAAAAAGAAAATGTAAATCATAGTTTCCCAATAATTCATAACAAAAATGTTTTCCGTTATTTTATTTTTATTTCTTCAAAAGTGTATTGAAAAACGTCGTTTGATACACGTGGATATTTGTCATTGCAGTTCTCGGCTCAAAAACAACGTCGCCTACGGCTCGGCTGTTAGTTCCGCCTCGAATACAATAACAAACGTTCTCCACTTGTATCAAAATGTATTGTACTATTTATCATTTCAAGTTACGTTTACCTACGCAAAGTCAAGTCGGGTTTTTGATTTTTAAAGTAACTTTTTTTTATTTTACATTTTTCTCTCAGTGGTGACACTCGTATACACGTACATCGTCGTACATCGGTTTAGTTCGGTTTAGGTAGTGGTAGAGGTTATACAACGAATTATAAAGTTGCTATAGGCCGACCGTTTAACTCGCGTATCGCCTGCGCGGTAAGGGGGGCGGATGGGTGAAAGGGGTGCGCGGAGCAGCTCTCTGCTCCGCGCACTCCTTTCACCCATCCGCTAACATCTCCCCTCGCTCCCTTCTTACCGCGCAGGCGATACGCGAGTTAAACGGTCGGCCTATAAATTGAAGAGTGCAACTGTGTCGTACCATGACAACTGAAGTGTCATGCTACGACACAGGGTATGTTTAGATTCTGTTTCTTATAGTAGGTAGGTACAGTTGACTTCCATGCGGATAGTCGTGTCGAGAACAGAAGCTTAACGAATAAAACAACAGCGTTAAAAAAAACAACAGTGTATTAAAAAAACAAATACAATTGTATAATTCACTACCTTCTGCCAGGTGGGCCAGGTGGTGGGTCGTAGTGAACATGGTAGACCCTGTACGCGAAATACTCCATAAGTGCCAAGGCCAGGGGGAAAATAAACTTCTGGTTCGCCTGCGGCACGACGAAGTACGCCAGGCAAGCAGCACCCGCCGTGTACCATCCGAACTCACGGTTGTGGAGGTGCGAGTAGTGGCACAAAGAGATAATGTTCAGTGCAATCGCCAGGTTCCCTAGAGGGACATTGTCCTCGCTAGCGAGGGAAATAGCAAAGGGAACCACTCCCGACAGCAAGTGGATCAGGGAGATGGTCTGGTCGTCCCGCCGGAGGTCCGCATTCAAACATGGCAGGGCCAGGTACCGCGCAGCCTTTAGGCTAATCTTGTAGATTGCGCCGGTATCGCTGCCCAGAATTCCTCCTGGAGAAAAATGGTAATGGAAAAGTTAAGACACATAAGAATCCACAGACATTTAGGGCCATAACACATCTTCGCCTCGAAACCATAGCAGCAAAACCGCAGTAGGTAGTTCAATTCAACTGACTCGCATGATGTATCGCTGTTTCGCGGCGGAGATCTGCTGAGGCCCTTATACCCTACACAGGCACATTGGACACATCAATTAAAATTAAAGTACAAATATAGCTTAGTAGGTACAGACGCCAGCACATCAAGCCTTCCGAAACTGTCAAATTTTCCCAATCAACGTTGAACCTAATGCTTTAGCGGTAAAGATGAAAATCTATTAAAGAAATTTGACAGATTGTAGTAGCTTGATGTGCTGAGTCTGTACCTATGTTTTGATGTAAAGACATCGAAATATAGTTTTCAGAGCATCGACCTTATAGGAATCGATCGAAAATCTGAAATCGCAAATTTTGACATACGTAAGCTCTGCTGCTGACCTACAGAGAACCTTTATACCTACTTTGGAAATGTAAGAATCCAACTATTCCGTGTATAAAGAAATTTGCATGCATTCCAGGATGTGTGTAGCTGGCGCTGCTCATCCGACTGATCCCGCGCCCGGCCACGCAGCACAGCACGAGGTGTGCGACAGAAGCATTAAGATTGTCGCCATCGCTTCCCATAGCATATAAACACTACCTTGATCACTAAATATTGTTAAAAACACATAAAATTAAAAATTTGCGCACCCCATGACATTATTTTGAGCAGAAAAAATAGTTGTCAAGTGTCATTCCAATTTCCAATACAATCTTTTTTGTCAAGATGTGAATACCCATAGTACTCTAAGTGAATACCTAATTTAAAAAAAATGTACGTTCCTAGCGAACGCGCGATGTGCGTTCCAAGGAAGAATGTATGTGCGGATTATGCTCAAATGAGTGGATTAAGAGTTTATGGAACTATTGTTAGTAAATAAAATTAGAGGTTGTAGGGTTGTAGTGTAGGTACTGCGTTAGCGCCTAGAGAAACTGCTCCAGCAAAGTTGCTTTATACTACACATTGAAAACGAAAACTGATAGTTTTCTTTTATCATCATTCTCTCTCAATCAAAAGATTATTCGACGTTGAGTTGTAAAACAAGTCAAATGAAGAAAATAGAATACCTACTTTACAAGCATGGAAGCACTACTACTTAATCTGTGCATGGAAGATTGGAAGCTTGCTTAGATTATGAAATGTCATAATCTAAGCATGGAAGCTTTGAATATGTATTTATTTGCATGGAATTAGTCTTTAATTTGTAAACAAGATGGCGCTAAAAACTGTTGCTCTTTCGTGGCACTTTTCTGATTTCTTTTTTGTTGTTATTTGAACATTGTTAATAATTATTAACGATGATGAATTTAAACCTATTTTTTTTACCGTTTGAGTCGTTAGCTAAATACCATCGCTATTATTTTTGTCTATGGCCGTTGGCTGTATAGCTTTGTTCCTGTGCTTGAAATTATCGACATAAAGGGAGGTTGAAATTAAAAAGAAAACGCAAGCTGCCATTTTGCTGCATTTGAGTTCAATAGCGTTCGTTTTTTACGATAATACTCGCATTAATTTCGTAAATCTGTTGAAAATCTTATTAAGTTCGTGAAATTTGAAATCAAAGCAGCGCAACCAACGCAAAAATGGCAGCGAGCGACTCTGGGACAGATGAGTCACTGTATCCTATTGCGGTGCTCATAGACGAGTTGAAAAACGAGGATGTGCAACTTCGTTTGAATTCTATCAAGAAATTATCGACCATCGCGTTGGCCCTGGGCGTGGAGAGAACCAGGTCGGAGTTGATACCCTTCCTAACGGAGACCATTTACGATGAAGACGAAGTTTTACTCGCCCTTGCCGAACAACTGGGTGAGGACATTGCAAATGTTAAAATTATCGTCAAGATTATCTCTAACTCGGCATTGTGTTTTGATTAACCTATTTATTGTTGTTTAGCATCCTGTTTCAATATACAAAGGTTCCCCGTCATATCGTCAAAGTTTTTGGTTATAAATGCGTACTAACACAAAATAATAGTTGACTATGCCTTGTTTGAAAGATAAACACGTTATTCGCGCACGAAATCACAGTAGACTTAGTATCACTAGAGTAAGTATCAATGTAATTTAGGTATGTAAAATACCATTAACAACCAGTAAAAACTACCTCTGTTATAGAAAGCCTGCTATTTTTAATTTCCACAAAGTAACAATAAAGAATCATAGGACTTCAAAGGCTGAGAAAAAAAATAAGTAATGTAGAAATTTTGGTTGAGAGGAGGAAAATGAATTTACAAGGAAAGGGAATACACATGGCCATAATACATTGTAGGCTGCCAATAATATACTGCACTGTTCAGCCTTTTGATAATGCATGCATAGTTTTCAAACTCTTAACTAAACGCAAATAAAGTGCAACCTAATATTGTTTAATACTTGCAATCACAGTACCTAGGTAGTAACTAATTTTATAATTATACCATTTTTAAATAAATTGACCTTGTCAATGATTTTTAAACTTGTGGTACAACTAACACCTAAATTCTAATATTATAGTAAGTATATTATTCTGCAAACTACACTCAATAAAACTCAAGGTAGGTTTTCACATACCTTGAAGTTGCAAATTGTATCCTCCTTATATTAAAAAGGTATAACTCTGTTCCAAAACAATTTGATGAAATGGTTCAGAAACATTTCCTGGGGATGCCAATTTGTAATGTTGCTTACAAGTTGAGTTCATTGTTTGTATACAGTTTTCGCCACACAATAGGATTCTGTACTGCGCATCCCCACTTTTTTGCCAGGATACAGAACAGGATTCCGTACTGCATATTCCCACTTTATACATAAATCTGAAATCTAAATTCAAATTACCCTAAAGATGTTGTTCATTTTGCAATTGGAGTTATTTGTATAACCACAATTACTTGTGGGAAAAAGTGGTCAGATATAAAGTTGAAACCTTCTAAAATACACATGAATGTGTTACTTTATGTGTGTTAACTTCTTTTAGTGTGTTTGTGTAAGAATTGAACTTGAACAGGGTTTTGTTTACACTTACGTATATCATAGTTTTGGAACAGAATAGTCTCTGGATTTTTTCTTTGTTTTTACAACTCAAGATTGGGTATTGCAGATATTTTTCTGTTTAATTTCAAAGGAAACTGTTCTACAGTCCTGCCGCCGAGAGAATGAGTTCTTGACAGTGTCAGTCAGTTTCATACTAGCAAAAAATGTTTTTGCGAATTGGATCCCTATTACTACTAGAAATTTTAGGTGTCAGGAAGGTATTCTCTCGACAGCTGTAAAGTATATGGCCCTGAGTATCATAATATTGATGAATAACCATTACAAAAAAATATTTCAGGAAATTTCATCAACTTGGTTGGTGGTGGTGAATTTGCTCACTGCCTACTCCCACCGCTGGAGTCTCTGGCCACGGTAGAAGAGACTGTAGTCCGCGACAAGGCCGTGGCTTCACTCCGTGCTGTAGCTGCTCATCACACTCCTCAAGCTCTGGAGCAGCACTTCGTACCTCTAGTTCAACGCCTTGCTGGCGGTGACTGGTTCACATCCCGTGCGTCTGCTTGCGGGTTGTTCAGGTAATTATTGGAGACATTTTATTTGTTTGTTGTTTAGTGTGTAGACATAATTGTTATGTTTTTTATAAGAAACCTATTTCAATCATTCTATTCTATGATTTGTATCTTTTTGACTATTGTGTTATAGGAATAAATCTAAACAAAACTTTTTTTGAAAAAAATGAACATACAAAGTAAAAGAACGCTGCAATTTGCAAAAAAAAACCTAAGTAATATTGAATTTCGCGGGCTACATCGACGTAATAGTACCCTCAAAAAGATGTCGCAGGATAGTTGGTGCAAAAATCCTGATATTAGCTCGTATTATTACGAAAATCTTTGTTAGTTTTCATTAATCCGGTCCTTTGCAAACATTCTAGGATTTTCGACATGTAAGGTGTTTCAAAATTAACTTTACAATCTTTAGACAATCGAACTGAATAACTTTTACTATGAAATCGTGATAAAAAAATAGCTATCCCATACAGTTTAAAACAATAGGTAGGTATTTAACTTTAGTATGGAACAGCTGATTTTTTTTTCGCGATTTCATAGTTGGTCCCACAGTAAGAGTTATTCAGTTCGATTATCTAAAGCACTTCTTTAAGATTGTAAATTTTGAAACACCTTATACAGGGCAATTTTTAAATCACTAGCTAAATTTTCACAGGGTGAATACGAACAACTTCCACTGTGGAACTAACACACCCATGAATTTGAACAACTTCCACTTTGGGACCAACATTGAAATCACGAACGAAAAATCAGTTGTTTCATACTAAAGTTAAATACCTACTGTTCTAAACTGTATGGGATAGCTATATTCATGGGTAATAAACCCTATGAAATAAAAAATTGCCCTGTATATCGAATTATCGACAATAATTAATTTGTCTCAAAAATAATCAAATTGTATTTGCAATAAAATAACTTCCAGTGTGTGCTACCCCCGAGTCTCCGCCCCAGTAAAGGCCGAGCTCCGCCAGCACTTCCGCTCGCTGTGCCAGGACGACACGCCGATGGTCCGACGCGCGGCCGCCTACAAGCTGGGCGAGTTCGCCAGGGTAGTCGAGGTCGAGTACGTGAAGAGTGACCTCATACCGATGTTCGTGACGCTGGCTCAGGTATTTCACAAATCAAAAACTTAAATTATTTACTTATTTCGTTTGTATTACAGTCACTTTTGGAAGAGCTCGTGGCTAAGTAATACGTATGTACAGCCGATCCATACACTCAGAACAGGCAGACCGACGTCATTCACATTAGGGGACTGCTCTACAACGCATCGAAGTAAATCTAACCGTATCCATGATTGTTATGAAAAATCCTGTGACCTCTTAGTCTATCACTCCTTGCGTGTTATACGTAGTTTGTTACAGTTGTACGTAGTGGGCCCACTCCACAACTTATTAATATGATAAAGCAAAAAATACGTGTCTAATATTTTTTTATTATTGGACTGACGGAATAAATAGAATTTCTTTTTTTTACCCAGGCATCATCCATAATGTCAAAGGAGTTTGTCATTCAGAAATATGAAGCTGTTGTCTATTCCAAAGCGTAGTAGGTTCCTATGGAGAAAGACAGGCAAGAAACTCCATGGATACTCTTTTAAATTATTTAATTAGATGGATTTTTTATTTGTAGAAATAGCTGTGTTGAAGATGTTTGTAATTTTTATCAAAATCAGCCTATAATGTTTACCTTGCTTTTGGTACTGGGGCCTCCTTTCTCTCCAAGGAAATAAAGGGGCAAGCAATTCAACACTTACAAGGTGTAACTTAAATAACGTACAACCTCTTGAGGTCATTGTACTCATCATTATGAACAACTTTTACTACAGGACCAAACCTGAAATCGCGAGAAAAAAATCAGCTGCTCCCTACATTTATGTTCGCAAAATTCGTCAAAATGTAAGGACTAGCTGATTTTTTTCGCGATTTGTTCATAATGATGAGTACAATGACCCCTTAAGAGGTTGTGCTTTTTTTAGGGTTCCGTACCAAAATGGTAAAAAAGGAACCCTTATGGTGTGACTAAGTCTGTCTGTCTGTCACAGCTGGATATCTCAAGAACTACTAATGCTATCAACTTGAAATTTGGAACAGTTTTAGATGACGTTTACCCAACTATTTTGCAAATAAGAAAAAAATATTTATATTTATTTTGCAACAGGTACTGAAAGCGGGTCTTAAAAACTCAAAATGGGGCTACTAGGGCAGGGGGGGGGTATCATATGAAAGAGCGCTGTTCGCACATTCTTAAACATTTTTTTTCCTTTTTTTTAGGTCGCATAGTTCTCTACTTTTGAAAAATGTAAAAAAAAATACACCTACCCCCCCCCCCCCCCCTTATCTCCGTGTTTGCAAAGAGAAAAATCTGAAATTATTCTATGTGATAGAAGTTTATGTAAAGGTTACAGGAAAAATAAAACGATGTCTCTAAATAGCACACTTTTTCAGAAATCGGAACGGAACCCTCGGTGCGCGAGTCCGACTCGCTCTTGACCGGTTTTTTTAAGTTACACATTGTATACAAGGTGTAAAATAAATAACCCACAACCTCTTAAGGGGTCATTGTACTCATCATTATGAACAACTTTTACTATGGACCACACCTGGAATCGCGAAAAAAAAATTGGGTGTGTTGATTGTGGGTTATTTATTTTACACCTTGTATGCCCAGCCCAGTAAGGCTTGGTGGAACCCAAAAGAAATGCAATTTATGGTATCACATTTTCTTGTTTGGTAATATAATAATTGTTGCCTAACCATTTTATTCACTCCTCCGTAAACATCTTTATGGCCACCCATCCAGGCACTAACTCTGGCAAGCGTACCTTAACCTGATGGATCGACCCGTGCGGCTGTTATTACTTAGCCACAAGCTCCTCGTATTGTATAAACACTGTTTAGGCGGTGCAACTTTTATTGTTGCAGGACTTAAGCTTGCTTATTATTCGATGTTCATCATCTTTCTATTCCAGGACGAGCAAGACTCAGTGCGTCTGCTAGCTGCAGAAGCATGCGCAGCAGTAGCGGCCCTCCTCCCTCCTGAAGACATGGAACAGCTAGTGATGCCCACAGTGCGCGCCCGGGCGGGAGACACCTCGTGGAGGGTCCGCTACATGGTGGCTGACAAGTAAGTGCCCAAAAACCCTCCTACATCAGTTTGGTATTTTTTGTATGACCATCGCACACTACAGGCGGGCCCCACCATACTATTTAGAGTACAGTGCCAAATGGAACCCTGTTACTATGCCTCCGCTATATCTCATGAACCGTAATAAGTAGACCGTTGAAATTTTCACAGATTTTTGACATAATCTCGAGACTGGGGTACGAGGGGCCGAAGCCAACTCGCAGAGGCCCCTTACACAATTTTAAATGACGAGGAGGCACCAAATATAACAACAAATAATAAAAATGAAATAAATTTAAAAATTAAAGGGGGTGTTCCCATACAAGAAATGTATTTTTGTTTTAAACTGAAGTTTTTTTTCTTTGTACCCTTGATGTGCGAGTCCCGACTCGCACTTGGTCGGTTTTTTGTATTGAAATGCGATGCGCTGCCGCCCGATACGGCAGCATAACACTTCAAAATGATGTACCCGTTAATCGCCCAGCATTAACCCTCAGAATTTCTGTTACAGGTTCGTCGAGTTACAGCAGGCAGTAGGACCCGAGCTGGCTCGTTCGGATCTCGCGCAGATCTTCCAAGCTTTGCTCAAGGACACGGAGGCTGAGGTCCGCGCCGCCGCCGCTGGCAAGGTTAGTACAGTTGCTTTTCTGTCTATCTATCTATATAAATAAAAAGAGAAGTCCTGACTGATTGACTGACTCATCAACGCTTAGCCCAAACCCTTGGACCTAGAAAGCTGCAATTTTGCACAGAGGGTCCCTTTATAATGTAGACAAGGAATAAGGAAGGATTTCCCGGTAGCACGTTCCATGGGATATTTTCCGACATCCACGCGGGCGAAGCCGCGCGGGAAGTGCTAGTATATCATATTGAGTGAAAATCGAGCGGGTAGACCATCTGACAGTAAGCCGACGTTCGCACGGACGTAAAAATATCGCGGCGGGTTTATATCGCGCACTGGATTTTCAACTCTCGATGTTGAGCCGAGCTTCGAGAATACAACCTAACAACAACAGAGTGCATCCCAGCGCGTTGAAACAACACACTGTTGGATTTTCAACTGTCGGCGCTAAGCAGAGCGTTGAAAATCCAGTGCGCGAAAAAAAATCGCCGCGATATTTTTACGTCCGTATGAACGTCGGCTCTGCCGTCCTTTAGCTAGAAAGCCGTTAACCCTCAAATGGGCAATTTTCACTTTTTAATAGAAAGTGATAGAGTTCAAAATTTTCTATCTTTCTGTCTAAGAAACATTTGTCCAATATGAATAATTCCAAAGATATGAAAATTTTGTAGGCTGTTAAGTAACATAATTTACGATGATTCCATCACTTGAAAGCGTCTAACCCACACTTCTTCGCTTAATGTACGTTAAAATACCTTAACTGCCGGATGTGACGATTATTTTCTGGTCTTTTACTTAACTATAAGTACGTTATCTGATTATTCTTGACTATAGAGACGCAAAAGGACTATAACTACAGATAGCGCGCGAGTTGAATGCAGTCGGGGTCTGAGGTAAAGAGCGGGAGCATCTCCCCCCGCTATCCGCACGCCCCACCTCACGCGCCTGCAGTGTATTGTAATTATAATTAGGTCACAGCACTACCGCATTCCTAAGCTCTGCATTCAACTCGCGCGCTATCTGTACTTTATAGTTAAGCATCTATGTAACAGTTTCTTTAACTTAACTTATTTGCAGTTACCCGCCCTTAACGCTATTTTAGTTAAGCATTTAATTCTCTAAATTTCTCATATTGAAAATAATTCTTACTTTACTTGGTCTTTACCTATGAAATTGCCGTTTTGTATGAAAAAATTTAAACGAATTTTTTTCATGTATTTTGTATTTGTATTAATCGAAGTAATCACCCATGCAATCAATGCATCTTTGCCAACGCAGTGGCAGTTTATTGATGCCCTTCTTAAAGAAATCAGCTGGTCGGGAGGCAACAAATTCTTCAAAGGCATTTTGTACTGCCTCTCGGGTATTGAATTTTTTTCCCGCCAAGAAGTTATCCAAATTCTGGAAAAAGTAGTAGTCTGTAGGCGCAAGGTCTGGTGAGTAGGGCGGATGACGGAGAGCTTCCAACCCCAGTTCTTGCAACTTGGAGACCGTCTGCTGTGCAGTATGAGGTCGCGCGTTGTCGTGCAGGAGCAGCGGAGACGAGCGATTGACCAATGCTGGTTGGAGATGTGCCAGCTTCTCCATCATTGTGTTCAGTTCTTCACAGTACACATCTGCAGTAATGCTCACCCCGTTTGGTAAGAAGCTGTGATGAATCACACCGGCGCTAGACCACCAAACAGTGACCATCCCCTTTCTAGGGGTAAGTTTTTGTTTAGGGCATTGTTTAGGTGCTGAACCAGGATCCAACCAACTTGCTGAGCGCTTGCGGTTATCAAACAGAATCCATTTTTCATCGCAGGTAACAATGCGGTTCAAAATTCCTTCATTTGTGTGTCTGTTGAGCAGTGCAAGGCACGTCTCGACGCGTACTTCGCGCTGGCGATCATTGAGTTCGTGGGGCACCCATTTGTCAAGCTTTTTTACATTGCCAATTTGACGCAAATGGAACAATATTATTTTGACGCTAACGTCGAAAGCTGCTGCTAATTCAGCCGTAGATTGTGTATCATCAGCTTCCACAATCGCCTTTAATTCGTAATTGTCGACCAAAGTCTTCGGACGACCGCGAGGTTCATTTTTCAGGTCGAAATTTCCAGAACGGAAGCGAGCAAACCAATAACAGGTGGTGCGTTGGTTTGTAGTGTTAGCTCCATAAACGTCGTTGATGTTGCGTGCCGCTTGTGCCGCGTTGCTGCCACGACGGTACTCATATTCCATAATTACTCGAATTTTTAACGTATCCATGATGACGAAAAAGATTGAAATGCGATGAAAATGTAACACTAATCAATAAACAAATGACTACTTTTGGAAAAAAAATCCATGTTTTTAAAAATAAAATTAATTTGAAATTAGAATTCTTAGCCAAACAAAAATTATTTTGATTTGAAATGGCCAGTACTGCAGAACGGCAGTTTCATAGGTAAAGACCTAATATATATGCTTAGCTACAAAGCAGCTAAGCCTTATTACTTAGCTAAAATGCAGTTTTCCGACTCTCGCGCTACCTTCACTCCGAGTGCGGCCCAGACCACGCGCTCAAATATAAAATTTTACATAAAGAGGCTGTATGTAATTTTTTTTTGACCACCGTGGGCTTAGAAAAGACAAATGATAAAATTTTATCTAGCTGCCCAGACGATTCACGACAACAAACGGAACGCCGAACGCTAAAGACAAACGGGGCAAGCAAACACATTAAAACTCCAAAATTTGATGAGGCCTATTCTCCGACCTACGTAGCTCCAGGCCGCTCTGGGATCTGAAAAGTTCCAACTGGAACTTCGACCTACTGGAAACCACACGTACTGTTGACGAGAAAGCCGACGAGGTGGTCAAAGCACTACGCGACGTGTCCCGCAAACTTTTCCTGTCGCAGCGAAAAAGTAAGGTGTCCAAACTTTCCTCGGAGACTCTCGGACTTATGAGGGTAAGACGAGAGTTGCCATCCACGCTGCTGTCTTCGTCAGATAAAGAGGGCTTTAAACCTAAAAATTAGAAAGCTGATGCGACACGACCTTCGGTGCTCCAACACCCGCGACATTAAGGTTTGAGCAGAATCGAGGGTCAAAAGTGTTCGCTCAACAATTAGGGAGGTCCCATCTGACGAAACTAAGAACTGTGGATGGCAGAATCGTGAATTCAAAGTTCGAGATACTCGAGGAAGTCGAGGATTTCTAAGAACCAGCGAAACATAGTGCAGATGACCACCCAGCCGAATTAACGGCCCACTACACGGAAGACATCCCGGATGTTGACCTGTGCGATATTAGGGCGGCTCTCGAGCAGCTGAAGAACAACAAAGCACCTGGTGATGACGGAATAACGACAGAGCTCCTTAAAGCAGGCGGGGCTCCAGTCCTGAGAGAGCTAGCGAGTCTCTTCAACTCCGTCATCCAAGAGGGTACAACGTCCGAGGCGTGGAGCAGAGGTGCGGTGGTTCTGTTCCTCAAAAAAGGTGACAAAACCTTGCTGAAAAACTATAGACCCATCTCACTTCTGAGCCACGTCTACAAGCTGTTCTCGAGGGTCGTCACGAGCCGTCTCGCCAGAAGACTTGACGAGTTCCAGCCACCGGATCAAGCCGGTTTTCGAAAAGACTTCAGTACCGTAGACCACATTCATACTGTTCGGCAAATTGTACAGAAGACCGAGGAGTACAATCAGCCGCTGTGTATGGCATTTGTGGACTACAAGAAAGCCTTCGACTCCTTCGAAATATGGGCAGTTCTGGCCTCTCTGCAACGATGCGTTGGAGGACGTCTTCAAGACGCTGGACTGACTGGACAGGTTATCAACGTGAACGGCGAGTACATCTCACACCTTCGCTTTGCCGATGACATCGTCATATTAGCAGAGACGCTGGAACAGTTAGACCAGATGCTGCACAGCCTAAATGGAGCCTCTCGGCGGGTTGGCCTCGGTATGAATAGCAAGACGAAAGTCATGTACAATTCACTCGTCTTGCGGCAGAGGCGACTGCACGCGCCGACGACCGCCGCCGACCTAAACCGTCGCTTACAGTTGTAGCATAACGCGTCCGCCATTTTGTCAGTAGACTGCAAATACAGGGTCAAATTAAATTAGCTAGCGTAACTCAGCAGACTATCGCTAGCAGGTATCGATATCTCAACACGATAAAACAAAAATAAATTAATTTGATGATGTTTTTAGGGTTCCGTACCAAAATGGTAAAAAGGAACCCTTATGGTGTGACTCAGTCTGTCTGTCACAGCTGGATATATCAAGAACTACTAATGCTATCAACTTGAAATTTAGAACAGCTTTAGATGACGTTGACCCAACTATTTTGCAAATAAGAAAGAAATTGAAATATTTATATTTTTTTTGCAACGGGGACTGAATGGGGGTCTTAAAACTATTTTGCAAATAAGAAAAATAAAAATTTTTTCAACAGGGACTGAAAGGAGGCCTTAAAAATTCGAAGTGGGGCTACTAGTTCATGTGGGGTATCATATATTATGAAAGAGCGCTGTTTACACATTTTCAAACATTTTTTTTTTTCTTTTTTTTAGGCTCCGGTGCGCTAGTCTGACTCGCTCTTGACCGTTTTTTTTTTAATGCACTGCCAGTGTTGCCAATAAAAGTACTAAAAATTACCACTATCTGTTTTAAATAACTAGAAGCCAAACTTTGGTAACATAGAAAATAGTAACATTAGGTACAAGTAAAAATATGGAGACAAATGTTTGAATAGTGATAATTTAATGAAAATCACATACTTAATTAATATGAAAACCACGATGTAGTAGCTTAACTTTGAGACATTTCAGATAGTCACAAATAATTTGATTTTTATTGGAAAAAATGAAAGTTTTATAGCTTCAAATGTGTGGCTGAACCAAAAAGACACCGTGTTTTTGACGAAATTTGGGGTCTGGGCAGATTTAACTCATTGTATTTTATAAACTGTATGACCTGCATTCAAGAGCAGTCAAAATTTGGAACATATTTTTCATTTAAAAAAAAAACCGGCCAAGACCAGCACAATGAAGGGTTCCGTAGTTGGGATGAATTTGTCCCAAGAACAAACTCAACATTGTAGTTCTCCCATACATTCCAACTGTAAATGTAAGTTTGTATTCACAATATAAAGAGTTTACCATGTATAAGACCACAGACTTCTTATAGGTTTTCCTGTAATCTAGGTAAAGAATTATATTCTGTATTATTTTTTTTCAAAATTTTTGGCTCAGTAGTTTCGGAGATAAGCCCCCCCCCCCCCCCCCCTATCTACGAAACTACTGAGCCTAAAATTTTGAAAAAAAAAATATATAAAATAGTTCTATACCTGTAGACTACATGAGAAGTTTGTAGTCTTAAAATAACATGGTAAATCTCTCAATATTGTGATTACAAACTTACATTTACTGTTGGAATGTATGGGAGAACCTGTTTTTCAACTATAATGTTAAGTTTGTTCTTGGGATAATGTCATCCCAACTACGGAACCCTTCATTGTGCGTAGTCCGACACGCACTTGGCCGGTTTTTTTTAAATGAAAAATATGTTCCAAATTTTGACTTCTCATAAAAAATAAAATGCTTGGTAAATTGCAGCGAAAATATCATATTAGATCACGTAATTACTATCACGACCTTTGTACATCCATTACCGACTAATTACTTAGTGGTAATATCCTAAGAACATCAGTACCCTTAATGCTATTCAATATTGGTAGTTGTTATCTAATGAATCATAAGTCTGAGAAAAGTATACATTGTTAAAAATGAAGATGACAAAATAATGACTTTCTTGAAAAATGTGAATAACAATATCATTTGTCTATTACACCCCTTTATTTTAACTTTAAAAACAACCACAGATAATTATTCGTAGACGTAGGTATAGTGCTGTATAATATATGCCCGTCACGCGGTAAACTCTACTTGCGCGATGCAGGATTTTGCGTGACGTCAGTGCGATGCGTAGTTCGCATGTGGCGATGTAGATGCCACCACATGTTAAATGTAATGTTTTATTTAAATAATTTCCCTCTTTCCTCCAGGTAAAAGACTTCTGCATGAACTTGGACAAGGCTCACCAGGAGCACATCATCATGACAATGATCCTGCCACAGATCAAGGACCTAGTCTGCGACGCCAACCAGCACGTGAAGTCAGCGCTTGCCTCCGTTATCATGGGCCTCAGGTACTCAACTTTGTCTTTAACACCCTCAGCGGTAGAACCATCCTAGGCCATTTATACCGAAGAAATGTATAGGAAACGTGGCCTAAAAGATGCACAGCATTTTTACCAAGTAGATAGATGTGTATATTTTTGGATACACAATGTTCCAGACAATGTGTGACAAATAGATATAAATGTCGCCGAAGGTGTTAGAAAAGGCCACCAGTTGTATCCATCTATGTAAAAATTGTACATTTATAATATCTGTATTGACTAGCTGACTCGATGGACGTTGTCCTGTCCAAATTTCAATAATTCATTAAAAAAAAAACCATAGATTTTTAAATGAATTATTGAATTTCGCTATTTTTTTTTTCCTTTTTGTTATGTGAGGAGATACTCGTTGTTACCCCACGTCTGGGAAGGACGGAGGGTTATGTCAGACTCCTACCGACTAAAACCCCACTGTTTCTTCTAGTACCATTAGTCGGGGGCCCGGGACTTGTACATTCGCCGCACCCCCGACTGGATTTTTTCTCGCCCTGAAAAACCTATTCTGATTATAAAGAGGAACAAGTACAAGTCTGCCCAGCCGGTCGCATTCAAATGATGCGCTTGCTTACCAACGAACAGCATTTAATTTTTCTATTTATATGGTGCATAATAAAGAGTTATTCTATTCACAGTCCCATTGTCGGCCGCCAGAACACCATCGAACACCTCCTCCCTCTGTTCCTGACCCAGCTCAAAGACGAGTGCCCTGAAGTCAGGCTCAACATCATCTCCAACCTCGAGTGCGTCAATGAAGTCATCGGAATTCAGCAGCTAGTGCAATCCCTGCTTCCCGCCATCGTCGAGTTAGCTGAAGACACAAAATGGCGCGTCCGTCTTGCCATCATCGAACACATGCCCCTTCTCGCCGGACAACTCGGACAGGAGTTCTTCGATGAGAAACTGACTGGCCTCTGCATGTCCTGGCTCATCGACCATGTGTACGCCATCCGCGAGGCAGCCACCCTCAACCTCAAGAAATTAGTCGAACAATACGGATCGCAGTGGGCAGAAACCAACGTCATACCCAAAGTACTCGCCATGTCACGCGAACAGAATTATCTCCACAGAATGACTTATCTGTTCTGCATCAATGTGCTTTCTGAAGTGTGCGGCAAGGATATCACCACCAGGGTACTACTGCCCACTGTCCTGTCGATGGCAGATGACAATGTTGCCAACGTAAGATTCAATGTCGCCAAGACTTTGCAGAAAATGGCGCCTTTCTTGGACCCGGCGGTCATTCAGCCGCAAGTCAAGCCTGTACTTGAGAAATTAAACGTAGATCCCGATGTTGACGTGAAATACTTCGCCTCTGAAGCCATTGCTGGAATCGCTGGGTAATTTAGTTATAAGGGCACATAAAAATTGCATTTGTTGTACCAAAATTACAGTTGCGGGTATTAAAATATCAGCGGGGATGATTCAGAAATCTAGAAATGCATTTTTTATTAACCATATTATTAAAAATGTTAGTAATAATTAATACACAGTGCGATCCATGTGCATAAGTATAAGCTGGAGTATTTTATAAACTAGTATTTATTACTCAAAGCCCGTCGGAATTCGAGTTTCGGGGGAAATTTTCGTATGTATTTGTAGAAAATTAATTTCTTCATTCCAGTTAACATCTGAAAAATATATAAAAATGATTTACATGACTACGCAGAGTATGTACATTGTACATAGTGTCAGATACAATTGAAATAAATCTAATAAACTACAGTTATTGTGTTTTATTTAGTAACAGAATGTTCCTCAAGGTCTCTACAGTCCGCGAGGTTTAAGCTGAGCTTTGCATTTGTGTTAGTGCACATAGATAGTGTAGGTGTGACGTCCGGCATAGAGCGCGATTCGTCCTTTGTTTGGTTTTGGCAATCGACTTTTGTAGTAGTACGAGAGGCCATGACCAAAACCATGTCGCATCGTTGTAAAACGATAAAACGATTGGAGATTTTGTCTTACGTAAAACGATAAGACAAAAATTTTCGTCATGTACTCTCGTATCATTTTGGTGATCACTCACACAAATGCAAAGCTCAGCTTACGCCTCGCGGACTGTACTTTATAACTTTGAGAGTTTCGTTGTAATGCAAGACTGTTCGATTTGAACGTAAGTATAGATTACGTTCAAATCGAACAGTCTTGCATTACAACGAAACTCGAAGTTATAAAGTTATTAAGTACTTCCTACTTCTATTTTGTTGCTGACTAGCATGCAGGTAGAAATAATTGATTAAGGGTGAAGCCACACGAGCGTAATTTTTTGAGTTGTGAGTCGCGTTTTTTGAATACCGTAATTTACGTTCAACTGAAATTGGTGGGCTACTCGCCCAGCAAGAAGCGCATAGTGTATGGGAGAGTAGAAGTATAATTTTGAAAAACGAATAATGCTAATTTCTATTTCTTTTAGTTCAGGAGTTAATTGAGAAAATGTGAAACTTTACTAACTGTTATGTTAGTAAAGTTTCACATTTTCTCAATTTTAATATGAGACCAAATCAGTAAGTACATATTATATACAGTACATTTACATTTATCAAACTCGTCAAATTGTAGGGAGTAGTTGATTTTTTTTTCGCGATTTCAGGTTTGGCATAGTAAAAGTTGTTCATAATGATGAGTACAATGACCCCTTAAAAGATTTAAAGTATACTGGTTTCGTTAGGCTTATAGTACTAGGATTCACACATGGACTGCATGGGCGTACCCAGGGGGGGGCAGCTGCCCCCCCCTGGATCTTGTATGCCTAAGTAATGTTGCCGAAAAAAGTTATGTTAGAGCCATACGTCACGTTGTCGTCTTGGGTACGTAGGGGTCGTCGTCGCAAGGGACCTGGGCGGCGAGGTCGTAATGTAGATTTCGGCGAGTCGGTGAAAACATGCCTTGGACGGCGGACTTTACTGATTTCAGAAGGGATATAACTAGCGGATTCGACAACCAGAGGGGTTGCGATGTTTCGCGGGGGTATCGAAGAAACGCTTGGAATTGATGGATATTGGGATTTTAAGGTCTAGGTGGAGGATTTCACGAACCAAGGGTCTGCATCTTAATATCTTATGGATGTTTCGGGACTTTGAGTGTGCAAATACTTAACCTGCATAGGTCATGATTGGGAGAATACACGCTGTATAGATGTTCAACTTGCGCTTAAGTGACAATTTGCTACGTGCATTCAGAACGAGACTGCTTTATGTGCTTAGAGGTGCTCATCGAGGGTTACACCTATATTTTGCTCGCTTCTCCAAAGGGATCGGCTTGCCAAACATGGTGATCGGTCGGTGGGGGGAGATGGATTGAGACGCGGTTTCAAAAAGAGAACCGCTTGACTTTTGTCGGGATTGACTTCGATTCTCCACTTTCGAAACCACGCACCGAGTTTATCGACTGCGGTTTGGAGAGTGCGAGACATCGGGTCTTGGCGTTGGCCGGAATAGTAAATGATACTACTAAGTATAATGATAATATAATCGTATCGTCTGCGAACAGAGCCAACTGTGCCTTTTTTATTTTTCGGGATATCGCTGGTAAATAACGTGGAAATGAGTGGAGAAAGCACAGAACCTAACGAAAACCTGCGTGAATGGGGTGGGGAGAGGATAGCGCTCCTTTGATACGAAAGCGAAAAGTGCGGAAAGACAAAAAGTTTCGTAAGATGAGCACGAGACGGTCTGGCACACCGAGTTTGTAAAGCTTATAATAAACCGTTGTGCCAGACTTTGTCAAACGCTTTTGCTATATATCGAAGAAAACAACACCCGTCATCGAACCACGTTGGAAACCAACGCTTATGTGTTCGTCGATATGGTGGACCAAGACGCAAGAGTGTTGGGTTTGAAAACCATACTGCTCGTTAGGAATTAGGCCCTTTGTATCGGCGTAATCTTTGAGGCGCTTATAAATAAGTCTCCATTCTAAGATTTTGCCGAGGACATTGAGCAGTCTGATGAGGCGAAAAAAAAAACCCGGCTTAAGAAATTTCTGATTTGCCCCCCCCTGGGCCAAAAGCTGGGTACGCCCATGATGGACTGTATTGTGGAATAGGAGTACTTTAGATACAAAATATAACTTTTCTGAGAACCCAATTAGATGAAGTGATTAGAGAAATGACTAGGTACTTAATGTTTTACAAAGAATAACTAATGCAGTAATGAGCACTAACAAACTGCTTGTAATCAACTAATTTACCTATTAGAGTGATAGGTACAGATTTGCAGAGATCGTGGGTTTTTTTAATTAGCTGGACGCAATCTATTTTTGCAGTAAACAGGAAAGCTTATTCAGGATGGGTTTATTTGTTTTATTTTATTATCATAACGGCCTATTCTTTTTGCCTGTTGCGTGATGTTAATTATTAATGTTCGTTATTGTAAAAACCCCGAGTTAACTACCGAATTTTACACCATATTTCATCACATATTGACTTATCGATAAGCTATTTGCGAAATATTTCACAAAAAAGTGATAACTTTCTTTGCCGAGCATAGGTACTAGTTCCCAGCCCCATTTTGACACTATAAAATAATAATTAATTAGGTAAAATTCTATCGTGCGGTGATTTTCTAGCATTCAATTTCTGCCAATGCCTGGTTGTTGAAATCTTCAGATGAACTCTCAATAGCTAGACTCAGATAGGCTTTTAAGATAAACGTCGGTATACTCTCAGCAGCTTGTCGGTCGCGGGTTGTTCGAAAGAGATACCGTGGCCCTGGCATAGGCAACTGAAGGAACACGGGTGGGTTTTAGTCAGTAAAAGTCTGGCACGCCCTTCCGCTGCACCCAAAGTCATTTGATGATTTGAAAAAAAAAATCAGCACGTTTCTGATACTCAACAAAGCATTCATATGCGAAACAGGAACCTCCCGAAACAGCCGTGTCCGGTGAGGACCTGCGTCAGGCGGAAGGTGAGGACGCCGTGGCGCCTCTCTAACCACTCCTCCTCACTTATCGCCGCAATTGTGGCGTGCCCAATTACATGGAGTTGTGCCATTCTTCGTTGGCATGTATGCACTATGTAAGTGCACCCAAGGACAACCCCCGGTTGGTGAAGGACTATTCCAGAACACGGAAACAAAACATATTGGGCTATGGGTTTGGGTGGCTATAGTGGATCGGGTACCTTGAACTATGGAAGAACTATGTCTCCTGCGTTACGAATGTTATATAATATACACAGTTAAAATGGCAGGGGGTGACTTGCACACACAGTAATGGGGCCCCCGAAACGGTTGCTAGCACATAGTGACGTAGCGACAAGGGGGCAACATGTCCTGAGGTGCTTGAGAAGTGTAGAGGCTTCCACGGCTCTCAGAATAATCCCAGAGCCCGGAGCATGGTTAAGATCCCTACAAGCACTTACTGGAATACTTCCTTCCTCAGAGCACGCTTGCTCTTGCGAATCTCCACTCAAGCCGGCCAATAAAGGCAAGAATGAGGTGGGAGCACTGTTCCTCGTCATTGTTCACTCCAGCCGGCCAATAAAGGCAAGCCAAAGGTGAAGAACAAGACTTCTCCCGGGCGGGAGTTAGGGTCCGTGGGGGTCGCTACTGCCCAACAGCTCGCCACATGCTGCCCCGCGGGTTCATGTATCTCTCTTGGTCTGGCTCCTCATTCTAGACCTGTTCCGGCAAGGTAAACTCGACCGGTACAGTACAGACCTACAGTTTGAAGCGCGCAAGCCCCACCACGATGCCGACGTCAACGTAGAGATACGGATTATTATTAACAGCTGATTTTTTTTTCACGTGTGTACCTACACACACGTATTTTACGGGTCGGCACAATTCGAGCATAATTGAGGTGGTTTCCTCGAACAAAATAATATTACCGGTACTATTGCCGCCCGGCTGCGGCTGTGTTAAATCATGCCGACCCGAACAAGCCCGATTTTGACCAAATTAACACAAATGCTTTGTGTCAATTTAGTAGGTAGGTACCTATTAGCACAGAATTAATAATAGTACCTACTACTAACGTAGTATAATAGGTAGTGTAGTGTTAGTCAACTTTCGTTGCTGACAGTAAATAAGTACCGATAAGATAAGTACTTACCTATTAGATTAGAACTACATTATTTATCTTTTCGAATTGTCAAATGGCTGCATTTTTATGAGATTCCAATGCAAGCATTCAATGAAATCATAGAAGATGAAATGTTTTGGTCAAGATCTTTAGATAAGTCATACGTATTTGTGCCTGCCTAGGTTGCAGCGAATTTCAAAATATGATGACAGAGTTGTGAAAGAGCAAAACATGAAATATGATGCAATGAAAGAAAACACTACATTACGCACACTTAGTTTACACCATATTTTGATCAAACAATCTCGATAATTTTATAAAATCTATGAAACTGTAAAGTTTAATTTTGAGTACTTCGCTTTCTTTTGTAAGTTTGAAAGACGACAGCAAACATAAACATATGACGTAGAGGTAGGTAACCGGTTGCTTGCTAAGGGGGCGTACATTAAGAGGCCGATACGAAACCGATTTCGCTGATTTGCGTGATTTTACAGTCAAAATATAGTGTATTATGATTATTTATGATCATTTCAATGAGTTACTTTTTTATATTGCGTCGAGTTTATTATGCGAGAATTAGGTAGTTTTAAAAGATTTTTTAATGGCAAAAGTTTTTTTTGCATTTTTTTTTTTTTTTTTCAGGAAATGGATTGATTTTGAATTGAAGTTAATTTGTGCCGTTTTAATTTTATGAACGAGAGTTCTAAGTGGCCGAAATCAAAAGCAATAATTTGTCAATTTTTCCAAAAATTTGACTAAGTTGAATATTTTATTAACTTACTTAGGTACTTAAAAAAATTATATGAAAGTAGTAAAAAGTACATTGTAATTTTTCCATACCTACCCTATAAACGATTCGTAAATATTTAATATTCTAAACCTCCTCTTGAGCAATAAAAATTTGAATTTGAATTTTCTTTTACACCAAAATTCATAAAATGGTCGCTGGTTTAGGTTGATTAATAAAAATTAAATACTTAACTAATAAAAATAAAAAGTAGCATTACCTATATCACAATAATTGAAATGATCTTTCATGTTGTGCATTAAAACTTATAGAAATACTGTATTATTTATAACTGTAAAATCACATAAATCAGCGAAATCGACAAAATTTCGTGTACGGCCTCTTAATTAGGTAAAGTACGTAGGTAATGAACGCCGCCTAACGCTGGGCGCTGACCTTGTCGCGTTGACTCACCAACTGCAGAATATAGCATAATATTTTATCATTCTATTTGCGTCCTTTTTCCGCACAAGCAGACATACATGATCAGTTTTACTGTCAGTTCTGCCTTAGGTACCTTTTAAAAATGAATACCTTGAGTGATGTTATTATTGCCTCTATGACTACGCGAGTGCCGCGAGTGACTGAAGCTATTCAATTCTGTCAGCAGGAGTCCCCGAATAGACTGACCGTACTGACCATACCACAGAACAGATAAGCAGGCTGCGCGTAGCCTTGAGCCTAGGGCGGCACATTTTAGGACAAATCGCTGATTTCTGATGTCTTGCAGAAAGAAGTCTACAAGACATCTTTCCGATGACTTTTCCCTCTTCCATTTCATTGTGCCTACATTCCACGGTATTAGCTCAGAAATATTCCCAAATCTTGTACTTAAGTATCTACAATCTCAACCAAATCTGTTGGATTGTAAAAAAAAATCTAAGAACTGACAGGCGGCATAAATTTAACAGCCTATACCTACCTACTTGGGAAATGTGTAAATCCGCCACTGCTGGGGGGTGTCATGAGAAAGCTCTTCATGGTCCCTCTCTTGATCAGCGCATTACACCGCTACTCACAGCACTGGGACCATTGATATAAAAACTAGTAATCCATACTGTCCATATCCATCCATAATAATATTATAAATTCGAAAGTAACTCTGTCTGTCTGTCTGTCTGTTACCTTTTCACGCCTAAACCACTGAACGGATTTCGATAAAATTTGGCAAGGGGGGATGGTATCCTGGGGACGGACATAGGCTACTTTTTTTTCAAAAATAATCCTACAGGGGGTGATACCTATAGGGGATGAAAGTTTGTATGGGAAACTCAGTATTTCTTAAGTTAGGGATATGAAAATACAAATTTATGCTTTTGATAGGAAATAAAAAAATATGCGGTTCAGCGTTTTTGAAAACTCATCCCCTAAGGGGGTAATATAGTGGTTGATTTTAAAATTTACAAAACTGCACGGCTTTTTATAAAATTTGGCAATGCTATATAGCATCCTGGTTAAGGACAATAGGCTACTTTTTGTCTTGAAAAATAATCCAACAGGGATTGATATAGGGGATGAAAGTTTGTATGGGAAAATCAGCATTTCTTAAGTTAGTGCTAAATATGAAAATACAAATTTATGCTTTTGATAGGAAATAAAAAAATATGCGGTTCAGCGTTTTTGAAAACTCATCCCCTAAGGGGGTAATATAGTGGTTGATTTTAAAATTTACAAAACTGCACGGCTTTTTATAAAATTTGGCAATGCTATATAGCATCCTGGTTAAGGACAATAGGCTACTTTTTGTCTTGAAAAATAATCCAACAGGGATTGATATAGGGGATGAAAGTTTGTATGGGAAAATCAGCATTTCTTAAGTTAGTGCTAAATATGAAAATTCAAGTTTATGATTTTGGTAGGAAATAAAGAAATATGTGGTTCAGCGTTTTTGTAAAATCGTCCTCTAAGGGGGTCAACTAGGGGTTGATTTTAAAATTCACAAAACTGCACGGATTTCGATAAAATTTGGCAAGGGTATAGATAGCATCAATTCATGAAGCTACTCAACGCTGGGTCCAAAAAATAGACAATCGATGAACAAAAAAAAGGGTCCAAGTCAAAAAACTTACCAGCTGACATAGAACAATAGCTTCATGAATGAGACCTTTGCATAGAATGATCCTAATTTTGGTTTTTATTTTATTATTTAGTTTGTTTAATTTTTTTTTTTTTCAATTTTTTTATTATTTTATCTTTTATTTATTTATTTATTACATTTGGGAAAACAAACAGTAGTATACTAAGCATAAACAGTGTTGTCTTACAATTAAAACTTTACAAATATACTACCCACAACAAAATCTTATTGTAATTTGTATGATTACTGGCCACTAGTACTACCTGTGTCTTTAGTTAATGTCGCTATAGCAGCGGCATGTTGTATATTTAAGTAAGTAAGTCTAATAAGGGGAATTTCTTGTGTTTTATCCAATTTGCAGGTCCGTGTCAGGTTGTATCTTGATCTAAATATGATACGCGACAGTAAAACATATTATGTATTTACATAATTTTAACCATAAAAATCATCAATACATCTCTATAAGTTAGATTTCGTGCAGATTCATCGAACGAACGAAATCTAACGAATCTGCACGAAATCATTTACTGTCGCGTCGAATCTGCACGAAATCATATTTTGATCAAGATACATCCTGACACGGACCTGCAAATCGCAAAAAACGCAAGAAAATTTTAGGCCTGCCTGACATCTTTCATAATATTAATATCAATAGGTATAGTGTATTGCCTTAATGACATATTAAAAATTTTAATAGAAATAATAATACAAATAAAATATATAGGTACTAGAAGACTAGAACAATGAACCTAAAACACATTACATACACACACATTACATATTTATATTGCCTTAATTGTATAAGATATCAACAAGCGCGGCGTCGCGTCGCCACGCACTCGCACTGCTCCGGTTTTTAATCAGATATGTTCATCCAGTCAAGCCAACAAAACTGACGGCAAGCCAGCAAGCAAGTTTGCCTTATATTGTTGCTTGCCTACTTCCACATGTACAAAAGGCGGAGTTAGCGAAATATTTACATCAGTTTACGTGGCGTGCGACTATCGAGAGTCCGCTAATACGGTTCACTCCTCTCGCCGGAGTCGAGCGTGTTCCGTGGTTTACTCCGTGTCTAGTTTATCATATACGCCTATATTATATTATCTGTGACTCCAAAGTAACCAAGTCACCCAAGTGTATTATTCACCTTTGGTATTCACCATTCAAGATGGTTAATTATTTTATTTACGCGAAAGATTACTCCCTCTCGACTGAGGGAGTGACGTATTATCACAAAAATGGACTAACAACTCTAGAACAATTTATAAGTGATGCGAACCAAATTAAAAGTGCTTTAGCAGATGAAGAATCACAAATTGTTTATTTACATTGGGGAAACAGGTGCGAGGAAGTCAACGAAACAAAAGCTCGTAAGGCATATAGGGAGCAGGAAGGCAGAGGTACCAACACGTTGCCGGAAACTATTATTGAGTGGGTAAAGGAGAATATTGAGAGCAGTGACAAAATTAAATTGTTGTACATCATTACCGACGGTCTGATCAACAGGCTAAGCTTTGAAAAATGTTTGGAACTTAATGAAAATATTGATTATGAAAAGGTCGTCTTTCATGCACTAAGTGAAGACTTGAGTTGTATCGACTTATCGGTTACTGCGTCATTTATCAAAAGCCAATGTACTATTTACCGGAACAATGAACTATTCGATGAAACTGATATCTCTAAGGAGTTTGACTACGATAAAATAACGGCCGACAACTTTGCTATCGAAAAAGAGAGCCTGAAGTCTTACATTAAATTCAAGTTCCTCACTTCAGCGAAAGATAATGCTAAATCTCTCGCCGAAATTGATAAGCTGAAAAAATTGAAGAATAGATTGAACAGTGTGTATTTGTCGACAGAAAACTTTCCAGACACGATGGATAAAAATACATTTTTACAAGAATTCAAGAATACTAACTGGTACAAAAGTTTCAGCAATCCAACATACTGTTCGAAAGTAGACATTGAGAGCTCGATTACTACATTAATTAACTACATCGTCAGTGAAAAAAAATCGTATGGCTTCGACGCTTTAAAGTTCGAGAACACATTCAACAATGAAGTTCCCGAAGAATCGATCGAAGATATCAATTTTACAGCTGAGCAAGAAATCAAGTTTCCTGACATCATTTTGGCTGACGAGACCGGAATTCCTGTGATCTTATGCACAGAATTGAATCTGCTGGAAAAACTTATATTCCAAAATTCTGAATCGACTGCAAGTTTCTCAAAATTCAATTCCATGATGGAATGTCCATTGTTTTTGTTGGAGGATCCTGATCTCAATGAATCAATGGGGTACTTCTATACCTTAACTGTTTACAAACAGTTATTAGAGCAACCAAAATTAGAGCCTCGCTCACGGCGACCATTCCACGGCGGTCTGGTGCTAGTGGATACCGACGACTTCGATAGATACAACGACTACATTTTGTCTGCCACGTACTTTAACTTCAAAAAAGTGAAGTACAACATCGGTTTGTTTTACTTCGTGTTATGGAAAATTTGTGAAAAGAAACAGTGGATGGACGAAAACGTAGTTGAACAGTTCAAAAAGTACGCGTTGAGGCGAATCAGTACAACGAAGTGTAAGATTGGACTGTCATCTTTGCCACTAGATCCTCAAGTGAATTCTTCATTACCGACTGCTCTGTGGTACTGCGTCGAAATGTCTACGATCATCTTCAAAGACGATCCTGAACGTTTTGCACACGAACGTATGCGAATGTATTGCGGCGTCGCACATGCTATGATCGAAATCTTGATATATTTGAACTACAAGTTAGACTTGGAGACCATTAATAAGCGAAGGGACTTACTGAGGCATGTCGGTATTCTGAAGAAAATTCCATCGCGGAGGAAAAAAGTTTTGTATATGGTACAGAAGATTTTCAAAAATGTAAACGGTTTTCTAGTTAGTGAAATTGAAAATGCGGCGAATGTGAAAAAACTGAATTATTTGAAATTGAACCACAAAGAAATGCTGAGTGACGACGTTATCACGGAGGAAGTCAAATTGGAGGATTACGTTCACTTCTTACATCGTACTTGTGATACAGTGATTCCTATTTGCGATAAAACATACAGACCCTTTTTTATGGTCGACCAAAACGAATCTTTCTATAGCAAATTGTACAACACTGCTAGCCAAGTTGTAGTCAATAATATTGATGGCGAGGTTGTGCTGACATATGAACCTATTAATCAAATGGAATTCAGTCAAATTTTGTCATTGTATAATTTGTATCTACATTGTGTTAAGGACAACGATAAGTTCCCTACGTTGGACGAATATAAAGAGTATATTTTGAAGAAAAAACAATTCAAAGACGATTTAGTGACTATTTTTCCAGTAAATGTTTGTAACAGTATTGAGGAAGTATTCGTGAGTTATGAGAGCGTCATCAAGGGAGTGAGTGTCAAAGACTTTGTAGGAGCGAGTGATAGGTATGTGGGCCGGTTAGATAGAGTTAAGGCTGAGAATAAGGTAAACTTTGAAAGTGATGATAAAATTATGGAGTTTCTTTCTAAAGAGGAAAGGAAAGTCAACTTGAAAAAAGTAGAACAAGGAAAACAGCAATGATAATATGTAATGTGTAGGTATATGTTATGTAATGTGTGTGTATGTATGTTCCGAAAAAACAAGATCATCACTTTCTTGTCTAAATGCAAACCAAACTGACAGAAGCAGTTTGTTTTAGAACCTTAGAAGTTGTAGTCTCAGTACTGATATTAGATATAGTGTCTTTTTTAAAATTGTTTCTAGGTAAGTACCTACCTATATTTTAATATACATAATATGTACTTAGGTAGGTACTTACTACTTCTTTTTGCCCTACTGCGGCGGAGCCCAAAAGGAGAATGTTTTTTTTATTTTCTTGTAAAATGTTTTATTGTATGTAAGTAGGTACCTACATAAGTCATATAATTTGCTATATGTGTAACCTAGGTAAGTTGTATTTTCGTTGGACTAAAGTCACTAAGTTTAAACATAATTAAAACGTTCTTCAAGAATTTGGTATTATTTATTATTCGCCAAACTGTACCAAATATAAGTACGGTAAATTATTATGCTTGGAGTAGATAAGAAATAAGCCCTAATCATTTTAAAGGTAAGTATCACAAAATTCCCAAGAGTTTCATGCAAGTATCCACTATCTAGTCTAAATAATAAGTATTTAGACTAGATATTGAAACGATATGAAACGACGATTAATAAAATAGATACGTGCGATAATTAGGTACCTTCTGATAGTGTGATACGAGTCGCTCGCAATACATTCAACATTTGGTTATATTGGGTGCAATTTTAATCACCGCGGCACCGTTGTCCTCCTAAGGGGTAATTGTACTCATCATTATGAACAACTTTTACTATGGGGACAAAGCAGAAATCACGAAAAAAAATCAGCTGTTCCCTACATTTATGTTCGCATAACTCTTCAAAGTGTAGGGAACAGTTGATTTTTTTTCACGGGTACACGTATTGTTCGGGTCGGCACAATTCGAGCTTAGCCGAGGTGGTTTCCTCGAACAAATCGCATGCTTAGAGGAATACGTTGCGTTGGATTGGACGAATTTATAGAGTATATTTTGAAAAAGAAAAAATTCAAGGACGACTTAGTGACTATTTTCCCAGTACTTAAATGTTTGTAACAGTATTGAGGAAGTATTCGTGAGTTATGAGAGCGTCATCAAGGGAGTGAGTGTCAAAGACTTTGTAGCAGCGAGTGATAGTTACGTGGGCCGGTTAGATAGAGTTAAGGCTGAGAATAAGGTAAACTTTGAAAGTGATGTAGTGATTAAGGAGTTTCTTTCTAAAGAGGAAAGAAAAGTCAACTTGAAAAAAGTAGAACAAGGAAAACAGCAATGATAATATATTTTAATGTTCCGAAAAAAGAAGAACGCTAGGTACGCACGGCTACAGATCAAGCTATACATTTCCAGTATAAGCTGATCTCGCATTGTATAGGATTTCCTTACAATGAGAGGTCAGTGTAAACTGGAAATGTACCTATAGCGTGATGTGTAGCCGTGTGTTTTTTTTTTTTTTTTGAGGTTGGGAAATCATCAAATAACTTCTCCCGCTCTGGGTGGAGCGGAAGGGCGTGTCAGACTTTTACTGACTAAAACCCACCCGTGTTCCTTCAGTTGCCTATGCCAGGGCCGCGGTAACTTCTTCAAACAATCCGCGACCCCAGCGGCGTCGGCCCTATTGGACCCCGTCACTTGCTGACATCTCTTTGAGGCGCGCGTGGAACACAACGCGCCGCCGACTCGGGCCTGGTCCTTACCGGACGGCGAGCTGCCCGCTGCTCACCGTCCGCAGGCCCGCGTGTGTGTACCTACCTACATATAATTTTGATCATCAGTTTCTTGTCTAGAGGCAAATCAAACTGACAGAAGCAGTTTGTTAGAACCTTAGAAGTTGTAGTTTACCTAAGCACTGACTCAGATGGGTAGGTACTGATATTAGATTTAGTGTTTTTTTTAATTATGTTTAGGTAGATACCTGTTTAATATAAGTTAGGTACACACGGCTACACATCAAGCTATACATTTCCAGTTTACACTGACCTCTCATTGTAAGGAAATCCTATACAATGCGAGATCAGCTTATACTGGAAATGTATAGCCTGATCTGTAGCCGTGCGTACTACTTTTTACCCTACCGCGGCGAGACCCAGAGAATGTTTTTAGGGTTCCGTACCAAAATGGTAAAAAAGGAACCCTTATGGTGTGACTCAGTCTGTCTGTCACAGCTGGATATCTCGAGAACTACTAATTGAAATTTGGAACAGTTTTATATGACGTTTACCCAACTATTTTGCAAATAAGAAAGAAGTAAAAATATCTATATTTTTTTGTAACAGGGACTGAAAGGGGGTCTTAAAAATTCAAAGTGGGGCTACTAGGGCATGTGGGGTATCATATAAAAGAACGCTGCTTGCACATTCTCAAACATTTTATTTTTTTTAGACCCCATAGTTTTCGACTTTTGATGAAAAATGTAAAAAAAAAATACCGTTCCCCCCCCCCCTTATCTCCGAAGTTTGCAAAGATAACAATCTGAAATTATTCTAGGTAATATGTAGAAGTTTATGTAAATACTAGCTTTTGCCCGCGACTTCGTCCGCGTTTCCGTCGTTTTTCGTAAAAAAGTACCATATGTCCTTCCTCACGGTTCAGTGGTTTTGATGTAACAGACAGATTAACTTTCGTATTTTAGTAGGGAAATATAATATGTCAATCCACAATACTGTTGCAAAATATCGCAAATGCCGTTCGCGGTCAGCTGTAAGCCGTAATTCTCGTTGTGAAACAGTTTCAGCTTCTCGGGATAACGCATGTTGTTCTCGGTCAGTGGTACGCCTTAGCTCTCATTGAGAAGAGGTTTGAGACGCCCGTGATGTAGCTCGTCTCGCTCTGTCAGCTGCTAATCGCATCTCTCTCTCTGGAGAGCTTTCATTGGCTCGAGAAGTTGAGGCACTAACTCTCATAGAGTTTAACCGATGTGCTTTTTCCTCTGCCGATTCTTGAGAACACGTAATTCTCATTCTCTTAGCTTTACTCGAAGTTCGAGATAAAGATAATCGTTTTTTAGGTGGCATTGTGTATTTTATTTTTAATCGACGGTAACGGAAAGGCTGTCAGTTACCTAACAAAATAACCTACGTTAGAGGTCCTAACTATAGCTACCTTACACTTAAAATCTAAGTGCCTATTTAAACTAAAATATTCTAATAGAATTATACCCAGATATGTACAACTTACAACAAAAAAAGAAATGAAAATAAAGCTGAAACGCCTGTGCAATACTATCTACCTATACCTACTTCACTTAAAAATAAATACCTATAACTACTTTAATAAAAGTATCTACGCTTTTACCTACTGAATACAAAAATAAAATTGAACATAAATTAGCCAAAACTTACCTATCGGTATCTAAAAATCTATGCGTACTACTTCTACTTCTACTACTACTTCACCTAAAAAGAAATACAATGCAAACTATTAATAATTTGTAATTTGTAATTTAATAAATATTTAAACACTACCAAAACAACTAATACAACCTATTTTATAAAATAACAACAAAAGAAATTCAAAAAAACTATTTAAAGACTAAAAGTCGCGCTGATAAGCACTGTTTGTTAATATCAATTATTGTCTGTCAATAAGGTCGAACGCTCTGAACGCATCAACAGCCAAATGTTGAATGAAGCTCGCCATAGACTATACATTATAAGCTCGCGCTCGGACCTCCCGCCTTTTTATAACCTACCGCCACGACCCGTGTCGAGCGCGGCAACCGTTACGCAAAAATAATCCTTATGGCATGATTCAGTATTCACGCGCGACGGCGCGATGGCTTGTATTTCATGTATAAGTTTGGTGTTTCTATACCGATTACTATGATTCTTTTTTTATTCAATAGGTAATAATATTAACTTCTTTTAATTAGGGATGAGTGAGAGTATTATAAACGTAAGAGTAAACAAATGTAATCAGAAAGCTCCGAACTGCTAAGCTATCGGGAGTTACACGTGTTATTCTAAGTCAACCATAAAAGATAGACATATGCTGTTGTGGGATATTTTTTAGATAATTTTATGTAGAACATTTCCGTCATAAATGATTTCTATGTAGCTTTAACCATTAAGGCTGCACACGCGACGGAAGCTTAAAAAATGGAGCAACTTCTCCCGTTTTCCCAACATTTCCCTTCACTGCTCTGCTCCTATTGATTGTAGCGTGATGAAAAGTATACTATAACCTCCCCAGGAGTATGAAGAATAATTGTACCAAGTTTCGTTAAAATCCGTCGAGTAGTTTTTGTTTCTATAAGGAACATACAGACAGACAGACAGACAGACAGACAGACAGACAGACAGACAAAAATTTTACTGATTGCATTTTTGGCATCAGTATCGATCACTTATTACCCCCTGATAGTTATTTTGAAAATACAGGGTGTCCCGTAAATAATGGATCAAACGTAAGGGGTAGGTAGCTTACCTAATTTCCAACAACTAATTTGAATATTAAAAAAAAAACCGTTACAGTAACCAGGATATTAATTTTTTTTCGAATTTTACGATTTTGTCTTCCAGAATTAAGCTTTTTTAATGCTGTCGCTGCAAATGATGACATTTTTAGGTATGATTTT
This sequence comes from Cosmia trapezina, assembly GCA_905163495.3. Lineage (NCBI taxonomy): Eukaryota > Metazoa > Arthropoda > Insecta > Lepidoptera > Noctuidae > Cosmia > Cosmia trapezina. The sequence goes on from LR991041.1 coordinate 17,788,732, forward strand.
TATTTAACATTTCTGAATAGCTTACTAATGTTATAAGATACCATTTTTTTGAATACCGTTTTATTTGCCTTAGAAAAAAAATCTTGAGTTGAAAAGTTTTTTCTTTACGATGTTAGGACCAAAATTGAAAAAATTCTCCTGTAAAAAAAATGTATGACACCGAAAACCACCATTATTTTAAAAACTTGTACATTTAATAAGGTTTGCAAATTGGTATAAAACTTACGTCTAGTCTTTATCGTTACAAAGATATTGCTATGAATGTGATGAAGACAGAAAATAAATTAAATTGGTACTATTCCATTTTTTCATTTTCGTAATGGCTTATGCTTGAATGCTTGTAATCGAAGCAGGTAGTTAAGCGGCTAGCATATTCCGACCCGATGACGTCATCTGTCCGGAATTTGGGACCGCTACCTGTGGCGGAGTTGCACCTCAGTCAGCGTGAAGGGGATAGATAGCGCCGCTTTTGTATTTTTGGTAAATTGGTATGAAGTTGTACATTCTAGTCCTTGTCGTTACAAAGATAATTGCTATGAATCTGAGAGGTGCTCCAAATCAACGTTAATAAAAAAAATAAAAAAGTGTGTACATTTAAACTTTTTCTTTAAAATGTGTAACTGTAGCATTTCAGAGGCAATGTTCATTGAATTATTGAGGCGTATGAAAAGAATTAGGAGGCCGTACTAAAAAAAACAGTTAGTTCAAATAAATCGTTTTATTTGGTTTTTACAATAAATGTTCGAATTGCCTTCCCTCTACAAGAATGCAAAGTCTGCATCTCCTAATAAAGGAAGCTCTTATCCGACGGACAAAACGGCTTTGGTTTATTTCTGATGCAGCAGATTGGATGCGCTGTCGTAATTCTTCTTCCGACGTTATTGGATTCTTGTAGACCCTGTCTTTTAAACATCCCCAGTAAAAAAAATCTAGGGGATTTAAATCCGGAGATCGCGGAGGCCACAAAATTGGTCCTAATCGGCCGATCCATCTGTCCGGATAACTTTCATCAAGGTGCGCCCTTACTGCCGTCGCATAGTGAGCGGGGCACCCATCATTTTGCAACCACATTGCTTGCCGTACGTCTTCTGGAACGTTTTCTAATAACCTTGGCAACTCATTCCTTAAAAAATGGAGATAATATTCGGCGTTTAGAGTAGCTGGTAGTTCAAAGGGCCCTATTATTTGCCCATTGATTATTCCCGCCCATAAATTTATTTTAAATTGATGTTGGCTCCTGTCCTCTCGCATCAAATGTGGGTTTATCAGCTGCCAACTGTGCAAATTATGCAAATTTAAATATCCATCTCGGCGGCATGAAGACTCGTCACTCCATAAAATCTTGTTAAAAAACTGCGGGTCCGCCCGAATCATTCTAAGCATCCTTTGGCAAAATTCTATTCTTGGCTGGTAATCACGCGACGTCAGCGTTTGAACACGTTGCACGTGATATGGGTGCAATCGGCACCGTTGTAGCACTCGATGCACCGTCGATCTAGAAATTCCTACGCGTCGCGCTATGACGCGAACGGAGACTGACGGATCTTCCTCGATTTCTCGAAGAATGACTTCGTCATTAACTTGTCGCGGTCGTCCTTCACGGGTACCACCAACTCCGGTGCCAAGAATTCTTCCCTCAAGAAGCGCGTTATGCACTCTAATAAAGACGCGATAATCGGGATAACGAACCAGGTTCGGGTATCTTTCACGGTACAATCTTGCAGCCGCCCTGGCATTACCTCTTGCTTCTCCGTAGATAAAATGCATTTCGGCGTACTGCCGTGGCGTGTACTCATAACGAGGCATTGGGCTGAATAAGGTTTCAGCGCTACTGCACACACGTACAAGCACACACAAACGAATGTTTTCGGAGTCCGTAGGATCGCCAAGTCGTTTGTCCAATACGCAAAGAGTTCCAAATCGATAGGCAAAGCAAAGTCCAAAAACACAGCACAAGTCAAATTTTACAGAAGAAAACACCGAGCCACTGACCGGGAGCGAAAGTTGTCTGACGTAGCAACTCGAAGAGAGACTAGTTACAACTAAACTAATAAAATCAAGCAACAATGAAGCCTGTACGAGTGAAGGGCGCAGGAAAGAACAAAAGAACCTGCGCAACTTCATACCGATTTAACCGATTTACCAAAAAGCGGCGCTATCTATCCCTTTCACACTGACTGAGGTGCAACTCCGCCACAGGTAGCGGTCCCAAATTCCGGACAGATGACGTCATCGGGTCGGAATTATGCTATCCGCTTAACTACCTGCTTCGATTACAAGCATTCAAGCATAAGCCATTACGAAAAGGAAAAATGGAATAGTACCAATTTAATTTATTTTCTGTCTTCTTCATCACATTCATAGCAATATCTTTGTAACGATAAGGACTAGACGTAAGTTTTATACCAATTTGCAAACCTTATTAAATGTACAAGTTTTTAAAATAATGGTGGTCTTCGGTGTCATACATTTTTTTTACAGGAGAATTTTTTCAATTTTGGTCCTAACATCGTAAAGAAAAAACTTTTCAACTCAAGATTTTTTTTCTAAGGCAAATAAAACGGTATTCAAAAAAATGGTATCTTATAACATTAGTAAGCTATTCAGAAATGTTAAATAAAAATCATACCTAAAAATGTCATCATTTGCAGCGACAGCATTAAAAAAGCTTAATTCTGGAAGACAAAATCGTAAAATTCGAAAAAAAATTAATATCCTGGTTACTGTAACGGTTTTTTTTTAAATATTCAAATTAGTTGTTGGAAATTAGGTAAGCTACCTACCCGTTACGTTTGATCCATTATTTACGGGACACCCTGTATATATCATGTACAGAATTGACCTCTCTACAGATTTATTATAAGTATAGATTACAGGAAAAATAAAACGATGTCTCTAAATAGCACACTTTTTCAGGAATCGGAACGGAACCCTCGGTGCGCGAGTCCGACTCGCTCTTGACCGGTTTTTTTTTTCTTGTAGTGTTTTATTCTATGTAAGTACAGACGCCAGCAGGTCAAGCCACCCGAAACTGTCAAATTTTCCCAATCAACCTTGAACCTAATGAATGTTTTAGCGATAAAGATGAAAATCTATTAAAGAAATTTGACAGATTGTAGTAGCTTGAAGTGCTGGGCTGGCGTGTACATAAGTCATATAGTTGTATTTTCGTTGGAATAAAGTCACTAAGTTTAAACGTAATTAAAAAGTTCTTCAAGAATTTGGTATTTTATTCTCTAGGGGTTCTTTTTACCATTTTAGTAAGGAACCCTAAAGATCAGCTGTTCCCTACATTTATGTTTGCATGACTCTTCAAACTTTAGGGAACAGCAGATTTTTTTCACAGGGTATACGTATTATTCGGGTCGGCACATTAGCCGAGGTGGTTTCCTCGAACAAATATTATTCGGTAGGTACTATTGCCGCCCGGCTGCGGCTGTGTTAAATCATGCCGACCCGAACAAGCTCGATTGGTAAAAAGTTGCACGGCATCCTTGCAGCAACATCACTTTGTGTTGCTGGGTGTGGCTGGCACTGGCTTGGCCACCATCAGGGATTTTACTTTTGATAACACAAACATTTAGTCATTAATTAGTCGAAATTTGTCGCCAAATATCAGAATTTGTCGGTCACTGGTTCAAAAGTTATAAGGGGTCATTGGTGGCCGATCTGGAGAGAGTCTCCCCAGCTTGGCCACCTTTATAACTCAAAAACTAGGGCACCTAGCGAAGATCTGTTTTCTCCCAGATTTAGTCGCTAATTAGTCGAAATTAGGCGCCAAGTCACAGATTTAGTCGAGTCTTAGTTTAGAAGATATAATGAGTTAAATTTTTAAGTATAGACCAAGAGCTAGATCAAAGATTTTATCGTAAACTCTTCAATCTAGCTCTTGAACTATACTTAAAAATTGAACTCATTATATCTTCTAAACTAAGACCCGACTAAATCTGTGACTTGGCGACTAATTTCGACTAATTAGCGACTAAATCTAGGAGAAAACAGATCTTCGCTAGATGCCCTAGTTTTTGAGATATAAAGGTGGCCAAGCTGGGGAGACTCTCCAGATCGGCCACCGGATCGGTTCAAAAGTTATAAGGGGTCATTACCCCTTATAACTTTTGAACCAGTGACCGACAAATTCAGATATTTGGCGACAAATTTCGACTAATTAACGACTAAATCTTTGTTATCAAAAGTAAAATTCCTGATGGTGGCTAAGCCAGTGTCAGCCACACTGTTGCTGGAAACATGTTTCACTCGCCCACAACCTTTTAAACCTCAATATCTTCTAAACCAAAACTATCCCTTCGCAACTTTTCGTCAAGTCACAGATTTAGTCGGGTCTTAGTTTAGAAGATTTAATGAGTTCAATTTTTGACCGCTGGTGTCGCATAATTATATATGCGACACATATTTCAGTGCCCCTACCGGTCGTGTCGTATTTCTGCGACAGAGAACATGCATGACTTTTCGTTCTATATTCGTCCTACTATCTGTAATTTGTTGTAGGTATTATTTTATCGATTTGTAGCCCGCGCGCTCGGAGCACGGCAATTGAGATATTTAGCCAACGGTCAAAATGTTAAGTATATTCCAAGTGCTAGATCAAAGATTTTATCGTAAACTCTTCGATGTAGTTCTTGGACTATACTAAAAAATTGAACTCATTATATCTAAGACCCGACTAAATCAGTGACTTGCCCAAAAGTTGCGACTAAATTTCGGAGAAAACAGGTCTTCAGCAGGGCTAACATGGCAAGCACGAGAAAACGAGATATCACGATTTATCGAAATTTGTCGTCGATTCTGACGTTATTATAATCCCTAACATGAGCGTTAAGCTCGAGTAAATTCGAAAAAGGCACTTTGACACTTCTCTATCTCGAGACGAGAGACCGATGTAGCAAGGTATTAAAAACAAATCATTTATATCATAGCAACATCGGCTTGTAGTTCCGTTTTATTTCACTCATTTTTCATTTTTTTGCATGGAATTGGTATGTACTATAATGATTTTACGTGCACCTCTTTTAATACCTTTATTTTTTATATTTGTTTAGTTTTTCATAAATGTTTTTCATTGGTGCCGAATTTAAATACAAAATGACGGAAATGAAAATTAGTGGCAAATAATATACATACCTACTCACTTGATAACTTAACATAATCAGCCTATAATGTAGGTACTGCTCTAGTCATGCCGGTTTCCTCACGATGTTTTCCTTCACCGTTTTGAGAGCAGTGGTGATGATATAATTTACACAAAGTAAAGCGCCTGTCGGGGTTCGAACCTATGACCTACAACTCGTAAGTCAGGGCCGTTACCACTGGGCCTCCACTGCTACACTACACTCACTAGAGAATCACCACAAATGACAATGAACTAGAGATTTTAGTAATTATGTTGCGAAGGTTTGTTATTGCACTGTCATAACTCCCTCGATTTTGTTAATCACCATAATTGGCAAAGTGACTGGTTATTACCTACTGAAAGGGATGCTCATCTACGTTATAGTGTACCCCTCCGTCACAGTTTCTCTCGCGGCCGCCGAAAAGAACATCATTCCAATATAAATATAGTTTAAAACTAAGTATTTTCATTAATAATCATCATCATATCATTCTCCTGCCCTTAACCCAAAAAAACTTGGGGTTGGCACAACAATTTTCATTAGTAATATAATCACACTATATATAATACTATAAAGGCGAAAGTTTGTGAGTGCGTGTGTGCGTGTATTTGTATGTTGTTAGTAGGCACACACATAGGCTAGGTACTTTTTATCCCGGTCTACGCGGGTGCAACCGCGGGGCGCAGCTAGTGTAAAATAAAATTATGACTAAAGTACGTGAAATTATGAGACTTTAGTTCATTTTAGTTTTTTTTTTTGTATCATAATTTTGTCTACTCGTCTCGTCGTCAAAATCGAGGACGACTAAACGAGAGACGAATCGGGGATTTTCTCGTGTTTATTGTCAAAATTCTGTCAAAAGTCGAGTTATCTGAGGTGCCATGTTAGGGTTTGTCTTTCTCGACAACAAGTTTGACAGAACATTGTATGGCAGCGCTGTCAGAAAACGAGAAAAGCTTTGAACTGTCATAAAATTACTCGCGCGAGAGTGAGTAATTGTCGCGTGTGTTCATGTTAGGCCTGCTGGTGGCCTAGTTTTCGAGATATAAATGTGGCCAAGCTGTGGAGATGCTCTTTATATCGGCCACCTACGAACCTTTATCTTTAGATCCAGTGTCCGACAAATTCTAATATTTGGCGGCAAATTTCGACCAATTAGCGACTAATTTTTGTGTTATCAAAATTAAAATCCCTGAAAAAAAGTTCGAGCATTTTGCTGCTGTCTGCGATAAGGAAACAAACAATTTAAACTTTCTATATTTTTATTTCCATTGAAAACAACAGTATCCTAATTCACTTTTATTAGCTGAATACAGAATCTAGCTGGAGTGAACAGGAAAACTTAATTTGGAATGTAACGGGTCGTTACTGGGCTATTGTTTTATTTACATAAATATCTGTCACATCACAAACGGTGAAGTTCAAGCAATATCACATAGATAGCAACATCTTGATTTACAACAGATTTTGATTATTACATAATTATAAATTGAACATTGAACACAATGTCAACAATTTGTGCACAACTTTAGTGTTAACAACTTTTTTTCAGCTTTAAATATTGTTTATACTGTGTCCGAAGCACCAAAAAAGACAAATAAATGGCATCTATTCAAAAATATAATAATTTAACTGCTCAAGTACATTCTAGAATATTAACGATGAAAATATATACACAAGTCGATCGTTCTCAGCATTATGATGGCTGTTACTTATGATTTAAACGCGTTTATATAATTTTGCACATGATCATAATACATGTATGTAATACATTATAATAAACTATTAACAACTTACTATTAAACAGTATTTTATCTTACAAGTATATCATGGTCGGAGTGCTAACTCGGGGTTACATTCGTTACACGTTTGTGGCACAATAATCATGTGGAGCTACGCTTACACGGGCACTTTTCTCAGCAATTATTGCCTGACAACAGTTGCTGGAGGCATTGGAGCAAATTAGTTTTTTTTTACCTCTAATTACTCCATATAATAATTTAGAATGAACCATATCGCTCAACAATATGGTGGCATTACAGCAAATAGCTTGATGCTATGATGTCACATTTGACCAATATTACCCAAAATTTACCAAAGTAGCCAATTTAAGGCTTGATGTGGTTGTTCCTGACCAATATTGCCCAGATTTGCCAAAAAAATTGCCCAAAGTTGCTTGTATAAGCGCTTGTAATCGTGCAGCTAGTACTGTCGACCACGGTACGGCATCGCTTAGTGACGGGAGTCTCGTGGGTAGAACTCTGCGAGGATGGATGCGGGGATACGCTTCAACATCTCCTTGGGGAAGATACGCAACAGCTGCCAGCCGATGTCCAGGGATTCGAACACTGTGCGGTTCTCGTAGTTACCCTGCAGATGATAAACATTTATGTGTAAAATATAACATAACACATAACATCACGCCTGTAAAACTCGTAGGTTTAGGCAGAGGTTACCTATAGTAGTTATAGTACACCTACATTTCGACAGTTAGAGCCTGTCCACATGTCCACGTCACGACGTCATCAACGTAAATTAAACGCACGTCGCAGGTAAATTTCAATATAAATAAACTATAAAAATAATTTAAAATATTTTTTTGAAAAAAATTTTTACCTCTTATCGTAGAACGAACCACGAATGAAGTCGGTTGTTTATATTTTAGTTAATTGCCAACTAAGTGCTCCAATATCGCTATTAAAATATTTACAGAATTAATTCGTGACGTGCATTTTTACGATACGATGACGAAAATTTGCACGACGACGTCGTGACGTGGACATGTGGACAGGCTCTTATGGGTCGAGCCTATGCCATCCACCGGACACAAATCCAGGGGGCCTACTCCCTAAGCACGAAGCCCGTAGTTTCGGCCTTCGTTACGGGCGTTTCCTACTCCGTATCACCTACGGATGGATGATTGGTTCGGGGTCCGAACGAAGTATGAATGACAACATGATTTGCCAGTTGTCCCTACTCCCGATGTGTATTTGCCCGTCCGAAAAATTTAAGTTTTACACTTGTTTTGATGGATCGTAATGTCAGACGGACGGATAAACGGACGGACGGAAAGACGGACGGACTTAGGGAGTAGGCCCCCAGATTCCGGCCTGCTACTGAGAAATTCCTGATGGAAAAACCCAACAACACTTTGCCTGAGCATTATAATACCAGCCTTTTCTTGCCCCTCTGCAGGGCGAAGGACTCTTCTCATACAGAGAAGGCACGGGCATTGATCACCACGCTTGCGCAAGACGGGTTGGCGATTTCAGACTTATATTAACTGTAAGTCCAGGTTAGGTAATACGAGCTGGTATCCAATGTAACTTCACGAGTCACGACAATGCGCGTATTTTGCGTATGGGATAAGTCCAGGCTCCTTAACGATGTTTTCCTTTTCCGATGTCCGTAGTGTCCAATAAACTCGGAAACTACATAATGAATTGAAAAAGTCATAAGGATTTGAACCGAACGAGGTTGTGCCTCGTGCATGAGTCGAGGCCTTAAACACTTCTTTAAACACTTAGCGTGTAAATAGCAATTTATATCTAGTCAGCGCAGAATTTGGCCGCGAGCTTGGCACCTTCAGTAGCGTCCCTCAGCTCCTGTGCAGACAGCAGTACTCGCTGGACACGACACTAAGTGCCCCATTGAGCAGGTTCTTTGCTTCGGCCTACCTGAGTCTGGGGTTTATTTAAAAACTTCCAGGTATGCCAAGGCAACTCATGTTCAGGCACAGATTAATACAGATGGGACACTCCGCAGTTTAGTTATGAAGCTTCAAGTACACGGCGGGCCCCGTCCGCGGGGCTAATTCAGTAGAAATGCCGCGCGCCGAAGGTATAAGAGTTACGCGATAGAAAAAGAGGCAATATGTAGGTGAATATAACTAGGTAATTAGCGTTCTGTAAACTGAATTGCACTTTATTGTGTTGTAGCAAGCCCCTTTTTATTTAAATGATTTTGCGGAGTGTCCCATCTGTATTAATCTGTGGTTCAAGGGACAATAATATATTGGACATACCTGCGAGATGAAGTTCTTCTCGAACTTGACGAGGAACTCAAGGTACAGCAGATCGTCTGGAGTCAGCGCTTCCTCTCCTACGACGGCCTTCATCGCCTGCACGTCCTTACCGATGGCGTAGCAAGCGTACTGGAAGGGAAACAGCACGTTAGATAGATAGATCACGCGAAACAGCACGTTAGTATTAAAACAACAAATATCATGCACAAGACCTCAGGCAGCCGTCATCCATGCATTCTGTACATGAAACTAACACAATGCAAAAATAATTGCTGGTAAACCACTTTTACTTTTGTGACAGCGCGTAATGTAACGCATGGGGCATGTAATACTATGTTAAGTTATAACATTTAAAACTTGTTTGTAGGTCATCTCTTAGCTACCATGGCTTATTTGAATTTAATTTAATTTTTGAATTGTTTTTTCAATATTTTTATAACGGACGCATAGCTGTGGAGTTTCATGCCCGTTCTTCTCCATAGGTACCTACAACACTTTGGAATGGGCAACTAGCTTCATCTTTCTGAGTGACCAACCCATTGACAATTCAAAAGTGCCTGTAATTGGTTTATTTTAAAATAAATGCTTTGAGTTTTAATTTGTTCTTGTAAAAAAAACGTCCAGAAAGCTGCAACTTTGACAATATCTCCATAACCAGAATGTTTTCAGGTCCAGTACAAAAAAATTATCACAATGACAGAAAGATAAAGTAGGTTTAAGAGTCTTTTTACACCCGTTATGTATTCCTTGTATAGGTGCCACTCATTTTTTTTTTAAATAATTTCACTACACCATTGTGTAGCCGTGCACAGAATACACCTTCTTTCCAATTTTCGTGGATATGGCTGCGTGACTGTCGGACAAACTTACCAGCTGGTTGGAGACATCAGAGTGGTCCTTGCGGGTCATGCCCTCTCCGATGGCAGACTTCATGAGACGCGACAACGACGGCAGCACGTTGACTGGTGGGTAGATCTGTCTGTTGTGGAGCTGACGGTCTACGTAGATCTGTAGAGATGATGAGACACGGTTTAAAAACATTTATATTTTCTTTGTTTTTCAATGCAGGAAAATGTCTTTCGATTAACCCCTCAAGTGTCGAATGCACCCCATGTGTGCATAAGGAAAACCCTTTACTTATTAGGTATATAAGCTTATATCACACATATATAAACATTAAAAAAACATCATCCGATGGAAAACCATGATGATTGGTTTTCTATTGAATGATGTTTTTTTTATTTTAAATTATTTACATTAGTTGTGAACCTATAGAGTTCGCAACTAACCCGCCCTCCCCCCGCGTGTCAAATACACCCCATGTGTGCAAAAGGACAAAACTTTAAATAATAGGTATATTATATATAAACGTAAACAAACATCATACGATAGAAAACATATCCTGAAATCATGTAACACCTTTTTATACCATGTTTTATGCAAATATAAATAAATAAATATCATCATCAGTAGTAAGATACCTATGGGGTTCGCAACTAACCCCCAACCCTCCCACTCGCTGGTGTTTTGGGTCCAAAATTAGCCCTAACTCAGACACGGGGTTAAATAAATTTCTTCAAAAATTCTATTATTTATTCTGTAAATAGGATATCTTCTCCGAGCTGACTCAGATGCTAGAAGATCTTAGCACGGCAAGCCTAGAGGTTGGACTTCAAATGAATATGTCAAAGACCAAGTTGATGACGAACAGCATGCATCGCTGGAACTTGGTCAAATAGTCTCTTTCCAGGCAAAACAATTTTTTTTTTTTTTTTTTTTGAGGGTGGGAAATCATCAAATAACTTCTCCCGCTCTGGGTGGAGCGGAAGGGCGTGTCAGACTTTTACTGACTAAAACCCACCCGTGTTCCTTCAGTTGCCTATGCCAGGGCCGCGGTAACCCCTTCGGACAATCCGCGACCCCAGCGGCGCACCAAGAATGCCTGGAAGAGCTATTGGGCCATGAAAGATCTAATGAAGGGCGATCTTCCTCTATCCCTCAAGAGAAGACTCATCGACATGTGTATTCTTCCCATCCTCACGTATGGTTCTCAAACATGGTCTTTGACAATTCAACAGAGGTCCACGCTCGGAGTTTGCCAGAGAGCTATGGAACGGAGTATTCTGAGTATCAAACTTGTGGACCGGGTTAAGAATACAACAATCCGTTCCATCACTAAAATAACTGACGTCACTCGGAAAGCTGCCATGCTTAGATGGAATTGGGATGGACACATCTGCCGCATGTCAGACGATCAATGGGCCAAACTTACGACCCAGTGGGTCCCGCTTAGTGGCAAACGACATCGCGGCAGGCCCAGATGGAGATGGCAGTATAAGCTGGACTCCTTTAATCACTGTTGCCCAAGTCATGTTTAAAACAAAAAAATCTTGTTGGAGTCGACATTTCCTATCTGACTAATCCCTGAAAAGAAATAGCGAAACAAACTCAAGGGTCAAGGTTCATTTTAAAGTCCAGACATCATCCGGACTGGCCTTCTACTTACTACCTCCTACTTTTATTTTAGAAAAAGACCTAGGGTTCCGCGTAAAAACATTAAAACCCATGAATGTGTGAACAAATAGCGCGGGCAGGCAATGCAACGCGGCGGGGCGGGATGTGGCTGTTATTTTAGGATATTATATTTTAAAACTATCTCTCACCTGTCCCTCAGTAATATAACCCGTCAAGTCAGGAATGGGATGGGTGATGTCGTCGTTGGGCATAGTCAGAATGGGGATCTGAGTGATGGATCCGTTCCTGCCTTCCACACGCCCAGCGCGCTCGTAGATGGTGGCCAAATCGGTGTACATGTAACCTGCGGAGAAATGCATTTTGTTAGAATTTATGCATACAAAAATTATATTGAACAGAGTCGAATTTATTCTATTCTAAAAAATAAATAAATTATCTAGTGAACTATGGCGTAATATGGCTTTACAGAAATATAATCATTGGAATCAGCAATACAACTCCATAAGATAGAATTGACCTCTAATCTAGCGATTTCATAAAATCATGAGGTTTGAGGTCAATTCTAAGTTATGGAGTCGGTCGGGGTTCGGAACTAATCCCACGAGAACATACTACTGGGATGAAAAGTATCCTATGTACCCAGGTCATGGTCTATCCATGTAATTGACAGACAGTTATTTTAATATACAGGGTCAAATTAAATTATCTAGTGAAACTCCGCACACGTGATGGGACAAACGTGAAGTATGAGTGTGTATGTCAACTCATACTTCACGTTTGTAACAAAACTACCAGCTGTTGTTGATCCCAAAAAAATATCAACACATACGGACCCTAAATGATATACGGGATACACGGGACCCTATTATTAAGACTCCACTGTCCATCCGCCTGTCATAGGCTGTATCTCATGAACTGTGATAGTTAGACAGTTGAAATTTTAACAGATGATGTATTTCTGTTGCCGCTATAACAACAAATACTAAAAAACAGAATAAAATAAATATTTAAGGGGCTCCCTAGTGGTATGGAACCCTTCGTGCGCGAGTCCGACTCGCACTTGGCCGGTTTTTGATTTTGTCGTATGAGACATTGATACACATCACGTCTGCGGAGCTTCTCTCTGTCTGTCAATTACAGGGATAGACCATGACCTGGGTTAGGACAAATGATACTTTTCATCCCAGAGTAGTACATTCTCGTGGGAATATTTCCACTACCAGTGGGGCGAACCCGCGGGCAGGGAGTTTTCAAAGACATGTTAGATTTGATATTTCTTGATGAAATTGGAAAATAAAAAGAGAAGTCCTGACTGACTGACTGATTGACTTAAGAAGAATAAACATTTTAAGAATGCAAAGCATTATAATAAATAAACATACTTTTGTGTAAAAAAGTAATGATTTGACTACCCACTTGTTACAGCATGCAAACATATGCATAATACATGCATATTTGTTAATTATGCATTATGCTTATTTGTTTTCATTTTCTTTTTTCTTTCTTTATTTAAATACCCACTTTTTACTGCGTGCAGATCGTCCCAACAAAAGCTAAGCCATATAAATGTTAAGAGACAAACCTGGGAAACCACGACGTCCGGGTACCTCCTCACGGGCGGCAGACACCTCACGCAGAGCCTCCGCGTACGAGGACATGTCGGTCAGGATGACCAGCACGTGTTTCTGTGCAAACATAACATATCATCATCCCTGTATTCCTTTAAGGGGTCAGCACAAGTGCATGGTACGGTAGGCTGCACATCAATGGTTTAAAAACTAGTATATGGAGGCGGGCACTATAATCTTTCCATCATTTATTATACTTTAGCATCCATGAAGTATTGTATTTTATCGTCTATAGTTGCCTGTCAATAAATAAGGAACTTCATAGCGTCCATGAAGTGTTGCATTTTTTCGTCTATGGTTGCCTGTCAATAAATAAGGAACTTCACAGCTTCTCAACAGTAGCGCTTGCTACCAAATCCGAAGAAACATTTCAGATGACTATACTACATAAATACTACTTTGAAAACCCCAAATTGCAAATAGGGATGACGACTAAAACTTTTTGGCCGTCATGAAGATTATTAAAAAATATTGGACACGTATTTTACGTTACTCCTTGTTAGAATTTATACGTAGTTTGTTATAGTTGTGACGTTGCGAGCCCCCACCACTCCCCAACTTTAATGCGTTTTATCTAACTCATTTTTTATTAATATCAATCTGCCTAGCTTTTTCCCAACTATGTTGGCGTCGGCTTCCAGTCTAACTGGATGCAGCTGAATACCAGTTTTTACATGGAACAACTGCCTATCAGACCTCCACAACTCATGGGTAATACGATACCCCTTGGTAAGACTGGTTGTCAGACTTTCGGGCTTCTAACGACCCGTTACGACAGTCAAAGATCCACGTTTTATTAATATAAATAAATACGTGTCTAATATTTTTTTATTACCTTACTGACGGGCTAAATAGCATTTCTTTTTTTTTTACCTATATCAGAAAGGTTTAGGTGGTGAAATAAAGGTAAACAATCTTAACTTTTTACACAAATGCATAATAAACAAATAAACTATTGCTTAAATTAATGGTTAAATTGATTTAGTAATCATTATTGTTGTATTTACATTGGTTTTTAGTTGCATCTTATTTTTAAACCGAGGTTTTAAAATAAAATAAGATAAAAGACACATCAAGATTGTTTACCTTTTTTTCACTAACTAAACCTTCCTAGTATAGGCGTCATCCTTATTGTAGCTTAGTAACATAGAATTGAATATATGTATAATAGAGAATTGAATATATGTATAATAGATATCTTACCTCGCACTGATAAGCCAAGAATTCGGCAGCAGTCAAAGCCAGACGGGGAGTAATAATTCTCTCAATGGTAGGGTCGTTAGCCAAGTTCAAGAACAGGCACACGTTCTCCATGGAACCGTTCTCTTCGAAGTCCTGTTTGAAGAACCGAGCGGTTTCCATGTTCACACCCATGGCGGCGAATACAATGGCGAAGTTGTCCTCGTGGTCATCCAATACGGATTTTCCGGTTTGCTGGTAGAGAAAACATGGTTGTGATAAATTGAGGAACTTAGGTAATTTGTAGAGTTCGACCGAATTTCGTTTCGGTCATTTTCGGCAGAAATATCCATTTTCGGTCATTTTCAGCCGAAAAAAATCAATTAATTTTGTCAGAGAAATCCATCGTCACAACAAATAAAAGCGCAATTACTGAGAAAATGCAAAAAGAATTGATTTAAGAGTTCATTTTCGTGTGATTTAAGTTTAAACAGTTTAATTCAATTATTAAATGATTGACATAAGCTATCAACAAACAAAAAACAATTAATCGTTCTATAATGCATGAGCTCTTATTTGTGCTGGTTTTTTTTTTAATTTAATTAATATTATTAATACATTGTAATAAATAATATATTATTAATGTTGACAAAAATATTTGCACACCATAATTTATTGGTAGAATGTAAAGGGGCCATTATAGTTTTAAGATCTACACTGTAAACCTACATTCTAGCAAATAAATTAATATGAATATGAAAAAAAAAATATTTCGAGAAGAAAGATGCATAATAAAGATTTTTTTTTTCAATACCTTGACAAGACCGGCCTGCCTACAGATCTGGGCGGCAATTTCGTTGTGGGGCAAACCAGCGGCTGAGAAGATGGGAATCTTCTGACCACGGGCGATGGAGTTCATCACGTCGATAGCGGAGATACCTGGAAACAAACAACACATTATTTTATACAGGGTCAAATCAAATTAGCTAACGAAAGTGATATCTAAATGGCAAAAAAAAAAAACAAAAAAAGAAATTAATTTGATGATTTTCTCGTTTCTGATTTTTCGTCGTCGATAATGTATTTTTTTAAAAATACGTTACTTTAATATAGTAATAACAACTTTGTGGAAGGCAGTCTTCAGAGAAAAATACATAATATAAATAAGTAGTTTATTCATCTATCCACAAAAAGTGGGAAATTTAATTTAGGGCCAAAAATATAGGGACGTCCCGCCAAAATCGGGACCTCTGGCAACACTGCAATTTGCTTCTCTGGTGCCGAGCACTTTCTTTTTCTTACTGTCCTTAAAATGCAACAAAATAAAACGCTTACCAGTCTGGATCATCTCCTCAGGGTAGATACGAGACCAGGGGTTGATGGGCTGTCCCTGGATGTCCAAGAAGGCTTCAGCCAGGATGGGGGGTCCCTTGTCAATGGGCTTGCCGGAACCGTTGAATACACGTCCTGGTGATAAAAATGTCATTTATTTAGTTTTACACATAACAACACACCTGTAGTCCTCGAAGGGTTAGGTAGGCGTGTACTATTGAAGACAAAAGTGCATGGAGAGCCTAAGGTCGACTTTTGACTGTGAGGTTTTGCATTACGTTTCATTACTTTTCAAGAGACGACTAGATGGCGCTGTTCAAACATGTAAACAACACTGCAAAGCTTAAAACCTTATTATGCAGAGGCACATAATAAGGTTTTTAATACCTAAAACAATTACTAAGAAATAATAATACTAAGAAATATGAAACCCTATTCAAACGATTTTGTTTTGGAATTCTCCATGCACTTCTGTCTTCGTTAGTACCTATAGTTATATTTATGTCCCACATAACAGGGAGTGAGCCTGTAGCCATCAATCAGGTAGAAATCCAGACCCCGGGCGTGTATATAGAAATGCTACTTCAGTACGTCCCCTCAGGCGGAGACGATAGAGTCATTTCCAGGCGTTAAGCACACGTAAATGCTAATTACGCGTAAATATTACTAAATACTAGCATTTACGTGTGGTTAACACCTGAAAATGCGCTAACTCTAGGTATTCGTCTCCGCCTGAGGGGACGTACTGAATTAGCATTTCTATGTACGCACCCCGGGCTGCTACTGGGAAATTGTTATTGGGTCAAGTAGATGTTGAAATTTGTAGAGGACAGTTGATAATTTTTTCGCGATTGCGATGTTGGTCCCATGGAGAAAATTGTTCAGTTTGATGGTCGGTACACCCTTGACCACACCTTTCGGATAGATGCTCATTCACCCGACTGCGGCGAAACCCCGAAGGTAGGGTAATGTATTATGTTGTTAAAAAAACTAAATAACTAGTGTGCAAGGTTCGTAGTATGTGGCGAGAGAGAAAAAAGCGCAAGTTTTAAATAGTTATTTAGTTATTATAAAATCTAACATGGAGAATAGATCCTACTAAAATACTATAAATGGGAAACTTTGTGAAGATGTTTGGATGTTTGTTACTCAATCACGCAAAAACGGCTGAACGGATTTGGATGAAATTTGGCACACAGTTTAAAACCCAGATTAACACATAGGATACTTTTTATCCCGGTAGTAGGTTCCCGTGGGATCATTTCCGACATCCACACGGGCGAAGCCGCGGGCAACGGCTAGTATTTAATAAAATTATCACATACGAGGAGGTACGTAGCGGCGACGACGTTACGTAACAAAGCAAACAGCTTGATAGTAATCACCTGATAACGTGTGATCATTTGTTTTAAGTGTTTTGTGAGTCTGTACTTATTATAAATTAGTCACTCTTCTTGTCTGACTGTGTGACCGCTTTTTGTTCTTGTAAACTCGACGCACTTTCAGCGCCATTAATTTTATTAGCACTGTCGTCTTTCTCTCGGCACGGCGATTCCATGCCCTGTCTGTCTGTGTGCTTATCACACAAACAAAGATTATCCTAGCAGTAGCAGATCTACTTACCCAACATATCTTCAGACACGGGTGTACGCAGGATATCGCCGGTGAACTCGCAGAGAGTGTTCTTGGCGTCGATACCTGATGTGCCCTCAAACACTTGGACAACGGCCTTGGTGCCGCTGACCTCGAGCACCTGGGGAGACAAACAGTAAAAATATTGTAATATTTGGAGTGAAAAAGAGAAGTGTTTGTTTTCCTTAATTACCCGACTGCGCGACAGCAAAGATCTTTGCAGCTTTGTATGTGAGATTATACTCTTGAAGGCTGTATAGATTTTAATACATCGCCTGTTTGTGCGAAAAACGTGACATTTCGGAAATGGCGTTTTTTATTAATATTCGATAATTTAACATTCGAATCTTTTTGTGTATTTTTTAAAAGTTTATTAATATATACTTGTCATAATTTTTTTAAATTTTATGTATTGCTTCCTGTAAAATTGCATTTTTCGAGATAGCACGTTTTTCTCGCAAATATGCGACATGAGGTGTCTATAGACTCGTCTAGGTCGTGCGATGGTTGTGATGTCCGCCACCAACTGCTTCTTTTTAGTAGGGTTTTTTTTTTATTAAGTACCTTTTTTGTGTCCTTTATTTTGTTTTTTTTTTTTTTTCAAAAACCGCATTTGTAAAGTTAGCAAAGGCTCCAACATACCTGACCGGAGCGGAGGGTGCCATCAGCGAGCCTCAGCTGTACGATCTCCGAGAACTTGGGGAACTTCACCTCGTCCAAGATGACCAGCGGACCGTTCACACCAGACACCGTCTTGTAGGCTAGACAAGTAATAATAATTTTAGTCATGGGAGTACATTTTTGTAATCTACAGGGTGGAATGTATGCGGCCTTATTACAAAACGAGTTTGTTTCTAAATCCAGGTTTAATCCATCGAGTCAGTTTTGAATTTAGAACTCTATTACAAAAAAGTTTATATTACATACATTAGGGTGAGAATACACATGCCTATAGCTGGTACAAAACTATGCAAGTAGCTGGCATGCCGTTGTGACATTCACCAATCAGGAGATATTATGGCACACGGCATACCAGCTGCATAGTAGTGTATTCTCGCCCTTTAGTACAAAAACAGATGGCAAACCAGAGTCTAAGTTGTCAATTTTGCATTATGAACTTTACCATGGTCTGAATAAAGTTTATAATACAATTGCGAGCAAGGTTTGAGCTTGGGCTAAAGTGTTAGAACTCGCTTTGTAAATGGAGTGAATTACACTGCATTTATGATCATTGATAGGACACAACACAAAAAAAAAAAACATGCTTTTTAAAAAAACAGTTCTACATTAATTAGATGTTTCTAATTTTATAAAAAAAGAAACAATTACCAAAGAATAAACTCTAAAATAAACAGGATTAGTAGGTACCCTAACCTATGAGATAATATATTGTGTCATATTTATCTTCCTAAAATGAGTATAGCGTTAGTCCTTTGTTGGGCGATCGCCAGTTAAGAGTTAAGATGACCTACTTTCTTAAGTCGATAATAGTAGTTGAAAGTATGCTCTATTTCCTGCTACTATACTACGTCTTGACTAGACTACGCCTTTGTTACAATACGTTTCAAATAAGAATAGGATCAATTTAGCGCCATGTTGTGACGTCATAGCTGTCAAACCGAATATATTGGGTAGGGTTAGCAAAACAATATATTTTTAAATAACATTTATTTACGAATCATGAACGACGAATTTGAAAAAAATGAAAAAAATTGTTGCCAACAATGAAAATATGAAAGAGAGTAGTATAATTTTTAAAAAACTAATTATGAATAATTTTTTTACGTCTTTTTTGATTTAACTAAGACTCGGTTAAACAAAAAAAAAACGTTATTGATACGCAAATAAGTTTTCTTTGCAAACCGTACTTTTCAATCAACATTTGACAGATAGAGGTCATTGACGTTCCTATTTTTATCGCATTGTACTAAAAAAAATCGCTATTAAGCCTAAGTACGCACAGGTGTTTTTGTAACACGACTTTTTTTACCGGGCACTCGATTTCCAACTCTCAGTGTTGAGCAGAGCGTTGAGAATCTAATAGAACGCATCCATGCGCGTTTAAAAAGCGCACTGCTGTATTCTCAACGGTAAAAAAAAATGTCGCGTTAAAAAATGCACGAACGTGGACTAATAATAATTTCTAAGAAAAATAAAATCTAATGTAATCTCATCTACTAATCAAAGTATGCAATCTGAAACTACAAAAAAAAAAAAACTACTTTGAACAACTTTGTACATATCTTAATTTCCTTTTGATGTCTAGTGATGACTGATGTGGTGAAAGTTATGTGAAAAGCCAAGCAGCCAGCATTCCCTATAGAGTATTTAAAACCACCTCTTTGGAGAATGTTGGCTGATAACTGTACACTGGTCTTTTGATGAAGATGATCATATGGAGCTGGAATTAATGACATAATGATGTGTGCACATGGCCCTAATGTCTCTCTTAATAATACCAGTCTATTACTGTCCCACTATATGGAGAGGACCTCAGGGGCACAGATGCAGAGGGAGACCAAAGGCAAGGTGTAAGGACGAGATAGAGACCATTGGAACCCGAAATTGGTCCATCCTCGCAATCGCGAATCGCGACGAGTGGCAAGCTCTGGAGGAGGCCTTCACCCGAAGAGGGGTCCAGTTGGCATGTATATTGGACTAACAATATCCACACCCATTTCTATATGAAATTATGAATGTAAATGCCAATGGAATAATAAAGGCATTTTTATTTTTTTATTTATATTTAGTTATTTATTACTGTCCCACTGCTGGGCAAAAGCCTATTCTCACACAGAGAAAGCACAAGCGTTGATCACCACGCTTGCGCAAGACGGGTTGGGTTGTTGACAGTAAAATTAAATATTGAGATTGACATGATTCCTTTTGACTTTCCATGCTGAACATGGCAATTATGAATTTTTTGTCATAAAATATGTACATATTACAGTTTATGAATTTTAAAGAGCAACTATGTGTGCATATTGTTAATTGCAGGATGTGCGGCAGTTGGATTGTTTCATCTGCTGTACATATAAACTAACAGTGGTATGAAAGTGAGATTTAAGGCGGAAATTACATAATGGATAGTTTTGTTTTCATGCTATCCTTTATTCTCTTTATTTCTTCTCTTTCTTTCTATAAAATAGTATAAGAAACAGAGTCAGCAACAACTATCTTATCAATGACATCAGTTCTGTTGAAGTTGATTGATTTTAAACAGCTGACTGAATACATTGTTCCTTATGTTCAATATTTGCCATTGCAACTAGAGATATGAGAAATATTCTGCAGGTAACAATAAGTAGCATCACTGTAACATACCATGTTATGTATGCTAAACTCCGATTTTTAATTTGCTAGACCAAAATGACAGCTGCAATCAAACTTTTTTGTCATGCAAAGGCCTCTCCCCATCCAGAGAATGCACAAGCATTGATGACCACGCTTGTGCAAGACGGGTTGGCGATTTCAGACTTATATTAACTAAAGTCTAGGTTTCCTCACGATGTTTTCCTTCACCAATGTCAGTAATGTCCAAGATAAACTAAGAAAGTACATATGAAATTGAAAAAGTCACATTGTTACTTGGCCGGATTTGGAGAGACAAGGCCTTAACCACTGGCCCATCACAACAGATAGACAGAAAGAAGAACTATGCGTAAAATGCAAAACATACAAACGAAGACTGAGCAAGCACAGCAATGTCTTAGCCCAGAGCCTTCTAAACGGACAAGGGGTTATAATCCGCCTAAAGAGATGGCAAAATACGCGCATTGTCGTGGAGTTGCGGATACCAGCTCGTATTACCTATGGCGATAGAGATGGCAAATCCTGAACTTGGATCAGAGACAGTGAGAATTTTGAGTTAACTTAGTACTAAATCACATAATGTGAATGTTAAATGGAATATCACTTAAGCAATCTCACATGAAGACCCCATCTGATTATGGTTAGAAAGGCGATCTCAAATAAAAGGAGAACATAAAAAAGTGTCATGATAAACTGGTACTTACTATGAATTTATTGATTTTGGACCAACTCTTTAACAAGATTTAGGAGAAAAAACAGTTTTTTTCTTTATTGTAGTTCTGAAAGACTTAATGAGGGATTGGCAATGAGATTTTTTCCATAAACAAGATCAGCTGATCACTTTTTTTTTCTAGTGTAGTGAAATAGCTGCCAATGATGTCACTACAGAGGATTGATATTGCATTAGCATCATTTAGTAAAAGGATGACATGAACCTATTGTATGTACTCAATAGAATATAGTAGTCTAGTATATCTTATTCCTTATATTCATTGATATTCCAAAGAATTGCTATGGGTATAAGATTCTGCAAGTATTTTGGTCTGGTGACAGAAATAATGTTAGATGTGCTAAATAAAAGAGTAGCATTACTTTTTCTTATAAACTTACAAGCAAATGGTCTCCTCCCTATTGATTATTATATGATATTTTACAGATTACATCTTCAAGTCAGTTTATGAATTCAATCTGTCACATGCATTTTAATTGAGCAATTTATTATGAAAAATCACTTTTTTATTTAATTATTCAACATTAATGCTACTTCTATGTAGTAATGCCAATTTATACCATATAAAATACACATGAAGGCTGTATAGAAGTGTAGTAAAAACGTAAGTAGGTACCTGTGATCAGGTGACAAAAATTAAGGACGGATGCTATGACGACAATGTTCATTTCTGATAACGCATTAGAACTTTGTCATGTTTTTCGGATTTAGAGACTTTAATATAGCTTTTAAGCTTCTTTATATGTGTCACACAGTCCAAGATCAAAGAAAATGGGGCTCTCGATTATTGTCAGGTAAATATCTATTGGTTGACCGTTAACACAAGTTTAGACAATCCTTTCTTATAAAATCAAGAACCCCAAACCTTGTTATTGTAAATAGGTCTGAAAGGCAACATCCTAACGGCGTAACATAGAAATTCAGAAGTAAAATCGATATTTTCATTGACATGTCATACGACATCCGAATGAAATGATCAAAATTTGCGTGTACTCACTCAGACGGGGCTGGGATATGAAGTCCCGGGATACAGCCAAGACATGCTGCTTAGATGCTTCATGAGTCGAAAGGGTTGATCGGGTTGATGCCATTTTTCAGTTTTCACTTTTTGGCAATCCGCTCAATAAAACAGCAAACTGCGCTGCCTCCTCGCCCGAAAACTGACGAATGGATGTATTGTCTATGTTACTTCACGTGCCGTCACGTGACCTATCACAAGGCAAAAATTGCTCTATGGTAGAATTATTTCCCCAAAAATCGTTAGTATTTCGGCTTTTCCCTTAAAATATTAAAAAAAATCTGTCATTGCAATTGTTAATAAATTAATTAATTACACATACAAATACAAATTTCTGTGCAGATCGCGTATCACGTATAAGTTGTACGCACGGCTACAGATCAAGCTATACATTTCCAGTATAAGCTGATCTCGCATTGTGTAGGATTTCCTTACAATGAGAGGTCAGTGTAAACTGGAAATGTATAGCTTCAAAAATTCAAAATTCAAAATTCAAAATTCATTTATTCACATTTAAATAGAGTAGGTACAGTCGGTGGTTTCACATGTTACATTATCTGGTCATTAAATCTATTTAGCCTTAGTTATGGCATGTGAAGTTTTATTATGTAGTAATAATACTTAATTAAAAAAATTATCTAATAAAAAAAAAATGGGTATTTAGTCATAATCATATTAATACATTTAACTGAGATTCCTATTGATGTCAATTATAAATGTCAATTTTAAAGTAACTGCCGTCTACTACAGTGTTCAGTATCAGTAAAAAAAAAAAAAAAATGTTTTTTAACTTTAAATAACGTCACATTATACCTGTAGCCACTCATCTAATGAGTAAATCATTTTTTTAAGCAGTAGCTCTTTAAGCTTTTTCTTAAATTTTGGTAGTGGAAGATCTTGAATGTCTGATTGTAACCTATTATAAATTTTAACACACATAGCTGAGCAATTTTTTTTAAACACCGCAGTTTTTGGCGCAAACTCTAGGACTAGTCGCTGACCATGCCTTGTTTTACGAGGATGGGTATTATCACGTGTATATATATCACTAGCTTTTACAAATAGGTTCGAATTTGATTTTACGAACACACAAATTTCAAAAATGTACATACTCGGTAGGGGTAATATTTTGAGTCTATTAAAGTGGGGTTTACAAGACTCATATTGAGGAATGCGAACAATTGCTCTAATGCAACGTTTTTGGGACAGAAACGCCCGCTGGCAGTCTGTTGAGTTTCCCCACAGTATTAATCCATAACGTAACACCGACGCTACATAACCATGATATGCCAACAATACCGTATGTTGTGTTGCTGTAGTTCTTAGTCTGTTTAAAACATAAACGAAACTATTAACTCTCTTGCAGACTCCATCAACATGTGCTTTCCAATCTAGGTACTTGTCCAAGGTGAATCCAAGAAATCGTTCATTGGTAGATTCACTAATTTTTGTACCGTCATATGAAATATGCCTTGGAACGATCTTTGATCCACGGGTTTAAAATTGCATAAAAGTCGTCTTGCTAATGTTTACCTGCAAATTATTTCTTACTAACCACCCTATAACTAAGTCAATAGTGTTATTTATATCAATGTCAGGGTTATTATTAATTATATTGTCGTATGTTAATATTATCGAGATGTCATCCGCAAATAGTATACATTTATTATTAGTAATGTCAGGTAAATCATTAATATATATAAGAAAAAGAAGGGATCCGATGATACTACCTTGCGGGACGCCATAACTGTTGACAAGATACTCAGACCTCTCTTGTTTTACTACGGCGTCTTGCTCCCAAGATATTTCGACACATTGTTCACGATTATCTAGGTATTTTTCTAACCATTGCAGAGCTGGGCCTCTGATACCATAGTTATCCAACTTTTTTAAAAGCAGTTCATGAGAAACAAAGTCAAATGCTTTTGACATGTCAAAAAATATCACCATTGTCTGCCTTTTCTTATCAACATTTACTAGGATATTGTGCACTAAATCAAATGCGGCAAGTGTCGTTGATTTTCCCTTTTGAAATCCATATTGTTCCCTTTTAATTAGTTTATACTTCTCCAAATACGCAGATAGTCTTCTATGCATAGCCTTTTCAAATATTTTAGAGATAATAGGGATTAAAGCTATTGGTCTATAGTTGCTCATTTCTGTTTTATCTCCTTTTTTATGCAATGGCTTGACTACTGACTTCTTTAACCGGCTGGGAAAATTTCCTTGTTCAAAAGATAAATTTATTAGGTAACTTAGCACCGGGACAATACTGACGACGCATTTTTTTAAAATGTCAGTTGTGATACCATCATAACCAACAGAATTAGTATTATTTAAAGACATAATAATATTTGCGATTTCAATGCCCTCTACCGGTGTAAGAAATATACTATTATTTGAACGGTTTTTATTTGTGTTTTGTATATTCCCATTATCGCTATTCGATAGTTGTATTAGGTAGTTATTGAATTTGTTTGCTATCTCATGAGGATTGGTTGCCATGCCATTGTCAGTTTTTATTTCATTTATGAATTCCTGACGGGCTCCATATTCCATATCCTCGTTGATGACCTTCCACGCAGCTTTGCAAATATTCTTAGATCTATTTATAAAATTGTCATTAGAAATTTTTTGCGACTTCGATATACAACGCCGTAGTAAATTAGAATATTTGTGATATTTTGCTTTATTCTCTTTTGTTCGGTTTTTATAAAAATTAAATCTTAGATATCGTTTGGTTTTACAACTAAGTCGTAATCCCTTAGTAATCCACTTTATATCCCGGTACTTTGTGATAATCATTTTTCTAATCCTTGGGAAACATAATTCATAAAATAAACACAGATCATCGTAAAAAATAT
This sequence comes from Cosmia trapezina, assembly GCA_905163495.3. Lineage (NCBI taxonomy): Eukaryota > Metazoa > Arthropoda > Insecta > Lepidoptera > Noctuidae > Cosmia > Cosmia trapezina. The sequence goes on from LR991041.1 coordinate 17,814,058, forward strand.
TAAAAGCTAAATTCAGGTTCGGTTGTTTGTAGACACTATCAAATGTTAAGCTTTCTAGACTTTCCCGAAATTTCCGAATATTTTCCTGACAGAAATCTCTCTTTGTTGTAAAATATTTTGATGACTGAAAGATTTTGGTACTTATTGTCAAGTCTAGCATCTGAGCGGTGTCGTGATCGGAAAGTCCCAGCTTCAATATTTTACCAGATGCTTTTTTTACGTTACTAATTATATGATCTATGCAGGTGTTTAGTCTTGTTGGCTCGTTAATATGTAATGTCAGATTATAATTATGTAGTATGTCAAATAGATTCTTTTTAACTTTACATTCCCTGAGCGTGTTAATATTAATATCACCAGCGAGTACAATTTTGTGACGGCAGTATTTACTGTTAAATAATAATTTATATAGTAGTGTGTCCAAGTGCTTTAAAAATAACTCAACATTTGATTGAGGTGTACGATAAATACATATTATTACGATTTTTAAACTTAGTACCTCAATCCCACAGCATTCGAAGATTGTTTCACGAGAATAATCTTCATGTGTAGCCGTGTGTACTATGACGTTACAGGTTGTACAGAAAATTGTAGTTGTATGGGTACTTAATTAAAAGTGTAAGTACTACAGATCGCCGACGACTACCAATTTTGGTTCAACTTACGTGCCGCGATCTGTACCTACTTACTGAAACAAAAAAGAAAAGCACCGACTGAAGAATGGGCAAAAGACCCGTGGTAACTCCTAGCTAGATAGTGCAGTAACCTACACGGTTTCCTAAGTTCCTGTTTCACCACAGAGCACGGAATCGCCTGCCGAGGAGTCTCCGTGCTGTGTGCGTTTCTTCATTCGTTTCTCAATTAAGTTTATAACTTCATTGTGTATATGCAATACATAGGTAAGTTACGTATTTCATTAGGAGTCATCTAATGTTAGTAAATGTTGTTATTTTAATAAAAATAGGTTTACTTCATAGTAGTCTATTAGGTTTTTAAATGAAGATAAAATCTGTCATTGTTCTCTTGTCTTCTCTCTTGTATCAATATACATGTCTGTACGGTTTTACAAATTATATTCTACTAGCTTTTGCCCGCGGCTTCGCCCGCGTGGATGTCGCATAATATCACATGGGAACGTTCACGTGAAAAACATAGGGCCGTCCGATATAACTGTGGAAATTAGAATCGCTACGATATATTGTTGCCATGTATGGTGGGCTTAAAGCTCCCAGTTAGCATGATTTTTTCCGACATCTTCAACAATCGTCATATTTCAGCCAATTTACACAAAACATTAATGAATTATACACTGCATCACTCCATTCATTGGTGATAGCCGTATGAAAATCCGTTCGGTACTCTTTGACTTTATCGCATTCAAACAGACAGACATACGCGGCGGGGGGACTTTGTTTAGTTAAAATTTACAAATAACTTTTGACCGAGTATCCACTCGTTCAAAAGTTAATTTTATTGTTGTAAGTAATAATTTCGTCGTAAAAACGTCGAATGAATGTACCTCAAGACGAACTATGACCACATTTCCAATCCCTAAAATCTCTTAAAAAGAGATGAGAAACATTTTAATATTATTTGTGAATTTTAAAATCACCCCCCATGCGTCTTTGAAAAATCATCCTCTAAGGGGGTACACCCTTAGAGGATGATTTTTCAAAGACGCAGTTAGTACATACCACATATTTCTTTATTTCCTACCAAAAGCATAAATTTGAATTTTCATATCCCTAACTTAAGAAATGCTGGGTTTCCCATACAAACTTTCATTGCCTCTATCACCCCCTGAGGATTATTTATTAAGACAAAAAGTAGCCTATGTCCTTCCCCAGGATGCTATCCTTGGCCATTTTTTTCAAAATCCGTACAGTTTTGTGAATTTTAAAATCAACACCTATTTTGGAGGTAAAATAGGTGTGATTTTTTATTTTCAACACCTATTTTGAGGTAAAATAGGGGTGATTTTGAAAAAACGCTGAACCATATATTTCTTTATTTCCTACCAAAGTCATAAACTTAAATTTTCATAATTATCACTAACTTAAGAAATACTAGGTTTCCAATTTAAACTTTCATGCCTGTAGGATTATTATTTAAGACAAAATGAAGCCTGTCTCCTTCCTCAGGATGCTATCTATAGCCTTGCCAAATTTTATCGAAATCCATGTAGTTTTGTAAAGAATCAGGGCAGGATTTGTACAAAAAAATAAAGATTTGTAGAGAAGTTGGAATTCTAATTTTTATACTCTTGGGTGCCTAAAGAGTATCTTCAGGCATCTATAATATTTTATAACCCTATGATAAAAACATACTGTTAAAAGCAAATAGTTTAACGAAGAGCTCATTATTTCAGAACGAAACGGCGGCTACCAGTGTAAGACCCGCCAGACCATAGATTAAACACGGATTAAACACTTACGTCAGGGGCCTTACTTGAGTCTATGACTTAAATACAGTAATAATATTTATTTTACATTTTAATAATAAAATTGAGCTTAGTTTAATATTTTTAAACATTAAAATAAATAAGATATTATTTATGTACAGCACCCTAATTGCGTAACACATTATCAATCGGAGTTGGTTTCATTTTGACAGTTCAATAACATTCATTGCGTTATTTACGTTGTCGAAAGACAAATTTTTCGAACATTTGATGCAATGGATTAGCAATTTGTTTCAAAATGAACTCCGATCGATAATGTGTTACGCAATTAGGGTGCTGGTCTTTTTCTGTGTTATTGTGGCCTTTTGCTTCGACTTTATTTATTTCTTTTTAAATTATGTCATGTCATCCTGTTTGTCACTATCATAAGAATAAAAATATTGAATCTTTAGTAAAATGATTATAATAATTTAAATAAAAGATACATAAACAACAAACATAAACCGTTGCGCACTGCTCTTTGAATTTATTCAAAGGCATTACCCAGATTAGAACAGAAACCTTCGGGACAACCAGATCTTTCACAAATGTTTGGAAATCAGGGGACGTGATCAACTTCTGGAGGGAGGTGGGCTGGTTGGAATAACCACCCACGGCCGCCATAGCTCACGTACAATGGTCCACTCGAAGAACTAAGTTCAGAAACCAAACCCAAACACAGAACATAGATCTTAGGTACCAAATAGTTTGCCTGCCTAATAATTGTGACCTGAATCTTCACCATTCCCGGCGTATACTTGAGTATAGCGCATTGCGCCCTAGAGTAACTATTGCTGTAATTGCATGGTTGGTCGCCGCACGATCGGTTGTTGTGCCCATGTAATAACAGTTGTTTGGTATTTGGGATGGGCAAGGTATCAGGATAACATTTTACTATCAGCTCAACGTTTAAAATCATGTTTTTGTAGAAGAAGATTATAGACAAATATCAAGATGTTGTTTTTTTTTGTAGACCTAACCTGATGTTATTTATATCACTTCATATGAACTTATTACACTTTCAACAGATTAAGGTTCGTACATCAATATTTACACAAGCTTGATATTAATTTGACATCTTCCACCGGTAGACATAATCTTTAGGTAACTTAAGGGTTGGTGTCGTACCGCTGAGTGCTGCTACCATAGATGAAGTAGTATTGCTGCTACGGCCGGAGCGGTACGGATGTGATGTGGGTGTCATCCTCTTATCTCTCAGACCTTATCCCAGTTTATAAGTAGTCTACCGCATTTGTGTGTCTTGACTCTCAGATGCCTTCATCACAGCAGTCACCTTCACCTTTCCACCCATATCATCTTTCACGCAATACATCATCGTTTTAAGGAAAATGTCACAAATAATGATTTCAATGTACTTTTTCAACTGTAGGTAAACAAGAAAACACATCTGCCTTGTATGTCAGTTTGATAGATCCGGTCATCCAGTAGTGTCACTTGTCCCTTAATTTTTTTTTTATAAATAAAAATGGTCAACGAGATACTGATAATTTCCTTTCGAAATATTTTAAGTACCTATCTGGGGTTTTAAAAATATGATAAGTATATCAATCTACTCCCGGCAATGTGTTCTCAACATTGGAAAATGTTTTGAACACTAAATGAACACTTTTTTTTGTAGAAATTAATGTATGCATCTTGCCTTGATTCTTTTAAAATCAACCCCTATTTTACCTCTTTAGGGGATGATTTTTTAAAAACGCTGAACCGCATATTTCTTTATTTCTTACCAAAAGCATAAATTAGAATTTTCATATCCCTAACTTAAGGTGGATGTACCGGTAGGCCGTCCATACATTTTTCTTTCGATAACTACGCTGCACAGAGACACTCTTTGTTTAAAACGAATCATTTTATCACTTTTCTACAACGATATGTGGCCGCGATCGACCTTTTTAGGAAATAACTTACATTATTTACTGAGAAAAACTATCGTGAAATCCAGGCAAAATACTGGGTTTCCCATACAAACTTTCATCACCTATATCACCCCCTGTAGGATTATTTTCGATAAAAAAGTAGCCTTTGTCCGCCCCCGGGGATATCATCTATCTATAGCCTTGCCAAATTATATCAAAATTCGTTCTGTGGTTTAGGCGTGAAAAAGTAACAGGCAGACAGACAGACACGAGTTACTTTCGAATTTATAATATTAGTATGGATATTATAAAATACTCCAATTTTTTTTATTTCCAGTAGCGCTAACTTCTTTCACACTTGCAACTGTAAAGATGAGCGATTTCATTAAGTACTGCAACATCAACATGTAGCTGCTTATAGCTGCAACACTATCGATTTTTGCTCGTCAAAACCTGCCATAATTTCAAATGTATTGCCAGGTAATATTTTCACAACAGTGTGGCCCGTTGACCCGCATAGCCACGGCTGACAATATAGTTTCAAGAGTGTTGCAGCAATATTTGCAATAGACGCCTGAGTGGCCGGGCCACAAAATACTGAAGAGTTTTAACGCAATAAGTAGTTAAAGTATTTCCGGGCCACACTTCAAACATGCAATGTGTTTTTCCGAGCCACACTTCAGGCAATGTGTTGCAGCCGCACATTGCCGGAAAAATATGGCTCGTAGGCATAAGTGCACCTTCACAAACGTTATTATAATAACAGTGTAGAAATTAATGGAATATTTTTTATTGTTGCTGAAACTGTTCAATAAATAGAGTACTTACACCTACTTTTTTAACTGCAGGAACCACGAAGGTCCGAATGTTAGATGTAATTCTATTGCTTAAAAAAACTTTTTTACAAAAAAAAAACCGACTTCCAAAAAAAACACTACAAACTGAAAAATAACTTTAATTTCGGAAGTCGGTGTCTTTGGATCTGTATTTTAGTTTTTTGCCACCGACTTCCGAAATTAAAGTTATTTTTCAGTTTGTAGTGTTTTTTTTGGAAGTCGGTTTTTTTTTTTTGTAAAAAAGTTTTTATTTTTCACTTTTTAGTGGTTCAGTTTGTAATTTATCTAAGTTACAATAACCCAATGTCAACTGCTCATCACGTTTTACAAAATATTGCTTTTCCCGATGCAGGGACGTTAATTGTTGAGGAGTTCTCCTAGTAAGAACCAGGAGAACTGGAGCTCATGGTGAAGTCACCATTACCATTATGCATTTTGACGAGCATAAACCATATTAAAGTAATCGAATCGCAACCTGTGATATACTTAGATATAATTGAGTATTTCCGATGGCCCTCTGTGGTCTTCATCATCAGTTCCAGTTCACCGAATGGTATTTTCCGAGAGCAAATGCACGAGTTACTATAAAAAATACCGAAATCGATATAGGTGTGCCAATAAAATTTGAGGGTTTCCCTCGATTTCCATGGGATCCCATCATCAGATCCTGACTTGATGATCATGGGACCACTTGGGAAGTATACCCTTTCGAACAAAAAAAGAAAAATCCAAATCGGTCCAGCCATTTTCGAGTAATCGGGGAACATACATAAAAAAAAAAAATAAAAAAAAAAAAAAAAAAAAAAAAAAAGGTTCCGACGAATTGAGAACCTCCTCCTTTTGGAAGTCGGTTAAAAACATATATGCATAAATAAATTCATTCACCTTTTTTTTCCCCTATGGGTAGGCAGAAACTACAGTACGCCATCTGCTACAATCCTTACATAATCCTTTGACTTCGTGTACGGTGTACGGTTATACCGAGTCCGCTACGTGACCTCGAAAAATGCTACGCTGCTATGACGTTACTTAAATAAATTATGTAGTGCCCACTGATACCGCTGGTAACCACTGCAGAAACGTATAGTCTACCAAGATATAAATGTGAAAAAAAATTGTACAGGTTGGTCTATTTTACAATAGATTGACTTACCACTAAGAAGGGAAAAACAATTTTGTATGGCAACCCCATTCAAAATTTACTTTTTAATTCATCTATTTTGTCTATGGAGGTGGTACTACTATTTTAACTCGCTCCAAACTCACTCTGAATATCATTTTAGATTGCGAAAATATAATTTGCTAGGATTTTTATAAGCAAAGGGATCTTTTGGTGCTTGAATGACATTGGTGCCGATTCTCTTGCACACTGAACTAAACTAAACTGTCACTAAAATTTCAAGCTATTCTGCAAACAAGATTCTCAATTTTTACGCAACTAAAATCGACTTTGACAATACCAAGTTGAGTAAATCCATGGAGAAAAGAATGAAGAGTAAATCATAGACCAAGATTTGTCGGAAATTAAAATAAAGAGTGAATGAAAGTGAACGAAATGATCCGAAATGCAAAAAAAACCTGAGTAAAATCAAATAATTATTTTTAATTGTTTAACAATAATTAATGAATAAACATTATTTAAATAAAAAATATTAACGCCGTATAGACGCGTAACTCTTTGCCGAGTTTAAAAAAAAATCATTCACCTCCAAATAGAGAGTTGGGGAAGAAAACTGACAACTTTTTCCGCTAGATGTCGCTGGTATCGCTTGACTCACATTAGCTGTCAAATTACATACAAAACTTGATTACCTAAAACTTTGGATGGCATTTGACAAAAAATACTGCGTTTGCGCGTAATTTCTTGTAACAACAATGGAAATCATTCATTTTCTTAAGACTAAAAAAATATGCGAAAGGGCGACTAAGCTATGCAATTTTACAGCTTCCGAAAATTCGAGGATATGTTCATATCCATCTTGGTATCAGCAAATTCATGCTGCTGAGGTATCCCACAGTTGAAATTACGATCAAATGATTCGATTCTGTAACAGAATTAATTCAGATTTAATTTCTAGGTTATGTTCGTAGCTCATGAAACATCGAATATGTAAAACTACTGTGTAAGTACTTAAAAGTTTGTAATTACTACGATAATTAATGAACGACATGTTGCTATTTATAAAATTGGGTTATTTTCTTCAATTAATCTAAGAAACAAGAAAATAGGCTGTACTACCTAAATACCTGCTGACCAGATCCGCTTTTCGGCCCTTTAGTGAAGCTCCTCAGTTCTTCAGTTCAGCTTTAAACTGAGGTACTGTCCACGTTGAATCTTAGAGCATTTAACCTATGGAGATGGCATAGCTGAGCGAACCCCTCTGCCAAAGTCGCTTGGCCATACGACCATGCACGTTATTAATTCATTCGCCGACTGCTGTCATTGTGTATCGTATTGTGTCGCAAGAAAGTGCTGCCAAAAAATGGTTAATTGTGCAGTTTCCTCGTGCAAAAAGCGATCTGCCACTTCAAATTTGCGAAACCATGGTGTTTCTTACCACATGTAAGTATAAATTATACATTCAAATAGTTTTATTTAAGTATAATGTCGAAATAATCATTGTTGACATTACTATAGAAAAATACAGTGGTACGTTGGTAGCGCTAACATAGTACACGGTAATACAAGTAGGAATTTGCATAGTGCAGGGAAAACGTGAATGAATGATTGATAAAATAAATGATTTTTTCAGTCAGTATGTTCAGTAACCAGTTTTTTTCCTCGCCCCCCGCATAAAGTGGCAGAAAATGTTGTTCGGTGATTCGCTGCTTGCCATCTCCATAGGTTAAATGCTCTAAGCGTTGAATACATTGTTCATTGTATTAACAAAAAACACACGCTAGTTTATGTTATAATTATTTAAAACTCGAAAAACATAACATCAAGATAAAAATGGCCGAGCGATGTTATGAGTCGAGCGACAACAGGGCCACCTGTTCATAGCTTTGCGATTTCTTCCCCAAGTTATCTGTGGTAATTTTTATTCCCGCACGCGTGTTGGAAAATGAAAAATCGCATGTGTGAAATACATTGCATTGTGAACCTAATCGTAGTGAGTTAGGAACCAGTTTTCGAGGAAGTGTATTGAAAATTATTATATTTATTTTTGAATACTTAGATGCCATTTATTTCTCTTTTTTGGTGCTTGGACTCAGTAGGTATAAACAATATTTAAACCTAAAAAAAAGTTGTTTCGCTTGCACAAATTGTTGACATTGTGTTCAATGTTCAATTTATAATTATGTAATAATCATAATCTGTTGTAGATCAAGATGTTGCTATCTATTATGTGATATTGCTTGAACTTCGCCGTTTGTGATTGGTTTGTGACGTGACAGATATTTATATGTAAATAAAACAATAGCCCAGTAACGACCCGTTACATTCCAATTTTTTTTTTCCTGTTCACTCCAACTAGATTCTGTATTCAGCTAATAAAAGTGAATTAGGATAGGTACTGTTTTCAATGGAAATAAAAATATAAGTAGAAAGTTTAAATTGTTTGTTTCTCTATCGCAGACAGCAGCAAAATGCTCGAACTTTTTTTTTGTCAGGTTTTGGGTGTGACTGACACTGGCATGGCCACCATCGGGGATTTTAATTTTGATAACACATAAATTAGTCGCTAATTGGTCGAAATTTGCCGCCAAATATTAGAATTTGTCGGTCACTGGATCAAAAGATAAGGGTTCGTAGGTGGCCGATCTGGAGAGCATCTCCCCAGCTTGGCCACATTTATATCTCGAAAACTAGGCCACCTCGCAACTTTTCGGCAAGTCACAGATTTAGTCGGGTCTTAGTTTAGATTTTCAGAAGATATAATAAATAATAAATATCCTTGGACATTTCACACAACGCCATCTAGTTTGGGACTAGATGGCGTTGTGTGAAATGTAAAGCTAAGCAACCTAATGCTTGTGTTATGGTAACGAGATGGCTGATAAACTACTTATATGCATTTTTTTTTGTAAATACATACATATTATAGATAGAAAAACACCCAGACGCGAAACAAATACTTGTAGGTCGTACAAATATTTGTTCCATGCGGGAATCGAACCCGCGACATGCTGCGCAGCAGTCAATCGCTCAACCACTGCGCCAACCGTGTCGTCAAAATAAATTCATTCAATAATGAATTCATTTTTTTAGTATAGTCCAAGAACTACATCGAAGAGTTTCTCATCTCTCAGAGAGCATCTCCCCAGCTTGGCTACATTTATATCTTGAAAACTAGACCACTTAGCGAAGATCTGTTTTCTTCCAAATTTAGTCGCTAATTAGTCGCTTTTTAACTTTTCGCCAAGTCACAGATTTACTTCTCAGAACTCATTATATTTTCTAAACCAAGACCCGTGAAATCTGTGACTTCGCGAAAAGTTACGACTCAGAGATAGTTTTAGTTTAAGTGTAATTTTAGAAGATATTCAAGTTTAAAAAGTTGGCAACATTCAATACAGCGGGAGAGTGAAACATCTTTCCAGCAACACAAAGTAATGTTGCTGTAAGGACGTCGTGCAACTTTTGTTTACCAATTTGGTCAAAATCGAGCTTGTTCGGGTCGCCATGATTTAACACAGCCGCAGCCGGGCGGCAATCGTACCGAATAATATTTGTTCGAGGAAACCACCTCGGCTAAGCTCGAATTGTGCCGACCCGAACAATACGTGTGTACCCCGTGAAAAAAAAATCAGCTGTTCCCTACACTTTGAAGAGTTATGCGAAGATAAATGTAGAGAACAGCTTGGGAACAGCTGATTTTTTTTCGTGATTTCTGCTTTGAACCCATAGTAAAAGTTGTTCATAATGATGAGTACAACGACCCCTTTTTTTTTTTTTTTTTTTTGAGGGTGGGAAATCATCAAATAACTTCTCCCGCTCTGGGTGGAGCGGAAGGGCGTGTCAGACTTTTACTGACTAAAACCCACCCGTGTTCCTTCAGCTGCCTATGCCAGGGCCGCGGTAACCCCTTCAGACAACCCGCGACCCCGGCGGCAGTACAACGACCCCTTAGGAGCATAACGGTCATTAAAATTGCACACAATATATAACATACATTATGTTGAATGTATTGCGACTCGTATCACACTATAAGAAGGTACCTAATTATAGCACGTATCAATTATTTATCGTTGTTTCATATCGTTTCACTATCTAATCTAAATACTTAATATTTAGACTAGATAGTGGATACATGCATGCATGAAACTCTTGGGAATTTTGTGATACCTTTAGAATGATTAGGTCTTATTTCTTAACTACTACAAGCACAATCATTTACCATATATTATTAATTGGTACAGTTTGGCGAATGATAAATAATACAAATTTTTGAAGAACTTTTTAATTATAGTTATTTAAACTTAGTTACTTTAGTCCAACGAAAAAACAACTTACCTAGATTACACATAAAGCAAATTATATGACTTAAGAGCGTTGGTTCGGTACGGCATTTCATACAAACTTTCAAGTCCTTTTTTATCGAAATGAATGAACCGATTTTAATGAAACTTCATTGGCACAAGCAGAATACATAGGTCTAAAAAGTTAGTTAAGAACATTTTCGAAATGTCTTATTTAAAAAAAGATAAATGGAAATCTCTGTTTCTATGGAATATTTAAAATCGGTCTAATTTAGCTGCAACACTATTTTTCGAAAATGTTCTTAACTAACTTTTTAGACCTATGTATCCTGCTTATGCGTATGAAGTTTCATTAAAATCGGTTCATTCATTTCGATAAAAAATGACTTGAAAGTTTGTATGGAATGCCGTATCGAACCAACGCTCTTAAGTACATAAAATAAAACATTTTACAAGAAAATAAAAAAAAAACATTTTCTGGGCTCCGCCGCAGTAGGATAAATAGAAGTAGTACCTACCTATATTAAAAAAAAGTATACAACTAAAAAAAAAACACTAAATTTTAATCTGTGAAAGTGCTTAGGTAAACTACAACTTCTAAGGTTCTAACAAACTGCCTCTCTCAGTTTGATTTGACTCTAGACAAGAAAGTGATGATCTTTTTTCGGAACATTAAAAACACCTATATTATCATTGCTATTTTCCTTGTTCTACTTTTTTCAAGTTGACTTTTCTTTCCTCTTTAGAAAGAAACTCTATAATTTTATCATCACTTTCAAAGTTTACCTTATTCTCAGCCTTAACTCTATCTAACCGGCCCACGTAACTATCACTCGCTCCTACAAAGTCTTTGACACTCACTCCCTTGATGATGCTCTCATAACTCACGAATACTTCCTCAATAATGTTACAAACATTTACTGGGAAAATAGTCACTAAATCGTCTTTGAATTTTTTCTTTTTCAAAATATACTCTATAAATTCGTCCGACGTAGGGAACTTACCGTTGTCCTTAACACAATGTAGATACAAATTATACAATGACAAAATTTTACTGAATTCCATTTGATTAATAGGTTCATATGTCAGCACAATCTCGCCATCAATATTATTGACTACAACTTGGCTAACAGTGTCGTACAATTTGCTATAGAAAGATTCGTTTTGGTCGACCATAAAAAAGGGTCTGTATGTTTTATCGCAAATAGGAATCTCTGTATCACAAGTACTATGTAAGAAGTGAACGTAATCCTCCAATTTGACTTCCTCCGTGATAACGTCGTCTCTCAGCATTTCTTTGTGGTTCAATTTCAAATAATTGAGTTTTTTCACATTCGCCGCATTTTCAATTTCACTAACTAGAAAACCGTTCACATTTTTGAAAATATTCTCTACCATATACAAAACTTTTTTCCTCCGCGATGGAATTTTCTTCAGAATACCGACATGCCTCAGTAAGTCCCTTCGCTTATTGATGGTCTCCAAGTCTAACTTGTAGTTCAAATATATCAAGATTTCGATCATAGCATGTGCAACGCCGCAATACATTCGCATACGTTCGTGTGCAAAACGTTCAGGATCGTCTTTGAAGATGATCGTAGACATTTCGACACAGTACCACAGAGCAGTCGGTAATGAAGAATTCACTTGAGGATCTAGTGGCAAAGATGACAGTCCAATCTTACACTTCGTTGTACTGATACGCCTCAACGCGTACTTTTTGAACCGTGCAACTACGTTTTCGTCCATCCACTGTTTCTTTTCACAAATTTTCCATAACACGAAGTAAAACAAACCTATGTTGTACTTCACTTTTTTGAAGCTAAAGTACGTGGCAGACAAAATGTAGTCGTTGTATCTGTCGAAGTCGTCGGTATCCACTAGCACCAGACCGCCGTGGAATGGTCGCCGTGAGCGAGGCTCTAATTTTGGTTGCTCTAATAACTGTTTGTAAACAGTTAAGGTATAGAAGTACCCCATTGAGTCATTGAGATCAGGATCCTCCAACAAAAACAATGGACATTCCATCATGGAATTGAATTTTGAGAAACTTGCTGTCGATTCCGAATTTTGGAATATAAGTTTTGCCAGCAGATTCAATTCTGTGCATAAGATCACAGGAATTCCTGTCTCGTCAGCCAAAATGATGTCAGGAAACTTGATTTCTTGGTCAGCTGTAAAATTGATATCTTCGATCGGTTCTTCGGGAACGTCACTGTTGAATGTGTTCTCGAACTTTAAAGCGTCGAAGCCATACGATTTTTTTTCACTGACGATGTAGTTAATTAATGTAGTAATCGAGCTCTCAATGTCTACTTTCAAATTGTATGATGGATTGCTGAAACTTTTGTACCAGTTAGTATTCTTGAATTCTTGTAAAAATGTATTTTTATCCATCGTGTCTGGAAAGTATTCTGTCGACAAATACACACTGTTCAATCTATTCTTCAACTTTTTCAACTTATCAATTTCTGCGAGAGATTTAGCATTATTTTTCGCTGAAGTGAGGAACTTGAATTTAATGTAAGACTTCAGGCTCTCTTTTTCGGTAGCAAAGTTGTCGGCGGTTATTTTATCGTAGTCAAACTCCTTAGAAATATCAGTTTCATCGAATAGTTCATTGTTCCGGTAAATAGTACAATGGCTTTTGATAAATGTCGCAGCAACCGATAAGTCAATACAACTCAAGTCTTCACTTAGTGCATGAAAAACGACCTTTTCATAATCAATATTTTCATTAAGTTCCATACATATGTCAAAGCTTATCCTGTTCATCTGACCGTCGGTAATGATGTACAACAATTTAATTTTGTCGCTGCTATCAATATTCTCCTTTAGCCACTCAATAATAGTTTCCGGCATCGTGTTGGTACCTCTGCCTTCCTGCTCCATATATGCCTTACGAGCTATTGTTTCGCCGACTTCCTCGCACCAGTTTCCCCAATGTAAATAAACAATTCGTGATTCTTCGTCTGCTAAAGCACTTTTAATTTGGTTCACGTCACATATAAATTTTTCGAGAGTTGTTAGTCCATTTTTGTGATAATACGTCACTCCATCCGTTGAGCCGGAGTAATCTTTCGCGTAAATAAAATAATTAACCATCTTGAATGGTGAATATACTTGGGTTGGATTAGTACTTTATATCTATGAGTTGGATCACAGTCACAGATAATATACCTAATATAGGTAGCTTGTTGGGTAGGTATACAATAAACTTGACACGGAGTGAACCACGGAACACTCGACTCTCTGCCGGGCACAGCTGCCGGGAGTAATAAACCGTACTACCGGACTCTCGACAGCCGCACGCCACGTAAACTGATATAAATATTTCGCCAAACTCCGCCTTTTGTTAGTGTTGCCAACAGTTAAACTAGCTCTCCACCAGATTCAACTTCTAAAACAACCGGAAAACCATTAAAAAAAACGGCCCTACTCTAATTACCGCTATTCACTTAACACAATTTTTTAATTTTTACGAAAGAACACAGTAAGAAAGACTTAAGTAATTCATTTCTTTATTTTTACGTAAGTACTTAATAAAATATTAGGTAAAAATTACATGTCAAGAATGAAAAAAAATCAATAACAACTGCTATTCTAAATTATACATAGTTCGTCTTCTTTATATGAATCATTTTGTCTGCACCATCATCGTCGGTTTTACATTGATCCTATTCTTTGATAGCGATTTGTTTTCTAACGTAAGTATATTAGATTTTCATGTTCGTTGTAGCATTTTCCTTCCAATCTCAAACCACACGGTATTCTTAATATATAAGTTAAATGATTTAACTTCATTCTGTACCAGGGATGTTGCGGATGCAGATTTTTTCACATCCGCGGATGCGGATGCGGATTTTAAGAGGCTCACATCTGCGGATGCGGATCTGTACAAAAAACTTAAGTGTGGGTAGAGTAAAAAAAAGACAGTAATATTTATTCTTTCTTTATTTAATAATAAAGTAGCAAGTGAATTATTATTACTGATTCATTATTTTAGTAATTAAATTTGAATATTGGAGCATTATATAATTTAACTAGCCTTTGCCCGCGGCTTCGCCCGCGTGGATGTCGGAAAATATCCCACGGGAACGTACTACCGGGATTAAAAGTACCCTAAGTGTTAATCCAAGTAAGCCGACGTTCGCACGGACGTAAAAATATCGCGGCGGGATTTTATCGCGCACTGGATTTTCAACTCTCGGTTTTGAGCCGATCTTCGAGAATCCAACCTAAAAACAACAGAGTGCACCCCAGCGTGACGAAAACACTGTTGGATTTTTAACTCTCAGCGCTAAGCAGAGCGTTGAAAATGCAGTGCGCTAAAAAATCGCCGCGATATTTTTACGCGCGAACGTTGGCTAGACAATATCTTCTCGCACTGCTTATATAGTACTCGAGGAGTGGCGTGCAGATTGATATCTGATTGCTGAAGCAACTGGACAGATTCGCAACTGGACAGATTCTCAGCTAGACAGTTTCGCAGCTGGACAGATTAGCAACTGGACAGAGTATAGTCGTGAATAAATAAGTTTATAAACTATGAAACATAGGTATTAAATTTAAAAAGTGTTTATTCAAGGAAAGTCAAAAACACAAAGGCACGATCGCACGACAGTAGAATCTCTTACAATCTGTTGCATTGAGAATTTGTTTTAAGGTAGGTAGTTAACGCAGTCCGATATTATATTTTGTACTTATCTGCATATCAATCAAAATAAACAAATACAAAAAAAAAAATATATCAATCAATCAAAACGTGAGTAATTTAATTATTTATAGGGTACCTATGCTAATTTAAAGGGCCTAGTTGTTCAAATCGAAGCTTGAAAAGAGTCAGCCAGAGGGCAAGGGGACTCTTTTCTCTTTTTGGAGCAAGTCGTCCACTTTCCTATCTTGACCACTTTTTCATAACGTCCATATTCCCAACTCATCCACTTTATATTTTTGTCATGGACTGTACACGTTCTGTCCAGTTGCTAATCTATCCAGCTGAGAAACTGTCCAGCTGAGAATCTGTCCAGTTGCGAATCTGTCCAGTTGCTGCTGAGGGATTTTTTCATAAATCAAACCCATAAATTTGAATTTTCATATGCCTAACTTAACAAATGCTGGGATTCTCATAAAACTTTCACCCCCTGTAGGATTATTTTTTAAAACAAAAAATAGGTTATGTCCTTCCCCGGGATGCCATCTATAGTCTTGCCAAATTTTTGCGATATCCGTGCAGTTTTGAGAATTTTAAAATCATCCCCTTCTTTACCCACTTAGGGGATGATTTTTCAAAATCGCTGGACCACACATTTCTTTATTTTCTACCAAAAGCATAAAGTATTTTCATATTCCTAACTTAACAAATGCTGGATTTCCCATACAAACTTTCATCCCCTAAATCACCCCCTGTAGGATATTCTTTTTAAGACAAAAAGTGGGCTATATAATTCCCCCAGAATGCCATCTTAGTCTTGCCAAATTTTATCGGTATCCGTGCAGTTTTGTGAATTTTAAAATCATCCTATTTTACGCTATTAGGGGATGATTTTTCAAAAACGCTGGACCACATATTTCTTTATTCCTTTCCAAAAGCATAAATTTGAATTTTCATAGCCCTAACTTAAGAAATGCTGGGTTTCCTTTACAAACTTTCATCCCCATATCACCCCCTGTAGGTTAATTGTTTAAGATAAAAAAAAGGGTGTGTCCTTCCCCAGGATGTGTAGCCTTGCCAAATTGTATCGATATCCGTGCAGTTTTGTAGATTTTAAAATAACCCGTATTTTACCCCCTTATGGAATGATTTTCCGAAAACGCTGAACCACTTATTTCACTATTTCATACCAAAAGCATAAATTTGAATTTTCATATCCCTAACTTAAGAAATGCTCGGTTTCCCATACAAACTTTCATCCCCTATATCACCCCCTGTAGGGTTATTTTTGAGACAAAAAGTAGCATAAGTCCTTCCCTAGGATACCACCCTAAGTACCGCCAAATTTTATTAAAATCTGTTCGGTGGTTTAGGCGTGAAAAGGTTACAGACAGACAGACAGAGTTACTAAGCGCGGTCTTCGTCGCGCTATTTATGTACCGCCGCCGCCCGCTATTTTAAATCTGTAATATCTTCGAAAATATTCATTTAAATTACATGCTGTAAAGGGCCATATCATATTGATCTATATTAAATGCACAATTTATTTAAGGTACTTAATTGGATAAGGATTAATGCTGTATTGCTTAAAATCGCTTCGTAAAGAAGCCATGATTTCTCGTAAAAAGTAAAGGATAAAAATGGTTATTGTGGGTTATCCCTGAGAGATAGAAATATACCATCGCGGACTTTTTTGCAGACCTTTTTAAGGTGTAGAATACTGTAGTACATTATTTTGATCTATCTCGTAGGGTTCAGCCAGCGTTTGCAATGTAAACGCAAAAAAATGTGTTTATTTACGACATCACATTAGAAACCTATAAAATTATCAGTGTTTCTCTACTATATTATGCATGTGTATTATACATATAAACCTTCCTCTTGAATTATTCTATCTATTACAAAAAACCGCATCAAAATCCGTTGCGTGGTTTTAAAGATCTAAGCATACATAGGGACAGACAGACAGCGGAGCGACTTTGTTTTATAATATGTAGTGATGATGAATAGTAGAATGACCGCCTTTTCGGACTCCAGTCTGTTTCGCAAGGGTTCGTTTATTAATCCTGCGCTACCAAATAACTGTTCACTTGGAACACTGGCTGGTGGAGCTCATATGAATTATTGGTCATCAGTGCGGAACCGCATCTGCATCCGCATCCGCATAAATCGATGCGGACGATTTATGCGGATGCGGATGCAGATGCGGATGTCTAAATCCATGCGGATGTTCCGCATATGCGGATGCGGATGCGAATATTCGCAACATCCCTGTTCTGTACTTACAATACTTTTAATAATAATCTTTTTTTTTTTCTGTTCCTCTACTTGTTTTTCATTACATTCATACTGCTAAATTTTATTAAAATTTCTGTCTCTAAACATCCGCATTAGAATGAGGCAGTCGAAAAGTGTTAGTGGCTTAGTGGGTCAGTGATAGCATTTTCAGTAATTGAAACTAATAATAATAAATAGCCCCACCGCAGTATCTCTACGTTGACGTCGTGGTGGGGCTTGCGCGCTCCGAATTCTAGGTCTGTGCCTGTAGAGTTTACTTTGCCGGAACAGGTCTAGGATGAGGAGCCAGACCAAGAGAGATACAGAAACCCGCAGGGCAGCATGTGGCGAGCTGTTGGGCAGTAGTGACCCCACGGACCCTATCTCCCGGAAGAAGTCTTGTTACTCACCTCTCGCTTGCCTTCATTGGCCGGCTGGAGTGAACACTGACGAGGAACAGAGCTCCCACCTCTTTCTTGCCTTTATTGGCCGGTTTGAGTGGAGATTCGCTAGAGCAAACGTACTCGGAGGAAAGAAGTAGTAAGATGCTGGTTCCTCACCGGACACGGTTGTTTCGGGAGGTTCCTGTTTCGCATAAGGCGGGAGGAAACGCCCGGGTGTTTCCACTGTGTGGATCGCCCGGAGGACACGGTGGAGCATACAGTGGAGGTCTGCCCGGCTTGGGCAGAGCACCGCCGTGTTCTCACGGAGGCGATCGGCGGCGGCGATCTCTCGCGTCCGAGCCTGGTCCAGGCCATGGTGCGGAGCGAGAGTGCATGGGAGGCCGTCACCTCCTTCTGCGAAGCAGTGATGCTAGCGAAGGAGGAGGCGGAACGCGTGAGGGAGAGGCAGCCTCACGCCCTCAGTCGCCGCAGGAGACGCCCTGGGCGGCGGGAATCGCGGGGCGATTTCCGGCCACCGTAGGCGCGGGCCTGCGGACGGTGAGCAGCGGGTAGCTCGCCGTCCGGTAAGGACCAGGCCCGAGTCGACGGCGCGTTGTGTTCCACGCGCGCCTCAAAGAGATGTCAGCAAGTGACGGGGCCCAATAGGGCCGACGCCGCTGGGGTCGCGGGTTGTCTGAAAGGGTTACCGCGGCCCTGGCATAGGCAACTGAAGGAACACGGGTGGGTTTTAGTCAGTAAAAGTCTGACACGCCCTCCCGCTCCACCCAGAGCGGGAGAAGTTATTTGATGATTTCCCACAAAAAAAAAAAAAAAAAAAAAAAAAAAGGGATCTTGACCGTACTTCCGGGATTGTCCTGATAGCCGTGGGATACCTCTCCACTCCTTACAAGCGCCTCAGGACATGTTGCCCCCTTGCCGCGCCGCTGGGGGCGGCCGTTTCTGGGGGCCCATTATTGAGTGTGCAAGTCACCCCCTGCCATTTATTTAGAACCTATGTACCTATATTCTTGCAAATAAATATCATTCATTCATTCATTCATTCATTTTAACTGTGTATATTATATAACAGTGGTAAGGCAGGGGACATAGTTCTTCCATAATTTTAGGTACCCGATCCACTATAGCCACCCAAACCCATAGCCCGATATGTGTTCTTTCCATGTTCTGCAATAGTCCTGCACCAACCGGGGGTTGTCTTTGGGTGCACTTGCATAGTGCATACAGGGATAATCGTCGGCTGGTGCCGCCACGTCAATTAAAATTGTCTAAGGGACCTCTGCGAGTTGGCTTCAGAGTTCGGCCCCTCGTACGCCTTCCAAAGGTCCGGGACCCCAGGGTCCCGAGACATGTCAAAGACAAAAAAAATAATAATCATAGCCTTGGACATTTCATACAACGCCATCTAGTCCCAAGCTAAGCAACCAAACTGAAGTCTAATAGACCACTAGAAAAATCCACCAGCCACTAAAAGCAATATTTCACCACTAAAAGGGGGTTTGGAACTACCACTAAGTTGGCAACACTGCCTTTTGTACACATACATGTGGAAGTACAGACAACAGCAATCAGGATACCAAACTGACAAATTTCTTCAAATGATTTTAAACCTTCAATTATTGAAGGTTAAGTTCAAAATCGAATGAGAAAATTTGTCAGTTTGTAATAACTTGACCTGCTGCCGTGTATACCTAAAAAGATAGGCAAACTTGCTTGCTAGCTTGCCGTCAGTTTTGTTGGCTTGACCGAATGCGAGTGCGTGACGACGCGACGCTCGCCGCGCCGGCCGCACGGTGGATCGAAACTGCTATATGAGGGACATTGGGATTTTTTTTAGAAATTCCATTTAAAAATACCTATCGAAAGATCTGTCATTCTAATGAATAATAGTTATGAATCGTTTTTCTCTAAAACTGTTAGTTTGCCCAGAAAACTTGCACATGGTGCGCCAAAAGTGCACCGTGCACGTTTGGTGCACCATGTGTCTTAGCAGTAAATGTAGTACCTTTTGCTATGCGTAATACGATAGGAAAGCCCATAATTTGAAACGAGGCTGGAATCAGCCGGCAGAGAGCTCGATACAGTCATTTTCATAGTAAAATTTATAATTTTCTCAATTAACTCCCGAAATACGAGAGATAGAAAGAAATTTGTCAGCACAAGTTTTGAAGGCATTTGATAGCTAAATACGATGGCATTATTCGTTTTTCAAAATTTGACTTTTTTCTCGGAAATGCCTAAGTCCATCCTCTCCCATCGAGTGTATGGGAGAGGATGGACTTAGGCATTTCCGAGAAAAAAGTCAAATTTTGAAAATCGAATAATTCCACTGTGTGGCGGTGCACGCACCGCTTGTTGCTATGACAGATGTCAGGCAGGCCTAAGCACAACAAACGTCGCGTGTCGTCGTCGGTACTGCGCGTGGGCTCGCAACTACTTGTATCAAAAAACTTCGTGCCCGGTCCGAGTCAGTCGTCATACATCTAATTGTAAACCGCGGCAGCGGGGCATTGCGTACCACTATCAATCGGAATCGGTTTCATTTTGACAGTTCAACAACATTCATTGCGTTATTTACGTTGTCGAGCAGACAATTTTTTCGAAAATATGAAGCAATGGATTGAATAAGGGACGGGCAGGCAAACACGCCTGTAAATCCACTGTAGAAAAGGGGGGGAAAGGAAGGCAGAACGGACCACTATTCGTTTTATTCAACATTTTCTATGTAGCTAAAACTGATCAACAACCTTTACTCTACATGTATTCTTAGATATTAGATGATAATTCTAAAAACTCAAATTGGTCCGTTTTTTTCCTTCATAAGCGAGGCAAAACGGACCACCAGAAAGGCAAAATGGACTTTTATAAAAAAAAGATGTCAGAACTTTTCGTTCGCCGAGAAACACTACCTACCTCATCATCTTCGTCACAACTACCGCAAGAACAAACCATCCCTCCGCCACTTTCTTGATTCTGAAATCAAGTTTTCATCGTCGTTTATACTGACATTTTTTTTTTTAATTTCTTCTATCGCTCTATTTTCCCTTTCTTATAAGTTTTTGTCCTCTGACCTCTGATGTCACCTAATGAACATTTTTTTTTGTTCTCTTTCTATTTGTCCGGTCCGTTTAGCCTGTTGACTTACCACTTCAACACTTAAGTTCTGGTTAATGCGTATTGCTATCGTCCACATAGTTTGTTATTTGTTCAATCACAAGTCATTTTGCATACAGAGTGTTATGTAAGTACAAGTACCTAAATATTATGTATATGTATTGATCCACGGCCACACGGACTGGCGCCCACCGGTGCTCATGTGGGTGGCGTCGTAGTACGCTGACCAAGAGAGGGACCATGAAGAGCTTTCTCTTGACACGCCCCAGTGTCGGATTGAGCTAATACCGTGAAATGTAGGTAAAATTAATGGGAAGAAGGAAAAGTCATCGGAAATATATCTTGTAGACTTCTTTCTGAAAGACATCAGTTATCAGCGATTCGCTCCTAAAATGTGCCGCCCTAGGCTCAAGGCTACGCGCAGCCTATTATCTGTGGTACGTGTGTATGTGTGGGACTCGTGCCGGCAGAATTTAATAGCTTCAGCCACTCGCGGCACGCAATAATAACAATAACATCACTCAACGTATTCATTTAAAAAGGTAAGGCAAAACTGACAGTAAAACTGATCATGTAAGGCTGCTTGTGGGAGTTGTGGGAAAAAACGACGCTAATAGAATGATAAAATGCTATCTGCAGTCGGTGAGTCAACCGCGACAAGGTCAGCGCTAGCGGGGGCGTTCATTACCTATAATAACAACCGGTCAAGAGCGAGTCGGACTCGCGCACCGAGGGTTCCGTTCTGATTTCTGAAAAAGTGTACTACTTAGAGACATCGTTTTATTTTTCCTGTAATCTTTACATAAACTTCTATGACATAGAATTATTTCAGATTTTTCTCTTTGCAAACTTCGGAGATAAGGGGGGGAACGGTATTTTTTTACATTTTGCATCAAAAGTCGAAAACTATGCGGCCTAAAAAAAATACAAAATGGTTTGAGAATGTGCAAACAGCGCTCTTTCATATGATACCCCACATGCCCTAGCAGCCCCACTTTAAATTTTTATGACCCCCTTTCAGTCCCTGTTGCAAAAAAAATATAAATATTTTTATTTCTTTCTTATTTGCAAAATAGTTGGGTAAACATCCTTTAAAACTATTCCAAATTTCAAGTTGATAGCATCAATAGTTCTTGAGATATGCAGCTGTGACAGACAGACAGACTGAGTCACACCATAAGGGTTCCTTTTTTACCATTTTGGTACGGAACCCTAAAAAGGTTTAGGTGGTGAAATAAAGGTAAAAAATCTTGGCGTGACTTTTTACACAAACACATACTAAACAAATAAACTACTGCTTAAACTAATGGTTCAATTGATTTAGTAATCATTATTGTTGTAAGTATTACATTGGTTTTTAGTTGCATTTTATTTTTAAACTGAAGTTTTAAAATAAAAAAACACATCAAGATTGTTTACCTTTTCTTCACCACCTAAACCTTTCTAGTATAGCTCGGCCTCTTAGTAAGAAACCGATTGATTGCCGTACGCCCCCATAGCAATCAATCGGTTTCTTACGTCATATGCGTCGGTTCCAAGCTTGGTTTAGCTCGGTGTGTAAGTGAAATGGCGTTATGGCTGTCTAGTTTGACGCACGAGATAGAAGATTCTCACGCGCACCGGAATTATATCGTAAAAGTGCAAATAAAATCGTATAAAATTAGAAATTAACTATTTAATAAAAAGTAATCCATCACTGGATGCAGTTTGGAATTTGACATTTCATGGTATATTTTTAATTACAATTATAATTAACTACCTACTAATGAAGGGATAAACAGCTTTTAAAGATTATTGGAGGTATGTTTAAAGATTTTTTTGGTGCATTAAAGTAGGTATGTTTAATTATGTTTTGGCTTCCATCACTGTATGCGAAAAGGACTTGAAAATATCATATTTTTTTTACATGTCAAAATTATTTACAGTTTATGAGATACACAGCTTTAAAAAACCACCTTTTTGATAGTTTTCAGGAAATCTGCGCCTTAAGTTTATGTTTGCTGTCGTCTTTCAATCTTGCAAAAGAGAGCTAAGATAGGTAGGTAGGTAGGTACAGTACGCTCCTACAGTAGGTGCTCTTAATTAAACTTGATAAGTTTCATAGATTTTATAAAATTAGCGAGATTGTTTGATCAAAATATGGTGTAAACTAAGTGTGCGTAATGTAGTGTTTTCTTTCATTGCATCATATTTCATGTTTTGCTCTTTCACAACTCTGTCACCATGTTTGAAATTCGTTGCAACCTAGCTACTTAGGTACTTACGTCTAATACGTATCACATATTTATAGATCTTGAACAAAATATTGCATGATTTTAATGAAAGCTTGCATTGGAATCTCATAAAAATGCAGCCATTAATTTGACAGTTGAAGACATGAGTGGATGAAGGTGGTAAAAGATATACTTAACTAGTACATTTTGATACAAGAGGGGAACGTTTGTTATTGCATTCGAGGCGGAATTAACACCCGAGCCGTAGGCGAGGTTGTTTTTAAGCCGAGAACTGCAATAACAAAAATGTCCACGTGTATCAAACGACGTTTTTCAATACACTTTTGAAGAAATAAAATAAAATAACGGAAAATATTTTTGTCATGTATTCTTAGGAAACTATGATTTAAATTTTCTTTTTTTCCGCGCTTTGCTTTCGCCAGGTTGAAGGAGAAGCAAAGGTATAAAGCCGATAAACAGCCTAATATGAAAAATAAAAATTCTAATACCTATTTTTGAGTTTAGAACACAAATAAATGTTAATTTATTCATAAACTTTTTTTTTTACTCTAATAATCATGGTTTTTAATGGTAATCTATTTATAAACATTATTGAAATATTCAAAAATATTAACGCCGTAAAGACTCTGCCGAGATTTAAAAAAAACATTCACCTCCGAATAGAGGGTTGTGATTTTGTGACTCTATTTGGACTAATTTGGACTAAGTTATCTGTGGCAATTTTTATTCCCGCACACGTGTTGGAAAATGAAAAATCGCACGCCTGTGAAATACATTGCATTGTGAACCTAATCGTAGGGCGATATGAACCAGTTTTCGAGGAAGTGTATTGAAAAATAATATATAATGTAGGTACTTATCTAGGCCTACTGTCAGCAAACAAAGTTGACTATAAGTAGTACTTACAACTAAAAAGGAGGAAAAATTCCAAAAGGTACATAAATCTAATAAATACCAATTCTAGAATATTCACAAACAAGATAATCTCGATTAATTAGCTTCATTCATCGCCATCTATTGACAACATATGGACAACAGACAATAAATCGAAAACTTCTCGTTGCTCCACAAACCAGTAGCACAGATTAGTATGTGCCAGTAGTCAATTAGAAGTAACTAAACACCTCGCGAGATGGCGCCTACTCCGTTTTGCTCATGATGTCACGTATTTTTTTTATTTATTTATTAGTCTAGGCCAGTTACATTAGTTAAGACACAAACACATTATTTAAGTACAATAAGAAAAGTATACAACAACACGACAGTCATACGCTGAAAAGTACTCTGTGGGATGTCATCATGTCAACAAAAATAGGTAGGTACTTACATGAGGAAATCTAACTTGTTCGCTGTGCAAGTGCAGATAAAAAAATGACCGTTCTACCCCCCCCTTATCTCCGAAGTTTGCAAAGAGAAAAATCTGAAATTATTCTATATGATAGAAGTTTATGTAAATGTTACAGGAAAAATAAAACGATGTCTCTAAATAGCACACTTTTTCAGAAATCGGAACGGAACCCTCGGTGCGCGAGTCTGACTCGCTCTTGACCGGTTTTTTTTCTCTATTAGAAGCCTTCATCAAAGAGTATAATAATAAATAGAGAGCCTTCATTGTTCCCATCGTCGGGGTATTAATATTACTTTATATTCTACGCTTTATATAGTATCTATGGTATTAATGTTCTGTGGGCGGAATGGCATAATTTTTGAAAAAGACAGCTACGCTGGTTTTTAAAAGAAACATTATTTTTAATGTATTCTTTGTTAGAAACATATGTATTTTATCATTTATTTTATACAAAAGCTTTACTGAAATGTCAAGCCGAAATTTCAGTAGATTTATAGGTGCCACGCCAAAGTTGAAAATGAAAAGAAGTTATTTTACGTATACTAATTCACTGTCGCAGGTCCTGGCAGATAAGTGTCCCGAAAAAGGGACTGCCTGTGAAGCGTTTGCGAAATATTTAAAATCAGGTGCATAAGTAAATTAAACTATCCACCCTAATTGCGTAACACATTACCAATTGGTGTTGGTTTCATTTTGACAGTTCAACAACATTCATTGCGTTATGTACGCTGTCGAGCAGACAAATTTTTCGAACATATGAAGCAATAGATTACCAATTTGTTTCAAAATGATTCAAACTCCGATTGATAATGTGTTACGCAATTAGGGTGCTGTTTTGCTTTGCCTATAAATTATAAAAATACAACCGAATTGAGAACCTCCTCCTTTGTTTGAAGTCGGTCAAGAAGGCAATCTTGTGTATCTACAAAAATGGATCTTTACCTAGCGAGAGGAATTTCAAGTCGGTGCTAGCTCTTTGTCAGCCATGGTCACTATCTAGGCCTCTAGCTAGACTGTAGGTTGTTGACCATTTGTTGCATTGATATATATGTTACACTAGATTAGCAATTGCCGCGCCAAGGCGTTGCCACTTAACATACGGCCACGGCCGTATGCGTAACTAACGTCAGTTCAGTGCTCTTTACGACGGCAGCCGAAGTGAACCGAGTGACACGCGACAAAAAATATCGCCAAAATGGGTAAATGCGTAATGAAAGAATGCGATTCTAGATCACAAAAACTACCGGAATTACTTTCCACACGTAAGTTTATTGTTTCTGTGTTTATATCATCGTAAAAACGCAGGAAAATAAATAAAATGTAGATTTTTTTTTAATTATGATCAATGTTACAACTAAAAACTATGTTTTAGTTTCCCACATTAGTGGGAGTTTTTAATTTATGGAATAAGCGATTTTAAATATTTTTTAATAATGATTAACAATGTTCCAGAATACCTAAAGATGCTTCTCAATCAATAATCCGATTGCTGAGAAAAGATACTGACTGGCTACCTACTAAATCTACTGTCATTTGTTCGAAGCACTTCCGTGATCAAGATAAAATAGGACCAAAAAGCGAATGTGGCCGTGTTTATTTGTGCAATCAAGGAATTCTAATGCTTATTGTAAAAGTAATGATTTTTTGCGGCAATTAATATTATCAAATTATAGGTAATGCCAACAAAAAATGCCTTCCCATTAAACTCCCCCAGCAACAAATTCGTTTATATCGACTCAAACTTAGTTTTTAGTTTGTAAAGAGTTGTTTTGCCTACAGTAAATTGTATATTTTTCAGGACAACCGTTATTCTAATAGCAGGTGGAGCTTTCAGAAGAAGAAAATATGGATGTGGATGCTGTGGAAACCGACGAAGAGATAAACGAATTAACTGAAACGCCCCGAAAGCACAAAATGAGGAAAATAATTCACCGTTTGAAAAATGTATCGGCTAAAAGACTAAGAAAAAAAAAATATCACAAAAAAATAAAAGACTAGAAATAAAAAAAATAAACGATGTTATTAGAGGAACTGAGTTGAGCGAAGAAGACGAAATGCAGCTAAATGTAAATGATAAAACAGTGCAATTCATGGAACAATTAAAAAACCTTCAAAAAGAAAAGGACTTATAGAAAACTGACTCTTTGGGGAAACCGAAGGTTTTGTTTTTGCGATTATGGACGATGTTATGATGACGAACAACTACTGGAAATATATTGTGAAGGACGGCACGGTTGACATCTGTCGGGCATTCCACCGTCCGGGGGAATCAGTCCGTCAATTATTTCTGGCTGTTCTCGTCTGGCTAACGGAGACTACTTGCAGAGGCACAACCTTGTAGCCAGGATTATCCACCAGCAACTTACTCTGAAATTCAGTCTTGTGGAATTGGAAGTACCGTACTATAGGTATATGCCCGACCCAGTTCTCGAAAATGGCAATATCACGTTGTATTGGTATCGATCTATCATCACTGACAGGACTATTGTTGCCAATAAGACAAACATAGTGGTGATAGATCGAATAGAGCGTCGCCCAATGATTATTGAAATAGCGGTCCCGCATGACGAGAACCTCGTGAAAGCTGAAAAAGATAAGCAGATTAAGTATCTCGACCTGGCTCGCGAGGTTGTCGACATGTGGGATGTCGATACAGCAATCGTTGTGCCGATAGTCGTGACGGCCAATGCCATAATAGCCAAGAGCCTCGATCAACACCTGAAGAGGCTCTCGTTAGGCAGCTGGATTAAGGAAGATTGCTCCAGAAAGCGGTACTTCTGGACACGGCGCGTATCGTTAGGAGGTTCCTCTCTCAGCAGCCCTGACTACCGGTACCCTGGACCCTGTTCCCGATACCGGTGGGCTACTATTTTTTATATTCTTAAATGTTTTTTATATTCTAATATTTATAAATGTAAATTATATGTATGGAAATGTACTAAAGGAAATAAAAAATGTTCAAAAAGAAAATGTCTTGATTATTTTCATTAGTTATAAACTTCTAATACACATCCAATAAGAAATACATAATTCACATATTTAAAAAATAACTTAACGTTTAACGTTTAAACGTTACGTTTTTTTTCAACGTTTAAAAACTTGGGTAAAATTTCGCATGGGTAGGCAACCCCATCCCGTCATTCACCGCCATTGCATGTTTATATTGCGATCTTTGTCTAATCTAAGCGACAGTATTGTTCTTGCGACTTGTGTAAGTGAGAAAGATATATGTTTACTTTTAAATGTTTAGTGGTTTCAAAGCTACGTCGTCGCGTTTAAATAGTGGTTAGACTTTTTTTACACATTTTAATGAGGTTTGCTTCTCTAGTTATATAACTCAATGATTTGTTGGCAGTCCTACACTGTCCTCCCAGGTCCTCCCATACTTAGGAACTATTGTAAAATCCATAGATATAGGAAAGACGTTTTTTTATGTTTCTATGGTAAAATCCATTTTTATAAGAGTGACCGTGGACTTTTTTGCCCGCTCTTCTCTATCTAGGAAACAACCAGTTGGAGCCGGGGACTAAACCTGAAATCGCGAAAAAAAAATCAGCTGCTCCCTACATTTTGACGAGTTTGGTGTACCTAGTTAAATGTACTGAAAAGCTGATTTTTTTTTCGCGATTTCAGTGTTAGTCGTGAAAGTTGTTCATATTCATGGGTAGAACACCATGTGGTCCATCTTTTTCAATGGGACCTTCATGTAAGTTTATGTGAAATAAAATATTTTGATTTAGATTTTTTTGGTTTTATCACCAGGACCTCAAGTCTGCTATTACAATAGTGTCAGAATGGTCTATCATTGATTTCATAATTGTTGATTTTGACAAGTTTGGTAATCTACTAATATAATGGTGTCATAATGGCGTCATTATGACTTTCCAATGGTCAACCACTGACACTCCACGATTACGAACTTCTAGCAAAATGACAATGCAGTGACAATGGGATCGTGTTGGAATTTAAAAAATAGCAGACTTGGGGCCCTGTATTTCGGACAATATTCATGTTATTTCTCTTTAGGTCCTACTTAGTGCTTCGTAAACTCTTGACAACGGCACCAGAATCAATATTCTTGTTTGCACACAGGTAGACCATGACCTTCGATTAGTTAGGACTTCGGATACGTATTTTATCCCAGGTAGCCTGTAGCTACTACTGGGATAAAAAAAGATTATTTACGACCTAAAAGCTGTTGTTTGTTGCTAGTCTTAAATATGCTCTCCATCTTTCCAGGGCAAACGGTGTTCGCTCAGGGCGCGGCTGCGACCCCAGTGCATCTGCTCGATGCCATGACGGCCGTCGGCATGCAAGGCTGCATGAAAGACATCAGGGTGATACATATGCACACTGAGAAGGAAGCTAAATATTGCGCTCCTGAATGTAAAGATGTCTTCAGGTTAAGTTATGGAATCAGACGTTGCTTTGCAGAAATGCAATCAATCTGCCTAGACTTTTCCCAACTATGTTGGGGTCGGCTTCCAGTCTAACCGGATGCAGCTGAATACCAGTATTTTACATGGAGCGACTGCCTATCTGACCTCCACAACCCAGTTACTGGGTAATGCGATACCCCTTGCTAAGACTGGTTGTCAGATTTTCGGGCTTCTGACGACACGTAACGACTGTCAAAGATCCACGAATGAGAACCCACCAACCAGGGACCAACAGCTTAACGTGCTTTCCGAGGCACGGAGTAGTCTCGGTGTGTAAAGATGGTCACCCATCCACGGACCAACCCCAGCAAGCGTTTACTTTACATTTCGACCGTGATTTTTACGCTAAATGGCCAACTTTGGCGCTCTTTTTCTGAGAAACTGAAAGACTTCGACAATTTTGACTTATTGAGTGGTGGAGAATAGTTATTATTAGTACTTATAGTTTAAAGCAGCCTCGCTCCTCGCATTTTTTTCTTATCACACTATGACACTAATATTATAAAGGCGAAAGATTGTGCGTGTGTGTGTTTGTTACATAGGTATTCAATTATTCACGCTCAAACGTCTGGACTGACTTGGATGAAATTTGGTATGTAGATAGCTTATATCCTGGATTAACACATAGGCTACGTTTTATCCTAGTATAAAAATCAAAGAAAGTTATTGGTGGATTCAGAAAGGTAAGATGTGACAACTAATAGAGAAGTATGGCAGAAAAAGACACATGGAGTCTACTCCCTAAGCACGAAGTCCGTAGTTTCGGCCTTCGTTACGGGCGATTCCTACTCCGTATCACCTACGGACGTATGATTGGTTCGGGCCCCGAACGAAGTATGAATGGCAACACGATACGACAGTTGTCCCTACTCCCGATGTGTTTTAGACCGTCCAAAAAATGTAACTTTTACACTTGTTTTGATGGATCGTTAACTCAGACGGACGGATAAACGGACGGATGGACTTAGGGAGTAGGCCCCATGATTCGCCGACCCCATTGATATATAAATAAGGGCCGACCCCAAATAAATTGGGATAAGTGCAAGAACATGATGTCTATGATATATAGATTGCAGCCTAATAATTTGGTATCCTCACCCCCAGAGTGTGTGCTCTGTTCATGGGCAAGAACGTGCGCCAGGCAGTCGCCGATGGCCGCGGGGATTGCATGCCTATATTCCTGCAAGACATCCCTTCGCTGTTCCACAGGAAAATCATCAAGCCCAACCTTGCTCTCATTCAGGTTTGTTCCAAATTAATTATTTCCTTACTTAAAATTCAAAAAAAAAAAGGAGCTTCGCCGCAACATAGATGTTTGTTACCTGTCAAAGTGTTTGATAAAAACGTGTGCATTGTATGGACGTATTATCTTAACGACTCAGAGGCCTAAAACATGTTTGCTAGATTTCTTACACATCTAAATAGAATAAAAAGAATTCATGTTATGCATGTATCATTCAATTTGCCCATCCCTTAAACAACATTAGTTTTTGTTTACACTAAACCCGAAAAGGGGTCATTGTACTCATCATTTTGAACAACTTTTACTATGGGACCAAACCAAAAATCGCGAAAAATAATCAGCTGTTCAGTACATTTATCTACATCAAACTCGTCAAAATGTCTGAACAGCTGATTTTTTTTTCGCGATTTCAAGGTTGGTCCCATAGTAAATGTTGTTCAAAATGATGAGTACAATGACCCCTTTTCGGGTTTAATGTAAACAAAAACTAGTGTTGTATAAGCAGTTTAGTCATTCGAAAAAAAAACATAAAAAATAGGTTAAAAAAATGGTAAGACTTCGTCTAAGAACTCTAAGACAGTCATGGCTTAAATGGTTCTAAATTGTCTGTACTATCTTTGCCTTAGAGTGCACCCATCTTCCAATCACCCTTTATTTGAAATAATAATCATTGTAATTTTGTAACTTTATTTTACATAGTTACCTACAAAAAACCGGCCAAGTGCGTGTCGGACCACGCAAAATGAAGGGTTCCGTAGTTGAAAAGGATCTATACCAAAATATTGTAATCCCAAAACAAAAAGTTGTTATTTGAATTCGTGATGGGATCGGTGACAGTTGGGACTTGGGACGAAGTCAGGTTTGCGACTGTTAGAACAAAAATACAGTCAAATAAGCTTACTATTAGGTACTAATAATGTTCTTGTATATATAAATTGCAGGTTCATCCCCCTGATCGGCATGGATACTGCAGTTTGGGAACGTCCATCGATTGCGTCAGGTCTGCGCTAGTGAACTGCGAAGTTATTATCGGTAAAATACATAAGGTCCTATTAAAATAGATGGACAAATTTCCACAGGGTGTTCTTCTACCCATGAATATGAACAACTTTCACTATGGGACTAACTCTGAAATCGCGAAAAAAAATCAGCTGTTCAGAGGCCTACTCCCTAAGCCCGAAGCCCGTAGTTTCGGACTTCGTTACGGGCGTTTCTTACTCCGTATCACCTACGGATGGATGATTGGTTCGGGGCCCGAACGAAGTATGAATGACAACATGATTTGCCAGTTGTCCCTACTCCCGATGTGTTTTTGCCCGTCCGAAAAATTTAACTTTTACACTTGTTTTGATGGATCGTAATGTCATTTGTCTACACCAAACTCGTCAAAATGTAGGGAGCAGCTGATTATTTTTCGCGATTTCAGGTTTGCTCCCATAGTAAAAGTTGTTCATATTCATGGGTAGAACAGCCTGTGAAAATTTGTCCAACTATTTTAATGGCACATAATTTTATAATACATGCCGTGTGCCCCATGAGTTTTTCCTTCGGCAAAAACAACGAACTCCCATACAAACTTATTCCCCTAGACCCCCCGCATCCCTTTTCTCCTTTTATGCGCAAAGGTAGGCCGCGAAGTTTAAATTTTCTTGCGTTTTTTGCAATTTACAAGATAGAGTCAGGTTGTATCTTGATCAAAATATGATTCGTGACTTTAACAAATATGTACCTATTACGTAATATAAACATAACAATCATCAATACATCTCTCTCAACTTAGAAATTAAATTCAAGATAAAAAAAACTGGCCAATTGCGTGTCGGGCTACGCACAATTAAGGGTTCGATAGTTGAAAAGAATTTATCCCAAAATTGAAAAATATGTTCTCTCACACATTGTTAATACGTCACAGTCAATTCTCCAACTGTAAAGGAGAATGACCAAAAGTGGTACGAACAAGTCTCGCGCATCAAGACCAAAATTTTATAGTAGTAATCATAGAATTAATTACTGTAAGGTAGTAATTAGTTTCACAATGTTTCACGACTTTACGCACCGGGGAATTGATATTTGAACAGGAATTTAACTTTAAGTAAAAATTATGGATATTGTTTTACTCCCATTACATGACATAGCGTTCCGTTTTATAATCTTGATTTACCTATAAAAGTGTCATGTCTCGCATTTCATTCCCGAGTTTAAGTTAGGTTTGTTCTAAAATGTCATGATTTCCGAAATCATACACCCTGCCTGACATTGATCTGCAAATTGCAAAAAAATTAAGTAAGAAAATTTGAATTTAGTGAGCTACCCTGACACCTCTACCTAAAGGGACGAACCTTAAAAATTAAGAGCAATGGCGTCCGTTAGCCAAAGGCTTAAGAGAGTTAATTAAGAGATATCAGCTTTATGCTGAACTGAAACATTTGCAGCACAAGTAAACAAACACTTGCCTCGAACATTCGGCGACGCGTTGATCCATATATCTCACATCGACTTTATGGTCGAACACAACTCAGCATTGCCTGAACACGGCGGGGCAAAAGCCAGTCCTGAGGAGATAAAGATCGGCACGCTCATCGGACAGAATCTGGTAGAAGACGGCGCCACGCTGCAGATGGGTATGTAGGTACATCATCTCACATAGGGTCAGTTTCCACCAAACTGAAAAATCCTCGCAGCGCTCGAGGACTTTAAATTTCATTGAACAAGTAGTACTATGCGTGCCAAATAAGAATAGTACTGTCAAGACGCCATTTTGTTCCGCAATAGTATGGCAATACTCGCGAACTTTATTACCAATGCGTACTGTTTTAATTCGTCCAATGCTGAAACAATAACATTATAATACAATTTAATGTTTCAACGAAATATAAATTATGTATAAAATTCAAAACCTACCCCATATAAAGTAGCATTATGGAGATAGTACACATTGAACCGGTTCACTGTTCAAACTACGTTAAGGTTCAGTGTGTATTACACCCACCATTCAACATTAAGGCCGCGTTTCCACTGACGCGGAGCTGGGCGGAGCGGAGCGGAGACGTGCAGGAATCGTCCAATTACAGACGAGACAAGAGACGCGATGAGGATTTCAACCATTATGATTGGTCGATTCCTGCACGTCTCCTCTCCGCTCCGCCCAGCTCCGCGTCAGTGGAAACGCACCCTTAAGGTTATGTTAAAAACAAACGAAAAGAGTTAACGTAAGTATTAACTTCAGTTTTATACGATACCCCAATAAACACTTTATTAAGTATAATAAATGTCACACGGAAAAACTATACATAACAGAAGTAATAAGAAAATATAGTGCTTACGTTTTATTTTGTTTTGTCGTTGAAAATTATAATGCGGTGCTTCATACGGTCGTCTTTGGCGCTAGCTTGCTTGCGACTGGGGAGCGGGCGACGCGCGACGCAGTAAAAACTGAATACTTACGTGTTCAAGGCACGGTTTGGCAACGTCACGTTTAAAAAGTAAGAAGGGTGGCTCGATGTGTACCACTGGTTCACTGTTGGACATCTCACCCTATACATAAGATATTAATACAGTTAAAAAGTAAAAATTTACCAAATAAACGTTTTTATTTCTTATAATTACTTATTCAGTGAAATTATAAAAGTGCTCGAGCATCCGCGATGATTTTTCCGTTTAGTGGAAACTGGAAACTGACCCATAGACAATAGGCCATTGCCTGAACCATAGATATAAGAAAGAAGATTTTTTTTTTCTATTGCCTGAACATAACACTGGAAACGCCTTATTAGTACGCTTATTATTGACGCTTTATTTCCCTCTCTGTAAAAGTACAAGAACAAAATAATGTTCCAGTAGGTAAGTTCATAAAAACTACTAAAAACGCTCAGAATTAACTGTATACTTTGTACAGATGGTCAAAGAAGAGCTCCTTCAGCGATTGTTTCATATTGCAGCGTTGATATCTGTTGTATATAAACAAACATGTATGTTCGTAGCGATGCGCGGGCTTTGTACTGCGTGCGCAGACGACGCCGCGCAGCGCCCCGCGCCCCGCGCCCGGCCGCGGGCGCGCGCACGTTGTTTTGGAATAAAGCGTTAGTGCGTTTATAGGCAGCCGTTGTTTCACTTGTTCCCGTATCTAACAGTGGCGACGAGAGCGACCCACGCTATAATCTATATTACTATGGCTCAGTTTAGTTTCGGTATATTAAGTAATTTCGACCACACAGTGCACGAATGGCAGGCGTACAAAAGTCGCCTGCGGCAATGGTTCGTGGCAAACGATATCTCGGAAAAAAACGACGCAACGGGTTCAAGACGGCGAGCAATCCTACTGAGCGC
The DNA here is from genome assembly GCA_905163495.3 of Cosmia trapezina. Classification (NCBI taxonomy): domain Eukaryota; kingdom Metazoa; phylum Arthropoda; class Insecta; order Lepidoptera; family Noctuidae; genus Cosmia; species Cosmia trapezina. The sequence continues at coordinate 17,848,671 of LR991041.1, forward strand.
ACTCGCGGATGGCACCTACCAGCTCGCAGCAGACTTGGCTTTGCCAAAACAGCTAGAGGAGGTGCCAGTAGAAGACATCTATGAGCTTCTTGACACTCACTTTTCCCCGACAAAGTGTGGATTCGGAGAGCGGTACGCATTTTACGCGGCAACGCAGCAAACGGGTGAGACGCATGCGCAGTGGGCGGCAAGACTGCGTGGCCTCACGAAACATTGCAAGTTCACCAGCGTAGAAGAGGCATTGCGAGACCGTTTTGTGATGGGCATGTTAGCGGGTCCCGAGAGGGACAAACTGTTCACACAGGACACCGATACCTTGACCCTGGCAAAGGCAGTGCAGTTGGCGCAGAGCGTCTGGTGCGCGCGGGCAGGCGCCGCCGCCGGCGCTTCCACGACGACGGCGTCGATCACACAGCAAGAACATTCAGTGTTCCAGGTGCAGGGCAAGAGTGCGGGTTCTGTTAAGGAACCGGTTACGGAGAAGTGTTCGGTGTGCGGCAGAAAGAACCATGCCTCGTCTCAGTGCCGATTCGCGAATTTTTCTTGTAGGAAGTGTAATAAAAAGGGTCACTTACGTAGAATGTGCAAAGTAAAGAGTGTTGTGACCGGTGACGTGAGTGAGGAGGACGACGATGGTGAGTTTTTATGTTGTAACATCACTTCAGAGCGGGGAGAACCCATGACAGAAATCGTGTCCATAAACGGCTCACAAATCAAATTTGAGATTGATAGTGGATCTGCAGTAACGGTAATTTCCGAGAGTCTATTCAACAAATGTTTTGGCAGGTTACCCTTGTTACCACCTAAGAAAAGGCTATTTACCTACACGGGCAGTACTATTGTTTGTCTCGGTATAGTTCGCCTCCCGGTCACGTATAGGCTGAGTACACACACACTAGATGCTTACGTGGTACGCAGCGAAGGCCCGCCATTGCTCGGAAGAGATTTTTTATCTTTATTTAGGTTAAAACTAGCACCCTGTAATTTCATAAATAATGAAGCAAAAACAATCGATGACTTGCATAATAGATTTAGAGACGTATTTTCAGATCAATTGGGAAAATTCAATAAGTTCGAGGTCAAATTACGTTTAAAAGATGATGCAGTGCCAATATTTTTCAAAGCGCGTCCCATCGCTTTTGCATTGCGGGACAAGGTAGATAAAGAGATAGTCCGCCTTGTAAACTTAGGGATACTTAAACAGGTTGATCATTCGGAGTATGCATCGCCCGTAGTGCCAGTATTAAAGCGCAATGGAAGTGTAAGGCTGTGTGCAGACTATTCTGTAACCATAAATAAACAATTAGTTGTAGAACAATACCCGTTACCTACAGTCCACGAGCTGTTTTCAAAATTGCATGGAGGTCAACAGTTCTCAAAGTTAGACCTGTCCATGGCCTATAATCAATTTGTTTTAGACGAAGACTCGCAAAAGATTACATGCATAAATACTCACCGCGGTTTGTTTCAGTACACACGTATGGTTTTTGGTTTAACCAGCGCACCGTCTATTTTTCAGCGCGCAATGGAAAACGTATTATCTGGTATGGACGGTGTGTTATGTCTTTTAGACGATGTCCTTATCACAGCCGACGGACCGGGATTACATTTACAACGTTTAACGGCAGTGTTACAGAGGCTGCAAGATGCAGGACTAACCTTACAGAAAGAAAAATGTGAATTTTTTAAGAATGAAATCAATTACCTAGGGTATGTAATTAATAAAAATGGGTTAAAAAAATCATCAGATAAAGTAATAGCAATTGAGAAATCCCCAGTGCCCACAGATGTAGGCAAACTTCAGTCATTTTTAGGATTAGTAAATTATTACCGTAATTTCGTACCTAAGGCGTCCGAAATTTTAAGTCCCTTATACGATCTTTTAAGGAAGGGTGTTAAATGGCATTGGACCGACGAACATCAAAGAGCGTTTGTCAACATAAAAAAACATTTAACGTCGGATCAGGTGTTAGCGCATTTCGACCCAAATGCAAAGTTAATACTCACGGTGGACGCTTCACCTAATGGGTTAGGTGCGATATTATCGCAAACAGATAGGGATGGATGCGAGCGTCCTATTTCGTTTGCATCCCGCACTCTAAACACAGCTGAAAAACGTTATTCTCAGATTCAGAAAGAGGCAACGGCTATTATCTTTGGAGTTCGAAGATTCCATCAGTACTTGTACGGTAAGTCCGATCCGTTCATCCTTCGCACCGATCACAAGCCTTTAATTTCAATTTTTGGGCCGCACAAAGGTATACCGGAGGTTTCGGCAAACCGTTTACAAAGATACGCGTTGTTCCTCAGCGCATATAATTATAAGATAGAATACGTTCGCAGCGAAAATAACAGCGCGGATTATTTGTCTCGAGCAAGTCTTCCCAACGACGATAAGCGATCGTTGTCAATGACCGCAGACAGCGAACGCGGAGACAGCGCTCAGCACGCTGCCGCGGCGGCCGCCCCGATTGATCGCGCGTCGTATGTACACTTTGTAATAGACGGACACATGCCAGTTACGCGGGACGAGTTGCGCAGGGAAACTAGCCAAGACGCTATTTTAATGAAGGTAATCAATTTTATTTTTAAGGGTTGGCCTAGAAGCGTGTCTGATGTCGACTTAAAACCGTTCCACGCATGCAGGAATCAACTATCTTATGAAGACGGCTGTGTTATGAGAGGGCATAAATTGATTTTACCAGAAAGTCTAAAAATGAAAATGTTAAACGAACTTCATACTTCCCACCTGGGAATTGTAAAAACAAAGGCCGAAGCTCGTTCCCGTTTCTGGTTTCCGGGTATTGATAAAGAAATCGAAACTATGATCAACTCGTGTAGTGTTTGCATTCATTTACGACCTACCCCTCCGCGCGCCCCGCTTGCGCCCTGGCAATTCCCACCCCAACCATTCTACCGGTTGCACATAGATTTCTTGGGTCCGTTAGATAATAGACATTATTTAATTGTAGTAGATGCATACACGAAATGGGTGGAAGTTTACGATATGTGTGGGTCAATGACCTCATCAGCTGCAGTAGAAAAATTATACGAGTTTGTTGCAAGGTTCGGGTTACCAAATACAATTGTGAGCGATAACGGCACGGCTTTTACGTCACAAGATTTTAAACGGTTTTGTTTAATTAACGGGATTGAGCACGTGACGTCACCGCCCTATAATCCTGCGAGCAATGGCCAGGCCGAAAGTTACGTAAAGATCGCTAAAAAGGGTATAAAATCGTGTATTTTATCCAGCAACAGCCAAAAAGACACCAAGGTAAAACTGCTAAAATATCTGTTTGATTATCGGAATTCGGTGCATTCAGTGACAGGGTTCTCTCCGGCTCAATTAGTTTTTGGACACAAGTTAAGGTCAAGGTTGGATCTGTTGTTGCCAAAACCGCTGTCGTCACCCTCAAACGCGTCACTGGACAGCAAAGTAAAATCAAACCAGTGTTTACAGAGTAAATCGTATGGAGGTATAGAACTTTTGTTGGGACGTGATATAGGTTCTATTATAGTGAGATGAAATGAAATGTCCATTCTATGTTAAACTATGAATTTAATAATGTATAAATTTTGTTACAACTAAACACGGTAAAATGTTACAATAAATGATTGATGCGAGTAACGGATATTAACCGACTATATGTGTTGTCACGGAGACGCGTGACTTCGAACTTAACATGACGGTGCAACGTCATAGGCACTTATAAGCTCGCAAGTGGTGTACATGTGTGGGTAAACATACCACTACATGTCCTCCCCCCTTTGGTGAAGACAATTTAATAAAAGGGTGAAAAAAAATATCATCAAAAGCAATGACCAAGTGTAAAAACATTGCAAATACCTAATAAAATGGTTTGGTGTAAAAGTGTATAACTATACCTAACTCCTAAATTAATAAACAATAAGACTCTATGCTAACATGAGGTATTTCTAATATAAAAACATCACTACACAAATGGATACTTAAACTGAAGACATTTTGTAAATATTAAAATAATTTGGTCATAAATTTGGTAACAACTTGACACAAAAAGGTTTTATACAAAAACGTTTTAAACTTAAGAATATAACTAAGTGGTAACGATAACATACAAATAAATACGTTACAAGTTGACATAATTAGTGTGAGAACGCCACAAAATTGTTTGTTTTGTTGGTCTATTTTAAAACACAGAACACTTCACCGCACTTCAAATTTCACTTGATATTTTTATGACTTTGGGACTGGCGACAAAAAATGTTTTAAATGGCAAATCTCACGGTCTTTTTCACGACGCGACCCGATCTTGTAGTGACAGATGGCTCAGTTTTGTCAAGTGAGGTCGATTTGGTTCCAACCGGTGTTATCACAGTTGTTTTAGGCGAAACAAAAACTTCATGTGGCGACTGAAGTGCAGGGCTATTAATTATAACATAAGCAGGTTTGAGACGATCGAGAGAAATAGTGACTTCTCGAGAACCTACTTGAACGACGTAATGTTTATTGCTTCGTTTGAGTATTTTATAAGGACCTTCGTATGGCGGTGTTAACGAACGTTTAACTTCGTTTTTAATGAAAACGTAGTCCGATTTAGTCAAATCTTTGTGCACGAAAATGTTTCTGTTATCAGCTTGTTTTCTTGTGGTTGGTTGAAGGTTCGCTAATGTTTCCATGAGTTTGCAAGTGTAATCGGTGTTGTTGATGTCTGTTTCGGTGGGAACAAAAAAATCTCCCGGTAGACGCATAGATTTACCGTAGGTCATCTGAGCAGGGCTGTACCCTGAGTCCTCTTTAACTGTATTGCGCATTCCTAATAACACGATAGGTAATTGTTGTGACCATTGACTGCTATTATCGCAACGTGTCATGATGGAAGCTTTTAGCGTTCGATGCATCCTTTCGACGTGTCCATTTGCCTTTGGATTGTATGCTGTTGTTCTAATCTTTTCTATTCCAAGTAGTTTGGTCAGCTGTTTGAAAAGATTGGATTCGAATTGACGACCTTGATCCGAAGTTATTCTTGCAGGGCAACCAAAACGTGCTATCCAATGCTCGAGTAGAGCTTTCGCGACGGTTTCAGCGCTTATGTCTTTTACAGGAACGACTTCAGGCCATTTTGTATGACGATCAATCATTGTGACACAGTAGGTGTATCCTTCGGAAGGTGGTAATGGTCCAATTATATCTATATGCACATGCTCGAAACGGTCTGACCTTTCGAACTCTCCTAGAGGTGTAATTGTATGCCTTTGTACTTTACATTTCTGGCATTTAATGCAACTTCTTACAAAGTTTGCAACGTCAGTGTTCATGTTAGGCCAAAAATAGCGCTGCGCGATAAGGCGACGCGTAGCGGCTACCCCAGGGTGATTAAGTGCGTGGACACTTGAAATCGCTTTTTCTCGAAACTCCAACGGTAAATAAAGTCGCGCTGATGACGTTGATGTTTCGAACGTAAGCTCATGATTTGCATATGGCATGCGGAACAATTTAAATTCCAAGTTAGGTTTTTGTTTTAGTAATGATAATTGCGTATCTTCGACTTGGCTTTTGTATAATTCTTCATAGTCGAAAACATCATGTAGAAAAACCTCTTCTATTCTCGAAAGAGCGTCGGCGGCATTATTGAGCTCGCCCTTAACGTAGTCAATTTTGTTGCAAAACTGAGAAATAAAATCTAATTGACGAAGACGTCTTGGTGGATCGGATTTCGATTCTTTCTTCGATAAAGCGAATATTAACGGCTTGTGATCGGTTAACACTGTGAGATCACGCCCTTCAATCATATACCGAAAGTGTTTTACTGCCATGTAAATAGCTAATAATTCCCTGTCGTAGGTACTGTATTTTGTCTGGGCGCTACTTAGTTTTTTAGAATAAAATCCTAGTGGCTCTAACCGTTTGTTGACTAATTGATGAAGTGCTGCGCCAACGCAGGTATTCGCTGCGTCGGTCATTAAAATAAGTTTGGATGATGAGTCTGGATGCGTGAGAGTGACAGCTTCACTTATGTGATGTTTGCATTGATTAAATGCGGTGATTGCTTCTTCGGTCCAAGCGATTTTTGTTTTGTCTTTTTTCTTAGCATTGTGTAAGTATTTGTCTAAGATAGTTTGAGTGTCGGCGGCTTTAGGAATGCTCATTCGGTAAAAATTTATAAGACCGAGGAAGCGCCTCAGTTCTTCGATGGTTTCAGGTTGTGGATAGTCATTGATAGCTTTGACCTTTTCTTCGTCCGGCCTTATGCCATCACAGCTAACGCGATAACCGAGAAATGTAATTTCGGATTTTCCAAATTCGCATTTAGACGTATTGATTGTGACGCCAAATTCACTAAGTCGCTTGAACACTTCTTTGAGATCATGAATGTGACATTCTTCTGATTCTGAAGCAATAAGTATATCGTCCAGGTAACAAAACGTATTTTGAGTATTTTTCAAAACTTCATTGATAAATCTTTGAAACGTCTGCGCAGCGTTTCTCAGACCGAAGCTCATTTTTGTAAACTCAAACAGACCAAATGGAGTTATTATTGCGGTTTTCGGTATGTCCGCAGGTGCGACGCTTATGTTATGGTAAGCACGTCTAATATCAATTTTAGATAAAACTTTTTTATTTTTGAGGATGTATGTGAAATCCGTTAAACGAGGAATCGGGTAGCGGTCGGGCTCGGTGATAGCGTTTAAACGACGATAATCACCACACGGTCGTAATTCATCGTTTTTCTTTTGAACGACGTGTAAAGCATTTGCCCACGGGCTGGATGACGGTCTGCATATTCCTAAATCTACCATTCGTTGGAATTCATCCTTTGCCGCTTTGTATTTTGCAGCGTTAAGTGGACGTGCTTTTTCATAAACAGGTGGGCCATGGGTACATATATGATGCGTTACATTGTGCTTGGGTGGGTCCTTGAAACATTCGCTCTTAGTGATGTCTGGGAACTCTGTTAAAATGCGATGATACTTATTATCCGAGTCGATGACCTTAATTGTAGGAATATTTGAGGCATCTTCCACGTTAGTGTACCTAGAGAGTAGTGTGACTTTGTCAATTAACTTTTTTGCGTGAAGATCAACAAGCAATTGATGTTTGGATAGGAAATCTGCCCCAATAATGCACCGCTGTACATCAGCCAGGACAAATTCCCAGGTAAAAGCTCGACGTAAGCCAAGGTCCAAAGTCATTTTCTGAGTCCCATATGTTTTGATTGTGGTCCCATTAGCAGCAAATAAAGTAAAATCAGCGGGTTGACGATTAACGTTTTTGTAGGCAATAACTGAAATATCAGCGCCAGTGTCAATAAGAAAATGCGTACCACTTTTCCAGTCGGTGACGCTCAAGCGAGATGTTCCTTCGACACCTACTCTCGCCAAGGCAGGTGTCGGGTTTAGTTTAACGCCTTTCTGATGCATTGCTCGTCGCCGCATTTCTTGGCGTTATCTCCATAAATATAATGATAAAAGCACTTAAAATCTTTGTCTCCCGGTTGCGCTGTTTGACGCCTGTATCTGTCTTGATTGTCAAGATACCGAGAGCGTGATCGTGACCGTGATCGCGACTGATAATTGCCACGACTCCTACTTGTGCTCTGGCGCGTGTTTTGTAGATCATTAACTTTTGTGTTTAACGCGGCAATTTCTTTAATTAAATTATTAAAATGTTGATCCGTTGAATGTCTAGGGATAGCGACCGGATTTAGCGAACAGACTTCAGATGACCGTGAAGTTTCCATTATCTTATCAGCAATTGCTGCGACGTTGTCCAACGTTACATCGCAGACAGTAACTACTGCACGGACTGTTTGAGGCAGGCGATCTAACCACAAAATTTTGATTGTATCCTCGGGAATTTTGTTACTTCCAAGCTCTCGCATTTTACGAAGAAGTTGAGTGGGTCGTTGATCCCCTAGCTCGACTTTCGTAAGCAACGTATGTAATTGCTTGGACTCGGACTCTTCATAGGACGAAATTAACCTGTCCTTCAGTGCTATATATTTACCGTTCACGGGCGGGTTCTCAAGAATGTCATTAATTTGACACAATTCATCTCGACCTAACTTAGCTATAACTAATTGATATTTATGCAAGTCACCTGCTTTTTGTGCACCGATTATGGCCTCAAACTGATGGAACCATAGTCGCGGACGCGCTGTCCAGAAGTCGGCGATGCGGGAGTTGATGGTGATCGTCCCCGTCTCTGGCTGCTGGTGCTGGTCTATGGTGTAACACGGACCAGCTTGTTGAGGTGCGTTGACGCTATCAGGTGCGGCGGCAGCCGTGGTGGCTGTGTGCTCGGGATTTATGGTAACTTTATGTTCACTGGCAGCAACAGTGTTAGGGTTGACCATTTTGAAGGTTTGGTATAGTTCACAGTAACAACACTAAATAAAGTCTACGTCTGTATTGAACGTAATTGCACTCGCGGATCAAAGTATGGAACCGTATTATTTCATTCACGTCGGGGTCACCAATATAGAACTTTTGTTGGGACGTGATATAGGTTCTATTATAGTGAGATGAAATGAAATGTCCATTCTATGTTAAACTATGAATTTAATAATGTATAAATTTTGTTACAACTAAACACGGTAAAATGTTACAATAAATGATTGATGCGAGTAACGGATATTAACCGACTATATGTGTTGTCACGGAGACGCGTGACTTCGAACTTAACATGACGGTGCAACGTCATAGGCACTTATAAGCTCGCAAGTGGTGTACATGTGTGGGTAAACATACCACTACAGAGGCAAAAACATACAAATTTTTAAAAACGGGGACGAAGTTTTGTACAAAAAATTTGAAAATAAAGACAAGTTCACATGGTGCAGAGGCAAAATTATAAATTAACGCTTCTTACATAGGTACCCAAATACTTGAACAGCTGGGCCACCAGTGGCTCAAACGAGCGAGCGCCTACCCTTAATTTCACTTTTTATCAGGTATCGGCAGCATTCCGGACGCGGTGCTGTCAGCTCTGAAGAACCACAAGGACTTGGGCATCCACTCGGAGATGTTTAGCGTCGGGGTCATCGAACTGGCGAAGCGCGGGTGCATTACTAACAACTTGTAAGTAATACTTATAATTTTTAATATTTATTTATATTATTTTAAATGTCTTTGACATATCTCGGAACCCTGGGGTCCCGAACCTTTGGAAGGCGTACGTGGGGCCGAAGCCAACTCGCAGAGGCCCCTTAGACAATTTTAAATTGTGAGGAGGCACCAGCCGACGATTATCCCTGTATGCACTATGCAAGTGCACCTAAGGACAACCCCCGGTTGGGATCGCGTTGTGTATTTGCGACCGCATACCTATGTTTGTTTGTAAAGGGTTTTTGCTGGGTTCTAAAGCTGTGACGGTAAATATCGTTATATTTTTCAATCGAAACTTCAAAACGTTATCTACCTACTTATATTTTTTTAGAGCAACAAACAAAAAAAACATTACTCAATCAACTACATGTACTTATGTACCAAAATCTGAGAATCAAAAAAGGTCGGGTGCCAAGTTCACAAGGGTTCTGATTCTGACACGACTACAAACAAGTACATGATTTTAAATGTAATTAAATCGGTACCTAATTTATTATTATTGTTATTTCTTTTCTAGGAAGAAGTTTCACAAAGGCCGTATGGTTGTCAGTTTTCTCGTCGGAAACAAGGCTTTGTATGACTACGTCCACGACAACCCTTTCATTGGTCAGTGTTATAAGATTTTTTTCAGATGTTGTTAGTGACATTGTCCTTTAAGATTCACTCCCTTCTCTTTCATGTCTTTCCTCACACAATCAATCCTTCTTTTCTTTGGGCTTTCTCCCTCTCCATCCATCAACATTTATAATCATCACTCTTTTAGTCACATGCGTTTCGTCCATAGATACACTCCTTTGCAAAAAAAACGGGCGGTTTGGATTTTTCTACATTATTGGTAATCATTTCGTTCTAAAGTGGTTTTAATAGCCAAACTATGTTACTGGCTCTTAATAAAGAGTCTGGGTATGAAAAAAAAGTTAATTTCAAATTCGAAACTGTTGTTTTAAAAAATAATAATGCCTTTTTCAGTTGATGACTTTTTACTCACTATTCGCGGGTTTGCGGTTAAAAGGTTATCAGGCAACTAAAACTAATTTCTCGTTATTTTTATTAGAATAATTTATGTTTGTCGCATAATCCTGCCTTATTGCGACTTAAAACAGATATCTTTGTATCGATTGTAATGGCAGAAAAAGCACTAAGAGCTAGTAAAATTATAGCGCTGCTGGAAGTGTGTTGTAGCCTATGTTACGGGTCACAGCGGTTAAGCGTGAGTCGTTCAAGCGTCCAAAGAACCTGGACTCGATACCAAGAGGCAGGCTCCGTTCAAAGAAGGCAAGGTTCTGGGAGAAAATGTTGCACACAACCACGAGACGACCGCTTTTTAGTGACTCAGGAGCTGAGGAACCGCAAATGCAGTTACATAGACCTCAAAAGAAACCTTGAAGACGTACGAGGAGCACAGATTAGCCTATGGACAGTGAGGAGGAGGCTTTTAGCCGTTGATATACGCAGTCGACGACCAGCGCGGACCCCCAAGTTACTCCGTGAGCACCGGATTGCTCGACTGAGGTTCACTAGAAATTGTCTATCTTGGACACTAGGTAACTGGAGTAGCGTACTCTTCTCCGATGAGGCTGAAATTTGTCTAAATGGTGAGGACCGACGTCGGCGAGTGTTACGAAGACCAGGGGAACGCTATGCCGACGTGAGTTTTGAAGAAATCACCCCTTATGGTGGAAGGTCCGTTATGTTTTGGGCGGGCGTAACTTCCAGCTATTGTACCGACATAGTGTTCATTGAAAATGGGTCACTAAATGCGCAAAGGTACATAACAGGAATAACTTGTCAACATGCACAGCCCGCACTGACTGTAATTGGTGAAGATGCCATTTACATGGACGATAATGCTCGGGACCACCGTTCCGGCGACGTAGATGCTTATATGCAAGAGGTCGGTATTCGTCGTATGGATTGGCTAGCGCGGAGACCCGACCTTAACCCCATTGAGCATGTCTGGGACCTTCTAAAAAGGCGAGTACGATCTGTCCAACGCCTTCCATAAAACATCAGGGAGCTTAAATGTGTGATTTCGGCTGAGTGGGAACACATTCCACAGGACACCATCAAAACCCTGGTGGAAAGCATGCCAAGACGATTACATGCCGTAATCGCTGCGAGGGGAGGTCATACTCGTTATTAATTTTTATTTTTTAATGTCTTTTTTAAATTAAAATACCATAAAAATAATCGTAGTCTTAATTTAATTATACCCTAAAAATTTCCATTTTAACACGACTCTCTGTTTACATTGACTAAAACACCGATTCCAGGATTGAAGGGTTAAAAACTATATTCTCAATGATAATAAGAAATTTCTAGTCATTTATGCTAATAACATACTAAAAATATTAACATTATCCATAGAAAAGCCAATGACTGTAAGGTGCCCGTTTTTTTTGCAAAGGAGTTTATAAGAAAGAAGGAGATGTGCCCAGTATGTTAAAATGTATCGGAACCCTGAGGTCAACGGGAAGTACTTTATAGGTTTTGATTTATAGATAGTGCAATCCACGAAGACGAGCCCCACTACTCCTCCTAACCGTTGCACACATATACTTTAAACCGTTAGGAGGAGTAGTGGGGCGCGTCTTCGTGGATTGCACTATCTACACTTGCGAGTATCAAAATATGTTGCATTAATAGCCGTATCTATTTATTACGTTGACTTAGAAGCATGAAATTTTTAGAACTCCAAGGGACCATAAACTTACGTATTTGATAATGGAGCTCACATATGTGCAATAAATTCTACCAGATACTTGGTATTGCCTTTGCTGACGATATACAAAAACTAAACGAAACCGGTGCAGCAATTAGGTAAAAAAGTAGAGTTTTAATTTTGAGTAAATTTAAACACTCTGTAGAACGGGACCACTAGGTCAATGAGTCAATGAACTAAAATCCTTGAACACGTGTGCAAACAAATAAGTATTACTTATAGTTTGATTTATTACACTTGTTTCAGTTCCATACCGTATACATATACATATAAGGTCCCATTAAAATAGGTAGACAAATTTTCACAGAGTGTTACCCATGAATATAAACACCTTTTACTATGGGACCAAACCTGAAATCGCGGAATAAAAATCAGCTGCTCCCTACATTTTGACGAGTTTGGTGTAGATAAATTAAATGTACTGGACAGCTGATTTTTTTACGCGATTTCAGAGTTAGTCCCATAGTGAAAGTTGTTCCTAATCATGTGTAGGACACCCTGTTAAAATTTTTCTATCTACTTTAATACGACCTTATATCAGGGGACGATCGCGGGAAAAAAAATAACAAAATCTCGTTTGTCCCCACAGCTAGGGGGACGAATTCGAGGGGACGGTCGGGAATACACGCAATGTATAGGAAGGCTTATTGTATGTAGGTATGTATGTTTGTCCACGCATTTCTCCGAACTTTTAACCGGATTGTGACCATTTATTTGATTGGCTTACATTTACTTCAACAATAATGCAAGCAAGTTTCATCAACATCGGTTCAGTAGTTTAAAAAAAAACTTTAATTTCGGAAGTCGATGGTAACAAACTAACATACACCCAAAGACGACGACCCACAATTAAAGTTTATTTTTCACTTTTTAGTACCTACTTAGTGTTTTTTTTTTTTTTTGGAGCATGGTTGTTTTTTTTTTTTTGTTTTGTTAATTAATTTTTTTTATTCATAGATATTATAGCACTTGTCTGGCTAAATTTTATTAAGTACATTTTATTATATTTGTTACTTACCAGAACGCACAGTTACTTACTTGAAATCTGTAATAAAATTGCAGAAATGTTGGAGATTAACTACGTGAACAATACCCACGTAATATCGCTGCAGCCGCGCATGACGGCCATCAACTCGTGCATCGAGGTCGACCTCACGGGACAAGTGTGTGCAGACTCTATTGGTAGGATTGTAGTACCTACTCTTTAGTAGGATATTACAGAAAACACAAACGAAACGAAAATATCACTAATAATTTCCGGTCCCTTGCGCATTCAAGACAGGAATAGTGTGCGAATGAAAGTGGAGTTGGGACGCTATTTTCAATTATACTGCATAATAAACCCCATTGGATAGACTGTCATTCAGATATGAACTATGATAGGGATGTTTCCGGGGTAATAAAAATGAAATTTCTATTTAGTCCATCTGACAGATAATTAAAAATATTAGACACGTATTTTTTGCTGTATCCTAAACTAATAAGTAATAAATAATTAAACTTTTTAAACTTTCGCGATTTGTACACATTATAAAACTCGGAACGTCGGGAAACAAGTAGTTACCTGTTTACCTCGTAAAAAAGAAATATCGCGGTAAAACCCGTTCTCGATATTGTTTTATACATAATAAATAATTCTTCGATAAAACGCATTAAAGTTGGGGAGTGAGGGCTCACTCATATATACTAGTCTATGGGCTCACTACGTGACAACTATAACAAACTACGTATAAAATCTAGCAAGGAGTGCCGTATGCTACTAATGTCACATTTGTAAAAAAAGATAAAATACATGTCTAATATTTTTCAATAATCGGACAAAAAAAATTATTTCAGTCGTCATAAATATTTTGCTGAAAAATAAACCATTTGATCAAGAGTGGTGGTTTTGGCGGAAACAAACGATGAAATACTTACAATCGTCTTTTCTTGAATCTTGCAGGTACCCGCATGTTCTCCGGTTTTGGTGGTCAAGTAGACTTTATCCGCGGCGCGGCAGAGGGCGTGGACGGGCGAGGCAAGCCCATCATCGCGCTTAAGTCTGTCACCGCGAAGGGAATATCCAAGATTGTGCCTATACTTAAAACTGGTCAGCATACCTACTGTATCGTTTTTGCTAAACCTTTGCCCGCGGCCTTGCCCGCGGATCAGATGACCATTCGTCACATTAGCTATTTCGTCGCTATCCCTATTAGGTCACACTCACTAATACGTTACCTTGTGCATCTGGTTAGTTTCATATCTCGTTTCATGCTCTATTTCGACTCATTCCCAACTCGTCCGACAGGTACAGTCAGCGTCAAAAATATCGGGACACAAAGATCTCAACACCTAAACAAATTAAACTTTAGGGAGAGTGGCCCGGTGGTCATCAGGGAGAGTGGAACCGGCGAGAGATGTCGTGCGGTGTCCCACAGGGATCGGTCCTGGGGCCGCATCTGTGGGATATCGGGTACGACTGGGTGCTGCGCGCCGACCTCCCTAGCGGCGTCAGCGTGGTATGTTACGCTGACGACACGCTGGTCCTGGCGAAGGGGAGGTCGCACCAGGCGGCGGCTGAACTAGTGACACGCGGGGTTGCGACAATCGTTGAGAGGATCTGGCAGTTGGGACTCGAGGTGGCCCTGCACAAGTCTGAGGTCATGTGTTTTCATGGTCATCGGAACGCGCCACCGTCGGGTTCCCAAATAATGGTAGGAGGGGTTCACATCGAAGTCGAGTCGACGATGAAGTACCTGGGACTGGTCCTCGACAGCGGGTGGAACTTCGTGGAGCATTTCCAGCGTTTGGTTCCCAGACTAGAGCGGGCCGGGGCTGCCTTGATGCGGCTCCTGCCCAATCTAAATCCAAACGCCTCCTACCGGAGGCTTTACGTGGCGTCGTGCGGTCCATGGCCCTTTCCCTTTACTGGGCACCGGTGTGGGCGCGTTCCGTGAGGCTGCGACCAGCTCGCCGGTTGAACGCATCCCAGAGGGTCGTGGCCAAAACATACCTTGTGTCATTGGATTAAAGTATTGTTCATAGTTTTGTTTATTAAGTTTAGTCCATTTTTATTTTGTTTCTTATTCATTATGTTTATACTTAGTAAAAATTAAAACAAGATTTTACGAGTAGGTACCTAACTAATTTATAATAAAATTTTGTAGTAAGTACTTACTCATTGAATATATTTGTTTTGTGCTAAATTGTACATAATATGTATCGGACGAGTTGGGAATGAGTTGAAATAGAGCATGATACGAGATATGAAACTGACCAGATGCACAAGGTGACGTATTAGTGAATGTGACATATTAGGGATAGTGACGAAATAGCTAATGTGACGAATGGTCATCAGATCCCATCCAGGTCTGTAGCGTTAGATGCGCGCAGTATCTGCAGCAGGGTACGAAGATAGGGCTACAACACTTACCCCATGGAGGAATATGGCTTCGACAGTATTACTGATGCTACAGGACGTAGAGTAGGAGATTAGAATTTTGAGAAGGCGTTGTCAGGTCACTAGAGGGACGAGAGGGTCCTTTCTGTCCAGGAGTAGGCAGTAGAAGAGAGCGGCATTTCCTACTACTCTGCCAGAGGGGCTGTAGAGGTTCCTCTGTCTGAGAGTGGACAATAGTAAGAGGCGGCGCAATAAGCCACGCCGCTTAGAGGGCCTACCCCAACGGTCATCGGTTCTACGGCTAATATGACCCGTCCGTTGCCATTTGCCACTTCAGCTTGCTTATTCTGAGCTATGTAGACAACTTTGGTTCTCTGCCGGATCACCTCGTTCCGGATTCTATCCCTCAGAGAGATACCAAGCATAGGCTAGGACTACTAGGAGTAATAATTACTTATAAATTTTTATCTAAATGAAATATTATTTTGTTTCTTGCAGGTGCCGGCGTCGTGACAACTCGCGCGCATGTACAGTGGATTGTGACCGAGCAAGGCATCGCCAACATGTTCGGCAAGACGCTTCGGCAGAGAGCATACGAACTGATCCAGATAGCCCACCCCAAGCATCGCGAAGCGTTAGAAAAAGCCGCATTTAAACGCCTCAAGTGCATGCCTTGCCCTTAGGAAGAAAAAATCTAACAAATGTTTACACAGTTAATATATAGTGGAAACTAACTGGCCTGAATGAATCGTGGTTATAATATTGGTGCGTGCTGGCGGACAATGAGAGTGAGAACGCGTTGAGGTGGCGTTAGCGTCGCGCATACGCAGCGTTAACGTTTGACGAACGCTAAGTACAAAAGGAACCTTAACCTAAGTAAACAAGCCGGAGAATTGTGTGTAGAGCCGTAATATTTAGGGTTCCAGTAGCAAGTACTTTGGGGTATATTATATTTTTCTGTTTACATGGTTAGAAATTTGCTAGGGTTAACGAGAATGAAGGACGACGCTGGAAGGGGTACAGTGTAAACGACTCTAAAGCTTTAAAGCTCACCATTATTATCTCAAATAGCCCAAATATTACTAGCTCTTATCTGACGACAAACAGTAATTCATACAAAAATCCCATAAAAGAGGACGTTCACTTTTCCCGAATTCTCACATTTTCCGGAAATCTGTTCCAAAATTTCTTTACATAAAAACCTAATTCGGACTATTACGAACATTTAAAAATAAATAGTCAAAATGGTCCAACCGTTCTCAAATGATGCGCTTACCAACGAACAGCATTTTATTTATAAGGTATGGAACTAATGGAACCCACATTATGCAATAAATTAAACCACAAGTAATACTAGTCCACAGAATACATACACGAAATATTTTAAGAGAAACATTTAAAGGTGGTAAAGAAGCCATAGCAACGAAAATATATTTTATGTGTTTGTTTTTTTTACGTTAATATTATAATTTTAAAATTGCTTGAGACATTTTGCATAAAACCTTTACTCCCTATTCTATGAATGACCCGCGCCCCAACGCGGTGATGCCGGCGACGGCAGGCCTTTTGATCATTCATAAAAGCATAAAAGCCGCGCGCTGTCCTACCTACCGCACCGCGCCTAGCTGCCGCGTGCTTCAAAGAAAGTAAAAAAAAAAAAAAAAAGCGTAATGGATGTTAAAAAATAAGAAGGAAGAATAAGCCAGTATTTATTATGTGTGTCAAGTATTTTTTTTTAAAATAATAACTATTTTTTATTTTTAGTTTTTTTTTTTTAAACTTAATCAAGGTTTAGAAAATATATTTCGTTTCGATGGCTTCTTTACCACATATAGGTGTGTCTCTTAAAATATTTCGTGTATAAATAGGCGTTATTTTGTTGAGGTCCATTTTATCCAATGGTCAAAACTTACCAGTATCTTGGTCACATTTCATTCAGGTCACTATGGTCCCTGTAGCATTTCCACATTTTTTTAAATGGATTTGGAAGTTATTTATAAATATTTGATTTGTTTTTATCATTTACTATCTTTTGCCCGCGGCTTCGCCCGCAATGGGGAGCCACACGCAAAGCTGTTTCTAGATGGCGCTCTGAACGACTGTACTTACATTGTTTTACAAACAAATTCATACAATTTGACAATCGTTCGTTATGTCAAATCAATAGCAAAAGGACAGTCGATCACGTGCCACCTAGCGTGATAAAAAGTTAGTTTTTCTCCCCATTATTATATATTTATAAACCTTCCTCTTGAATCCCTCTATCTATTAAAAAAAAACGCATCAAAATCCGTTGCGTAGTTTTAAAGATATAAGCATACATAGGGACAGACAGACAGCGGGAAGCGGCTTTGTTTTATACTTACTACTACTACTATGTAATGAATTAATGATGCTCAGTTTATAAGCAATAAAAATATTTATTTACACTCTTAACGTAGTTTTTAATGTGCTTTAGCATAATATTGCCCTAAAGTTGAATAAGGGCCTGTTTCACCACCAACGATTACATATTTACTTACTTGACCCGCCCGCCCGAGGACGCTCACCTGCCGCTGTGGCCTATTTTTTTATTTAACATAAAACGGCCAAAGCAATTTTTTTTTTTTTGTATGTTTGTTACCTCAGTACTCCGTCATTTATGAACCGATTCGGAAAATTCTTTTTTTACTTGAAAGGGTATACTTCCAGATTGTTTCCCATTTTTATCAAAATCCAGTTCTGATAATGGGATACATGAGGAATCGAGGGAACTCCTCAAATATTATAGGCATACATAGTATACCTACCTATTTTGTTATTTTTTCATCAACAAATCAAGCGTTTGCATTCAGAAAGTATCATCTGGTGAAGTGGAACTGATGAAGAAGACCACAGAAAGCCACGGGAACTCCTCAACGATGATAAGTATTTCACGGATATCTCGATTAATAGTTAAGCGACTATGACGAAGCTTTAAATAAATGGTTCTGATGAAAATGGTACCATCGAACCGACCTGATGAAGAAGCCGGAAGGTAGGCATCGGAACTCAGTAATAAAACAATGTATCCTTTGCCGTGTTTGGGCTTATTAAAATCGTCATGATGTGCACTCTGGCTATAAATTATTCAAATTGCGCTAGGTACTTGAGCTGTATGTTATTTGTGGCCTTGATTGTCAGAAGGCAGATTTCGTAGCCTCGTTATCTCTGTCAATGTCAACTAAAACTACGCCTACCAAACTTCTGACACGACTTAGCGCGACGTATTTGCTTTTTGCTAAGTTTTTATTTGAAATGGTATTAGACTAAGCAATGATATTATAAGTAAAAAGGTGTAGATAGGCCATAAGGGCTCAGCAAGCGGCACGTTAAAATGTAGACAAGTGACCAAACTGGACCTCAGTGTCGCGTCGCCGACGTCAACGGATGCACTTCACGTACCGAGTGCATTAAAAGTGAACCAAAAACACCGAAAATGCCGTCGTATGTTATGAGATATTGCACAAATTATACAAGAAAAATTTCTAAAACTCAAGGAATCACATATCATTCGTTAGTATACTATTTATCTTAATATTTTCAAAAAATCAAACATTATATTCGTAAAATATGGCGTCAGAAAAGAATAGACGTCAAATAGAGATAGACGTCATTACTGATCATAGAGTAAAATTATGCCTAAGAACAGACAAGTCAGCCTGACAGTAGGTAGGTATAAATGGTGGCACATTGTTTAGACTTAAATGTAATTTTTATTTTTGTTATGATGAGGTAGGATAAATTAAATACATACATATAGTGTATGTAACACTATTATATTCAAATCAAAACATTAATTGTTTACTACCTACTTTCAATGCAATTTTCCTACTTTATTACTTTTACTACATGAACTCATGAGTGAATCAAATTTTTAGGCAAAAATCACGGTTTTGCGGTAAAATGTCATATCTGATTATTATTCTATATAGTTTCTAGTACACGAGACGACGCACTGTCGCAAATTATATTTGTCTCTTTTTCGCCCGCGATAACTGAATCGTGCCATCCAAATTTGACGTATAAACGTAATTTAGTGTGCTATTGCAATATTAAGTTATTTATGTGTGCATTAGTGTGCCGATTCTGAATATCGAATGTTGTATAAGTAACCTATCTACACCTTTTTACTTATAATATCATTGAGACTAAGAGGTCACAGGATTTTTCATAACGATCATGGATACGGTTAGATTTACTTCGATGGGTTGTAGACTAGTCCCCTAATGTGAATGACGTCGGTCTGCCTGCTCTGAGTGGTTGCAACTTCGAGTTATAGCGCTTACAAGAGGCGTCATTGCTGCGAAAAAAAAAAAACGATCAGAGAAATGGTCAGTTTTGGTGCACCTTCAAAGTATGGCGTCTCCGCAGATGAAACAAGTTGGTCTGCCGGCTCTCAGTGGTTGCATTTCAGAGCTATGATGCGCGCAACATTGTTGCGAAAAAAAAAACGATAAGAGAAATGGTCAGTTTTAGTATCCATTCGAAGTATGGTGTCTCCACAGGTGAAACGAGTTGGTCTGCCGGCTCTCAATGGTTGTATTTCAGAGCAATCGTTGTGTATGCAAGACGCTTATTTGTGGAGAAAGCCTAAGAAATACATCGAAAAACGGGACAATTGGCGAATTATTCAAGTGCACGCCGAACGGTGTCGTACCCCCATCCTACACCTGCGCCGAGCACCACTCGCTGCGCGACCGTCCTCCCTGTAAAGCTAAATGCTCTAAGCTGTAAAGGAATAGGGAAAAAGCTAGAGGTGTCACGAGGTGTCAATAAGAGAAATGGTCAGTTTTAGTACCTATTCGAAGTATGGTGTCTCCACAGGTGAAACGAGTTGGTCTGCCGGCTCTTAGTCGTTGTATTTCAGAGCTTTGGTATAAGCAAAGCGCTTAGTTATAGAAAAATTCAACTTAACGGTAATCAATAAAATAAAGAATGAAATCGAACAAATCCAATTTTTAATAATTCAACTTATTACTTTGTGTAAATCACAGATAAATAATTTTGTAGAATATAGCTAATGAAACAACTCAAAAAATATAGAATTTTAGAAGTAAGTAAATATTTAACTCTAAGTCCTAGCTATATTCTACAAAATGATTACAGGGGGGACGGTCGCGCAGCTGGTGGTGCTCGGCGCAGGTGTAGGGTGGGTGTAGGTACGACACCGGCCGGCATGCACTTGAAAAATTCGCCTATTGTCCCGTTTTTCGATGTATTTTTTAGGATTTCTCCACAAATAAGCGTCTTGTATACACAACGACTGCTCTGAAATCCAACCAGTGAGAACCGGCAGACCAACTCGTTTCACCTGTGGAGACACCATACTTCGAATAGGCCGGTCGATTCTGTAAAAATCTCACCGTGAAAACTTAGGTGAAGTGAGTTTGTTTTTGCTAGGAATTGACACTATTGACAGCTCTCTCCACGCTCACTTCACCTAAGTTTTCACGGTGAGATGGTTACAGAATCGCACTGAGGTACTAAAAGTGACCATTTCTCTTATCGTTTTATTTTTGCAACAATGTTGCGCGCATCATAGCTCTGAAATGCAACCACTGAAAGCTGGCAGACCAACTTATTTCATCTGCGGAGACGCCATACTTTGAATGTGTACTAAAACTGACCATTTCTCTGATCGTTTTTTTTTTCGCAACAATGAAGCCTCTTGTAAGCGCTATAACTCGAAGTTGCAACCACTCAGAGCAGGCAGACCGACGTCATTCACATTAGGGGACTACTCTATAACCCATCGAAGTAAATCTAACCGTATCCATGATCTTTATGAAAAATCCTGTCACCTATCGGTCTATATACTCCTGAAATGGTCGCATAAAAATATCTTCAAGTTCTGATGAGTGGCTTTTGAATTATTCTCAATAATTTAATACGTATTTTTCCCATCTAATCTATGTGGATGATGCTCTAATTTATTTTGCAGAGTGGTATTCAGATTTGTGTGGGTTAGGCACCATACTAAAAAGTGAAAAAAAAAATTTTTTTACAAAAAAAAAACAACCGACTCCCAAGAAAACACTACAAAGTGAAAAATAACTTTAATTTCGGAAGTCGGTGGCAAAAAAAAACGATAGTAAATAAAAAACCAAAGACACCGACTTCTTCGGTTTTTTTGGGAGTCGGCTTGGAGTCGGTTGTTTTTTTTTGTAATTTTTTTTATTTTTTTATTTAGTGGATTGCCTGTGCCATGGATTTTATCGTTAGTGTCGCCATCTGCAGTGATAAAAGGAACTTATTGTTTTGGGATGCGGACACCAGATGTCGCATTTTGAAAAAAAGGCGTAAAAACTATACTAAGAAATTCAGGTGTCGGAACTGTCAAAAAGTATCGATATTTTTGAAAGTACCTATGTAAGATGGATGCAAGTTGATATTACATATCGACAACATTTTGTGAGATTATTGCCGTTTTGTACCGATTTCTACAAAGGAAGAATAATAGAAAAGTTCTCAATTTGAAACTGTTTTTTATGAAGGTGTGTTACCTCCATGGAAGTACTATGCTATCTCCGCTGTTTTATGACAGATTTGTTTTTAGGTTCCGTCCATCAAAAGGAAAAATATTTTTTTTTTTATAATTTTAAAACTAATAGTTTGTAGTTATTTAAGAAAATAAACGAAAATTGACCATCCCCACCCACATTATCTCCGAAACTACTGAGCCTAAATTTGAAAAAAATACACAATATAGTTCTTTACCTCTAGATTATAGAAAAACTTATAAGAAGTTTGTGGTCTTTAAATAACATGGTAAATATCTCAATATTTTGAGTAGAAACTTACATTTACTGTTATTACATTTCGTATGGGAGAACATGTTTTTTCTATAATGTTAAGTTTGTTCTTGGGATAATTTCATACCAATTACGGAACCCTTCATTTTGCGTAGTCCGACACGCACTTGGCCGATTTTTTTTCAACCTCGACGTTTTGAGGTAAGTATGGTGATTTTTGTGATGTGTAAAAATATCGTATTTGACCAAGAACCATATAGTAAAAATCAAACAGACATTTGAAAAAAAATTACACCGCTAACGCGGCGTAGCCAAAAGACAAAAATACGATCAACGCTCACGCTCCGATGACGTCAGCAGGCGTGACACGCCCGTGTTTATTAAAATGGTCATAGCGACGAAGTTAATTAGAATCTAATGTTTTTATGAAAGCTAGTGTGACGAAATCATACACCTCAATTGCAGTATTGAATATAATTTATTCACTTAATTCCAAAACACATGGTTATTAACAATCACTTATCACAGTTATCACTTATCATCATGAATTTAATAAAAGTAGCACGGATCCGTCAGATATGCTTACAGGTCAAAGCCTAGAAAAAGACAACCTGTGTACTCTGTCCTAGCAAATCAGTTGCCAACTGCAGGATCCCCACTTTAAACGGAAGTGAACACTCAGCCGGCTAACGACCAATCAGAGCAAAGTAAACAGTACACACAATCACTTGACTAACTTAAATAATTTCATGACTTATGATTAGCCTTATGATTATTATAAATAAACTTTTAAAACTTAAACAATAATTATTTACTAACTGTATTAAAGAAATATACTTTAATAATAGTATTCTACAAATGAATACCTAAACGGATGTATAAAGTTCGTGCAATCACTAGCGCCATCTGTCGCTTGTGGAAAAAAGTCTTATTCGTAATTATTATTATAAAAATCATTACACTAGATAACAGGACTAACGTACTTTTTGTTTCATTTGAAAATATCTTTCTGTTAAAATCACAGAAATAGGTTTGTAAACAAATTACGTTCAGATTTCTAGATTTTCTAGAAATAAAAAACAACTTATGTTTTCCATGTGGTTCCCATGGGATATTTTCCGACATCTACGCGGGCGAAGCCGCGGGCAAAAGCTAGTATAGAAATAACTACTGGCCGCAAATTCGATTTGTCTCTCTCGTACTTTTCGTTCTGTAGGTATTCACTGCACAACTGAATATGGAACGCTCAGCCCATTCTCTGTCTATTATGAAAACAAAGTAGAAAACATTTATTAGATTCACAGTGAAAACTGAAAACCACTTCTCCTGAAAAAAAGTATGGGAGAGGAAGGATTACCCATTTCCAAACAAAACGGTACCCACGTTTAAAAAATTACCAATAAAAACAAACAATACATTTTTGTTTTTGATAAGTCTTTTTAGTGTTCCGTACTCGAAGGGTCCAAACGGAGCCCCCGTTTGGACCCTTCCCTGTATTGTTTGTTTTTATTGGTAATTTTTTAAACGTGGGTACAGTTTTGTTTGGAAATGGGTAATCCTTCCTCTCCCATACTTTTTTTCAGGAGAAGTGGTTTTCAGTTTATTCTTCTATTGCTATTATTACGTATATTTTCTAACAAATACCAATATATTGATAAATCACATTTGGTACGGAACTATAAATGTGCGAAGTGCGACACGCACTTGGCCGGTTTTTTTTTTCTTTTCTTTTGGCTTTTAGATACGTTTTTGATACTGATATACCGATACATAAAAATGGATTTTGGTCTGTATGTATGTATGAGATTGATAAACTCCAACGTTTGACCGATTTCCATGAAAGTTGGTTCAACATAAATATGTTTTTGCATGGAAAAGGTTTTTAAAGAGTTTTTTTTCGACTTCCTCCCGAGCGAAACCGCGGGCAATAGCTAGCACATTTATAATGGGCAAAAAAAACATCGATATTTTAAATAAAAATTGTCGTTTATCTTCGTCACACCCCTGATTACTGTATTGCTTGCTATGCCGATGCGTAATATTATTTAATTTTATTCAGTGGCTAAGCTCACTGCTATGTGTGTGTGTACTGACTCAGTTGTACTCCCACAAGCAAGTCAAGCAAGTGGCAACTCTCCGGTAGAGAATATTATTGCTCTGTGGTTTGAGTGGGTGGGGGGTTCGGTTTCGGAGTTTCGTTCGTTCTACTTCGTTCGTTCAACTTCGTTCGTCGTTCGGAGTTTCGGACGTCAAAGAGTTAGAGTCACAGAGTACTTTTTTATGGTTAGAGTCAAAGCTGTCAAAGAGTATTATAGTATCGTAAGAGGAGTTGCAATATTTTTTTTAATCAAATCAGACAAATAACAAGACGGCCCTTGTACCTGTACCTGTAGTTGGTTAAGATTAAAATAAATTAAGTATTTTTAATAAGCTTAATCGAAATGTCTGTGTGTAAATACGTGCCCAATGTGGCAATCCGAAATTACGGTAGATTAGGTGCCGCGCTGAGTAGTGCAAAGTTGAACAGAAGTTATTTTACGTACACCCAAGAATTGTCGCAGCCCCTGGATAGGAAACCTGACTATGGGACTGCCAAAGAGGCGTTTGAGAAACATTTAAAATCCGGTAAGTAAATAATTAATATAAACTAGTAAAATATCTAACGACCGCTACCAGTACAAATTACATAGCTAGCTATGATTTTTTTACGTGTTCAGCACAGAATAATAAAATTATGCTAATTATTGCGGTTTATAGCGAAACGTTTCATTTCATTTACGATTATTATTTTTCGACGCCGCGTTTTTAGCGACTGTGGCAAGTCCGAACTGCCCCAAACTGAATAAAACAAAAGACAATAATAGTTCAAAAATATATCACAGAAAATAAAAGAAGACTTAACGTAATCAATTCTGACTGATACAGAAAAAAACTGGCCAAGTGCGAGTCGGACTCGCGCACGAATGGTTCCGTACCTTTATCTATAAAAACGACAAAAAAATCACGTTTATTGTATGGGAGCCCCCCTAAAAATTTATTTTATTCTGTTTTTTAGCATTTGTTTTTATAGTGGCAACAGAAATACGTCATCTGTGAAAGTTTTAACTGTCATATTTATCACGGTTCATGAGATATAGCCTGGTGACAGACGGACAGACAGACAGACAGTGGAGTCTTAGTGATAGGGTACTGTTTTACCCTTTAGCTATGGAACCCTAAAAACAAGCAGCAGATTACAATTCAACATAAATAATATTTAGTTAATAAGCACCAGTGGAATTAATCATCCAAATAGTAAAATATTTATTTTCCACAAATATATTATTATTTTCTAGAAAAACCATAGTATAATTTGGTCAGAGGGTCATCTTAGGTGTTTAGAAAAAATGGTCCCAAAAGCAGTATTCTGCTTGTTAGGTTGCAATACCCAAGACAACAACCCAAGAACAGTAGTCAGAGACCAATAGTTGTGTCCTGCAATGCTATTCTGTAACCATCTCACCGTGAAAACTTAGGTGAAGTGAGCGTGGAGTGAGCTGTCAATAGTGTCAATTCCTAGCAAAAACAAACTCACTTCACCTAAGTTTTCACGGTGAGATTTTTACAGAATCGACCGGCTGGTCCTTCCTCATCACGCTCTTGACCAAGCAGTTAATTTAATAACCATCCTAACTACTATCATAAATGCGAAAGTGAGTTTGTTTGTTACACTTTCACGCTAAAATAGCTGAACCGATTTGGATGAAATTTGGTGCATGGATAGACCATGACCTGGAGAAGTACATAGGCTGCTTTTCATCCTGGATAGCAGATGAAGTCACAGGCAACAGCTAGTAATCTATAAGAAAAGTGATGAAAGATAAGAAAAGACTGATGCATCCTCCTTGTCTTTTATTCTCAAAGAATAGCATCTGTACATTTCTTGGAGTAATAAATTAATAGGAAAAAAACCGGTCAAGAGCGAGTCAGATTCGTGCACCGAGGGTTCCGTTCCGATTTCTGAAAAAGTGTGCTATTTATAGACATAGTATTATTTTTCCCGTAATCTTTACATAAACTTCATCACATAGAATAATTTCAGATTTTCATCTTTGCAAACTTCGGAGAAAAGGGGGCAGGGAGGGAACGGTATTTTTTTAAACATTTTTCATCAAAAGTCAAAAACTGTAGCCTAAAACAATTTTTTAAAAATAATTGAGAATGTGCAAACAGCGCTCTTTCATATATGATAGCCCCACTTTGAACTTTTAAGACCCCCTTTTAGTCCCTATTACAAACAAATATATAAATATTTTTACTTCTTTCTTATTTGCGAAATAGTTGGGTTAACGTCATCTAAAACTGTTCCAAATTTCAAGTTGATAGCATTAGTAGTTCTTGAGATATCCAGCTGTGACAGACAGAGAGGCTGAGTCACACCATAAGGATTCCTTTTTTACCATTTTGGTACGGAACAAGACAAAATAACCGGACAAGTGCGTGTCGGACCACGCACAATGAAGGGTTCCGTAGTTGAAAAGAATTTATCCCAAAAACAAACTTAATTAACATTGAATCCCAAAATTTTTTCTTTTTATTTCAAAAAATTACAAATTCACAATTTTCGGACATTTTCCTTTATTTGTGCCGGGAGAGTTTGCTTCTTGCCAAATTTCATTATTCTATGTCAACGGGAAGTATGTACCCTATAAGTTTTGATTTACTTGTGAATATCAAAATGTGTCGCAAAATGGCCGTATTTTTTTGTTGCGTTGACTTAGACGCTGGATTTTTCTACAACTTTAAGGGACAATAGATTTACGTATTTAACATTAATTTCAACTTGATACCTTCACGCGTCCTTGAGAAAAAGGTTCTTGACAGACTGACAGACTTAAAAATTTTTTTTATGTGATAGAATTACAAATTAACAATTTTCGGACTTTTTCCTTTATTTGTGTTGTTTCTTACCAAATTTCATGATTCTAGAACAACGGGAAGTACCCTATAGGTTTTGATTTACTTGCGTGTATCAAAATATGTCGCATAAATGGCCGTATGTTTTTATTGCATTGACTTAGAAGCTTGAGTTTTTTAGGACTTCAAAAGACCACAGACCTACGTATTTGATATATTAATTTCAACTTGATACCTCCACGCGTTCCTGAGAAAAACGGTCTTGACAGACTGACAGACAGACGGACAAACAAGTGATCCTATAAGGGTTCCGTATTTTCCTTTTGAGGTATGGAACCCTAAAAAGACAAAAACATAATAAAAGACACAATTATGATAAAAATTAAAATGCTGAGTAAAACATATCCAAACTCAGTTGTATGCACTAGCTAGACAGTAGGGGCCGATGATTGAACTATTGGCCTATTATTTAATAGAAGGGAACCAACAAGTAGCAAACACAAGTACAAAGTACATTATGAATCATGTTTTATGCTACCTTGAACCATAAACCTTCAGCATTAACATACAATTTACAGTGAACTTGTTTTTATTGGTCTGTTTTGCACAGTATTCTTACAGACAAATTAACTAACTCTGTTGTGTCTGGTTTCACTTGATCATTTGAAACTTAATCATTTAACTGGATAAAAAGTATTGTGTGTTATCCAGGATATGGTTAAACTGTGTGCTAACTTGATCCAAAACTGTTCCGCTGTTTTTATTGATAAGTATATTAGGTAATAGGTAATACGGGCTGGTATCCGCAACTCCACGACAATGCGCGTATTTTGCGTATGGGTGGGAAAATCGGTTATTCGATCCACCCCAGCTCCTCAAAGAAGGCCCGCAGCGCCTTGACATTACTGACAACCTCCCGGATGGCACTATGGGTTCAGGTCCCACTGGTGCCATGCTCGACCCCCTTCTGGCAAGTTCGTCGGCTGCGTCGTTGCCTAGCGAGCCGCTGTGTCCCTTGATCCATTGAATGATTATATTATTGAGTCTACCCACCTGGTTGAGACGCTGGTGGCACTCGTATATTAGCTCAGAGTCCACTGTGTGACTACTTAGCGCTTGCAGAACAGCCATGCTATCTGAGAGTATGGGGATCGAGTGGTCCTTAACTTCCCTGGCCATGATGGCAGTAGCGGCCAGAGAAATGCCCATGCACTCGGCCTGGAACACCGTGTTATGGACCCCCAATGGTGTAGCTATGTGTATGTTGAAGTCCTCCGAGAAGATTCCAGCACCTGTGCCACTACTTGTTTTAGATCCATCCGTGAAGATGCGCAGCTCTGCGGGGCACAACCCCTCGCATCGACGATCCTCGTGAAGCTGGATCTTGTATTTTTTATTAAAAATAAATTGTTTGGGTACCCGGTCATTTACAGCTTTCGTAATAGGGAACTCCTTGTTGAGTCCCTCAAGCAGCGCGGTGTGTGGTGAGTTAGTCTTACCCCAGAGATCTAGTGCATTAAGACGTACCGCTGCCATCGTTGCTTCCTGCTGTATGAACAGGTGGAGCGGTGGTAAACCCAGCATGGCTTCAACTGCTGCAGTCGGAGTAGTCCTCATGCAGCCCGTAGTCGCCGTGCAGGCTAGTCTTTGCATATGTTGTAGTTTATTGGAGGCTGTAACAAGTTTGGTGCGGGGCCACCAGACCACAGCCCCGTAGGTGATCATGGGGCGGATCACTGCGGTGTACAGCCATAGTATAATTTTCGGGGATAGGCCCCACTTCTTACCTATCATTTTCCTGCACTGCCAGAAGGCAATGCAAGCCCTGTTTAGTTTGTTGTCTAAATGACTACTCCAGTTTAACTTACTGTCTAGAATGACCCCGAGATACTTGACTTCGTTGGTAAGCTGGAGTTCTGTATCGAACAGTTTTGGTAGGCGGAAAGGGCCTAATGCTCGTTGATGGGTAAACATGACTAGTTCAGTGTTAGTGGGATTCACTGATAGGTCAAATTCCCTGCACCATCTTTCTACAATACGTAGCGCTTGCTGAGTGAGGTTGCAGATCGTTCCTGTCACCTTCCCTGACACAAGGATTGCGAGGTCGTCTGCATAACCTATTGTATAATAGCGGCTGGCGTTGAGTTTGGTGATAAGGTCGTTAATCACTAAATTCCATAGCAGGGGCGACAAAACCCCTCCCTGGGGGCAGCCTTTGGCTATCATGGCCAAATGCTGCTCACCCTCAAGGCGAACCACTCGTTTACTTAACATGTTTGTAATCCAGTCCGTTAGTACCTGTTCTACTCCATGTCTGGAGAGGGCGCTGCTGATGCTGGAGAAGTTGGTTTTGTCGAAGGCTCCTTCGATGTCTATGAACGATAAGTATATTATATGGTTTTAGAAAAGATAGTAAGTATTTTAGATAAATTAAAACTGTTATTACATTCCTGTTCTGATAGTTGCCTGTTTTACCGATTACATTGTGGATAAAATAGGAATGGTTGAAGCGAATTGCATCTAACTGCAATTACAATAATACAACTAATAATAATGGTGATTTTGGTCACGGTGGCAAATCTCAACGGAGTTTAGCCAGGTACGCAGGAGACATTATAGTGCATAAGTGTGTGGTGCACAACACACGCAGGAGAATTCGCTGTTCCTTTGCTCTCATAGTCTGATAGGATGGCAATCCGACACAACTGGGGAGAGATCAGGCTTTGCGTGCTTCCCGAGGTATGGTATCACACCACCCACTTCCAAACTCCGACACACACCTCACCAACCACACCATTAGTCACCACCATCACACCACACCTACTGCGTAATCAAATACTCAGTCTGTAATCAAATAGTAGGTACAATTGCTCCGCTTAGGCTGCCTGTCCACCGGAGCGGAGTGAGGCTGCGGAGCGGAGAAACGGAGAAATATTAACCAATAGAATCTTAAGTCCGCTCCACTCCGCCGTCCGCTCGCGCTCCTATTGGTTAATATTTCTCCGTTTCTCCGCTCCGTAGCCTCGCTCCGCTCCGGTGGACAGGCAGCCTTAGTGTCTCGGAAAACACATTAAGATGTGGTCCTTTTTAGGGTTCCGTACCAAAATGGTAAAAAGGAACCCTTATGGTGTGACTCAGTCTGTCTGTCTGTCACAGCTGGATATCTCAAGAACTATGAATGCTATCAACTTGAAATTTGCAACAGTTTTAGATGACGTTTACCCAACTATCCATCTATATCTATAAATGCCACTTTTCGTTGTAATTTTATAACTCAAGAACGGCTGGGCCGATTTAGCTGATTTTGGTTTTGAAATATTTGACGTAGTCCAGGGAAGGTTTAAACGATGAGAAAAATTGGAAAAGTTGCCGGGAAAATTGGAAAATTCTGGAAAACTGAATGTGGATTTTATATGGGAATATTGAAATTGGGACAGGACAACGTCTGTCGGGTCAGCTAGTTTTGCGTATAAGAAAGAAGTAAAAATATTTATGTTTTTCTTGCAACAGATGCTGAAAGGGGGTCTTCAAAATTCAAAGTGGGGCTACTAGAACATATGGGGTATCATATTATTATGAAACAGTGAAGTTGCAAATTCTCAAACATTTTTATATATTTTTTTAGGCCGCATAGTTTTCGACTTTTGATGAAAAATATAAAAGAAAATACCGTTCCCCCCCCCTTATCTCCGAAGTTTGCAAAGA
This sequence comes from Cosmia trapezina, assembly GCA_905163495.3. Taxonomy (NCBI): domain Eukaryota; kingdom Metazoa; phylum Arthropoda; class Insecta; order Lepidoptera; family Noctuidae; genus Cosmia; species Cosmia trapezina. The sequence continues at coordinate 17,879,236 of LR991041.1, forward strand.
GAAAAATCTGAAATTATTCTATGTGTTAGAAGTTTATGTAAAGATTACAGGAAATATAAAACGACGTCTCTAAATAGCACACTTTTCAGAAATCGGAACCCTCGGTGCGCGAGTCCGACTCGCTCTTGACCGGTTTTTTTTCTTTATATTTCTGGATTGGAAATCATCAAATGACTTCTCCCGTTCTGGGTGGAGCGGGGGGCGTGTCAGACTATTACTGACTAAAACCCCCACTCTTTCGAACAACCCGGGCATTCATCATTCTTTGTCTATCTTTGACAGTCGTTACAAATAGTCAGAAGCCTGTGTAAGTCTGACAATGACAACCAATCTTTCCAAGGTGTCCGTTATGATAGCGTACATAATCAGCCTATAGTGTTCCCACTGCGGTTCACATCACAGGCCTCCTCTCGGTAAGAGGGAGAGAGCCGTAATCCGCCACGCGGGCCCAGTGCGGGTTGGTAGATGTCACATGTCTTCGAATTCTTGGTTCTAGGACATGCCGGTTTCCTCACGATGTTTTCCTTCACCGTTTTGAAAGCAGTGGTGATGAAACAATAATTAAGTAGGTACACAAAGTAAAGTGCCTGTCTGGGTCCGTCACCACTGGGCCACCACTGCTCTAGATATTTTCACGATTTTTTTATAATTACCCAATAAATAGAGCATAGGTACATAGCGCTTAATTAATGTAAAAGTAAAAAAATAATGCCTCTGTAGTTTGAGAAATAAAGACCATTTTTACTGTGTACGCTGGCGTAACGATCAAGCTAGCGTACCCATGGCCGTACTTCAATCAATCAATGAATCAAGTTTACGTGAAAACGGCTTATAATAGTAAAACAACGGAATTTACACACAAAAATGGTTCCCAAATAGAGCGCGCGCTATGCAAAATTTCATAATGATTGCTAACGATTGATAACGGAGATACTTATTGAACAAGACTTTTGAATAACATTCCGACAGGCGTTATAGCAGCGTACACTACGGCTGATTTATCTTGGCAGGTCCGAACATAGGCACTAAGAAGTTCCGCGCATGTTCTCTCACTCACACTCGCCTCATGCCCCCATTTGGTTCCTAAAAAATCTTACTGCGCAGCCTTCTGCGCGAAGTTCGGATCTGCCAAGATAAATCGGCCGTACTGTAGGTACACCAATTAGTGCTTATAGAAAGTGGACTTTTCTTTTTATAATGATAATAATAATAACCCCATCGCAGTATCTCTACGTTGACGTCGTGGTGGGGCTTGCGCGCTCCGAATACTAGGTCTGTGTCGGTAGAGTTCACTTTGCCGGAACAGGTCTAGGATGAGGAGCCAGACCAAGAGAGATACAGAAACCCGCAGGGCAGCATGTGGCGAGCTGTTGGGCAGTAGCGACCCCACGGACCCTATCTCCCGGGAGAAGTCTTGTTCCTCACCTCTCGCTTGCCTTTATTGGCCGGCTGGAGTGAACACTGACGAGGAACAGAGCTCCCACCTCTTTCTTGCCTTTAATGGCCGGTTTGAGTGGAGATTCGCTAGAGCAATCGATATCCGTGGTGGGATACCTCTCCACTCCTCACAAGCACCTCAGGACATGTTGCCCCCTTGCCGCTACGACACTATGTGCCAGCGACCTTTTCGGGGGCCCATTATTGTGTGTGCAAGTCACCCCCTGCCATTTTATCCGTGTATTACAAAACCGGCAGGGGCCATAGTCCTTTCATAGTTCTAGGCAACCAGTCTACTTTAGCCACTGAAATCCATAGTCCAATCTCTTTATTTCCATATACTGCAATAGTCCTACACCAACCGGGGGTTGTCCTTGGGTGCACTTGCATAGTGCGTACAGGGATGATCGTCGGTTGGTGCCTCATTTCATTGAAAGCGTCTAACGGGCCTCTGCGAGTTAGCTTTGGCCCCTCGTACGCCTTCTAAAGGTCCGGGACTCCAGGGTTCCGAGAATTGTCAAGACACATAAAAATAATAATAATAATATCCTCGGACATTTCACACAACGCCATCTAGTCCCAAGCTAAGCAACCTAATGCTTGTGTTATGGTAACGAGATGGCTGATAAACTTCTTATATACATTTGTTTATGTAAATACATACATGACATGCTGCGGAGCAGTCAATCGCTCAACCACTGCGCCAACCGTGTCGTCATAATAAATAATACATCAATTTATAAATGCCATATGTATAAATAGTGGCCCCTGCCAGTACAAATACTTATGTGAATTCGCAGCCGCACGGGTCGATCGAAGACTTGTCGGTTCTGGATCATCCATTACCTACATATCGAGACCCCTTCGTGCCACGGAAAGCACAGTCGTTACGGGTAGTTAAAAGCCCAAAAGTCTGACAACCAATCTTACTAAGGAGTACCTATCCTGTTACCCAGTAACTGGGTTGTGGAGGTCAGATAGGCAGTCGCGCCATGTAAAAAAAACCAGTCAAGAGCGAGTCGGACTCGCGCACCGAGGGTCCCGTTCCGATTTCTGAAAAAGTGTGCTATTTAGAGACATCGTTTTATTTTTCCTGTAATCTTTACATAAACTTCTATCACAAAGAATAATTTGAGATTTTTGTCTTTGCAAACTTCGGAAATAAGGGGGGGGGGGGGGGGGTATTTCTTTTTTACATTTTTCATCAGTGGTCGAAAACTATGCGGCCTAAAAAAAAAGAAAAAAAATGTTTGAGAATGTGCAAACGGCGCTCTTTCATATGATACCCCACATGCCCTAGTAGCCCCACTTTGATTTTTTAAGACCCCCTTTCAGTCCCTGTTGCAAAAAAAAAATATAAATATTTTAATTTCTTTCTTATTTGCAAAATAGTTGGGCAAATGTCGTCTAAAACTATTCTAAATTTCAAGTTGATAGCATTAGTAGTTCTTGAGATATCCAGCTGTGACAGACAGACAGACAGACAGTCTGAGTGACACCGTAAGGGTTCCTTTTTTACCATTTTGGTACGTTTGGCTAATACTGGTGTTCAGCTGCATTTGGTTAGGCTGGATACGCAGTCGACCCCAATGTAGTTAGGAAAAGGCTCGGCAGATCATTATGACTGTAATATACACTATTACCATTCAAATTCAAATTATTAGCTGTTGACCCTTATGTCACCAACCTAAATTATTTAGCAGTTTGAAGTTTAACAATCGTACTGTAATTAAATGCAATGTTTTAACATTACTGTTTGTACCTACTGATGTTGCCATTAGCCTTGTTTAGTTGTATGGTAATTTGTATTATACATTAATGAACTTGTGGTTTTAATATGTAATTGTATAACTAGATGTGTTAAGTACCTACATAAATTACAATAAAGGCCCGGCACCGAAACAGATTGTTAGGCAAATTGATACAATAATAACAAAAAAACCGGCCAAGTGCGTGTTGGACCACGCACAATATAGGGTTTCGTAGTTGAAAAGAATTTATCCCAAAAACAAATTAACGTTGTTACCGAAAAAAAATTTTTTTTTATGTGATAAAACTACAAATTAATCATTTTCGGACTTATTCCTTTACTTGTGCTGTGAGACCTTGCTTCTTGCCAAATTTCATAATTCTAGGTCAACGGGAAGTACCCTGTAGGTTTTGATTTATTTGCGAGTATCAAAATATGTCGTATATATGGCCGTATTTTTTTATCGCGATGACTTAGCATTTTGATTTTTTTAGAACTGCAAGGGACTATACTCTTACATATTTGTTATTTATTTCAACTTGATACCTCCTCGCGTTTCTGAGAAAAAGGGTCTTACAGGCTAACAGACTTGAAAATATTTTTTTGTTTGAAAAAATTACTAATTAACAATTTTCGGACTTTTCCCTTTACTTGTGCTGTAAGACCTTGCTTCTTGCTAAATTTCATGATTCTAGGACAACGGGAAGTACCCTATAGGTTTTGATTTTCTTGCGAGTATCAAAATATGGCGCATAAATGGCCGTATTTTTTTATTGCGTTGACTTAGAAGCTTGATTTTTTTAGAGCTCCAAGGGACCACAGACTTAAGTATTTGATATTAATTTCAATTTGATACCTCCACGCGTTCCTGAGAGAAAGGGTCTTGACAGACTGACAGACAGACGGACAACGAAGTGATCCTATAAGGGTTCCGTTTTTTCCTATTGAGGTACGGAACCCTAAAAAAGTACTTCAACAAAAACATAAGTGCAAATATTTATCTACATACTTACGAAGTTATTACGGGTATAATCGTTTGCAACAATCCCGAATATTCTCTGGCTCTGCATGTTGCACGTGTTGTTAACCCTTTATTAGGTCACGGATATATCTGGACAAAGCAAAAATGTGCATAGCACTTAAAAATATAATTTCTGATTGCATCAAACCGTTTACCGAGCAGATACAAAAAAAACTACTAACTAATACTTACTACTACTAATAACACTAATACTTACTAATACTTGTGACTATATAATAATTTCCCTACCAACTGTATACATTATGGTACGCAATAAAGAAATTGAGAATTGAAAAACCGGTCAAGAGCGAGTCGGACTCGCACACCGAGGGTTCCGTTCCGATTTTTGAAAAAGTGTGCTATTAAGAGACATCATTTTATTGTTCCTGTAGTCTTATATAAACTTCTACCACATAGAATAATTTCAGATTTTTGTCTATGCAAATTTTTACATTTTTCATCAAAAGTCGCAAACTATGCGAGCTAAAAAAAGAAAAATATGTTTGAGAAAGTACAAACAGCGCTCTTTCTTATGATACCCTAAATGTCTTAAAGACAAAGACAAAAGACAAAGACAAAGACATTTATTCGTCGGATATGGTACAACAAAGTTGGTATTTATAATTTTAGTTCAGGACACATCCGCCGCTAAAAGCGGCATACGAATATTTACAATAGGTGCACATAGGCATAAAACCTAACTCATATAATACATACCTTAGTAGCCCCACTTCGAATTTATAAGACCCTCTATCAGGCCCTGTTGCAAAAAAAACCTATCTATTATTTCTTTCTTATTTGCAAAATAGTTGGGCAAACGTCATCTATAACTGTTCCAAATTTCAAGTTGATAGCATTTGTAGTTCTTAAGATATCCAGCTGTGACAGACTGACAGACAGACAGACTGAGTCGCACCATAAGCGTTTCTTTTTAACATTATAGTACGGAACCCTAAAAATAAGTGGATACGAAGTTGACAGCACATGCACGATAAAACCAGTTATTTTTTGCAACCGCGATGTAAAAGAACACAACATACGCCTATAATCCCACCTGTGGAGATACTTTGCTGTGGCCGGTCAGTGCGTGTATCCAGGTGAAAGGCTCTCTGATGGCTCGATGAAGGAATCAAGAGGTTTGAGCTTCTCTCGCCAGAGATCACATCTTTCTGAGGAGGTGTTGCCATCGGATCGTTTTCACTCCCACACTTCACTCCCCTCCCCTCCCTTCCCTCACTTTTTCTCCCGTGACATTGAGCTGAGGGTGTCCCCGCCAGCTCATTCAGTTTAACGTTATTAGTACGACTAGGCCTCGCAAAGCTGATGTCGCCGACGACGTCTCCATTTGGTCTAGCGCCGCCACTGCAGAGCGGCCAGTACACTACCCTGAGGCAGACCGTTCTTTTGTGTTCGCCACCTACTCTTATCTTCAAGTAGATTCACTTGAAATCGTGGGTTACTGAGGAGTTCTTGGAGAATTTGAGTAAATTTTAGATCCTCTGTTAAGTTGCTAACCTACCACAACAAGCCCTGGATGTTAATGGTGTCGTAGGCTATCGACAAGTCTACAAATACTGCACTCGTCACTTTCCTCCTTTCAACAAACCCATCCTCAATATGTTGGGTGAGGTTAAGGACCTGGTCGCAGCAAGACTTGCCTGATCTAAATCGAGCTTGCTTTGGATTAAGTTTTGGGTTTACGAGGCTTATGAGACGAGCTAACAGTAGTCTCTCGAATAGTTTGTAAGTGTCAACAAAAACATTTTTTTAAGGCTGAAGAAGAAAAATAATATCGTATATAGGACTTTCAGCGTCCACACCACACTGTCGAAATCTTTGCTTTCGCCCTAAAACCGGAAACAAAAAGTCATGCCAATAAATTACCTACTTGCATGCCATCGTACAGCTACTGGTAGATCGGGATGTATTAGACAATCCTATCCCAAAAAATGCGTTCATGAATCAAATATATTCGGTTGCTACTGGACCTTTCGTGACACCTATTCTATTATTCACTTAAAACAAAAAGAATCTAAATAGAATTTCTAATTAATTGACCGAGCCTATCTTTAAATTCATTAAATTCACGTTATTCCGTGTGAAAATAGCGACAGAATTGATAACCATACATTCAAATATTATTTTACTTCTCCCCGGTCGATAGCTTGTGCAAATATTTGTCGTGTCATAATAATAATACGCACGCCCATTAGTTCCGTGTCTGTTGCTGCTGATATAAATATCTTGACGTGAACGAATAAACGCCACACTTACACAATTTAATCTAATATTCTTTTAGGCCCATCTTGGCACGGGTCACGGTCGTCTGTTACTATTTAGATGCTGCTGCCAAATTTTTGGATAAATTTTCTTCAGAACTGTTTCAATGAATATCTTATTAGATTTGATGACATATTTGGCGTTACTTTTCTGTAGGAATAAGGAAGTAACTTTTGTAATACATTACAATCCAGTTCAGAGAAGACACATTTAATAGTAGATTATTCACCAAGGGGATAAAGCAGTGTCTTATGTCACGGATTCTTTTATGAATCCCGAGCGAAAAGCAGGATCCTATGGCTAACTCCCGACCGTGAAATTGTAGCAATATTATACCGATATTTAGTCTACTAAAAATATGCTATCGTCATTCTTCGGAGCCTCAAATATACCAATTTAGTACTAAAAATACCAAAAACGGTCACATTGCGCCCAAGGCGAAAACACGTTTATACCCGAGCAGAATACTCTAATTTTCACAACTTCTGCAAAATAATAAAAATCAACTTGATTTTTGAATACTTAAGTTTTTTTTTGGTAAAAGTTTTCATACATTACGAATTTTTACATTAGAATATCATCAAAAACTATGATTATTACAATAAAAAAACGTTTATGAACAAATTAACATTTATTTGTGTTCTAAACTCGAAAATATTTGAATTTTCTATTTTTCATATTAGGCTGTTTATCGGCTTTATACCTTTGCTTCTCCTATAACCTGGCGAAAGTAAAGCGCGAAAAAAAAAAAGAAAATTTAATCATAGTTTACTAATAATTCATGGCAAAAATATTTTCCGTTATTTTATTTTATTTCTTCAAAAGTGTATTGAAAAACGTCGTTTTGATACTCGTGGACATTTGTTATTGCAGTTCTCGGCTCAAAAACAACCTCGCCTGCGGCTCGGGTGTTAATTCCGCCTCGAATGCAATAACAAACGTTCTCCACTTGTATCAAAATGTACTATTTTGCAGCATTTTCCATTTTTTCCAACAGTTTTTCCCATTTTTTGGTATTCTACCTACGATGTACTTATTTCTCTTATCAGTTATTACGATAGAAACCACCACACTGTGAGCGCAAAACTAGATCATGTGACATTTTTTCGCCAGGCTTGTTTTTAGCCAGTGTAGAAAGGCTGAACGTCTGAGTTGCTTACAAATTGTAATTCGTACATTGCACACACTAAACATAGCAAGTGTAATACAAGTTTAAAACGTTCTTGAGGTTTTTGAAGCAGTTTTTCCTTAATGCAAATTAATGTTTGTAGCTTACCTTACCTACTTATCAACATAGTCACTTATTTTGGATATAATTAGTTTGTATGTAAATCAAGCATTTTCGTGTTAATGAACACCAAAATATTTGACTTCTATATGTATTGTAAGCAGTATACCTACGTATGGTACAGTCACAATTTATCGACAGTTTTCAATCTCACGAGCTAGATAATAAACTAACGAAGTTTATAAGTATACGGTGACGTAGACATAATAAAAAATAGCTGTTGTCCGCGGCTTCGCCTGCGTGGATGTCATACTTTCCTATTTGTGTCGGATTTTGATCACAATTTCATGGGTTTTAGTTTTTTTTGCGCGGTACACTAATTCTTTTTCTAAAATAAAAGCCTAAATTACTCCTTATAACATCACCTATCTGCCAGTGAGTCACCTCAGCATAATCAGTCCAGCCGTTTTGGAGATTAGCCGGAAGACAGACAAAAATTTCAACCGTATTTTCATAATGCATTCAGTAAAAAGCTGTTATTTTTACATTATAAAGACGCTTCAATTTTATTTATTTGTGTAGATTAAAGTCGTTTTCGTGTCTTGACCGCGTTGTTCTTCTAAACTACGCAAGGGATTTTGACGTGATTTTCACTATCCTTTAGAGAATTTATTCCGTTAGAGAATTTATTCCGGAAGGTATAAACAACATTACTTTTTGTTTACACTAAACCCGAAAAGGGATCAAGGTTGGGCCCATAGAAAAAAATGTTCAAAATGATGAGACATATTTTTCTATGGGCCCAACCTTGAAATCGCGAAAAAAAAATCGGCTGTTCAGTACATTTTGACGAGTTTGATGTAAATAAATGTACTGAACAGCTGATTTTTTTTTCGCGATTTCAACGTTGGTCCCATGGAAAAAAATGTTCAAAATGATGAGTACAATGACCCCTTTTCGGGTTTAGTGTAAACAAAAACTAATGTTGTAGATAATTAAACTAACATATTTCTAATTAGAGAAATCTCTATGTTTTGTCAAGTCGTAAGAACCGTGCGAACAGGGGTGTGTCGGTAGTATTAACCCACATTCGTGTTTTAATACTCCTTATTATACAACAGTTGCATAAATAGCTATTATGCTCGGACTTTTAGTTAGCTGCAGTAAAATGACACTTCTTATCTGTCATTTCGTTAAAAAATGTTCCCATTTGACAGCGAAATGGCAGTAAAAATTACATAAGTGTAATTTTACTGCAGCTAATTAAAAGTGCGACCATAGGTCATAGGTACACACGGCTACACATCAAGCTATACATTTCCAGTTTACACTGACCTCTCACTGTAAGAAAATCCTATACAATGCGAGATCAGCTTATACTGGAAATGTATAGCTTGATCTGTAGCCGTGCGTACATTTATAAGCATACGAAAGCTGAGTTGAAGACAACAACATACAACAGTGAATTGAGATGCGTGGCTGCGTGGGCAGTTGATTCGGAATAATTTGGCACGAGTCCAAATTCAAAAAGTACTGTAACGCGGGAATTCCAAATTCAAATTAACCAAGAAGTTTCCTACCGGTTTTTTATCATAAATAATCTACCAGTGTGTCAGGCCAGTTTTATGCGAGAGAGAGCAGGCTGTCTACCACGCGGGTCCGTACGGGTTATGATGAAAAATCAATACCAATATCACGCCTGTATACCTCTGCCCAAACCTTCAGGGAATACAGGCTTTTACTACGCCCACATATCCATAGATATCGTCGTTTTAATAATATCTTTTCAGTTCGCGTCACGTAAGTTTGCCGCTCTAAAACCAGGCTTTCCGATGCGCATATATATGCCATGGCGCGCTGCTGTTTTAGTAAGTACGCAGTGTGAGTCTTCATAATGTCCACAAACTTAAGGATGTGGTGCAGACCATCAAACTGAATAACTTTTTCCCGGGGACCAACATCTTAAGTGTGGAAAAAAAACAGTCGTCCCTTACAAAATTTCAATGCCTACTCGACCAAATGTATGGGACCACTGTTTTTTTACGATTACGATGTTGTTCCCCGGGAAAAAGTTGTTCAGTTTGATGGTGCACCACATCCTTAAGTTTGTGCACATTATGTAGACTCACACTGTAGATAATTGACTACTGCCACCACAGAAATCTAAATAATAAGGCACATTATTTAGATTTCTGTGACTGCCTCAGTTACAGAATATAGTACAAGCTACGCAGTCATTTGTAGCCTATCTTCAGATGCCGCATTATATGGGCCACATTATACGGGATGTGCGTTGATTATCGCGTTGAAGGGTGATAACCGTAGGTGTAGTCACCACTTACCGCGATAATTTGACCGAATGTAATTACCGCGATGTTTATGGCGTTTATGGGCATTGACGCTGACGTTAATGTGGCCCCGGCAAGAGCGGCAAACTTACATGAGGCGAACTTTCTGGAAAACCATGTTTTTTGTCAAACCTGAACCCTTATCCTTACTGCTGATTCCGTTGTATTGCGCTTGTGGACGAAGGTGTATTCCTTTCTCCTTTACTACTGACTAAAGACTACCTACAGTATTCTTTCCTTTCTCCCCATAATCCATCCAAAGGTTGTCTGTAAAAGATCGCTTTTAGCGATAAGACCGCCCATTGTGTCACCCTATGTAAAATTTCAACATTTATATCTGTAATTTTTATGGTGTGCATAATAAAGAGTATTCTATCTATCTATCTATCTAAAGAAGTACCTAGTCAAGTACAAATGCCTCTTCACATGTCAACAGCTCAAAGGCCCCCACCGACCTTCCCGGAGTACCGGATGATAAGAAGTCGTTGCTCTCCTAACAATCGATTATCTTGGCCTACTTCCAGACCTGCGCCGAATCGTTACTAGCTCTAAAGAATTCACCCTCAAACAGATTTATGAGGAATTCACCGCCCTCCTTTTACCGAATTTCAGGAAGAGGAAATTGTTTGTATGGGAGAGGATAAGCAACATTAGTTACACATTAACAAATAAAAACTAATGTTGCATAAAAAAAGTACTTAATTAAAAAAATCTAAAAAACCCGACTGCAGTAAAAAACTAAAACTGAAAAGCTAAAAACAAGCCCATTTTAAATTTAATAAAAGTTGGAAGCAGGGACCCGTTTGAGTTTGAAAATATAAAAATGGAATGGGTACCGCCTGCTTCCAACTTTGATTAAATTTAAAATGGGCTTGTTTTTAGCTTTTCAGTTTTAGTTTTTTATTGCAGTCGGGTTTTTTAGTTTTTTTTAATTAAGTACTTTTTTTATTTCCAGTTTTTTCGTTTATAAATGTGACAGATTTCGCAGACGATTTAGTTCTTGCAAGGAGTTTTGGTCGTGAGGGTTATTTAAAAGCTTTTTTGGATAAGTGCACAAATACCCAAGCCTTTGAGGTCCTTCCTAACTCGGCTCAAAGCAATTTTTTTTTTATCAAAATTCAATTCGTCACTTCGAATTATTTTTAAACTTATAAGTTGTATATATTTTTGTAATCATCTTTTAAAACCCTTCGTTTTGATACCCCACTCGATGGTAATAAAAGACAAAAAAATTTTGAACTCCACAATACATCACGCCAAATCCGCCATTTTACTTGAAACAAACTATGAATATGTACTTTAATTTGATACAATATTTACTACCTCTTTAATTGTCATATTATTAGTTTGATACACTTACCACCTTTAGTTATGCTATTCTTGTATTATATAAGAAATTAAGACTTAAAATATTAATCGAATGTTAAAGTTATATACCTATTTACAGTCTAAAGTTATCTCATAAATTAGATACATAAACATACATTTCCGAACTCACTAGCCACATATAAGCCATCAAAGGCTTCTGTGGTTTTTTTAAAACTAAAATTTGGAACTCTGCGATACACTTTCTTGAACACTAATAAAAAAAAAAAAAAAAAAAAAAAAAAACTTTATTTTTGATGTTAATGTAGCCAGTGACATTCGCGCCACCAAGACAAATCTAAAGACGTATAATTTATCCAAATCCGTTCATTCGTTTATGAGTTACGAGGGAACAAAGAAACGGGCATACATACATACATACAGGTCAAACACATAACCCTCCTTTTGGGCTTCGCCGCAGTCGGGTAAAAATGAAGCCGTTTCCGCTGTCTGTTCGCTTAGATCTTTTAAACTACTCAATGGATTTTAATGCAGCAATAGATAGAGTGACTCAAGAGGAAGTATGTATACCTAATACAATAACCGTGCAAAGCAGGGCCGGGTCGCTAGTTAGTTAATAAATTCTATAAAAACGATGCGGGCAGAATATAAACAAATCGGTTTTTTATTCTTGTGCAGATAATGTCGTTGGAAAGGTCAGACAGTAGAATGAACTAAAAAAACAGACCAAGTAGGTATGCATACATTTATTATCGTCGAAAGCCAAGTATTTCGTCAACAAATAGGTATAATTTAAGCGGAGGAGTGGCTGCGATTGTAATGTTATTGTCGTTTTCATAATCTTTGTTTACAGCAAGTCTTTTAAAAACAAATGGTACAGTCGAGGGAAGAAACCGAGAACTGACATTATAAATATAGGTTACGTCTGATAAACAAAATGAGAAATTAAGAAAGTTTTTTTTTTACTCTGCTATATCTACTAAGTCGTCGAGGAGATCGTGGCTAAGTAATAACAGCCGCACGGGTCAATCCATCAGGTTAAGCATCGCTTGCCGGGGTTGCTCAGTGGATGGGTGACCATCTTTACATACCGAGACTCCTCCGTGCCTTGGAAAGCACGTTACGCCGTTGGTCCGTCCCACCGTGGCTGTCATTCATGGATCTTTGACAGTCGTTACGGGTCGTCAGAAGCCCGAAAGTCTGACAACCGGTCTTACCAAGGGGTATCGTATTACCCAGTTACTGTGTTGTGGAGGTCAGAGAGGCAGTCGCTCCATGTAAAATACTGGTATTCAGATACGTCCGGTTAGACTGGAAGCCGACCCCAACATAGATGGGAAAAGGCTAGGCAGATTGATAAATGTACTAAGACGTACTTTATCAGCTGTATGGGCTGTAGGGAAGCATGAGGTCATTGACTCGATTACGTAACGCAGACTATGATTAGAACATCATTGAATGGAGAGGTCAAGCCTTCATTCTTATAACATGTGAGTTTCTTAAATTATCTAATCGCATTCAAAATGTATCTTTTGCATGAACATGTGCAATGGAAAATGATCAAAATTCATTGTTTTATCATTGTATTTGTTTTTGTATAATCAATAATTAGCGAACCGATTTTAAAATCCTCATTGATAAATGTGAGGAGAAACTTGGAAAAACAACTTGAATTGACTTAAAATCAAATAGTGATAGGTACCATCCATAATAGACTAAATTATTATTCAGTGTACAAATTACATACAGAGCAGTGGTAATGGCCGCGACTTACGACTTGTAGGTCGTATGTCCTGTTCGAACCCTGACAGGCGCTTTACTTTGTGTAAATTATTATTTCATCATCGCTGCTCTCAAAACGGTGAAAGAAAACATCGTGAGGAAACCGGCATGTCCTAGAATCAAAAATTCGAAGACATGTGACATCTACCAACCCGCACTGGGCCCGCGTGGTGGATTACGGCCCGCTCCCTCTCACCGAGAGGAGGCCTGTGTCCCAGCATAGGTTGATTATGCTAACAAATACAATAACAATAGGGGCACTTAAATACGTTTAATATGTTCCTACTAAGTAAATTGATTTAATTTATCAGAAATCTAAAAAAAAAAACATGTTCTGAAGCGACGAGCTTCTGACAAATTAAATCAATGTAGAACATTCTCAAGCGAGCGTAGTTAAAAGTTAAACTATTTCACCAAGTCGTGTCTTGAAGCCTTTGTGGCGTTAATTTAAGGTTTAAATTGCAACACCTAACTCGCCTTCGTGAAATAGTTTAATTAAAACACACTTCCACACATAATTTTTCCTCGAGTGCACTTAATAATATGAATGGAGTTAAGGTGATAATAGCCGGGTCAACGTAATATAATAATAACTCAACTAATACCGTGTGTAAACAGATAACGATATCAACTAGTGTAAATGTACTTAGTTTATTATTAGCGCCTTCTTCCGGTTAGTCGGTGGCACATTATTGACATGAATTCTTCTGCTAATAACATTAGACATAACTGAGGAGCTCGTGGCTAAGTAATTACAGCCGCACGGGTCCATCCATCAGGTTAAGCTACGCTTGCCGTGGTTGGTCAGTGGAATTGTGACCATCTTTACATACCGAGACTTCTCCGTGCCTTGGAAAGCACGTTAAGCCGTTGGTCCCGGCTGTCCTTCGTGGATCTTTGATAGTCGTTACGGTTCGTCAGAAGCCCGCAAGTCTGACAACCAGTCTTACCAAGGGGTATCGTATTACCCAGTAACTGGGTTGTGGAGGTCAGATAGGCAGTCGCTCCATGTAAAATACTGGTATTCAGATGCGTCCGGTTAGACTGGAAGCCGACCCCAATATAGTTGGGAAAAGGCTAGGCAGATTGAATAACATTAGATATAACATCACGCCTGTGGTCTCCGAAGGGTTAGAGAGAGGTGTATCACATTTCGCCAGTGTTCAAGTCCCATGTAGTAGGGGGCGAGCCTATTGCCATTGCCATCAACCGGGCACTAATCCAGGCATACAAATTCCTGATGAAAAAAACTCAATAACATCAGACTGCGAAAACCAGTACGCAACAGTTAGAGCGCGCAGATTGCCAGACCACCAGCAGGCGGTCCACTAATAAAAACTGAAGGTCCAGTTTTTATGAGTGGACCGCCTGTCGGGCGGCGGACTGTAAATGTGTGGTGTCCTCACACATTATACAGTCCGCCGGCGAGCGGTCCACTCATAAAAACTGGCGGTCTATTTTTTAGGAGTGGACTGCCGGCGGTTTGCCGCGAATTTATGTGCCGAGCGGCCGTAGGTAATTAATTCAAGGTCACTGTCCAGATAAACTATTGTAGCTCTATTATTCTGTGCTTCAGTCGTTTGAATCGGCGCTCGCGCATGTTATACAATAACAATCGTCATGAAACAAGCCGTTTATCTCGCTGACTTCATAATACACTACAAAACAGCTCAGTATAGACACAGCTTACGTATGCAATGATGTTTTGTAGGTCATAGGAAAATGATAATTTATTTCTAAGTGCTAACTAGGCAACACTCATTTATTTGCTCTTTGTCCCCCAAGTAGTCTGACATTTTCCCGTAAATTAAAATGCGATGGTTAGATAATATAATACAGTAGTTTTATCTCACGAAGGCGGGTGAGCCATACTTGTAGATGTAGTGCGTATAGACACGCGCTCGACACGCGTTCTTGTGTGCGTAAGTTGCGTAACAGCAGGCAGCGCACTCCCGAGCTTACGCACACAAACACAATGTGCATGTAACATTTACACATACAAGTATGGCTCGCCCGCTTTCGTGAGATAACACAACTATACCATATTATACCTATACAGGGTGTTAAGTTAACAACTTTTACTATGAAACTAACCCTGAAATATGTATATAAAAAAAAAATCAGCTGTCTCGTACATACATTTTGATCGCGTAGATTTTGCACTTTGCGCTTTGTAGAGAACAGCTGATTTTCTTTTTCATATTTCAGGGTTAGTTCCATGGTAAAAGTTGTTCATTTTCATGAGTAGGTATCTACTACAATCCGTTAAAGTATGTCCCTCGTTTAACCTAATACCCTGTATACACTGGTTGTATACAGGCTGTTAGGTTAAACGAGGGACCCACACACACCCACATTTCGCCAGTTATGTTTAAGTACCATGTAATGGGGGCGAGATTGCCATCAATCGGGCACAAATCCATACTCCTGGCTGCTAAAACCCAAAAACACTGCCCGACCTTGGAATCGAACCTAGGAGTTCCAGGACCACCCGTATTCCTCTGCTTAATCCATTGGCGAATAGAGGCGTGATGTTATGTTATTTATAATGCGAGACTTAATTTTACTACTTGGCTGCACTGCAACCTTCAAGCTATATAAAGTCAAATGTTATTGAAACTGAAAATATGCAGAAATGTATTTTTAAATGACTTTATTTTGTATATTTGTCAATAAATTACTCATTGACAAAGCTTGCTTGATGAATCAATTAAAGGATTATTGACCCGCTTATTTGAGCGAGCGAGAGTAGCAAGCGAAGGGACTCTGCTTCAATTCTGGCAAAATTTGCTTTCGTCTGTCTGTTTGTTGCTACTCCTCTCTACAGGTCGTATTTTACAACCGGTCTGGACGAAACTTGGTATACAGGTTTTACGACTTTATATAATTTTTTTTGTCATCGGGGATTTTTGATTGGAGAGTACTTCATCCAAAAAGGGGCTCCTGGATATCTCCGACGTATGAGATCCGATTTCGATGGTTCTTTTTTTATTTTAAAGTTAGCTAACTACTTTAAATTGGTCTCATAAGATCTGATGGAAAAAAAAACATGGTAAATATCTCGTTTTAAATAACTTTAGTGGTAATACACCACGTATTAAGTAAAAGTTGCAAAAAAGTTTGTGCTTGCGAGGTCTCGCAGAACTACTGTGGTGGTAATACTTGGTAAAATTTTGTCCATTCAAAGTAAAAAGAATGAAGCCAGAGATAATCAATTTGCATCTTCAATCAAAACTGTACCTTTATCTGAAAAGTAAATCAATCAACATAGCTTAGGAGAGGTTTAGCCCGTTGATGTACTTTCAGGGGCATTTGACTGATTCATGCATACATTGATAAACTCGCCCGTAAACCCTATGTGTGGCAATAAAATTAAATTATACTCTGTAAAGAAGCATAAATGGGTGTATCGTCCCAGAGTGCATAAAGCGGCCCTGCTTTGCACGGTTTTTACGACTTAACAAAACATGAAGGTTTCTCTATTATATAAGTTAAATATTAATGTATTATACATATAAACCTTCCAAAATAAATTATCTAAATGATAGTGAAAGCCGCATCAAAATCCGTTGCGTAGTTTAGAAGACCAACGCGGCCACACCACACAGACGGACACGAAAAGTGACTTTATTTTATAATATGTTTAGATAATGTCAACAGTAATCTACAGGGTGAAATTTTAATCGTTTTAATCCTCTTAAGGGGTCATTGTACTCATCATTATGAACAACTTTTACTATGGGAACAAACCTGAAATCGCGAAAAAAAAATCAGCAGCTCCCTACATTTTGACGAGTTTGATGTAGATAAATGTACTGAACAGCTGATTTTTTTTTCGCGATTTCAGGTTTGGTCCCATAGTAAAAGTTGTTCATAATGATGAGTACAATGACCCCTTAAGAGGATTAAAACGATTAAAATTTCACCCTGTATGTAACATAACTTACATACCATAATAAATTGTGCACAAATAAATAAATTAATTAAAACGGTTAAAAACGATTTAAATAATAATTATGAAATAAAAAGAATGAAATAAATTATTGTAATTATTATTTATAAATAAATAATAATTAAAATAATTTATTTCAATTATTATTATTTATTTGTGCTTAAAATAATTTATTAAAAACAATTACATATTTCTATAGACTAGAGAAAATAGAACATAATAAAGATGAGGTTACAACATTATGATAAGTCGGTTAAAAAGTTAAATAAAATCGCGCAACAGCGTGACTTTGAACAGCTTTGAACGCGTTCATAGAGGATGTTTTCTTTCTAGAATTATTTTTCCTTTTTATAAAATTGAAACTTAATACAGAGCATTCTTCATTATTTTGTTTCGTCTATTTAGTAAAAATCTTAAATTAATTTATTCACTGACGCTCAGGCTAAACTGTTAGGTCTAGAAGCATGAAGTTTTGCACTACTAAGGAATGAAGGAATTTCGAAAATTCGTCCAATAAAGGGGTTAACTATGGGATGAAAGTTTATATGGAAACTCGTCAATAATACTCGTATCTTGGCATTATTTCCAGCCTAAACCGCGCGGTGCGCCCGGGCCGCGGTTGTTACGTTTTCTACAGATTTTCATGCATTTCCCTTTCTAAATATGCTCTCCATCTTTCCAGGACAAACTGTATTCGTACAGGGCGCGGCTGCGACCCCAGTGCCTCTGGTCGATGCCATGACGGGCGTCGGCATGCAAGGCAGCATGAAAGACATCCAGGTCGTCCATATGCACACTGAAAAGGAGGCTAAATACGTTGCTCCTGAATGCAAAGATGTCTTCAGGTATTAATTACAATAAAGCTACTGGCACATACTATGTACACACGGCTACACATCAAGCTATACCTTTCCAGTTTACACTGACTTCTCATTGTAAGAAATCCTATACAATCAGCTTATACTGGAAATGTATAGCTTGATCTGTAGCCGTGCGTACAGTCTACAATTATATAAGTTACGCACGACGGCTATTAATAATATTCTATAGTTATTGTGGTGCACTTTTTATTAATCATATTATGCTTATAGTTCACTCAAGAAATGACCAAAAAGAGGGTGTAGAGTGTGTGAGCTGGGACGTAAGAAATTTCTTCAGAAAGTTGTTCAGGGTGCTTAGGGAGTAAACATACTTAAAGTCCCCGCGTCTAATGGGTAGGAATTCGAAAAAGTATATAAGGTAAAAGTTGAAAACAATTTTATGAGCTTTCATTACATAGAAGATACTTTTTCTCTACGACGCACCGTTTTATAGAGATTAGCGAAAAACTCAAAAGTGGGAACTTTTATTCCCCCTCCCCACTCCGGCGCACCTCCTAGACGCGGGGACTTTTAGTATGTTTACTCCCTAAGCACTCTGAACAACTTTCTGAAGAAATTTCTTACGTCCCGGCTCACGCACTCTATAACTCATTTGTTGGTGGGTGGACTATTAATGTTGTGGGTTTTGAATTTTTTTATTTGCAGATTTTTTCATGTCACAATTTTCCGTCGTGGGTTTTTGTTTAATTTATGTTTGACGTTTCCGTCACTCTCATTAACTCTTGTAGTCCGATGGGACGGTTCACGGTCGCGACAGTGATCGTTGCGATCATATCATAATCATCATACCACATTCTTCTTCTATCCTATCGATGGAACACATCAAAGCATTGTTACAGCCTAGCATATGTGTCCTGACAGCCATCGCTTTCAGGGTTCATCATTCATCATCTTCATTCTCTTGCCCTTATCCCAATTAATTTACCGTCCTCGCAGCATCTCTTTTGCCATACTTCTCTATTAGTCGTCATCTCAGTAGTAATAGTAACCGCATTTCTACCCATGTCATCTTGCACACAGTCCATCTATCGTTTCTTTGGTCTTCACCTACTCTTATAGCATTCATAATCAAAACTTTCCTCAACACATTTTCAGCGCTCATTCATAAGATTTTAATTCTATCTAGAATTGCTTACGCATAAAGTAGGTTATCTTAATAAATGCTTGATTTAAAAAAAGCTGTTAATGCAGTACGTATTACCAGAACTTAAGCGATGTTAACGTGGATAAGATAAAACGGATTAAAGTACTCGTGATAAAACTTTCACTATCTGTATGTAAATATAGTGTACTTAAACAGTTAAAAAATGTTCTATTCGGTTGTAAAGAAATCATTAGGTACTTGTTCGGTGGACACCTTTGTTGTTGTGTTGTGTACTAGCTGACCCAACAGACATTGTCCTGTCCCAATTTCAATAATTCATTCAAAATTTGGGTATTTTAGAAAATGCACTCAGTTTTCCCGAATGTTTCCATTTTCCCGGTAACTTTTAATTTTTTTCTCTTCATTAAAACTTTCCTCCGACTACAAACAATTAAAAAAAAAAAACCGGCCAAGTGCGAGACGGACTCGCACACAAAGGGTTCCGTACCATATTATATGTTTAACAATCGCAAAGATAACTTTGTATTTCGTAATGATACTGTGAATTACAACGTTATTTTTTGCAGTTGCAGAAAATCGCCCACATTTAAACAAAATACCTTACGAATCGTCGTTTTTAGTATTTCTTGATTAAGTACAGTATAAGGTACATTATATTATATAATAGAGCTCGTAAAAAAATGGTATAAAATTAACAACTTTTACGGCCCCCTATTTCTTCATTTTAGAAGATAAAAAAAATAAAAAAATCTTTTTACTCTACTCGACGAGTTCTACACAATAACATCCCCACACACAGGTTATTTTTTTTTCAAAATGAAAACTTTTCTGTATGGGAAAAAAAAAGTAAAGTTAAAATTAAAGGGTGTAGCCCCTTTAATTTTAACTTTACTTTATTTTTATTATTTGTTGTTATAGTCGTAATAGAAATACACAATCTGTGAAAATTTCAACTCTCTACCTATTAAGGTTCATGAAATACAGCCCTGTGACAGACGGACAGACGGACAGCGGAGGCTTAGTAAGTTTGTACGCACAATATTGAGATACTAGCTAGACTGCCCGTGGCTTTGCCTGGCGAGGATGTCTGATTTCATGGGTTTTTAATTTTCTTATTATTGTTTACTTTTCATCAAAAGTATAAAATACTGAATACACTCAGTATTCAGTATTTTATACTTTTGATGAAAAGTTAATCGGACTGCGTTTTAAAAATCTTCCATACAAACTTTAACATCCCTAAACACCCTTTGAGGGGCAGTTTTGAAAAACTAATAATGACAAACTTTATTACTTACATAACCAAGTATTTGTGCTAAGTTTCAAGTTCATTAACCAAAACAATAAGATTTTTCATATAAACTGTATCCCCGTTTTTACCCCCACAGGGTTAGAATTTCAAAAATCGTTTGGGATGTTTCCATTACTTGGGTCAAACATTATTTACACCAATTTTCGAGTTAATAAAGCCCCAATAAAATCCTCCGCTGTAAAATTTGCTACCCCTTTTCACCCCTTAGGGGTAGATTTTTGGAAAACCCTGATACTCGTTAGTTAGTCTCTAGTTTTGGTCTCAAGTACAAAAACTGAGTTTTGAGTAAATCGGACCGCGTGTTAAAATTCCTCCATACAAACTTTGACATCCACCAATCCCGTCTTTTGGGGTCGCGGGTTGTTCGAAAGAGATACCGTGGCCCTGTCATAGGCAACTGAAGAAACACGGGTGGGTTTTAGTCAGTAAAAGTATGACACGCCCTTCCGCTCCACCCAGAGCGGGAGAAGTCATTTGATGATTTCCCTTCCACAAAAAAAGGGGGTAGTTTAGGAAAACTAAAAATGATTAATTTTATAATTAACTTAGATGAATATTCGTGCTAAGTTTCAAGTCTAATAACTCAAGAAATAAGATTTTTCATACACACTTTCATCCCCTATTTTATTCCCTTAGGGATGGAATTTTCAAAAATTCTTCCTTAATGGATGTTTACACTATATAATGTATCTATGTGCAAAATTTCATGTCTCTAGGTCCAGTGGTTTGGACTGTGCGTTGATTATAATCAGACAATGAGTCAGTCAGGACTTTGAATTTTTTATATATAGATTTACAAGACCACAAACTTCTGATAGGTTTTCCTGTAATCTATAGGTAAAGAACTATTTTCTGTATTTTTTTCAAAATTTTAGGCTCATTAGTTTCGGAGATAAGGGGGGGGAATGGTCCATTTTCGTCTATTTTCTTTAATAACTTCAAAACTATTTATTTTAAAATTATAAAAAAAAAAATATTTGAGACCCTCACAGTAAGATCTTTCATTTGATATGTCACACGGCACAGTTTGCAAAACTTTTTTTTTAATTGTACTTATTTTCCCCCAAAATCCCACCCCTATATTCAAAATTCATTTATTTACGTTAAATGTCCGTGTTTGGGTTACCAAAATACATATGTGTACCAAGTTTCAACTTAATCGGTTCATTAGATTCGGAGCAAATTGGCTGTGACAGACGGACAGACAGACAGACAGACACACGAGTGATCCTATAATGGTTCCGTTTTTTCCTTTTGAGGTACGGAACCCTAAAAGTAGCCGAATTGGTTCAGCCGTTCTCGAATTTCGTTTCTCCTCAAAAACACCAACACCTTGCCACGTGCCCCGACATATTTTGGTCCTTCGAGCCGGATATCACCTCAAACAAATTACAACGAGAGGTAAACAACATATCCTTACTTCAAAAATTTACCATGACTGCCCCAGCCTTATCAACCAGTAATTTACCGTATCCCGACAGTACTATTTATTTGCTTTGAAAATACAACTTATTGTAACTATTTTAAACGCAATGTTTCGAACAATAACTTTGGTTTATATGTAAGCCTTAATGCAACGGTAGAACAATACCCAATGTGCGCTTTTGTAATTTTTAACGTGACGTCCACGTAAATACCTACGGGCACATTATAACATTATCGTGGACAGAAATTTAAAAGCGCCTTCATATATTTCCATACATTTTACTTCCCTGTGTTATCGTGATGCCGTGACGTGGACGTGGACGTCAACGATAATATCGTCATGGCAGAAATTTTAAAACGCACAATATATAAGAAAAAAAAAACAATTCAAAATTTAAATTAAATTAAAATAAGCCGTGGCAGCTAAGATATGACCAGCCTCCACTGTACACACTATTCGCTCGAAAACCACTAAAACTAGATCAGAATCTGATGCTTTATCGCTAGATTTTTCCAGATAATGTAACATTTGGAAAAACATTGTAACAAGCCACAAAAGGTTTTTGAAGGATAGATACTATCGCGGACACTGGTTAAGCCCGGTGGCACGGGTGATTATTTAACGCGACGCTTTTTATCGCGCACTAGATTTTCAACTCTCGGTGTGGAGAAGAGCACTGAGAATCCAATAGAGTGCATATCAGCGCGTCAAAAAAAGACACTGTTGGAATTTCAACTCTCGGCGCTAAGCAATGCGTTGAAAATACAATTCGCGAAAAAATTCGTCCGCGGTTACATACAAGGGCTAAAAGTTAGTTGTCGGTGACATTCAAATAATCGACTTCATCTTATATCTTATCAAGCAACAAGTGGACATGTCTTCAAATCATGTGTTATTGCTGTTGTCAGATAAACTAGTACTTATATCTTGAGCTGACTGATTGTTGCTAGGGTTATATGACTCTAATGGAAACCTGCACCCCGCACAGTTATGGATTAGGTACTTACAGACTAGGAAAAAGCTGGTTATGCAGTTTGACACGCTAAGTAAACCCGTGTTATACATCGTGTTTTAGATCGTTAAAAAACTAAGTCATTTAGAGTTCCCAAACAAAATTCGTAATCTAGCCTAGTCTATCCCTTTAAAAACAGTCATTAGTTTACTATAAGTGCATAGAAATATTTTGTATAAAAGCCGTGTATAGGTTGCATTTCCCGGGCGTACGAAGGGGTGCAGCGCGGGGGAGACGTCTAGACGGCGCGTGGGTGGATGGAATTGGGCTTGGTACATTAACAGAAACATTAAAAAAATTATAATTGTGGCAAAATCCATATTACATAAAATAAAAATATAGTTTTACAATACTGCAACAGAATAAATCAGAATAGAATAAAATGGCATGCAATTAAAATAAAGTATTATTAGTACAATTATAAAGGTCATAATAGTATTAAAATAAAATGTTAAATGCAATTAAAACAAACGAACGAGTGCATACAAAATTTTAAGGGTATGGACTATGGGTATTCTATGGGTCCCACGGAGAAAGTTGTTCAGTGTGATGGTCTGTACCACACCCTTATAGACCACACATTTCTGGTACTCTTTGTAGATTATTTAATAGCTAAGCAGCTTTCAGAACAATTAAAAAAAAAACAAGCAATATCCTAACTTATATCCTAATCCGAACTAATATTATAAATGCGAAAGTACAAGCAGAGATGAGGTGGACCGACCAAGTAAAATCCGCGGTTGGAGGCGCTGTTAATGAATGCGCCAGACTGACTTCTAACCGAAGGAGGGAAATCGTGAGGCGAGCAACAACTACACCTACGATTGGACACAGTTCATAGTGACCACGACCGCTCTGTCAAGAGCGAAGCGAAGAAGAAGACAAGCAGAGTACAACCCGAATTGATCGTCAAATTCTAAATTAACGCGAGTGAAACCGCGGGCAAAAGCTAATTAGTAGATAGATAGAATACTCTTTATTATGTAGGTACTTACACCATAAAAATTAAAAAAATATTTTAGTTCATGACTTTGTCCTCTAGAGGGCGCCATATTCAATTTAATGTGACGTCACATAGCTTTTAACCAGCAGCGGACGAACAAGACGCTTCCAACGATACCCCATTTGTCAAATCATGATTAGCAGTTTAGAAGTTATGAGGGAACAGATGAACATACCTACATACACACATACCGGTCAAAATCATCAATCAATCTGCCTAGCCTTTTCCCAACTATGTTGGGGTCGGCTTCCAGTCTAACCGGATGCAGCTGAATACCAGTATTTTACATGGAGCGACTGCCTATCTGACCTCCACAACCCAGTAACTGGGTAATACGATACCTCTTGGTAAGACTGGTTGTCAGACTTTCGGGCTTCTGACGACCCGTAACGACTGTCAAAGATCCACGAATGACAGCCGGGACCAACGGCTTAACGTGCTTTCCGAGGCACGGAGGAGTCTCGGTATGTAAAGATGGTCACCCATCCACTGACCAACCCCGGAAAGCGTAGCTTAACCTGATGGATCGACCCGTGCGGCTGTTATTACTTAGCCACGAGCTCCTCATTACCGGTCAAAATCATAACCCTCCTTTTTGCTTCGCCGTAGTCGGGTAAAATAAACAGTGGGCGCGGTACTATTATATTAAAAACTACAGCAGCAGGAGTGTGTAGATAGAGGTAGATCAGATAAAGATAAAATCTATGATACACAGACCGCAAAATATGCGTATTGTCGTGGAGTTTCGGATACCGTTATTTTATCTCACGAAAGCGGGCGAGCCATACTTGTATGTGTAAATGTTACATGCACATTGTCTTTGTGTGCGTTAGCTCGGGAGCGCGCTACCTGCAGTAGTGCTATTCTGTACAAATCTCACCGTGAAAACTTAGGTGAAGTGATCTTAAGGTGAGCTGTCATTAGTGGCAGTCCCTAGCACCAGACGTAATGACAGTTCATTTCGAGCTCACTTCACCCAAGTTTTCACGGTGAGATTGTTACAGAATACACCGGCTGGTACGCACACAAGAGCGCGTGTCTATACGCATTACATCTACAAGTATGGCTCACCCGCTTTCATGAGATAAAACAGCTGTACCAGCTAGGGTTGCCAGATCGGAACTTACCGAGTCCGGGACAATTCCATGTCGGACCGTGGCTTTAGCTATGAATATAATTATAAATATAAATTACGGGATATCTAATTTTATACTTGTAGGTATTTTTTCTTTATAAAGGAAATTACATTTTATTTTTCTAATTTATACTTTCTCTAGCTTTTGCCCGCGGCTTCGCCAGCGTTTATCTATACTTATAATAAATCTGTAGAGGGGTCAATTCTGTACATGATATATATTTTCAAAATAACTATCGGGGGGTAATTAGTGATCGATACTGATGCCAAAAATGCAATCAGTAAAATTTTTGTCTGACTGTCTGTATGTTCCTTATAGAAACAAAAACTAATAGACGGATTTTAACGAAACTTGGTACAATTATTCTTCATACTCCTGGGGAGGTTATAGTATACTTTTCATCACGCTACAATCAATAGGAGCAGAGCAGTGAAGGGAAATGTTGGGAAAACGGGAGAAGTTGCTCCATTTTTTAAGCTTCCGTCGCGTGTTCAGCCTTAATGGTTAAAGCTACATAGAAATCATTTATGACGGAAATGTTCTACATAAAATTATCTAAAAAAATATCCCACAACCGCATAAATGTCTATCTTTTATGGTTGACTCACAATAACACTTGTAACTCCCGATAGCTTAGCAGTCCAATACATTAACTTAATAACATACAAGGAGTTACACGCTGACGGAGTCGCGGGCACAGCTATTAATAATAATATTCTGCGGTTCCTTATTGCGATATTTTTCAACAGTATTGTGGATTGACAATTTGACATATTATATTTCCCTACTAAAATACGAAAGTTAATCTGTCTGTTACATCAAAACCACTGAACCGTGAGGATGGACATATGGTACTTTTTTACGAAAAACGACGGAAACGCGGACGAAGTCGCGGGCAAAAGCTAGTTATACATATAAACCTTTCTCTTGAATCACTCTATCTATTAAAAAAAACCGCATCAAAATCCGTTGCGTAGTTTTAAAGATCTAAGCATACATAGGGACAGACAGGCAGCGGCAAGCGACTTTGTTTTATACTACCTATACCTATGTAGTGATTAGTCCAGATAAAAGAAGTTTGGTAGAAAATCACAATTAAAAGAAATATAATTGAGAACTTTGCTTTTATAGTAGGCATTGGGTAGGGTAGGGGTAAATATGATGAACTATCTTATAAACTAAATATTTTTTTTAATTATTAAATTTTTCGGAGTCCGGGACATTAGATCTAATTACTGGACACGGGACAAGACGTAAAATCCCGGACATCTGGCAACCTTAATACCAGTACCAGTACCAGTATTACCTACCTACACAGACCGCAGCGCTTACGCATCCCTACAATACAAACATTTTACATTTACACACCTTCGCCTTTCCTTAGCGAAGACTGACATAACTGATAAGCTAATCACAAACAGATTAGGCATTCATTGAGATTGATAACGTCGACAGAATCGATTATCCAGTTAGTACATGCTATTAAACGATAAAATCTTCGATCATACGATCATATTGCATTGAAAAGTATTAGTTAAGCTAAATGAACCGGTTTTTGGGATTTTTTAAATATTATATCACATCACTCGAGGCCTCAAAGAGATGTCGGCAGAAGATGGGGTCCAATAGGGCCGATGCCGCTGGGGTCGCGGATTGTTTGAAAAAGATACCGTGGCTCTGGCATAGGCAACTGAAGGAACACGGGTGGGTTTTAGTCAGTAAAAGTCTGACACGACCTTCCGCTCCACCCAGAGCGGGACAAGTCATTTGATGATTTCCCATCCACAAAAAAAAAAAAAACACTCGAGCCGCTCGTGGCTAAGTAATAACAGCCACACGGGTCGATCCTTCGGGTCTTCTTCTTCTACGCTTGCCGGGGTTGGTCCGCGGATGGGTGACCATCTTTACATACCGAGACTTCTACGTGCCTCGAAAAGCACGTTAAGCAGTTGGTCCCGGCATTGTGGATCTTTGACAGTCGTTACGGGTTGTCAGTAGCCCGAAAGTCTGACAACCAGTCTTACCAAGGGTTATCGTATTACTCAGTAACTGGGTTGTGGAGGTCAGATAGGCAGTCGCTCCATGTAAAATACTGGTATTCAGCTGCATCCAGTTAGACTGGAAGCCGACCCCAACATAGTTGGGAAAAGGCTAAGCAGATGATGAATTTACATCACGCCTGTATTCCCCACATTTCGCCAGTTATGTTTAGTTTAAGGTTGATGCGCCACGGTAGCCCGCGAAATTCAAAATTTCTTACGTTTTTTGCAAATTGTAGGTCAGTGTGAGCTTGTATGTTGATTAAAATATGATTCGCGACCGTAGCTAATATGGCTTTACAGAATTATAATCATTAGAATCAGTAATACAACTCCATAAGTTAGCATTTACCTCAAATCTAGCGATAACATGAAATCATGAGGTTTGAGGTAAATGCTAACTTATGGAACTGTATTGCTGATTCTAATGATTATAATTCTGTAAAGCCATATTAGCTACGGCCGCGAATCATATTTTAATCAACATACAAGCTCACACTGACCTACAAATTGCAAAAAACGTAAGAAATTTTGAATTTCGCGGGCTACCCTGGAGCTTTCGCCTTAAGTCCCATGTAATAGGGGCGAGCCTATTTTTTTTTTTTTTTTTTTTTTTTTTTTTTTTTTTTTTTTTCTATCAACCGGCACAAATCCAGACTCCGAGGCTGCTACTGAGAAATTCTAGATGGCAAAACCAATAACACTCTTCCTGGCTCTGGAATTGAACACAGAACCTTATGCTCAGTAGTAGCACGTGCGACCATTACACCAACGAGGCAGTTTTTCAGGGGATTTATTCTTGATACAAAAGCACATGCAAGGAAGTTGCCTCCAAAATAACTAATTATAACAATCAATGTGGAAATTATAACAATTGAACGAGTTGCCAATTTGCCTTCGGCATATTTCACAACTGCGAGCATTTTTAAACGGATGACGCCGTACGTATAATGAATTAATGACGAATCAATCATACAATCTGTTACAAAATCCTGTTGCGCCGACTCCAAATAAATTGGGACAAGGGCTAGGGAATGATGATACACAGCCTAATAATATTGTGTTCTCACCCACAGATCTTGTTCTCTATTCATGGCCGCGAACGTCCGCAAGTCAGTCGCTGAGGGCCGCTCTGATGCCATCCCCATATTCCTGCAGGACATCCCAAAGTTGTTCCACAGGAAAATCATCCAGCCCGACATTGCTGTTATTCAGGTATGTTGATACTATAATCAAATAAACTGTTAAGGCGGGTACAGGCTGCTGTAACGTAACGTGCAATGTAACATGAAAGGACGTGTGTGTGTGAAGTGTGGACGCAGCGCGCGATACAAAAGCACAGGCAAGGAAGTTGCCTCCACAATAACTATACCATTATACAACTATAGAATTCATTCAATTAAAATATTTACGGGCACTTTCGAATTTTCAAGAGGTCGGTCAGTCAGAAAGGTGAAGCTAGTCGCCCATTCCAAAGCGTTGTAGGTAGGTTATTACCTATGGAGAAGAACGGGCAAGAAACTCCTCAGACACTTTTAAATCAAATTATTGCTTACATCATTCATGTTGAAAATATACATGAGAGAACAAAAGCGTCCGTAATTCAAAATTTAAATTAAATTAAAATAAGCCGTGGCAGCTATGACCATCAGCCTCCTCTGACAGCACCCGTTCACGAATGACGCATGGATTTGCGCCATTCAGCTCAACCATTTTGAAGAGAGTTACATATTAATATATGTAACTCTGATCCAACTCACTCGCCACCTAAAGTAACCTAACTTGAACAGCTGATACCTTTGGAACAGATCATACAATACGGTATTTTACTCTTTCAGAGAAAAAATCGAAAAATATATTATTCGTCGGAAAATGTTAGTTTTAGTTCATAAAATAACAATACAAATTTTAAAATTCAATTCAAAGTTTTCAGTTTTTTTAACAACTGTTTTCCAACACCATGAAAGTAGCCGCCATGTTATTACGTCATACGGCTGTGAAAATTAAAATGTGTCAATGTCAACTGATCAGCGTATAAAAAGTGTTTGTTTACTCAGCCAATTGACGTCATGACCACAGAGCAAACATGGCGTCCACTGCGCGAAATTTGCGTGAAATATCTGCGTGAAATATCGATTGAATAAAATTTTTGTGTTTTTTTAGTGGCTTATTAGCACTATAGAAACTAATTGAGACACTTTTCAAAAATGGGTGTAATACCCTATTACATTACTAATAATGTTCCGTCACTCATTGCAGGTTTCTCCCCCCGACGCGCATGGATACTGCAGTTTGGGAACGTCTGTCGATTGCGTCAGGGCTGCGCTAGTCAACTCCAAAGTTATTATAGGTAAAATATTTAATATAATATCCTATTTCGTTTAAGAGGAGCTCGTGGCTAAGTAATAGCCACCGCACGGGTCGATAGCTACGCTTACCACGATCGGTCCGCGGATGGGTGAACATCTTTACATTCAGAGCCTCCACTGTGCCTCGGAAAGCACGTTATGCCGTTGGTCCCGGCTACCATTCGTGGATCTTTGGATTCGTGGATTCGTGGTAACAGTCGTTACACGGGTTGTCAAAACCCGAAAGTCTGACAACCAAACCTTATCAAGGGGTATCGTATTACCCAGTAACTTGGTTGTCCAAAACCCAATAACTGGTTAATACCACAGTCTGTTCTATACATCATACAGTCGTCCGACGAAGCCCGAGCTGCATACATTACGACGTTCGCCCAACTTCGTATGCAGCTCGGGCCCTCGTAGGACGACTGTATGATGTATAGACTGTGCTAATACGACACCCCTAACCCTACTTAATCGCCAAAAAAATCAGCTGTTCCCTACATTTTGACGAGTTGTGCGAACATAAATGTTTTCTTGTGATTTCAGGTTTGGTCCCATACTAAAAGTTGTTTATAATGATGAGTGCAATGACCCCTGTAAGAGGATTTCATTTAGTGCAATTACTTACAGCACAGATTAATACAGATGGGACCACAAAATCATTTAAATAAAAAGCGACTTGCTACGTCACATTAGAGTGCAATTCAGGTCGCACAACGCTTATTACCTACAGTTATATTCTACTAATTTTAATTTTAATTTTAATTTTAATTTTATTGATAATTTTAATAATATTGAATGTTTTAATCTTAATTTTATTGAATGTCTAAATTTTTATTGTGTGTGTGTGTTTGTGTGTGTGTGTGGGTGTGTGTGTACTGTGTGTGTGTGTGTGGGTGTGTGTGTACTGTGTGTGTGTGTGTGAATTTAATTTAATTTTAATATTTTTAATTCAGAATTGGTTGTTGCTTTTATGGATCTCAGTTATCTGAATTAAATGAATTTTATTTATTTATTATCTACTACAAGTTGCCTCTCTTTATAACGCGTAACTGTTATAACTTCTGACCTACTGAATTAGCCCCCTTTAAGTTTGGCCCAAAATTTAGCAAACATGACTAGAACGTTTAGTGATAGTTATTACTCAACATCTCCGTGAGACGCCTTGTTATTTGATTAGACAGATAAAGTAATCTATGCAATAGATCGTATCGCGTACTCACCTTGTGATCTCCGTGCGCGTGATTCTAACATTATTCTATTTGTCCTTTGTTTCTAGAGAATAATTGAGAATAATTGTAAATTGTGTTCAAAGTCCGGTTTTTCTTCACTGATTTGCGATCGATCGGAATCTAAATCATTTTGAAGCAAATTGCTAATCCATTCTATGGTCATATAGGGTCGAAAAAT
The DNA here is from genome assembly GCA_905163495.3 of Cosmia trapezina. Lineage (NCBI taxonomy): Eukaryota > Metazoa > Arthropoda > Insecta > Lepidoptera > Noctuidae > Cosmia > Cosmia trapezina. The sequence goes on from LR991041.1 coordinate 17,910,035, forward strand.
TGTCTGCTCGACAACGTAAATAACGCAATGAATGTTGTTGAACTGTCAAAATGAAACCGATTCGATGAAAATCTGCTATTTCCTACATTTATGTTTGCATAACATAATAATATCTCGTCGAAATGTAGGGAACAGCTGATTTCTTTTTTTTTTTGTTTGTTCACCTGTGCCCCAACCTTCGGAGAATACAGGTAGGCAGCCCGGAGTCTGTACTTACACCTGGTTACTGGCAAAATAAAAATATTCTATTCTATTCTACAAGTCATGTAATATACAGCTCTGCCTACCACGATGTTATTAACATTATGTTATAAAAATATACACACGTACAGACGCCAGCACATCAAACTACTACAATCTGTCAAATTTCTTTAATCGATTTTCATCTTTATCGCTAAGGTATTAGGTTCAAGGTTGATTGGGAAAATTTGACAGTTTCGGGTGGCTTGACGTGCTGGCGTCTGTACATAAACTCACGCCTTCCTTCCCATGGGGGTAGGCAGAACTACAGAACGTCACCAGCTATGATCCTTACATACTCCTTTTGCCTCGTTTACAGTCATACACGCACGCCGGTTGTGAGTACTACGCACCTGACCTTTCTGAAGAACATCACCGATAAGTCAACGTTCGCATGGACGTAAAAATATCGCGACGATTTTGTTTCGCGCACTAGATTTTCAACGCTCTGCTGAGCGCCGAGAGTTGAAAATCCAACAGTGTGTTTTTTGGACGCGCTAGAATGCACTCAGAGGGCTTAGCATAGATAATACACTATATAAAGTAATAGGGCTTATTGCGAGTTTTTATACTTGCTCGATCACGTTAACGTAAACGTCAATTTGTACTGAAATTGAATAAGCGCCGTCTAGTGACTGTAATGGGAAACACAATTATTCCATACAATTTGACGTACGCCAACGTTAACGTAAACGCGATCGAGTAAGTATAAAAACTCGCACTAAGGCCACTGTTGTTGTTAAGTTGGATTCTCAATGCTCGGCTCAACAACGAGAGTTGAAAATCCAGTGCGCGATAAAATCCCTCCGCGATATTTTTACGTCCGTGCCAACGTCGGTTTAGTTTATGTTATGTCACAGATTAATACAGATGGGACACTGCAAAATAATTTTAATAAAAAGCGACTCTTGCTACCACACAATAAAGTGCAATTCAGGACGCACAACGCTTGTTACCTGCCGTTATATTCACTTACAAGTTGCCTCTCTTTCCATCGCGTAACTCTTATACCTTCTGACTCGTTAGGGTTGTCTTCTTTTACGACGCGGCGCGTGAGTGAGTATCGAACTAACGTGCGAGCCGGCCGGTGCGCGGCAGCCCACACTGAATTGACCCAGTGAGATGAGCCCGCCGCGTACTTGTAGCTTCATACCTAAATTTCGGAGTGTCCCATCTGTATTAATCTGTGGTTATGGTTATGATAAGTTATTTTCCTTTACAGCACAAGTAAACGTAAACATGCCGCGAACGTTCGGCGACGCGATCATCCATATGTCCCACATCGACATGGCGGTCGAAGACAACACGCCGTTACCTGAACACGGCGTCGGAAAAGACGCCAGTCCCGAGGAGACGCAGATCGGCAAGCTCATTGGTCAGAATCTGGTCGAAGATGGCGCCACACTGCAGATGGGTATGGACAGCTGTTGTACAGTCGAGTTCATTAATATATTGACCCTTTCAGGCTTCAAAAATATAATTATGAACGAAAAAATATATTGATTAATATTCTCATTAACATGAGTAATGCACAGCATGTATTATTGAACCATTCACATGAGGACATATTTTTGATCTACAGGGTGTAAGGGACAGCCCTCCGCAAACTAACAGGGTGCATTCGGCTCCTCATTCTGAATCATATTCCACCGGAAATTTTCTCAGGAAAATTTTCATTTTTTCAAAATTTTTTTTCAGTTACAATTTCATTATTTCAATGTAAAATTGCATTGTGTGTTCGCAGCACTCCATTTATATAAAAAAACTGCAAAAAAAAACAGCAAAAAAAAAACCAGCAATGGATGTTGAAATACTCTAACCAACGACGCGTGAAATCAGCTGTTCACTTTCTGTCTAGCTACAGAGTTCATCGAACTTACCGCATACCTATTACCTACCCCTACCAACCAGTAAAAGACGCTCCGATTTGTGCACAAAAACACAAACAAATCAGGTTTATTGGAGTCCCTTAAAGTTCCTGAAATAAATTCATGTACCGGTCATCTTAGTATGACATACTGAATTCACCCTATCAGTTTGCGGAGGGCTGTCCCTTACACCCTGTATAGGTCCTATAGAATTTATTGAGCTTGCTCACAATATTTTGAATCCTTGACAGTACCAATATATTAATGAACTCGACTGTACTAGGATCTATTGCTGTGTGGCCGAAATCGGAATCATAACAATAGGGAATATGCATGTGATTCAACTAAGGGTCACGTATTTTTTTAAATTAATATCACATCAATCATTTTAATCTATCTGTCTATATAAAAAACTTTTTTACAAAAACAAAAACCGACTTCCAAAAAAAACACTACAAAGTGAAAAATAACTTTAATTTCGGAAGTCGGTGTCTTTGGATCTGTATTTTAGTTTTTTGCCACCGACTTCCGAAATTAAAGTTATTTTTCACTTTGTAGTGTTTTTTTGGAAGTCGGTTTTTGTTTTTGTAAAAAAGTTTTTATTTTTCACTTTTTAGTGGTTCAGTTTGTAATTTATCTAAGTTACAATAACCCAATGTCAGCTGCTCATCACGTTTTACAAAATGTTGCTTTTCCCGATGCAGGGCCGTTAATTTTTGAGGAGTAAGAACTAGTAACAACCAGGAGAAATGGAGCTCATGGTGAAGTCACCATTACCATTATTTTGACGAGCATAAACCATATTAAAGTAATCGAATCGCAACCTGTTATATACTTACATATAATTGAGTATTTCCGATGGCCCTCTGTGGTCTTCATCATCAGTTCCAGTTCACCGAATGGTACTTTCCGAGAGCAAATGCACGAGTTACTATAAAAAATACCGAAATCGATACAGGTGTGCCCATAAAATTTGAGGGTTTCCCTCGATTTCCATGGGATCCCATCATCAGATCCTGACTTGATGATCATGGGACCACTTGGGACGTATACCCTTTCGAACAAAAAAAGAAAAATCCAAATCGGTCTAGCCATTAACGAGTAATCGGGGAACATACATAAAAAAAAAAATAAAAAAAAATAAAAAATAAAAAAAGGTTCCGACGAATTGAGAACCTCCTCCTTTTGGAAGTCGGTTAATGAAAATCAATTGCTGTTCGTTTGTCTCGCTAAAACTCGAGAACGATTGGGCCGATTTAGCTGATTTTGGTTTTGAAATGTTTGTCGTAGTCCAGGGAAGGTTTAAACGGTGTGAAAAATTGGAAAAGTTCCCGGGAAAATTGGAAAATTCTGGAAAACTGAAAGTGGATTTTCTATGGGAATTTTGAATTATTGAAATTGGTACAGGACAATGTCTGTCGGGTCAGCTTAAATAATTATTTTTCTTCAAGGAATTATTTTACAGAGTAATATGCTTTTTTAATCAGGCAGTATTTTAGCTTCCTTTTTAAAATACCAATTGAATGTAGGTTCTTAATGTCTATGGGTAACTTATTATTATCTTCTTTTTGCTCTATGTTGTTTACTTTGATGTACAATCGCGTGACTTCCCGGTGATACACTTTTCAACCTTATTGCGTTAGTAATAAGGTTGAAAAGCGTAGTTAACAGCTATGTAATGGGTTTTTTTACACTTTATATAACTTTCTTACTTTCAGGTATCGGCAGTATTCCGGACGCAGTGCTGTCAGCTCTGAAGGACCACAAGGATCTGGGCGTCCATTCAGAGATGTTCAGTGTCGGGGTCATCGACCTCGTGAAGCGTGGATGCATTACCAACAACAAGTAACGTTTTTATTTCATTATTAGAGGCCATACGCGAACGCGGGACGTAATTCGATCGAAAATACAAGTATTCTATAGCATTTTAATATCATTTTTTGATATATGAATAAAGCCTTAAAACTAAGTAAATATCATGTGCGAAACGAGTATTTAAAATTTTTAAATCGTTTATTTAAATTTACGTAACGTTTAGTCCGCGCGTTCGTGCTAGCACAGAATAATTATGTTACAGTAGTTTATCTTCTTTGAAATCTTCGAAATCGAAAATAAGCCACCACCTAATACCCTACTACCCCTGTTACCTACCCTCGAATGCGCGGCAGAACAGTTACGCACGGACGGATGGGTATTTACCTACCGAGCAACATAATCAACCTATAATGTTCCTACTGCTGGGACACAGGCCTCCTCTCGGTGAGAGGGCCGTAATCCACCACGCGAGCCCAGTGCGGGTTGGTTAATTCAACACCGAGCGGCCGTAGGTAATTAATTCAAGGTCACTGCCCAGATAAACTACTGTAGCTTCATTATTCTGTGGTGCTAGGCTCATAGTACTCATAATACTCATAGTACACTCACCGAGTCACGAAACGTTAATACTACTAAGACGTTTGGGGTACAATCCGAAATTGCCTGAAACCAGTCGCGGACCGCAATATTAAACAACTCAACGGGCAAATGACTCCCGAAAGGTGACAAATGATAATGTGTCGTTGGGTTGTTGAGACAATAAATGGAAGACTCAAAACTCAATTGCCGCCGCCCTGTTATATGCTTTCGAAAAACCTTTAACATACCATAGGCTTGTGGCTGAATTAGGCTCATTTGTTTATATGTTCATCAGATACTTTTGTGACTGACCATAGCTCTAAGGCATTGTTCAGACCGAACGTATTGTCGGCCGCTGACTGTGAGCGTCTAGTACAAAATTTATGAAAAAAATAACTTCGGGGCCGATTGACTAGCCTTTATTTTTCATACAATCTCAGAGTCGGCTGCGGACAATACGTTTGGTGTACGATGAACGATGCCTAGTACTAAGTTGGCATAGCTGCCATGCCTGGTAAAACTTGTATATTATTTTAACTAGCGGCGGCGCGGCTTCGTCCTCGAGAAAATTGCGGCCCCGACCCACAGTGTTGCATCCCATCGACCGCCCGCGCTATTACGACTGGTTGTTTTCGAGATTAGTGCGTTTAAACAAACAAAAATAAATTTTTAGTTCTATTTATTTTTTTAATTTTATTGTAATCGGAAAACAAACAGTATTAACAACTAACAAATTTAACATCAAATTAATCAACTAGTAACCACTTACATGTTTTCGCATATAATTTACTATGAAGAGCAAACTTGTTACAAAGAAAAAGAAAGAAATATGTACTTTAAACAATAACAATAACAACTTTATTATTAGTATAGCTCTAAAGATGTGGTATTTTATGATTATAATTTATTTTCCAGGAAGAAGTTCCACAAAGGCCGTATGGTAGGCAGTTTCCTCGTTGGAAACAAGGAACTGTATGACTTCGTCGACAACAACCCCTTCATTGGTCAGTATCAACATTTTATACTCTTTAAACTATGTTATGTCAAAGATGTTATTACAGTGTCTCAGATTTTTTAACAGACTATTATTTAACTTTTTTCATTACATAGATTTTGAATTTATCTAATTTGTTTTATATAATTCTAATTGGACATTATGACATAATTCTGCAATAATTATCTCATTGAAGCATTTATTTTGACATACATTTTATATACTTCATTTTAATATTTTTTTATATATTTTTTTTTACTGATGGCATTTTTAATTAATTATTTTTTAGCTACATTCACTTAATAATGATAACTACATATTCATATGTGTACGCCGTCATCGGCAAAACATAGTGAATTTGTATGCTTTATTAACAACACCTGAGGGGCAATTCCCGTAATTTTAACGGCGTTCGCAATATCATCTCAAGACTCAATCTGTCAAAAATTGTACTAAACGCTATACAATTTTTGACAGATTGAGTCTTGAGATGATATTGCGAACGCTGTTAAAATTACGGCAATTGCCCCTCTGTTTTTTACACCACCTATGTTTTACAAATAAAACTTTGACTTTGACTTTTATCAGTCGGCCTAGCGCGATGTTTTGACGTGTAGTAGCAACATTACCGCAGCGTTAGCTTTCTAATGGCTAGTTTACATGGTGCGAGTCGGCCTACCGAGTAACTCGCACTGTGTGGACGTATCATACGAGTTACTCGCACTTGCAAGTTGGACAGTAGCTCGCAGCTGAGTAACTTCAACATTTTTTGTTTTAATTAGCCTGCTCGCCTCGCTAACTATGCGAGTGATGCACTCGCACATCACTCGCATCGTTCGGACGCTTTCGGCAGTAGCTCGCCAGTCAGTCGCAATAGGATCCTGTATTATCCCAGTACTAATCCGCACACAACTCGCAAGGGACTAGGCAGCTACTCTCATAATGAAAACAGCCAAGGCAATCCGAGCTACTGACATGCGAGTACAGGAGTATCGTATTACCCAGTTACTGGGTTGTAGAGAGACTGCATCCGGTTAGACTGGAAGCCGGCCCCAACATAGTTGGGAAAAGGCTAGATTGATTAATTGATCTCAACATTGTTACTAGTGAAGTATGTAATAGGAAGAAGCGAGACAGCCCCAATACAAGTATTGTTTAATTCCTTACAGGGGCTGCCTCAATTTTAATTTACTTTGATGTAATAATTTGAGACACAATAAACATTTTCTATTCTATTCTATTTTTCTCTATGGCAATGGTGCCGATGTCGACAATTCTGCCAATGTTAGATGTGTTATGAGAAAACGTGCGTGTAAAAAAAAAAATCTAGATTGAATTTAATGTGAGACTTGTTGACGGGTATTAGTACACTGAAACAAACACAAAAAATATTATTAGTTAAATATTAAATACTAATATATATGTCATGTACACAAGTGACATACAACAAACCACACAAAAATAAATATAATCATAATTTAATATCATTCTCGCGGATAAAAAACATCAAAGCCTCAAAAAGCTTTGGGGAAGAATGTGTTAGTAAATGGAAAGTTAATTGGGACAGGGATTTTTAATTTAGGGAGATGGCTATACAAGTCATGGGCTGGATTATTATTGGAGCAGTTAAAAAATATGTGTTCCAAAGTACCTTCATCCAACCCACATTCACAGAGCGATGTATCTCTGACCCGGATCTTGTGAAGAAAAACCGGAGAACAACAATGGCCTATACGGAGGCGACAAATAATAGATATAACTCTCTTAGATATTTTTTTATATGGATAAAACCAAGTTTTGGCTTTTACATTAGGTTGTATCATTTTGAATTTTGAATTGATTATTTAAAATCTGTAATAAAATTGCAGAAATGTTGGAGATTGACTACGTGAACAACACCCACATTGTATCGCTACAGCCGCGCATGACGGCCATCAACTCGTGCATCGAGGTCGACCTCACGGGACAAGTGTGCGCAGACTCTATTGGTAAGACATTACTTGTAGGTATTTCAGAAACAGATGCACAATCGTGTGTGCGAAGTCGAACAGTGATGACTGGGGAATGACGAGGTACCTTCGCGAAACTTTCCGGTGAACCACTTTTCAACATTATTGCGTTAGTAATAAGGTCGAAAAGAGGTTTATCGCAAAGTTTCGCGATGGTATACCGGGTGTAAAAAGACACTTGCCGAAGCCGAAAACCACATACTGTACCCCTTTTTTGAATCGTTGTTTTCCACTAGATCATACCTGGGAATCAACTGGTTCTGGAGATATTGAAGGTCAAAGTCGCATTTTTTTTTTACTAAAACGTATTCCAAGTGTTATTATTAAACTTTTTCCGACAAGTACCTACGCGCACCTAGAGGGCGGGGCTTAACTCCGTTCGCCTGGGTTCACGTTACATTGCGCGTAATAAAAAAATGTTTTTTTTTTTTCGGAATATAAAAGTCATTTCCCGGCAATAATTTTTGCGCAAAGCTACTTAGATGTACAGTATGCATAGTTGACGGCTTTGTGATGTGTGTTTTTACACCCTGTATAGACATAGAGAATGAGGGCTACAGTTTTTGTGCTCACCAGTTGGCGCCACTGTCGAGTAAGGTACTGAAGCAGCAGAAAACTTAGGTCGCACCCTATTACGTGGGACTTGATCATAACTGTCGAAATGTGGGTGTAGTGTGTACTATAGGTACATCCATAGATATAAGAAAGAAGGAGATGTGCCCAGTATGTTAAAATGTATCGGAACCCTGTGTCTCCACTTTGTCCCTTTGAGACAAATACGATAAAATACTTGTACTTACATATGGAAAGTGATTCCATGATTTACATGGCTTCGGCTTTTACAAGAAACCACTGAACAACACGGCATTCTTATAAATTGTCACGGTCACAGTCGAAACCGCAATAATTCGCGGAGACGGTCATTTGACTATGAACGGCTCATAATGAGCATGTCGCGCGGACACAGATTCCACTTCTCCTGTTTTTTATATTTCTACGGGTACATCTCTGCCAAACCTTTTGAGGAATACAGTTATAATGTTATTTATTTATTTAGTTAATAAATAAAGAAATAACAAGAAGTGTTATGTTAACTATTAATATCTCGTTCCAGGTACCCGCATGTTCTCCGGTTTCGGTGGTCAAGTAGACTTTATCCGCGGCTCTGCAGAGGGCGTGGACGGGCGAGGCAAGCCCATCATTGCCCTTGTGTCTGTCACCAAGAAGGGAGAGTCCAAGATTGTGCCCACGCTTAAAGTTGGTCAGTATATTGCAGTTTTTTTGCTATTTCTTGACTATACAAGGACTTAAAAACTAGTAGTTCTGCGAACAATATACCTCGCAAGAACAAACTTTTTTGCAACAATTAATATACCTCAAGCGGCGGAACAACCTCATCGGTAATTATATTTTTGAGCCGTTTGGGGTTGAAACCCTTGGGCCGTGGGGTCCGAGTGCTCATAGTTTGTTCAACGAATTCTCCAAACGGCTCGTTGACACTTCCCGTGACCCTACCGTGGTACTCTACCAGTCGACAGCGATGCGGAGGAATTTTTCGACGCCATATTTTAGTTTTTTAATAGTTTTAGTTACTTTAGGATACTATATTTTTAACATAATATACTACTAAAGTTATTTAAAACGGGATATTTACTATGTTTTTTTTTTTCATCAGATCTTCACCAAATTTTTATTAGACCAACTAGTTTCAACAACTTTTCAAATAAAAAAATAACCATCGAAATCAGATCTCATAAGGTGGAGATATCCAGTAGCACCCTTTTTGCCCCTTTTTGGAGGAAGTACCCCTCCAATCAAAAATCCCCGACAGCAAAAAAATTCTATAAGACGTCATGTGACACGTAGTCACTTTAAAATAGGGATGATGCCGGGGTAAAAAAAAAATCAGTCAGTCAGATTATTTTTTGCTTTAAGTATCATATTAATAAAAAAATACTTGGATAAATGCATTAAAGTTGGGGAGTGGGGGCTCGCTACGTCACACACAACTATAACAAACTACGTATAAAATCTAACGGGGAGTGACGTCATGTCACATTTTAACTCAATGTATCCCCGTAATCTTTTGATTACGTAAAAAAAGAAAAAATACGTGTCCAATATTTTTTAATAATCTACACGACGGACAAAATAAATGTTTACTCATCATCCCTATTAGACCCGTAGACAGTTAAATTAACTAACACTCATTTAATCTATATGACGGACAAAATAATTTTTTTACTCATCACCCTATTAGACCCGTAGGCAGTTAAATTAATTAACACTAATTTAATAAATTTTAAAACCTTACTAAAAAGTTATAATTTTGTAACTTGCAGGAGCTGGAGTCGTGTCGAGTCGCGCGCACGTACAGTGGGTGGTGACCGAGCAAGGCATCGCCAACCTGTTCGGCAAGTCGCTCCGGCAGAGAGCATACGAGCTGATCAAGATAGCCCACCCCGACCATCGCCAGGCACTAGAAAAGGCCGCATTTGAACGCCTCAAGTGCATGCCTTCACCTTAAGAAAAAAATCGAAATAAATAAGGTCCCATTAAAATAAATGGACAAATTTTCACAAGGTGTTCTACCCATGAGTATGAACAACTTTTACTATGGAACCAAACCTGAAATCGCGAAAAAAAAATCAGCTGCCCCTACATTTTGACGAGTTTGGTATAGATAAATGTACTGTGGGCTTAGTGCGAGTTTTTATACTTACTCGATCACGTTTACGTTAACGTTACCTCACATCAATTTGTATGGAATAATTGTGACTCCCATTATAGTCACCAGACGGCGCTTATTTCAGTTTCAGTACAAACTGACGTTTAAGTTAACGTGATCGAGTAAGTATAAAAACTCGCACTAAGCCCTCTGAACAGCTGATTTTTTTTTTCGCGATGTCAGAGTTAGTCCCATAGTGATATTCAAGGGTAGAATAGATAGTTCTGTGAAAATTTGTCCAATTTTAATGGGACCTTATATAAAAATTATAGAATCGAAATTGAATAGAAAACGTGGAGACTGGCTGGCCTGAATGAATCGTGGTTATTTACAAATGATTTTTGAAATGTTATGGCTTTAGCATTGATTTTTTAATCGGCAAAGTAACCGGCTCAGCGTTCATTACCAGTAACGCGGAGCTGGGCGGAGCGTGAAAAGTGGCAAGTGTTTCCACTGACGACCCCTGAATTAAGACATCCTGTATGACGACCCGTGTCATACATATCGCACACCTAGATCTAAACTGAGACAACTCAAAAATTGTTAATTTTGAGTTATGTTTGAAAAACAGTGATTATCGATAAAAAAATATTGAATTTTAGCCCCAGTTTGTATACAGTGACATTTTACAAGCTATTTATGATCTAAAATCAAATTAAATTGTACAACTTCCCTAACAAAAAATGCAGATATACTTACGTTTTTATCGTCTCCTGAAAAATGACCTTTTTTGAGTTGTCTCAGTTTAGATGTAGGTAGATATGTCCTAATTCAGGGGTCGAGATCTCATTGATTTAACGCAGGGTTCTCCAAACTGCAGCCCGCGTATCAACGCTCTTGACCACTAAGCCGACGTTCGCACGTACGTAAAAATATCGCGGCGATTTTATTTCGGGCATTGGATTTTGAACGCTCTGCTTAGCACCGAGAGTTGAAAATCCAACAGTGTGTTTTTCGACGCGCTAAAATGCACTCTGTTGTTGTTAAGTTGAATTCTCAACGCTCGGCTCAACGAGAGTTGAAAATCCAGTGCGCGATAAAATCCCGCCGCGATATTTTTACGTCCGTGCGAACGGTCTGTAAATTATAGGAATCGGCCATAAGTGCGTACATTGTAGGGCTACCGAGCAGGCACTCCACTGTAGCAAGCAAGTTTTTTTCTATAACTTTTATCTACATTCTTATCGTTAAGATTACTTAATTAGATAGTTTGATAACTCGGTAGGAAAGTTAAGAGAAGTGATTCAGGAACCTTCGTGTCATTATAAACACCTATCGATCGATAGCGACACGACGAAGTCCACGAAAACTTTTTATCTATGGTGATTGCGCTGTGTAGCCCGCGAAATTCAAATTTTCTTGTGTTTTTTTTTCAATTTGCAAGTCGAGTGTCATGTTTGTCACCACTGGCCTGCAAATTGCAAAAGTCGCAAGAAAATTGCAATTTCGCGAGCTACCACTGCGTAGTCACCCTATGTCTCCGTTTAATTAGAATGCCACCCCTAATTGTTTGGGATTCATTTCGCTCTAATTTTTCGGATTTTTTTTCCTGACAATTTCGAACCATGTCGCAGTAGTCTCCAAATAACCATATGGCTGTGATATACAGACAGACATATGGATTTATAAGGGTTCTATTTTAGCCAGTTGGCTATCTTGATCATTCAGGTCACCATGGTCTCTCAAGCATTATAATTATATTATCCACAAGATTTTTAATGGATTTGGATATTTTATTATTTATAGCTATTTTATTTGTTATAAGTTAACATTTATGAATCAATCGACACTGTAACTAACGACATTTATTATAGTTTGTAAGTGCTTTTTATTTTCTATGCAATAAAAATATTTTTGTTCTGTGGAAAACCAAGCGTGTTTTAATAGGTTATGGGAATTGGTCGAACTTTATAAAGAAATTAGATTTAAGTATAATGTCCCTTACACCCTGTATACAGGGTCAAAAAACTCCGCCAGAAGTGATGGGTGTCGACAACATAAAAACGATTCGATGTTTTTTTTGGGGTCAATGACCGGCTGTTATAAAATCTATTTTATCGTGTTGAGATAGCTAACTAATTAGCTAGCTAATTCAATTTGTCCCTGTATAAACTCGCAAATCACGTAAACTCAAATAAGGTCTATAATTTGTGGTCAAAGTAGAAGAACGTAGGTATTTAGAGTTTTAGACAGCATTTAACAAATACTTATACAAATTGTGGGCTTTTAACTATAATTTGCTCGTCCATAAGGCCCTGCGCGTACTGCCGTGCGTTTTTCTAACGCATAATCTGTACAGTATGGAATGTCGTTGAAGTGCGCGCACTGCGGTGAGAAAAAGCATGCGTTTTAGTCACCGTATAGGCACCGCCGGTGCGGCAGAACTAACGCAACGCATTCCACCTCACGGCAGTTCGCGCAGGGCCTTAAATGTGTGGAAATACGTGCACGTTATAACGTTATCGTGGGTGGAAATTTAAAAGCGTCTTCATATAATATTATTTCTATTATACATTTTACTTCCCTGTGTTATCGTGATGGACGTGATGCCGTGACATGGAGGTCCACACGTCCACGTCCATGATAATAACGAAGCGAACATTGGTTCAAGTACGAAACTCTAAACCGATACGCATACGGATTGTATCATCCTCTAACTAATGATATTCCGAAACCAGCACCTTAATTGCGTAACACATTATCAATCGAAGTTGGTTTCATTTTGACAGTTCAACAACATCCATTGCGTTATTTACATTGCCGAGCAGACATCTTTCGAACATATGAAGCAATGGATTAGCAATTTGATTCAAAATGATTCAAACTCAGATTGATAAAGTGATACGCAATTAGGGTGTAGGTTTAAGTTTTTCCAGCTTCGTGATGGTGTAATTTGAAACTGAGGTCTGTAGTTTAAGCCTCGAGATTTCAGGCATAAAAATTTCGTATAAACCGGCCAAGTGCGAGTCGGACTCGCACACTAAGGGTTCCGTACCACCATTAACATTACATACTGTTTTATTATTTTTAATTTATTTTATTTTTTGTTATAGCGGCAATATAAATACACAATCCATGAGATAAGCCCGCTGACAGACAGACTGTCGGACAGCGGAAGCTTAATAATTAGTTCCGTTTGGTACCCGTCTGGTACGGAACCCTAAAAAGTACTGCTGACGCAGACGCAGACGTTAATTAGGGTTTTCACTCGTGTATTAGATTGCTAGATAATTAGATGTAGATAGCTATACCTAACTGATATCCTAGTATTGGTAGAAAACGAAATTCTGGATTCAAAAGTCCTAATAACATGCGAAAAAAATAGAGTAAGAATGCTTTTTACTGTAGGCGTAAAAATCGTTTTAATTTTTTTTTTCATTAAATACTCGAATTTATAAACAAGAACCATTTTATAGATATTTTTATCATTTTAAGTGTTACAGTATTTATTGTGCAAATTTGTTATTTTAGACAAGAACGCTGTAATCTTAGGCTGTAATATTGTATGTTATTACTGAATAAAGAACAAGTTTATTAGAAGAATTCATGTGTATGACCATGTTTCGTCCTGTACCTTTGACACTGCCTACCCTGGTTCAAATCCAATACATTACCGAAGCTTTACAGGTCGTAAAAATCTACAATACCTCTAAGGTTGATTCGCATTGTTAGCCCGCGAAATTCAAATTCCAGTGATACAGAGCCAGTGCGTTGCACTGCGGCCCGGTGGCGTATATAGAAATGCTAATTCAGTACGTCTCCTCAGGCGGAGACGAATACCTAGAGTTAGCACATTTCCAGGCGTTAAACACACGTAAATGAATGCTAGCATTCAGTAGCATTTACGAGGAATTAGCATTTACTGTGTTTAACGCCTGGAAATGACTCTATCGTCTCCGCCTGAGGGGACGTACTGAAGTAGCATTTATACAGGGTGTCCCGTAAATAATGGATAATCTCTTAAGGGGTCATCGTACTCATCATTATGAACAACTTTTACTATGGGACCAAACCTGGAATCGCGAAAAAAAAACAGCTGCTCCCTACATTTTGACGAGTTTGATGTAGATAAATGTACTGGTCAGCTGATTTTTTTTCGCGATTTCAGGTTTGGTCCCATAGTAAAAGTTGTTCATAATGATGAGTACAATGACCCCTTAAGAGATTATCCATTATTTACGGGACACCCTGTATATACGCGGCCCGATGCAGTGCGCTAAATGTACGCGAGCCTTAAAACCTACTTAAAACTAATTCGAACTCCTGGATTCTTTTCGGCAAGAGTTAAGACTTAACTAAGCGTCTTGACTCTCTCGTTAGTGTCATGAATGTAAGTACTTTCTTTTTCAGCTATGTAGTTACTTACATACAAGTTACAAAAATAATAGCTAAGTATAACATACCTACTATAACAAAATTCGTCATCAAATCATCAACTCGTGAACTATGACAATGAGGGGTTTCCATTGTGTATCTTCATGCACATCGAAGATTGGTAGGTAGAGTTTGGAGTTTTGCCAATTCACTTTTGGAATAGGAAGTGCCCTATTTCTTGCAAACTAGAATCTAGATCCTGACCTGACTATGGCTACGGCCAACTCGGTGGAAAGGTCATCATTATTGCTAGGTAGGCAGCTTGTGATTGGATTAGGGTATTAAATTACCTCATTGGGATTAGGTATTCTTTCTCATAAAATTACAAGCTTGGTGTAAAAACAAAAGGAGCAAGGAAAATCCGTGGAGACTGGCAGAAAAGAAAGGAGCCCTACACCGGTACACCCACAGAGCATGTATACCTACACCCTGCAGTGGATGATTTTGGGGGCTGAATAAGAGTAACTTATTTGCTGAAGATAACTACGAGGTTACAATAAAGCGACAAATATTATTATTAGTATTTATTTTGTTGCATATTGATAATTTTAAAAATCTCGTAGTAAATACACAAACAATGTAAACAAGAAATTAGTTCCGTTCAGAAACTACATTATTATCTAATGTCATTGAACATTCTTATTTCGTATCTTGTTGCAATAAATTGGCAACTCTGATCGCAGCTGTTAAACGTGTTGGAGTGTTTATTTGAAGTATTTTTGTGTTAATTTGTTCAAAATTTATTATTTAAATTAAACTGACGAACACAAACCCACCATGAATTCGTTTGAACATGCTCTAGCTTTTAGGAAAGAGTTATTAATATCCGGTAAATACAGAATAATCAGAAGAATAGGTGGCGGTTCGTTTGGAGATATTTATTTAGGCATAAACATTTCAAATGGTGAGGTAAGTGGCTTTAATTTGCTATTTAGTCAACAACTAAACTATCAGGCTGTATGTAGAGCAAGTTTTAAGTGTTTTCAAAGTGCGATAGTGGTCAAATAATAGTAAAAGTATTGGTATGCAAAGGGCATCTGAATGTTAACCTACATACGTTTAGATCGGTCTATTATCAATTTATTCTTAGTTACATCACGAATACATCGCTGATTGTTAAGACAGTCGACCGTGACAGTGAATACTAGTCGCCACAAGACGTATTTATTGCGAACTTTGCGCTTTAGCAACAGCTAAAGTAAAAGTTTAAAAACTTTTGAACATAATAAGCTATGCAAGTATGCATGTATAAGTTCACAATGATAACTGGATCATACTTCGAAACTATCTCCAACTACTTCAAAAGGAGTATTTTCTTAGACAAGCTTATTTGAGGAATTTTTAACATAAGTAAGCAAACATCAGTTTAATATTGAAAAATAATAAGTAGTGTAAGTACTAATTACTTTTTTTAGTCCTTTTTTTTTTGTAGGTAGTAGTACTTTGTCTTACCTGCAATCAATAAAACTTTTTTTTCCCCTTTATTTATGATTTATTTTCAAAATAATAGTCTAGTACTTAATCAAGAATCATTCACTTGGCTAATCAATCATTTTGCTAAACAATTTTTTTACAAGATTCAAAGTATTTAAGAAATAACTAGTTTATGGAAACTTTTGAAGTGGTTTGTTTAAGTTCTAATGATAATCTTAATTGTTTAGATAAAAGATACCATTACTAATCATTCTGCTTTTTCTAATGACTCATTATCTACAGTGATTCTACATGAAAACTGACATTATTTCTTTCTTAGTAGGTAGTTGTAGTACTGCCATAAAATTTAAAAATTAATAAACTAGACTTTCCTACAAGTACCAAACATTGAACAACATGTGAGTATTTTTAAATTGCATATTTTAAATGTACATAAATATAATAAACTTACAAAAAAATAATTCTAAAATACATTACTAGTTTCAGCTAGAAAATCTTTATAGGCCTTGTTCCCATTTCCAAAAATCTGACGCGCGTTTACGCGTTTTAACGCGCTACACTTATGAATGCTATGGAGTACCAGTATTATAAAATGCTCTGTGCTATGGACCAAAGCCTTGCTTTCAAAACGTGCGTTAACGCGCGCTAATTTGAACGGTTGTGTGACTGCTTGTTATTTTTCCTCAATGATGGCGCTAGTTAGCAGCTCTACTCGTCTCAAGCCTGCATTACGCTACCTCCCTAGAGTATATGAGTATAATATATGTTCTGTGTACACTACTCGCCAATTTGCTTCGCCGAAGTAACTTCGCGAGTAGTGTAGTGGAGGCTTTAGAAGAAACTAGACGCGCGCTTTGGAACTGCGCGTCAGATTCCGTTGTCATGGAAACTACTGCGGACTACCAGAAAAACAGCTTTACTATTTATCACGTTATCATAATAATGAGTAATCAAGCATGGCTTTTAGAAGACCTTGACACTTTTTCCTCTAATAAGACTAAACCACATAGCTCACATTTAGTTCTAGGCCTAGTTCTCATAGGCCGTCTACATTTCATCCAACTATTTGAGAATTCTACTAAACAGAAAAAAGCTACATCGTTGTAAACTGGCAACATTAGACGTAAATGGCTACGTTTAGAAACTAGATTATGTTACCTCCTTGCTCGATATCTTATTGATTTTTATGATAATTTAAAAATAGAAAACACTATACATCAGTATCAAACGCATATTTGCACTTCAAAAGTTACACAATAATTTTAAAAATATTTGTTGTGTTATTTAGATACCTTTGAGACAAAAATATTTTTTTAAATTCTAATCGGAAGAAAGTACCGAGATATATGCGTAGCCGTAGCCTACTTTTCGAACGCATTACGTCCTCCATTCAGTCACAGTTTCGTAAAATGTAGCCGTGAATTTATTATTGTTTTTATTCCAAAAGTGCGTAATTAGTGCTTTCGAGGTATATTTTACAAATACTGGGCCGATTTTATATAATCTGCAACCATGTCGACTTTTATGAGTTCACGGAAGGAATTATTGATTACTGGAAAATACAAGGTGTTGAAAAAAATCGGCGGAGGATCGTTTGGTGACATTTATTTAGCGATCAACATCGCGAGTGGCGAGGTAACGTGATTTATAGTTATACCATTTTATTTTATATGTTCTGCGTTAATTTGCTTTCGTAACATTGTGAAGGCCCACGCGTCACCGATGGCACGTTATGGCGGGGAGAGGGGTGCATGTTGATTATTTTCTATGACGTTTGGACGTCGATGTGATATTTCCAGGGTCGTTGGAGATTGCATGACTAATCTACAGTCAAATCAAATGAATGTTTCTTGATGTATTCTCAAAATACTTATTGACGTGCTGTTTTACATTTTCTACCATAAATCGCGTCTGGGTTAGCTTTCACCTCATTATACGCTTTTATTGTTCAAAGATGACCTCCTCGAGATCAATCTGCGCAATTTGGTCTATATTTAAGACTTTCCTTATAAAATCATATGTTTTTATGCTAATTATTGTAATATTGTTACTGGGTCAGTGGATCATGGGGTCTGCATCACCATTACATCATAGAATTTATTTTAGGGAACTTTTATGCTCAAGACTTCACACAAATACAGAAAAACTTGCATATAATTGGTTTTATAGCGGTACAGAAATAACGCTAACTTTGACCTTGGTTAAACTAGATTAATGGGTCATTGGCTAGCATAGCTTGGAAATTGAAAATATTTTAGATTTAACAAATATTTTTTCTCATTTCTACCTTTATTCTTATCTTTTTCACATATCTATTGCTATGGATATTGAAAATATTAAGTTCTTTGTGTAATCGTGTTAGTGCAAAGTTATCAGCATGTTGTTCCTTTGCCTGAAAAATCTTTATGATGAATATGGGCCATGTAACAGATTTACATCACTAAATGAATAATGATTTTCGGGATATTATTGCTCAACCCAATGTAAAATAAAACCTACAAATGTGAAAACAAAAAGTGTTATTGATATAAACACGTGTCACTCATGTTTACCATTCTAATGAATTTCCTGGCTAGTACCTATTTCATAACAGAGACAAATTCAAAATTCTAAATCATTTATTTACAAATATGGGTAAACAATGTGCAGATGTTTTACAGACGTACATACTAAAATATAACAAGAATATAGATTAGAAATACAATCAATGTCAAAATGGTACAGGAATTAATTTCATAATCTGTAAGTCATAGGCCTTATCTAATTATGTTTATTAGAACTTTAAAATAAATTATGGTTGTTACCATTATTATACTGAAAAACCCATAACACAGGATATTTCTTGTTTTATTGACTCAATTTCATCATGTAATCTAAATGTTTTTGCAACAACATTTATACAGGATAATATTATTTCAAGCAAATGCTATAAAATTTTAATAGAAACCTACATTTTGGAAGCTTTGTTTACTTTAGAATCTTGCCTAATGCTCAGTTCCTATAGACAAAAACGAATTGAACAACATTTATACCTAACATAAATCGTAACATTTTTTATTGCCAAACTGGGCATGTAGATAGGATTCCAAAGCTAATTTCACCTCTGATAGCATTATTGGTAGTGTCCGACCGAAGGTGCAATTCTGGCCGAAGCCGAAGCCGAAGCCGATTAATCGGTATTCACCAAAACCTTCGGCCGAAGCCGAAGCCGAAGCCGAAGGTATCATTGACATTGAGAAATACGATAGTTACTTTGATCTCAGAATATACTAGATACATATTGTGAGAGCTTTAGAGATTTAGCCCAATAACGAGCCGAGTGACCAACATATACAAGTAGGTAATAAAATATTGTCTAAAATAAAAGTTTCAAATATACAATGTTAATTAAATATTTATTTACTTAAAGTAATTTTAACAAAAATAAACCTTCGGCTTCGGCCAAACCTTCGGCAAATTTTTGGCCGAAGCCGAAGATTTGGCCGAAGGTGCTTTTTTGGCCGAAGGTGGCCGAAGCCGAAGCCGAAGCCGAAGCTTCGGTCGGACACTAATTATTGGTAAAGATACAAGAGTGTGGTGGCATCTACATCGCCGCATACGAACTACGCATCACAATGACATGACGTTGTGCAACCTGCATCGCGCAATTAGAGTTTACTCCAAACAGCCCTGCCCATTGCCTAGTTCTGTAACCTCCCAGTTCTCAAAAAACATGGGGACTGCCGACAGAAGTGAAAACTTGACGCGTGACATGACGTGAACTTATAAGATTTTCACCTACCAAAAATCTCTCAATGGGCTTTTTTTATTAATTGTGTAATCATAATGATTATTGATTTTTTATTTTTATTTTAAAACTACTATATTCAAGTAGATTGTGAGTCACAAAAGCTATAGTCACATTTGTATCAAACATTCTAAGTATTAGTCTTTTTCTAATGATATTACAGTTGAATTAAAGATATCACATTATAATCAGCTACCTGGCAATCTAAAGTAACATTATCACTGGATATCAATCCTTATCTCTTTTCATGCTAAAAACACTGCAATGTGGTGATATTTGTAGACAAATTTTAGAGCAGTTTTGATAACTGCTTGTGTTAATGTGAAACTAGGTTATGCCAGCGACTTCGCCCGCGTGTGTGTCGGAAATTATCCCACGGGAACGTGCTACCGGGGTAAAAAGTAGCCTATGTGCTATTCCAGACTATAATCTATCTCATCCAGATCCATACAGCCGTTCTGGCGTGATTAACAAACATCCATCAAAATTTTCGCATTTATAATATTAGTAGTATTACATAGGTATAAAATGATCTTTCTAATCCGGTTAGACTGGAAGCCGACCCCCAACATCGTTGGGAAAAGGCTAGGCAGATGATGAAAATGATATTTAAAAAAAATATAATTTTATTTGTGGCAAAGCAGCTTTTGACCTAAAATATAGTAATAATTATGCTGTTATTTTGAGTCATCAATTCCACTGAAGGGCAATGGCCTCCCTCCATGTCTTCCAGTGACTACTATGTATTTAGTCACTAGAGCTTTGGTCCCTGTCCACCACCATTGCTGGTGACTGGTGAGCCTAGCTAGCTCATCCGGCATCCAAATTAAGAAAAGTAGTCAAATATAAAACAAAATGTATCAGGGCGAATGATAAATAAAATAACTAAAATCCTACTATGAATGAAAGAAATAACTCAAAAATGCTTGTGCAAAATATTAAAAAAAAACTACCAGGTAATATTAATTAAAACGTGCTGGCAACATCAGTGCGTTCGATCATGGTAGATTTGAGTCATTCAAACTGGCTGGCAACACTGCCATTGTGACGTCACATGAAATAGGCTGACGACACCTTTTGAGACTTCGTAATAAAATGATTTTCAGTGGTTTTTCGAAGTGTTTCTACGGTATATAGTGTTTTTGAAGTAATAGAAACGTTAAATTAAATAAGTGTTGTGTTAAAATTTCACTCGGTGCGATGGGCCACCAAAAATTTTAGTGACAACGAGTGATGAAGGAAAAAGAAAATGGCTACCTTTGAACGCATGTTGTTAGCCAGGAAACATGTAATTATAAATGAAAGATACAACGTTATTCGTAAAATCGGCGGTGGCAGCTTCGGAGATATCTTTTTAGGAATAAATGTCAACGATGGAGAGGTAAATAACATTTCTGAGATAGATTTTTTCATTGTACAATTTGTAAGGAACGATTTCTTGTGTCAAGACGGCCGTGTATTTCGGGGTTTTTGTTCTTGAAAATGGCGGTCTGGGCGTATTTTTGATTACAATCAGCACATTATTGAGCAGAGTTTTGAATTTTAGCAGATACTGTACGATATTTCCCAAACGTTTCATGATTTACGTAATTAGGGCAGTTCAAAAAATACGCCTTGTTCAAGAGAGGTCACTATTGTAAGGATCTTGTGATATTTTAGCTGTATGCTATTTCGTTATTTTTGCAGTCACAGAACTGTTGTTTCGCAATATTCCGTTGTAACAATGGCTTTTGAGTGGTGACTGTGAAATATCACTGATGAGTTTCATATCATGTCTACAGACTTAATTTGCCATTTACGAGCCAGCTGTTGGCTAACAATAGGTAGATTAATGCTCAGTACAATGATACAGCCTTTTTTATTTTCTTTCTTTGCAAAAAAAACAAAACTTAAATCTTCAATGATCAAAATTACTATACAATTTCTATACCCACAAGTCTAAAAATGTAATAGGTAATCAGATTGCCATATCTTCATATTTAGGTCTGTATGACTCATTGGTAGGTAGGTATTTTCCAAACAACTTTCCATATATGAAAAACCAATATCCTAAATCATTGGTGTGTATTCAAATTTTAGATACTTTATACATGACAACCTAATACTTGTTTTTGTTCACACCTATTTGGCTTTTTGTTTTCATTTTGATTAACAATAGGACCCCTCTTCAGGTGAATGGTTAATTACTGTTTGTAAACTTATTATCTTTTATCACAATTTAGCCAAGTATCAAGTCCCAAAAATATTTACGCTGACCTCAAGGATATCTGTCCTCCTTGAAACAATGGAATATAACTCACGCTCCAAAGTATTAATAAAAATAAGAAGGTGCCCGAAGATAGAAAGTTGTTATTTCTGTTGTCTGTATTATTTGGAAAATACTTGATCAATAACACTCATATTTTTGAAACAATACATTCAGATCAGTATATCACTGGTCTTATTTCAGGTTTCAATTTCTTATGTACTATCGGCCAAACTTCCATATGTTCATCTTTAAAGTGATAATAGCATAGCGCAGCTCACAATTTTTTCATCTGATACATGCGTTTTGACCAATAGGATGCACATTTGTTTTTGATTTGATTTGTTGCTAATGTTTGTTGTTGTTTTTGTCACACACCCTGTACTTGCACAAATGCCTATGGTCTCTGATTGGGCGAAACAAGGAAGGGGTGTGGTCTATCACTAGCTGTGATTTCACATAAATATTTTTTTAAACTAGTTTTGCTGATAGTACCTACTTACTTTTAGTTTGGACCACTTCTTTGTCAGGACAAAAGATATTCTAAATCAGCCTACATATTTATCAGTGACCTTTGTTATACAATGCATATTATTATTGTGATTATGCATACTTATATCACCAGTAAAGCAAAACAAGGCTATTTGTAGAACATTTAATAAATAACTTAATACTTAATAAGCATTCTGAGAAATATTACATTTTCATCTAGAAATGCATAGTCTTTACATGCTTGGTTTACACTAAAGGGTTTTATCATTTCATTTGTCCAGTCCTCCTATCAAATTGTTTTGATAAAAATCTTGACCTGATTTTCATAACATAAGTTTTTACATTTCTTTTTTATGTTCTTTAAAAATGCTTATGGCTGTGGTTTTGATTCTACCTCTTTTCAAGGAGATAGAGAAGAATCATTATTACCTCTTGACTTATTTAATCCTTTGTTCTTTTCCTTACTTTTTGAAATAATTTAGAATAAACTGAACAACAAAATAACTGTCATAAAAATTGTTTTGTTGATAATCCCGGTCAACAAAGTAACTGACAACAAACAATCAGCTTCACATCTTTTCTTGTACCTAGGTGTCTTGCCAAGCTGAAGTCAACAAACTTGTTATCTGACTGTGGACATGGGACTGTATTCATCCTCCTGTAGACCAATAAATAGCATGTTGATTACAAATCTGTTTTTTTCTTCATGTGGTAGTTCCTATCACATTTAATTATAGAAGCGGGTGCATCATGCACCCATCTCTGCTTCGCATGGGTGCAATGCACTGATGTGGCGCCATGTCATAACATCAAGATTTCTGTGCTATCCTAACTAATATTATAAATGGAAAGTGAGTTTTTGTTACGCTTTCACGCGAAAACGGCTGAACCGATTTGGGTGAAATTTGGCACATGGGTAGATCATGACCTGGATTAGGACATGGGATACTTTTATCCCGGTAGTACGTTCACGTGGGATAAAAAAACTTCCAAAGCGGGCTAAAGCTAGTAATATCTAAGTTAAACATTAACATATGGTGAAAGCTACATCAAAGTCCATCATGTAGTTGAGAAGAACTTAGCCGTCACACAGGACACGAAAAGCCACAAGCAGGATGTTTGTCTGCAGATATGATGAGTCAACTTAAATGCGTATTTTTAATTAAACAATATATTCTCAGTATGCCTGTCTTTCAAAGTATCAGACTCGGCACGAAAATAAACCAGGTCACTGCAGTAGATCACATGACTCTTCTGATAATTATTTTGACTATAATATTTGGCCCAAAGTTTTAGTTTAATGTCAGCAGAATTTTTCTTGTCACACTAGACACAGAAACAGTGCGTATGGATGGCGTATGACGTGCAGATGGACACGACTGCACTTTACTCGCATTTGAAATCAAAATCAAAAGTCATTTATTCAAAGTAGGCTGAAAATCAGCACTTTTTAAACGTCAAAATTACAT
Source organism: Cosmia trapezina (assembly GCA_905163495.3). NCBI lineage: Eukaryota > Metazoa > Arthropoda > Insecta > Lepidoptera > Noctuidae > Cosmia > Cosmia trapezina. Next base: position 17,934,069 of record LR991041.1, read on the forward strand.
AAGACCGCCCTCCAAAACGCCAGCCCTTTACCACTTCTTAGTGCTTTAGCTGGGAAGAAGATGTAAGCCAACAAAGTCCCCCAGCTTGGATTGACATCTCGCATACGGTTTCATTAAGCACTTACAAGTCACTCTGCACGCTGCACGCACTTCAGACGTAATCGAAATACGGTCCAGGGCTATTATAATCATGACGTGCCTTCTTCCATTTTATGAAACCGCTCTTGCTTTCCCTTGTGGCGGCATCTACATCGCCACATGCGATCTACGCATCACACTGACGTCACGCAAAATCCTGCATCGCGCAATCAGAGTTTACCGCGCGACTAGCATAATACAACGTCCCGACATCAACCGTCGGGCAGTAGCCCACCAGACACAACACCCGTCTGGTTGGAGGATCCTCCCTTTTCAATGATGATGAGGATGAGTGAGCTTTATACCCTGTTCCTCATGTCTCTACACCCTCGGATATAAAAATTGCATCAAGTATTTTGACTATAAACCCTCACTAGTTCTATCCCCACTCAACAATCCAAGTATTGACAATATAGTGAGTCCAGATGTCCATTATGAAATGTGTGTAATGCACGAACATTGGCGCTATGTGGTCATATTGTGTGACTCTTAAATTTTACGCAGCATGTCAACAAAGGTCAGCTTTCACCGATATCTTTTATTGCAATACTTAGGTCTGTACGTCCTCCAGATACGTCACATAGGAAACGCCAACCAATGTAAAAGTGTTTGTAAACCCTATTTACAGTAAATCATTATCGTTATGGCTTAGCTTCGTTAATATAACGACAGTGTGCCTTTCGCTGTTTTCAATGAGTCCATTACACGTAACATAATACATAATAGTAAAGAATACACAAATTATTGAACAGATTAATTCAATACGTTTTTTTTCTGATTCATCAAACTTCAAAATCCCTTTAGCAACGTCAATCTTTACTCTAAACAGCTGTTATCCTACCCTAGCGACTTGATCATAAGATATTATTAGCTTTCAAGGGGGTGTTTTCTGATAATACCGCTTTAAAACATACCCATGGGAATTAAGGGGTTGCATTCATACTTAGTTCGTAGTCTGTAGACTTTATTTATACTCAATAGGTGGTCCAGATGCATTTTCGTTGCCTTTACTTGCATAATTAAAGATTCATTCATATTTAACTGTAATTTCGGGCTTGGCCGACTAGTTTCCACCTCGAAGGGAGCTCTTTGTTATAAGATTCTCACGCGGTACGATCGTAAGGCGAAAATGATAATATTATAAAAGTGTCTCGCAAATAGTTAGAACGTATGTTACCAGCATTATGAAGTTACCTCTCTGAAAGTCACCCACGACAGGTGGGCCTTAATGTGCCACAAAAGTTACCAGGGATATTAAAAATGTATGTGACTGCCTACTAATCCAGTCCCTTATGAAAATGTAGTAAGCTAGTTATACTATAGTATGTATAAGCTAGAGAGACTTACTTGTAACTTTGTATAGGGTTTGTTTGATAATACTACTTTACATCATACAGTTCGCTGCGGCCTACTTTGTTCATAATTGGTCTGATCATTTACAAGCACCATTGCAGTTCACTTCAAACAAGTTCAAATATTACTTATTTGTTATGCTTATGATACAGATTTTTGTTGATTTATTTACGTTTTCATTCATTGCTCTTTGAAGAATCGAAAATCGCCACCACAAATGGTATATTACGAGTCAAAATAACTTTTTAATTAGCTTTAAATTTTAATGATTTAATGTCAAGCAATTTAATTATCTTTAATGGGCCAAAGTCACCACCCAATGAGTTGTAAGGGCTTATGCACATGGCATTACGTTTACGCGCCGTCGACTTGCGTATCCGCGCAGCAAATGGAACTAGCGCGGTTTTTTCAAGGCAGAAATCATGCAGTCGATGCGCAAACGACGCGTGTTGCATGGAACGCGCGTATAAAAAGCCAACATAAAACTTCCAAGATGACTTTGATCAATGTGATTCTCTATTGTTACAGGAGGTAGCAGTAAAGGTTGAATCTATAAAGGCGCGGCACCCCCAACTTCTCTATGAAAGCCGAGTGTATAAGATGCTCCAAGGGGGCATCGGCATACCACACATAAGGTAAGTACCTATCCATCGTAGAACCAATCTGCGTTAGATAGATATTTAATTCAGCAAACATCATCTCGTCCCCTATTAAATGGGGCTCAAACATGGCTGACGAATTGTGGGTGTACTCTGCTTACCCCTTTCGGGGTATACAAGCGTGAACAATACAAGTCATTTATTTAGAACTTAAAACCAGCCAATCAGCGACAACAACGAACTAGATGAGCGAAACGATTGAGAAAGTTTACCGTTTTTTTTCTATAGAACTAGCCAAATATTGAAGTATACGGCGTATCGCCCGCTGTTAGTAAATAAGTCCTTATAGATACGTAGGTAAATAGGAGGAGCTCGTGGCTAAGTAATAACAGCTGTACGGGTCGATCCATCAGGTTAAGCTACGCTTGCCGGCGTTGGTCCGTGGATGTGTTACCATCTGTAAATACCGAGACTCTTCCGTGCGTCGGAAAGCAGTTAAGCCGTTGGTCTCGGCTGTCATTCATGGATCTTGTCAGTCGTTACGGGTCGTCAGAAGCCCGAAAGTCTGACAACCAGTCTTACCAAGGGGTATCGTATTACCCAGTAATTGGGTTGTGGCGGTCAGATATGCAGTCGCTCCATGTAAAATACTGGTACTCAGCTGCATCCGGTTAGACTGGAAGCCGACCCCAACATAGTTGGGAAAAGGCTAGGCAGATTACTTGAGATACGTAGGTAAATAACTGATGCCCGTATATTATGTATACCTAGTTGAAACATCACCCGGACGCGGCGAACCGCAACAAGAAACACGATTGTCACAACTGTATTTCGGTGCGTCAAACTAAGTTTTAGTTACCAAGCCACCGAATGAACGGTTTTTACTGTAAACGCATGTATTTTTACAGCGGGTCTCTTAAAGAATCGGTCCATCCGTTGTATTGTTTATAAATGTAATGGCTTGAAACAGTCCACGTGTACCGAGTCGGTGTGCCAGTACGTTTTCGTACTACGAAAGTGGATGTCGAAAACGGGACTGAAGTGTCCGATTGACCTAAAATTCCGACCGTATTTAGACATCGACCAAAAAGAGCGGCTGGATGCTAAGGTTTGATCAGGCGGGCGTAAAATTATACTATGCCTACCAAAATAAACAAACAATCTATATTTGTACTCTTGACACCTTTAACAAGCATCAACAAGGCATCTATCTTTTCGCCGCCTGTTTGTCATCATTATTGGCACAGCTCCATCTTTCCAATTAGGTACTGTTAATCATTTCACTTATTAAACATTCTCGACGACAGGTAACAAGTCCTTGAATCGATAGGACCTTCAGCAAATAAAACTGTCTGACCTCAATCCAATGTTAAATTGTTACAAGGTTTATCAGATTTCGATATAAAACAACAGCTACAACAGCAGTTTATAACTTTATAACTAAACCATAGAAAGTGCGTTACCTAACTTGCAATTTTGTGTTACGTGCGAACTCTGCGAACGCAAATGCGATTTATGTGGCTTGGCAACCATTTTGATTTTTGAAAGTCTTGATTTTTTTTATGTTATTTTAGTTACAGCGAGGCTGTATACTGAAGGCCCTCTTAGCCTTTAACATGTTAGAAGTTTTAAAAAGAATATCATGCGCTTGTAATCCCGGCGAATAATTATGTAATTACAGTTCTGTGCTATGAATCATAAGCATAACAGCTCATTGATGTTAGCCGTAATTTCGTTGGACACTAAAAAGCTGCATAAAAACAGTTTGAAGGCCTTTTGCAAGTTAATGAGTCAATTCAAGTCGATCTCCACCTACAGTCCGATCATTTTTTAGATCAAAACCAGTTAGGGGGCGTTCACTAATTACGTGAAGCGATTTTGGCGATTTTTCGACTCCCTACCCCCTTGGTGAGATGTCGTGAGATTTGGCTCGAAAATTCGTTTTTTTTTAGTGTAAATACGTTAGTCTGTGCTTGATTGCGTTGGATTTATTTAACTAAACATAATTTGCTTAACTCTGTAAACGTCGATTGCACACCCAGGTGTGCAGATAACAATAAAAAATCTATTAATCTAATTATTTATTATTATTAATTAAATAAAAAATATATTACCCAGTTTTCCGAAATTTTAAACAGTTCCATGCAAAAAAACATTATTGACACCCTCCCCTCGCCCCCAAAACGCCTCACGTAATTAATGACCGCCCCCTTACCTATTTCAAGTTGGTTCACTATCTCCAGTTGTTTTGCCCGTAGCTTAGTAACCAGTTTACCCCGCCACATTTTATTACAATTACAATCTTCAAACTCTTAAAACTTTTAGGTATCATTCTACCCAAACTGTAAACAAACACGGCCTGAGCAACGCCTACTCGTATTATGTTGAGGCCACTGGTTCGGAAAGGACCTCTGACATCTCAATCGCCACGCCCGGCGCCCTAATAGCTCCGCTTAAACACCATAGTTAGGTTACGCAGTCTTTAGCTTCATAAGGCGCTGAGCAGACGATGGACAAAGAACGTGTGGAAATCCCGGCAGTCTGTTTGTCCTACAAGTGCGTTATTGCATTAAAAAAAAGTAATTTAGTCAAATTAGACTGACAATCAGCACTTTTTGAACGTCAAAATTACATAAGACAGTCCCTTAGATACCCCCCCCCCCCCTTCACCACTCCCTAGTGCTTTAGCTGGGAAGAAGTGGCGCCACAAACTCTCCCAATACTTAAATTAGAAGAACTTGATTCTATACAACAGTATGCAACGACAAAACAATAGACAATAAACAATTCCCATACGTTCTACCGTCGTACAAATTGTCCATGGTCTGCTCAGTCAATTGGACCACTTCGAATATCGGCAGGTACTAGATTTTTATTAATGGCGAGTTCGTTCGTCACGAACATTGTCTCCTCAAGACAATTAAGGCTATCGTCTGCCGACCGCTGTGATAATTACGTCTGTGTGGACAAGTGTCGTATGAACCACGCGTTAAGGTCGCTGTTTTGGTTGATAAAATACGTCATTTCTGTTGCGCGGGCGTTCATCGATGTTCGACGTTTGGCCTACAAAACTTCCACGTTATGTTTCGCAATTGAGAAACTTCAAAATATACCTACGATTTGTTCAAAACACTCGTAATAAAAAACTTGGTTGAATCTGTATTTGGAAGTGACAGTGACTCAAATGCATATATTTGTGTTATTTAAACGACAAAAATATTTGCATAAATGAATTAACTCTTAACTGTATTCACGTCGATTGATTATTATTTTTATTTAATCTTTTCCAAAAAAAGTTTGTTTTTGTAGCTCAGGTATGATAGTTATTTCGCTGTAATCAACAACGTAAAAATATCACTTTCAATGACGTCAGGTCAGCTCAGAATTTTGCGACGAGAGCGCAGCACAAAAAATACAAATAGACTCATTTAAAGCATTAGTTACTATTGTACAAACATACTTGACATATTTTTTGCTACAAGATTTGTGATGAGGTTATGAATCCAGATATTTTGAAGGTCAATCTTGCTTTAACAGTACTATCGTCGTCGTACTCAAGGTCTAAATTAAATGAATAGATGTTCTCAGCTCACTCAGCAAATGTCGTATCATTGTTAAGAGTATAGCTGCTTATTATATTATTAAGTCTGAACCATGTTTGAACATGAGTATAACCTTCAGTTGCAGCGATTTGAGTAACAAGTAACAACAGGTTTGGTCTACCTACACGCGGCTGCTAAGTCTCGGCGTTTGGTTCTATGCGTATGCGTCTGCTTAGTGCCGATATCAGAAAGGAATTGTTTGAAGGACTTATCAGAGATTGTTTTACTAGATTCTCTCTAAATGGAACATCATTTACAGTTTTCGACTCGTACTTAGAGCTTGGAAGTCCGTCCTGTAAAGTCCTGTTCGACTTAAAATAATAAAATCTGTACTTGATTTCATTGCGTACGATTACTATAAGGTTTTCCGCTTCCTGTGTTACGTTTCGGAACTTCCTTATTATTATAAACACTTCATGCATTAATTTTAATACTTATGCCTTAATGTTCTACATCAAACTTGATCAAACAAAATTAAAAAACAAACATCATGTAGATAAGAATTTAAAAAAAATCACGTAAAAACGATAGCCTAGGTAAATGATAAGTTCACTAAAAGTAAATAAACAAAATATCTCGCACCAAAATGAAATAATTATTATCTCAATATTTTGACTTTCTTGAGTTGACACTAATTGTCAAATCTTGACAGTGACATTCACGTGATATGATAAACTGCATCGATCTTTGATCCATGCTACATTATACACCTGATATTGCCTCGTGTATCTGATAGTAGTAGGTAGCTGTCTTAGTACTAGGTCTCCTCATTACTTTGATTTTGGTTTCGATCCGATGACTCCAACACCCCTGTCTTTAAAACGAAATTGACTTCATAATATTCTCCTCATAGAGCGCAGTTCTTTTTAATTAAATAGTCATTACAATACTTTGTTTACCGCATCAGCTAGCGTATTCGCATTAATATTATCCTTCAACACATTGCCTCTTAAAATAAACAACGGCATAGGGAAACAGCGCATCGTTAATTCTTTACTCACCATCTGTCTACAATGTAATTCAGGCTAGACTAGCATTCATTGTTTGCAGAGAAAAGTTCTACATCCGCCTAAACGTTCGTTACGCTTCGCCGCACCCCGTCACACCTACCATGAAATTGTGCACATGAAATCTGCACGTTTTTGTTACAATCACTGTGGATGGAAGACCCAGTCGCGTGAAACGTTGATTAAAACCCGGAAAATTGTAACGGGAATCCCTGAAAGGGATCCCCCGACGACAGTTTGAAAGGTAGGATTAGTATCATCCTTGCGATTGGCCGTTGTCGGTCGATATTACTCCCAAAAGTATCAAAGGGTCTGGCTTATCAACAGTAATCGGCCACTGTTCTGATTCCGATGTATAATAAAACTTCTTATTTTCATTAATGCATCGTCTCAACCGCAGACTAGCGTTGAGTTTCAAGATCATTTCAGCTTATGCATTTCTATCTTTCTAGACTGCAGACTACGCTTTCTAAAATGTTATTACTTGTGGTTTGGTAACGATATTTTGGTATATTTCCCACTGTTGCTAAGTTGGGCCCCATATATTTTGCAACGCCCTTGCTTCCCTTTGCGCAATACGGCACGTTGAAGGACAAAACCCTTCTCTCACGTTTTAGGAGTTTTTCTTCCTTTGGCGCATTTCGAAAACCTTCGATGAAGCCCTTTTTTTTTTTTTTTTTTTTCGATGAAGCCCTGCAAATGATCCTATTGACGTTTACGCAAAGTCGTAATGTTTAATAGAAACTTTTCTGTATGTTTTGTCGTAATGTTTATGAAAACGTGGCTGTTTGCAAATTCGTCCGCGTAACAACCCACGTGAGACGTTGAGTTTCGAAAACTTCTTTCTTGGTAACATCTCTGCGCCCTCTGCGGAACAATTACTCCAAATCAGGTTTATTTTCAGTGATTTAGGTTTTGTAGGTACTGTCAGTCAAACAAAATTTTGCAGGCTTGCTGCAGCTGTAAATGCGTGCTTATTAGATTAGTAATAGATAGTGTTTTGATACACAACAAAAAATATTTCGTGTTCCATAAAAGCATTTGAAACTATTTTGAGTAGGTACGTACGAATTACGATAACCTTGCACCGACCGGTGTTCGTACCCTCATTTACATTAACTTCTCTAGAAAAAATAAACATGCCAATATTTGACGTGGCGCAAGCAGTTTCTCTAAGGTTTTCTAAATTTTTACTTACTGCGTTGCGCTGTTCATTTTGGTCGAAGACTGGGTTGATGCCAAAATATAGCTAATCTAGGTTAATATCGTGATTTCTTCGCTTGAGTTAAAACTTCAATACATAATCAGCAGTTCAGCACCCTAAAATCACCCTTTTTTGGCAGAGGTCTATAAACACTTAACGTTTCGTCAGCTATTTTATAGGGGGCGAGCATTTTGCCATTTTAGGGGAACAGCTCCATATTTGGGGCTGATACTGAGAAAAGAAAAACAAAATCACATTCAATTTAAGGCATTTTTGCACGAGGAGAGTTTCTCGACCGTCAAGAGCTGACATCCGCCTACCGAGTCACGCTAGGACATTTTCGCCGTCGATGTCCGAAAAACTGTCCTCGTTAAGACACGCCTTTAGCATATCCTTCACCAACATTATTTCATAGCATCTTTCTATTGTTTCAGATGGTACGGCTACGAGAAGGACCACAACATCCTGGTGATGGACCTTCTTGGTCCATCACTGGAGGACCTCTTCAACTTCTGTTCGCGCCAGTTCACCATCAAGACTGTTCTTATGCTAGCAGGTCTGTATTATTATGTTTTTGTTGATTTGATAGCTGTTCTAGAAATATTTTGCTTTGCTCGTCTTTCGGAGATTTGTTTCTTGTAATGTTCTTGGCTTGGTCATGTATGCTCAACTGCGCCTATTTGGAGCAGCTGGAACCGTGATATTGTATTGTGTCCGGGGGATTACACCGGCAGATTTAGGGAAGATTCCACCAGGAAATCACGAAACTGAACGAGATAAGGACATCTAAATTAGATCTATTCCCAAGCAATGACAGCACACTGACAGCTATTGAACGCGGTTTATATGTGCTGATCGCGTTTAGTATCATTGGTGAAATTGGACCTTACTGATCAAAGATTTGGTCTTATAAACCGCGAAAACTGTTTAACAGTAGAACCGGTTTTGCCTTTCAAAGAAACTTATATTATTGTGAAGATGTTGTATATTATTTAGTAGGTACTAACCTACCCAATACTAAACAAGAGAGAAATACTTAGCATGTAAAGTAGCCACTTTTATGTTAATGTGTTATGTTCACTTAGATTTCTTTTCATAATTTACACTTTCAATAATGTTAACAATTATAATTTGTTTTAAGAGTAATTGCGTCGGAATTGTTGTTTTTGTTTTTCTCAAACTTTGAGAAAAACAAAAACAACAATTAAATACTAATTAAGTACTTTGAGACTCAAAGTACTTAATTAGTATTTAACTACAACGAATGCATTAACGTCAACACTACGTTTAAACTTCACAAAAATGCAGCAGATTTACGAAGTTGCCTGATTGTTGGTATTTTGAGGGTACTTTCGGTCTTTGAACTTTGACCTGATATCGAATCGATCCACAAAATTCAACAAATCTGTAGTCACTTGAAGTATTCTTTTTAATTAAACTCCTGTTTAATTTACTGCTCACCTATTTGCTTCACTGTTGTTTTTTTGCTCACGATAACGGCTCCCGTAGACAGGCGCGGCGAGATTCTAGTAGAACAGTATCTATGAAAACTTCATGGAAATTGTTTTATAAGAATCGCGTCGCACTGTCGCGGTAGCCTCTAGGTAACTTTGTCTGTACAATGCGTGCCACTAAAGATGAGGCTTGACACACCAAGTTTTTTGACTTGCCCAGTAGACGATTTTAGGTCTCTTTAGCAGTATGAGGTCTCGGGACGGGACCGGGCGTCATCGGAGCGGTGGAAAGAGCGCGGGAGGCGCGGTCAAGACTCATCTTTCGTGGCGCGTATAATAAATTGTGATTTAGTTCATAATACCATTTTGATACCTTAGTCTGCGGTGACCCTATCTCGACTTGAACTGAAAATTTATTGTCGTTTTACAGCATTTTAGAACCGCCCCTTTGCCCACAGATCAAATGCTGGGGCGCGTAGAGTTCATCCACTGCAAGTGTTTCATCCACCGTGACATAAAGCCGGACAACTTCCTCATGGGAATCGGCCGCCATTGCAATAAGCTTTACATGATCGACTTCGGGCTCGCCAAGAAGTTCCGCGACCTCCGTACACGTGCACACATCTCGTATCGTGAGGATAAGAATCTTACTGGTGAGTTGCTTACACTTTAAGGAATCAGGCATTACTAGTCCATTACAGTAAAATGTTATGTAAAAAATATGCACATGCAGAAGATGCCGCACATCCAACCGCATCTTCTGCATGTGCATAATATATTTTGGCGGGCGGGAGCACGGTGCTGTATTTTGCATCAGAGCCTGGATCTAGTTGTAAAAACTAAATGTTTTTATTTATGTTTACTTGATGGCAAAATGATTTGTGGTTCTCAGGTATTAAACGCTATCAGTGATGTCTGGCTTAAACTGAAACGTCACAGAGCATTTTTTTAAGCTGCAGTAAGCGTTTCAAAGATACCATATCAGAGGGCCGAGACAAATGGCATTCGCTTCGGAGCGATTCTATTTCTACAATCGCTACAGCTTCAAAGTGACATTGACATGATAACGTGACATTTCGATAACTTATGTCAACCTCTTACATTTCTTGGCTTTTCTACTAGCATCATCGCTAATCGAATGTTACTTTGTTTAGGCCCTCAGTATATTTATCAAAATGGAAGCAGTCTCATGTTCAGAAGCGTATTTAATTTGTGATCTAGTGGTTGCTAAGTGGGTGAATTTTGCATTTAATTGGTTCAGGCAGTCCTTAATTTCAAGCAGTAGTGTACCTTCGTAAGTTTAAAAATAAGGGCCAATAAGTTCAAACAGAAATATAGAAATGCTTCCCAATTCTTTCAGACTCGTTATAATCTAGCACTGTAGAAGCTAGTTAACAAAACTCGCGTCAAGATCTAAGCCCCTTTTGTCTCGAAAGTCTTTTCAACTGTAAAGCAGCTCAGAAGACAAACGCGTCCCGTACAGCAAAGTTCGCTTCGTTCCCTCGTAGAATACAGTTAATAAAGGAGTGACTCACACCGGGTGCTCGGTATTCCAAGCATGCGCGTCGTAGCAACGATGGCTGTTATAGATTAAGTATAGACTGGTTTTTTGGTGCAATCTATACTTGAGGGACAGGTTTCAGAACACCATTGTAGTTTTAAAAAAAAAAAGTAATAGAGTGAACGAACTCCATTTGTTGACTCTGTCATTCAGGCCCTTAGTACACCTCCGCCGCGAAACCATAGCAGCGAAACCGCAGTAGTTTATTTCGACAGACATAACGCATGATGCATGATGTTCCGCTACTCGAGTAGCGGAACATCAGCGAAATATCATGCGGTTTTACGGCGGAGATGTGCTAAGGCCCTAAATCTTCTTGTATGATCAAATTAAGCACTTAACGATAGCATTAAATTGCACCAGTCAGAAACTTGTGATGTCACGTGATAAAGTATAGTAATCAATAGACTTATCATTTATTTACGTTTTATCATTGTTTGATAAGAATGCAAACAAACGTATAAAAAGGCGCAATTTAATAAAAAGATAACAAAAATTACTTTATGACTACAAACAAAACAGTTTGCTGCTGGGAAACTTCATCATGCAATTATGCATTTCGAACGATACAAGGTGTAACTTGAATAACGCTCAACCTCTTAAGGGGTCATTTTACTATTTCTACTCAACATAATAGGGTTTATATACCTATTATGTAAAGGTTTTTCCTTATGCACACATGGGGTCCATTTGACACTTGAGGGGTTAATACGGCGATTTGTTCTTCTTCCCCAAAGTTGCTTAGAAATAGACTACAATGTTGTTTTCTAAATAACGCATTGTTTGTGTCAGGTACGGCTCGGTACGCGTCGATAAACGCCCACCTCGGCATCGAGCAGTCGCGGCGAGACGACATGGAGTCACTCGGATACGTACTTATGTATTTCAACAGGTAAGTCACCTTATTTTGTGTAGATGCTATAATGTTGACTATTTTACTGGTGTTTGAAGGGAAAAGCTCATAGAAGAATGATCAGGAGCTCGTGGCTAAGTAATAACAGCCGCACGGGTAGATCCATGAGGTTAAGCTACGCTTGCTGGGGTTGGTCCGTGGATAGGTGACCATCTTTACACATCGAGACCCTTACGTGCCTCGGAAAGCACGTTAAGCCGTTGGTCCCGGCTGTCATTCGTGGATCTTTGAAAGTCGTTACGGGTCGTCAGAAGCCCGAAAGTCTGACAACCAGTCTTATCAAAGGGTATCGTATTACCCAGTCCCTGGGTTGTGGAGGTCAGATAGGCAGTCGCTACATGTAAAATACTGGTGTTCAGCTGCATCCGGTTAGACTGGAAGCAGATCCCAACATAGCTAAGAAATAGGCAGATAATAAGAGCTATCAATGACGATGTTCCATTACGTGCGGCGCACCATGGGGCAGTCAGTTTTTCTCGCGTAGCACGTTCCAAAGCAAGATTTGTACGTCATGATTCTGCCATCCACATGACCTCATTTAAGCACTACAACGAATATTCGAGCTAACTGTCGAACAATTGCAGTTATAACAGTAAACGTCGCCTTTGAATATTCTTTTGTTTCTCCCTGATGGAACCTAGGAGTCTACTCCCTAAGTCCGTCCGTCGGCCCGTCCGTCCGTCTGACATAACGATCCATCAAAACAAGTGTAAAAGTTAATTTTTCGGACGGGCAAAAACACATCGGGAGTAGGGATGGCTGTCAAATCGTGTTGTCATTCATACTTAGTTCGGGCCCCGAACCAATCATCCATCCGTAGGTGATACGGAGTAGGAAACGCCCGTAACGAAGGCCGAAACTACAGGCTTCGTGCTTAAGGACTAGACCCCCTGGACAGGTAAGTTCCTGGCCAGTCTAAGTATCATCAAACTTGGCTAAGGCTACGTTCAGATGTAACACGCGCTCATGTGATCGGTTGTACAACTGTCAAATTTTCTCACTCGATTTTGAACATAACCATGAGCATGTTAAGGTTTAAAATCATTTGGAGAAATTTGACAGTTTGGTTTATCCTGATGTGCTGTTGTCTGTATGTAAATAACAAGATGGGCGCGCGATACGAAAACGCGCGTCAAAATTTAGAGCTTGTCCAGATGACGCGATTTACGATCATATAGACGAGACATGAACGTAGCCTAAATCTACGGTTTCCTAGAGAGAGCAGTGACCGTCATATTATATCGGCCGTCATGAAAATCGGGCATTTTCACCAGTAATTGACATTAAGGTGTCAAAATATGCTCTGTATTTGGACGTTAGATGTTATTTTGTGACCGTTCATCGCTTTCTTAGAGTCGGTCAGACTCCACCAAACGGAAAAATCCTCGCGGATGCTCGATCACTTTTCCGAGGATTTTTCCGTTTGGCGAAGCGAAAATACGATATTCACATGTTTGGTTGTGTATGTTTCTAGTTTCTCTTAGTGTACATGCTGTGGGAACGACAAAGCACACTTTTCTATTTATGCGACTGACATGGTATATTTATATGAGAAAACTGTTCAACACTGTGACAGATATCACCTCGTACATTTATTTTCACCGAAGTCGTGCGTGTTTCGATTGTTAATGGAGTGACGTCACGGAATCTATACCGTAGCTCCTGTTCAATATCTGAGGTGATATCGATTCTTAGTATTGTGATTCATTGTTACTTGAATCACGGATCTTTTGAAACTACGTGTAAAATATATGATATCCTGCTATCTTTTGCGCACTTAATGCATGAACTTGTAGAAATTCTAGGAGTCATTTAGTACCATAATTGCGTAACACGCTATCAATCTGAATCATTTTGAAGCAAATTGCTAATCCATTGCTTCATTTGTTCGAAAAACTTGTCTGCTCGACAAAGTATACCAGCCAGCCTGCATCATTCCTGTGCTGGGCAAAGGCCTTTCCCCTTGACTTCCGGTTATTTTAATCAGGATCTTTCAAAACCCTCATGGGAAAAAAAAGGCTTGAGTTTATGTATGTTTACTTATGTATCTTTCAAAAACTATAACTTCTACCTTTTGATGACTTGGTTTTTCCGAAAATGGTTATCTCAGAAAAAATAAACAACATTGTTTTCGCAGTTGAGTCTTTGGGCATATTGCCAATGTGTGTTTCTAATAAGCTTTGGGCCTTTCTTTATCCATGACATTGCAGTTTTTGTTGAACACTCACCCGTGAACGTAATAGCTTTGATATTAAAAAAATCGATCGTGGTTAAGAACGCATACGTGTAACGCATTTAGGGTAGGTACAGGAGGATTCGTGGATCTTTGACAGTCGTTACGGGTCGTCAGAAGCCCGAAAGACAACTAGTTTTACCAAGGGGTATCGTATTATTTATTACACAGTAACTGGGTTGTGGAGGTCAGATAGGCAGTCGCTCCTTGTAAAATACTGGTATTCAGCTGCATCCGGTTAGACTGGAAGCCGACCCCAACATAGTTGGGAAAAGGCTAGGCAAATTGATTGGTAGTCTGAAAATTGCAGTTTTGCAATATCTATGATCCATCCATCTATATAGACTTATTAGCTTCTGCCCGCGACAAGTTTCTTGTTCCCCAACCCACCCCGTCGCATCGCATTGCCTGCCCGCGCTATTACTTACTTTGTTTTTGTTTAGCGTTCTTTCAGACTTTTTTCTTTTTGCTCGGCTCCTGAGGGTCCTAGCGTGATGTTAATAGCATAAAGCCTTCCTCGGAAATTGGAATAACAAATGCAAAAAGAATTTTTCAAATCCGACTGATTAGCGCGTTCAAACAAACAAAAAAAGAAACTCTTTCTTTGTTTGTTAGTTTGTATGTTTGAACGCGCTAATCTGATAACTGCCAGTCAGATTTAAAAAATTCTATAGCTATAGCCTTACTTTTCTCAAGCTGCCTGTTTGTAAAAGATAGCGATTCTCTAATTTTAGTTTAGTTATTGTACAAGAGAATCGGCACCGTTGTCAGTCGCTTCAATTGCACTTGGTCGAATGTGTATGAATCAAGTAAAAATTAACAATTGCAATTGATCTTTTCGGGGACCCGTAACGTCTAAACATGGCGATGTGTCATTTTGTCTATTTTTTCATGGACAAAAACCGTTTCTATGGTGGTCATGCTACGCGTGCAGTGGATTGCACCTGTACGAAGCATTCGCAGGTCGCTAGTAAACTAATAACAAGAACTTATAAAAGTGGTGAAACAGGCATAAAAGTAAAGAATCAATACAATTACCGTTCACAAAACCACTTGATACTATACGTATTCCGGTTTGAGGCTGCCAGTTGATCCGCTGTGCAAGTCCCGACTTGTTACAAGTGACTCACGCGAGGACCCGTTTCGACCCGTTACTGCCTACGGAGTAAGGCCGTTAATTTTAAATGTGTCCGGGAGTTGCGCAATGTTGAGTATGGATTACTGTTAGCAAGGCTCTTGATTATGAATCGTCGAGGCAAGGAGCTTCATATTATGGGGAAAGGAATTGACTACGTTGTTGGCTTTTTGTGTCAGTACCAAATAATCATGCTGTTGAATTGGGATTTGGATGTGACTGCTATTCTATCATTTATCTTTTGTTATACTACCTACTTCAACTTTTGTACCCCTCACAACGTTTTAGCGTGTGAGAGTGCTCTACTCTCGATAATGTCGCCTTGTCAAAATTGTCCAACATAAAATCGTTTCTGTAGGCTCTCAATTATACATGGAATTCATATTAGCAGAGAAGTTTTAAAAACTAGAGACTTGACTTAAGATTAATATATTTTTAAGTAGAATATCAAGGTATACTTGATATTTATAACAAAAAAATGTAATTAAAAATTACGTGTAATGCTTTCCGTCGGGAAGCGTGTCTGTTTGTCGTCACGATGCACGTCGTCACACTCAATGTGACTCAATGGATTAATCTAAATCTTCTTCTATAAGTTTCCTTTCATCCTTTGGATGGGCCCTATTGTTTTCGTTATCAAACTCATAAAAGTTTAAACGTAAGGTCTATGGGCCATTGTAGCCTGAAAATAAATGTTTTATTATTATTATTATAACGCCATTTCACTTCAACACCGAGCTAAACCACGCTTCAATAAATACTCTTTTATTAAAAAAATAAAATAAAATAAATGATAATACTTTTTGTTTAACAGAGGCTCGCTGCCGTGGCAAGGTCTGAAGGCGATCACCAAAAAGCAGAAGTACGAACGGATCAGCGAGAAAAAGATGTCGACGCCCGTTGAGGTGCTCTGTAAGGTAAGCAGAACTGACTTTACTTACAGCATGCTCACATTCATACCAATTAATTTGGAAATGTAGTAAGTAGCTTGTACGCTTGTGATGTGACTTATTTATTTATTGATATAAGTACAGGGTGTATCAGAAAGGTGTGATCAAACTTAAGGTGTGGTACAGACCATCAAAATGAACAACTTTCTCCATGGGAACAACATCATAATCGAGAAAAAATTGTCAGCTACTTTTGGGTCGACTAGGTATTTAAGCTTTGTGGGCCGCCCATTGTATGTTTTGTAGTGTTTTTTTTTTCTTGTCTCTTTCTGCGATCTCTTCCACTAAACCTAATATTAAGTTAAATTAGTTTCAATCGGTTTCATAGGTTTGTAAACGAGCTCTTGTTGAAAATTCGGCAATATCACACGTCCACTGCTTAGACATAGGCTTCCCTCAAGTATCTGCACAACTGTCGGTAGTTAGTACACACGGTGACACATCTAGCTACACATTTCTAGTAAGGGCTGGCCTATAACAATGTACAGTGCGTTTCAACTAAGAATAGGAATGACCTTGCGCCATATTGTGAAGATTTAGCAAAATAGCATCTCGTTTACACATTTGCAAAGTCAGTGACATATTTTAACAAAAACAAATTCCAAAAACAACTAAAATGGATAAGGATAACACTACAAAACTTTGCAAGCCTTAGATTTATAGCTTCAGTTGACAGTTAGAGGTCATTGACTTTCCTATTCTCAGTTGGAACGCATTGTATAGCTTGGATATGTCTACTAACGCCAATTCTTCCGGGATATTTTATTGCCGTCTTTCTACATCGTTCTCACATGTTGTGTAATTTCAACTGAAGCGATATAACCAATATTTTGTAACAATATTTTTATCTAAAATAATGTCCATGCAGTTTCTTGCCTGTTCTTCTCCATAGGAACCTACTACGCTTTGGAATGGGCAACTAGCTTAATTTTTCTGACTGACCGACACCTTGACAATTCAAAAGTGCCTGTATGTATTGAAATAAATGCTTTGAGTTTGATTAAGGGCCTTAGCACAATTCCGCCTCGGAACCATAGCAGCAAAACCGCAGTAGTTTA
The DNA here is from genome assembly GCA_905163495.3 of Cosmia trapezina. Classification (NCBI taxonomy): domain Eukaryota; kingdom Metazoa; phylum Arthropoda; class Insecta; order Lepidoptera; family Noctuidae; genus Cosmia; species Cosmia trapezina. The sequence continues at coordinate 17,951,276 of LR991041.1, forward strand.
ATTCAACTGACTCACATGATGTTCCGGTACTCGAATCACGGAACGTCACGCAGTTTCGCGGCGGTGGTTTACTAAAGGCCCTGAAAACCTTATAAATTGGACATGCATTCGAACATAATTGATCACTTCTAGGTGGGTAGACAAGGTAGATTCGACATAAGTCCTAGCACAAACCATACCAAGTATCTTTCCATAGCCCCAGTAACTGAATAATCGTTGTGCATAGCTTAGTAACTCTGCTGACGTCTGCATACGCGTGAGCGGTAATGGATTTGAACCTGCGACCTCGCGAAGAAGGTCGGCGATTTAAATCCCAACTCTTAACTCGTTAGTTATATCACTAGAGTATTTTAATCGGAGTTTATCTGTTCGATTGTGCTATTGGTTTGATATTTTGATATGTAAGGAGCTTTAGAGTGAAAGGGATAAAAAGTATCATACGTCCCTATGAGCAAATAAAAGTCCAAGACATAGCGCTGCGAACAATACACCTCTCTGTGCAATTTATGTTTGGCAATGGGTATTTTTTATTTAAAATAAACGAATTTATTAGATTATTTATTTATAATAATATATTTTTTATTTGTGTACGACGCGACGCGACGGCTTACCAAAGAGAAAACGAAGGCTACCGTCGCCATAGAAATACTGATAATATCTGGAGATTTTTAAAGCATTTCTAACAGTGTGCATACACGCTGACTTTTATGCCAAACTACAACTAAACTATACCTCACTAAGGAAACCGCCCTCACGTCACTGTTGACAGCGTTATGTCTTGGTTTTTTATTTAGTCTGAGATATATCCAAACCCAAGTCTATCTGTGTGCCAGACCCAAATCCATGACGTGAAAAGTTAACAGACAGACGATTTACTTTTAATTTATAATATTAGTATGGATAACTTCGCTCAAAAAGAGTTAATCCAAGGTCCACGCAAATTCTGATTATACCGACCCCAAATTAGTTGGAATAAGGACAACAGAAGAACGATTATAATTATTATGTCTGATCACCGCAGAAACTAGGCATACATTAATATCTAGTCAAACTTTATTTAGCACAGAGAAATTAAATTGGCAGGTTTTGAAACTTGTATAGAAAGGGAAAGTAATAAATTCGTAGATTCTTTAGCCAATTAATAGATCTTAATTTATATAGCGAATTAATTAAAATCGGAAATCCAATAGGCCGGATGTGAGAATAGATAAATACGAAGGTCTTTATGACACCTGTCGTGGTTAAAAAACCGGCCAAGTGCGAGACGGACTCGCACACAAAGGGTTCCGTACCATATTATATGTTTAACAATCGCAAAGATAACTTTGTATTTCGTAATGATACTGTGAATTACAACGTTATTTTTTGCAGTTCAAAAAATCGCCCATATTTAAACAAAATACCTTACGAATCGCCGTTTTTAGTATTTCTTGATTAAGTACAGTATAAGGTACATTATATAATAGAGCTCGTAAAAAAATGGTATAAAATTAACAACTTTTACGGCCCCCTATTTCTTCATTTTAGAAGATAAAAAAAATAAAAATATCTTTGTACTCTACTCGACGAGTTCTACACAATAACATCCCCACACACAGGTTATTATTTTTTTTTCAAAATGAAAACTTTTCTGTATGGGAAAAAAAAGTAAAGTTAAAATTAAAGGGGCAGCCCTTTAATTTTAACTTTACTTTATTTTTAATATTTGTTGTTATAGTCGTAATAGAAATACACAATCTGTGAAAATTTCAACTCTCTACAGCCCTGTGACAGACGGACGGAAGGACGGACGGACAGCGGAGGCCTAGTAAGTTTGTACGCACAATATTGAGATACTAGCTAGACTGCCCGTGGCTTTGCCCGGCGGGGATGTCTGATTTCATGGGTTTTAATTCTCTTTACTTTTCATCAAAAGTATAAAATACTGAATACTGAGTTTCAAGTTAATCGGACTGCGTTTTAAAAATCTTCCATACAAACTTTAACATCCCTAAACACCCTTTGAGGGGTAGTTTTGAAAAACTAATGATGACAAACTCTATTACTTACATATTTGTGCTAAGTTTCAAGTTCATTAACCAAAACAATAAGATTTTTCATATAAACTGTATCCCCGTTTTTACCCCCCCAGGGGTAGAATTTCAAAAATCGTCTGGGATGTTTCCATAACTTTATTTACACCAATTTTCGAGTTAATCAACCCCCAATAAAATCCTCCGCTGTAAAATTTGCTACCCCTTTTCACCCCTTAGGGGTAGATTTTTGGAAAACCCTGATACTCGTTAGTTAGTCTCTAGTTTTGGTCTCAAGTACAAAAACTGAGTTTTGGATAAATCGGACCGCGTGTTAAAATTCCTCCATACAAACTTTGACATCCACCAATCCCGTCTTCTGGGGTCGCGGGTTGTTCGAAAGAGATACCGTGGCCCTGCCATAGGCAACTGAAGAAACACGGGTGGGTTTTAGTCAGTAAAAGTATGACACGCCCTACCGCTCCACCCAGAGCGGGAGAAGTCATTTGATGATTTCCCATCCACAAAAAAGGGGGTAGTTTAGGAAAACTAAAAATGATTAAATTTATAATTAAATTAGATGAATATTCGTGCTAAGTTTCAAGTCCAATAACTCAAGAAATAAGATTTTTCATACAAACTTTCATCCCCTATTTTATTCCCTTAGGATGGAATTTTCAAAAATTCTTCTTTAATGGATGTTTACACTATATAAGGTATCTATGTGCAAAATTTCATGTCTCTAGGTCCAGTGGTTTGGACTGTGCGTTGATTATAATCAGTCAATGAGTCAATCATGACTTTTAATTTTTTATATATAGATTTAGAAGACCACAAACTTCTGATAGGTTTTCCTGTAATCTATAGGTAAAGAACTATTTTCTGTATTTTTTTCAAAATTTTAGGCTCATTAGTTTCGGAGATAAGGGGGGGGGGGGGGAATGGTCAATTTTCGTCTATTTTTTTAAATAACTTCAAAACTATTTATTTTAAAATTATAAAAAAAATATATTTGAGACCCTCACAGAACCTTTCATTTGATATGTCACACGGTACAGTTTGCAAAACTTTTTTTTTAATTGTACTTATTTTCCCCCAAAATCCCACCCCTATATTCAAAATTCATTTATTTACGTTACATGTCCGTGTTTGGGTTACCAAAATATATATGTGTACCAAGTTTCAACTTAATCGGTCGGACAGACGGACAGACAGACAGACACACGAGTGATCCTATAAGCGTTCCGTTTTTTCCTTTTGAGGTACGGAACCCTAAAAAGTAAGTTATATTGAATTATTCTTCCTTGTGATTTTGCGAACTTGGTTATGGCGAGTATAGCCGCTAACAGCGCCACTATTTAGAAAAAAATAATAATAAGTGGAGACATGGAACATTTTGAAATTTCTTATGTTATTTTTAGTCAGATGAGGTAGAATTTTTTGTATTAAAAAAAATCAACACTGAACCTAGGAGAGGTTCGAAGTTAGAGCAGTTAGCGTAAAAGAGGCGTTTTTGGCGTTAGCTGCTATAACTTCGAACCTAAGTCTCCATTTAGAAAAAAATTATAATAAGTGGAGATATGGAACATTTTGAAATTTCTTATGCACCCATTTTTAGTCAGATGAGGTAGAATTTTTTCTATTAAAAAAATCAACACTAAACCTTAGCGCAAAAAAAGGCCGTTTTTGGCGTTAGCTGCTATAACTTCGAACCTAAGTCTCCATTTAGAAAAAAATAATAAGTGGAGATATGGAACATTTTGAAATTTATGCACCCATTTTTAGTCAGATGAGGTAGAATTTTTTGTTTTAAAAAAATCAACACTAAACCTCCTAGGTTCGAAGTTAGATCAGTTACCGCAAAAAAGGCCGTTTTTGGCGTTAGCTGCTATAGCTTCGAACCTAAGTGTAGGAGGTTTAGTGTTGATTTTTTTAAATAATGGTGACGGTTTTGTAAATAAGCAATACATGTTATTTTCAACCTAATGTCTCTCACTGCTGGGCTCAGTTTTCAACAAATCTTTATTCCCCTTTTTGGCCAATCTGCCATAAACACATCTAAGTCATCATGCAAATGTTTCCAGGCCTGTGTTCGCGACAACGCCTATTTTTCTGTTCCCACTGTTTGACGACCCCGTAGCCAACCATTCAGCATCCAGTTGCATCCTACAAATATAATTGTACTATAAAGATAATGTGTTTCCTTTAATGCTCACAGATTTAGTAAAATGATGATTTGACATGACACGCTTTATCCCGTAGCGGGGTCAGCTTGCTTGAAGCAGTACCATGCATATTGGTATCGCTAAAAGCGACCATCAACGACTTGAAGTAAACATTATACATAAGTACTTATATAATAATAGGGATGTTTCCTGAGTAATTAAAAAAAAGAAATTCTATTTAGTACGTCATCGTCAGTCAGATAATAAAAAAATATTAAACAGGTATTTTTTGCTTCATCATATTAATAAAAAATGATTTAGATAAAACGCATTAAGCGCATTATGCGCTGTGGTAGCCCGTGAAATTAATTTTTTTTTTGGTTTTTTTGCAATTTGCAGATCCGTGTCGGGTTGTATCTTGATCAAAATATGATAAGTACGCGAAAATAAAACATAATGTATTTACATAATTTTATCATAAAAATCAATCGTACTTAGGATATTTTATCAAGATACAACCTGACACGGACCTGTAAATTGCATAAAACGCAAAAAAAATTGAATTTCGCGGGCTACCCAACGCATCCTCCTTAAAAGTTGGGGAGTGGGAGCTCGCTACGTTACAATATAACAAACTACGTATAAAATCTGGCAAGGAGTGACGTCATGCCACAATTAACTCCAATGTATCTTTTGATTACATAAAAAAAGAAAAAAATACGTGTCCAATATTTTTTAATAACCTAAATGACGGACAATTTTTTTAAAAAGAATGATGGAGATGAATCACGTACACACGGCTGTATAAGAAGCTAAACATTTCAGTATAACGCACTCTTAGTAATATAAGGGCACAACTCGAAATATTGAGTTTTTGAATATATTATGTAAAAACATCGGATTTCCATACTACCTTCAAAAACTCAATATTTCGAGTTGTGCCCTTACATTACTAAAGGGTGCGATAAGTTGATCTCGCATTGTTTATGATTTCCGTACAATGAGAGGTCAGCTTATACTGGAAATCGTATAGCTTGATATGTAGCCGCGTGTACTAAGCATAAAATGTTAACCAAAATATGATCTTTATGTTTGAGATGTTTTAATAAACTCTTTTTTGTGTGCTATTAATAAAAGAAAGGCACGTGAAAGTACATGCATTTACTTCGCGATTAAAAAAGAACGCGAAATGTTGCACCATATTTTATAAGTTATTATAACGCAATTATATAAATGAATTTTTCAAACATTTCATCTTCGTCATAATGCTTACAAGGTTTTAAATAAGATTTAGCTGTGAAATTCAGTTCTGAACTGATTATACAAGGTGTAAAATAAATAACCCACAACCTCTTAAGGGGTCATTGTACTCATCATTATGAACAACTTTTACTATGGGACCAAACCTGAAATCGCGAAAAAAAAATCAGCTGTTCAGTACATTTTGACGAATTATGCGAACATAAATGTATTGAACAGCTGATTTTTTTTTTTCGCGATTCCGCGAAAATTTTTTTTTGTAATGTGTTTGTTTTTCGATGTCGAGTATGTGGACGAAGTTCTTGCAGTTAATTTTTTTACACCTAATATAATTTAATATATCCGTCCATAGTCAGTCAACCCGCTACCATCTTACCGCGGCTAAAATACTAGCCAATCGCTAGCATTTTGACTGAGGGAAGCATGAACTAGTCTAGTATAATTACGCGACACAATTTCGTAGCTAAATCTATTAATTAAGACTATAACATGAAAATTAAATTAATATTAAAATACATTATTATTGTCGCAGGGATTCCCGGCTGAGTTTGCGATGTATTTAAATTACTGCCGCGGACTGACCTTCGACGAGGCTCCTGATTACATGTATCTAAGACAGGTGAGTCATATACACATCTATATTCAGAGTTCTACTATAAAATGTGTCATGTTTGATACTAGTTCTAATTAGCTTCGGTAATTAGTTGAATCCAGCAGTCGTGTTAAGCTGCATTAATTGGGTGCCCCTCACGTATTGGAATTCCTTCAAATTAATAATGCAGCTGCCCTTGCAGAGAATTTTTATGTAGTGACTGTGCTCTTTCGTTCCTTCTTTATATGAGAAGAGAACAGTTGCAGGCTGGTATTGTAACTGTCTAGCTGTATATCGTTTTATGTTAACCTTTTGACCGCTTGGCTAAAAATATCAATTGCCGTGCCCGTAGCGCGCGGCTACAAATCGATAAAATAATACCTACAATAAATAAGGAGGAGCAATATATCTATTTAATAATGGTTTTAGTCGTACCACGCAGTTAATAGAACGAAAAAGTCGTGCATGTCCCTGTCGCAGAAATACGACACGAGCGGTAGGGGCACGGAAATATGTGTCGCATAAGCGGTCAAAAGGTTGAATTAAAAATAAATGCAATACATAATCAACGTGAAATGTACTGGACTCTCCATGTTGATTGATTTTTAGGGTTCCGAACCAAAATGGTAAAAAAGGAACCCTTATGGTGTGACTCAGTCTGTCTGTCACAGCTGGATATCTCAGGAGCTACTGATGCTATCAACTTGAAATTTGGAAAGTTTTAGATGACGTTTACCCAACTATTTTGCAAATAAGAAATAAATAAAAATATTTATATTTTTTTGCAACAGGGACTGAAAGGGGGTCTTAAAAATTTAAAGTGGGGCTACTAGGGCATGTGGGGTATCATGAAAGAGCGCTGTTTGTACATTGTCAAACTATTTTTAATTTTTTTTAGGGCGCACAGTTTTCGTCTTTTGATGATAAATGTAAAAAAAATACCCCCCCACCCCCTTATCTCCGAAGTTTGCAAGGAGAAAAATCTGAAATTATTCTATGTAAAGATTACAGGAAAAATAAAACGATGTATCTAAGTAGCACACTTTTTCAGAAATCGGAACGGAACCCTCGGTGCGCGAGTCCGACTCGCTCTTGATCGGTTCTTTCTTTTCTAATAAATCTATTTTATTCAGTTATTTTCCAACGTGTCATAAATGTTTATACCTGGTTGGATAGCTAATAAAGCGTAAAGTAATGTGTGTATTATCCGTAATTACTGCTGTGGTGTCTCTGACATCAACAAGCCACGACTCAAATCCTCCAGTAACATCTGCAGTAGCAGCTGCCTACAATTTGGGCCAAATCAACAAGCTAAGTGCCCTTATGACGTAACTGAACCTTGCATCGTCTCTCCACAGCTGTTCCGCATCTTGTTCCGCACGATGAACTACCAGTACGACTACACGTTCGACTGGACGATCCTGCGACAGCGCAAGCAGCACATGGAGGCTGGCGCCGCGCCCGCCGACCGGCGCTCGCCCTCCGTGCAGCGCCGCGCGCAGCAGCAGCCCTCGCAGCCGCCGCCCAACAACGAGGTACGCACAGCTGCCTGACGCAGCCAGTAGTTACCACGCCAACCGACCGAGTAGCCACATGAGACCATACTTACGATTTGCGTTTCCACATACTTTACACCGCCTGACGAGGTGGCTGGCCTGGTTTGTACCCGGCTAATGAGAGCCGGTGTAGGGCGTATGCCGACGATCAGGATTTGGGTAGCAATATCGTCGCTAATTTAACTAACTGACGTATCTGACATTTTGGACTAAGCCAATAGCCGACCTAACTAGTAATTGATACATTTTCAAGTCGAATAGATCTGTCTAATTAGCGTATCTGTACCTATGCCTTACGGTCCCCATGATAATGCAAAAATTGAGACCGATATATCAACAGTTTACTAAAAAAAAAAAGAAAAATAGCTTGTAAAATTTTCTTCGAATCAGTTACGTCACTTAGTTAGATTAGCGACGATATATGCTAACTGTGTGTAGTCTGCTGCACAAAAACCGCGTCTAAACTCCTGTAAAAATGCATAATAATATCATTTGCATAAGACCGTTAGGGGAATAACACCTACAACTAAAGGCTAACATTTTGATCTACGAATTATAGTAATATAATTACGTGTCGACGCTCACGTGTAGAACGTGGCGACAAACAGTTGTAAATAACTAAGCATACGTAAACGATGTTCTATTTTGATTCCGCTCACATCACATAGAACGTGTGGCCATGACAATCTGCATATAAGGTTTAAATTGAGATTTTTGTCCAAGCGTGATCATATAATGCAATTTAAACAAAAAGTTAATAAGTACTTAAATTGTTCAACACTCTACACTGTATAAAATAACAGCAACTTATAAAACACTTAACAAAAAGGACTTTTCAGTACATAATCATGTTGAAACTAATAATGCTACTGCTTTTGTGAACAAATAAAGGAGTTTCTCACGGTTTCCAAAATTACCGCGTGCCAGACAATGTTTCCGGGTACCTCTCTTTCCTTTTATATAATCCACTGCATATAGTATATAGTTTGAAGGAACTGGAAATTATCAAGTATACAAAATGGCAGTGTTTTCTACTTTAAGACGCAGATACATATATGTCAATGGTGAGTGGTTAGCTTGCGTGTTCTGTGCTGAGCTCACGCAATGCGTCGTACGTACACCCAGTAGCAGGACTCACTCATCAAGGAGCGCTGTCCCAAATTAGACGCATTATTAATTCATTTGATGTTACGTCTAACGCGGATAACAAACTGAGAATCACTCAAAACTAACAAGCGTATTTTTATGAAACCTTCACCATTTTAAAGATAATTTAATTATTTATTTATCTTATATTATACGTTTTGATAAAATACCTTTTATTTTATGTAAAATAAATTAATAATGCGTCTAATTTGGGACAGCGCTCCTTGATGGGCGAGTCTATTACTGGCTGGACGTACGACGCGTTGCGTGAGCTCAGCACATAACACGAAAGCTAACCACTCAAAGCCATTGCGTCTTAAAAGTACACAAAGATACCTATTCCCCGATAATATCCTTCCTCTTCCTAACCTAACCTCGTTTCCTAGGTCAAATCCGTCCACGCCACAAACGATTCTGCCGCTAACAAGCAGCAAGTGAAGGCACATCAATCTATCAGTCAACTCAAGAAGAAAGTCATTAGAGTCTCAGACCAATAAAATGGTCTGAGATTAGAGTATCATAAATGTAGCCAGACCCCTCTATTCCCTGTCTTATAATCATAGACTTATAAAAAAATATGGACTCCGCGCCACGCATATCGAAAGTGAAGCACCCTACCGATCTATGTGTGCGTGATTTGAGTACCTGCAAAGACGCCGTCGCTCGTGTCACGTAATGGCGGCCGGTCGGCATACTATGATGTAAATGTGTGCGCGAGGCGTGTTTGTACTAACGGACCCGGCATACTTACTGTGCTTCACTTTAGATATGCGCAGCGCGGAGTCCATCTTTTTTTATAAGTCTATGCTTATAATATACGTTACTTGAATATGCACCTTAGGATTTTATATTACTTCGTACTTTTCTTGTGCACAGAATAGGATTATTCTCTTCAAAAAACACTTCTGCTATTGTTTTAAAAACTTTTTTACATGTTTCTGAAGTCAGTGTTGTAGGTAATGTTTTGTTTCGTCTGTTAATGTTAGGAGGCTATAGATTTCAAATTCTACCAAAATGTGGATTTTTACTGAATAAATTGTTACAAAAATGTGAAATCAATGTATTACTGTGTTTTTTGTAAACACCTATCAAGTAGTATTTGTAGAACTGTTTACAGTCGATATGTCGAACTTTAGTAACAAATTGCGCTTTTTACGTGTGAGTTGTGCCTCAACAACAGTCACGTATGCACACTGTGTTCATTATTAAGAAAAATACTCGCAAAAACAAAGGTTTTTTTTTTTTTGTAACTTTTATGTTGTTATAAATACGGCACAAAATAATGTAAAATGAGATTCGAAAATTCGAGTTTATTTTTCTTCCTAGAGTTAGTCGATGGACAAGAATGAGGTGCATATTCATGAACATAACCTAGTAAATTTTAGTAGGTGCAATGATTAGTTTTATACAAAATAAATGTTTGACAATCAAACCTTTATTTTAGACTTTGAGGAACACTCTACTTCCTATAACGCGAAGGGCAATAGGGATGATGTAGGTACTTATATGCAATTTTAGATTTTTCTTTATATGAGCGGTGAATTAGCTGACTGACCTCTATGCCCACTCGCGCCGCTGTAGTCACAGCGGACGTTTTCGGAAACTCCTCATTGTCCTTCAAATTGTCGCGTTCCTGAGATTTCCTTAATTGTATACAACTGTGATTGAATGTAACGTGGTGTGAATGTGTGTGTGCGCTTTGTTCACTGTACATTTTTACTTTATAAGGTTTAAAAACATTATTGATAGTATTATTAATACATTCGCCAGTTGCGTACAGTTAGCAACGTGTTTTACAACGATTCCTTTTTCAGTTTTGTGCAATCATAGTGATGCTAACTGTACACAACTGATTGGTACGAAATACAAAACTCTTTCGATACATTGCATCGCAAATTTTTATATTTTTAATTAATTGTTAAAAATTGTATAAATTATAAAATGAGTGACAAAAAATACTGTAATGTTTGAAATAAGGTACAACATAACGACAGGGTACTATGTGAATTTTGTATAATTTGAATAAAAAACCTTCAAGTTTAGTAGTACATGCGTATAATTTATACAAGGAAGACCGGAAAACGCGAGTTGTTTGCGGTAATGTTGCGTACTTATAATATTGTAGACAACCAGCAGTTAGTGTATAATCATCATTAGTTAGTTGGAAACAGAAACGTCTTGTTCACTGATTAGTTTCAAGTAATTTTTAGATAAAAAAGCAGTAAATTTTATCACAATCTAGCCGTTTCTTGAATGGACCGTATTCATTGATATAGAGCTGTAAGGCCCACTTGTGTGTTCTACATGTATTTGGTTAGTTAACATGGTTCATTTAATGCTTTAGAATATTAGACTATGCTAGTCACGTTGGCCTGCATAAAATCCAGAATCTTAGATATATTAACCACTCGTATTACAGAAACAATTAAAAATAAAAAGCCATTGTGTCTCGCGTAGATCTACGTCATACGAAGGGGTAATTGCCACTGACACAATTATCTACTTTAAAGTGGATCCGTAGTGGTAGCCTGCGAAACTCGAATTTTCTTGCATTTTTTGCATTTTGCAGGTCAGTGTCAGGTTGTATGACAATGTCTTATGATATGTATTTACATAATTATAACAATAACAATCATCAATACATCTCTCTAAGATTTTGCCGTGGTTTGGTCTGATTTCGGAAATGAAACCAAAGTTTGATTTCCGAAATCAGACCAAACCACGACAAATAAAACGCAAGCTTACCTGCAAATTGTAAAAAAAAAAACGCAAGAATCGCGCACTTGTAACTTTGTAAGTTGATTTTTGTGTGACATCCTAAATGAATTTTGGCTGCAATGTAATTTAAACTTGGTCACATAATTACAATTAATGACATTCAGTTTGTGTATCTAAAGCCGTGTCTCCTGCGCGTCTTTTTGCGAAACATTACACATAAATATTTATTTTCACACACAAGCTGTCTCCTGCGTATTCAAATATTTTTAGTTACACATTATGTGTAAGTGTCAGTAGAACACATTTTGTGTGATAATGTAATGAGTTCCGACGAGGAAGACGTGCTATCAGTTTGACAAAGATGTGCGCGGTGCGCGCGGCAGATGAAAATAAAACAAACCCTTCCGCTCTACCTCCCCGCGCCGGGATCTCTGAAACACAAAACACCTCGAGTTTGCATACACAAATGTGTATGGCCACGCCTCTTTGTTTCGATGTTTTTGTGTAATGTTTCGAAAGAACGCGCAGGAGACAAGGCTTAAGATTTATGAATAAAAGTAAAACATTACATAGTTCATATAATGTGATAAAACTAACGAAACTTTATTTGTTCCACAGTGAAAGAGAACCCGTCGTTCGGCAGCCCCGGGTGGTCCGATGAAGAAGAGAGCGCGATAGCATATGTAGTGTGCGAGTGTGTGTTAGTGTGTACGTGTGCATGAGATGCGGCCACGCACGATGCTCTCCGACGGGCGCCGAACGCGTTCATGACAACGGACTTGCTTTCTCTCGGCTAGACGAGGCCTTGCGTTATACGTTATACCACAGTCTATCTTAACACCTCCATACAGTCCCACGCTTCAGCCTGCTTATGTCCCTACTGCCCTATTGCGGATAGCGACATCAGAAATAACAGTTCGTTTTGTCGACTGATTAAGTCAGCGTTTTAATTTATTATCCGGACACGTAAAGACGAAGGTCTAGCAAATGCAAGGCGGCGGTATGGAACAGATAACTGCACTGTGGTTGTACTATCGAGAACCACTGTCACAGTGGTACAATTGTAATGATCTTTCTGTTTGGGCACAGTTCCAATCGTCTTTTTTTACTGTATAAATTTAACTGTAAATTACATTACAGATGTTGATACAATTACACTATGAAAATATTCATTATTAATTCAATTTGTAGTTATGTAACTCGATGATTGTTTAGTTTTCGATGTTAGTTTTCTAATTAGCTAGTGTTCACATTTTCTTGTTACTGCCGGTGGTATTTCAATCTGTTCTCTGTACATAGGCGAATTGTATTCGGAATACCGCCGGCGAATCGATGCGTAACACAATATTGGCTAGAATTGTTCATTAAAATTTGCAAATTTCTAATGAATGAATAAAGTAGTCTATAACAAAATGGGGGAAAAATGAAAAAAAAAATGAACATGTGGTAGTACCTAAGTGAATTGATTTCCTGCCGTTTGAAACGTGCCCTGCAGAACTAAACAGACATAGTTTTAAGATTATTTTTACTTTTTTGCTTTTACTTTGGCATATTTCACTTATAAATTGTACATAGACATGGGCAGGGCGCGTTTCAAAGGGACGTTGGTATGGCGGTATATCTTATTTGAAGATTATAAAATTGTAAATATATAAGCTAGTAAACTTGTTTTAATCACTACATATTTTTTTAAGAAAGCACTAATTGCGTTTTAATTTGTGGCGTATTGTGATACTTGCAAGATTTGTTCCGAGTGGGGCTCTCGCGGGTAGATGGAGAAACATCAACCTGTCGGATGGTTACGGATACTGTCGCGAGTAACTACTTCTAACGGACAGCTCGTGATGTTTCTCGACATATTCCTCACGGAGCTCAAACCGGGGTTACAGCCTTCATAAGGTTTCCAAAGACTCTGAAACTTGACTCGTAACTGGAATGAGTTTCATTTGAGGTTACATACGCCTCAGTTTTTCGAATGAAAAACATTTCATTTACTATTCAAGCTATCAATGATTAGACTTTCAACGGAACTATTCAGTAATATTCATGTTTTTATACAACCTTCCTTTGCATATAATCTATGAATGAATGCTATTGAAGTGATTCCCGTTAACAGGAAACTCGGACTTGTGTAGTCTCGGCGTGACTGTCGACGCTGTGTGTAATGTTTTATATTAAACAATCACTAAACAATGCTTCCATAATTTGAATGCTAGAGTATCATAATACACCATGTTATTTCTAAGATATAACTATAAGTTTCCGGAATGATTAGTGTGAACGAAGTGTGAGCGAACAAATGGAGACAAAATAAATAACGTTTGAATACCATGTGTAGTTACAATGTTGGTATGTTTGACCACTGAGTGATATTATGGATCTCATTCCTTTCAAATTCGGTTTTTTTTTCGAGACTCAGTAACGCTGGTTCAGGACACGCATTTTGTCTCCAGTTGTGTGTATACTCAGTGTGTCAACACTCTATAAATTAATAAACAGTAATAAACTAGTCTTTTGTTTTCTTTTTACATCCTTTGGGTTTTCATTATAATACACCATAGCACACTACGCATACGAAACACCAATACTTGAATTCGAACAATCATTGATCTTTGCAATGACGTATTATAAAAAAACCGGCCAAGTGCGAGACGGACTCGCACAAAAAGGGTTCCGTACCATTTTATATGTTTAACAATCGCAAAGATAACTTTGTATTTCGTAATGATACTGTGAATTACAACGTTATTTTTTGCAGTTGCAGAAAATCGCCCATATTTAAACAAAATACCTTACGAATCGCCGTTTTTAGTATTTCTTGATTAAGTACAGTATAAGGTACATTATATAATAGAGCTCGTAAAAAAATGGTATAAAATTAACAACTTTTACGGCCCCCTATTTCTTCATTTTAGAAGATAAAAAAAATAAAAATATCTTTGTACTCTACTCGACGAGTTCTACACAATAACATCCCCCACACAGGTTATTTTTTTTTTCAAAATGAAAACTTTTCTGTATGGGGAAAAAAAAAAGTAAAGTTAAAATTAAAGGGGGCAGCCCCTTTAATTTTAACTTTACTTTATTTTTATTATTTGTTGTTATAGTCGTAATAGAAATACACAATCTGTGAAAATTTTAACTCTACCTATTAAGGTTCATGAGATACAGCCCTGTGACAGACGGACGGACGCCCGGACGGACGGACGGACAGCGGAGGCTTAGTAAGTTTGTACGCACAATATTGAGATACTAGCTAGACTGCCCGTGGCTTTGCCGGCGAGGATGTCTGATTTCATGGGTTTTAATTTTCTTATTATTGTTTACTTTTCATCAAAAGTATAAAATACTGAATAGGTACTGAGTTTCAAGTTAATCGGACTGCGTTTTAAAAATCTTCCATACAAACTTTAACATCCCTAAACACCCTTTGAGGTGTAGTTTTGAAAAACTAATAATGACAAACTTTATTACTTACATAAGCAAGTATTTGTGCTAAGTTTCAAGTTCATTAACCAAAACAATAAGATTTTTCATATAAACTGTATCCCCGTTTTTACCCCCACAGGGTTAGAATTTCAAAAATCGTCTGGGATGTTTCCATAACTTGGGTCAAATATTATTTACACCAATTTTCGAGACAATCAATCCCCAATAAAATCCTCCGCTGTAAAAGCTACCCTTTTTCACCCCTTAGGGGTAGATTTTTGGAAAACCCTGATACTCGTTAGTTAGTCTCTAGTTTTGGTCTCAAGTACAAAAACTGAGTTTTGAGTAAATCGGACCGCGTGTTAAAATTCCTCCATACAAACTTTGACATCCACCAATCCCATCTTCTGGGGTCGCGGGTTGTTCGAAAGAGATACCGTGGCCCTGCCATAGGCAACTGAAGAAACACGGGTGGGTTTTAGTCAGTAAAAGTATGACACGCCCTTCCGCTCCACCCAGAGCGGGAGATGTCATTTGATGATTTCCCTTCCACAAAAAAAGGGGGTAGTTTAGGAAAACTAAAAATGATTAATTTTATAATTAACTTAGTTGAATATTCGTGCTAAGTTTCAAGTCTAATAACTCAAGAAATAAGATTTTTCATACAAACTTTCATCCCCTATTTTATTCCCTTAGGGATGGAATTTTCAAAAATTCTTGCTTAATGGATGTTTACACTATATAATGTATCTATGTGCAAAATTTCATGTCTCTAGGTCCAGTGGTTTGGACTGTGCGTTGATTATAATCAGTCAATGAGTCAGTACAGGACTTTGAATTTTTTATATATAGATTTACAAGACCACAAACTTCTGATAGGTTTTCCTGTAATTTATAGGTAAAGAACTATTTTCTGTATTTTTTTCAAAATTTTAGGCTCATTAGTTTCGGAGTTAAGGTGGGGGGAATGGTCAATTTTCGCCTATTTTCTTAAATAACTTCAAAAATATTTATTTTAAAATTATAAAAAAAATACATTTGAGACCCTCACAGTAAGACCTTTCATTTGATATGTCACACGGTACAGTTTGCAAAACTTTTTTTTTAATTGTACTTATTTTCCCCTAAAATCCCACCCCTATATTCAAAATTCATTTATTTACGTTACATGTCCGTGTTTGGGTTACCAAAATACATATGTGTACCAAGTTTCAACTTAATCGGTTCATTAGATTCGGAGCAAATTGGCTGTGACAGACGGACAGACAGACAGACAGACACACGAGTGATATCCTATAAGGGTTCGTTTTTTCCTTCTGAGGTACGGAACCCTAAAAAGGTAATAGAATTGGAGCTTTGTCAATAGTTTGTTCATGAACATCAAGATGACGGGACCCACGCCAGGTTTTTCGAATATCATGTGAAAATGTAACAAACATACAGCGCCATCTAGTGTAAGTTCAAAGCACTACGATGAGCGGCTTTCTAAACAAGAAGACAGCGACGACTGTGCGTGTGGATTGAGAGATCTTTTCGAAAAACTTCCAATCCCAACCAAATTATAAGAGGATTTAGGAAATAATTGTGAAAACTTCATGGCAAGATATAAAATTTGTGAAACCTAAACAAAGAAAGTTAGAACTCATTATCTGGATCTCTCAATCTGGACAACTGAAGAAAAAGCCATAACGCGTATCCAAGAATATACTGCCTATGTGTTTATAATTTGCATTTTAATTCATTGTGAAGGATTTGTGAAAGCTGCTAAGCAAAATTTCGGATCGTTTCAAAGCCACGTTTAAGATTTATAACGGTTTATATGGATCACTCATAGTGGACAATTTTCAATTAAGTGATCTTGTAAAATACGAATAGGTACTGAAAAAGTATGAATAATTATCATGTTTATTGCAAATTATGCTTCTGGGAAAATTTGTGAAACAAAAATCGTGATTGAAATCTTACTGGTTCAAGAGAAAATGAAAATCTTGTTTTTTGTCGATCGTCCCAACTGAGAGATCATTATTTTGAACTATATTTAATAAACCAAAACTTATAGGTAGAAGGTAGCTAGATCAGAAATTGTGAAAAATGTTGTAGGTACTAAAATTTGACGAATCAGTCGTCCTTGTAAGTGTTATAGGTACTTAAAAAGATAAATCATTTTTTACAATCCAGGAAAACGTTGAGTAGGGTAGACATACTTTTTTATTTTGTCCGATTTTTTTTCGACTAATTCATGCTAACATTGTGTATATTGCGATTTGCGAAGCTGGCGTTGTGCAGTGCATTTAATGTAAGTGACGATTTGATGGGAAAAATGTATAACAGCAAAGAAGAACCAGTTATTTTACATACTTTGTCCTACGGACTTATTGATTAGGTTACATCCTATTATGTAATTATGAGTGAAATAAAAAAAAGTTTCTTTTTTTTGGTTACCTTATTTCTGAACTTTTTGTGTGTAAGAATTACTTAGAATTAGAATTACGAACTTAGAATTCCTTAGTAAGAGCACTACACATACAGTACCTAACTTTGCAGAAACTTGTCATTTAAAAACGTAATTTTATATTATTTAAATTATGTAGTGAAACCAGACACAAATTACTTGTATAAAAACGTTTAAAGTGCATCATAATTTGAATTGTACCGGTAATGATTCCGACCGGCGATATGGTCACCCTACTCAACGTTTTCCTCAAGGATTGTAAAAAATGATTTATCTTTTTAAGTATAACACTTACAGGGACGACTGATTCGTCAAATTTTAGTACAACATTTTTCACAATTTCTGATGTATCTTACCTTCTACCTATAAGTTTTGGTTTAATAAATATAGTTCAAAATAATGATCTCTCAGTTGGGACGATCGACAAAAAACAAGATTTTCATTTTCTCTTGAACCAGTAAGATTTCAATCACGATTTTTGTTTCACTTTCCCAGAAGCATAATTTGCAATAAACATGATAATTATTCATACTTTTTCAGTCAGGTCAGGTCATAGACTTATAAAAAAAGATGGACTCCGCGCCACGCATATCGAAAGTGAAGCACCCTACCGATCTATGTGTGCGTGATTTGAGTACCTGCAAAGACGCCGTCGCTCGTGTCACGTAATGGCGGCCGGTCGGCATACTATGATGTAAATGTGTGCGCGAGGCGTGTTTGTACAAACGGACCCGGCATACTTACTGTGCTTCACTTTCGATATGCGCAGCGCGGAGTCCATGTTTTTTTATAAGTCTATGGGTCAGGTCGTGTTTTACAAGATCACTCAATTGAAAATTGTCCACTCTGAGTGATCCATATAAACCGTTATAAATCTTATTTCCTAAATCCTCTTATAATTTGGTTGGGATTGGAAGAGTTTTTCGAAAAGATCTCTCAATCCACACGCACATCAGACGACTACGTGTAGACATTGTACATGTACACACATGTACATGTACACACATATCAACTGTCCGCCTCTATAAGTAGAGTTGGGGGGCTTAATATGAGCTCATAAAGCAGGGCAGAAGTTGAACGTTTCCAGTGAGAGAGAGAGACGGAGCTATATACGACCTATAACACCGTCTCTGTTTGTTATAAGAGCTCATAGTAAGCCCCTGTCCTTCGAACAAATCGCCATTCACTAGCTAGGCGTTTAGAGTTCGGTAGCCACGCAGCCTTCTCTAATCTTAGGTAAGCCTAGTTCCTGCTTCAGGAACTGGTTAGCTAGGGGGAGGTCTGAAGGGCGATAGCCACGCAGTGCCTTTCATCGCTCCACATAGGGTTGTAACATGATAAATTAATTATTGTAACGTAAAGTTAAGTTGCATTTTCACAACCAGCAACTCTACACTATTTCAAAATATTCTACAAAGAAAGTGGTCTCACTAGTCTATCAAAAAGTTAATGAAAAACACATGGCGTGATCTAACTGAACACACCAAATTTTAATACGATTTAGTACGACTACGTTTGAATCGATAGTAAACTTTTAAAACTAATTTCAATAAAAAAAAGTGTTACACCAGAAACGCGCCTGAAGAAAAAGCATCATTTTAAGCCAAGTATCATTTTATGGCTCTTACAATTTGTTTAGGCGTTTAAAACGTTTGGGCCGCTTAAAATGTACAAAAACTACTTACTTCTTGAAATTAAAACAATTTTAATACAGTTAATTTACTATTTACAATTAAACACGCAAGTCTTACAAAAAACACATCAAGCAATTTCTCGTATTACCCTACACACATGTTTATTTTTGTCTTAGCAGCAGCAAACAAAATATCAGTCAAATACCTACTTAGTTGTTTTGTATCAGTAATGCCGGGGCTACACTATAAGGACATCGCCGTTGATCATCGGGTTGAAGGGCGATAACCGTAGGTGTAGCCACCACTACGGATATAATTTGACAACGATGTCTCTTAATACCACATTTTTTCATAAATCGGAACGGAACCCTTGGTGCGCGAGTCCGACGAAAGTAGCTTACCGATATTGCAAATGGGGATACCATTTGCAATATCGGTAAGCGTCTAGTCTACTATGGATAAGTAATATTTCGAAATGGCTGAGGCGTAAAAAGAATAAGTAGGTAGGTATGTCACTTAATGTAGTCGTGTGTGATGATGATGATTCGTCTGCTCTAATTGGAGCTTCAATACGAGCATTCACAAAATGTAAAATGACTAAAGAATATTTACATGAATCGTTTAAATTATTGAATTACTGATAATACGTCCTCGTGCTGCGGCATGTGCCGTTGATTATCGCGTTGAAGGGCGTTAGCCGTAGGTGTAGCCACCACGCACTTACGGCGACAATTTGACCAAATCCCGACCGAATTTAACTACCGCGATGTTTATGGCGTTTATGGGCATTGACGTTGACGTTAATGTGGCCCGGTCATCACAGTATTACATTAGGATCGGCACAAGCCATTTCATTAAAATATTGTATAACCTTTCTTGTTTCAAAAATGCAGACTCAAGGGTAAAATTTTGTTATATCAACTGTCCTATGGATCAAAAGTTAAGATTACGAATCAGCTAAACAATTAATAGTCAAGGATGTAGTTGCAAAGTTTGTTGGATCTGAATAAGGCAAAGTTAAAAGAAACGAGGAAGCAAGAATGCGTTAAAACAGTTTACCTGTATTAAAAAAAATGCTTGCGTTTACAAAGCTCTTGAAGCCGATGAAACAAAGATAAGTTTGGGAAATTAACAATGGAGTCTGAAAAAGAGATTGCTGATGTAAAAAATCAAAGTGGCAATAAATTTAGAAAAAACCGGTCAAGTGCGAGTCGGACTCGCGCACAAAGGGTTCCGTACCATATTATATGTTTAACAATCGCAAAGATAACTTTTTACTTATTTTATAATGATACTGTGAATTACAAGGTTATTTTTTGCAGTTGCAGAAAATCACCCATGTTTAAACAAAATACCTTAGGAATCGCCGTTTTCAGTATTGTTGATTAAATACAGTATTCATGGTACCTACATGGTATAAAGAAGTTTCAAATTCCTAATTTGTTGAATTGTTGCGCTAGAGCTCGTACAAAAATGGTCTAAAATTTACAACTTTTGCGGCCCCCTATTTCTTAATTTTAAAAGATTTAATAAAAATATGTTTGTACTCTACTCAATGAGTTCTAGACGATGACTGGATGACACCCCACATGCTAGATTAAAATTTTTATTTTTTTTCAAAATGAAAAGTTTATTGTATGGGGATCGACCCCTTACATTTTTAACTTTGCTTTATTTTTATTATTTGTTGTTATAGCCGTAATAGACAGCGGAGGCTTAGTAAGTTCGTACTGGACCGTACGTGGTTGTCTGATTTCATGGATTTTAATTTTCTTGCGCGGAACCCTAATTATTTTTCTAAAATAAAAATAGCCTAAGTTACTCCTTAAAACATCAGCTATATGTCGTCAAAATCGGTGAAAATTCGTTTGGCAAGTTTCCTAACTTGACTCAAAGTACCATTTTTTTAATCGGACTGCGCTTTAAAATTCTTCTATACAAACTTTAACATCCCTAACCTCATTTGAGGCGTAGTTTTGAAAAACTAATAATGACAAACATTATTAATTACTTATGCAAGTATTTGTGCTAAGTTTCAAGTTCATTAACCAAATTAATAAGATTTTTCATATAAACTGTATCTCTGTTTTCACGAACACAAATAAAGAATTTCAAAAATCGTCAGGTATGTTTCCATAACTTGACTCAAACATTATTTACCATTATTTACCACCAATTTTAGAGTTAATCAAGCCACCAATAAAATCCTCCGCTATAAAATTAACTTTTCACCCCTTAGGGGTAGATTTTTGGAAAACCCTGATACACGTTAGTCTTAATTTTTGGTCTCAAGTATAAAAACTGAGTTTTGAGTTAATCGGACCGCGTGTTAAAGTTCTTCCATACAAACTTTGACACCCCCAATCCCTCCTTAGGGGGTAGTTTAGGAAAACTAAAAATGATAAACTTTATAATTTACTTAGATGAATATTCGTGCTAAGTTTCAAGTCTATTAACTCAAGGGATAGGATTTTTCATACAAACTTTCATCCCCTATTTTACCCCTTAGGGATGGAATTTCCAAAAATCCTTCCTTAGTGGATGTTTACACTATATAAGGTATCTATGTGCAAAATTTCAAGTCTCTAGGTCCATTGGTTTGGGCTGTACGTTGATATATTAGTCAGTGACTCAGTCAGGACTTTGATTTTTTTATATATATAGATTTACCATGTTATTTTAAGACCACAGACTTCTTATAGGTTTTCCTGTAATCTACAGGTACAGAACTATTTTCTATATTTTTTTCAAAATTTTAGGCTCAGTAGTTTCGGAGATAAGGGGGGGGAATGGTCAATTTTCGTCAATTTTCTTAAATAACTTTAAAACCATATATTTTAAAATTATAAAAAAAAAATATTTGAGACCCTCATAGTAAGCCCTTTCATTTAATATGTCACACGGTACAGTTTACAAAACTTTTTTTTTTAATTTTCCTATTTTCCCCTTAAAAGTGACTCTCATATTCAAAATTCATATATTTACTTTAGCTGTACGTGTTTGGGTCACAGAAATCCATATGTGTACCAAATTTGAACTTAATCGGTCCATAAGATTCGGAGCAAATTGGCTGTGACAGACGGACAGACAGACAGACAGACACACGAGTGATCCTATAAGGGTTCCGTTTTTTCCTTTTGAGGTACGGAACCCTAAAAAGAATAAATACCTATTTGCAAGAACACAAAAGTAGTTCCAGAGTAAATTGGTTAATGGATCACATAAGCAGCGAAAAATTAATAGCAGAACTTGAAGACGAAAACTTTATTAGCACCGATAATTTGTATTAAGGTACTGACACACGTGCTCATAAAAAGCATGCCTATAAGCACGCTTACTCGAAAACATACTAGAAATAAGCATGCTCATTACTAGTCACACATGCTACTAATGAGCACTTGCTCAATAAAAGCATGCTTTCGTGCTAGTAATGAGCACGTCTGTCAGTAGCTTTAGGTAGATACTTTCCAATTGAACCACTGTTAAGATACGTCCATCAACATCCGTTGCGGTCAAATATTATGATGAAAATTTACAATATCAATAAGTATTGATATCCCCAGTTCCCTACGTCATCAAACGTGGAAAGTTATTTAAAAAAAAGGTACTTATTAAAAGATTTCTTTGCAATCTCCCAACAAACAAAGTGACATCGGTTACGTATTGACGATTTTATAGTGCAACATCATACATTTATTTCTGGAGAAACCAAAACAGCTATGAGTATCTCAAAAGCTACAAGGCAAGGCATGAGAAAATAATACAACACATTACATTTTACACTTTATTTAACATTGTCATATAACTTACAGTAATTAACAATAAATTTTCACATAATTGTTATTAGCCCTCTCAGGCTATGTACAGAACACCTAGTCTAAGTCGCAACATTCGAGAAAAACACCGATTTAAACAGCATAACGAGGATAGGTACGTAGGTATCTAATACTGAGAGTAGTAACTCCAAAGGTTCATTTGCACCGTCAAAATATACACGAGTTTAGGGAAACGCAACTTAGGTATAAGAAATGTGCTATAGTACACAATGAACATGCTATACCTACATTAAAAGTTCATATAATTCTACGTAGGAAATTAATATTTTCTATTTGGCAATGTCCGGTACTTATACGGTTTTTTTTGTTAAATATGCTAAAATGTATAAGTTCAATTACTTAAACAATTTGGAAAATCAGAGATCGTTTAATATTACAGATGCAAACTACCCTTAGATATTAATCTTATAACGACAAATGTAACATCAAAAAGATTGATAGTAGTGAGTAGGTAGGTACACATTACATCGATTAAAATCGATGTTATTAGGTATGGGTACCATTTTGGACTGATGGGAATTGAAACAAAAATTGATTTTACAGCCAATTTTACCAAACATCACGGAGAAACTTTTTTTGGACAAAGGAACCTGAAAACGCTAACAATTTATAAAAAATCTACTCACAATTTTTGAAAAGATTAACAGGTATACAGGTAGGCTATGATTAACTATATAAATTATTCTAGAGTATAAATTACTAGCAAGGTGATGAAATATGGGTAGGTAGTTACCAATCTGATTGATTTACAGGTAAAAATACGCGTTGTGTAAAATTACTTCGATAAAAAATCATGTGGAAATAGTTCACTCCTTACCTCCATCGAAAAACAATACCTACAGGGTGGGAAACCTCCAGGAAAAACCAATTGAATAAATGATGGGATTTTTTAAAAATAGATAGGACTTATTGAATAAAATTAGTAATTAACATTAGAGGAGCTCGTGGCTAAGTAATAACAGCCGCACGGGTCGATCCATCAGGCTACGCTTGCCGGGGTTGGTCCGCGGATGGGTGACGATCTTTACACAGAGGCAAGGAGGCCTCGAAAAGCATGTTAAGTCGTTGGTCTTGGCTGTCATTCGTGGATCTTCGTTACGTGTGTTTAGAAGCCCGAAAATCTGACAACTAGTCTTACCAAGGGATATATCGTATTACTCAGTTACTGGGTTTCGGATGTAAAATACTGGTATTCAGCTACATCTGGTTAGACTGGAAGCCGACTCCAATATAGTCAGAAAAAGGCTAGGCTGATTTGTTCCCACCCTGCATATTAGTGCCATAAAAATTACTAAGAAAATTACTACTCAACCTCATACTGTAGGTATTATGCATGTGCAAAACAAGACTTTTTATTTAATTAAAGGACCACTGTGCTGACACGGCCACGGTTTGTCGGGCGGTCTTCAACAAAACAGGGGCCATCATGGATCCGTTGAGAAAAAAGGATGGTGCAGGTCCTAAAGCTCCGTCTCGCTCTCTCACTGGAACCGTTCAACTTCTGCCCTGCTTTATGAGCTCATAGTAGGCCCCCTGGTCGGAAGACCGTAGTGCGACCAAATTTTCTTCTTGGTCGGAGATTTTGGACCAAGATAGTG
The DNA here is from genome assembly GCA_905163495.3 of Cosmia trapezina. Taxonomy (NCBI): domain Eukaryota; kingdom Metazoa; phylum Arthropoda; class Insecta; order Lepidoptera; family Noctuidae; genus Cosmia; species Cosmia trapezina. The sequence goes on from LR991041.1 coordinate 17,975,674, forward strand.
GCGACAAGTCGTGATTGCGGACTCGTAGCGCGCGCTATCCCTTATTCGTACTGTAAACGAATGAACTATATAATTTCTAGTGCTTTCAATAAACTCTAATTACAAATCTATTGCTGAAAAGCTGTCACTCTGACAGTTCGAATGGCAATTGAGTGGCCAACGGAGGTTAAGCCTTGTGTTCTTAACTTTACCCTAGGGCCTAGGACCCGATTAAGTCTTGCTGTGGCAATCTAGCATGTTACGTTGCTAACTACCGTATTAATTACGTTATCAGTGCTAGTATTAAATTACTTTTTACTCAAGTACAGCTCTAAAGTTTTGAAAAAGTGTGTCAAGTTTATTCGATGTGCGTTGTTCAGATATATTTATTATTTTAATACAGGATGTATTTTTAACTTTCTGACCAAATTCAAGAAATAAGGAAATTATTTTTAATTCAATCATAAAAACTTGTACTTACTTGCGTAGCTGACAAAAAGTACAGTCGGTCGGTGCTATTGATTCTCGTTTGCTACGCGGCATGCTACGGCGTAGCAAGCTAAGCGTAGCACTGACCTAGCTACGCCGTAGTAGTTTTCGTGCTTTTGATTTTCATTGAGTCCTTCATCAAAACACACCCTGTTTAGTTCAGCAAGTGATGTTCAGACGTGTTAACATTATGAGTTTTTGTCATAAAAACCAGTGCCCGCTGCAAAATTACTGTTGCAAGAAAAACTATTAGGTGTACAAGATAAGCTTGGAAATACTACGTACCTACTGATATGAATAAAGCTTCTGCAACTACACGAACATATCATACAATTTAGCTTTAATATTTAACATATAGGACAAGACCAAACATTGCAGCAATTGATTAAGTATTATAAATAGGTTTAAAAATACATGTTCTATAATGGTCCTCTACTATTTACATAAAATAAGTGAATTTATTTAACGTTTATTTTTATACTCATTTCGTTTCAGATGTTGTCATATTTAATAATATTTATTTTTATATTGAGTCTAAGTAGCCTAGGTTTACATACCATACCGTATAGGCATTTTATAAACATTTAAATATAGCGTTACATTCGATTATTTTATCAATGTTCAAAAACATTAATTGAAATTGAATATTTATACAATTAATTAATCTTACTATCTATTTAATTGAATTCAACATCAAATTGACATTTATAATTGATGCGTTCTTTAATCATTTAAGTACTTAGAAGTTTTTTTTTTTTTGTTTTTTGTAAGTTGGTTAGATAGGTTAGTTAGAGCGAATTTTGTAACCAAAACCCATTGTAAAGCAGAACCCACTGCATTTGGAAGTCATTGGCTGGATCAAGAATTTCTTCCCATGCATAGCTTTACCAAGCACAATCTACGACGAAACACGAAGCACGTACTATGACGTTTCAATAAATTAGCACTTTGTTTTTTTTACAATAACAAGTGGTTTGAATGATACATTCTGTTATTTCAAATTAGGAACATTACCAATTTTTTTAACACCAACATTGTCACAAGCGATTTTTTTAAAGCCTTGTTATTTTACACTGGCAACACATCCAATATTAAGTGAAGCCACATTTAGCGATTATTGTCGAAAGGATACACCAATACATATTACACAAAGATCTTTTTAATTGACGATCACTAAGTAGGTCTGATACATATTTATAATTACTTTGGAATGAGGGTCGACCTTGTTCATTCTTAAGGGGATACATCGATAATTTTTTTTTACAATTTTCTGTACAACATTTGGATTTTCTTTAAGTGTTATTTGACTATAATGTGTATTGTTGTACTAAAACCGAAACATGATAACTTCCTTGAAATTTTATCGTTAGAAAAAAAATCCGAAGTAGCATATTTTCTGTTTTATACGATTATATGTAAACAGTTCCTTATTGTGCAGTAAAATTTGCTTTGAATCGAAGGTATTTAAATATGTTAAGAACATATTAAGCTAAAATTAAGCTTGATTTAAGTATAGCATTTTGTCAAATCTACATTTAAATGAAACGCGTTTAGTTCCGGTACGCGTGAGAGTCTTCTATCTCGCGCGTCAAATTAGACAGCCATAACGCTATTTCACTTACACATCGAGCTAAACCACGCTTCGATGTATCCTCTTAAGAGTGAAAGACGTCATGCTACATACGTTGGTCATAAAGAGGATACGCCATTGCAATAACACTACGATAATGCATAAAGTACAATAATACATCATACATACAGTAATTCATCCCAATTATGTATACTTTTTACGTATGATTGTTTGAAATAATTTTTATCACATTGACATTTTCTTCATTGAATAATGTCGACAAAAAATCATGAACATGTATAATTTAATTGAAAGTAAATACTTATATTTGTTGACTTTCGACGGCAGTTACCTACACGTAATAGATTTTTTTATGTATTCTAAGAATAGTTACTGCTATAGAGTCCAATTCAGCTTGTATGACAGCAATAGGACTCGTTAAATACAGACGTTTCTTAAAGATAAGCTGGAGAGCAGGGATTTGTCACATTAAGCCGACTTGCGGTATTTTATTGTGCACTGGATTTTCAACTCTCGTTGTTTAGCCGAGCATTGAGAATCCAACTTAACAACAACAGAGTGAATTCTAGAGCGTCGAAAAAACACACTGTTAGTTTTTCAACTCTCGGCGCTAAGCAGAGCGTTGAAAATTCAGTGCGCGGAATAAAATCGCCGCGATATTTTTACGTCCGTGCGAACGTTGACTATGACTGGAGTTGTAAGCATTTTTACGTCCAAAATCCTTTCTTATACACTATTATCATTTTACTACCGGAATATTCTTAAATTATGACTTATTTAAACACGGTCCTAATACGGTAGGGTTCTTGTCATGACCGATACTTTGAGCGATGTTAAGGCTCTTTTTTGGTCTATATTAAGCTTTATACGAGTAAATTACACATTATGCTAAGACGACCGGATGGGTTACGCTATGTTTTCTATGACTCGGACTTTTAATTAGTTGCAGTAAAATGACACTTCTTAACTGTCATTTCGATAAAAAAATGTTCCCATATGATGGCAAAATGACAGTAAGCCGACGTTAATATATAATGACGTAATAATATCGCGGCTAAAAGTGTAATTTTACTACAGCTGTAGCACCACCGAATGCCTGCAGCTACGCGCCACACAACACTGCTGTGTCGAGACGACGCTCACGCACACAACGGCCGGCCACCTCGGGTATATAAAGGGCCGACGCGGCTCGAACAGTCAGTCTGCGCTAGCGCGCCGCTGTTTCCACGCATTGGAAGAGCTCGCCTAGTCTAGACGCCCCTCACCTCGCGCCCCGCGGTGACGCATCCTACTTGTTTCGCGACGCTCCTCGCGTCACGAACCTGCTGGGAACGTACCGTGCAGTTTTATATACCGTCGTATCTAGTTAAGCCTAGTTTCTAGAATATTTTGTGAAGTAAAATAAACCGAGTGTTATATAAGTGACCAGACGTTTTATTGAACTCGCTTCAATCTGGCGCTCAACGTTAAGGCCCGGAAGAAGGCTAGCCCAAAGGCAAGAGTACCAAGGAAAATAAAGGAGGAACCGCTAACCATGAATTTGTCAATTGAACAGTTCGAGAGGATGATGTCAATAATTGGTAACCAACAGCGACGAGGCTCTTTCGCCACTTGTAACTTCACTTTTAATGGTGCCAGAGACACCGAATCGGTAGAATCGTTTCTTGCTACGGCCTCAGTATATAAGTCCGTAGAACAGATCTCCGACGAAGATGCGATAATGAGCGTCCCCTTAATTTTGAGGGAAGAGGCAGCCCTCTGGTGGAATGGAATAAAAGACCAGGTGAGAACATGGACAGAGTTTGAGTCGAGAGTTCGCCACGCCTTTGCTCCTAAAAGACCTGCCTACCAGTTGTACCAGAACGTTGTCAACATCAAACAAGGTGAGGATGAACTAACAGAGGTATTTGTGGCTAAGAAGAGGGCTCTTATTGCACAAATGCCAGAGCCACACACAGAGACCCAACAAATAGATATGATATACGGGCAATTGAGATATAAGATTAGGGTGAAAATGGCACGCGAGACTGTCAATACTTTTGACGCCCTAGTAAAGGCAGCCAGAGGAGTGGAAGAGCTCCTGGCTGAAAGGGAAATGCCAGAAGAAGGTACGGGGAAGGGAAAAGAGACAGAAAAGGTGTCATTCAAAAAGAAGCGTTGCACGTATTGTCGATTGCCTGGACATACAATTGAGTCATGTCGGAAGAAGGAGAAGAAGGATCTCGCTTCTGGTGGTACTTCTGCCGCAAAACCTGCGCCTACAAATGCCGCTATAGGCACCCAAGCGCCATCACCTTCGACACCAACGTTTGCGTGTTACGGATGTGGTACACCAGGAGTGATCCGATCCAAATGCACAACCTGCGCCAAGGCTGTGCCTAGGGCGGAAAAAGCTGAAGTAAGTTTTTGCTCCTTAAATACGCAAGCAGATGTACGTCCTAGGCCGATTATTGGTATTGCCATAGGCAAAATAACCGGTACCGCTTATGTGGATACTTGCGCAAAAACGAGTGTTGCATCATACTCGCTATACAAATTCCTACGGAGACTAGGATTTGAATTCCAGACACAACAGCTTGTGGTAAAACTGGCTGATGGCACGAAGACGACGAGAGAGGTTTTGACCGTAGAAGCACCCGTTAGTGTCTGTTACCGTGTTGTGCAAACGTCTTTTATCGTGTTCCCGGAAGCTCGAGAATCTCGCACACTGTTGGGCGTCGGCTTTATCCAGGATGCTAAGATGGTAATTAACATTCCGCAAATGACATGGCATTTCGAGGATTACCCTGGTGACATCTTCGAGCTCCAATGCGAAGATGCTGAAGAGATGTCAATGGCCATGATAGAGGCTACGCCCAGTCATTTTAATCCTCGGTTACGGTCTATGCTAAAAGATGTCGAGCTGCTTGAATTTATTTCTCCTTTGTCGATAACTCCACGAGACGAAGGCGTACTGGAACCGGCGCTGCCACAATCCAGTGCATGCACTCCAGCAACGTGCAGTCCAATATCCAGCGGGGAACCAGCACTCCCGGAAACGAGTGCCTGCACCACAAACACGATGTCATATCGCGTAATGCCAATTGAGCTGTCCCCTATTCCAAGGAAGCGATCCAGACCATTATTCGATGGGTATTCCCCAAGGTTTGTAGACTTTATGGTCCGTGATGCACAAATACAGCTTCATGATGCTCCGTGTGAACTATCTCCACATTCCAAGGCGCTCTTCCCTAGCGACCGTAGTAATAGCAGCAATGATGTCGAAATTGGATCTTTAGAAGTGGAAGAGGTCTCATCGGACACGCTAGACGTAACTCAAAAGTCACAGCTGATGGAAGTGCTATGGGATTATCAAGAGGTTTTTGGTGAAGGTGGAGGACCAACTACCCTCGCTGAACACTGCATCGACACGGGTGAGCATAACCCCGTCTCTGTACCTCCATATCGCCTCTCACCGCCACGCATGGCTGTGTTAAAGAAAGAGGTAAAGAAGATGTTGGACAGTGGAGTAATTGAAGTATGCTCATCACCCTGGTCCGCACCCGTTGTAATGGTACCAAAGAAGGACGGTTCAGTACGAGTTTGCGTTGATTACCGAAAACTTAATGCCATAACGGTCCCCGACAAGTATCCTATCCCACGAATTGATGATCTGCTTCATGCTGCTAAGCCAACGCCTTTCATGTCGACCCTGGATTTACGCGCTGGTTACTGGCAAGTGAAAGTAAAACTTGAGGATCAGGACAAGACGGCATTCATAACTCCATTCGGTATGTACCGTTTTAAGAGGATGCCATTTGGACTTTGCAATGCACCCTCTACGTTCCAGCGTCTGATAGACAGGATTCGAGTTAGCCTGGAGAATGTAAAGATGCTAGCGTACCTAGATGATCTTATAATATTTTCGGCTACCTATCAAGCACACCTATCAGATTTGGGTAAGGTACTAAGCAAGCTGAAAGAAAGCAGCCTACATGTAAACTTTAGTAAGTGCCGATTTTGTTGCTCAACAATTAAGTATTTGGGGCACATTATTACCCCTGAGGGGCTGAAGGCTGATCCCGAGAAGGTCGCAGCAATACTAGCCTATCCAGCACCCAAGAATCTGAAGCATCTGATGACGTTCCTGCAGACCTGTTCCTGGTACAGGCGATTCATACCAAACTTTGCCGGAATCAGTGAACCACTATCCCGTTTAACGAGGAAAAACTCGGTTTGGACTTGGTCAGCAGAACAGGAGCAGGCTTATCAAGAACTCAAAATACGTCTTACATCTGCCCCTGTGCTACGACAAGCCGACGAGACGAGAGGTTATATCATCAAAAGTGATGCAAGCAACTATGCACTTGGAGCAGTTCTAGTGCAGGGGGAGGGAGAGGACGAGCATCCCGTCGAATATGCCAGTAGACTGATGACCCCTGCAGAACGCAATTATTCTACAACTGAGAGGGAGGCTCTCGCAGTAGTTTGGGCGATTAAGAAGTTCCGTGGATACATTGAAGGTCTCCCAGTAACAGTTGTTACGGACCATCAAGCCCTGAAGTGGTTGATGTCATTACGATCTCCAACTGGTCGATTAGCTAGATGGGCTTTGCAGATACAGGCGTATGATATTACTATCAAGTATACACCTGGTAGGACGAATGTGGTTGCAGACACGCTGTCCAGGCCTATTTGCGATGAAAACACCGAAAACACCTGTGGAGTGTGTAGCATAGTCGTAGATATGCCGCAAAGACCGTCATCTGAAATAAGGACAGAGCAGCTGAAGGATGAGAATATCGCCAGCATCGTAACTGCCTTAGAAGATGCAAATCGTAAAGATAATGCCGTGTACTGGAGCAACAAAGGGTACGTCATGAACAACGGGTTGTTGTACCGATATCACCCGTCGGATGACTCAGATGAGGCTCAACTCGTAGTTCCTCAACATGAATGGGCAAACGTACTTTCCATATACCACGATGACCCTTTGGCGGGACATTACGGCGCTGATAAGACATATCAACGCATTTCGAAGCGATATCATTGGAAGGGTATGAGAAAATATATCGAAGCATATGTTAAGAACTGTGTTGCATGCCAGCGGTTTAAGCCGTCCAACCTGAAACCGGCTGGTTTGCTCCAAACCACGCCCGTCAATCAACGTTTCGAAACACTCGCCTTTGACTTGTTTGGACCTTTGCCGCCAACGACTAGCGGTAAAACATGGATACTGATAATTGAAGATATTGCTACTGGTTGGATAGAATTATTTGCTTTGGAAACTGCCAGCGCTGAAAATTGTGCAACAGTTTTGTTGAACGAGGTCTTCCTTCGATACGGTGTGCCTAGACGTCTGATAAGCGACAATGGACCACAACTAGTGAGTGCTGTGATGCAACAATTAACCTATTGTCTGCGAATTAAGCACACATTCACACCAGTGTATCACCCAGCAGCAAACCCGGTAGAAAGGAAAAACAGGGACCTAAAGACACAACTGGCCATTCTAGTAGGAGAGGAACATGGGAGCTGGAGTGATAAGTTACCCAGCATACGGTTCGCGATGAATACCGCAACTTGCCTCACCACAGGACATACGCCAGCATATTTAACATTTGCACGCGAGCTGCGTACTCCAGATGACAATACTCACGATTTTCGTCAGATTTTGCTGTCTGAAAACTTTGTGCCTGAAATTACACCAAAGTTATTACTTCTCACCGATACGCTGAACAAGGCTAGAGATGTCAGAGAGAATCTAGAAGAACGCAGGAAGAAGATGGCAGACCAAGGACGTAGAGAAGATCCCGGTTATTCTCCCGGTGACTTGGTATTAGCAACTACCCATCCAATCAGTAATGCTGCTCGAGGAATTAGCGCTAAATTCTGTCCTCGTAGGGATGGTCCTTATCTAATCCTAGCACGTCATGGTGCTTCATCTTATTTGATTTCAGATCCCACTACTCCAGATAAACCCCTCGGGGTGTATCATACATCCGCCTTGACTCCGTTCCAAGGCCATGCGGGAAGTCCACTTCCACCGCCGGTGCGCCCACTGAAGAAACGCGGGCGTCCGCCTAAACCTAGGCCTAACCCTGAAGGCGCTACTCCGCCTTCTCGTGGACGAGGACGACCACGGCGACAAGCATCACGCCCAGCGTTGCCGGTGGAACATTCATCTTGACTGGCTACTCGTCGGGGCGACTTCGCATCCAGAGGGGGAGCCTGTAGCACCACCGAATGCCTGCAGCTACGCGCCACACAACACTGCTGTGTCGAGACGACGCTCACGCACACAACGGCCGGCCACCTCGGGTATATAAAGGGCCGACGCGGCTCGAACAGTCAGTCTGCGCTAGCGCGCCGCTGTTTCCACGCATTGGAAGAGCTCGCCTAGTCTAGACGCCCCTCACCTCGCGCCCCGCGGTGACGCATCCTACTTGTTTCGCGACGCTCCTCGCGTCACGAACCTGCTGGGAACGTACCGTGCAGTTTTATATACCGTCGTATCTAGTTAAGCCTAGTTTCTAGAATATTTTGTGAAGTAAAATAAACCGAGTGTTATATAAGTGACCAGACGTTTTATTGAACTCGCTTCACAGCTAATTAAAATTCAATGGTGGGTTAGAAGGTAATTTAGTACTTAAAAGGATCAAATTATATTAGCTAGCGAAACTTCACAGACGTGATGGGTATCGATATCTAAACATGATAAAATTAAAATAAAAAAGATTTGGTGATTATTTTATTTGGGGTCAACGACTACTGGTAGTGTAGTTACTTACCTAAATTCAAAATTCAAATTTAAATTCTTTATTTCAAACCATAGACAGGCCTCTTGCACTGGTACATTCCGCTCGTGATAAGTACCTACAGCTCGCGGCAACTCTGGGTTACAAGTCAGTCAGGGTGTATTACGCGCTCAGCGAGCGAGACACGTACGGCCGCCCATGAAAAAATTAAATCTTAGATTTTAAATTTAAGTATACTATTCATATTATCACTATACTATATATATATATATATATTAGTGATATAGTTACTTTTTTAATGACGAAAATCCATTACGAAATGTCGAGTCTTGTTCCTACCTTTTTTTTACCTACTACCTACTTACTATTATATAGTTGCCGACATTTAACTTGAGCTCTCGGCGGAGTGGTGGGGGTTTGTGTGCGCGTCGTATTGTTTCAGGAGTAATGTCCAAAATCGCTTAAAGTAATTAAGGATTAACTTAGGATTAACAAGCAACTGTACCTACCCGCGATCGTATGATCGCACAAACTTAGTCACTGGTGCGTTGAGGCATCTTTAGTTGTTTTATGACCATGTTCAGGCGACTAAAGTGGACCAAATGTTACTTTCAATTTAAGACGTGTTTGTACCTTGTTTACTTTAGAACACTTCTAAATATTATACGAGATGATGGTGTATTAAAAATAATTGATGATTGAATGATGATCATGATTTAATAATGATTGTTTGATTGATTAATAAAAAATAACGTTTGAAAATTATAAGACATTACAGTAAAGTGAAACAACTCTAGATAGACTATTCATAAATACAATAAAAGTATAAAAAGGTACCATATACCCCACCACCACCACCACCACCACCATACCTTAAGGTATGTATGGTATGGTATGGTGGTATGGTACCATATTTTATTTTTCTTTGCGGACAGCCCTAGTACTCGGCTAAGCGGCGTAGGTATGTTACGGACGAGTAACGACACAAAGTAATAACAACTCTCAAGCGCGGCGATTAAGAGCAATTTAGCTTGCGCATGGGTAGGAAAAGATTTTGTAGGCTATTATAAAAGCGGCTTTCTTCAAGATCAAAGGAGTGCAACTTCTGTACGTTAGTACTATTATTTATTCTGTGCCATAGATCCATATAGTGTTAGTATTGCATTAGCCTAATTGTTAGTAAAAAAAATTAAAATATAAATTAATTGGCGACATCTTAATGAGTTTAGAAAATCAGTTTATTTTTGTTTTGTCGTGTTACCCATCATGTCTATTAAGTTTATACAAATGAAAAAACTGATATTTATACTGACATTTCACAAACAGTCTACAAGTTGTCATTGATCCTTAAAAAAAAATCAAATTAATTTTTTTTTTTTATCATGTTTAGATGTCACCCATCATCCATCGTCTGCGGATTTTCTCGAGCTAATTTAATTTATTTGACCCTGTTGGTTGATTATTTACTGTCTAGTAACACTCCAGTTATCCTTCGTTTTAGGTTAAGTGCAAGAAAAAAAAACTAACCTAAAAAAATCAGCTAATTATCTTTTGGTTTAAGACTTTTTTCTTATAATAGACACATACACGTTAACTTTATAATATTATACAGCTAAATAGATCACAGAATTGGAATGGGAGAGTGCTTTAATATGTATGAGAGGAAGAGGGACGCTGAGGTATTTGGATCATCATGGAAAACAGGTCTTTGGAAGATGAGTGATTTCAGCCAAGGGGTAGATTTTGTAACGACTAACAAGAGTAAGGCTTTAAGCTAATTCATATATTCTATTTAGGTAATAGGTACATTACTTCGGGGTACGTACATTTAATTTAATTAGGATATATTTATTTAGGCATTTCAGAAAGTCTAAGTATATACAATATTCTTTAAAAAATAAATAGGTACGTAGGAATATGTGAAAATGAAAACTTACGTGGAAGTCAGAAGTTTGAAACTTAAGTTCAAGTACTACCTATTTACATAACTACAGTTGCTGCTATATTTTTGAATAGCTGTAGTAAAAGTACAAACTGTAATAAAAAATTAAATTTTCTCACATAACTATTGTAGTAATTCGTCAAACATCGATGTTTTGTGATCAAAATATAATTTACAAAATTATATTCACACTACTTATAACTAATAATTTTGACTAAAATATACATTATTCTGAAAAGTGACTAAGTCCCTTTGGGTTTAAACATAATATCACAAACAAAAACATCTTATTATAGTACCTAAACATTACGATATTCGCGACTAGATACGTTTTCAAAATGTCATTTCACTAAAACTATGCAAATATTCATAAGATATTTATACATTAAAGCGAATTATTCTTTTTGCTTCAAGTCACATATACATAGACAACACGCCAACAAAATTAACAGGTAATAAGTAGTTACAATATCTACAGAAACATAGTTTAGCAAGGTAGACAATAAGATTCGCAACTGCTACGAATTTTAAATCTCTTCAACCGTGAATGTTGATCCGGTGGTGTTACGGTGAATTTTGATCTACGTAGGTAAAAATGGTACGTATAGTAAAAAGAGATTCTTTCTACCTTTCAATAGCTAAGATCCCATTTTATATGAGATTCTCACGAGTACTTTGGTTAGAAAACAGCAATTTGTGCGTAAGCAACACCAGTGCTCCACAAAACTATTTACAACAAGGTAATATCTACTTCATGATCCACGTTTCTTTTCCATATTAAAGCGACATTAGGCAGCGATTTTACCTCAACCATAATTTTGCTGGCAACTTTCAATTCATATTGATGATGACACACATGGTAAAAATTAGGTGAGTACTATGTGAGCCAACTAAGAATAGGATCGCGCTTGCTGCCAACTTCACACGATATAGCTGTCAAATGAGCAGTGCCGATAGCTGTCAAATACACGATAGCTGTCAAATTAGCACTGCCGATAGCTGTCAAATATACGATAGCTGTCAAATTAGTACTGCCGATAGCTGTCAAATATACGATAGCTGTCAAATTAGTACGCTTTAGTAAAGTTCGCGAGTATTGCGGAACAAAATGGCGTCTTGACAGTACTATTCTTATTTGGCTCGCATAATACTGCCGAATATCGCTCAAACTCCCCATTTGCCTATATAATTACATTTTACAATTCTTTGCTAACAATTTGAGGCATGCAATAACTAAAATAACCACTCGAGCCAAACTACTTAACCGCTTAATATTATTGATAAATTAACTCTAGCATTTCTATTGTGAAAGTGGTAGAAATACCATTAAGTAAGTACTTTGGACCGCTAAAGTCCTTCACGGGAATGTTAAAGTTACTTACAATATAAAAGATACACTGAAACTAATATCGATGCTTCTTTAATCATAAGACAATAGCGTTTTTAGTTTTTAACTAATGTTTGTAATATTTTAAATAAAATTGTTTAGTTATTTACTAATAAAACATAGGCCGGAAATTGATTCAAGTTTAAACATTTGTTGTAAGTAAGTATTCCTACTAAATGTTGAATTAAATAAAAATCGGTAACTTTTGATAAATTATGTAATAGAGACTAAAGTAATAATGGCTTCTTTACTAATAAATATAGATCTTAATAACGAATATCTAAGTAGAACCTAATCATTGGAATGTGCTTTAAATGGCGTATGTATACATAAGTATAAGAAACGGTTAAAAGTGCATTTTAAATACACAAGTCATATCCATACTTATTTTACGTTTGTTCCGAAAAAATTCGAACAAAATTAACAACTGTCGCATTTGTCAGTTGACAGCCAAGCATGCCAACTTAATAAAACAAAAAGTGTTGCTAGTGTAATAAATTAATAACTAGAGATGCAGTCGGGGTGGGTGTAGTATCCGAAGACGTTGAGTTCGTAGAGACTGGCGAGGGTTATGAAGAGGATGTACCATACCATCAGAACTGCGCCATACTTGCGGTCCAGCTTCCAGCCGTTTGCGTGTGTGGCGACGACCAAGAAGATTACAGTGGAGAATAATGAGAGCGTTGAGTAGATCAGACCTGGAAACAAAACATTTGTTTTTAATTATTTGTGTTTAAACATTTTTTCGGACATCGGCTGTCATCATCGAACATCGTTGGCTCGTTGTTCCTTACGAATAGGGATGATGCCTGAGTAAAAAAATAGTATATTATGCAATTAGTGAATAAAGGACGGATTTAAAGCGAGGGCCATAGATGAATCACGAGCTAGTGAAGGATTCTAACGATTGAATCACGACCGTAGGGAGTGATTCATGATGATTGAATCACGAGCGTAGCGAGTGATTCAAGTGTTAGAATCTTGAGCGACGCGAGTGATTCATGGCCCTCGATATAAATCCGTTTTATTCAAGAGTTGCATACTATACTTTATACCATGACTACGAGAAAAAGAAAGATTTAAGTAGAAATAGACATATAATGAAGAAAAAGGAAAGTTAAATTGGCTTTGATGTAAACCAGCCGGGATTTTTTGGGTAGCAAGTTTTCCACTATATCGGCCGCCCTCTCTTACATAAACTCAGGTGTTAACACATCTTCATCACTAGAATGCATTTTTATTAGATTAGAACAACACTAAACAAACACAAAATTAAAGATTAAAGTAACTAAACTGTGTGTTCGTACAACTTACAGTATTCAAAATAGCGCCAATTTACTAAGGACAGCAAAGAACACAAAACAGTTTTTATTCTAATGCTAAACTCCTTGTCGAAAATGTCGACCAAGCAAATTGAATTTAGAACACATCAAATAGGTCGAATACACAGATTACACTTACACTAGATACGGCAAGCCGTCTGACCAAGCGTGCCCTGCATGTTCGACTGTTCGTACTAAAAAAAGTATGTTAGCTCAGTGACGCTTAGCGATTGAAACAATTCTGTTTACTTTGAGCACATCACTAAATGGCTGGGGTGAAGTTATCGTAGGTATAAAAAATATGACACGTTCGGATTTCATTCTATCTAATAACATGCCGTATCTAGCCTAGGTACTCTAAATCTGTGGTCGAATACATTGGTGTGTTCCATTTTCAAACATCAAAACAGTGAGTAAAAGTGCTTTTTATTCACTGTTTTCAGTGAATAAAATAAGCTTTTTAGAGGGGGAATGGTATAAAATATATTTATACCATTCCCCCTGTAAAAAGCTTATTTTAAAACAGTTTTGAAAACAGTGAATAAAAAGCACTTTTACTCACTGTTTTGATGTTTGAAAATGGAACACACCAATGTATTCGACCACAGATTTAGAGTACCTAGGCTAGATACGGAAAAATAAGCTTTTTAGAGGGGGAATGGTATAAAATATATTTATACCATTCCCCCTGTAAAAAGGTTATTTTATTCACTGAAAACAGTGAATAAAAAGCACTTTTACTCACTGTTTTGATGTTTGAAAATGGAACACACCAATGTATTCGACCACAGATTTAGAGTACCTAGGCTAGATACGGCATGTTATTAGATAGTATGAAAACCGAACGTGTCATCTTTTTTATACCTACGATAACTTCACTCCAGCCATTTAATGATGTGCTCAAAGTAAACATAATTGTTTCAATCGCTAAGCGTCACTGAGCTAACAGACTTTTTTTAGTACGAACAGTCGAACATGCAGGGCACGCTTGGTCGGATGGCTTGCCGTATCTAGTGTAAGTGTAATCTGTGTATTCGACCTATATTGATGTGTTCTAAATTCAATTTGATTGGTCGACATTTTCGACAAGGAGTTTAGCATTAGAATAAAAACTGTTTTGTGTTCTTTGCTGTCCTTAGTAAATTGGCGCTATTTTGAATACTGTAAGTTGTACGAATACAAAGTTTAGTGTTACTTTAATCTTTAATTTTGTGTTTGTTTAGTGTTGTTCTAATCGATTAAAAATGCATTCTAGTGATGAAGATGTGTTAACACCTGAGTTTATGAAAGAGAGGGCGGCCGATATAGTGGAAAACTTGCTACCCAAAAAATCACGGCTGGTTTACATCAAAGCCAATTTAACTTTCCTTTTTCTTCATTATATGTCTATTTTCACTTAAATCTTTCTTTTTCTCGTAGTCATGGTATAAAGTATAGTATGCAACTCTTGAATAAAACGGATTTATATCGCGGGCCATGAATCACTCGCGTCGCTCTGGATTCTAACACTTGAATCACTCGCTACGCTCGTGATTCAATCATCATGAATCACTCCCTACGGTCGTGATTCAGTCGTTAGAATCCTTCACTAGCTCGTGATTCATCTATGGCCCTCGCTTTAAATCCGTCCTTTATTCACTAATTGCATAATATACTATTATTAGATAATAAAAAAATATTAGACACGTATTTTTTTCTTTATCATATTAATAAAAAAAACCGGTCAAGAGCGAGTCGGACTCGCGCACCGAGGGTTCCGTTCCGATTTCTGAAAAAGTGTGCTACTTAGATACATCGTTTTATTTTTCCTGTAATCTTTACATAAACTTCTATCACATAGAATAATTTCAGATTTTTCTCTTTGCAAACTTCGGAGATAAGGGGGGGGGGGGGGGAACGGTATTTTTTTTTACATTTTTCATCAAAAGTCAAAAACTGCGGCCTAAAAAAAAATTAAAAATAGTTTGAGAATGTGCAAACAGCGCTCTTTTATATGATACCCCACTTGCCCTAGTAGCCCCACTTTAAATTTTTAAGACCCCCTTTCAGTCCCTGTTGCAAAGAAATTATAAATATTTTTATTTACTTCTTATTTTCAAAATAGTTGGGTAAACGTCATCTAAAACTATTCCAAATTTCAAGTTGATAGCATTAGTAGTTCCTGAGATATGAAGCTGTGACAGACAGACAGACAGACAGACTGAGTCACACCATAAGGGTTCCTTTTTTACCCTTTTGGTACGGAACCCTAAAAACGACCTAAGTAAAACGCATTAAAGGTGGGAAGATGGGGCTTGCTACGTCACAATTCAGTATAAAATCTAGCAAGGCGTGACGTCATGCCACAATAGTCCGATCCAGCCTGTCCCCTGCTGTCCTCCCCCCAGCGACGCTATATGCCAAGGCCCGTACCCCTCAGGGGGTGCAGTAGTCGCTTAGTTTATAAGTTTTATTATGCTCTGGCTGGAGGTCTTAATTTATTGAGGCATCCACGGGAAAGTCCGGTTAAGTAGCCGATAACCACCTAGGTTGACCTGCGAGATGCCATTCACAAAAAAAAAGAAAAAACGTCATGCTACATTTGAACTTAATGTATCGCCGTAATCTTCTCATTAGGTAAAAAAAAAAAAAAATACATGTCCAATATTTTTTAATGATCTACCTGACAGACAAAAAACAAAATCATCATCCCTATTTAAAATTCCCCATACCTTTATGGTAAACGTTGACATGCGAGCCCGGGTGGATGATGGCCGTCTGGATGAACCACGGCAGACCGAGGCACACCAGGATATCGAACACGTTGGAGCCGACTGCATTGGAAACCGCCATGTCACCGTAACTGTGGAAAAATATGAAACATTATTATCAGCGTGGCGCAGAATACATATTTTAATAACGTAATAGTTACAATCTCTTATAAGTTGCTGTACTGGAACAATTTAAAACTATGATTATTTCCTCTCCTTTTTAATATACCTGTAAATTTTATTATTATTATTTTAAGACTGTTAGCTTTTAAATTATGTAAATAAAATATCTTAAAAAAAAGATATAAGTAAGTAATTATATGCATTAAGTAATTTTATTAAACAATATACAAATTAACACTATACTAGTACTAAAGTAAATGACTAACTAAATATACAAATAAATACAAAAACAAAAGGACACTTAGGCGTCGAAGTACTCGTCCGCATCGATGTCATCCGGAAACGTGCCCAGAAGACTGGCAGCATTGCCTGAATGGCAATGCTAATTCTTTGGCCAAAGAACAAGCCAGCCCTCTGGTCACGTGATGTCTCAGTAATTATATTAGATAATAAAATACTATATTAAAAACTATATTTTGATTTTGACATCTCCGTATCAGCCGATCTATTATATGAAAATCTCACTGTGAA
The DNA here is from genome assembly GCA_905163495.3 of Cosmia trapezina. Taxonomy (NCBI): domain Eukaryota; kingdom Metazoa; phylum Arthropoda; class Insecta; order Lepidoptera; family Noctuidae; genus Cosmia; species Cosmia trapezina. The sequence continues at coordinate 17,992,525 of LR991041.1, forward strand.
AACTGGTGAAAAGTTAGGTGAAGTGTGAAGTGGTGGGCCTGTAATTAGTGTGAGGTGGTGGGCCTGTCATTAGTGTGAAGTGGTGGCCCTGTCATTACTGTGAGGTGCTGAGCCTGTCATTAGTGTGAAGTGGTGGCCCTGTCATTAGTGTGAGGTGCTGAGCTTGTCATTAGTGTGAAGTGGTGGCCCTGTCATTAGTGTGGGGTGGTGCGCCTGTCATAGTGTGAAGTGGTGGGCTCTGTCATTACTAATATTACTAATATATATTATTGTAATTATTACTTAGGCCTTACTTTCAATTCACGACTCGAAAGTCGTGATTTTTTTGTAAATCTTTTGATGACTTAGAATTTTGAGGTGAACTTACCCCTCCTTGATGACAGCGAGCGAGGAGAGCGCGTCAGGTACAGACACACCGGCCGCCACGAACGTCAGCCCCATCACTGTGTCCGGGATGCCCAGCGTGTAGCCTGTGGGAAAAGAAATAGGGTCAGTTGAATTCTGAAGTTGGATTTCAGAGAAGCATCTACAAAGAAAAATTTAAAAGGTAAGCCGCAGAATGCGTAGTTCATACAAATGAAGTATCAAAATAATTTGTGAATCAAACATATTCATAAAGTAGTGTGTATTTATTCCGATTGTATTATAGAATGTAGATAAAATTCCTAAGCACCGTCTATTTTCTGTTTCACATGATTACAATAATCATGTAAACAATTCTTTTTTGTGCAGTAAAATTTGCTTTAAATCGAAGGTTTTTAAATAAGTTTAAATATGTTTTACCCATGCCATAAATCCTCTATACTGGGTGATTTTTTAATGACCAGCCAAATTTTCACAGGGTGTTCTACCCATGAATATGAACAACTTTCACTATGGGACCAACTTTGAAATCACGAAAAAAAAACCAGCGGTTTCCTACAAAAGTTCAATACCTACTCGATCAAAATGTATGAAACAGCTGATATTTTTTTGCGATTTCAAAGTTGGTCCCATAGTGAAAGTTGTTCATATTCATGGGTAGAACACCCTGTGAAAATTTGGCTGGTCATTAAAAAATCACCCTGTATAAGTCTCTGAAACAGTTAGCTTATTGCCAACATTAAAACAGCCAGTGTCATAGTAACCATAGTAACCATAATAGCATCCAAACGGGTGCTCGTTTTCAAAAAAAGAACATTGTAATGCACGCGCGTTTCACTACAACAGCGCCGTAACTTAAGAAATGAAGGCTTAGTGCGAGTTTTTATACTTACTCGATCGCGTTTACGTTAACTTTGACGTACGTCAATTTGTATGTAATAATTGTCATTCCCATTATAGTCAACAGATGGCGCTTATTCAGCTTCAGTACAAATTGGCGTTTACGTTAACGTGATCGAGTAAGTATAAAAACTCGCACTAAGGCCTCAGTGGTCTTAGTGCGAGTTTTTATACTTACTCGATCGCGTTTACGTTAACGTTGACGTACGTCAATTTGTATGGAATAATTGTGTTTCCCATTACAGTCACCAGACGGCGCTTATTCATTTTCAGTACAAACTGACGTTTACGTTAACGTGATCGAGTAAGTGTCAAAACTCGCACTAAGGCCACAGAACTTATTCGAATTCACGTCGTATACTATGACGCCGGCCGCCATGTTCGATACGAGTATTAGTATTGCAAAAAACTGTTTCAGAACCTTTTATAGACGATTTAACATGGATGTAGATAAAGTCTTGTATGCAACTGTACATAATTAGGTATTAAAACACTCATGTGATACTATTATCACCACGGGGTATTAAAACCCACGTTCGTGTTTTATAATACCCCTTATTATACGTCAGTTGCATAAATAACTATAAGAACTTACTAAGCTATAAATTGATCTAAGTAAGTATAGCATCACATCACACTAATATTATAAAGGCGAAAGTTTGTGAGTGTGTGTGTGTGTATGTTTGTTACTTACAAACGGCTGGACCGATTCGTATGAAATTTGGTATGTAGATATAGCTTATACCCTGGATTAACACATAGGCTACTTTTTATGCCGGTCTACGCGGGTGAAACCGCGGGGCGCAGCTAGTTTTGTCACATTACTGCGCGGGGCGCATTTAAACGAAGCCCGTTTAGTTCCGAGATTCTTCTATCTCTCTCGCTTCAATCTGTCCAGCCCTAACACCATATCACTTACACACCGAGGTAAACCACGCTTCGATTTATTCTCTTATCAATGATAAACATTGAATAAATCTTCTCCAAAATGAATAAAAACTGACTCACCAATAATAGTAATCATCCACACCATGAAATAGGAGTAGAAGGAGATCCACAGCATGCTGATCATGAAGGTGACGGGGTACCAGCGGCCGCGGCAGTCCGGCATCGTGTGGCGACACGACCAGTGGATCGGGTACACCAGATACCACCACGCGAGCTGCAGGTGGTCTGCGGACATGGTGCTCATTAGATTAAAAATTTCTCAACGACCAGTTTTTGATCGTACCGTAATGTTTAAAATTTCGAGAGACTTTCTGACTTTGTGTGGACATTTCTAGAGTGCGTTTCATCAAATAGTTCCTATGCCGTAATGTTGGTCCACTGTTAAACTTTAACACATGGACCTATCAGGTCCATCCATTCCAACAGTAGCGTATCGTGTTCGTCCTAAAGCAGTGGAGCCAACATTACGGCCATAGGAACTATTTGATGAAACGCACTCTAGTGAGATTGTAAGTAGAGAGAGGCTATGTCATCGTGCTTAATAAAATCATTGCGCCAATGACGTGTAAAATCATCATCATCTGCCTAGACTTTTCCCAACTATGTTGGGGTCGGCTTCCAGTCTAACCGGACGCAGCTGTTGACCCACATATTTTTTAATACAAAAGCAACCACAACAACCTATTTGTTTATGTATTAATTTAAATTGAGCAGGATTTGAGAAACCAAGGCCCAGTTGAGGGTACAGGGGGTCTAATCCCTAACTCCGTCCGTCCGTCCGTCCGTCAGTCCATCCGTCTGACGTAACTATCCATCAAAACAAGTGTAAAAGTTAAATTTTTTGGACGGGCAAAAACACATCGGGAGTAGGGACTACTGCCAAATTGTGTTGTCATTTATACTTCCACCAATGTTCCATCCGTAGGTGATACGGAGTAGGAAACGCCCGTAACCAAGGCCGAAACTACGGGCTTCGCCTAGGCACCACAATATTCAATCGGAGGTTGTCACTAAAAGATCGAAATCCACCTTCCCATTTCTCAGACTGATTCATGAAAATTTTTGGTCAATAAAAAGCCTGGAATAATGATAAAAAACTTACTGGCTCCAATAGGTTTGACGAGAGGATCGATAGCGGTCTCGGGATTGTATTCCTTAGCCTTGTAGTAAGCTGGAGCTGCTGCGGGCTGCATATACAATAAATATTTTTATTAATTTCTCTTCAAAACTAAATGCTCATATTCGTAGCAGCAAAGTGTGAAAACCAACTATTGTGAAAGAACGATGCCAATTGCGAATCTCTGATCTTACCCACCGGTTATACCAATATACAGGGTAATTGGTAATATGTGGGCAATCCATTATGGGGTTGTAGGTAGGGTTGCCAACTCAGTTAATCAGAATTCCGGGAGGTGTTAATTTTTTTTTTTAAATAAAAAAATGTTTTTTTTTTACACTGCGAACATAGATAGAATCATAGAATTCTTTAGAAATGTATCAGTGTGTAGAGTCATCAGTTCGGCCGTGGCCCGCCCGCCACTGGCCAGTCACCAGAAGCCCATATACGGGAGATTTAAGCTGCGTTCCTGGAGCCGGCAGATTTTAAAATCTATTGTCCTTGTTTAGTTGATGTAATGCTGTTATTAATCTCATAGCTAAAGCTTTGGCGAAAACTAGAATACCTACTAGATGAGTTTTTTATTTACCTGTGGTGGCTGCTGCGGTTGATCTAGTTGCTGTTGTTGTTGCTGCCCTGTTGACGACTGTTGCTGTTGCTGTTGTTGTTGCGGCTGTTGCGAGTACTGTTGCCCGGACATCTGAGCGTTATAGATTGGGGCCGACATCTTTAAAGAGATTATTTTGAAAATTAATCATGGTTGTGAGTTGTGACATAACATTTATCGTGGAATAGTTTCTAAACAAACAAGTAGATTACTAATTGCAAGACAACAGTATACACGACGATAAGGTTGATTATTGCTTGTTTTGATTCACTCAGAATAAAACTTCGCGTGGACCGATTGACAAATATAAAATTTAAAGATATAATGAACATATTCGTACCGTGTCGTCCCACGCTCGGTTAGGGTCCCACTCCTGGGCGGGGTTGGCCCAGGCGGGAGTGGGCTCTGCGTTGTAGGCGGCGTTGTCGTACGCGCCGTCGGGGTTGTAGGAGGCTATGGAGAAATTGTCTTTCATTAAATTTTTAGTCATACCCAAAAATTTATCTTTCGTAAGTTCGCATTTGATATTTTAAATATTTTTGGTAATTTGTAATTATAATATCTGCAACTTTCGATTTACACCTGTTTTGAGAGGTAAAAACAAAATTAAGGATGCTATAGTAAGACTCCATTTCATTTTATGATTTGTTCTTCCACCTACCTAAAAGTTTTTTTTTTGCTCTCCCGTAATCTTAATTCGTGATTACGGGAGAACAAAAAAACAAAGTAATATTTAAGATGTCAAAAGGGAACTTATGTTAAGCGTTAATCATATTTAAATCATGATTTTGTCTCGGTTATCTTCAAACAATTGGCAGAAACAGAACGATGTTTTAAATTCTTTTAGCGCTAAACGTATTTAGTGATTTGTGGTGCAGACCTTAGGGTTAAAGGTTTGACAACTTTGTCAAATATTTAACTTTAAGAAAAGTGATACAAAAAGATAATATTTTCGCTTGTTTTGGAAGTTCTCCGTAAAGCAATGCTAAATTGTACTTACGCGAGTCTCCCAGCGGCGTCTCCTTGGTCTGTCCGTCCATCTGCGCGTACGCACTGTCGCCTGCGGCTACAGCCGCAGGGGGCTGGCCACCCGGCGCACTTCTGCAATACACACAAACATTCAATCGGTTAAGTTGGTCGGTGGTGGTTGGTTTACTGATTGGTTGGTTGGTTATTGGGTTTTTCCAACTGGAATTTCTCAGTAGCAGCCCGGAGTTTGGATTTGTGTCCGGATTTGGGCGGATTAGGGCTCAGCCCCTGTAGGCAACTGTGTAAATAAAATGTTAGTTTTAAGCTATAACGCGCGAATTGAAATTGTAGCTTCGCGCCACTGAAGCAAAGAGTATAATATTGCCTTGTACCTACGCATGCGCAGGGCCGCCTGCTGAGTTCGCGCGCTCTGTAACCGATGCGTGGGGACGCCACGATACGCGCCGCGAGCCGCCGCGTCCGTTTTTTAGTGCCCGTCCAACACCACCGCGAGCGGACGTATGTCAAATCGTTCGGGAGTTCCCGCCAAAATCGGTTTAGTGAAGTCTTAGTCCTTAGTTTTATTGTATCTCAGTCAGTCTCAGTGATTAGTGTTCTATGTGCGAGTTTTATATGAAAAGAAAATAACTAATATACTTTGTACGCCGGTAACTGTGTTTGGTTTTGTGTTGCAATCCCGCCCTACATCGACACCCCCTATTACATGGGACTTAAACATAACTGGCGGAATATGGGTGTACTATAGCTACACCTCTGCCATACCCTTCGAGGAATACAGGTTTGATGTTATGTTAGTCATTTACGTAATTATGTCTCTTTATTTTCTTGAAATACTCGTACAACATCTGTGTTGTACGAGTATTACTATTTACCTTAACTGCTACCGAAATAAAATAATCACTGTAGTCACTGGGGTGAATTCGCAAAAGTTGTTTACACCATGTTACAAGCAAGAATCTTTGGATTTTTCTTTTTATCTATGAATCTACACTGGACAGCAAATAAACCGGGCCACCCGCTACCTTGGAACTCTGATTCGATTTTCTCAAAAAGTATAAAATTAACAACTATCAATTTATACCTACAGAAAGTGCGTTCCATGATTATTAAAATGACTATAAATTTATTCTAAAGTACCGTCAACTCACATTGTAATCAAGCAACAAACACAATGCTAACGATTTGCTCTGTTTTGACTAGAGTTCACGATTAGCGTTCATTTTTTCTACAGTGAGGGTAGTCGGATATTTCTTATCATTTCTTTAGTTTTTGTCCATCGTTTGCTCAGACGCGTGTATTTTTGCTACTTTTTTCGGTCAATAATGGATACGACACCTCAGGAAGCAGCTCAAGCTGTAGATTTACTTCAAGCAGACGTTGCGCAACGTGAGGTCGCTCGGAGACTTCGAATCAGCAGATCTTCGGTGCAACGAGTTTACAGACGATACTTAGAGACTGGAGCATTCGATCGCCGTCCAGGTACGGGCAGACCTAGGGCTACATCAGCGGCAGATGATCGTTATATCCAACTTACTGTTCTCCGAAATCGCCGCCTCAACGCAGTTCAAGTCCAACAAAGTCTGCGTGACGTACGCCAAGTGGTCATAAGTTCAGATACCGTCAGAAGGAGACTTGCAGAACGGAACCTGACTCCAAAAAGAGCTGCAACAGGCCCAGCATTAACGGTAGCCCACCGTCGAGCACGACTTGAATTTGCTCGAGAGCATAGAGATTGGACGTTAGAGCAGTGGGGTAATGTACTCTTCACTGATGAGACCAGGGTGAGTCTACATGGAAGTGATCGACGTCAGAGAGTGCATCGTCGTCCTGGAGAACGTTATTCTCAGTGTTGCATCGAGGAAACTGTTGCTTATGGAGGAGGATCTGTAATGGTCTGGGGCGGTATCTGGTTAACTGCACATATAGAGTTAGTTTTCATCGAACCTACGGGCCGTACACGTGGATTGACTTCTCATCGCTACATTACTGAAATACTCGCAGACCATGTGGTTCCGTACGCAGGATATATGGGGCAAGATATGCAGTTGATGCATGATAATGCACGGCCTCATGTTGCTCAAGTGGTGACCCAGTATCTACGCGATGTTGGCATTCGTTCAATGGACTGGCCAGCTCGAAGCCCGGACTTGAATCCGATAGAACACTTATGGGATGAGCTGAAACGTCGGGTTCGAGCCCGGGTACCTGCTCCAACAGGCCTTCCAGAGCTGCGAATCGCAATTGAAGAGGAGTGGAATGTAATTCCTCAAGATTTCATCGTCAGGCTCGTGAGGTCGATGAATACGAGGATGCTGGTAGTTATCCGAGCAAGGGGAGGGAATACTGAATACTAACCAAAACTTTATTTTTAATTTTTTCTTTGTTTCTGGCTTTAATTTTTTTTTTTTAGTTTGTGATTAGGATTACTAACGATTAACATGACTGGAAAACGACTCTTTTTTGTAAAATCCTTAATAAACACTTAAAAAATTGATTAATCCCAATGAGTTTTCTTTCATTTGAATAATCATGGAACGCACTTTTTGTAGGTATAACTTTGATAGTTGTAAGTTATATACTTTTTGAGAAAATCGAATCAGAGTTCCAAGGTAGCGGGTGGCCCGGTTTATTTGCTGTCCAGTGTAGTTATGTGAATTAAATGTTTTTTTTTATGATCTTGAGATGTATTTTGTGCTTTAATTTTAATTTTTGGGTGTGTGACTTGGCTATTGCATTAGATTATGACCAGTAATGATAGTTTAAATAAATAAATAATGTCTAATTCAAATAATAATCTAATATAATAATATATGTCTAATTGTTTTAATTGGTACAAGTTTTGTTAATATCGCTGATTACAAAAGCATTAAACTACTTTTCAATCGTCTCATGTTGGGCGCCAACGTAGCAATTTGGCGCCCAAGATGGGCCTACCAAGTACGGGGTGTTTCGACATTTATTCTAGATTGAAAATCAATGATTAGCTTCTAATATATCCTAGCACATACCTGTATGTAACCAAGGCCGCTTGTTCTTCCCTAGTAGGCAACTTGAAAGGCAGTGGAAGCGTCATGGCCCAGCGCTCGAGAGCGGTGTTGAATCGCAACGCAACGCAGTAGACTCCGTACATTATCAACATGAATAGTGCTTCTGGCCTGCAGAAGAAATAGCAGGAGTTAATACAACTTCCAAGAGAGCATAAGGTTTAAAAACGGATTCAGGGAACAACTTCGATATAAATTCATTAAAATGGAAATCTCAAAAGTCAAAAGACAAAAATTTAGGTAAATAGAGAGATAATTAGACTAAGATTAGAATGCGAAAGTTCTTAAAAATACAGATGTTGTCCCTCAGATTTTGGAATTACGGTTCACGAACCAATTAAAGCTGAAATACCCACTCACGCTTTCCCCCGCGATTTTTGCGCGACTGAAGGTGCTCTGCAGTGGGTAGCAGCGTCACTAGCCAAGAGGCTTTATGAAACTGTCATCTTGTACACATATATATCGCATTGAATTTCAGATTTAAAACACTTTCCTCACATGTAAGGAAACATCCTAACGTATAGAATAGGATAGAATAGAATAGGTACTCTTTATTATGTACACCATAAGAGTTACGATATATTTCTTCTTGAGACCAGAAAAGACAATATCCCATAGAAAATTGCAAAAGGTTAAAAAAACGATATAAAGAACTCACCAAGACACGATAGAATTAGCAATCGTACACAGCATCACGAGAATGGAGATGGCGTAGAAGAAGCAGTCCCTGCAGAGAGGCCACCAGTTGAGATGCGACACCGTGCCCGCGCACAGAGCACACACCGAGATCACGAACATTATGTTGAACACTGCCGAGCCGATGACGCCTGATACTCCTGGGGAGAGAATGGGAATGAGATAAGTAAGTAGGTACCTAACATTGAGAATGTGGTAAAGTGCTCCGTATCTTTGGTTTAAAATAATGTATCGTTCCGATCATACTGTCCCGCTGTTCCCAATACATCTTAGATTGTGGCCATATCCATGTCACGTCTTGACATCATAGCAAATTCTTAAAACATTGCATCGAACAGTTATTAGAGCGTCCTCATTTACCGGATGTTTAACATTATGAGGTTGTAAAGATCCCACGAAGAAAGCATGCCTCTAATAGGAAATATATGCATGTACCTAATTCAAAACTTTCTTTCGTTCATTATTTAAATATAAGTACATTGTATAGGATTTAAGCTTTTATACGCATTATTTTACAATTAATTATTTTATGTTTCGTTTTTTTGGTGGAACGGAACGCAAACTCAAAACGCGTTGTCTTCGAAAATGTCGGAAAGCTACTTAAGTGAAAAAATCTTTAAGTAAATAATCTTTACTTAGCAAACTGTTTGATTTCTCACTGAGGTAAGTTAGTAAGTGCGATTTGTGTTTCAATAAAGTACAAAAAATAATATAATTTATATAATTTGTGGCTAAAAATGAGTAGTAAACAAAGCAGTACTTATCGTGAATTATGACGTCACATTATGGCCGCGACATTCTATGGCCGCGACAATAACGGATGTTTGAAATATATTAGAAAATTGTTGGAGTGTAATCATTGCTTTGATCAACAAACAGTAGTAACATTAATTGACTTTTAATACTTTTATTTGGTACTTATAAATTACTGTGCTTTGATTAAAAAATTAAATCACCAACAAATCCTTAACCACTAACGCGACCGGCCCCCCGCGTTACGACATCACGAATGTTTGAGACTTTTTTTGTCGGCGCGCGACGGGGTGCCTAGTACATATACACAGCTTGTACACAAAGCATTTGTATGAATGGATGTGAAACCAATTACTGTTTCTTAAAGTGATAGACTAGAAGTTTTGTGTAACTTTAGTAATTAAGAATCTTAATTCCTTACCGATATCATCTTGTGCGCAGAACACTCCGATGACGACAGTGGCGAGCTCAGGCGCGGAGCTGCCGGCTGCCATGAACGTCGCACCCGCTACATCCGGAGCCAGTTTCAACTCTGAGGACATTACATTATGTACTATTCATATTTATTCTGTTACAAAGGGTAGTTCGGGACCACATTTTATAGTTTCCTCAGTCCCTTCAAAAATCTCATCTGCGCAGCTTTATTTCTTGTAAGTATATTTTCTTTTCATCTCTATGATAGAATCAACAAGCTGAATAATCTATATTTTTTTTTGTAATACGGTACGGTACGAGACTAAAAAGGCCTATAAAGTCATATCTCAGCATAAAGCTGCGATATTTAAAAAATATATACCGCAGTGCTGGTATTGACTGATAGGACCTGTGTGATGCCACGGTCACAGGCATCATTTGTGCAATTATTGTTTTATGAAATGTCACTTGAAATATATTCAAAAAACAAGATGGCGGAGTTAGTTCCGATTTTGGCCGCGCGCCAAAATAACCTTGTAGCGCTACATGTACGTATAGACTCACCCTCACATATCCTATCAAGACTGGAGACGAAGTACTCATCACACACGATGGCGAGGCCGATGAACGTGAACATGGCCACCAGAACGTGGATGATCAGACCGCCATGCTTGCGCGCTGACTGACCCATCAGGGGTTTTGGGAACTAGAAAATGAAAGAGAGGGACATGTAGTTGAATATCGACCCACACAATTAGAACTCTTGAGATAGAACAGGCTTGATTTAGGCACATTCCATAAAATTCTGTCTCAACTAAATGGTCATGATGCGAAGAGTCTGTTCAGGTTCATGGCCCAAATATAATCCATAGCTGTGTGTATTCAGGGTTTTAGTGTGTATTCTGGGTATTAAAGGTTAATGATAAAGATACATTTATTTGTTCAAACATTTGTGTATTACATGAATATGCACTTACAACGTTTAAAAGTTATGCCTGACTCGGTGTACAAAAAGTTATAATAATATGTTATTCATTAAATGGGTAATTATAAATTATTTATTAATTATTATTAATGACAGTTTCATATATAAACTTATATGATTCGACTGTCATACTCATTGTGATTATTATTTTAGAGATGATTTAGAGTTCTAGTTTTTTTTTAACAAACTTTCACATTTCTAATATTATTAGTTTTTTACAAACTCAATTTCATTTCATGACTATTAAACACTTGATTAAAATATACAAGGTAACACAAAAATGTACAGGAAAAGTTTTTGACCAGTGCGCAAACACAGGCTGTTCTACCCATGACTAAAAAAAAAATCTGCTGTTTCATACATTTTGGCCGAGTATACATTGAACTTTTGTATGAAACAGCTGATTAATCTTTCGTGATTTCTTAGTTGGTCCCACAGTGAAAGTTGTTCATAATTATTCATGGGTTGACAATTTGCGTACGGCTTAAAAACTTTTCCTGTAAGTATATTATGTACCTAACTACAAGTAACTTTTCTCTTTCGAAGTTCTAGTTAATTTCAAATCTGTATGTTCTGTTATGATAAACCGGCCAACCAATTAATAATTGAAGAGATGTATTTTGTTTTTATGAATTATCAACAACAGGTACTTATCCGGCTAACTTATAAAGTTATAAGGCTTGAATATATAATAAATTACCTAATAATATAAAGGAAGCAACGAATTTTATATCATTTAAAAATAAATTAAAGATGTTTTTGATTAATAAAGCATATTTTAAAGATAATGATTATTTAAATGATAAATGTAACTAAATTTTAAAATTAAACAATGATAATAAAATTATACAAGGTGATTGGAAGATGGGTGCAAAGCTTTAAGGCGAAGATAGTACAGACAGTTTAGAACAATTTAAGCCATGGTTGTCTTAGACGAAGTCTTACCATTTTTTTTAACCTAATTTTTAAGATTTTTTTCGAAAATTGCCAAAATTTTAACTAAACTGGTTATTTATAACTAAATTGAATGATAAATGAATTAATTTTTATTTTATTTAATTAAAGTAATGTGTAAGCAATCTAGCAAAACATGTTTTAGGCCTCTGTGTCGTTATACATTTTTTTTACAGACATTTAAAGTTCATACAAATGAAAAAAAATCATAAATCATTTTTGAAAACCTTATTTAAAAAAAAAACGAAGGGTGCTTTTTTTGTTCAAATATTTTTGAAAACATGCGTGATAATCGCTCTTTCCTTTGAGGTATCATTTACGAGGATATTTTACAAATTATTGAAATTAGGATCTACAAACCATTTTGAGCGAGAAATTTTAAATTAATAAAGGAAAGAGCGATTATCACGCATGTTTTTAAAATATTTGAACAAAAAAAGCACCCTTCGTTTTTTTTTTTTAAATAAGGTTTTCAAAAATGATTTATGATTTTTTAAAATCTATATGAACTTTTAATGTCTGTAAAAAAAATGTCTAACGACACAGAGGCCTAAAACATGTTTTGCTAGATTGCTTACACATTACTTTACTAAAATAAAATAAAAATGAATTCATTTATCATTCAATTTAGCTATAAATAACCAGTTTAGTTAAAATTTTAGCAATTTTCGAAAAAAATCTTAAAAATTATGTTAAAAAAAAATGGTAAGACTTCGTCTAAAACAACCATGGCATAAATTGTTCTAAACTGTCTGTACTATCATCGCCTTAAAGCTTTGCACCCATCTTCCAATCACCTTGTATAATTAGTAAATGTCAATGAATACTCTAATATTAATATTTGTAATAGATAATGTTTGCTGTTGTTTTTATTGTGGATTAATGTAAGAAATATTTCTCACAACGGGCGGGCTTGTTTAGTTTACGTAATTATGTTTATTTTAATTATATTAAATATTTGCACACCTATTAAGGTAGGATATGGTTAAAAGACCTTTATTGTAACATGTATCACCTTATGTACTACTCATATTCAAGGCAAATAAATTATTTGATTCGATTTTCTGAGAAATAAAGTTTCATATTTTTAAATGTTTGTTAGTTCCTATTCAACTCGTACCGAAACGACACTACTTCCCTAATCAAAATATAAGTACGTTCTTATTCAATAGCTTACCTGTTCGATTGCCGGTGGGGAACAGTTGACCCGCAAGGGTTTCACAGTGGGATTTGCCTTCCAGTTCGCCCTCTCCTCCTCCCGAGCCTCCTCTGTTTCACTATCCTGAAAAGCAAATATTTTATGATGAGCTTGCGCAAGTCAATGGTAAAAACATACAACCATTTATTTTACTTTTGACGTAAACACGCCTACGAAGTTCCTTATTTATTGACAGGCAACCACAGACGAAAAAATGGAATACTTCATGGGAAGTTCCTTATTTATTAACAGGCAACCATAGACGAAACAATGGAATCCTTCATGGACGCTATGATGTTCCTTATTTATTGACAAACAACCATAGACGAAATAATGAAATACTTCATGGACGCTACGATGTTCCTTATTTATTGACAGGCAACCATAGACGAAAAAATGCATTACTTCATGGACGCTATGAAGTTCCTTATTTATTGACAGGCAACGATAGATGAAAAAATGGAATCCTTCATGGACGCTATGATGTTCCTTATTTATTGACAGACAACCATAGACGAAATAATGAAATACTTCATGGACGCTACGATGTTCCTTATTTATTGACAGGCAACCATAGACGAAAAAATGCATTACTTCATGGACGCTATGAAGTTCCTTATTTATTGACAGGCAACGATAGATGAAAAAATGCAATACTTCATGGACGCTGTGATGTTCCTTATTTATTGACAGGCAACCATAGACGAAAAAAATGGAGTAAGTACTTCATGGACACTATGAAGTTCCTTATTTATTGACAGGCAACCATAGACGAAAAAATGGAATACTTCATGGACGCTATGATGTTCCTTATATAATGACAGGCAACCATAGACGAAAAAATGCAATACTTCATGGACGCTATGAAGTTCCTTATTTATTGACAGGTAACCATAGACGAAAAAATGCAATAGTTCATGGACGCTATGATGTTCCTTATTTATTGACATGCAACCATACACAAAAAAAATAAATACTTCATGGATACTCTGAAGTTCCTTATTTATTAACAGGCAACCATAGACTAAAAAATGCAATAAAGTACTTCATGGACGCTACGTTGTTGGGGTCGGCTTCCAGTCTAACCGGATGCAGCTGGAATACCAGTATTTTATATGGAGCGACTGCCTATCTGACCTCCACAACCCAGTAACTGGGTAATACGATACCCCTTGGTAAGACTAGTAGTCAGATTTTCGGGCTTCTGACGACCCGTAACAACTGTCAAAGATCCACGAATGACAGCCGGGACCAACTGCTTTACGTGCTTTCCGAGGCACGGAGGAGTCTCGGTTTGTAAAGATGGTCACCCATCCATGGACCAACCCCGGCAAGCGTAGCTTAACCTGATGGATTTACCCGTGCGGCTGTTATTACTTAGCCACAAGGTCCTCCATGGGACCTATATCCCAGTAATCGCGTAGAAGTAATCAGCTGTCCCATTTTGGGTTGAGTTACTGAAGTTTTGTATGGGACAGCTGTACCAAATAAAAACCAATTTGACTACTTTTACTTCCTAATCAACTGTTAAATTTGATTAGGTACTTACTATAGGTACTTCGCAAATAATCATAATTTAAAAAATAAAAATAAATAAATAATAAGTAAAAAAATAATAATAAAAAAAAAATCATAATACCTCACAACTGGCACATCGATTCAGTACAAACGACAATTTCCGTCGGGATCTCGATCTCCTAGCCACCTGGGGGACATGAGTTCGTTCAAACTTTCAGCATTTCACTTCCAACAAAGTAATGATTGAAATACGTCAGTGAAATTGAAATGTTAATTGAAAATGGGGTTGATAAAGTTATTTAAGACGCAGATATATGCCAACGGCATTGAGTGGTTAGCTTGCGTGTTCTGTGCTGAGCTGACGCATCGCGTCGTACGTTCACCCAGTAATAGACTCGCCCATCAAGGAGCGCTGTCCTATATTAGACGCATTATTAATTTATTATACACTAGCACTAGATGTCAGAAAATATCCCACAGCAACATAGTACCGGGAATTCCTTCCTTCTTCCCTGTCTACATTATAAAGGGAACCTTTGTGTAAAATTTCAGCTTTCTAGGTCCAGGGTTTGGGCTGGACGTTGATGGGTCAGACAATCAGTCAGTCAGGAGTTCAGGACTTCTCTTTTTATTTATGTTGATTAAAAAAAGGTGTTATATTACAACACGTGTACCTACTAAAAGATAAATAATTAAATTATCTTTAAAAAGGTGAAGGTTTCATAAAAAAAATGCTTGATAGTTTTTGCGTGATTCAAAACTGAGAATCACGCAAAAACTATCAAGCGTTTTTTATCCGCGTTAGACATAGTATTACAAATTAATTACACTACGTAATTTAAATAATCTAAAATATTCACATATTAAATTATTAAAAAAATGCTCTAATTTAACATATTTTTTTTTCATATCATTAACACTACTCGTTTAGACGTGATCTTCAGTTTAAAATCATTAAAAGTCGCTTATCGTCGCCTTAAGAAACGTACATATAATAGAGAGCTCACACCACCCGGGGAGAACTCTGTCAAACAAACGTCTCGTTTTTATTTGCTACTAGCCGACCTGACAGACGTTGTCCTGTCTTAGCTATTTATTTATTTTATTTATATGAATATTCTAATGTAAACGCGTGAAGTTAAAGTAGTCGTTAAGTTTTCTAAACACACACTTTTTGTAATAATCTAAAATACTCGCTTCTCGCTAATCGCCGGCGGTGGGACAGGTGCCTATAATACCGTGTTTTCATTCTGTCATTGCCATTGCCATTCGCGCTGCCGTAGTTATTTCTCTAACACGTGAACTGCCAACCTACGAGTATACTCGTAATACAAGATCTGGGGCCCACTGCCATCTACGACTATTCTTGTAGTTAATTGCATGCTATTTAAGGAATTCTAAAAGAGCGGCAGTTTAAGGATGGCTGGGTTAAACTCTTTGGCATTTGAAAGTAAACTACTACGAGTATACTCGTACAGGCCCATTTTTGTATGGTGGCAATGGGCATATAAAAAAAGTTACTACGAGTATACTCGTTTGGCAGCCAACGTGCTAAATAATATTGCTGTGGTAACGTTAAGAGCAATGAGTGTTTACTTTTCCGCATCATATCATATGTCTTTCCAACTCGACTCTTGCCAATGGGGAACGTGGAAATTCTATAGCAAGTGAGCGAGAGAGCGATGCCTATGCAGAGTGTAAGTGTAAACAGTGGCAATCTTTTAAGAGGTAATTTCACTCATCATTATGAACAACTTTTACTATGGGACCAAACCTGAAATCGCGAAAAAAAATCAGCTGTTCCCTACATTTTGACGAATTATGCGAACATAAATGTACTGAACAGCAGATTTTTTTTTTCGCGATTTCAGGTTTGGTCCTATAGTAAAAGTTGTTCATAATGATGAGTACAATGACCCCTTAAAAGATTGCCACTGTTTACACTTACACCCTGTATAAACACTTATTCGCACTCGCGTTGCCGATGATGGCTCTTTGATGTCCGCACAAAAACAGCCAATTTGGCGATCGCCAGACAAGGGCAACGTCAAAGGCAAGGGAAGTGACTATACTGGAAAGGTTTAGGTAGTGAAATAAAGATAAACAATCTTCATAGTCCGGTCAATTTAGACCAAAAAATGAGAGTGAAGTTACATAAAGTCCCAACAAGCTGAATTTCTGTGAAATTGTTCAAAACATAATTATAAACAATGTCTAGAAGTTCCCCATCAGTCCCCTGTAAGGAAAATATTTTATTCAAGGTCAAAGGTAAAAAAAATGAGTTTTTCGCGATTTTCAGCAAAACGGTAAGTTTTATCATAAAAGTACCTCAGACAAAAATTGTATTTGCACAAACTTAAAAGTTAAAACATTTAACATATTAAAAAAAGACAATCTCACATACCTCAACATATCCGGCATCCTTCAGACCCTTCTTGTCAGCCTCGTCATCTTCTGGAAGCCCTTTGATATCCTTCTTGCCGCCTTCAGGAGGGCCTTCCTCTTCTTTGTCTTTGTCGGTCGGCGGAGTGATTGGGAGTGCAGTAATGGGACTTTCTTCTGTAAATTGTGAAGTATACCTTATTTAGCTAAGACTTCAGCATGCATACATAAAAACCGAACATTTTTGGCCTTTATTAATTCATCCGTCTAGTCATTCAGACTAAACATATTTCAGTCAGTTTTGCTACGACACGCTTAGCAAAAAAACTGAGGTTCTTGTAATCCAAAAGACTCATCTTTCTAAAATTAAAGTAACTTCGCTTGTAATAGGTAGTATAAAATCGGTCAAGTGCGAGTCGGAATAGCACACTAAGAGCTCCGTACCACCGTACAATATTTAACATAAAAAAACACAGTTTAAAAATGCATGTAAGACACATGTTTTTTTTTTGACTGAACTTTTTTGGTTGTAACAATCTTACTGTCTACCTATTACGTATATGGTTTATGAGATACAGCCCGCTGACAGACAGACGGACGGACGGACAGCGGATACTTAGTAATAGGGTTCCGTTTGGCAGCCACCCTTCGGTTACTGAATTCTAAAAAAATCGCTTTTCTTGTCTGTCTATGTGACCACGTTGTTCTTTAGAACTACATGTGCCGAATTTTGATACGGTGTTTACTAAGTATATAAAGAACGTATTCCGGAAGGTTTATGTGTATGATAAATTTATATATTTTAACTTAATTATAGCAAAGAACTTTATAATTCGTCTTATTACAAAACAAGGTCCATTTTCAAACCCAGGTTTAAACCATGGAACCTTTTTTGAATTTCAAACTTTATTCCGACACATTAAGTTGTCAGTTTTACAAACCTGTCAACTTAGTGCTGGACTAAGTTGTCAGTTTTGTATAGAACTGTATTTCTATCACAGCTAGGTTCTTATTACAAAATGTGGCTCGATGGTTTAAACCATGACAGAAGAAAAACCTCGTTTTGTAATAAGAACGTATGTGTTTTGACATGTTACCACACCAATATACTTATTGAACTCGTTCGAAGCAAGGGCGGGTCACTAGTGAATTATAAAAATAATGTTCAAAAATATTGCTTATTGGCTTTGTCTGCTATTTTCGAAGGATTCCCAACAATTTAATATTGCCGTAATATAATCCATCTGTGGACGATCCCAAATTCCCAAGTGTTTGTAATATGTAGTAAGAATTTAATATCTCGTTTTACGATTCCTGAATTTCAGGGTGGCCTCAAAGCTCCGAGTCCGATTTAAATCGATCCGTCAAGTAGTTGTATTGTTTTGATTCGTGCATTCACGATGGTAACTAGAGTTTTGCCAAAACACAAGATTATTAGCTTAATTCTAGATCCTGAATTAAGCTAATAATCTTGCGCATGAGTTCCATATACAAGGTGTACCTAATTTATGTAACGCACAACCTTTTAAGGGGTCATTGTACTCATAAATAAATAAATAAATCATCATTATGAACAACTTTTAGTATGGGACCAAACATAGAAATATAAAATTTATGGGACCAAACCTGAAAAAAAACAGCTGTTCCCTACATTTTGACGAGTTATGCGAACAGCAGATAATAATATCGCGGCGATTTTTTTTCGCGCACTGGATTTTCAACGCTCTGCTTAGCGCCGAGAGTTGAAAATCCAACAGTCTGTTTTTTCAACGCGCTGGGATGCACTCTGTTGTTGTTAGGTTGGATTTTCTATGCTCGGCTCAACACCGAGAGTTGAAAATCCAGTGCACGATAAAATCTCGCCGCGATATTTTTACGTCCATGCGAACATCGGCTACCTAAGTGAATGAATAATGATGATTTTATTAAGTAGTTATTGTAAAATGATCCCTATTCAGGTTTTCAATTATTTCAATAACAGCTTGTATTGTGAATATCTTACCCGCAATAGGTTCCTCCTTATCGGTGACTTCAGGCTTATTGGTGGGTCCAAAGACCGGACCGGTTTCTTCTGCCGGATTGTCGATAGGTCCCGAAGCGTTGGACGGTTTGTAAACCGCTTGGAACACCGAGTAGGCGATGAAGAACACGGAGACGGTCAGCCATCGGTGCCGACGAGGTCTTCTCATCCTCTGGAATTGATAGAGAGGGAGTTTAGATAGGTTAAACAGACGCGAGATTTTGACGTTGTTTTTAAAATCACAACGAAACATAGTGTATGAGAAAAGAAATGTCCTAGACCATAATGCTGCGGCCACTTGTTGCGTTAAGGCGCGCACACTTTGCGCACAAAGCTCGATGTCTCGTAAACAGACTACTCCGTATCACCTACGAATGGATGATTGGTTGGGGGCCCGAACGAAGTACCTATGAATGACAACACGATTTGACAGTTGTCCCTACTCCCGAAGTCCCGATCTGTTATTGCCCGTCCGAAAAATTTAACTTTACACTTGTTTTGATGGATCGTTATGTCAGACGGACGGACGGACTTAGGGAGTAGACCCCTTGGTCGTGACACGTAACTACACAGCTTTAACTTTGACACGCGTACTAAAGACAAAACGTCCCAATTAGGACGTTTTCGAATCCTCACGACACGTGCGCTAGAAACATGTTTGCCTCTTTTTTATGATATATCATTGATCTGCGTATTTTATTTTCATCTAAATACATATTTTCGCGGGAAACGAAAGGCCGTGTGCGTGGCAATTTTCTTTATTTTGCCGGTAGGTACAGATTTTATTACTTACACAGACTGGTTGGTTCAAGTCACTCTTTAATTCATTCCAAATTCCCAATCGGATTTTATTAAACGTAGGT
Source organism: Cosmia trapezina (assembly GCA_905163495.3). Lineage (NCBI taxonomy): Eukaryota > Metazoa > Arthropoda > Insecta > Lepidoptera > Noctuidae > Cosmia > Cosmia trapezina. Next base: position 18,012,277 of record LR991041.1, read on the forward strand.
TTCTGATAGTTCTGTGACGTAATCACGTCGGGGTCACCAGTATCTCAGGTATGAGGAACAGGGTGTAAAGTTCACTCATCCTCTATAGAAAAGTGAGGATCCTCCGGGACGGGTGTCGTGTCTATAACTACTGCATGTCGGGATGTTGTATATATGCCAGTCGGGCTGTAAACTCTGCATGCGCGATGCAGGATTTTTGTGACGTCAGGTCTTTGATGCGTAGTTCGCATGTGGCGTTAAAGATACCGCCACAGTTCTGATGAACACTGATTCTGATTCACAATAACAACCAAAGTACAATCATCAGTTCAAACTAATCAGCTTACCTCAAAATGGTTAACAGAGCGGGTTGATATTCACATAATAATACTTCAACAAAATCAAACGTAAGGATTTAAGTAAGTATAGTGCGCATGAAAATCACCCTAATCAGCTTTGTAAATTCCTTTATAAATATTATTTAATGAAATAATCAACTGTAATCAACGATGACGTGTTATCGGTGTTATCAATATGACATTACCATTCAGACAGAATAAAACCTTTTTCAATCAAACTGCGTAGCCTTTTTCCCAACTATGTTGGGGTCGGCTTCCGGAGCCGTACCTACTAAGACGTGAAAAAAGATCACGGATCCATTATGGTCCCAGTGTGAAAGAGAGACGGAGCTATATACGATCTATAGCACCATCCTTTTTCACAATGGATCCATGATCTTTTTTCACGTCATAGTACGGCCCCAGTCTAATCGGATGCATTTCATTTATTAATCATTAACAATTAACATTGTGTTGAACATTACATACGAGTATTAAATAAAAATATCCATGCAGAAACAACACATTGAAAAGCCTTATTAAAATTGATGCAACTGAATACCAGTATTTTACATGGACCGACTGCCTATCTGACCTCCATAACCCAGATACTGGGTAACACGTTACCCCTTGGTAAGACTGGTTGAGAGATTATATAAAAATCTTTATTGATATTAAGGCGACGCTATCTGACTTTTGATGATTTTAAACTGAAGATCACGTCTAAACGAGTAGTGTTAATGATTTGGAAAAAATATAACTATGTTAAATTAGAGCATTTTCTTAATAACTTAATATGTGAATATTTTAGATTATGTTTATATTAAATAGTGTAATTAATTTGTAAAGTTATGTCTAACGCAGATAAAAAACTGAGAATCACGCAAAAACTGTCAAGCGTATTTTTATGAAACCTTCACCATTTTAAAGGTAATTTAATTATTTATCTTTTAGTATACGTGTTTTATTAAAATGTCTTTTGTTTTATGTATAATAAATTAATAATGCGTCTAATTTGGGACAGCGCTCCTTGATGGGCGAGTCCTATTACTGGCTGGACGTACGACGCGTTGCGTGAGCTCAGCACAGAACACGCAAGCTAACCACTCAAGGTCATTGGCGTATAGTTCCGCCTTAAATCGAAATCGAAATCGAAATCGCTTCTTACAGCAATGGGCGCTTCTTTATACTGATAAACATCGTTTTATTATATCTGTCCGTAAAAATATAACCGTAATAAACTTTGTATTTTATCGATTGGCAAATTATCGCTGTTTTTATGTTGTATATTGATTTTATTGAATACGTATAAAGGTCAGGAGGCAGTTTGAGTAAATTGGGTAGGTAGGGGAGGAGTAGACCCGAGCGTGATGGAATTATTGGAGATATTACACATCGACAGGTACGTGCTCTCCTAGAAGTAAAGGCCTCGAAGTCGATGTAGGTACAGGCAACAAAAGAGATATCTAGGCAGGGCATACTAACATATTTGTATGTGTATTGCTTCATGCTCAATTTCGTGACAAATATACAATTTTGTGTTAGTGTGTTACAAATGTAGGAGTATTGGAAAAACAATTGAACATGAAGCAATACACATACAAATATGTTAGTGTGTCCTGCCTAGATATCTCTTTGGTTGTCTGTACCTATAAAGTCAAATTCAAAATATTTTATTTCACATAACATGGGCACTTATGGAACATCAGAAGCTAGGTGCACGGTTCCAATTGGTCGTTTCCTGTGGAGAATAGGTGACAAGAAACTCCACGGTTACTCTTTTAAAAAAAACCAGTCATGAGCGAGTCGGACTCAGGTTGGTAATAGGGTGTTTTATTGAGAAAGTTTACAATTATTATAAAAATTTGGTGAAATAATACCAGATTTTTGTTAAAAAACACCTGTATTCTCAATTTAGGGCAGTTTTTTTTCTTTAATTTTTATTTTCTGAGGACGCCCTGTTATTTCCAATAATTACTGAGTTGGAGTTGGTTCATCGTGATAGATTTAGTTTAAAAGTTATAAAGTTTTGTTTACAGGGGTCACAGCAGCGGACAAGACTAAAAAAAGCTATAAAAAAAGTTTTTATTTTTAGATTTTTAAAAATATTTTTTCCGTCCATAAAATTAAGCATAGTTTCCCTCATTTCGATATCATGTGCACATTATGAAGACTCACACTGTATAATCTTAGATAATAGACATCTAGATCGAGACACCGCGTGGCCGGTCATGAGACAGCAATATTATACTTTTTCTAGGTTATGTGGTATGAGAAATGAGGTTTAACGTAAGAAATCTTCCATATTTTAGACTGAAACCTTATCAGTACATTCGCACAATGCAAAAACTGTCCAAAAATTTTAAATTAATCGACGCAAGATAAATTTTGTAACAGTGAAAGTACTTTGTTTGGCAACATTTTTAAATTTTGCCATGCAAAAATACGGCACGCCGTAAGGGACAGAAGATACGATGCTTTGTCTCAATTTTCCTAATTATTTCGTATATATGTGTCTCACTTCCACACTTCACACTGTAATCATGGCAACGTCTAGATGTATAATGTCATTGTGTATAATACATGATGACGTGTGAGTCGTGTGACGTTCATCATTCGTTTCATCCATTCGTTCATTCATTCAGTTACAACAAAAGTTTTGAGGTCGAAACTATTCAAGTGAATCCGAAATATATCGTAAAAAATCGTTAAACTAAAATCAGTATTAGTTTCGGTCAGTGCCCGTTTAATTATTGTACGAAATAAAGCAATGAACAGACTTCCTCCGTCTATAAAAATGTAGACATAGGAATGACGCAGCGTTTCCTTTGCCGCGATCAATCACTAAGGAGTGACGTCAGCGCGTTGTGGCTGATAGACGACTAAGGGCGGGAACAGACAACGCGATCTCTTGACGTCGCGACGTGTTATTGATCGTCGTGTCTGACGTAGAATATCGATTGACGACACTCGTCGAATTGTCTGAAATGGCTTTTGCTTTTTGTAACACAAAATCGGCCAAGTGTGAGTCGGACTCGCACACGAAGGGTTTTGTACGACAATACAATATTTATCACTAGATATATAGTTAATATTTCTTTAACATGTTCCTTGATGGGGATTCACTTTAACTTTTTTTTTTTTAAATTTGTTGTTATAGCGCCATAATAATACACACTGAACATTGAAATTGTCTGCCTATTACGGTTCAAAAGTAACAGCCCCGTGATAGACGGACGGATAGGAGTAATGAGGTCGTTCCGTAAAAAGTTGTGATTGGAAATCGTTTTATGTGAGTGAGTTCTAATTAGACGGAGTAGAAATCTGATTACTTTTTTAGAAAATGGTTTTAAAAGGAAATTAAAGTATACAATCATTGATCTATTTTTTCTATACATTTAATAGATAGAGAAATAAAGTCACGTTGAAGTCTCAGCTTCGAAGGCGATGTTTAACATCCAGGTTTTAATTTTTTTTTTAAATGGTCAAGTGCGGGTCGGACTCGTACACGAAGGTTTCCGTACCAGCGCACAGTATTTAAAACTAGGTTTTTTACTTTAGTACAAAGTACAAGTTTTTAACTTTATTTTATTTTTATTATTTGTTGTTATAGCGGCAAAAGACAATCATCACATTCAAAATCTCTGAAAATTTAAACTGTCTATCTATTACTTAGTTATAAGAGTTCCGTTTGGCACCCTTCGGGAACTGAAACCTTAAAAATATATTGCATCGTAGCATATTATTCGTAGCGAAACCTCGTAGGCCGGCCTACGCCGTAGCAGCTTGCTACGAGCTCCTCACAGAATATCTGCCTAGCCTTTTCCCAAATAAGTTGGGATCGGCTTACAGTCTAACTGGATACAGCTGAATACTAGTATTTTACATGGAGCGACTGCCTATCTGACTTCCACAACCCAGTAACTGGGTAATACGATACCCCTTGGTAAGACTGGTTGTCAGACTTTCGGGCTACTGACGACCCGGGACCAACAGCTTTCCGAGGCACGGAAGAGTCTCGGTATGTATAGATGGTCACCCATCCACGAGCCAAGAGTAGCTTAACCTGATGGATCGACCCGTGCGGCTGTTATTACTTAGCCACGAGCTCCTCACAGAAATGGACATAATATACTAAATAATCTTGTCTATCTTTTAATAAAATATGAATGACGGGATATAAAATGTCCGTTACCTTCAAAAGGACTAAGTTATATAAGATGTAGGATTGTGCCCGGTTGTAATCTTGTTGGCTATACAGGGTGTAAGGGACAGCCCTCCGCAAACTGATAGGGTGAATTCAGTATGTCATACTAAGATGACCGGTGCATGAATTTTTTTCAGGAACGTTAAGGGAATCCAATAAACCTGATTTGTTTGGGTTTTGTGCACAAATCGGAACGTCTATTACTGGTTGGGAGGGGTAGGTAATAGGTGTGCGGTGAGTTCGATGAACTCTGTAGCTAGACAGAAAGTGAACAGCTGATTTCACGCGTCGTTGGTTAGAGTATTTCAACATCCATTGCTGGTTTTTTTTTTTTGCTGTTTTTTTTGCAGTTTTTTTTACATAAGTGGAGTGCTGCGAACACACAATGCAATTTTACATTGAAATAATGAAAATGTAACTGAAAAAAAAATTGAAAAAATGAAAATTTTCCTGAGAAAATTTCCGGTGGAATATGATTCAAAATGAGGAGCTGAATGCACCCTGTTAGTTTGCGGAGGGCTGTCCCTTACACCCTGTAGATATATACGTGTAGTAGGGAAATCGTTTTACATATTTTTGTCCAGTCAATAAGACGTGACAATTTGGAGGGATTTGTGAGTCGACACGAGTCGACACACTGATTATGTATGTATGTATTAAACCTTGGGTTTTATTTTGTGAGACTTTGTCGGTCTCATTACAAAACGAGGCTTTTGTTCTGTCATGGTTTAATCAAAGTGTGCCAAAGAGGAATAGAAAGGAGCTATACGAACCACAGACTTAAAGACAAAGTAAAGAATACAACCATTCGAAGTAAAACCAAGGCAAAGGACGTGGCCATAAACGTACTTGGATTGAAATGGAAATGGCCTGGACATATCCAAAGGGCACAAGATGAAAAGTGGACGAAAGTTACCACCAACTGGTACCCACTGAACAAAAAGCGCAGACAAGGTAGACCACAAATGAGATGGAGCGACGATATAGCAAAAATAGTAGGTAAAATTTGGAGTAGAGTAGCTACAGATAGAATAGCATGGAAACGAATGGAGGAGGCTTTCACCGCTATTGCTAGCGGTCCTTGTACATAATATATCAAATAACGGTACATAGAAATTAAGAAACTTAATATTAACATTATAAGAGTAAAATTTTGTATCATATTAATCATTAGTTAAGTCAAACAAAATTGTAGAAGGAAAAATAAAGCTTATTTTATTTTATTTTTATTTTTTCATGGTTTAAACCATCGAGTCAGTTTTTGTAATAAGAACCTAGCTGTGATATAAATACAGTGATACAAAACTGACAACTTAACGCGTCGGAATAAACTTCGAAATTCAAAAAGGTCCATGGTTTAAACCTGGGTTTGAAGATGAATCTTGTTTTGTAATAAGACGGTATACGTTTTCCAAAAAGGTATTGTTTGTATACTTATTATTATGTAGATATTAACTGATTTCGCGGCCCTTTAAAACATTCTTATTTCCGGAATGAAACGAGTTTTTTTTTTAACAATTTTTTTTTCCTAACCAGATTTCATAAGTTAACTTTGAAAAGGTACAAAAGAGACGAAATAATACAAGAGTAGTTCTTCAAAAAGTATTCTCCGCGTAGCTTTAGTGGCGAATTTTTTTTTTAGAGTAATCTTCAAATAAATGGACACACATTTAAGATGCTCTAGAAATAATAAGTGCAATTTTGATTATATGTAAATCGGTGCATAAAGTACAGAGATATTCTATTTTGAAATTTCGGTTCCCACGAAAGTTACGAAAGACGCCACAAAAGTTACAAACGTATTTTCTGTAAGCAAAATACAGTTTTAAATCTTTTTTTTAAATTTCCTGTGGATTGAAGTTTAAAAAATGAAATACTTATTATTTATGAATCAACTTGTATTTGAGATCAACATAGTGTTTTGAGATCAGCTTATTATTACTTATTAGTAACTTTGGTTGCTAATTTAGCTTTGGTCCAGTAATTAACTGTAAAATTTACATCATTATCATCATCATCATTTCAGCCGAAAGACGTCCACTGCTGGACATAGGCCGCCCCTAAGCACCGCCATTTCGACCGGTTCTGTGCTTCCCGAATCCAGCAGATTCCTGCGGCCTTTACAAGGTCATCTGTCCAACTTGTGGGAAGCCTTCCAACGTTACGTCTTCCAGTACGCGGCCGCCACTCCAGAACATTTTGGCCCCATCGGCCATCTGTTCTTCGAGCAATGTGCCCTGCCTACTGCCACTTAAGTTAAGCAATTCTTCGGGCTATGTCGGCTACCTTCGATCTACTGCGGCTCTTTTCATTTCTGATTTGATCACATAGGAAAATTCGAAGCATAGCCCTCGCCATTGCCCTTTGGGTGACTTTCAGCCTTCTCATAAGGCCCATTGTGAGCGACTACGTTTCAGTGCCGTAGGTCTTTACTGGCGACACGTACTGGTCGAAGACTTTCGTCTTGAGATACTATGGTATGTGAGACGAGAAGATATTGCGAAGCTTCCTGAACGCTGCCCAGCTGAGTCGGACGATTGACCTCTTTCTTCAAGTTGAACCTACCTAACTGGACAGTTTGTCCTAGATACTCGTCCACAACCTACAGTGTAATGTCTCCGATCTTAATGAGAGTGGGTGCTACATGGGCATTTGAGATGCCATTTGTCTTATCCATTTTCATTTTAAGACCGACTCTTTCGGAAGCTCTACTGAGGTCATCGAGCAGTGTACTGAGCCCCTCCATAGTCTCAGCCATGACTACTATATCGTCTGCAAACCGAAGGTGAGTGACGTACTCGCCATTGATCCCTAGCCCTTTCCAGTCCAGAACCTTGAAGACATCCTCCAGTGCAGCGGTGAACAGTTTCGGAGAGATAACCTCTCTCTGTCTCCCCCTCGCCAGAAGGATAGGTTTCGAGGTCCGTTCCTGGAGTCGGACTGACATAGTGGCGTTTTCGTACAGGCACTTCAGCACCTCAATATACCGATAGTCGAGACTGCAGTACAGCCCATGCTTTAATCGAATCGGAGGCTTCAGTCTTCTGTATAACATGTCGCAGCGTATACGTATGTAGTCTATGGTGGTATAGCCTTTACGGAATCCGGCTGGTTCGGGAGGCTGGAAGTCATCAAACCTGCGTGCGAAACAGATCGTGATGACTCTTGAAAGCAGCTTGTAAACATGGCTCAGAAGTGAGACGGGTCTGTAATTCTTAAGAAGAACATTATTGCCCTTCTTAAAGAATAATACCACCACAGCTCTGTACCATGCCTGCGGCGTTTTGCCCTCGAGTATGACGGAATCAAACAGCTTCTGGAGGGCCTTAAGAGTTGGTTTTTTTATACTTTTAACTGACAAGCACTCTACATAATAAAATTCATAAGGTATTTTCTTACTGTCAATTAGCCCATTGGCTAAACAGCACAGGTTGAGGTGAAGTAAGCTGTTAATTTGGCTACGAGAAAACATACAAACAGAAACACATACTACGAGTCGTTACAAGAAAAAAATTGAAGCACATACTCGTACACGCATAAATACTTATAGAAATACATAACACCTTTATTTTGAGATTCGCGACAATCGAGTAAATGCATCAGTGGCGTCACAAAACATCTGAAGTCATTATTTAATGGAGATATAAAACTTCCATGGTGCGCTAGCTGACTTTCGTGGACAAATAACCACGAAAGTTGTGCCACGATAGTTACGAAAATTTCACATTTTTGGGAATTACTATTAAAGTTACAGGTAAAGTAACGAACAAAGTACTTGGGAATAATCTCGAAGATCTATCTTATTCCTTCATTCAAAATTAGTTGAAAAATTGTAAACATTATCCTTCAAAATTTGCGCATGAAAGTTTCTTGACCAAGGCTACTTGAAAATATTCAAAGGTTAACTTATCTCATATTTTTTTTGTTTATAAGCAATTAATGTATTTGTCTCCCCCACTGATGCCGGGACACTAGTGAGCGTCCGCGCCAACTAAAAAGTGTAGCGACAAGTTGCCCCTCTTGGAAGATAGGTGCAGTTTTGTTGCGCCCTCGCGAAAGTAGGAAAATCGTGTGACAGAGACATAATGCCTATTAACTATTGTATATTAAGAGATACAATTAATATTCTTTGATTTCTTGATGAATAGAATACAAAAGTTATCAAAGTTTACCGTGAGCGCGAACAGAGTGTGACGCGCGAAGAACACCGATTTTGCTCCCGTTTTGGACACTAGATATATTTTTAAATAAATATTATAAATAATTTTAGGTGTTTATTGTTGAAATTGTACACATAAATAAACAAAGAGTAATCTGTATTTGGTCCTAAGACTGAATATTTCATAGGTTAGGAATTAAGACCGTGTGACCGCGTTTTGAGGGACCTCGAAGAACTACCCACAAGTTCACATTTACAATGTAGAGATAAGACCCTTCACAAAGCCGTATCTATGCATCCTGTACAACAAAATAAGTAACACTGAGCAAAAATAATTGCTGGGAACAACTTATTTTTGGTGTGAAAATTCGATGTTCACGGTAAGTAGTGCGCAATGAAACGCATTCATAACATTGTGCTTATGTGTGAGGGGAGTGTTTAAAGTTCGGGTATAACATTTAAAACTGGTTTTCGTAAAAAAACTTCAAAAAAGTTGGAACTTTAACCTTCAATAACTCGTAACCAGAAGGTTCCCAGGTTCCAGTAAGTAAGTGCGTCTCAGACTACGCGCAGTAAAGGGTAGTTGAAAATAATTACCCCAAAAACAAACTTAAAAAAAAAATAAGTATGTGATAAAATTACAAATTGTTAATTTGTATTTCAGACTTTTTCCTTTACTCGTGCTGTGAGACCTTGCTTCTTGCCAAATTTCATTATTCTAGGTCAACGGGAAGTACCCTAGAGGTTGTGATTTACTTGCGAGTATCAAAATATGCCGCATAAATGGCCGTATTTTTTTACTGCGTTAACTTAGAAGCTTGATTTTTTTATTACTCCAAGATACCTTAGTCAATCAATCTGCCTAGCCTTTTCCCAACTATGTTGGGGTCGGCTTCCATTCTAACTGGATGCAGCTGAATACCAGTATTTTACATGGAGCGACTGCCTATCTGACCTCCACAACCCAGTGACTGGGTAATACGATACCCCTTGGTAAGACTGGTTGTCAGACTTTCGGGCTTCTGACGACCCGTAACGACTGTCAAAGATCCACAAATAACAGCCGGGACCAACGGCTTAACGTGCTTTCCGAGGCACGGAGGAGTCTCGGTATGTAAAGATGGCCACCCATCCACTGACCAACCCCGGCAAGCGTGATGGATTGACCCGTACGGCTGTTATTACTTAGCCACGAGCTCCTCCTTAGCCACGAGCTCCTCCGCCAAGATACCTTAGTATACCTACGTATTTGATATTAATTTCAACTTGATACCTCCACGCGTTTCTGAGAAAAAGGATCTTGACAGACAGATAGACAGATAGACGGTTTTTTTCCTTTTGAGGTACGGAACCCTAAAAAGTCATATTTTAACAGTGATTTGTCTAACAAGAGCAACCTCGTTCAAGAAGATGGAAGTCATATTTTCAGAGATTTGTTCCATCAATGTTCGCTTGTAAGATAACAAGTTATCGCTTACCCTCAGGGTAGGAACATGTTATCGTTGAGGACACGCGAGGATCTCGACACGTCCCCTGAGGCAGATTGTGCTCATCGCGCGTTTGTACACTTGAGAGCATTGTTACGTATGCATTATTATTTTATTACGAGCGACCCATCCTGGCTTCGCACGGTATAATATGACTTGTAAAAACATTGAGATTTCTTTATTAATGTAAGTTTAATAAACGTATAAACTTTCCGGAATAAAATCTAAAAATGATGGTGAAAACCGTATCAAAATACGTTGCGTAATTTAGATACAGACAGACACGAAAAGTAACTTTAATCTTTATATATAAAAGAAAGTCGTGTTAGTTACACTATTTATAACTCAAGAACGGCTGAACCAATTTAGCTGAAAATTGGTGGGGAGGTAGCTTAAAACCAGGAGACGGACATAGGATACACGGATAAAACGTGGTATAACAACGGCTGGACCGATTTAGATGACATTTTGTGTGCATATTTGAATGGGTTCCTGGATGGTTTGAAAACACAATTGGAACCGGTAGGTGGCGCTGCAGTCGGGTTCTAGAATCGTTCAGACAGGACAACGTCTGTCGGGTCCGCTAGTTTATACTAAGTAAAGATGAATCTTTTAGATTCCGAGAATCATGGGTATCTCGTGGATGAATAAGTCTCAGACTAAATAAAAAACCAAGACAGAGCGCTGTCAATAGTAACGTGAAGCCTCACGTTTTGGGTTTCGTAAACATGTGTGCACGTAATGAGGTGTAGTTTAATTGTTAATTTGTTGTAGTTTAATTGTTAAATGCGTTTCAACTAAGAATAGGAATGACCTTGCGCCATATTGTGAAGATTTAGCAAAATAGCATCTCGTTTACACATTTGTAAAGTCAGTGACATATTTTAACAAAAACAAATTCCAAAAACAGAACTAAAATGGATAAGGATAACACTACAAAACTTTGCAAGCCTTAGATTTCTAGCTTCAGTTGACAGTTAGAGGTCATTGACTTTCCTATTCTTAGTTGAAACGCATTGTATGGTGTAAATGTGTGCGTGTGAGCGTGTGTGCACAGAGCGAGGTGTAGTTTTGCGCAGCGATATGTCTGGTTTTTTATTTAGTCTGAGGGACAACTCATGATTGTTTACTTTTGGCTACGAATTCAGCTGAATCACTACAGGGCTGAATAAATGAAGGCGAAATATCTAGATTTTTTTTTCGACTTTTGACCTGTAAAATGGTAGTCGCCCCCTACTACCATTCATAATTTAAGATTTATAACTTAAGGACGCTGTTACAAATGGGTAGTCAAATCAATCAATCACTTCGGCACTGTTATTGAGAAACTGTACCTATCTAAAATTATATTTATAGTTCAAAATCCTTACCTTGCACATCTATCAACAATTCGGCCACACAACGTTTTAAGAATGCAAAGCATTTTATTTAATAAACATACTTTTGTGTAAAAAAGTAATGATTTGACTACCCATTTGTAACAGCGTCCTTAACTGGAGAGAAAAAGTGCCAGATTTAAGCTCATTTTTGGAAAAAAAGTAGAAGACGGAATATATTTTACATAAGTAGTAAAAGGACTAATAGAAAAAAAAAGGAAGTAATTTTATCGTCATTGTACCTACTGAGTTCAACATTCACGGTGATGAATAATAAAAGACAAATCTTCCTACACGTATTTCAATTCAAACAACACACAAAAAAGGGACATGTCAGCACGTTAACGAAACGTAACGTGTGCACATTAAAAATTCACGTTCACCACATTCGGCCCGCAAGTGTACTGGAGTGCCGAAAATCCACCCACCCAATACCGACAGTACAAACACGAACTGTGCCACTTTCACGGTATATTTGCAATTGTCGGCTTTATTGAGCATGTTCACGTAGGTACTTCGTATTAAGATTTTTTTGTTGTTCCCTTTTTTTTGGCCTGACTTGTATTAAAGTGTTTGGTTTCATGGATTTGGAGTTTATTTGTGTAAATATTGAAGCATGTTGTAGTCCGTGTTTGCAGGAAGCGATTTGAGCTATATAGATAGAGGGGCTCGTGACTAAGTAATACGCGGTCGGTCTGCGGATGGGTGACCATCTTTACATACCGAGACCCCTCCGTGCCTCGGAAAGCACGTTAAGCCGTTGGTCCCGGCTGTCATTCGTGGATTTTTGACAGTCGATACGGGTCGTCAGAAGCCCGAAAGTCTGACAACCAGTCTTACCATGGAGTATCATGTTTCCCAGTAACTGGTTTGCTGATAGGCAGTCGCTCCGTGTAAAATACTAGTATTCAGCTGCATCCGATTAGACTGGAAGCCCCAACATAGTTAGGAAAAGGCTATAAGGCTGATTGATCCCCATTCGATTCCCATGTCGAGCAATGTGATGGCCGTTTTCTATCAATAATTTCTCAGTGCCATGACTTTGGATTTGTGTCCGGTTGATCGCAATAGGCTCGCCCCGTATTACATATGGGACCTTAAAAACATAACTGCGGTAATGTTGCTGTGGGTTGGTGTTGGGGTGTTGGTCACCTCTGCCTAACCCTTCGGACAAAATCAAAATCAAAAGTCATTTATTCAAATTAGTCTGAGAATCAGCACTTTTTGAACGTCGAAATTACAGTAAGACAGTCCCCACAAAACGACCGCCCTTCACCACTTCCTAGTGCTTTATTTATTTTATTTATTTATTTATTTCAATTGGTCTTACGAGCTAACAGACATACCATCCAAAACGCTCATATGATTAATTTCCATTTTAGCTGGGAAGAAGAAGTAGCGCAACAAACTCCCCAGCAGCACAGCTGTCTGTTCAGTTAGAAGAACTAGATTTTATACAATGGTACCTATGCAAAATAATTTACGCAACACAATACATTAAATTATACTTTTGTCAAACAACAGGACAGGACAGGCGTGATATTATGATAATTATGTTATGAACTTTAACATTTACATTGTTCATTGCACAATGAATGAAAGCAGAAAGAATTCTAAAATATTACGTCAATCACACTAAATATTATAAAGCCGAAAGTTTATGAGTGTGTGTTTGTATGTTTGTTACTTCTTCACGCTCAAACCGCTGGACCGATTTGGATAAAATTTGATATGTAGTTTAGCTTATTGTACCCTTTTTTGTGGATGGGAAATCATCTATGACTGAGGCGGTGATTATCTAAGGACTGAGGGCGTGTCAGACTTTTACTGACTAAAACCTACCCGTGTTCCTTCAGTTGCCTGTGCCAGGGCCACGGTATCTGTTTCGAACAACCTGCGATCCCGGTGGCATCGACTATAACGGACCCCATCACTGCTGACATCTCTATGAGGCGCGCGTGGAACACAACGCGCCGTCGACCCGGGCCTGCAGTGCGATTCTATAACCATCTCACCGTGAAAACTTAGGTGAAGTGAGCCTGGAGTGAGCTGTCAATAGTGTCAATTCCTAGCAAAAACAAACTCACTTCACCTAAGTTTTCACGGTGAGATTTTTACAGAATCGACCGGCTGGTCCTTACCGGACGGCGAGCTACCCACTACTCGCCGTCCGCAAGCCCGCGCCTACGGTGGCCGGGAATCGGTTACTGATTCCCGCCGCCCAGGGCGTACCTTATTATACCCTGGATTAACAGCTTATAGGCTACTTTTTATCCCGGTCTACGCGGGTGAAACCGCGGGGCGCAGCTTGTTTACTTCATAAACAAATTATTGTATTCGACAATGTACCAATGATTGCAATTTGCATTATTCATATATTGGGTACCTATACATAATCATACCTAGTTCCTATGGGACCAATACATGCAATTGATGAGATAGACATAAATGATAATTTCGAATACCTGCGCGTATTTCCCATTCATCAATCCAATATTCGAAATACCGAATTCCCGGTACAATTAATCGAGTAGGTATTAATCAAGCAAATTCGTACCTACTATGTTTATCAATACAACATGGCCGTCTTTGTACTCGCTACCATCGATAATTTGTTACTAGTTTACATACATAATAACGTGAAGTTTAATTTTTATTATGTATGTAAACTAAAAACAAATTGTCGATGGTAGTGAGTACAAAGGCGGCCATTTTGTATTGATAAACAAGGTAGGTACGATGGCTGATTAATCTAAACTAATATAATAAAGTTGAATAGTTTGTTTGTTTGTACGTTTGAACGCGCTAATCTTCCAGAGATTAGCGCGTTCAAACGTACAAACAAACAATTGTAGCTCGTCTATTAAAATAATCGACCACAGATTATCACCACAATTTTAACGGCCGTAAAATATCAAGGCTGCCCAAACAATTAGTTTTGATAAAAAAATGTGGCCAACCGCGATTCGGACTTGAACACGAATGGTTCAGTAACCTACCACCGTACAATATTTAACACTACATATTTTAAAAGCACGTTCCTTGTATTATATTATATTGATGGGATGAAATTTAAAACATGTTCCAAATCGAAATGGGAGATTGTACTCATCATTGTCTTCTGGGCACGTTTCCGGATGACATCGATGCGGACGAGTACTTCGACGGCTAAGTGTCCTTTTGTTTTTGTATTTATTTGTATATTTAGTTAGTCATTTACTTTAGTACTAGTATAATGTTAATTTGTATATTGTTTAATAAAACTGAACATTTACTCATCATTATGAACAACTTTTACTTATTATTTTGTTTAATTTATTTTATCACCACTGCTCTCAAAACGGTGAAGGAAAACATCGTGAGGAAACCGGCATGTCCTAGAACCAAAAATTCGGAAACATGATTGTGACATCTACCAACCCGCACTGGATTACGGCCCGCTCCCTGTTACAGAGAGGAGCCATGTGTCCCAGCAGTGGGAACGTTATAAGATGATTATGTTGATGTTATGTTGTATTTTTATTATATACGTAATGTTGTTATAGCGCCCATACACTTCATTTGAATTATCTACCTAAACGGTTCAAAAGATACAGCTTTATGACAGACGGGCGGACAGCGGAGCCTTATTAGTAATAGTGTCCCGTTGGCACCCTTCCGATACGGAACCCTAAAAAGAAGCTTCACGTTATTATGTATGTAAACTAAAAACAAATTGTCGATGGTAGTGAGTACAAAGGCGGCCATTTTGAATTGATAAACAAGGTAGGTACGATGGCTGATTAATCTAAACTAATATAATAAAGTTGAATAGTTTGTTTGTTTGTACGTTTGAACGCGCTAATCTCTGGAATTGCCAGTCGGATTTGAAAAATTGTTTTTGCATTTGATGCCTAGCCATTGATATAAAATATATCGTCCCTAATCTAACTAAGTGACGTACCTAACTGATTCGAAGAAAATTTTACAGGGCAAGCTATTTATTAGGGTTCCGTACCAAAATGGTAAAAAAGGAACCCTTATGGTGACACTCAGTCTGTCTGTCTGTCTGTCTGACCGACCTATTACAGGCACTTTTGAATTGTCAAAGGGTCGGTCCCTTTGACAATTCAAAAGTGCCTGTAATAGGTTTATTTGAAATAAATGCTTTGAGTTTGAGTTTGAGTTTGATTATTTAAACTAGTATCTGCCCGTGTCTTCATTCGCGCGGAAGTCGTAACTACTTATACTTACTAAAATAAAAGCCACATTTTTATAAAACTCCCTCGGGCCCCGACCCACCGCGTAGTATCCCATCGCCCGCCCCGCGCTATTACTTCGTTTTCGTTCAGCGTTCTTTCTGAATTTTTCTTCTTACTCGGCGTCTAACTTTCCTCAAAAATTGGGCTGCGCACATTGACATTTTGGACTTGGACGATAGCCGACCTAACTATTTGATACATTTTCCAAGTGGAATCGATCTGTCACGGTTCCCATGATAATGCAAAATCGAGGCCGATATATCTACAGTTTACAATAAAAAAAACCGGTCAAGAGCGAGTCGGACTCGCGCACCGAGGGTTCCGTTCCGATTTCTGAAAAAGTGTGCTATTTAGAGACATTGTTTTATTTTTCCTGTAATCTTTACATAAACTTCTATAGCATAGAATAATTTCAGATTTTTATCTTTGCAAACTTCGGAGATAAGGGAACGGTATTTTTTTTACATTGTTCATCAAAAGTCGAAAACTATGCAGACTAAAAAAAAATAAAAAAATGTTTGAGAATGTGCAAACAGTGTTCTTTCATATGATACTCCATATGCCCTAGTAGCCCCACTTTTAATTTTTAAGACCCCTTTTCAGTCCCTGTTGCAATAAAAATAAAAATATTTTTATTTCTTTCTTGTTTGCAAAATAGTTGGGTAAGCGTAATCTAAAACTGTTCTAAATTTCAAGTTGATAGCATTAGTGGTTCTTGAGATATCCAGCTTTGACAGACAGACAGACAGACAGACTGAGTGTCACCATGAGGGTTAGTAGTAGGGATTCACGGGCTCTGGCGCATGAGAAGTGGGGTGACCATGAGTGGCCAATCGTAAAAAAAAAAAAAAAAAAAAGGGTTTTGGGGTGCGCTGATTCCATTTCCGCGGTCCTTTTTCACGTAGCATGCTCCGTTGCAAAGATACAGAAATCAATTAGGGTTCTAGCTCTGTTCAATTGGTTAATGAGGTACCCCTCGTTAGCGCTATTGTCACCTCACCTCCCACGGTTCATTATAAGTAATACCTCATCTTTACAATGATAATGGTAATGAGGCATGCTACTTGCTAATGAGGCAAAATGGTTTATGTCTCATCCACAATAAAACTACATACTTCTTTCCTCGGTACTTTTAATACATTTCAGTCTTACTTCCTAAAATATGTATGAAACATTACATCTATTAACATATCATTGTAAATAGTGTCGCTTGTAAATGGTTTTAGAAAATTCAACATTGTACATCCATAAAACTTATGTAATAAATACATCAAACAGTACTCGCCGCAAACTGATGTAAAATCGTTTTGGATTCACGCCGTATTCCAGTCCCACCTTTTACAATTCCTTTTTAAAAATATTTGACAATATCCTTTAGGTGCTCGTCCATAAGAATCGAAATATTGACCAACACCAGTCTCATCAACATATATGGCTACCCAATGCGACCCCGGCTTATCATCGGTATCCAAATTGCTTATCAAATACGTTGGTACTTGAGTATGTACTGGTAATCTGTTTGCAGCATATACATTTCTTTCCAGACTTGGATGAATTTGTTTTAAGTGTTTCTGTATTTCTATTGTATTCATGTTATATCATTGGTATGAACCATTTACAGTACCGATCTATCCAGTGAATCAGTGAATCATACAGGAGTGTTGTTATGATTAAGCAACTACTAGAAGCACATTAGACAACATTAACAATAATTTTGTTAAAGATATTAACCTATCATTTAAAAACACTTATTACATGGTATAAATAACCTCCTGCAATAGCTAAAACCATACAGTTGAGTCGGCGGAAGAAGACAGTTTGGATTACTTACAGTGAGTGTAATTCTCAACATACAGCAAGAGCAATGGAGGTAAGCGATTCATTTACTTATAGATTTGTAGTTAAAATGTGTAAATAATTGCTGACCTGATGTGTACTATACTTACTAGTATTAAACGATCATCGTGTTGTTACAGAATTCATTCAACTTCGGTGATGATAATACTTACAAACAATATTACTATCCACTCTCCCCTCGCGATGAAGAAGACAGTGGAGAAATGGTGATTAAAATGAATAGTGATACAAGGAAAAGGAAGTCTTCAGTGAGCAAGTTAGAAGAATTTTTCTAAGTACAACCGAAAAACAAGAAGAAAAAAGCACTATCTTCAACAGTGTCTCGAGCTGTAGCAGGAGGAGTGTCTTATATAACAACCAATACAGATGACGGGAACCAGTCAACGCACCTAATCAAAGTAGAAGTTTACGACATGAAAAAACTGGCGAAAATTCCAATAACGGAGCATTGGAAACATGCCAATTTACGGATAAAGTACTATGTCAAAGAAAACAACAGCAAAATATTCGACAACACCAACAAAGTAATATATAACATTACGAAAGAAATTGCCGAGAGTGATAATGTGAAAAAGTATTTTTTTAGTAATGACAAGTAGGGTAACAATTCACCTAATTGCTTAATGGATAACTATTGTGTCTATTGGTAACTTAATGAACTATTTAGTGATCTTAATAAAACTTTCGTAAAGTCCAGGTAATCATTAACTTATTTAATGCATTGTAAGTAATCCTAACTATCTTTTTCCACCGACTCAATTGTATGGTTTAATATTATGATGATAAAATAAATGATGTAAAGTACCTGCATATGTTTTTCATTTATATATTTTACCATTGTTATGTAATATTTAATATACATATACAAGGTGAATCAGAGGGTAAATGAAAAATTAAGTATTTTTTTACATAATATTTATTTCAAAACTTTTGTTAATACAATTTTCTCCTTATATCTAGATACACTTTCTCGTAGTCTAACTACTATAGTCAACAGTAACATTTCTGTTTTTATCTATTTCAAGCAGGATTTGATGGATCATAATAAATTCTATTAATTTCTTCTAATACGGAGTCCATTTTTCCCAATCAACCTTCTTTCTTACTTTGGTAATCAACTTCTTATCACCACTACTCGGAGTTGAAAAATGCTCACCACCAACTTCTGGTATGAAGCTTAGGTCCCTTGCTTGAAGCTGATTTATATACTCACTTCTTTTTGGATTTCCAATGTAAGTTAGTGGTACTTTAATATCTTTTAATACTTTAGCAAATCTTTCCCATCCTATCGGATCACTTTTTTTTAATGGTCTCAGTGAGTCATTTACTAAGTCAACAATATTACTTCCAGGATTTTTTTCGTTATCAATTACTACTGTGCCTTCATCATCCCACTGTATTTTGTTTTTACTGGACCCAACTAAATTTAATAACAACTCACCTTTTTTAGTATAGGATTTTGGTATTAAACTTAGAATTTCAGATGTTGAATACAGTGGATTTGTTTGAATGATGTCATCTTCTTGTCTAACTTCTTTATTCAAAGCTTCAGTAGCAACTGCATTTTTGACGTCTATGTCTTTATTTTTATAACAAATCTTATATTTATTTTTTCATCCATGGAGGTATCAGTATAAATTGGTAATTTGTAAGGTAGACGGTCCTCCTCAGTGAAGTGAGGATATCTTTGTAAAATTTGTAAATATAGCATCCATTTTTTTCGATCTTCTTCATTGCTACTCAGAATTTTTTGCATTGGCCACTCATGGTCACCCCACTTCTCATGCGCCAGAGCCCGTGAATCCCTACTACTAGGGTTCCTTTTTAACCATTTTGGTACGGAACCCTAATAAATAGCTTGCCCTGTAAAATTTTCTTCGAATCAGTTAGGTACGTCACTTAGTTAGATTAGGGACGATATATTTTATATCAATGGCTAGGCATCAAATGCAAAAACAATTTTTCAAATCCGACTGGCAATTCCAGAGATTAGCGCGTTCAAACGTACAAACAAACAAACTATTCAACTTTATTATATTAGTTTAGATTAATCAGCCATCGTACCTACCTTGTTTATCAATTCAAAATGGCCGCCTTTGTACTCACTACCATCGACAATTTGTTTTTAGTTTACATACATAATAACGTGAAGCTTCTTTTTAGGGTTCCGTATCGGAAGGGTGCCAACGGGACACTATTACTAATAAGGCTCCGCTGTCCGCCCGTCTGTCATAAAGCTGTATCTTTTGAACCGTTTAGGTAGATAATTCAAATGAAGTGTATGGGCGCTATAACAACATTACGTATATAATAAAAATACAACATAACATCAACATAATCATCTTATAACGTTCCCACTGCTGGGACACATGGCTCCTCTCTGTAACAGGGAGCGGGCCGTAATCCAGTGCGGGTTGGTAGATGTCACAATCATGTTTCCGAATTTTTGGTTCTAGGACATGCCGGTTTCCTCACGATGTTTTCCTTCACCGTTTTGAGAGCAGTGGTGATAAAATAAATTAAACAAAATAATAAGTAAAAGTTGTTCATAATGATGAGTAAATGTTCAGTTTTATTAAACAATATACAAATTAACATTATACTAGTACTAAAGTAAATGACTAACTAAATATACAAATAAATACAAAAACAAAAGGACACTTAGCCGTCGAAGTACTCGTCCGCATCGATGTCATCCGGAAACGTGCCCAGAAGACAATGATGAGTACAATCTCCCATTTCGATTTGGAACATGTTTTAAATTTCATCCCATCAATATAATATAATACAAGGAACGTGCTTTTAAAATATGTAGTGTTAAATATTGTACGGTGGTAGGTTACTGAACCATTCGTGTTCAAGTCCGAATCGCGGTTGGCCACATTTTTTTATCAAAACTAATTGTTTGGGCAGCCTTGATATTTTACGGCCGTTAAAATTGTGGTGATAATCTGTGGTCGATTATTTTAATAGACGAGCTACAATTTGAATAATTTCTGTAGTATGTTGCTACTTTTGCGTTAATTTTGATGTACTAGTATTGTACACAGTATCATAAAATAAGCAGTATTACATCTTTATATGTACAACATTAGTTTTTGTTTACACTAAACCCGAAAAGGGGTCATTGTACTCATAATTTTGAACAATTTTTTCTACGGGACCAAACTTGAAATCGCGAAAAAAAAATCAGCTGTTCCATACATTTTGTCGATTTAAGTGAACACAAATGTATGGAACAGCTGATTTTTTTTGCGATTTCAAGATTGGTCCCATAGAAAAAAACGTGTTAATTATATTATGAAGGACTAAATAGAATTATTTTCTTTTATTTTACTCATGAACCATCCCTATTCCTTCGATCAAAAGTCAGCAGGATAAGAAGTTACCGTATATTGTAGGTCCTCCAATCGATTCGTGTAACAAAATGCGAAGCCAACCAATCGCGATGAGAATACATATAAAACAGAGGTATATACGCTCCCAGGAATTGTTTAATCCATCTGAATTGAAATGGACGAGCTTTTTTGGTTTCTTTGGTGTTCTATTTTTAGATTACTGGGTATCTGATAGTGTTAGGCGACACAATTGGTTTTGAAGGTATTATGGTTAGGGAAAAGGAGATATTTTAATAAGAGCACAGGGTGGCTGGAACGTTTATTGAGACCCATATTTATTTTGTAAGGCCTTGTTGGTACTCAGAAGCAAAACACTTAAGTACCCCCTTATTCATAGAAAAACTAAAACTATTTATTAAACCTATTTTATACCTTATGTTGATTATTTATCATACCATAAGTTGATTACTTATTGCGATCTGAAAATCCAGTTCTACAAACTAAAAGGTACACAAAAAATAGGGAGTGATACGTGAGTTCGAATGACGTTTTTGCGAAGGTCGCCATTTCGAAAAATTTTGCGAGTGGTACGCCAGTTCGAAAACTCATTATATCGAAAACCGCTATATCGAATGACGTTATCGCGAAGGTCGCCATTTCGAAAAATTTTGCGAGCAGTACGCCAGTTCGGAAGTCATGGTATCGAAGTCCGATGTTGAGTTAATTCGTCTTTCTTTTTTTTTTTCCAAACCAAATCAAAAGACCATGCTCTCTGTGTCTCGTCTCATTGGGGTCGTGAGTTCGATTCCCAGACAAATTAACTCAACATCGGATTTCGATACCATGACTATCAAACTGGCGTAGGGCTCGCAAAATTTTTCGAAATGGCGACCTTCGCTATAACGTCATTCGATATAGCGGTTTTCGATTTAATGACTTTTCGAACTGGCGTACCACTCGCAATTTTTTTCGAAATGGTGACCTTCGCAAAAACGTCATTCGAACCTACAAAACCTACAGAACCTACCCCAAAAAATATATCGAGACGAACAGACTGTTCAAAATGATTTAAACAACTATGAAAATGAAATATTAACTCAATGACACAAGGATTGTTTCAGAATGAAGACAGTACACGACAACTGTCATTCTGACGACTAGAACTTTATCCAATTGAGTTAGAGTTTAATTGATTTTTGTGTGGTTTATGGTCGTCTATGTATTTATATCGATTTATATAATATAATTTACAATATTTATTTGTTAGTTTCAGTGTACTAATATTTGTCAACAAGTTTCACATTAAATTCAATTTAGTGTTTTTTTTTTCTTTTTCTTGGCACGTTTTCTCACATCACATCTGGACTTGGCAGAATTGTCGACATCGGCACCATTGCTATAGAGCATCATTGCAAAATAGAATAGAATAGAATAGAGTTTAGTTGTTGTTGAGCTCATTTTGAACAGTCTGTTCGTCCTGAAATTTTTGACGCTGACTATACAGGTGATTTTTGTGTACCTTTCAGTTTGTAGAACTGGAATTTCAGATCGCAATAAGTAATCAACATAAGGTTTTTGATTTCTAACCCCCTTATTCATAAAGAAACTAAAACGCTCTAAGTACTTATAAACAAACCTATTTTAGTTATAACAAGTGTTTTGTTTTCTTCTTTCAAACTCAAATCACATTTTGAAAGAAATTAATAAAACACTTCTATACTTATCTAAAATAGGTTTAATAGAGCGTTTTAGTTTTTTATGAATAAGGGGGTAAGTGTTTTGCTTCCGATTACCAACAAGGCCTTACAAAATAAATATGGGTCTCAATAAACGTTCGAGCCGCCCTGTGCTCATATTAAAATATCTCCTTTTCCTTAAGGTTGATGCGCCAGGGTAGCCCGCGAAATTCAAAATTTCTTACGTTTTTTGCAATTTGTAGGTCAGTGTGAGCTTGTATGTTGATAAAAATATGATTCGCGGCCATAGCCTAATATGGCTTTACATAATTATAATCATTAGAATCAGCAATACAACTCCATAATTTAGCATTTACCTCAAATTTAGCGATTTCATGAAATCATGAGGTTTGAGGTAATGCTACCTACAAATTGCAAAAAACGTAAGAAATTTTGAATTTCGCGGGCTACCCTGGCGCTTTCGCCTTAACCATAATACCTTCAAAACCAATTAATTAAGTATATCCACCCATTTAAAACACGAACACCAAAAATACTAAAAAGCAACATAATCCGAATTTATAAAACAAACCAAGCGATAACGTCTCCACATTCATATTAACTATACACAGGAACATTAATCTGAAATAAACCATTATAACCTGACCTCCCACGTCCCTCCCGTCGTATTAAAATCTGTTAACATAAACTGAAAGTTGCACACATCGATCGGCTCAAGTTATGTCGGTACACGCCGTACACGGGTAGGTACGTTGATGGTGAATGACGCACACATAGGCAGTCGTCTGGTTCGATCTTAGATAACATACATCTAGATGGAGCCACCGCGTGGCCGTTTATGAGACAGCAATATAATACTTTTCCTATGTTATGTGGTATGAGAAATGAAGTTTAACATAAGACATCTTCCATATTTTGGACTGAAACCCATGTCATACATACGTACAATGCAAAGACTGTCCAAAAAAGTTAAATTAATCGACGCAAGATAAATTTTGTAACAGTGAAAGCACTTTGCTTGGCTAACATTCAAAAGTTCGCCAAGCAAAAATACGGCACGCCGTAAGAGACAGAAGATACGATGCTTTGTCTCAATTTTCCTATTAATTTCGTATATATGTGTCACACTTCCACACTTCACAACGTAATCATAGCAACGTCTAGAGGTTCAATATCTTTGGGTTCGATCAATACCGACGTACTCCTTAACACTGCACTTCAAAAGGAATGAATGCGTTGTTCGCTTCGACGGCTATCATCGAATGGAAGGAATGAGGATTGAACGATTTGCGGAGTGAAGATGAAAAATATTGAATGCTTCAAGGATTTTATTTTATTGAAGTGGTTGAAATGTGACAGCTATTTTTCCTCTCTAAGTTGAATGGGCGTTTTATAACGATCAAGTAATTTGTTAGGAGTTTTGTTGTTGAAAAATTGTCTACAGTATAATACGTACCTACCTACTTAAGCAAGCCTAATCAGCCTATAATGTTCCCGATGCTGGGACACAGGCCTCCTCTCGGTAAGAGGGAATGGTCCGTAATCCACCACCTAAGCCCAGTGCGGGTTGGTAGATGTCACATGTCTTCGAATTCTTGGTTCGAAGACATGCCGGTTTCCTCACGATGTTTTCCTTCACCGTTTTGTGAGCAGTGGTGATGAAATTATTTACACTAAGTAAAGCGCCTGCCTGGGTTCGAACCTACGCCCTACAACTCTTAAGTCGCAGCCGTTACCACTGGGCCCACTGGTCCTCTTAAACACACAAGCTCTTAAAGGGTCATAGTACTCATCATTATTAACAACTTTTACTGAAACCAAATTCAGGTTTGGTCGTCGTTAAAAAAAAATTAGCTGTTCCCTACATTTATGTTCGCATAACTCGTCGAAATGTAGGGAGCAGCTGTTTTTTTCGCGATTTCAGGTTTGGTTCCTTAATAAAAGTTGTTCATAGTAATGAGTTCAATGACCCCTTAAGAGGTTGTGCGTTATTTAAATTACACCTTGTTTATCTATTAGTAATAATAATTCTTCGCTTATCTGTTTGTTTGGATGTATGTTCCGGATTGGCGTAAAAACGTCGGAACGGAATGAAATTAGGCCCACAGATCATAGATAGATAACCTGGATTAGGTAACACTTTAGGGTAAGTACCTACTTTTAATCCTGGTAGTTCTCGTGGGATATTTTCCACCATCCACGCGTATGAAGCGAAAGCTAGTCCAATATCATAAAATAACCCGATAATGTTTTTAGAAACGTAGCTAAAATATACGAAATAGTCCATTTCATTTCAGCACAATACGACCTTTCCTACAACTGACCCGTATAATCTGCAACGGAATGAAAGAGCTGATACATTACTTTTTCAGTAAAGGGAACATAGGAACATGGTAAATTACATGGGTCGTACAGAAGTTGAGATATTGTACAGTGGGCTGCATCAATTGGGTACCCCCGGCCCAGTTGTATTAAAATTTTCATACAACTGGGGCTTGTCTGTACAGAGTGAGCCTGGCTATATAGGGTGAAATTGAATAGATGCGACAAAATTTAAAGGGGTGTTCTACGCATGAACAACTTTTACTATGGGACCAAACCTGAAATCGCGAAAAAAAAATCAGCTATTCAGTACATTTAATGTTCGCATAATTCGTCAAAATGTACTGAACAGCTGATTTTTTTTTCGCGATTTCAGGTTTGGTCCCATAGTAAAAGTTGTTCATATTGATGCGTAGAACCTTAAATTTTGTCGCATCTATTCAATTTCACCCTGTATAGCCAGGTTCACTCTGTACAGAGAAGTCTATTATTATCATCCAAGCATGATGACGTTTGTTCTTGGTAATGTCATGAAAATTATTATACCTAAGAACCCTTAGAACTCAATACAGTTAGGTAGTTAACTTGTTATAATATTATTTTTTAAATGAGTATTAATAACTGTGTTTAAAAGTAAAAAAAATCTATATACTTAAATAAAAAGAGAAGTCCTGACTCATCAACGCCCAGCCCAAACCCTTGGACCTAGAAAGCTGAAATTTTGCACAGAGGTTCCCTTTATAATGTAGACAAGGAATAAGGAAGGAATTCCCGGTAGTAGGTTCCCTTGGGATATTTTCCGACATCCACGCGGGCGAAGCCGCGGGAAAAAGCTAGTAAAAAGTATTTATTTAATCACTAGCTTTTGCCCGCGGCTTCGCCCGCGTAGAGATCGGAAATTATTCCAAGTGAACGTACTACCGGGATAAAAAATATCCTGTCCTAACCCAGGCTAAATTTCATCCAAATCCGTTCAGCCGTTTTAGTGTGAAAGCGTAACAAACAATCAAACTCACTTTCTGATAAAAATATTAAGGTAGGATTAGGATTTACCTACTATTTATTTACATCCTAATAAAAAAACAAAAAAATATATATCCAACTAAGAACAAACTAAAATTTGGAATCAAAAAATTCCTTGGCATCGCTATAGATTTATAGTGTGCCCAAAAGACTGGTGGTATTGCCACGTTGTACGGCAACGCTCAACCAATGGCCAAGGTAAAAGTCAGCCAGGGTCACGGAAAGTGTCAAACAACCGCTTCGAGATTTCTTGAAAAAAAAATACAATTGTACTGAAACACCCTCATAAAACATATCAACAAATAAAAACAAGCCACAAGTTTAAAAAAAATCCTTGTTAAAAATTCAACACGAATACGGGATGAGGAAAAACGAAAATTATGGAGATTTTTCTTGTGAAGATAATCCCCTCTTCATCTGAATGGGTATAGAAATCATTTGATAAATACTCTAGTAGAGTCAGAAAGTAAAAAAGCTGATGTTTGATTTGTATAAGGGGTAGGATTGTATTTGTATAAGGGGTAGGATTGTATTTTGTATTTTACGGGAACTTATTTCATAACTGCTTGTTAGAGCTGTAACTTTGACAGTAATTGGTTTGTATTGTGTGTTACTCTCCTTTAGGAGTAGCCGGTAACCGAGAGTAGTAGAAACAAAATTATAGAAATTGTGACGTAACGAAAAAGCGTTATGCCGACAGTATCACAAGTGTCAAAAGTTTTATTTTTTGTTTTTTAATACAGAGCCATCTATCTTTTGACACTTAAAACTTTAGACAATACTGTAGAGGTTTTGCTGTGTACAAGCCATAGTATGGATAACTGGCTGACGATCATTCAAACATCGAATACTCTTATAAAAAAGTGATGGCTTTTTTATAAGATTGTCAGATAGCGGCTAGCTAGGGCTCCGCGTAGGATCTAGGGAGTGAACTATAATTTATTTCTATTTTAATATAGCGGGCTTCAGCCCCATTTCTTCAGTACACTACTGTCTTTTATTACAAAGTAGTTAGCCTCCCGCTGTGAGGTTCGAGCCCTCACATTTGGTGGAGGCGCCGCCGCCGCCGCCGCCGCCGCCGCCGCCGCCGTAGCTGAAGCTGCACAACGACCGCGCGTACGCCCGCGGTACCTCTCGAAGGTTTTTTGGAGTGCGCCGATACGGCCGAGCTTTGCTGAGCGAAATAGTTGAGCTATATGTGTTTGGCGTAGAGGATATTCCGCCGGACGCATCACTATCGCACGCCTAGCGATATGAGGAGCAGTGGATCCCCTTAAACAGACTAAGTGGTTTTAAATATTATTATTAGAGAGTGTTCGACATGGTGCTGATGTTGGATTATTATTTCACGGGCATCGACGCCCGATGTCTTGAAAAGTTTATTGCCGATTTTTTGCGAATAGCTAACATCAATGGATGGCGAGAAAGCGATTGGTCGCTAATATTGGGTGCGTTTCTTGCAAGTGCTGCAAGATCTTTTTACAATTATACATGGTCGGACGGTATGTCCTTTGAAGCACTGTGTGACGCATTATGGGCAGAATTCCCATGTAGATGCCATAAGGGAAAGATTATTAGTTGTGCGCGACAAGAGGCGGACGCACAAGAGAGGTCTGTTGAAGACAGACAGGAAAATGTTTTATGTGTAGATGATAACATGCAATTAATTTCTAGTGAAAGAGAGCAGGAAGTTGATGTGTTAGAAAAGTGCAATGCAGGCAGTGAAGTAGATGAAGATGAAGTTGAGGTCATTGCTGAGCTCAGCTGCGCAGAGAGCAGCCCAATGGTGACCGAAAACGATGTGCAGACAGACGAGGTGCTTCAGATAGAAGAGGAGGAAGCACTGGAATATTCGGGTCTGTCCAATCCTGTTATTATGTCAGATATATCTGTGTGTCAACACAATCATGTTCACGATGTGGAAATCAATAAAAATAACATCGCTTGTGAACAATTTGATCAAGATAATTTTAATTTAAAATCTGCAATTTCAAAGGAGAATGCCCATTCCGGTCTGTCGACGGAGACAAAGGAGATTGGTGATTTTTGTCTTTTGGAAGTCGATTTAAAGTTAGGTGAACAGAATGTGGAGTCATGCGCAGTCGAGACAACGGTTGATATCGCGCAAGTAGAAAATAAATATATTGAAAAAAGTTGTGATAGGTTCCCTAATATCCCTTCACGACACCGAAGTGTCATGTATAATACAAAACGTGTTGTATCGAAGAAGAAAAAGAATTTATCTGTAAAAAAGAAAATTAAATTTAAAAAATTGGTTCCTGAAATAATTAATTTAAAAAAGGATTTGAAAACCAAAAATAATTTTGTAAAGAAGTTTTCCATTTTAAAATATAAGTTTTGTAAATTGAATGAGAGGAGGTTGTGTAATATTTTTGTTAAGAATATTATTAGATGTAAACTTTTTAAACCTCTTAGATTTATTAGATGGAAACTTTTTCTTTTAAGGATTATTTAATTGTCATTGTCATTATTTTCAGTTTATCATGTCACTGCATTACATTTATGACATCAGCAGGGCATGAAGTATTAATGTAGTATATTTTCTAATGTTCTAATATTGTGTTTTTTGTGTAATATTTCATATGCTGAGACATCGGACGCAACCAACAGCGTGTGTGATACACCACAACGCTGCCTACTACATTGAAGAGCATGAGGGAGTGAACACCTACGACAACGTCGCTTCGTTACGGGTCGATAGGGCTGATTAGCATGAACATCCTCCAGCATTTAGTATGACGTATTAGGAGTAGTGGATGTTTTGAGAAACTGTGTATACCTTCTAGAGGGGGGGTGACTTTGGTATGAGTTGTAACCGGCTTTGCTGACGGGACATAGTCCTTGCAAAGTGTGTTGAGTTGACACAATTGGTGCAGTTTATATCAGAGGATCCACAGTTTGGTCAATATGGACCAGTAATAATACGTAAGGGTTCAGTGTTGACATTACGCGATATTTTTCTTTGAATTTGCTGGAGATTGAACATGAGTTAGGTTCTGCGTTAGAATTTTGACTTCCTGGCGCATTCCTCCCTCTGGCTCGATACTGTCCGATGGATTAATGAATCACGATGTTGAGTTCTTTAGATTTTCAACCCCTTCTGGGCTGATGTGAATTGCCACATCATTTTATTATCGAAAGAGGCACGTCATTCTTTTCCCTCCGGGTTTTGTCTGACGGGGCTCAGACTGGATAAATGCGATATTTTTGGGTGCACAATGGCACACTTTAATATTACTTTGACTGACACTTAGCATAGTGTTAGTTTTTCGCGTTTCGTTTGTCCAGAGCTGAGCCTGTACCTAGAAGTACAATCCCTCATATTGTCGCCATTTTCCCGGAGTTAGGTAGGGTGTCTATTTTTTTAGGTTTAGGTAGGTTTTGTCTGTATGATCGAATGTCTTGGTCTGAATAAAAGTTTTATTTTGAAGTTGACTACGTTAATCCTTTTATTCAAGGGTGGGCGTAGCTCATGTAGAGGTTTTGCTGTGTACAAGCCATAGTATGGATAACTGGCTGACGATCATTCAAACATCGAATACTCTTATAAAAAAGTGATGGCTTTTTTATAAGATTGTCAGATAGCGGCTAGCTAGGGCTCCGCGTAGGATCTAGGGAGTGAACTATAATTTATTTCTATTTTAATATAGCGGGCTTCAGCCCCATTTCTTCAGTACACTACTGTCTTTTATTACAAAGTAGTTAGCCTCCCGCTGTGAGGTTCGAGCCCTCACAATACCATGTTCGGACTTTTAATTAGCTGCAGTAAAATGACACTAATTCTTAACTGTCATTTCGTTAAAAAATGTTCCCATTTGATAGCGAAGTGACAGTAGAAATAACAGTATAAGTGTCATTTAAAAAATGACAGTGTGTCAGTGTCATTGTGTGTTTTAAGTGGCAGCTAATTAAAAGTCCGACTGGTCCGACTCTAAATGGCTGTGTATTAATAGGTAGTGGTAAAGCGAAAGGAACTTCGTTCTAATCGGGTGTCCAATTCGACGTGACATCGACCGACTTTTTTAAATTAAACATTGGATAGGTCAGGGTACGTTCACGCGATAAGGCGCGGTCGGTCGGTTATTTAGTATTTTTTAAGTAATTTAACATTTTCTCATGTTAGGCGCTCTTGAAATTTAATCGTACTCTTGATTAAGGACTGTAACGGAAGATAGAATTGGGACTTAAAAGATGGTAACTAAGGCTGCAATTTCACGGTGCAAGTTTATTGCCTGTGGCATACCATAAAAAAATATTAAATTATTGTTATGTACCAATTTAGTTTAAATGTTATCTGATTTCAAAGCTTGATTGGTTAACAAAAAGACAAACGAAGCGTGGGATTTGTCCTAACCACATACATTATACATACAAATAGTTCAAAGAGCATAGTTTTGTTAAACTGGGCACAATAGACAGGAAACACAATATTGACTAAGGGCTATGTGCTTAGGGGAGGACACAGGGCGGAAGCGCCAGGATAGCCCTCGAAATTCAAATTTTCTTACGTCTTTTGCAATTTGCAGGGGCCATCTGCTGTCACCTCTCATCGAAATCAGCTTCTCGGGGAAGTATCCACGTACTGTCTGCATTGACTGGATTGACATAAGACAGGTGGCTCCACCTTGCTGGAACCACGAGTCTCTTTTCTCATATCTTCAGTTTCTGATTTTGTAATTTAACGTGTATACAGGGTGTTAAAGTAATTGCGTGCCATAGCTTAGGGGTAGGTTCAGTATCGATAAAGGAACCCAGGAAAAAAAAAAAAAAAACATAAAAAAAAAAATTAAAAAATATTGTATTGATTTAGTGTAGGTAGTAGGTAATAAATTAGGTCGATCTTGCAATATTTTTTTTATATAACTTAAAATAGCTGTTGTTTAGGTATAATTAAAATTATTTCATTTGTATAAATGCTTTAATTACTTACCTACTATCGAACGCGTTGTCATTTTGTCCTTCACTTCTCGCGTCCGAATACTAAGGGCCGGCGCCGGCGCATTAATTGCTACTGAAAACGGCTCGCGATAGTTTTAATTCTAAACGATTGCTATTTTAGTAGGTACTAAATTAGATTGATCTTACAATTTTTTTATTATTTTTATGTTTTTTCCTGGGTTCCTTTATCGATACTGAACCTACACTAAGCTATGGCACACGACTACTTTAACACCCTGTTTAATAGATATATTTGTTATTTTTTTATGCATCTACAAAAGTTGTTTTTTTCTGAGACAACCTGTTTATGGAATTTCAGGGGTGTACCTTACCTGAATAGGTACGAAATGTGATAGGGGTAAAGAAGACTTGTAATTACAATTGTAATCCAATACAGCAAGGTGTACTAGTGTAGGTAGGTGTAGAGTACTTTGCACTTCAGACAAAGGACAAAGTGCAAAGCACTCAAGCACGTACGACAAAAATGTAAATGAATTTCATAAAAACGAACAATATTATGCTTGAAAATGTAGAAGATATTTTCAAAGACGAGCTGAATTCAATTACAGTATTCGTTGTATATTCATGAATATATCTCGTGTTATTCAATTGCTACAATGCAAATATGTATCTAATGTATGTTACATTATGTATGTCTAGCAATAATATTGCGCAATCAGGGAAATTAATTGCTAAGTAAATTGAGACATTACGTCAATTTGTCTTGCAACATTTCCGTTGCACGGTTCATAACAGTTCATTTATGTTCTTGTTCAATCAATCTTCCTAACCATGTTGGGGTCGGATTCCAGTCTAACCGAATGATAAATGATTTTATTTCTGTAAGTAGGTTTATAAAACACTTTTGCACGTCAATCATATTTTTAAAAACTAGATGAGGTCGGCGTTTCCCATCTGACTACTCTGAGAAGAAAGGCCTCTTTTAAAGTCCAGACATAATCTTGGTCAGATCATGTGAAGGTCATGTAGATTGGTGTCTGAAATGGTATTTTGAGGATAGACCCACACAAATTTAGTGGACCTGTACAGTCACTGCACGCGTTTGTCAGTAATCGTGCAGCTCAACTCCGAACTTAAGGAGCTCAATACCAAAGAAAAGACATTTGAGTAGGCCGCATAAATTACATAAACTGCCAGACTAAAACAACTAAGAAAAGAAAAAAAAAAACAATGTACGTAGTCTTCACATAAAATATTTTTAAACGTGTGTGTTTTTTTTTTTACGTGTTCAAACTAACTAAGAAAAGAAAAAAAAAAAACAATGTACGTAGTCTTCACATAAAATATTTTTTAGCAAAATGAATAAAAAAAAAACAACATTCACTGTGTAAAATTAGAGCAGCTCTTTCCCAAGCCTTTTTGTGCTCAATATAGTCTTTGACAATATAACTAATAGGTTTTCTGACATACAACTATATCTTTGAATTGTCGCTTTATAAAATACTAGCTTTTGCCCGCGGCTTCGACCGCGTGGATGTCGGAAAATATCCCAAGCGAACCCGCTACCGGGAATTCCTTCCTTATTCCTTGTCTACATTATAATGGGAACCTCTTTGCAAAATTTCAGCTTTCTAGGTCCAAGGGTTTGGACCGGTCGTTGATGAGTCAGTCAGTCAGTCAGGACTTCTCTTTTTATTTATATAGATAGATTTGAATTTATTAAGACTTAGTTCTTGAATGTGGCTCGTTAGTTTATTATAAAAACGTATACATTGGCATCTAATACTATAGTAAAATGCAGCAGAATACTGTATTGTACATGGAGCAACTGCCTATCTGACCTCCACAACCCAGTTACTGGGTAACACGATATCCCTTGGTAAGACTGCTTCTTTTGTTATAGCTGGAATATTACTTACTTAGCTTTCTGGTGGGCAATTATAATGACAATCTTTCCCTGTCAGTCAATCTGCCTAGCCTTTTCCCAACTATATTGGGGTCGGCTTCCAATCTAACCAGATGCAGCTAAATACCAGTATTTTACATGGAGCGACTCCTATCTGACCTCCATAACCCAGTTTCTAGGTAATACCTACGGTACCCCTTGGTAAGACTGCTGTCAGACTTTCAGGCTTCTGACGACCCGTACCGACTGTCAAAGATCCACAAATGACAGCCGGGACCAACGGCGTAACGTGCTTTCCGAGGCACGGAGAAGTCTAGGTATGTAAAGATGGTCACCCATCCACGGACCAACTCCGGCAATCGTAGCGTAAGCTGACGGATCGACCCGTGCGGCTGTTATTACTTAGCCACGAGCTCCTTTCCTGCGCCTATTTTTAGTAATCGCGTGGGTGAAACGTGGGTGCACTTCCTTATAAAAGCCCCATTAATACAAAAGCTCATATCACAAAAGCCCCACTTTGAACAATTTGTGATAAGCAGCTTTAGTTAACCGCCCACGATAACATTTGTGAGATTTCATCGTACTATCTGTATGGAAAGTGCGTTGGAGTTGAGATATCGCTATAATATCGCTATGTAGGTCGTTCAGAGAGTGAGTCTTTCTTTAATACTCATGAAAGCGAGTAGTATTGCCAACTAGGCCACTATTGAGAAACAAATCATAAGTCTGGAGATATGGAACATTTTGAAATTTCCTATGTTCACATTTTAAGTCTACTACGTCTGGACAGGAACGGTCTGCGCCTGATGGCGGGGACCACCACGGGATACTGCTCGCTAAACATTTCTACACAATAGACATAACCATAGAAATATAAAAAACAGGAGAAGATGCCAAGCGGGCGAATCTGTGTCCGCGCGACATGCTCAGTATGAGCCGTTCATAGTACAAATTCCGTCTCCGCGAACTAGTGCGCTGAGAATGCGGCTGTTGTTCAGTAGTTTCTTGTAAAAACCGAAGCCATAATCATGGAATCACTTTCCATATGTAAGTACAAGTATTTTACCGTATTTGTCTTTAAAATCATGAAAGTGACAAAGGGACAAAGTGGAGACACAGGGTTCCGATACATTTGACATACTGGGCACATCTCGTGCTTTCTTATATTATGGGCATAATGGACAGTCCTTTGTACAGAGCGTGCATGGAGGCTGAGGAAACTGTTGCGCATGTGCTATTTGAATGCACAGGCGGATTAGAACAGAAACCCTCGGTCACCCAGATCTTCTACAGATTTCTCAACGTACCAGGAGATGTAATCAACTTCTGGAGGGATGTGGGGCTGGTTGGAATAACAAACGCCCCAATCAATCTGTCTATAGCTTTTTCCCATACTATGTTAAGGGTCGGCTTCCAGTCTAAACGGATGCAGCTGAATACCAGTATTTTACATGGAGCGCCTATCTGACCTCCACAATCCAATAACTGGGTAATACGATACCCCTTGGTAAGACTGGTTGTCAGACTTTCGGGCTTTTGACGACCCGTAACGACTGTCAAAGATCCACGAATGACAGCCGGGACCAACGGCTTAAATTGCTTTCCGAGGCACGGAGGAGTCTTGGTATGTAAAGATGGTCACCCATCCACGGACCCATGCGGTTGTTATTACTTACCCACGATATAACATAGAATTATTGGAACTCAATGCGGGATCAAACACGATTATTTAGTCTTAATGTGGCGGCATCTACATCGCCACATACGAACTACGCATCACAATGACATGACGTCACGTAATCCTGCATCGCGCAATTAGAGTTTACAACGCGACTAGCATATATACAACGTCCCGACATCAACCGTCGGGCAGTAGCCCACCAGACACAACACCCGTCTGGTTGGAGGATCCTCCTTTTTCAATAGAGGATGAGTGAACTTTACACGCTGTTCCTCATGCCTCTAAATTAACTTAACAAGCCTTAAAAACTGAAAAACGTAAACTTTTATTATCCTGAGACAATAAATCCGAAACTGAATACCAAGGTACCTTTTAGTTATTTTTATACAGTTGTAGGGTAGTTTTGTAAAGGTCCCGAGGGTAAGGTAAACGGATTACAAGGAGCTTACATAAATTGTCGAGTAAAGGGAAAGATTTATCGTTGCTTATTTTTATTTTTCAAGATAATTTTGATTCTTTAAATATGAGAGAACTTGATTAAAAGTTTTGTTGGTTTAATAAATTGACTGTTACAAAAAACAAAGAATTGTATAACAACAGTGTTTTTGCAAGCGCTCCTGCTCAGCACGGGCTCATATAGCAGGGCAGAAGTTGAACGGTTCCAGTGAGAGAGATTGACGGTGACGGTCGTATATAGCTCCATCTCTCTCTCACTGGAACCGTTCAACTTCTGCGCTGCTATAAGAGCTCATAGTAAGCCCCAGGTCCTGGGTTCGATTTCCAGGTCGGGTCAAGTCTGGATTTGTGGCCGGCTGAATGCAATAAGCTCAGCCTTTATTACAATAACTGTCGAAATGTGCGTGTACTTATAGGTACGTACCTCTGCCAGACCTTTCGGGGAAAACAAGGAGTGCTGTTATGTTATGTTTTTCAGATAAACAATATTCTATTCTATTATGTTTTTCAGACTTTCATTTACTTATATATTATTCGTATTTTTGTAATGCTTTAATTTGTTATAATATACTGCAGTGCGATTCTGTAACCATCTCACCGTGAAAACTTAGGTGAAGTGAGCGTAGAGTGAGCTGTCAATAGTGTCAATTCTTAGCAAAAACAAACTCACTTCACCTAAGTTTTCACGGTGAGATTTTTACAGAATCGACCGGCTGTTATCAAAGTGAAGTGAGTGAAAGTGAGTAAAGTGAAGTGAAGTGTTAGTGAGTGAAGTGAGTGAGTGTGATAGTGTTACTTTATATTAGGTTACACTGTCCCACTGTTGAGCAAAAGCCTTCCCGAAATCCTTCCAAGCATCCTTACCCAGGGTCACCTCGATCCAACACTTGCGGTACGCGTGTAGGTCGTCTCGCCACCTCTTCCTGGGCCAGCCTCGGCGGCGTCATCCATCCAAGTGTCTACTTACTTTTTAGAAATCGTAACAATGAAAATACATGGCACTTAGTAAAAATAAACACAAGAATAAATGATTTCGTGTAAATTGGTTCACGTAGACCCCTGCTACGATCTAAATAATGTTTCGTAGCACTCGTAGCACATCGCTACGGCACGTAGTAGTACATCTCACTGCAGCTACGCTTCCTGCATTAATTCCTTGAGAATCTAGAAGTTCTATGTTCCTTTGTTTTGTTGTTGGTCTATGTTTCTTTATTCATCAAGCCTGTATTATGCGAAGGGGTGGTTAGAGATGTAGAGATGAACCATTCTAATAATGAACGCCCCTCCACAAAACGTGATTATTTCAATATGTGAGAGAAAATACTTATTGCAACAATTTGTGTCCGTGCGGTGACTTTACTGTCAACATGGACTTGTTGCAGCACATAAAGGTCAAACTAATCTTTTCTTGTAAGTCACAAGTAATAAGAAGGGGCTGATATCCAGACTCTTGGCTGGCTACTGTACTGAGAATTTTCCAATATAAATTCAGAAATTAGAGAAGAGAGAGAACATAAATTTATTGGTCAGCAAATTGGTCTTTCATTGACTTGAATGAGCCCTGGCGACTGTGAGACATGCTCACTTAAATGTCTCGCTGGTACCCTATATGGGTGAATATCCCAGCGGCATATTTTACGTGTCCACGTTGAGAATCGAGATGTTAAATGATAGGATGTTTCTGATTTTTTTATAGTGAACTACGTTACTTGGTTCAATTAGGGCAATAATTTTTTTTTTAATAAGTGTATATAAATAATCAGGAAAAAAAATCTCCTTAAAATTCAAGTTGGGTGGCTTGTCCCAGCTCCATTTTTTGATAAAAATGCATTCACCAAAGTAACAATTTAAGGTATAATAAAAAATAAATAATGTCGTTAGTATATGCATAAGACACATTATCTAAAAACAATTAAACCATATTAGAAAATCTAATTGAAAGCCCAGGACACTCGATCAAAGTTTGTCCCAGCAAAAATCTAAATTTTGGTAGCACTTGTTCAACTTACTATAACATAATGTTTCGTGCGTGTGCGATCAATCGCGTTTTATTATTTCACATCTCTCAGTCGTGCGCCGGCAGTTGCAGGTAACAGGTGTGTGATTAGTGCTGTGATTTCCCGCCAAAAACGTAAGTTTCATGGGTCGCCCGGGGGACAAGAATTGTTAAATTTTTGGTGGATCGATTTGCTGTTGATTTTGAAGTGTTTTAATAGTAAGCTACACGTTACAGGTAGTGATTTGGGTTACGCATAAATCAGTGATATTAATTTAATTCTAACTTAAAACCCATACTTTTTAAGATTTTTTGGTGGCTTTGGCGGCGTTTTTCCATTGATCTCGATGGTTCCAATTTTGGTGGCTTTGGTGGCGTTTTTCCGTTGATCTCGATGGTTCCAATTTTGGTGGCTTTGGTGGTGTTTTTCCATAGATCGTCTGGAGATTAGAATAAGGGCGATTTCCAATTTTGGTAGCCACACTAGACTTTGAACTAAAATATCTCAATAACTTATCGAGATATTCTCAGACCTCTTGAAGATCCTTCTAGCTTGGACTTTCTATTCTTAGACCAGGTCCTTATTTTTCACGAAAACTGAAGAAAAAATTTCGCCACCAAAATTGAGAAAAAATGCACTTTGTTGATATTGACCCATATATCACGCCCTTTAGGATTATTTTTGAGACAAAAGGTAGCCAATTCAGGATGTCATTTACAGCCTTGCCAAATTTTATCGAAATCCGTTTAGGCGTGAAAAGGTAACATACATATAGACAGAGTTACTTTCGAAGTATGGATATATTCTAATCCTACTATATTATTTTATATATAAGCGAAAGTTTGTGAGGATGGATGGATGGATATTTGTTACTCTTTCACGCAAAAACTACTGAGCGGATTTTGATGAAATTTGGCACACAGATAGTTTATAACCTGGATTAACACATAAAGTACTTTTTATTCCGATATTTTTACGGGTTCAAGACTTACGCGGGTAGAACCGCGGAGCGCTGCTAGTAACTAATAATATAGTATCAATGCATACGCTTATAATAGTAAAACCATCATTAATGAATATTTAACATAAAAGCAAGTAACAGTTTTGTCGTTGATTAAAAATGTATTAACTTCAGAGCGGAAGCGATCGATTGCCGACCCCAACTGTATTAAAACAGGCAAAGCAGTTCGTTTGATTGACTACACAAAGGTACAGACAACAGCACATCAGGTTATACCAAACTGTCAAAATCCAAATGATTTTAAACCTTAAAATGTTGACGGTTAAGTTCAAAATCGAATGAGAAAATTTGACATTTTGTGGTAACTTGACCTAGTGATGTGTGTACACAAATATATACTTTTTAATTAGAATATTGTGTAAGTAAACATTATTTTGATTGTAAAAAGTCAATACGAATTAAATGTACCTACAAGACCGCGAGGCGTAAGCTGAGGTTTGCATTTGTGTGAGTGCACATAGGTAGTGTAGGTGTGACATCCGGCATAGAGCGCGACGCGTTCTTTGATTGGTTTAAAATCGGTTTATACTGCTTTTTGGCAATCGGCTTTTGTTCTTTTAGTACGAGAGGCCATGACCAAAACCATGTCGCATCGTTGTAAAACGTAAAACGATAAGACAAACATTTTGGTCATGTACTCTCGTACCATTTTGGTGATCACTCACACAAATGCAAAGCTCAGCTTACGCCTCGCGGACTGTACCTCAATGTAGATTGCAATTATTTAGGAGAAATGTATATTTGTTAACTAGCTTCTCTCCACGACTTTGTTCGCGTGGAAGTCGTACTTCGACATCACAATCATCCTCATCTTCTGCCTAGCCATTTCCCAACAATGTTGGGATTGACTTCTAGTCTAACCAGATTCAGCTAAATACCAGTAGGTAGTTTACATGGAGCGACTGCCTATCTGACCTATACAACCCAGTTACAATGTCGGTATATGTTGGTATAAGTCTCTTATCATCGCCTTAAGCCGACGTTCGCACGGACGTAAAAATATCGCGGTGGGATTTAATCGTTCACTGGATTTTCAACTCTCGCTGTTGAACCGAGCTTCGAGAATCTAATCTAACAACAACAGAGTGCATCGCAGTGCGACGAAAAACACACTGTTGTATTTTCAACTCTCAGCGCTAAGCAGAGTGTTTAAAATGCAGTGTGCGAAAAAAAATCACCGCGATATTTTTACGTCTGTGTGAACGTCGGCTTATAGGGAAATACTGAGACTATAAAGAGAGAGTATAAAGTTTATTCAACACATTCTGTATTTCGTAGCACTCGTAGAAGCAGCTACGATCCGTAGCACAGGATAGCTACGCGTTTTGTCATGCTACGTACTTTTTATACTAAATCCTAGTCTGTTTAGACTTGCTATTAGTCATCGGAATTTAAACTCTTAATAGCTCGACAAAACTATCTATTAAGCGAATTCCTTCCTTAGTTTTTGAGATTCTCAAATAAATCCTAGATAGTAATTCACTCGACTTTTAAGCTAAATTCTTCGTTAACGAAGTGTTCAGAAACACTATATCGAACCAATAATCACTATCGAATGGATAAAATCCGTTTAAAAACCTCAGAAAACGGGCCATAAGAGGTTTAAACAGGCTAAGATTTAATTACTGTGGTATTATTGTTTTTACAAAAAATACAACCGAAATGAGAACTTCCTCCTTTTTTTGAAGTCGGTTGAAAACAGAATAAAACCAAACAAAAATGTATAAAGCCAGTCCATTTTAAAATACTTTGGAGCAAAGTAGCGTAATGTTGGCACTTTTCACACAGGGATTAAAAAAAAAGGTTGTAATTAACTAGGTCAGTTTGCAGGTCTGACAGGTGCAAATGACCGCACCCTTTTTTTGTTTGGGCTTTAAATTTTTCGTAGAATAGACTCCATAGAAAGCAACAATAAAATATACAATCCTGAAATATTTACATAATTTCCATAATGATCCAGAATGATTATGGTGTCTTTTCTTAGAAAGGTTTGTAAATTTTTGTGATTTTCTTTTTACAAAGTACCGAAGGAGTTAAGAATAAGCATAGGTACCATAAATGAAATCTGCCTGGCCTTTTCCCAACTATGTCGGGGTCGGCTTCCAGTCTAACCGGATGCAGCTGAATACCACTATTTTACATGGAGCGACTGCCTGTCTGACCTCCATCAGTACGATACCCCTTGGTAAGACTGATTGTCAGACTTTCGGGCTTCTGACGACCCGAACCGACTGTCAAAGATGAAAGAACCGGCTGTCATTTGTGGATCTTTGACAGTCGTTACGGGTTCATAAAATCCCATTAAAAAAAGCATTTTCAATTTTTCCCAAGAAACTATCCCAATTATTCTTTCCATAAAATCCTAATTTGGATTATAACGAACATTTTAAAATCAAAAATATCCAAATTAGTCCAGCCGTTCTCAAGTGATACGCTTATCACAATAGCATTTCATTTTTAACCGACTTCAAAAAAAGGAGGAGGTTCTCAATTCGGTTGTATGAACCGATTCGGAAAATTCTTTTTTTATTTGAAAGGGTATACTTTCAGATTGGTCCCATTTTTATCAAAATCCAGTTCTGATGATGGTATCCATGAGGAATCGAGGGAACTCCTCAAATATTATAGGCATACATATAGCTATTTTGGTATTTTCATCAACAAATCAAGCATTTGCATTCAAAAAGTATCATCTGGTGAAGTGGAACTGATGAAGAACACCACAGAAAGCCAGTGGAACTCCTCAACGATCATAAGTATTTCACGGATGGCGATAAGATATCTCGATTAATAGTTAAGGGACTCTGACGAAGCTTTAAATAAAATCGAACCGATCTGATGAAGAAGCCGGAAGGTAGGCATCGGAACTCAGTAATAAAACGATGTATCCTAGCCTTTGGGCTTATTGGAATTGTCATGAGGTGCACTCTGGCTATAAATGATTGAATGCTTACTATATGCCGCTTCCAATTGCGCTAGGTACTTGAGTTGTATGTTATGTGTGTGGGGTAGGCCACCACTAAAAAGTGAAAAATAAAAACTTTTTACAAAAAAAAAAACAACCGACTCCCAAAAAAACACTACAAAGTGAAAAATAACTTTAATTTCGGAAGTCGGTGGCAAAAAAAATACGAAAGTAAATAAAAAACCAAAGACACCGACTTCCGAAATTAAAGTTATTTTTCACTTTGTAGTGTTTTTTTGGGAGTCGGTTGTTTTCTTTTTTGTAAAAAGTTTTTATTTTTCACTTTTTAGTGGTGGGGCTCAGCTGGACGTCGCATATTTTGACTTTAAAAAGGCCTTCGATAGTGTGGATAATGACGTTCTTTTGTCGAAGTTTGCAATGGCTGGTTTTACTCCTGACCTCTTGCAATTTTTTGCAAGTTACTTGGGTAATCGTAGGCAATATGTAGAGTACGGCGGTTACTTTTCGAGCCCTTATCTGACACTTTCAGGAGTCAGCCAGGGTACCAACTTGGGCCCATTGGAATTTGTCATAATGGTTAATGACCTACCGGAAGTAACACGGAATGCAGGTTGTTTGCTCTTTGCAGACGATCTCAAATTATTCCTTCAGATTAATGACGAGACCGACTGCTTGAAGTTACAGTCGGACATTGATGAAGTGGTGGAATGGAGCCGGAATAATAAGCTGCGGTTTAATGTCTCCAAGTGCAACGTCATGTCTTTTACGCGGGCTGCGGTGCCGCTACAATATAAATACCAGATGGAAGGGGTAGCCATTCCGCGGGTTGATTCTGTGCGTGACTTAGGGGTTAAGTTTACTAAGGACCTGACTTTCCGTAGGCATATTGAGCAAGTGTGTAGGGAGGCATTTAGGAGTTTAGGCTTTATAATGCGGGAAACGCGGGACTATAATAACACGGAAGCTGTAAAATCTTTATATAATGCGTTAGTTAGGAGTAGGTTGGAAAGCAGTGCTATTATCTGGAACCCCCATGAGGCTAAATATAGTCTCATGGTGGAAAAAATGCAGAACAAATTTACCCGGTATTTGTACTTTAGACAATATGGTGTTTACCCTTATTATCCGCTTATGTATCCAACCCTCTTTGTTACAGGGATGGTTGGATACTATAAGTTGGAGGTAAGGCGTAACTTAGCGTTAGCCAAATATATATTTCAAGCAGGGACTTGAAAACGAAATGAATTTCGTTCCGTTATCATTAATGTTATCATATAACGTTCCAAAATTTGTAACGATACTAAAACTTAAAAATAACAATAACGTTACAAGAAAGAAACGTTAAAGAATATCATTTTCGTAGAACAAAATTTTAAGTAACGTTACAGGTATCAGTAACATTAAGCTTATCCGCTTGTAATAACGTTACAGGTGAAACGTTAAAGATTCATTTGTAACGTTATTCTTAAGAACTTTTCTCGCTGACTACCGCTCCGTCGTCGCCCGGTAGCCTCGGCACATAGAAATAAGTACCTACTACTAGACTAGACGACGACGACGCGTTTCGTATGCGTGGCCGCACCGCACACAGCATGGTCATGAAGCTGGCAACGTTGCGTATCGAAATGAATGAATAACGTTATTATATCGTTATACTAATAACGATATATTGATAATATTGTTAGTGAACACTTTAAGATTTCGTTCCGTTTGTCAGTATCGTTATAGCCAAGGTATTAATTTTGTTACGATCCTGGTGGAACGGTACAAATTATCGGTACTGGAACTACGCGTAACGTTATTTTGAGTAACGTTTCAAGTCCCTGATTTCAAGTGTTTCGTGGTAGATTAAATAACCCTAATATACTAGACTCGTTGAGGCTGCTTGTTCCAAACACCAGGTTGCGGCAGGCGCCGAGGGCACGGCTTTTCGACGTCCCGGTGGCTCGCACTAACGTAGGCAAATTCGCACCGGTTGCAAGAGCCATACGGTTATTAAACAGCGCCTCACAAAAGATTGATATATTTAACTGTACATTGGCGGAATTCGTGAGGGTGCCGATTTATTAAGTAATAAGTGATAATCTGTTATCACATTATCGCATTGGGTGTGGACCTGTTAAGATAGTGTAAGATTGGATAAATAAAAAAAAATAAAAAAAATAACTTTTACTACGGGACCAAACCTGAAATAAATAAATAATAAATAAATATCCTTGGACATTTCACACAACGCCATCTAGTCCCAAGCTAAGCAACCTAATGCTTGTGTTATGGTAACGAGATGGCTGATAAACTACTTATATACATTTTTTTTTTGTTTTTGTAAATATATACATATTATAGATAGAAAAACACCCAGACTCGGAACAAATACTTGTAGGTCATACAAATATTTGTTCCGTGCGGGAATCGAACCCGCGAAAAAAAAACAGCTGCTCCCTACATTTTGACGAGTTTGGTTTGTTTTTTCGCGATTTCAGAGTTAGTCCGCTGTTGAAAGTTGTTAATATTCATGGGTAGAACACTCTGTGATGCGCACTGCTTAAAAAATGATCCTGTTTATGGTCCCATTAAGATAGACGCTTTTAGAAATCATTTAGACCACTAAAATAAGGATTGTCCTTATTTTAGTGGTCTGTATTAGATACTTACAAGAAAAAAATCAGCTAGCGAAAGTTGAGATTCTTACAGAATAAATACCACATTGATCCCACCTTCCCACAGACATATTATTGACACGGCGAACGCCAAATCGGTTTATTTCCGGACGAGTACACAACATCGGACATGGCTGCCGTATCGCCCCGTCCATTACGAGGCGTAAATATTTAGTGTTTGTGCCGTTCAGTACCCGGACGTAAATCTGGCACATTTTAGAAAACGTTCAGGTTTGTAGGGCGTTGTCCTTGTCACTCATACTAGTGTCTCTTACTGAACAACATACGAGTATTTCCGTCTAAAATCCGGTCAAAAGTCGAATTTACGAAGTTAAATAAAAACCTACTAAAGCTACACATTTTTGCAGTTTAATAACCGGTCCATTGAAAAGGCGACACATTTGTAACTCAGGTAGTACACACTTCGCGCACAAGCAGTCGGAACCCAGTCGTTGTCTAAACCGCATGTCTTCGTTCTCGACGCTTGTTTATTTTTACTGCATTGGAGTTTGAACTGTACGTTTGGTGTGATAAAATTGTGGATAAAAACATTGTGATTATGAAAGTACAAGGTACGTAGATTATTATAACATAACAATTAAATACTTTATGTTTCATTTACGTGTTTTAAAAAAATTAGAAAAATGAACCGAAAATTTGAAATAAATTGGCAAAAATATTTTATTTAATCGTGTTTTTGTTTATTTGTCAAGGCTTGTCAAACCTTTATTTTACGATTAATATGTTGTCTAGGATATGTTTTAGTAAATACAGTAACAATTTGCCGCGCCTACGCGCGCCATTTTTATTTTCAATTATTTGAAGATGATAGTGTAAAATGTGAGTATATTTGACTTTATGTTGTTTTATTTTTTTATTTTCAGATAATGTCGAATCAACTGTTAGTTTTACCAGAAGAGCTTTGTACGACATCATTCGTGACTGTAAAAGAAAGAAAATTTGAAAAAAACTTGGAGTTTATGGGAACAATATTAGTTGAAATAACCCAATGCCCTGATGATAAAAAAACTATTTTGGATCATACTCTGAGATTTTTTAAGACTAAATTCAAACAAAAATGGGCAACA
This sequence comes from Cosmia trapezina, assembly GCA_905163495.3. Lineage (NCBI taxonomy): Eukaryota > Metazoa > Arthropoda > Insecta > Lepidoptera > Noctuidae > Cosmia > Cosmia trapezina. Next base: position 18,056,956 of record LR991041.1, read on the forward strand.
GCAAAGTTGTATACTGATTTGTATGAATGGTATCATAAGTCACCTACAATTCACAAAGTTTTGATACATGGAGCTGTAAGTCATATGCCAAGCTATCGTTCCTATTGGTCAATTGTCGGAGGAGGCGGCTGGCTGAGGCCCGAAATAAAAACTTTAGGCAGTACAGGCTTGACTTCTCTAGAAAATTTTCTAGAGAAGACTGCAACAGGGACATTATTAACAGATTGTTATTAAGTGCCGATCCTTATTGAAACTCAATTCGGCCGAAACCGCAATTAAAGAGAAAAAGTTTTTCAAAAGAGGCGCTTGATCTTATGGTCGCCATTGCGCCGCCATCTTTACCATCAACGTCAACAGAAGACAACATCAGCTGCAAAATTATAGATGAAGACGTTAATGAGGAAGAGGACAATTAATAAACTTAAGTTATTATCATTAAAGATTATATCTAACTCATAATACCGTGTTTTTATTATTGAATAAGTCATTAAATAATTTTGTCCGGATTTTATATGGAAATACTCCTATGTGAACGCTTCTATCGCCCGGATACCAGCTGTACTGTACTGCCTTGACATCTGAATTTGCGGCAGAGAGGGTTGAAATAAAGTGGATTTGAGCTGAGTGATATGTTAGAATGTTTTTTAGGGTTCCGAACATCAAAAGGAAAAAACGGAATCCTTTATAGGATCACTTCGTTATCCATCTATCTGTCAATCTGTCAAGACCCTTTTTCTCAGGAATGCGTGGAGGTATCAACTTGAAATTAATATCAAATACGTAGGTCTACTGTCCCTTGTAGCTCTAAAAAATCAAGCTTCTAAGTCAACGCAGTAAAAAAATACGGCCATTTATGCGACATATTGTGATACTCGCAAGTCAAAACCTATACTAAGTACTGGGGTGGTAAGAAAAAAGAAAATTAGGAAAATCGAAATTGAAATTTTAACAGGACAAAGTCTGACGGGTCAGCTAGTTGAGTACCTAACTACCTATACACATATATCAAAATATCACATCTGAAAACACTAAACCCCGATCCATTTAATACCCAAACTTAACAAACGACATGCCGTAACCTAATTCTTCTCAATACAATTTTATTGCCGTTATGCAGTCATAACGCTCACAAATCTAGTACATCCCTGTTATGTCTGTGCTTCCATGACGTCAGCTATGATGGAACATGGCGTCTCTTTGGCGGCAAGTTGACACTAAAGGAATAAGGTCGCGGACGCTTGCCAAAAAAAAACAGTAACCACATTACTTGTCTATGGAAATAGGATAAATAGGAGCAAAATATGGGGTGATAGATTATGTTAAAACGGTTAATGTAGGTTTCGTATATTAGTTGCTTGATAAAGTTAAATGTTCATGGATATATTCTCTTAATCTCAAGCTTTATTAGGGGCTCGTGGCTAAGTAATAACAGCCACAAGGGTCGATCGATCAGGTTAAGCTACGCTTGCTATGGTTGGCCCGTGGATGGGTAACCATATTTACATACCGAGACCCCTCCGTGCCTCGGAAAGCACGTTAAGCCGTTGGTCCCGCCTGTCATTCGTGGATCTTTGACAGTCGTTACGGGTCGTCAGAAGCACGAAAGTTTCACAACCACTCTTACTAAGATCGTATTACCCAGTAACTGGGTTGTGGCGGTCAGATAGGCAGTCACTTCATGTAAAATACTGGTATTCAGCTGCATCCAGTTAGACTGGAAGCCGACCCCAACATACTTGGGAAAAGGCTAGGCAGAAGGTGATGATTCTCAAGCTTTTCCAGCAAACTTACGTGTGATAACTTCAACATAAAATAGTGCGCTAGGGGTGAATGCTCTAAACTCTTGGCGAAGACCTCTAGGTACATCAAATGATAGGAAAGTGGGGCAGCCATAACAACCTCGTTTGGTGGACGAAATGGTGATCGCAACACCTCATAGAAAGATATCACTAGGACAGTTATAGCGAAGCAAATCGTAAATTGGGAATCCAGAAATTCAAGAATTTTCTTACTGCGGACGTTTGAAGTAATGTTTTTAGTGAGATGATGGAGCGGCCCTAGTGTCCGTAACACAGGTTAATTCCTAGCACGGAACTGGGTTTTGCTCCTCTATCCATTATGACATTAATCCTAACTCTCACTCGTGATGTAGTATTTAATTTAACCTGTACTCAAAGTTTTGAAAATAAAGATTTTTATTATTTATTTATTTATTTATTTATTTATTTATTTATTTAAAGGAAGCTGGTTCTAAAATAATGTAAAAAACACTACATATTCATGACCAATCATCTACTAGAAATCGAATATTAGAACTTGCAATGTAAGATATACAAATATAACAAGACTGGAATAAGATAAGGTTGACTGGTAGAAAATGCCTCAGGCACTAACACTCGTCTTTATAGTCAAGTAAAAGTAATTACTTCATTCAAAGTAATTGCTCAAGGAATGATTTTCATTCTATGGTTTAGTCATTTCTTGAAGTTAGAACTATCAAAGCTTAGAATTCTTAGCCAATTAATAGTCACCATTTTCTTTACTTAAGAATTCTACTCTCAAATAAGAAATTACTTAGTAGCAAGTAATTACTCAAGTAATTACTTTGATTATAAATACGAGCCTTAGTCCGCCTTTGTACAGTATTTTTCTACTTGTGCATAAAGTTTTAATAAATAAATAACATCACGCCAGTATTCCCCGAGCCTATTGCTTATATCCTAAATCCAGACTAAAAAAAAGTAAGTTTAAAAACTAAAGCCCGACTACTGAAAAATCACGCTCTAAACATAGTATGAAACAAGAAAATATTCTCATATGAAATTAGAAAAAGACAGACAAATTAAAAATCACACGTAATCTGTTCGATTTATACAAGGTGTCAAATGTTTCAGTACATTTTGACGAATTAAGCGAACATAAATGTACTGAACTGCTGATTTTTTTTCGCGATTTCGCGATTTGGTCCCATAGTAAAAGTTGTTCATAATGATGAGTACAATGACCCCTTAAGAGGTTTTGCTCATTTAACATTACACGTTGTATATAACATGACGTGTGACTCGTAATGTGACGTCATAACCAAATTAAATCCTCTTTTAAAATGGTTACAAATATACCGATCTTTTGAATGCTCAACCATTATTCTTGTATCAATAATCTCGTAGTTATTAGCGGTTGAAATCTTACATATTTTTGTCGGTCAGAAATATTGAAATTACCACCGAGCGAAAAGACGTTTTCACGTCAAAAAGATATCAAAACTCCATCGGTTTAGGTAGGTAATTAAAATAAAGGCCTAAACAAAAAAAAAACTACGTGTCTGGTACTCAGCAGTGGGATTCTGTAACCATCTCACCGTGAAAACTTAGGTGAAGTGAGCGTGGAGTGAGCTGTCAATAGTGTCAATTCCTAGCAAAAACAAACTCACTTCACCTAAGTTTTCACGGTGAGATTTTTACAGAATCGACCGGCTGGTTAACCGACTAAACGTAACACTTCACTTCACTTCACTTCGTGTCACTTCAGTTGTCATGCTACGACACAGTTCTTAGATAATATACATCTAGATCGAGCCACCGCGTGGCCGGTCATGAGACAGTAATATTAACAGTGAAAGTACTTTGTTTGGCAACATTTTTAAATTTTGCCATGCAAAGTACTTTGTTTGGCAACATTTTTAAAGCAAAAATACGGCACGCGTAAGGGACAGAAGATACGATGCTTTGTCTCAGTTTTCCTAATTATTTCGTATATATGTGTCTCACTTCCACACTTCACTTCTTCTTCTTCATAATGTCATTGACACAGTTGTACTGTTTAATTTAGCAACTTTATAATTCGTTGTATAACGTTGCTAAATTGAAGAGTACAACTGTGTCGTAGCATGACGACTGAAGTGATAGGTATTCCTTTTCATCGATTAACCAGACACGATTTTTTTTTTTTGTTTACCTTTATTTAATTACCAAAACCGATGGAGTAGAGTTTATACAGAGTGGCGATTAGGTTATCACATTACTTGAAACCATGTATTCAGTACAGTATTCTGGACCCCCCTGCGTTGAAATGTTTCGTTGTTTATTAAAAAAATTGCTTTTCCATAGTACATTTTGACCGCGTAGGTATTGCATTTTTGTAGGAAACAGCAGATTTTTTTATTAATAACCAACGAAAAATTTCAACGCAGGGGGGTCCAGAATACTGTACTGAATACATGGTTTCAGGTAATGTGATAACCTAATCGCCACTCTGTATATTGTGTAGGCACCTAGTTTATATACGGGGTGTTTCTTTTAAGGTGTCAAGCCAGTGCGAGCCGATAGCAGAGTACAAAAAATCGTAGAACATAGGTACATGAACATACATGAAAACTACAAAAAATCGTAGAACATACATGGGGGTTAAATCGATAGGGATGGTACTCTGCTATCAGCTCGCACTGGCTTGACACCTTAAAAGAAACACCCTGTATAAAACATCATACATTGTCTTGTGTAGCAATAAACTGGATGCCACCATACTGCCCTCTGTCCTGATTAATGTTGGAGCTCTGACGTGTGAGCTTCATTACCCGCTCATAAATCTTTATCCACTATAAATTGTTTTGTGGCTAAAGCTATGGATGTAAAACTAAGTACATCTTGACCACTAAGCCGACCTTCACACGGACGTAAAAATATCGCGCATTGCATTTTCAACGCTCTGCTTAGCGCCGGGAGTTCAAAATCCAACAGTGTGGTTTCGTCGCGCTGGGATGCACTCTGTTGTTGTTAGATTGGATTCTCGAAGGTCGGCTCGCGATAAAATCCCGCTGCAATTTTTTTACGTCCGTGCGAACGTCGGCTAAATGTGCTGAAACAGATCTAGTTGAATATAATCATCATTATGTTTGCATAACTCGTCACAACGTAGAGAATAGCCGATTTTTTTGTCGTGATTTCAAGTTTGGTCCCATAGTAAAAGTTGGTCATAATGATGAGTACAATAACCCCTTAAAAGGTTGTGCGTTATTTAAGTTACAAGTAGTTTAGGTAGCATTAATAACCGTGTTGACATGAGGTACAAGTGGACCTAAATACTCGTAATAGCTAATTTTATGTATGTGTAGTGAAGTCCTCTTGTTTTGTAGCACTATTTCACGATGTTCGAATAGCCCATTCCGGACCCAAGGCACCCCTGGAAGACACCCCTGGATGTGTCACGGGAACTTGGATTCGTACCCGTGGCACCCTCAGGTCAATTAGTGCAGCGCTTTTAAATGTAGGTGTATATATGTATAGAAAAATTAAAAAATAGGTAAGTACTGTCGATATGGAAAAATTCATCAATTACATAGAAAGATTTTGGCTCAGCCTCACCTGAGATTTTTAGCGTCTTTGGAGAGCGTTATAGGACGAATAATATTTTAGAAGGTTACCACTCCAAATTAAATAAATTGATCAATAAAAATACGGTTTCCGTGATGCTTTTACTAAACGTATTGCAGAATATTCACAATTTGAATGCAGTGCCTAAAAACGGAAACAAGTAGATATCATGATAATGACGATTGAATAGTGCACATTCAATTGCAAGTTTTGAACAAAGAATAACATTAGGCTACGCATTTGAGAAATTGCGTTAAATAAATATATTAAAATTTGTTCATCTGTCCCATCACTATTCGATTGGTTGAGTCATGGGAATTAGAAAATAGAACCCGTGATACCACTGGTACACCTTTGTATGGGTTTGAGGACCAGGGGAGCCACGGGTCTGAATTCAAGTTCCCGTGGCACCCCCAGGGGTGTCCTCCAGGGGTGCCTTGGGTCCGGAATGGAATAGCTACTACTCACCGAATTAATTCAAAAATGGAACAGAATTTGTATGAAATTATCTGCCAAGTAAGTTAATAGGAACTTAATCGTAGGTGGTGAAACAGGCCCTTAATGTTTTACATAAAAACATACCATTATAATTACTCACGTAATAAAGAGACTTGACCACTCGTCGGCAACCTTCATCGCCGTCTATCAAAACAGTTTGGCAAGCACTCCATTAGACAGTGTCTAGACAGAGTCTAGATACTTCCTTTCAATAATAATAGATTTGGCTTCCATTACATTCCCTGAAGGACTGTTTTCTTTGGTTTATTCGTTTTATTTTAGGTATTGTATTGTGGTAGAGAATAAATAATAGTACTAACGACCACAGGCTTAATGGTTTACATAAAAACATCCCATTATAATTACTCACGTAATAAAGAGATTTGACCACTGGTCGGCAACCTTCATCGCCGTCTGGAAAGGACCTTCGTACTGATATTACGCTGAAATGACGAGAGGGAGCGGAGCCCATGTGCGTGTCGGACCATGCAAAATAAAGGGTTCAATTGTGCGGTCCGAGTGCTCATGGTCTCTTTAAGGATATCTCGAAATGGCTGTTTGACACTTCCCGTGAACCAAGGGCTGGCTTTTACCTTGGCCAGAGGCTTAGCATTGCCATACAACGTGGCAGTCTCGTGGGTACTTTACCAGTCGACAGCGATGCGGATGAATTTTTCGACGCCATGTTTTAGTTTGTGAATAGTTTTAGTTATGTAAGGATATAATTTTGTTATTTTTAGGTTGTGTTTATATTATCTGCGACCTTATCTCCGAAAGTGCTGATGGATGGTAAATTTTCATTAACTTTCTTTGATAACTTTAAAACTTTTTATTTTTAAATTATAAAAAAATATATTTGAAATCCTCGTAACAAATTATTTCATTTTTAGGGTTCCGTACCTCAAAAGGAAAAAACGGAACCCTTATAGGATCACTTGTTTGTCCGTCTGTCTGTCTGTCTGTCAGTCTGTCAAGACCCTTTTTCTCAGGAACGCGTGGAGGTATCAAGTTGAAATTAATATCAAATACGTAAGTCTGTGGTCTCTTGAAGTCCTAAAAAACTCAAGCTTCTAAGTCAATGCAATAAAAACATACGGCCGTATAAGCGACATAATTTGATACTCGCAAGTAAATCAAAACCTATAGGGTACTACCCGTTGTTCTAGCATCATGAAATTTGGCAAGAAGCAAGGTCGTATACAAATAAAGGAAAAAGTCCGAAAATTGATAATTTATAATTCTATCAAATAAAAAAAATGTTCAAGTCTGTCAGTCTGTCAAGACCCTTTTTCTCAAGGACGCGTGGAGATATCAAGTTGAAATTAATATTAAATAAGTAAGTGTATGGTCCCTTAGAGTGCTAAAAAAATCAAGCTTCTAAGTCTACGCAATAAAAGAATACGATCATTTTGCGACACATTTTGATACTCGTAACTTTCGCAAGTAAATCAAAACCTATAGGGTACTTCCCGTTGACCTAGAATAATGAAATTTGGCAAGAAGCAAGGTCTCATAGCACAAGTAAAGGAAAAGGTCCGAAAATTGTGAATTTGTAATTTTAAGACATACATACAACTTTTTTTTTGGAATCCAATGTTAAGTTTGTTTTTGGGATAATTTTTTTTTCAACTACGGAACCCTTCATTGTGCGTGGTCCGACACGCACTTGGCCAGTTTTTGATATTTGTCTCACGGTACAGTTTGCAAAACTTTTTTTTTAATTTTCTAATTTCCCCCCCCAAAAGAACCTCATAATCAAAATTAATTGATTTACGTTAAGAACGTTCGTTTTTGGGTCACAAAAAATCATATTATGTGTACCAAACAAACTTAGAGGTCCAGTAGATTCGGATAAAATCGGCTGTGACAAGCAGACAGACGGACAGCCAGACAGACACACGAGTGATGGTAAAAAGGAACCCATAAGGTGTGTATGTTTGTGTCTGTCTGTCTGTCTGTCTGTCTGTCACAGCTGGATATCTCAAGAACTACTAAGGCTATCAACTTGAAATTTGGAACAGTTTTAGATGACGTTTACCCAACCTTTTTGCAAATAAGAAAGAAATAATTTTTTTTTTCTTGCAACGGACTGAAAGGGTTCTTAAAAATTCAAAGGCTGGGGCTACTAGGGCATGTGGGGTATCATATGAAAGAGCGCTGTTTGCACATTTTCAAACATTTTTTTATTTATTTTTAGGCTGCATAGTTTTCGACTTTTGATGAAAATTGTAAAAAAAAATACCGTTCCCCCGTTTATCTCCGAAGTTTGCATAGAGAAAAATCTGAAATTATTCTATGTGTTAAAATTTTATGTAGAGATTACAGGAAAAATAAAACGATGTCTCTAAATATCACACGTTTTTCAGAAATCAGAACGGAACCTTCGGTGCGCGAGTCCGACTCGCTCTTGACCGGTTTTTCCTTTTGAAGTACGGAACCCTAAAAAATCATAGTGTACAAAAATCATATTTCCAAGATAATTATATTACATTCTATGTTAAACGGCAAACAACTAAAACAACACCAACTAACATAACATAACATTTTGCATAACATTTAGCTTTTATATATTTATCATGATCGAAGTACTACAACCACAAACCAACCGGTAGAGATCAAGTCTCAATGGAACTACGCTGGAACTTGAGGAGAAGTCTTCAGGGAAACGATAGGAGAATTAATAATTCCCTTCACAAAACTAATTAGTGCCGACAGAAGCCGGAAACCAAAGTTCTCTAGAATCCGTAACTAGCTTTACAGAACGGTTATTAATGTTACTGTGGCAGCTTTAAGGCGAAAGCGCCAGGGTAGCCCGCGAAATTCAAAATTTCTTACGTTTTTTGCAATTTGTAGGTCAGTGTGAGCTTGTATGTTCATTAAAATATGATTCGCGGCCGTAGCTAATATGGATTTACAGAATTATAATCATTGGAATCAGCAATACACCATAAGTTAGCATTTACCTCAAACCTCATGATTTCATGAAATCGCTACATTTGAGGTAAATGCTAACTTATTGAGTTATATTGCTGATTCCAATGATTATAATTCTGTAAAGCCATATTAGCTACGGCCGCGAATCATATTTTAATCAACATACAAGCTCACACTGACCTACAAATTGCAAAAAACCTAAGAAATTTTGAATTTCGCGGGCTACCCTGGCGCATCAACCTTAATCGGGGATGTTGCGGATATTCGCTTCCGCATCGCATCCGCAATGAGGTCTACCACAATAAAAATCGACGTCAGGTGGCGCTACTGACACGACAGGTATAGAGAAATGTCAAATGACCGCGAAACCTACGGCTTTTTGTTATTTATTTGTGTTTTTGTCGAATTATACACATTGTTTTTTATTTTTATTTTTTTTATTTTATTTAGTTTTAACTTTATTATTGACGATTCAAGGCGCGGTGCAATGAAAGTTATTGAATTAAGATTAAACTTAAAAAAGAGGGCCTAAATAAAACCAGTGGAACAAAAGAAAAACTTGTCCAAAGGTATCTCAAAAAACAAAAAAACTATTTGAAAATTAAAACTAAGGAAGCATACAATATGTTTTTAGGGTTCCGTACCAAAATGGTAAAAAGGAACCCTTATGGTGCGACTCAGTCGGTCTGTCTGGCACAGCTGGATATCTTAAGAACTACTAATGCTATCAACTTGATTTGAATTGCAGGCTACAAGATTGCAAAACAAAAAAATCAAACTTTTATTTAATCTGAATCTAACCTACAAACTTTTGTTTGTTGTTTGACAGATACATTCCGTGCTAGTGGCGCCAGCTGGTGGCCCTTATAAAAGTAGACCCCATTCCGCTTGTATTTAGACCTGCGCCTTCGGAAATCCTCTTTAATCAATGCGGACCTCATGAGGAGCAGTTGTAGGTGGAAAAAGGTGACTATAAGTAAAATCATAATCAACTAAATGGATATTAAAATCATTTAAATCATCAATATAGCTTTTTATTCCTGTAACTTAATAACATGCATAATATAACATTTTTATTTAATTACTTATATTCAAAAATTCAACTTATTAGTATTAGGGAAAAGCATAAAACGATTCTTTCCTTAAAATTTTACGTAAAAAAAATGTTTAGGGGTAATAATAGCTTCAACTCGACCTTTGATCTTCAGGTCATGTTTCCGGCTTAAAAAAGGGCACTTAGTTTTAAGGTTTACGTTTTTAATAATACACCAAGGACAAGCAACATTTTTTTTCTCATAAACGAAACGGTACCTATTACGAGAGTAATTAGACTAGTTAAATTAAAAAGGTCGCTTGTTAATGTTGATAGCGGAGTTAAAAACACGGGTGCGCCGGCTGTAGAGTACTTAATTAAAGTGTTATTTCCCTTTTAATGCATGTTCCTGTGTGGAAATAACATAATAATCTAAATATTCAATACGTTATTTTAGGGTTCCGTACCCCAAAAGGAAAAAACGGAACCCTTATAGGATCGCTCGTGTGTATGTCTGTCACAGCCAATTTGCTCCGAATCTAATGGACCGATTAAGTTGAAATTTAGTACACATATGGATAGAGTTTACCGCGCGTTAGCATATCGCACACCTAGATCTAAACTGAGACAACTCAAAATGGTCATTTTTTAGGAGACGATAAAAACGCATATCGCGGTATATCTGCATTTTCTGTTAGTGAAGTTATACAATTTAATTTGATTCTAGATAATAAATAGCTTGTAAAATGTTACTGTACACAAACTGGGGCTAAATTCAATAATTTTTATCGATAATCACTGTTTTTCAATCATAACTCAAAATTAACGATTTTCAGTTGTCTCAGTTTAGATCTAGGTGTGCGGTATATACAACGTCCCAACATCAACCGTCGGGCAGTTGCCCACCAGACACGACACCCGTCTGGTCGGAGGATCCTCCCTTTTCTATGGAGGATGAGAGAACTTTACACCCTGTTCCTCATGCCTCTATAGATCTAAAATATGTAGATTACCTACCGTAGCGCGTTGTTGCACTAACGCTACACCACAGAATAATATAGCTACAGTAGTTTGAGTCTGGTGGTTCACTTGAATTAATTACCTACGGCCGCTCGGTAGATAAATATACGTCTGCCGTTGCGTACGTAACTGCCGCGCGCTCGAACTGTTGCGTACTGGTATTACGTACTAATTTCTATGAAAATAACTCAATCAATCTGCCTAGTCTTTTCCCAACCGTGTTGAGGTCGGCTTCCAGTCTAACCGGATCTGTGGTTCTACTCATAAGTACTCACGGGGTCTAAATATCTTTTTATCTACTTTCCTATCGCGGCGGGTATGCTGGAAAAGATTTCTTTAGAAATAAGCAGAACTTTTGTACGTATTTTTCTGTTTTTTTTTTCTGCTTGTCTGTTTATAAGTGTGCACATAAACGGTTAAATAAATAGATCAATCTGCCTAACATTTTCCCAACTAGTTGGGGTCGGCTTCTAGTCTAACCGAATGCAGCGGAGCGACTGCCTATCTGACCTCTACAACCCAGACTGGTTGTCAGCCTTTCGGGCTTCTGACGACCCGTAACGACTGTCAAAGATGCGCGAATGACAGCCGGAACCAACGGTTTAACGGCTTTCCGAGGCACGGAGGAGTTTCGGTATGTAAAGATGAACCCATCCACGGACCAACCCCGGCAAGCGTAGCTTAACGTGACGGATCGACCCGTGCGGCTGTTATTACTTAGCCACAAGCTCTACGAAGATACTAACTACTGTAAAATGATTATTCTGTGACTACACCTAGATACCTACACTATATCTATATACCTAGTTGTTTGTGAAACTAAAGTCCGTTGTCGCCGCTGGGAACACGTACATCCGTTTATTGAGTTTAAAGACCGCAGTGCACTCTTGGGACAGTTTGCTTACTTAACGTTGCGTTCACACGACATTATAGAACATTTTGCAGTATTCAGTTGTTGTTAAGTGTTTAATCGAATACAATAAAAAAAAAAAATGTGTACTGTAATACAGTTTGTACAGTCGAGTTCATTAATATATTGGCCCTTTCTGGGGGGCTAAAACGGCCACTTTGGCAGAATCATAATAGGATAATCTATTTATTTATTTATTTATTTATTTATTTATTTATTTCTCAGTACATGGTACATTAAGTTCTTAATATTAATAGAAGTTTCACATATACTACCGTTACCGGTGTAGAAATATTAAAATTAAAGTACAATTATTTTATTCTATTCAATTAAATTCCATTATTACATCTATAAATTAGTTTTTAAATTCCATTATTATTATATTTATACATTTTTATACAATGTCAAGTTTTACGAGCATTTTTTTTTTAAATTTTAAGTATCTATGAATGAAATATCAAAATTTACTAATTATATAGTGTCAAATAAAATTATATAGTGTCTAGGTATTATGAATCATATTTTCAATCATATTTTAAATCGTAAAACGGTCACAAACTGACAATTCACAATTTATCTGCGTACAATTCATAGCACGCAATTCATCTGTTTGACAGTTTTTTATGGAGCACAAATTATGAATTGCTTTATTGACGTTTAATGTCAAATAGAACAATCATAATAAATTGCTGGGAATTCAGAAAATGAATTGCTTTTAGAGGAATTGCTTAATGTGGCCGTTTTAGGCCCGCAGGCCTCAAAAATATATGAACGTCAAAAAAGTTCAGAATATGTGACAACTATAAGCATTATTAAGTTGTGGTCAAGATTTAGATTGACTGGTTTTTAGGGTTCCGTACCTCAAAAGGAAAAAACGGAACCCTTATAGGATCACTCGTGTGTCTGTCTGTCTGTCTGTCTGTCCGTCTGTCCGTCTGTCACAGCCAATTTGCTCCGAATCTAATGAACCGATTAAGTTGAAACTTGGTACACATATGTATTTTTGTAACCCAAACACGGACATGTAACGTAAATAAATGAATTTCGAATATAGAGGTCCCTTTTGGGGGGAAAATAAGTACAATTAAAAAAAAGTTTTGCAAACTGTACCGTATGACATATCAAATGAAAGGTCTTACTGTGAGGGTCTCAAATATATTTTTTTTACAATTTTAAAATAAACTGTTTTGAAGTTGAAAATAGACGAAAAATGACCATTCCCCCCCCCCTTATCTCCGAAACTACTGAGTCTAAAATTTTGAAAAAATACAGAAAATAGTTCTATACCTATAGATTACAGGAAAACCTATAAGAAGTTTATGGTCTTGTAAATCTATATATATAAAATTCAAAGTCCTGACTGACTCATTGACTGATAATAATCAACGCACAGTCCAAACCACTAGACCTAGAGACATGAAATTTTGAACATATATACCTTATATAGTGTAAACATCCATTAAGGAAGAATTTTTGGAAACCCACCCGTGTTCCTTCAGTTGCCTATGGCAGGGCCACGGTATCTCTTTCGAACATCCCGCGACCCCAGAAGACGGTATTGGTAGGTGTCAAAGTTTTTATAGAGGAATTTTGGAACACGCGGTCCGATTTACTCAAAACTCAGATTTTGTACTTGAGACCAAAAATGAGGACTAACTAACGTGTATCAGGGTTTTCCAAAAAACTACCCCCAAGGGGTGAAAAGGGGTAGTAAATTTTACATCGGAGGATTTTATTGGGGATTGACTAACTTGAAAATTGGTGTAAATAATGTTTGAGACAAGTTATGGAAACATCCTAGACGATTTTTGAAATTCTACCCCTGTGGGCGTGGAAACAGGGATACAGTTTACATGAAAAATCTTATCAATTTGGTTAATGAACTTGAAACTTAGCACAAATACTTGCTTATGTAAGTAATAAAGTTTGTCATTATTAGTTTTTCAAAACCACCCCTCAAATGGAGTTTAGGGATGTTAAAGTTTGTATGCAAGAATTTTAAAGCGCAGTCCGATTAACTTGAAACTCAGTATTTATAGTTTTGATGTAAAATGAACAATAATAAGAAAATTAAAACCCATGAAATAAGACATCCACGCGGGCGAACCCGCGGGCAGTCTAGCTAATATATCAATAGTGTGCGTACAAACTTACTTAGCCTCCGCTGTCCGTCCGTCCGTCTGTCCGTCTGTCACAGGGCTGTATCTCACGAACCTTAATAGGTAGACAGTTGAAATTTTCACAGATTGTGTATTTCTATTACGAATATAACAATAAATAATCAAAATAAAGTAGGTAAAGTTAAAATTGAAGTGGGCGGTCCCCATACAAAACTTTTCATTTTGAAAAAAAAAAATTAACCTGTGTGTGGGGTGTTGTTGTTTAGAACCCATCGAGTAGAGTACAAAGATACTTTTATTTTTTTATCTTCTAAAATGAAGAAATAGGGGGCCGTAAAAGTTGTAAATTTTATACCGTTTTTATACGAGCTCTATTATAATGTACCTTATACTGTATTTAATCAACAAATACTAGAAACGGCGACCCGAAAGGTATTTTTTTAAAATATGGTCGATTTTCTGCAACTGCAAAAAATAACCTTGTAATGTAATTCACAGCATCACTATGAAATACAAAGTTATCTATGCGATTGTTAAACATTATAATATGGTACGGAACCCTTTGTGTGCACCGTGTGATGTGAGCGTAGCCTAAATAAACCCGCTTTAAGATGGATTCAATATTGTACAGTGGACCACAAAATTGGTGAGCCATACGAATGTCGTTTGCACGTTGTGGAGATATGAGCTGAAATTAAAATAGTTGGGCTGGAGCCAGGTTTCAATTCGCTCTTTTGGATTGAAAATTACCTACACTTGGTGCCTTTTTATTATGTTGCCATTTGATTGTGTTTGAGTTTAAGCAGATGATCAGTTTCATTGGTGTTAAATAATAAATAGAGGAAAAGGTGGTAATGTGGCCCCTACAGATATCTTGGCCCCCTTAAATATTTTTAACTTAGAATAACGCCATCTAGTACATAGTGCATGAAATACGTAGCTCTTTTGACAGTTATCGAATATAACCAACAAAATCCGTGAGATGGTGTTACATGCGTTTGAACAAGTCGCTACACGCACCGGTCAAACTTTTGAAACCGTCTGCATTTTATTCTTTTTTTTTTTGGAAAAACTAAGTTTTACGTCTGGTGATTTGAACATTGTGTTTGATAAACGTTTTTCTACTGGATTTGAAAGGTAATTATACAAACATTTTAGATAAATATATGTATTTTCGCATGTTTACAAATTCGTTGTGTTGTTGTAATTTGACCCCCTCACAGTGTTCCTATTATGATCCCCGGGGGCCATATAAAATGTTTGATTGATGTATCAGTCTTGCATTTTTTTAAATTTGGTTTTTAGATGCCTCGAGTCAGCCTGCTCTCTCCATCTTCGAAAAAAAGGAAAACGTGGGATACTGATCAAATGAAGAAGGCAATCGAAGCTGTAAGGACAAAGGTCATGGACGGGGCCGTGGCGGTGGACGTGGACGAGGGCGCGGTCGCGGTCATGGACGAAACCAAAGTGGAATGGGCAGTGGCAACAGGGCTCGACGTCAGAGAGTTGATACATCCAGCAGTAGCTCTGAAAGTGACGCAATTATTGAATCTGACTCTGAATATGACGAGCAAGTCGATCCAGATAGGATGACTGAAAATATAGACGAGCTGTATATTTTGTGAAACAAACTATTCTAACGACAGGCCTGGAGAAGAGTGGATTCAGTGCTTGAGTTGCAATTTATGGGCCCATACAGCCTGTGCAGGCCCTGAAGGCGAATATTATATTTGTGATTTTTGCCGTTAATGTACGTTAATCAAAATTCAATATGTTTAATATGGCCCCCAGGGTGCCATATAACCCTCACCTAATGTCATATGGTCAAATTTGTCATTTTTTAAAATAAATCGTTTTTTGATAATTCTGTGGTTATTTTATTTATTCTACAGACAGGTATGCATAGAGGAATAGGTAAGGAACACTGTAAAGTACTTACTGGATTTATAAGAGTAGTATTTTTGACATTAGGTCTCAAAACCAAAGTAGGGGGCCACATTACCACCTTTTCCTCTAAATGATAAATTATTTTATTTCTGTAAACGCATTCGAATATGCTGCGACGTGCATTCTGCACTCGCAGCATTTGTACATAAATATTGTGTAAAAATTTGTGTTTTACGAACATTCAAAGGGGTCGGTTTTATTTCATCATCCCAATAGAATCGCCCCGTTATCATATCGCTAAGTGTAGGGATCCCCTACAGTAGGTTTGTACAAACACTTTAACATGTCAATCACATTTTTAGGGTTCCGTACCAAAATGGTAGAAAGAAACCCTTATGGTGTGACTCAGTCTGTCTGTCTGTCACAGCTGGATATCTCAAGAACTACTAAAGCTATCAATTTGAAATTTGGAACAGTTTTAGATGACGTTTGCCCAACTATTTTTCAAATAAGAAAGAAATAAAGACATATGTTTTTTTTGCAACAGGGACTGAAAGGGGGTCTTAAAAATTTGAAGTGGGGCCTCTAGGGCATGTGGGCATCATATGAAAGAGCGCTATTTGCAAATTCTCAATGATTTTTTTTCTTTTTTTTAGGGCGCATAGTTTTCGACTTTTGATGAAAAATGTAAAAATGAAATACCTTATCTCCGAAGTTTGCATATAGAAAAATCTGAAATTATTCTATGTGATAGTTTATATATAGATTACAGGAAAAATAAAACTATGTCTCTAAATAGCACAGTTTTTCAGAAATCATCAACAAAAATTACATTTAAATGATGGTACGAAACCCTCGGTCCGCGAGTCCGACTCGCTCTTGACCGGTTTTTTTTTAAACTAGATGAGGTCGGCGTTTCCTATCTGACTACTCTGAGAAGAAAGCCCGAAACAAACTCAGAGGTCACAGTCTCATAGAGAGTCCAGATAATAATAATCTTGGTCAGATCATGTGAAGACCATGTAGATTGGTGTCTGAAATGGTCTTTTGAGGAAAGAACCACACAGATTCAGTGGACCTGTCCAACCTGACCTGACTTATCTTATCTTAGACTTATATTATAAGTCCGAAAGTAACTCTGTCTGTTACCTTTTTATAGTAAGTGTGTCTGTCTGTTACCTTTTTATAGTAAGTGTGTCTGTCAGTTACCTTTTTACGCCTTAACGGTTAAACGGATTTTGAGAACAGTGTGACTTGGTTTGGGACACAGAATACTTTTCATGCCGGTAGTACGTTCCCATAATTTCCGACATCCACGCGGGCAAAGCTGCAGACAAAACCAAGTATTTTTTTAAAATTCTCAGCGCCTTTTTTCTAGACTAGGTACAGGCAAAAAAACCTTCTGAAAACACATTTTTTCATATAGCCTTAGTTTTCCTCCACCAAAAAAAAACTCTTATAAAAAATATACTAATAGTAGGAAATCCCACAACGTAGCCCAAGGTTCAAACGCCACGAGATCCGATTATGTCGATAACTACACTTGACTCTTGACCGCCATGAGTCGAAGGTGAAGCTCTGAACTACACCGTATATTGCTTCCTAAATCGTGCGTGTTGGAAGTCTTTAATATTTTCAGTTGATTTGATTTTTATTCATGAGTAGCCACGATTTCTTTCAAACATCACCAGTAAAAAGGAAAAGCAAAATAACGGTAAAATACTTGATGGATAATGATTTGTCCAGTACCTATGCAAAGACTTTGATACTACTCGTACCATTCTTTATTTTTTTTTATTTCATTCCTCCAGGGATTTATACAGGGTGTAAGGGACAGCCCTCCGCAAACTAACAGGGTGCATTCAGCTCCTCATTCTGAATCATATTCCACCGGAAATTTTCTCAGGAAAATTTTAATTTTTTCAATTTTTTTTTCAGTTACATTTTCATTATTTCAATGTAAAATTGCATTGTGTGTTCGCAGCACTACATTTATGTAAAAAAAACTGCAAAAAAAACAGCAAAAAAAAACCAGCAATGGATGTTGAAATACTCTAACCAACGACGCGTGAAATCAGCTGTTCACTTTCTGTCTAGCTACAGAGTTCATCGAACTCACCGCATACCTATTACCTACCCCTCCCAACCAGTAATAGACGCTCCGATTTGTGCACAAAAACACAAACAAATCAGGTTTATTGGAGTCCCTTAAAGTTCCTGAAAAAATTTCATGTACCGGTCATCTTAGTATGACATACTGAATTCACCCTATCAGTTTGCGGAGGGCTGTCCCTTACACCCTGTATATATCCGTGGATGTGTCCGTGACATCACATAGGCCCCTATCAGAATGCTTTATGCTCACATAGGAGCCTTTTTGGCCTCGCACAGGTCTGTTTTTTTTTGTTTGAATTTTTTTTCGTTTTTTTTGTTTATTTTATTAGTTTTATATGCTGCTTCTTTACTGTATTTCCTGTGCGTGTCCCAAATTAAATATTTTTCTTTCTCTCTTTCTTTCTTTTACCAGTATGCAAAGACTTGGTTAATGGTTTGCTCAGTACAGTTTAGGTATGCACGTTTTTCTTTTAGGTATGCCAAGTTCATATGATTTATATTTTAGTGAACTAACATTAATTGCATAATCACTATACAAAAACCGGTCAAGTGCGAGTCGGACTCGCGCACCGAGGGTTCCGTACCATCACATATGTAATTTTTGTTGATGATTTCTGATAAAGTGTGCTATTTAGAGACATCTTTTTATTTTTCCTGTTACATGAACTTCTATCATATATAATAATCGGAGATAAGGGGAACGGTATTTATCTTTTTTTAATTTTTCATCAAAAGTCGAAAACTAAGTGGCCTAAAAAAAAGAAAAAAATCTTTGAGAATGTGCAAACAGCGCTCTTTCATATGATAGCCCTCATGCCCTAGTAGCTCCACTTACAAAAATAAAATGTGGGTATTTTTATTTCTTTCTTATTTGCAGAATAGTTGGGCAAACGTCTTATAAAACTGTTCCAAATTTCAAGTTGATTGCATTAGTAGTTCTTGAGATATCCAGCTGTGACAGACGGACAGACAGACAGACTGAGCCGCACCATAAGGGTTCCTTTTTATCACTTTGGTACGATACCTTATAACAATTGAGGAAACAATTTGATCATTTTGTTTTACAAAACCGATAACGCAAGTCTGACCCTCAGTTCAGAACTCTACGATAACTCATTTCAATGTAATTGCAGTAATTTTATCGAGTCGTAGGTAAGTGACGTAATTCGGTAAATATATAGATAACCTTTTAGTTTATCTTTACAAATATGTATAGATGGCTTCCTAAGTTATCTGTGTTTAAAATTACCGAAGTTGGTTTGTTATTGGTTGCTTGGGGCTAAACGAACGTACCTACTAATCACTACTCTACATCCCAACTTAACTTACTAATCCTACATCGTTTGTTAGATATTCGAGTTAATTATATTTGTTCTACCACAGAAAAATAAATGTACAGTAGTTTATCTGGGCTGTGACCTTGAATTAATTACCTACGGCAGCTCGGTAGATAAATACGTGTCCGTTCGTGCGTGTCGCGCAATCGAACTGTTCGTACTGGTAATATACTGAGATTTCGAAGCGAGTCGTTTTGGCCGTTTTCTATGAAGATAAACTACTGTTATATTATAATTCTGTGGTTTTACTCAGTAATCACGGTCGGACAGTCTAAAAATATATTTTTATCTACTCTCCTACACGGGTGTGCTGGAAGAAATTTCCAGTCTGGGGCAGTGGTCCAACTGCTCTGTCCATCTAGTTGGACCATGGGCCTTTACTAGGGGCAATTGTCCAACTTTAAAAATAGTTGGACCACAGCACCTTCTGAGAGTTTCTTTAGAAATAAGCACTTTTGTACGTATTTTTCTGCTTGTCTGTTTATATGTGTGCACACAAACGGTTAAATAAATAGATCAATCTACCTTACCTTTTCCCAACTATGTCGGGGTCGGCTTCTAGTCTAACCGGATGCAGCTGAATACCAGTATTTTACATGGAGCGACTGCCTTTACAACCCAGATACTGGGTAATACGATACCCCTTTGGTAAGACTGGTTGTCAGACTTTCGGGCTTCTGACGACCCGTAACGACCGTCAAAGATCCAGGAATGACAGCCGGGACCAACGGCTTAACGTGCTTTCCGAGACACGGAATTGTCACGGTATGTAAAGTCACCCATCCACGGACCATCCGCGGCAATCGTAGCGTAACCAGATCGATCCGTGCGGCTGTTATTACTTAGCCACGAGTCAATAGTGTACGTATAGCCTAAATATACAAATGTTAATGACAATAAGGGACTGAAAGATACCTTTGAACCCGCAAAGGGTTCGCCTCGAGAACATTAAGGCGAAAGCGCCAGGGTAGCCCGCGAAATTCAAAATTTCTTACGTTTTTTGCTATTTATAGGTCAGGATTATAATCATTAGAATCAGCAATACAGCTCCATAAGTTAGCATTTATCTCAAACCTCATGATTTCATGAAATCGCTAGATTTGAGATAAATGCTAACTTATGGAGTTGTATTGCTGATTCTAATGATTATAATCCTGTAAAGCCATATTAGCTACGGCCGCGAATCATATTTTAATCAACATACAAGCTCACACTGACCTACAAATTGCAAAAAACGTAAGAAATTTTGAATTTTGCGGGCTACCCTGGCGCATCAACCTTAAGTGCTGGAAAATTTACGACAAAGAGACATGTTTTCATTGCGAAAGGTCTATGGTAATATTGACAAACTAGCTTTTGCCAGCGGCTTCGCCCGCGTGGATGTCGTAAAATATCCCACGGGAACGTACTACCGAGAATTCCTTGTCTACATTATAAAGGGAATCTCTGTGCAAAATTTCAGCTTTCTGGGTTCAAGGGTTTAGGCTGGGCGTTGATGAGTCAGTCAGTCAGGACTTCTCTTTTTAACCGACTTCAAAAAAAGGAGGAGGTTCTCAATTCGGTTGTATGTTTTTTTTTTTTTTTTGTATGTTTGTTACCTCAGTACTCCGTCATTTTTATTTTTAAAGATAGAAGAAAAAAAAACATTTTGAAAAGTCAATTGTAAAGTTTGGTCGTTATGTAATAATAAATAATAATAATAATCTTTATTACATAAGGAAGTGGTTACAATTAATGTGAAGTCCCTGACACTTGTGCTAGGTGGTTAACCTGTGGTTAATCCTTCCACATCCTAAGGGCACGTCTTCCCTACCATTACCGCGCCCCCCGATCTACTTCTTGATATGCAATGAAGATTAAGAAGAAACAAATTTTTCTTTGAATTGTTTAAATTCAATCTCTTAGTATTGTATAAATGCATAGCACATGTGTGAGCACTATGTAGCTAATATAAAGCTACCTTTTACTGGGTTCGTCTTTCACTGACTTGAATGTGCCCTGGCGGTTGAGAGTATGTCATGCTCACTCAAATGTCTCGCTGGTGGTGGCGTGTGTGTTGGATCATTAAGTTCCCTTCAAAATGGTTGAGCTAATTGGTGCTGATCCATGCGTCATGTTCGTGAACGGGCGCCGTCAGTTGGGACTGGTCGTCTCTTAGCTGCCACGGCTTATTTTAATTTTTTTTTTTTTAATTTAGTTGTTTTTAGTTTTTATCTTTTTATTTTTTATTTTTACTACGGACGCTTTTAACGTGCACGTCTTTCTACATTGTTCTCACATGTATATTTTCAATATGAACGATGTAACCAATATTTTGTAAAATATTTGATTTTAAAAGAGTGTCCGTGGAGTTTCTTGCCCGTTCTTCTCCATAGGATCTACGCTTTGGAATGGGCAATCTAGCTTCTTTTTTCTGACTGACCGACCCAAGACCGACCCTTTGACAATTCAAAAGTGCCTGTAATTGGTTTATTTGAAATAAATGCTTTGAGTTTGAGTTTGAGTTTGAATGGTCTCTGTAGCTCCAATAAACATGAGAAGTAAGATTCGTGACCGTAACAAGTATATGTATTTATAGAATTATAATCATTATAATCAGTAATACAACTCCTCAAGTTAGTATATTCCTCAAATGTCAAGATTTCATAAAATAGTCATTCAAGAGTTCAAGTTCAAGGCCTCAGAGAGTTGTATTGATGACTTTAATGATTATATTACATACATCATAATACTGACTTGCAAATTGCAAAAAAATGTATGAAAAATTTAATTTCGCAGACTACCCTGGCGCTTTAGCCTTAAGCAGTTTCCGTAGTTCCGTAACTACTACTCAGGTACAGCATAAATGCTGCCAACACATTGAAAAAGCCTTGCCTTCATAAAAGAAATCAAGGAAATATCCCTGACTCACCGATGGGCTTATAGAGATTTGTATGAAGATTCTACGAAATTTGTAGCATACTACTACGAGAAGAACTTGGCAACGGGATCCCCGTTGACAAGTTTAACAACTTGACTTATCCTCCACGCCATATACCAATTTGAGATCATCAGCGTGAAGTAAAAGTACCTGGTATGTTTGAGAACCTTCTCAAGATCATTCACCATAAATCCGAAAAATAAAGGTCCCAAAATGGTCCCTTGGCTAACCCCAGACGGAGTGTGTTACGTATATAGTTTATATTGTATTAATAGCTGCTGAAAAAAAAACCTATTCATTTACTGGAATGAATAGGATTTTTTCTTCAGCAGCTTCACTGTGGTTAAGGCGACATGTGACATATTTTAATTCTTCTGTTCCTTAATATTTGATATTTTACTCCTTATTTTGTAATGTACTGGTAATTATTTAACCTTTTATATATTTTATATTTGCCAAGTATTTATAGCAATTAACTATTTTATGGTTTAAAAAAATAGTTTCAGTGGGTGAGCTAATAGCAGAGTTAATTAATTGATCGCCAAATAACACAACCTCATTAGTAACTAATTAAAATTTGTGTTAGGTAAGTCACTAATCATTGACTTACCTAACACAAATTTCACATATGTCGGAGAAACTTATGGTTTACTATATAATGTTTTCTTTTTCTAATAAATAATAACCTTTGTCTCTTATTCATTAAAATAAATATCTTCAAATATAAAAAGCTAAAAATTCTCCTGAAAAAAAGTAATCTAAAGGGTACAAAACTAAAAAGTCCTCGCACACGCTTCATCAATCATCATTCCATCCCGCTGACGCTCTCCCAGTCCACAGATAATATAAAATAAGGCAAGTTCTCACCGTAGGCTGCATACTGGCGATCGGCCAGCTGTTTCAAGCGTACGCCGCTATTTATACGCCCAGGATATCGATTTTCCCCGGAACCGTTACGTAATACACGACACAGCCAAAACGTTTGCCGCCTCTGACTAGTACACTCATAAAACGCACATTTAACTCTAAAACCAATAAAGAAAAATTACCAGATTTATTTTAAAGTCAAAAAAAGAATACACTTGACTGGATATACACTTGGGTCTAAAAAAAAGTTAAAGTGTCTTTCTTGAAAATGGAAGGCGGGAATTGACTATGGGTATTTTCTTTTTTTTTGTTCACAGTTTTTGGCTGTGATGCCGTTGTGGTCCAGGCTCCGCGGAGGTTTGATACAACCGTGCTCAGTGGCGCCCCCGAGCTAACTGCCGGTTCCACGGGGCGACTGCGCGCTTCACGCATACAAACAAAGTCGCTACATTGTGTTATTGTTTAACCTTTATATCTACGACGATAAAGTTGAAATTTACTTGAGTGCGGTGTAAAATTGAGGGCGACATTTTCTTTCAGTATCTATCGCCTTTATTGATCTAGAAATAAGGTCGTTTTTAGTTAGATGTAGCGTTACGTGTTTTTGTGTTCTAGATGAGCATTGTTTCAGCATTGACGGAAGAATAGACATGATGGCGCCTATTTTTCATTCATTTGTCAAAACATTTGATTTAATGAATTCATCATCATTCCGCTTGCTTTTGTTTAGTTCCATATTCGTGTTAATATTGTAATTTAATTCCATTGGGGATTGATCGAAACGAATAGTACTTCCACTACACCTAAATTAATTAAATATCTTAAAAAATCTGTAGGTACATTAAAAATAATACAACTATAATTTTTAGATAAGTATTTTTAGATAACATAAACATTTTACTACAGCGTTATAACAGCGAGCGTTAACAGCAAAATATATATTAAATATAATAACGCTGACAACAATATAACAACCAACATTAGAACAAAAAGTTTCCGCTTCACTGACTTTCATTTGCTACGCTTTCGTAGACTTCGTAGACCCTCGTAGGCCGTATGCTACGAGGCGTAGCTCTTACGTAGCCCAGTTAAATCAATTAAATACAGGTCACGTAATCCGTCTTCACTCAGATATTTATTTTATGATATGCAACCATTTTGACATTATACATATTTTAATAGATCTACTTGAGATCTACAATATTATAATGTCAGTAGCACCTGCAAAAGATAAAGTCATTTCTCACTGCATTCATCATCATCTGCTTAGCCTTTTCCCAGCTATGTTGGTGAATGGTGACGGCTTCCAGTAGTAACTTATTTTATATGGAGCGACTGCTTACCTGACTTCCACAACCCAGTTACTGGGTAATACGATCCCCCCCTTGGCAAGGCTGGTTGTCAGACTTTCGGACTTCTGATGAAGTGACGACCCATATCCGAGGCATGGAGGGGTCTTGTTATGTAAAGATGGTCCACGAACCAACAGCGGCAAGTGAAGCTTAACCTGATCAGCAGCAGGTGTTCTAATACGATAATATTGCATTATTTGCTAGTTGGAATATTCTCCTTCTCAGCGTGTCGATGGCAAAAATAACTAGAAAAAAAAAATAGAAAAATTTATAAAACATAATAAGTTGGAATATTAAATGTTTTACCACAGATGAATACAGATGGGACACTCAGCAGTTTAGGTATGAAGCTACAAGTACGCGGCGGTCTCATCTCACTGGGCCAATTCAGTGTGGGCTGCCGCGCACCGGCCGACTCCCACGTTAGTTCGATTGATACTCACGCGCCGCGTCGTAAAAGAAGACAACCCTAACCAGTGGTCTCGAACGTCATTGAGCGAGATCGGTACAGTTGCCGGTAAAATCGGTATATTTGTACCAAAAATTGGTATTTGAGAAAAAAATACAATATTCAATCAAATTCGTTTATTTATTGAAAAAAATATTTCGGTAGAACAGAGCCCATGTAGGTAGAAATACCGAAAAATCGATAGGTTCGAGACCACTGACCCTAACGAGAAGGTATAGGTAAGAGTTACGCGATAGAAAGAGAAGCAACTTTTAGGTGAATATAACTGCAGGTATTATGCGTTGTGCGACCTGAATTGCACTTTATTGTGTCGTAGCAAGAGTCGCTTTTTAGGGTTCCGTACCAAAATGGTAAAAAAGGAACCCTTATGGTGTGACTCAGTCTGTCTGTCTGTCTGTCTGTCTGTCTGTCTGTCACAGCTGGATATCTCAAGAACTACTGATGCTATCAACTTGAAATTTGGAACAGTTTTAGATGTCGTTTATCCAACTGTTTTGCAAATAAGAAAGACAGGGACTGGAAGGGGGTCTTAAAAATTCAAAGTGGGGCTACTAGGGCATGTGGGGTATCATATGAAAGAGCGCTGTTTGCACATTCTCAAACATTTTTTTTCTTTTTTTAGGCCGCATAGTTTTCGACTTTTGATAAAAAATGTAAAAAAAATACCGTTCCCGCCCCTTATCTCCGAAGTTTGCAAAGAGAAAAAACTGAAAATATTCTATGTGATAGAAGTTTATGTAAAGATTACAGGAAAAATATAACGATGTCTCTAAATAGCACACTTTTTCAGAAATCGAAACGGAACCCTCGGTGCGCGAGTCCGACTCGCTCTTGACCGGTTTTTATTTAAATGATTTTGCGGTGTCTCATCTGTATTAATCTGTGGTTTTACTAACAGAACCATGTACTGTTCTAAGAAAATTATGTCCTTCTTTATTCTATCAGATAACACATAACATCACGCCTGTATTCCCCGAAGGGTTGGGCAGAGGTGTACCTATAGTACACCCACATTACGCCAGCTATATTTAAAGTACCATGTAATAGGGAGCGAGCCTAGTGCCATCAACCGGTCACAAATCCGGACTCCAAATTGCTACTGAGGAATTCTAGATGGAAAAATCCAATAACTCTTTGCCCAACCCGGGAATCGAACCTAGGACCTCATGCTCCGCAGTTGCACAACACTAGACCAACCGAGGTAGTCTTTCTTACTGCAGGTGTAGTGTAGGTACTCTAATACGATAATATTACATTATTTGCTAGTTGGAATAATAAATACATTTCACTAACAACTATTTTCTTAATGTCCCTCGGCAAACTTCATAAATAAAATATCCTTGGACATTTCACACAACGCCATCTAGTCCCAAGCTAAGCAACCTAATGCTTGTGTTATGTTAACGAGATGGCTGATAAACTACTTTTATACATTTTTTTTTTTTGTTTGTTTTTTTTGTTTTTTTTTTTTTTTGTTTTGTTTTTTTTTTTTGTTTTTGTGTTTTTTTGTAGGTCGTACAAGTATTTGTTCCGAGTCTGGGTGTTTTTCTATGTATAATATGTATGTATTTACAACAAAAAAAAAATGTTGTTGTTGTTGTTGTTTGTTTTGTCTGACTTTAGCAGCTTTCCTCTCATTTTTAAAATAATTTACATTAAGTTAAAACAGTATTAGCAACTCTATATACTTCCAAGGCGATTGAGAGCGTCCGGGTGTGCACCAAGTGCAAAGGGAAACTGATAGATATCTGACGACTGACGTAACACAAAGTTTTCCGAGGGACATTAAGAAAATAGTTGTACTGTACTGTTATATGAATAATTATGTCCTTCTATATTCTATCGCATAATATTTTATAATACAGCATGCTTAGCATGACCGCCATAGAAACGGGTTTTGTCGACGGAAGAATAGACAAAATGGAAGATAGTAGAAATATTTGTACGCATTCTACGCGTCTAAGCATGGCAATGTGTAGTTCTGTCTATTCTTCCGTCGACAAAACGTCGTCATCTAAGCTTGCTGGGTGTACAGCAGTATAGTATAATGTACTCTGTGGTGTACAGTACGATTCACGAAAGATGACCACAAATGGCGGCCGTCTGCGCACGTACACTCATCTCACACTCACACGACTGAGCAGCCTATCACGAGATGCGCGCGGACCAATGGCGTCGCTCCGTTCTTGACGCATTCCGCCCGCGCCTCACCTCGCACCTCCAAAGGGACCTAAAATATGCCTTCTGCGCAGTGGTCATCTTTCGTGAATCTTACTGTAAGGTTAAACGAGGGACTTGTATCTAGGCCAAGACAGATTGTCTCTCACCGGGTCAACGTCACGGATAATATTCCAAATCAAAAGTCATTTACTCAAACTAGGCTCTTTTTGCACTCAGCTATAGCAATCAGCACTTTTTGAAAATCAAAGTTACATAAGCCAGTCCCCCAAAACGCCCTCCCTTCACCACTTCCTGTGCTTTAGGTGGGAAGAAGAAGTAGCGCAACAGACTCCCCACAAGCACAGCTGTCTGTTCAGTTAGAAGAACCATCACCAATAATCAGCCACCTCACTGCCAGCCAAATATTCCCACTGCTAGGACACAGGCCTTCTCTTTCCGAAAGAGGGTGAGGGAGGGCCAGTGCGGGTTTGCAGATGTCACATGTCTACCAATACCAATTTTTGATTGTAGGACATGCCGGTTTCCTCACAATGTTTTCCTTCACCGTTTTAAGAGCAGTGGTGATGAAATAATTTACACAAAGTAAAGCGCCTGCCGAGGTTCGAACACACGCCTACATTGCAAGTCGTGGCTGTTACCACTGGGCTACCACTGCTCTCGAGAACCATCACTGTAAACCATTAATTAATCCAGTAGAAAAGCACAGATTAAAGAGAATACAGCTAATTATGAACTAGGTCAAATTTTAAAATAAATCTAACCCGAGCAAAAAAGTCGAAGTCACCCAGCGAAACCTAAAAAACTTGAGTCGATCTTCAGCTTAATTGCAAAATTATTCCGAAAACTTTTTAAACAGCCATTATGGTTGTTTTAAACAGAGTCACTGTTGCGCCCTTTAGGCGTCATCAATCAGCTCAGCTTTGCAGTCCACTGCTGGACATAGGCCTCTGCCAGTCTGCGTCACAACCCCCTGTCCTCCGCCTTCCGCATACAGTCTGTCCCAGCCAACTTTCTTCAGGTCGTACTTCCTATAGGTTTGTGTTTTGTTTATATTGTGTTGTGTTCTTATGACTTTTACATTTTTTTTTCTTATTATTGTTTTTCATTTAAATTGCTAATATGTACAAGTGGGTAAGTATAAAAAATAAAAAGTGGTGGAAGAGCTCATAGGGCATCAAAAAATTCGTCCGCATCGCTGTCAGCGGGAAAAGTGCCCAAAAGGCTGGCGGCATTGCCACGCTGGATGGCAATGCTAATTCTTTGGGCTAAAAATAGGCCAGCCCTCTGGTCCCGTGTGGAGTCGACCAACCGCTTGGCGATGTCCCGAAATACTCGATGAAATTGCTAATTAAACATAAATTATAAAATCACATGTCAATACATGTGATTTTATAATTTATGTTTCCATGGTATTTTAATTTATGCTTGCATGGTATTTTACGATTTTTATCTTTTATTTTTTAATCTATAGGTAGGTATAATGTTTTCTAATTTAAATTGTTTTGTATGTACTTATTTTTATATTTGTACAATTAATAGGTACTTATGATTCATGCTGGACTATATTCGAACGCAATGTAAATTGTTACTGAATAAAGAAATTGAATTGAATTGAATTGTTTAATGTAATGCAATCCAGATAATCTTTCTTTCTTTTTCGTATGGTTATTGACTAACTGACTTGGGTTCACATGTCGTCGAGAAATATCTTTCAGGCATGGCCGGTTCTTCACGATGTTTTCCTTCACCGTTTTTTAAGCAAGTGATAATTATGCAATACGCACATGAATTCGCAAAGACAGAGGTGCGTGTCTTAGGTTCAAACTCGAGACCTATGATTGGCAGTCCGATGGTCACACCAATAGGCTATCAATTCTCAATTCTCACTCACTGTATTTAGCCATACAAACAATCAATTACACTTTTTGCTATCCTATAATATACGGGATGAAATTTAAAACATGTTCCGAATCGAAATGGGAGATTGTACACAACTTTTACTATAGGACCAAACCTGAAATCGCGAAAAAAAAATCAGCTGTTCAGTACTCTACTGTTGCTGTTAGTACATCAAACTTGTCAAAATGTACTGAACAGCTGATTTTTTTTTCGCGAGTTATGGGATGTCAAAAAAAACACGCTGTATATTCTTTAAAAAAAATTAAAAGTAAAAAAAAAAATTTTTGACGTTCAAAAGAGCCTTTTAATGGCCTTTTCAAATAGATGATCTAAACCGAGCACTAAACTAAGCTCAAGCTCAGCCTAAACCCAGCCTATAACGGGCTCCGTGACGTCAGAGCCGGCCCGACAAAGCCGCCTAACCTCCCTTATGAAGGACTCGCACTTAATTAGGCAGAGGGCCCCTGGGAATATTAAGTACGCTGCTGAATTTGCCAGTATTTTTGTAATAAAGCTGAGTAAATTGAGTTTCAGCTGGAATAAGTAAATAATGTGGTTTCAGTGTCAACTTGTATTTGGTTTGTTTTTAAATAAATGCTTGTTTTTAGGGTTCCGTACCAAAATGGTAAAAAGGAACCCTTATGGTGTGACTCAGTCTGTCTGTCTGTCTGTCTGTCTGTCACAGCTGGATATCTCAAGAACTACTAGTGCTATCAACTTGAAATTTGGAACAGTTTTAGATGACGTTTACCCAACTATTTTGCAAATAAGAAATAAATAAAAATATATGTATTTTTTTTGCAACATGGGGTGAAAAGGGGTCTTAAAAATTCAAAGTGGAGCTACTAGGGCATGTGGGGTATCATATGAAAGAGCGCTGTTTGCACATTCTCAAACATATTTTTATTTATTTTTTAGGCCGCACAGTGTTCGACTTTTGATGAAAAATGTAAAAAAAATACCGTCCCCCCCCCCCCCTTATCTCCGAAGTTTGCCAAGAGAAAAATCTGAAAATATTCTATGTGATAAAGTCTATCTAAGTTTATGTAAAGATTATAGGAAAAATAAAACGATGTTTCTAAATAGCACCCTTTTTTAACCGACTTCCAAAAGGAGGAGGTTCTCAATTCGTCGGAACCTTTTTTTTTTTTTTTTATGTATGTTCCCCGATTACTCGAAAATGGCTGGACCGATTTGGATTTTTCTTTTTTTGTTCGAAAGGGTATACTTCCCAAGTGGTCCCATGATCATCAAGTCAGGATCTGATGATGGGATCCCATGGAAATCGTGGGAAACCCTCAAATTTTATTGGCACACCTATATCGATTTTGGTATTTTTTATAGTAACACGTGCATTTGCTCTCGGAAAGTACCATTCGGTGAACTGGAACTGATGATGAAGACCACAGAGGGCTATCGGAAATACTCAATTATATCTAAGTATGTCACAGGTTGCGATTCGATTACTTTAATATGGTTTATGCTCGTCAAAATGCATAATGGTAATGCTGACTTCACCATGAGCTCCAGTTCTCCTGGTTCTTACTAGGAGAACTCCTCAACAATTAACGTCCCTGCATCGGGAAAAGCAATATTTTGTAAAACGTGATGAGCGTGACATTGGGTTATTGTAACTTATAGATAAATTACAAACTGAACCACTAAAAAGTGAAAAATAAAAACTTTTTTACAAAAAAAAAAAAACAACTTCCAAAAAAAACACTACAAAGTGAAAAATAACTTTAATTTCGGAAGTCGGTGGCAAAAAACTAAAATACAGATCCAAAGACACCGACTTCCGAAATTAAAGTTATTTTTCACTTTGTAGTGTTTTTTTTGGAAGTTGGTTTTTTTTTTTGTAAAAAAGTTTTTATCAGAAATCGGAACGGAACCCTCGGTGCGCGAGTCCGACTCGCTCTTGCCCGGTTTTTTTTTATGTTAACGTGCTTTTTAAATACGACGTGTCGTTTTGCATCCTAGGGAAATTTAAGGGTGTGGTATCTAGACCATCAAACCGAACAACTTTTTCCATGGCAACAACATCGTAATCGCGAAAAAATAATCAGCCGTCCCATACATTTGCGTCGAGTAAGTATTGAAGTTTTCTATGGGACAGTTGAAAATTGTTTCGCGATTACGATGTTGGTCCCATGTAGAAAATTGTTCGGTTTGATGTCTGTATCACACTCTAAAATTTGACGAGGATGCAAAACGACAC
Organism: Cosmia trapezina; assembly: GCA_905163495.3. Classification (NCBI taxonomy): domain Eukaryota; kingdom Metazoa; phylum Arthropoda; class Insecta; order Lepidoptera; family Noctuidae; genus Cosmia; species Cosmia trapezina. Next base: position 18,088,085 of record LR991041.1, read on the forward strand.
GTTGTATATAATTCTTCTGTACTTGTGTTTGTCACCTAACTCCTCCTAAACGGCTGGACAGATTTAGATGAAATTTTGTGTGTATATTTCAATGGGTTCCTGGATGGTTTGAAATCACAATTGGACCCGTTAGGTGGCTCTGCAGGCGGGTTCTAGGATCGTTCAGACAGGATAACGTCTGTCGGGTCCGCTAGTAGTAAATATAAGTCTGAAATTAACTTAACCGCTGGGCCAGCAAGGACATGCTATGTTACATAACAATAGGCATGATGACGGTAACCAAGAATCACTAAAATAATGTGTTTAACTAATGAGATAGGCTTAAAAGATTTTGAAAAATGTATTTATTAGTCTGTCTGTCACAGCTGGATATCTCAAGAACTACTAATGCTATCAACTTGAAATTTGGAACAGTTTTAGATGACGTTTACCCAACTATTTTGGAAATAAGAAAGTAATAAAAATATTTATTTTTTTTTTGCAACAGGGACTGAAAGGGGTCTTAAAAATTCAAAGTGGGGCTACTAGGGCATGTGGGGTATCATATGAAAGAACGCTGTTTGCACATTGTCAAACATTTTTTTTCTTTTTTTTAGGCCGCATAGTTTTCGAGTTTTGATGAAAAATGTAAAAAAATACCGTTCGTACCGTTAAGGGGGGGCCCTTATCTCCGAAGTTTGCAAAGAGAAAAATCTGAAATTATTCTATGCTATAGAAGTTTATGTAAAGATTACAGGAAAAATAAAACGATGTCTCTAAATAGCACACTTTTTCAGAAATCGGAACGAAACCCTCGGTGCGCGAGTCCGACTCGCTCTTGACCGGTTTTTTTTAATATTTAAGGCGAGATTGTTCATTTATTTAATAAAATAAAACTGCAAAATAACTAATTTGTTGCTTTGGCTCTATAGTGTTCACGGTCTATTTAGGTACATACTCGTGACGTCACAAGCAGACGCCATGACACCGGCGGTCGTTTTGGAGCGAATTTTAAACTTAAAATTTAAATAGCATTTTTTTTCTAATAAAACTTTGTTTCCTGCAAAAATAATATATTTTTTGGAAATAGTAGATGCTTTAGAATATTATAAAACAGCTTTTCAAAATCAGTCATCATGCCTATTATTATTATTAGCCGTTAGTTTTGTTGTACGGTATTAGTTCTGTAACTTCCTGTAAACATTTCCAATTTACTTCTGAAGTTACTATTTTGTTTGGCTTCTATTTCAGTAACAAATAAATTCTCAACCCTGCTCGGCAACTAGCTTAAAGGTACCTAAGGTAAAGGTTCTTTGATCTAACATCAAACAAACCTTCGTGAGTAGTCCGCACCAATACTAAAATGAAAATTTCATGAAAATTCACGCCACCAATTGCCGCCATTTTGACAAGAGGTCTTCTATTTCGACTATTAATATAAAATACTAGCGGACCCGACAGACGCTGTCCTGTCCGAATTTCAATATTCAAAATTCCCATAGAAAATACACTTTCAGTTTTCCCGAATTTCCCAATTTTCCCGGCAACTTTTCCAATTTTTCTCTACCTATGAACCTTTTCCTGACAATAATAAACACGACAAAAAAGAATTAGGGAAATTGTTCCATCCGTTCACGCGTGATGCGATGACCAAGGGAAATAGAGATTCATTTATAAATGACATTCATCATACGTTTTATTCATTCGATCATCATTCATTCACGACTAAAGAAAATATAGGCGCTTTGACACTTTTGACAGGTGCCCGGACCTGCAGTGCGATTCTGTAACCATCTCACCGTGAAAACTTAGGTGAAGTGAGCGTGGAGTGAGCTGTCAATAGTGTCAATTCCTAGCAAACACAAACTCACTTCACCTAAGTTTTCACGGTGAGATTTTTACAGAATCGACCGGCTGACGTCTCAGTGCTGCCACCTAGTAAACTTCATTTCAGAAAACCCTCATTATGGTACAGCAGGTCGCACTTCAGTGGTAACAATACCAGTATAAACTGGCCGCTTATTTTTATTGAAGCTCCGTTCTGCGCTAGAGCAGCTCAAAGTTACAAAGTTACTGTGGCGGCATCTACATCGCCACATATGAACTACGCATCAATGACATGACGTCACGCAAAACCTGCATTGCGCAATTAGAGTTAACCACGCGATTAGCATATATACAACGTCCCGACATCAAACGTCGGGCAGTAGCCCACCAGACACGACACCCGTCTGGTCGGAGGATCCTCCCTTTTCAATAGAGGATGAGTGAACTTTACACCCTGTTCCTCATGCCTCTAAACTGGTGACCCCGAGCATGAACGTCAGCGCAGCCTTCGTGCAACTACTTCAGCGTGACGTCATCAGCATCACTTCCTCAAGCTTTCGAGCGGCGAGTCACACAGCCAGCCAGCATCCACGGCTTCAACGGGTATCCTGACCACCAGCATGCAGCGGACGCGCATTCCTAGTCATCACCTTCAGCCTCGACCTCAACCCAGCGCTGTACACTCCGACTCACTGGAGCATAACGCAGCGCCACCCCGACTCACTGGGGTATCACCGCAGACAGTTCCGACTCACCGTGAACTATGCGGCACCCGGTTCCGACTCACTGGAACCTCAACTGGCACTGGCAAGCATCGCAAGATACACGACTCAGCCCACTATCAACCTCCGGTCTCCGGAGGGGAGTGATGTGGCGGCATCTACATCGCCACATATGAACTACGCATCAATGACATGACGTCACGCAAAACCTGCATTGCGCAATTAGAGTTAACCACGCGATTAGCATATATACAACGTCCCGACATCAAACGTCGGGCAGTAGCCCACCAGACACGACACCCGTCTGGTCGGAGGATCCTCCCTTCTCTATGGAGGATGAGTGAACTTTACACCCTGTTCCTCGTGCCTCTAAACTACCATCACCACTGACGTGCTGTCGACTGTACCAGTAGGTAGCTAGTTCATCTGCCCAGCCTTTTCCCAACTTTGTTGGGGGTCAGCTTCCAGTCTAACCGGATGCAAGCTGAATACCAGTATTTTACTCATGGCTTGTTAGTTAAAAACTTTTATGAGTCGCCGACCGCTGCCCGCACGGCCCCCGCGACCCGCACCGCTCCTTTACAATAAGGCTAATAAATAAGCTTAATAGGCTTAGGGCCTATTTCACGATGTCCGAATAGCCACTTACCGAATAAATTGACGACACGGTTGGCGCAGTGGTTGAGCGATTGACTGCTGCGCAGCATGTCGCGGATTCGATTCCCGCACGGAACAAATATTTGTACGACCTACAAGTATTTGTTCCGAGTCTGGGTGTTTTTCTATCTATAATATGTATGTATTTACAAAAAAAAAATGTATATAAGTAGTTTATCAGCCATCTCGTTACCATAACACAAGCATTAGGTTGCTTAGCTTGGGACTAGATGGCGTTGTGTGAAATGTCCAAGGATATTTATTTATTTATTTTTATTTAAATTCAAAAATGGAACAGAATTTGTATGAAATTAAGTTAATAGGAACTTAATCGTAGGATGGTGAAACAGATTCTTAATGAGTACCTAAGGGCTAATTTTTAAATCGTCAGACAACTTTTATTTAACACGTTCGGACCCGCAACGTCTTATAACGTCAAATTTGTACAATTTATTATTAACACAACGTCTCATCACGTCTAATAAAAATGTTACATTATTTGCACTACGTCTCACAACGCCAGGAAGCCATAGTAAATTCCATTAGTTGAACTTTTGCGCCGCAACACTTGCAAGTGTTAAACACCTTGAGCCACAACAAATCGAATTTTGGCGGCTTATTATTGTCGTCTACCACACACTTGCAAGCGCGTATGCACACATACGCAACGTCCACACACGTCGTGCGGAGCAGCAACGCTCCCCACACCAGTCGCTGTGCGCCGCATACGTGACCGCACGTATCTTAGACGGACAATTTTTACGATAAAACGTAAGTATTTCATACTTATTTTTATAAAAAACAATGTATTTTGAATACGCATACCTATGAGGGTACGCTATAGATGGTCAATCAATCATGGTTATCAATAGAAATTATTGCTGTATAGAATTTATCACTAAAACAATTTATTCAACCATCCAAATTGTATTGTTTTAGATGGATAAAAACCGGCAGTGTAGCAAGGCAAGGCAGAGAGCAGTGGTGGCCCAGTGGTATTGGCCGCGACTTACGAGTTGTAGGTCGTAGGTTCGAACCCCGGCAGGCGCTTTTGTGCAAATTATTTCATCACCTCTGCTCTCAAAACGGTGAAGAAAAACATCGTGAGGAAATCGGCATGTCCTGGAACCAAAAATTCGAAGACATGTGACATCTACCAACCCGCACTGGGCCCGCGTGGTGGATTATGGCCCACTCCCTCTCACCGAGAGGAGGCCTGTGTCCCAGCAGTGGGAACATTACAGGCTGATTATGTAGCAAGGCGTCCTTGAAGCTTTTCGAAGATGTTTCATCGCGAGAAACTACACCTGACCCCTTCAGTGATGATGGAGGGTACGGAACAGATCGCGATTATGATCCAGGACCAGGGCCGTGCGACGACAGTGACAGCGATAGCTCCATAAGTGTCACACAGCATAATTTGCACCCATCTACGTCTAAGATTGAGACCTCGGCATCAGACCTTTCTGAGGATTCTGAATGCTCCGGAAGTTCCGGTAGTATTCCGGAACAGACGTTGTGTTCAAATTGTATGCAGTTGTATTGACCGTATATGGAGCAACGTAATCTGACGTCGACGTCTTTTGACGTTGTGTTTTATCTTATAACACTCTAGGATACTTGAAGAGCAGAACGTTTGTGAACGTATGTCCGTTTTGTATGAGAAAATATTGTGTCATAACGTGCGCACTTCATGAGAGCGGCGCGGGCCTGAACGTGTTAAGGAATAAATATGGCGGTTTGACAGCTTTTGTGTATAGAATATGTCAAACTGTCATTTTTCAGATAAAAGTTATCTGACTATTGAAAAATCAGTCCTTAGACTTATAAGAGTCCGATGATGGAATTGGATTCTAATAGGTTATCATTTCTCAAAAACTATTTGGATTCTCTTAACTAATGGACTTAGGTAATGGGTCTCATAATACATTTACCCATTAAAGTCCTTAAAAAGCTTTATTTTCCTAGGAAAGCAGCTCCGTCTTAATTATGATAACGGCAGTCATGAAAATCTATAATTTTCACCAGTAATTGACATTAAAAGGTATCAAAAACGCTCTGTACTTGGACAACCAATGTTGTGTTGACCGTTCAATGCTTTCTTATGAAACCAAAGCTTTAGTTATAACGTTAAGTAAGTACTAGCTAACCCAACAGACGTTGTCCTGTCCCAATTTCAATAATTCAAAATTGCCATATAAAATCCACTTTCAGTTTTCCCGAATTTTCCAATTTTCCGGGCAACTTTTCCAATTTTCTCACCGTTTAAACGTTCTCTGGACTACGACAAACACTTCAAAACCAAAATCAGCTAAATTGGCCCAGCCGTTCTCGAGTTTCAGCGAGACAAACGAACAGCAATTGATTTTTATATATATAGATAATAGATATATATATATATTTAGATTATTGAAAGCTTAGAAATATTGAATACATTCCTTACTTATTCGTTAGCTTGGATCACAAAGTAGGTACTGGCTGCTGTTTTATATTTCAAAGCATTGTTTGTTATTACTTGAAGCTGGCACAGCGCCAAACGACTGCAGCGGAATTTATTATTTAATTTGTAAACTTGAAAATGCAATCCTTAAAGCATTACAGTTGTATATTTGTGACATGTTGGAATTGTAATTGATATAGGAAAAATAATTTAAAATAATAATTTAAATAAATAATTGTTTAAATGTAAGTAACTACAGGACTTAAAGCACGGTTACTATCGGACTGCATGAAAAGAAAGAGAAGCGCGATACATCCCTGGTATTTTATTGCAAAATTACCTGGGATGTATCGCGAACAATTATTTAATTACAAAAAATCTATTGATTGGACTAAAAAATTAAGTAGATTAATCTGACAAAAAATCAGAATAATTGCATGTTTTTAATTTTTTAATCTGGATTTTTTTCTCGTATCAATCTAGCATAATTATCCTGAAGAATATCATATATTTTTCTGATTTTGTTTAGGTACTGCAGTAGATCATAATAGGTACTCTTAGGCATTATAAAACTTTCGTTTAATTGCATTTGAGTAGTACGTATACTTTTCGATCTTTGTGTGACACTGGTTTTTTGTCAGGAGCATTTTTTTTACTAAACATATAACAACGCCATCTGTGAGGGGGTAGCAGACTTACAGCTTTTCTTGTTCGTGAAGTAGATTATATATGCTGTTGTAAGTGGTTGTTCGCTAACGTTTCAAAAGATGGAGTATAGATGGCAGTACACACTTGGGGGACGGACGATAGTTGGCGGGCTAATTCTAATATTTGGTTAGACGTTAAAAAAATCAAATAGGAGTTAGACACTCCTTGACACATAGTACCTACCTACCTATAGGAAATTATAGAACCTAAAAGCAAGCTTTATTTTGTTGGTTTTTTAAAAGGACCTAGGCTGCCTAAATAATCCAAGGTAAGAACCAGAGGTCGTGGGGCTTTCGGGACCGGGACCGCGGTCCCAGATTACACCTTTATTATTTTAGAGTAGTATTTTGGGACCACAAGAAAAAAGAAGTGAAAGTACAGTTAACAAAATTCGTGTTCCAAGCAGGATAAGTATGCTCTAGAAATATTAGAATGCAGCTAAGCGTTTGCCATCGGGTAGATTCGAAGTTGGTCTATTGTGGCGTAACAACATTCCAGAAGTACTTACCTGACGACTGGCGGTTGTTTATTTATACCAACAAATGACGGTTCACTTCTATGGACAATCCATTTTTGGAGATTTATTAAGCAAGTAGATGATAAATAAATAAATAATAATCTATCTATTATTACTATAAAGAGTTTATATTATTTATATATTATTATTATAAATAGTTTATAAAGAGTTATTTGTGAGTTTGTATGTAGGAGGTAATATTCGGAACTACTGAACCGATCCGAAAATTCGTTAGTGGGAAGCTAAAGTATTGCCTAGTGTCATGTCACATATTATGTTAAAACAAGAAACTTCACGCGGACGAAGTCGCGAGCAGAAGGTAGTTATTAATACAACTAATAATAATAAATCCCTCTATTAATATATTACAAGACCACCATTAAATTCCCACATAGCGGTTAGCGCAACAATTGTCTGCGCGCCGTAACCTTGCAGCGGGGCCGGGGTGACGATTTAATATCAATAGTTAAATGGATGGGTGTGGCGGAACAGATGTGCTGTGCTTTGTACTAATTGTAGATTTTATTAAAAGTATCTGCGATCTTTGGTTTAGTATACTTTGTTTTGAACTGGACAAAATGTTTGTTGAAGATTAAGAAGAGCAAAAACTATCTTTGCATTGTTTAAATTCAATATCTTATTAGGGTGCTTTTCCACCAGATATGTGCTATGCCACGTTGCTATCCACCAATCATATTCATTGGTCCACATAGCATAACACTGGTGGAAACTGTTTCAAGTAAGCTACGTTTTTAGGGTTCCGTACCAAAATGGTAAAAAGGAACACTTATGGTGTGACTCAGTCTGTCTGTCTGTCTGTCTGTCTGTCACAGCTGGATATCTCAAGAACTACTAATGCTATCAACTTGAAATGTTTTAGATGACGTTGACGTTGAACTATTTTGCAAATAAGAATGAAATAAAAATAATTATATTTTTTTGCAACTGGGACTGAAAGGGGGTCTTAAAAATTTAAAGTGGGGCTAATATGGCATGTGGGCTATCATATGAAAGAGCGCTATTTGCACATTCTCAAACTATTTTTTATTTTTTTTAGGTTGCATAGTTTTCGACTTTTGATGTAAAATGTAAAAAAAAATACCGTCCCCCCCCCCCCCCCTTATCTCCGAAGTTTGCAAAGCGAAAAATCTGAAATTATTCTATGTGATAGAAGTTTATGTAAAGATTACAGGAAAAATAAAACGATGTCTCTAAGTAGCACACTTTTTCAGAAATCAGAACGGAACCCTCGGTGCGCGAGTCCGACTCGCTCTTGACCGGTTTTTTTAAGGAAGGATGCGTGCTGTGGATGCGTGCTATGGATGGTCGCGAGTGGTGTAGCTTCCCTATTGTCGATACTTACGTCGCATAGCTCGAGCTGCGCATCTTCCTCTACCTTGCGGCGGGGCACTTTCATAGCACATCTTACTCACTCCGCTACACAGCTTAGCATCAGTGGAAACGGTCACATAGTTTCGTAGCTTAGCTTTTACATTCTCGCAGCATAACTGCATATAGCACATCTCTGGTGGAAAAGCAACCTTATTAGTGTATAATTGCATAACATAATGTGTGAGCACTATGTAGCTACTATAAAGCTACCATTTACTGGGTAAGTCTTTCACTAACTTGAATGTGCCCTGGCGGTTGAAAGTATGTCATGCTCACTCAAATGTCTCGCTGGTGGTGGCGTGTGTGTTGGATCATTAAGTTCCCTGCAAAATGGTTGAGCTAATTGGTGCTGATCCATGCGTCATGTTCGTGAACAGGCGCCGTCAGTTGGGACTGGTCGTCTCTTAGCTGCCACGGCTTATTTTTAATTTAGTTGTTTTTATCTTTTTATTACGGACCCTTTTAACGTGCACGTCTTTCTTCATTGTTCTCCCATGTATAATTTCAACATGAATGATGTAACCAATATTTTGTAACTATATTTTGATTTAAAAGAGTGTCCGTGGAGTTTCTTGCCTGTTCTTCTCCATAGAGATCTACTACGCTTTGGAATGGGCAACTAGCTTCATCTTTCTGACTGACCGACACCTTGACAATTCAAAAGTGCATGTAATTGGTTTATTTGAAATAAACGCTTTGAGTTTGAGTTTGATTGAAGAATATTGATAGAACATAATTACTTTGTATTCAGAGGAACTGATTAGAATAAGATACTTAGTTAGTATAATAAGTAATATAGGTAGGTATACAAAACTCACTTTTACAAAACAATTTAAATAAATTTTTAAATAAATCTGATTATAATTATTTTATAGCAAGTAGTACTATCCTTCCTTCTTAGTAAACCTTTTTCCTTCCTAGTAAACGGCGATTGCTAAGCCTGGAGGCTTAGCAATCGCCGTTTCTGATAAAACACGTGAATAAATCTCGTAATAACACATCAAGTGGTGAAAAGATAACAAATCCATTCACAATATTGGCTCAGATTACATTAAAGCAAAAAGTTTCCACAATAATCTGTACTAATAACTATCTGTTACAAATTTTGTGTCACTTTTCACAACTTTCTTCGGTGTCAAGCTGAGCTGTCAATTAAAATGTTCGCCGTTTCGACACAAACCACAGCCCCGTCACACGATTTACCAAAGTCAAAATTTCAATTACCTTCGCACTTGCGCCAACTTTGTCTTAAAATTATTTGAGCAACTTTCACTCGATTTTAAACCTTATTGCCTTCCGTTAGGAGCCAGTAGAACATTATGTAATTGTAGATAATGTATGTCAGTTGATGTACTTAGTATAGATGACAATGTTGAAAAGATCATGAGTGCATTAGCCATTGTAGTGTCACAAAGGGATATCTTCTGTGATATACGTCAACGGTACTAAAGGGACTACACAATTATTGTGGTTTTTAAATACACGAAAGTAAACTTTAAAAAGATTGTAGTAAGGGTTAGTTGGAATGCATTTTGTAAGTTGGTAAAATATAAGAATGGTTTGTATAGATTTTTTTTCGGTTTGCGTTCAAATTGGGTTAAAACTTATATTTGACACTTCAATTCATGAGTTTCGAGTGTTTAGAGTTTATTGTTTGTAAGCCGATTAGTAATGGTTGTTGTTTTGTTTAGTATCGAGTGCTTGACTTAGTTGGGATCAATATGTGCATGTGGATTTTGAATAGGATTGAACTGTATGAAGTTTTAATGGTTATAATATTTATTTAGTGTTTGAAAAAGTCACTTACATGATTACATCGATTAGATGGAAAGGTAGGCAAGTAAATACGTAGATACCTTCATTTATGAAGATTAAATAAATAAGTAGTGAAAGAAAATAACTCGGCTGGGGCATGCAGAGAAGAAATTAAATGACAGGTACCTACCGACTGGATATTTTTTTTTTAATACTCATCCATAAGATAGTTTTACATCCAAAATGTGCAAAAAATGCAAAACAGGAAGAAACTTGTCATTTTAAACTGTCGCAGTTAAAAAGTAATTTATATTAGACATAATAGAGATCAATGCCATGCTTCTGTAAAACATTTCAGACTTTTTATGGTGTGTCTCAGTCTGTCTGTCTGTCTGTCACAGCTGGATATATCAAGAACTACTAACGCTATCGTAACGATACCGTTCCCCCTACCCCCTTATCTCCGAAGTTTGCAGAGAGAAAATTTTGAAATTATTGAATAAATAAATAAATAAATAAATATCCTTGGACATTTCACACAACGCCATCTAGTCCCAAGCTAAGCAACCTAATGCTTGTGTTATGGTAACGAGATGGCTTATAAACTACTTATATATATTTATTTTTTTTGTAAATACATACATATTATAGATAGAAAAACACCCAGACTCGGAACAAATACTTGCAGGTCGTACAAATATTTGTTCCGTGCGGGAATCGAACCCGCGACATGCTGCGCAGCAGTCAATCGCTCAACCACTGCGCCAAACGTGTCGTCAATGCGAATGCGATAGAAGTTTATGTAAAGATTACAGGAAAAATAAAACGATGTCTCTAAATAGCACACTTTTTCATAAATCGGAACGGAACTCTCGGTGCGCGGGTCCGACTCGCTCTTGACCGGTTGACCTTTTTTTTCTGTGTAGGTACTACCTACTTCATTATTGGCGTACTTAGTGTTTAGAATATTAATAATGCTAAACCTAACAATAATAAAACGAAAAAAACCTTTCACAGCTGTGGAAGACATTTTTGCCATAAACCTCATTTTTGTTTTCATTTAATTTTGAATCCTCAACTTTCAAGTCAACGATCTTGGTTGCAATAATTGCGAGTATAATTTGGCCCGTGTCAACGTCATTTTATATGATATTTTTTGCCGCGGAATGGCAGCTGTGCGTTGAAAAGCCAATATCTCATATTGCATTGTGTTTGTGGCCACATCTGACACTCGCCGGCGATCGTTGCCATCGTCGGTTATCTGTATCATTCTTAATTCGTCGGTGCTTCTTTCTAATGGTCCAGTCTAACGGTAAACGTTCGTGTATACAGGGTGTAAGGGACAGCCCTCCGCAAACTATTCAGCTCCTCATTTTGAATCATATTCCACCGGAAATTTTCAATTTTTTCAAATTTTTTTTCAGTTACATTTTCATTATTTCAATGTAAAAATTCATTGTATGTTCGCAGCACTCCATTTATGTAAAAAAAACTGCAAATAAAAACAACAAAAAGAAAAACCAGCAAACGACGCGTGAAATCAGCTGTTCACTTACTGTCTAGCTACAGAGTTCATTGAACTCACCGCATACCTATTACCTACACCTCCCAACCAGTAACAGACGCTCCGATTTCTGCACAAAAACACAAACAAATCAGGTTTATTAGATTCCCTTAACGTTCCTGAAAAAAATTCATGTACCGGTCATCTTAGTATGACATACTGAATTCACCCTGTCAGTTTGCGGAGGGCTGTCCCTTACACCCTGTATAAGAAATTATAGTTACTTAAGAGGCCCAGCATGCGTAGTTCTTAAAAACGAAATACTTAATAAAAATAATTTTTAAAAATTAAACCGACTTCAAAAAGAAATTAACTCAAAAATTTTGAAAAAACTTTAATTTCGGAAGTCGGTGCCTTGCGATCTTTGTTTTTTTCCACCGACTTCCGAAATTAAAGTTACTTACTTCATAATTTTGAGTTATGATACTGATTATTTCTTCGCCTTAGCACCCATCTTCCAATCAAAATCAATCTGCCTGCCTTTTCCCGACTATGTTGGGGTCGGCTTCCAGTCTAACCGGATGCAGCTGAGTACCAGTATTTTACATGGAGCGACTGCCTATCTGACCCCCACAATTGCTGGGTAATACGTTACACTTTGGTTGTTAGACTTTCGAGCTTCTGACGACCCGTAACGACTGTCAAAGATCCACGAATGACAGCCGGGACCAACGGCTTAACGTGCTTTCTGAGGCACGGAAGAGACCCAGTATGTAAAGATGGTCGGACCAACCCCGGCAAGCGTAGCTTAACCTCATGGATTGATCCGTGCGGCTGTTATTACTTAGCCACGAGCTCCTCATCCATCACACTCATCCTCACCCATCTTCCAATCACCCCCTGTATACACTTATTTAAACACAATCTCTTTTATAGTTCAGACATTATCTTGTTCAGTTCATATGAGGACCATGTAGATTAGTGTCTGAGAGGAGTGAATCCAGATTTGAGTGGGTTTGTCCAATCAGATATATAGATAGATAGAATAGATAGAATACTCTTTATTATGCATACCATAAAAATTACAGATAAGTATAAATGTTGAAATTTTACATAGGGTGACACAATGGGCGGTCTTATCGCTAAAAGCGATCTTTAACAGACAACCTTACACGCATGTAAGCTCAAATATCGTAAAATTGATAAAATATTCCAGAGTTAGAAATAATTATTGTTTTGATGTTTAACTATGATCTTCAGTCTCTATTGCAACCAATGATATTATAAAGGAAAGATAATATGCCACGTTCATACTGAGCGGCGTTCGGATATTGTTGCGTTGTTATTACAAATGTACTTACATATTATAGGTGTATAGTAGTTTTTAACTACGACTGCGATATATACTACGCAACGTATGTTATAGAAAGAGATAGCTTGGCATCTTAGATGTACTGTCACGCCACGGACACGCTTTGTTTCGCTCGCTGCTATTAGCCGACTGAATTAAATGACTACAATTGTCTACATTTGGCTGCAACAATTTGCGCGCGCTAGTGCTATATCTACCTCTTTATTATATAATATCATTGATTGCAACCATATTACCTAAATAAAAATCATAAATAATAATACCATAGATAATACACTATATAAAGAATAATACTTAACTTCTTCTGCATCAACTGGCAAAGGCGCCGCGCATTGATCCTCAAATGCAACATGAAGTATATAAGCAACAACAGATAACAAATGGTTTGTATCCGCTATAGTCGCGGTGAATTCGCGCGTGAATTCGGCATGGGTTTGTGACAAGAGGGCTGACCGCATCGAGGGGACACATTTGTTCTTGATTGACTATAGGGGAAAAGTTTAGCAATAAAATTTTGTTATAATAAAATTGAAGAAAATGGGGATGATAACTGGGTAAAAAAAAAGAAATTCTATTTAGTCCGTCAAAAAAAAAAATTAGACACGTATTTTTTGCTTTATCTTATTAATAAAAAATGACTTAGATAAAACGCATTAAAGTTGGGGAGTGGGGCTCGCTACGTCACTACTATAACAAACTACGTATATAATCTAGCAAGGCGTGACGTCATGTCACATTTTAACTTAATGTATTGCCGTAATCTTTTAAAAAAAGAAAAAAATACGTGTCCAATATTTTTTAATAATCTACACAATCAATCTGACTAGCCTTTTCCCAACTATGTTGGAGTCGGCTTCCAGTCTAACCGGATGCAGCTGAATACCAGTATTTTACATGGAGCGACTGCCTATCTGACCTCCACAACCCAGTAACTGGGTAATACGATACCCTTAGGCAAGACTGGTTGGTCAGAGTTTCGGGCTTCTGACGAGTGACGACCCGTAACGACTGTCAAAGATCCACAAATGACAGCCGGGACGCCTATATAGAAAAGCTAATTCAGTACGTCCCCTCAGGCGGAGACGAATAGAGTTAGCATTTCCAGGGGTTAAACACACGAAAATGCTAGTAAATGCTAATTCAATACGTCACAGATGGTGACTTACTAGCGGTTTCTAGGTTACTAGGCAGCGAAACGTACTAGAAACCCGCATCCCATTCGTCAAGCTCGAGTGACCTACTGGCGTAGGATTTCTAGTCCTTTACGCACAAAATATTCTTAGAAATGCGAATGCAATACGTCTCTCTTGTTTTGTCTCACATCATGTCTTCGCAGGGTACTCAGGTCAGCCTAAATATTAGTCTGAGGTAGTCAGATAGGAAATGTCGACTTCATCTAGCTTATTTTTTTTTTTTTTTTAATATGACTTATAAATTTGATTAAGTACTAAATCTTAATTACCTATTTACAGAATAAACAATTTCATTTCATGTATCTATCATACACATAGACCTAACAAAGTTGTAGTAGCATTTAAAATATTAAAATAAAAATCAAAACACATGTAAGTAATAAAATTGGAAAAATAGAATTAAAAATAGTAGATTGTTATACAAGGGTGGAAGGGAATCCATTCCTATACGAGGTATTTAGACGCCCGAGCGCAGCGAGGGCGGCTATAGTCCGAGTAGGAATTGGTGACTTCCACCCGTGTTAAATAAACACTCTACTTTTCATTTCGAATATAAGGAACATAATAAAAATAGCAGTTTTTCTAAAATATTTATTAATAAAAATACATGTGTGCCTATTTATTTGAACGAAGTAGGTACAGTAGTACCCAACTAATAGGGCTTATCGATGTACCTGCGCAGAAGATGAATTTTCAAAGCGCGGGAAATGCTATTGACCAATCGGCACGCTCCACGCTTTTTCCTGTACCGCTATTGGTCGCAGCTGCCGCCATTTTAGCGCGCGCCCTTGACAGCCGCCATACTTGCGAGTGAGATGGAACTAACAGCTGCAGTGTATTATGAACCTTATAGTAGTGATCTAAGGTTGATTATAAGTTTTAAGCAATCTCGTTAATCTTCGGGGCCATACTTTCTTTTCTGCGCGAACGAAGATTCACGACGCGCCTTATTACTTGAGTATTACTGTACAGCTTACAGAGTTAGTATCCTGCCAAATTATACTCTTTTTTAAATTTTAAAGATGGAACACACCGCGTCACCGCCGCAGGCCGTCCCGCTTACTAGTTATTTTTTTTTTATTCACACTGGCTGTTTGTACACTCACAAGACCGCAGCCCGACTACCTAACCAAATTTAATTCTATTTTTAAAATTCATTCCCGCCCTAGAGAGGGAAGCAATTACTATGAGTCTTTCCCAACCAAGGGTGGGAGCAGCGTCTTCGACCCGCTACTCGGATCAAACAAACACTACTTTCCGAGTATGAGGAATGAAAAATATATTCTTATATCTATGTAGATGAATATACGAATGAAATGAAATTGTTTATTCTGTAAACAGGTAAATAGGATATAATACTTAGTCTGACTCGCTCTTGAGCAGATTTTTAAGTTGATAACTACACTGTCGCATTAGGGTATAGTTGTAAATAGGATATAGTACTTAGTCTGACTCGCTCTTGAGCAGGTTTTTAAGTTGATAACTACACTGTCGCATTAGGGTATAGTTGTAAATAGGATATAGTACTTAGTCTGACTCGCTCTTGAGCAGGTTTTTAAGTTGATAACTACACTGTCGCATTAGGGTATAGTTGTAAGGATGATAAATATATAAAAAAAACTTTATTTGTGCTCTAAAATGATTGGTACAGCTACTTGTGAAGGTGTAAAATATGCAGTATGTCGAGTACATACATTCTAATATACCTACATACGATTTTCAAGTTAACTCGCGGCGCAGTACATAGCTTACCACATCTCTCCATACCATTCCATCCCGTAGCATAAAATGGTTTTAAAATTTGCGAATATTAGAAGAAAGCACCCGACATCTAATTTAGATATCACGACAAGAATACACCAAGTAAACCTCTTAACACAATTCACAACAAAAAGAATTTGCTGACATCAATTTCATTCAAAATATTTCGCCACTTGCAATACCATTTCATCTCACCGAAGCCGGTATGTTGAAAGCATTTAAACATGCATGGAATAAAGAGCCTAACAAACATACACGTCATCCAATAAAGGTATTGACTAACGATTACTGTGTCCGACAGTATTGAAGAAGCCGCTCGAACGCTGCGACAAAGTCACCGCGCTCCGCCTTCAACTGTCATTCTGAACAAGTCACAATGACTTTTATTGTGTCAAAGTATAGGATCTTACTGTGATTGTAAATTAAATTAAAAGTTGTCGGGCAGTTTGATGTGGCGAATTTTTGTTTGGTTTTTAGGTGACATTTTTGCTCAGGTGTGAGGATAAATAGCTCAATGTGGCGGAACGATGTTAGGTTTATTTATGGGCTCGTTTTTCGGTTGATTTTGAAGTGTAGTATTCTACTTACTTAAGAATTCTACCCTCAAGTATGAAATGACTTAGTAGCAAGTAATTACTCAAGTAATTACTTTGATTATAAATACCTTAGTCTTTCTACATTGTTCTCACATGTATATTTTCAATATGAACGATGTAACCGATATTTTGTAAAAATATTTGATTTATGAGAGTGTCCGTGGAGTTTCTTGCCCGTCCTTCTCCATAGAGATCTATAGAGCTACTGACAGACGTGCTCATTACTAGCACGAAAGAATGTTTTTATTGAGCAAGTGCTCATTAGTAGCATGTGTGACTAGTAATGAGCATGCTTATTTCTAGTATATTTTCGAGTAAGCGTGCTTATAGGCATGCTTTTCATGAGCACGTGTGTCAATACCTTTAAGCTACTGACAGACGTGCTCATTACTAGCACGAAAGCATGCTTTTATTGAGCAAGTGCTCATTAGTAGCATGTGTGACTAGTAATGAGCATGCTTATTTCTAGTATGTTTTCGAGTAAGCGTGCTTATAGGCATGCTTTTTATGAGCACGTGTGTCAGTACCTTTACGCTTTGGAAGGGGCAACTAGCTTCATCTTTCTTACTGATCGACCCCTTGACAATTCAAAAGTGCCTGTAATTGGTTTATTTGAAATAAATGCTTTGAGTTTGAGTTTGAGATCGTCATAGAAAACGGCTGAAACGGCGCGCTTCGAATTCTCAGTGTATACCAGCAGGCAACAGTTCTACACATTTACAGTTCACCAACAGGCGGTCCACTATGTCCCTTCACGTACGGACTACCGAGCGGCCGTAGGTCACTACCCAGACGTTACTCTGTATCTTTATTATTCTGTGCTTTAACCCTAGAAATATCAACAACACAAACTTCATCCTTATACGTATAGGTATCTATGGCTTAAACCTACGGTAAATCAAGTAGGTATGTGTCAAGGAATTAATTTTCAAATATGACAACGTTAATAAACAGATAAATAGGTATGAATTTATGACTATTCGCTAACTCTATAAACATATTATAATATTAAATTACTTAATATTATTTAATACTTCGATAATTGATTAAATTTTTCAAAAAAGCATCTTTTCATTTAACAATCTTAATATTTGTTCCTGTGTGAGCAAGAGAGGTGATGTTACTCGTATTCTGTAGCTATTGCAGTTTAAGTTCTACCCATAGACAGATACAGATATCACTAATCGCTAACATTTTTACAATGCGTTTCAACTAAGAATAGGAAAGTCAATGACCTCTAACTGTCAACTGAAGCTGGAAATCTAAGGCTTGCAAAGTTTTGTAGTGTTATCCTTATCCATTTTAGTTCTGTTTTTGGAATTCATTTTTGTTAAAATATGTCACTGACTTTACAAATGTGTAAACGAGATGCTATTTTGCTAAATCTTCACAATATGGCGCAAGGTCATCCCTATTCTTAGTTGAAACGCATTGTACGATGTTTTAATTGGTCGGATGGATAGGTACTGTTTTCATATCCACATACCTAAGTTAACGCTACGTTAAGCATACATTTTTTACTCCAAACTCTCACTATTATGTATAACAAAGATGCTGTCTTCCTTCTCAAACAACATCTGTAAAAGGTGCGCGGACGCCGACAAACAAACAAACACACAAACATATCGGTGACATGACAGACGCCGCCCCGCCCACCAGCGCGGGATGAAGCGGCGATCTCCATTGTTTGATTGAGTCTTGGTACTTGAAGGTGTTGAAATTGTTGTAAGGGGTATGTGGGGCGGGCACGCCACAATAGCGGCGATAAGTCCCCTCTTTGAGGAGTGGCTAGAGAGGCGCCACGGCGTCCTCACCTTCCGCCTGACGCAGGTCCTCACCGGACACGGTTGTTTCGGGAGGTTCCTGTTTCGCATAAGGCGGGAGGAAACGCCCGGGTGTTTCCACTGTGTGGATCGCCCGGAGGACACGGTGGAGCATACAGTGGAGGTCTGCCCGGCTTGGGCAGAGCACCGCCGTGTTCTCACGGAGGCGATCGGCGGCGGCGATCTCTCGCGTCCGAGCCTGGTCCAGGCCATGGTGCGGAGCGAGAGTGCATGGGAGGCCGTCACCTCCTTCTGCGAAGCAGTGATGCTAGCGAAGGAGGAGGCGGAACGCGTGAGGGAGAGGCAGCCTCACGCCCTCAGTCGCCGCAGGAGACGCCCTGGGCGGCGGGAATCGCGGGGCGATTTCCGGCCACCGTAGGCGCGGGCCTGCGGACGGTGAGCAGCGGGTAGCTCGCCGTCCGGTAAGGACCAGGCCCGAGTCGACGGCGCGTTGTGTTCCACGCGCGCCTCAAAGAGATGTCAGCAAGTGACGGGGCCCAATAGGGCCGACGCCGCTGGGGTCGCGGGTTGTCTGAAAGGGTTACCGCGGCCCTGGCATAGGCAACTGAAGGAACACGGGTGGGTTTTAGTCAGTAAAAGTCTGACACGCCCTCCCGCTCCACCCAGAGCGGGAGAAGTTATTTGATGATTTCCCACCCTCAAAAAAAAAAAAAAAAGGGGTATGTGGGGCGTATACTGAAAGTTATAAGTAGTTGAAGTATCAAAAGAGAAATCTGTATTCGTTAGTCGGGCTAATATAGGGTTATTTTAAATTGGCTGGCTAAACTTCGCAGACGCGAAGGGTGGTCTAAATGTGATAAAAAACTTTTTAACAAAAAAAAAAAACCGACTTCCAAAAATCACTACAAAGTGAAAAATAACTTTGATTTCGGAAGTCGGTGTCTTTCGTTTTTTATTTACTTTCTTTTTTTTGCCACCGACTTCCGAAATCAAAGTTATTTTTCACTTTGTAGTGATTTTTGGAAGTCGGTTTTTTTTTTGTTAAAAAGTTTTTATTTCTCGCTTTTTAGTGGGTCTGTTTATAATTTGTATAAGTTACAATAGTCTAATGTCAATTGCTCATCACATGTTACAAAATATTGCTTTTCCCGATGCTGGGACGTTAATTGTTGAGGAGTTCTGCTGGTAAGAACCAGGAGAACTCCTCAACAACCACTCACCACACGCATTGTGTGACGAGCGGAAATTGCTTAGCAACCATGTTAAAGTAATCGAATCGCAACCCGTGAAATATTTATCATTGAGTAGTTCCGGTAGCCATCTGTGGTCTTCCTCATCAGTTCCACTTCACCAAGTGGTGCTTTCCGAGAGCAAATGCACGAGCTACTATAAAAAATACCCAAATCGCTATAGGTGTGCTTTTAATATTTGAAGAGTTCCTTCGATTTCTCCAGGATCCCATCATCAGAACTAGATTTTGACAAAGATGGGACCATTTGGGAGTATACCCTTTCCAACAAAAAAATAATTTTTCAAATCGGTTGGCAAGCGAAGGAGTTATGCGCGAACAAACATAAAAAAAAAAAAAATACAAACATCCGAATTGAGAACCTCCTCCTTTTTTAGAAGTCGGTTAAAAACAACGAAAATAAATGAATTTGGGAAAACCGCAAAACCGCATTGATGATGTCTGCTGTGCATAAGGTCCTGGGTTTGATTCCGGGGTCAGACAAAGTGTTAAGTATTGTGTTTTTCCATCTGGAATTTCTCAGTAACAGCCCGGAGTCTGGATTTGTGCCCGTTTGAAGGCAATAGGCTTTGCCCGTATAGCAACAACATAACACATTACGCCTGTGTTCCTGAAGTGTTAGGTAGAGGTTTACACCAATAGTACATTTCGCGTACTATAATAACGCCTACGGCGTAGCACCCGCTACGATAACGCTACGATGTTGCTACGCTCCAGCTAATTATATTTTACTTGCCCTAATGATGTTCATTGCCTCTTTTTTGTTTTTTTTTTGTTTTGTGTAATTGTAAAACTAACATAGTTTTTTTAAGTTAATTGTTACTAACACGCTATGGGCCTACGATGCCTGCTAATAAAATATTTTTATTTGATTTTAATTATTTATTATTATTTGATTATTCATATAGAGAAAATGGTGACTATTACTTGGCTTTAACTTCAAGCAATTACTAATCTATAGAAAGAAAATCAATGCTTGAGCAATTACTTTCACTTAAGTAATTACTTTTACTTGACTATAAATACGAGTGTAACTTTATTAGTCTGTGGTTTAGGTATCTTGCATTGCATATACATGTAGTTTTAGGATTTGCAACAACTTAGGTGAGAACCAAAAGATTAGTTTAAATTTTGTGGTTGGTCTTAGTTGCACGTGTCAGTTTATAAATTCTTGTCAAATCTAAGTGATCGATCATCTTCACCACGAGTTGAACAACCCTTTATTTACACATTTTTGATGTCAAATTGAAATGCATCACTTTGAAAGTGATGAAAAACCTTTGATTGCCAATTGCCACTAACACTGGTCAAACACCTGTCGAATTGGCTACTTAGCTACTAAATGCGCAATTGTCATTTCTATAAGAATGTGATTCATGTAGTTAAGGAAAGATTTCATCTGTTGTACGTAGGTACCTAGGTACAAATCATCATCATCATCTGCCTACCCTTTTCCCAGCTATGTTGGGGTCGGCTTCCAGTCTATCCGGGTGCAGCTGAGTATCATTTTACATGGAGCGACTGCCTATCTGGCCTCCACAACCCAACTGGGAAATACGATACCCCTTGGCAAGACTGGTTGGTCAGACTTTCCTGCTTCTGACGACCTGTTACAACTGTCAAAGATCCTCGAATGACAGCTGACACCAACGGCTTAGCGTGCTTGCCAAGGCACGGAGGAGTCTTGGTATGTAAATATTGTCACCCATCCACGGACCAACCGCGGCAAGCGTAGCTTAACCTGATCGATTGACCCGTGAGGCTGTTATTAATTAGCCACATTGTGACACACAGTGACATTACTGTACCTACCGAGGGGCTGTCGTGCGATTCTGTAACCATCTCATCGTGAAAACTTAGGTGAAGTGAGCGTGGAGTGAGCTGTCAATAGTGTCAATTCCTAGCAAAAACAAACTCACTTCACCTAAGTTTTCACGGTGACATTTTTACAGAATCGACCGGCTGGTAAGTACAGTAATGTCACCTGCAAAATGTTTTTGCAAGTTGTTTATTTAATCGGAACTTTTTGTGAAATTATAACATGGTCCTGGATTACGCGTGAATTATGCGTTACTATAGGTACCATCGACAAACGCTAGCCCTTTCCAATTTTGAAACAATTTTGGTTGCAAGCTGCAATTGTAGGTACTATCATATTAGGCGCACTCTACATTTCAGGTATGAAAGTACAAGTAAGCTACAAGTTAAGCGGTTGTTTTGTTGTTTAGCGGTTTGAAGCTACAAGTAAGTACGCGGCGGGCCCGACTTGTCGAGCTAATTTATTGTGGGCTGCCGCGCGCCGGACGCGCGTTAGTTCGATACTCACTCACGCGCCGCGTCGTAAAAGAAGACAACCCTGTTACCTATAGCTGAATTCGCTAGTTTTATATAATTTTCACTTGAACTTACAGGGATAGCCCGTAAACATCACATAATTCGCATTATAAAACAACATCGAGAACGGGTCTTATCGCGATATTCCTTTTTACGAGGTAAACAGGTACCTACTTGTTTCCCGACGTTTCGACCGCCTTGCAGCGATCGTGGTCACGGGAGGACTGATGACAGCTTTGCGACTTCTAAAATGAATATCGCGATAAGACCCGTTCTCGATGTTGTTTTATAATGTGTACAAATCGCGAAATTTTAATCACATAATTCGATCCAGGCCCATCCAAAAACTTCCAAACTTAAACCATTACATGCCTCACAAATTGAAAAGTCAAAGTTAAAGTAATAATATCACAAACTAACCCTACATATCAAACCAGGAGGTCCCCCTGTAGGGCGATACGCTCCTCCCCACTGACTGACCCTCGCTTAAACACCACGGTGGTGGTGTCGCGGCGTGGTGGGGTCGTGATGAGATCGTGTTGCGGTTAGCGTGGGGAATTAAAAATTGTAAATGAAAACGTTTTGGGAACAATTTCTATTTTGATCCGTCAAAGGAGGGATAGGAAGATTTTGTTGGTTTTGTTTTATTGATAATCTTTTTTAAACATTATCTAATGTAATGAATTTCATCGGAATGATTCAATACTATATTATAACTCCATTAAGATTAGACATTTAAACAAACCTTTTTTACAGTCCGTTCAACCGATTTTCACTTCTATTGCGTTGGTGGCATGACAAATGTAAACATTTGGTATTGTAACCACTTTTTTGCCTTTAGTGCCATCTTTAAGCCTAGGGAATAGAGGTCAAAATCGGTTATAAATATGTAATTATCTGTTTTTTATCTGTTCTAAGTAACTTATACTTGCAGTTTTTTACAAACTAGGAGCTCGTGGCTAAGTGATAGCAGCCAATCCATCAGGAGTTACGCTTGCCGAATTTGGTCCGTGGATGGGTGACCATCTTTACATACCGAGACTCCGTTATGCCGTTGATCCCGGCTGTCATTCGTGGATCTTTGACAGTTGTTAGGTACGGGTCGTCAGACGGTCAGAAGCCCGAAAGTCTGACAACCAGTCTTACCATGGGATATCGTATTACCCAGTAACTGGGTTGTGGAGGTCAGATGGGCAGTCGCTCCATGTAAAATACTGGTATTCAGCTACATTCGGTTAGACTGGAAGCCGATCCCAACATAGTTGGGAAAAGGCTAAGCAGCTAATGATGTTTTGAAATGATTCACTCACGACCTTCTGACCTTTCTTACACCTTTCTATAATGATTATACAGTTATCCCAACTGTTCCATTCTCCAAATGAGGTTGACATTACAGTCAAGAGAAAGTCAAACGAAACGAAGATGAAATGCTTCGACTCACCCATTTCACACAGGCCAATTAGGATGCATTATGCTTTACTGGCTGCGCCCCGCGGGTTCACCCGCTTAGACCGGGATAAAAAGTAGCCTATGTGTTAATCCAAGGTGTCAGCTACCTCCATAACAAATTTTATCAAAATTGGTCCAGCCGTTTTAGCGTGAAAAAGTAACAAACATACAAACACAGACACAAACTTTCGCCTTTATAGGAGCGGTATGTCCGCCTGATGGTGGATTGCAGCCCACTCCCTCTCACAGAGAGGAGGCCTGTGTCCCAGCAGTGGGAACATTCTAGATTATGATGTTAAGATAGTGATGTGCCGAGGAGACATTCCGTGCATCGTCGATGATGACTCAGCCCGTGCTAAGTTTACCTTATCTAAACATTAACCTAATCCGCCCATATTATTTTCATCTAGCTTCATGCAACTTCGTCCGCATGAAATTTCTTGTTCCCCCGACCCACCCGGTCGCATCTCGTCGCCTCCCGCGCTATAACCTTCGTTTTCGCTTAGCGTTCTTTATGACTTTTTTCTTTTTGCTCGACTCCCAAGAGTCCGAGCGTAATGGTAAATAGCCTATAACCTTCCTCAAGAATTGGGATATCAAATACAAAAATAATTTTTCAAATCCGAGTCGTAGTTCGCGCGTTCAAACAAACAAAATCTTCAGCTTTAGTTAGCAGCGCCCCACGGTTTCACCCGCATAAGTCTCGAACCCGTAAAAATATCGGGATAAAAAGTAGGTATTCTATATGTTAATCAAGGTTATAATCCATCATCCCAAGATACAGACTAACTGTCTAGTTTGGGGCTCACTGGCAAATAATATTTTGTAACCTAGTTATAAGTAATATTTTAAGCTACTCATGTCGTCTCAACTCGTTGTTATATAAACCTGAGGGTCAATTCGTGAACGTTTTTAGGTACGAGAATTGCCCCTCTGATGGCCAATTCTCGTACCTAAAAACGTTCACAATCTCATGCCAGCGTCAATCAAATGTCAAAAATGTAGGTAAACGCTATACAATTTTTGACAGATTGAGACTGAGATGAGATTGCGAACGTTGTTAAAAATACGAGAATTGCCCCTCTGGTTACTGTACATTAGGTACAGACGCCAGCAGGTCAAGCCACCCGAAACTGTCAAATTTTCCCAATCAAAATTGAACATAATGCTTTAGCGATAAAGATGAAAATCCATTGAAGAAATTTGACAGATTGTAGTAACTTGATGTGCTGGCGTCTGTACCTGGACAATAAATTATTTTCTATTTTCTATTCTATTTCTATTTGCTAAATTTCATAAAAATCCGTTTAGTAGTTTTTGCGTGAAAGAGTAACAAACATCCATCCATCATTCCATCCTCACAAACTTTGGCGTTTATAATATTAGAAGTAGAATAATTCTTAATTCAGGATTCTTCGGACTGCAGTCAAGATTGAAGTACTTAACAAGTTTATTTTAAACCGATAGATCTTCAAAATACAATTGAAGTTTTTCACGTATAATTTTTATAACACAAACCAGGTACTTCGTGGCGTCACTGTGTCTGCGCCGGCCGGTATCAATGGGTCGCAGGCGCAGCGCACAATGGCGACGAGCGATTTATGGCGCTTTTTGTTTTGCGCCACGATTATGAGGTTTCGCTATAGTTGCCGTAGGTGTGGACCACACGGAAGGTGCAAATATTGTGCTACAGGGTGTTTGGAAAAGGGACTTGAATTAATTGATTCAGAAAACGGAGGTATCGGAGGTTGTGAAATTAAGAGAATTTTAATAAATTACTTATTACTGTATTTATACCGTTTTTTACATTTCTATGGTTTCTGCGTACCCCCATGGGAAGAAGGCGTGAGTTTGTGTATGTAATATAAGTTGCCAACAAATCTAATAAGTACTAGTACAGTAAAATGTAGGTACATATATGGTATAAAAAACCCTATAATAATACTAGCTGTTGCCCGCGACCTCGTCTGCGATCCAGAACGAAAAGTATCCTATGTTCTTTTCCAGGTCTTGGTCTACTCGTGTGCCAAATTTCATCCAAATCCGTTCTGCCGTTTTAGCGTGAAAGCGTAACAAACAAACTTCTCACTTTCGCATTTATAATATACTAGCTTTTCCCCGCGGCTTCGCCCGCGTGGATGTCGGAAAATATCCCATGGGAACGTTCATGTGGAAAACATAGGGCCGTCCGATATAACTGTGCAAACTCAAATCGCTACGATATATCGTTACCGTGTATAGTAGGCATAAAGCTACCAGTCGGCATGTTTTTTCCCGACATCTTCAACAGTCGTCGTCATATTTCAGCCCATTTACACAAAATCATAATGAATTACACTGAATCACTCCGTTCATTGGAGAAAACCGTATGAAAATCCGTTCAGTCCTTTTTGACATTATCGCATTCAAACAGACAGACTTACGCGGCGGGGGGACTTTGTTAATGACTTAAAATTTATTATACCAGTCACGCTCTAATAACAAATAACTTTTGTCCGAGTGTCCACTCGTTCAAATAATTTCCTCGTAAAAACGTCGAATAAAATAAAGACTAAATGTTACCTCAAGATTCGAACTATGACTACATTTCCAATCCCTTAAATCTCTTAAAAAGAGGTAGGTACACAAACATTTGTCAACTCCTATTGAACCCCCTCAAAAACGCTGTACCATATATTTCTTTATTTCCTTCCAAAAGCATAAATTTGAATTTTCATATCCCTAACTTAAGTGGTTCTG
The DNA here is from genome assembly GCA_905163495.3 of Cosmia trapezina. Lineage (NCBI taxonomy): Eukaryota > Metazoa > Arthropoda > Insecta > Lepidoptera > Noctuidae > Cosmia > Cosmia trapezina. The sequence continues at coordinate 18,114,063 of LR991041.1, forward strand.
GGTTTCCCACACAAACTTTCATCCCTTATATCACCCCTTGTAGGATTATGTTTTAAGACAAAAAGTAGCCCATGTACTTTCCCAGGTGCTATCTGTAGCCTTGCAAAATTTTATCGAATTCCGTGCTATTTTGTAAATTTTAAAATAAACCCCTATTTTACCCACTTAGGGGATGATTTTTAAAAATCGCTGAAACGCATATTTCTTTATTTCCTATCAAAAGCATACATTTTAATTTTCACATCCCTAACTTAAGAAATAGTGAGTTTCCCATACAAACTTTCATCCCCTATATCACCCCCTGTAGGATTCTTTTGAAAAAAAAAAGTAGCCTATGTCCGTCCCCAGGATACCATCTATAGCCTTGCCAAATTTTATCGAAATCCGTGCAGTTTTGTAAATTTTAAAATCAACCCCTATTTTACCCCCTTAGGGGATGATTTTTGGAAAACGCTGAACCGCATATTTCTTTATTTCCTATCAAAACCATACATTTTAATTTTCACATCCCTAACTTAAGAAATACTGAGTTTCCCATACAAACTTTCATCCCCTATATCACCCCCGTAGGATTATTTTTGAAAAAAAAAAGTAGCCTATGTCCGTCCCCAGGATACCATCTGTAGCCTTGGCAAATTTTATCGAAATCCGTTCAGTGGTTTAGGCGTGAAAAGGTAACAGACAGACAGACAGACAGACAGACAGAGTTACTTTCGAATTTATAATATTAGTATGGATAGTTAGGATTAGATTTCAGAAGATTTATAAGCCAAGTTTTTCAAAGCTTCCTCTCCTTCTATTTTGCTGTGCCCGACAGGGTCCATAATGATCTCATAAAATGTTAAGTGACCCAGCTAAGTACTATGCGTGCCAAATAAGAATAGGATCGCGCTTGCTGCCAACTTCACACGATAGCTTTCACATTAGTACTGCCGATAGCTGTCAAATACACGATAGCTGTCAAATTGCACAAACGCATTGGTAATGAAGTTCGCGAGTAGTGCGGAACAAAATGGCGTCTTGACAGTACTATTCTTATTTGGCACGCATAGTACACCTAGTGGAATGCAAATAAATTATTGAGTATTGAGCAAAGACGTTTCACCATCTTTGTCCAATGTCAAAAAAATTGAGAACGTTTTTGATAAAATTTTGAACATCCCATTTACACCTAGACGGTTTCACCATTCACTAGTCTTGCTACATTTTATGACACCCGTAGTAATTGACCACAATGAGTGTCCATCGAAAGACTGGCACAAAACTCACAAAAAATCGGTATTAACTCGTCACGGTTCTCGAGAAATTCTACAAAACGATACTCGAATATTATACCAACGCATTCTTAAAGAGATTTATATGAATTTTATAAAGACATAGAGGCAAAACCACGAACTTTATTAGTATTATTGGATAAGATTTATTATAGAACTAAATATATCGAATGAATGGTATAATTCGATTTTCATTCAAAGATAAGTCCATTCATTGATATGGTTTTGAAAATTGGGCAATCATATTTGTCGCGTTCAAGAGACACTATAAAGGTATTATTTTTTAATGGTTAGCCACCTGGTGGATATTATGTTTTGGCGCAATTTGATGTCGTAGCTTCAACCAGCATGCAACATGCAAAGCAATTGAACAATTATACCTTATAACAAGAAAAAGGTTCTACGTTAACTTGCCACCTTAGATGACATTTCATAATCTAAGCTTGCCACGTTCTGATTTCACGAAGACAAAATCCCACAGGGTAATAGTGCCAAAAACATTATAATTTGATTAGAAAAAATAAAACAAACTTTTTAAGCGCAGGCCACTCTCTACTCCCGGGAGGCGGCGAGCCTCCTTGCCGGATTGCCGCCGTGGGATCTGGAGGCAAAGGTCCTCGCGCACGTGTGGGAGTGGCGCGAGGAGGCGAAACGCCGGGGCGTAACTCCGCTGCCGCGAGAAATCACGGTACAGCGGACAGAGCTCCGGCGGGATCTCATGGCGGCATGGAGAGTGCGACTGTCGCAACCCAGCGCTGGGCACGCCACAATAGCGGCGATAAGTCCCCTCTTTGAGGAGTGGCTAGAGAGGCGCCACGGCGTCCTCACCTTCCGCCTGACGCAGGTCCTCACCGGACACGGTTGTTTCGGGAGGTTCCTGTTTCGCATAAGGCGGGAGGAAACGCCCGGGTGTTTCCACTGTGTGGATCGCCCGGAGGACACGGTGGAGCATACAGTGGAGGTCTGCCCGGCTTGGGCAGAGCACCGCCGTGTTCTCACGGAGGATTTGATGATTTCCCACCCTCAAAAAAAAAAAAAAAAAAAAAAAAAAAAAAAAAAAAAAAAAAAAAAAAAAGGCCAGTCTCTACGCCGTGTTTTCATACTTCGGTTCATAGTAAAGTTCGCGGTGTAAACCGTAGTATGCAAACACGCGGTAATTAGCTACATGAGCGAAGCTAAACGAACTTAGCTTCGTTCCCAGTGTGGCCTGAGCTTTAAGCTCTAAAATACTGGCATCCGGTTAGGTTACACTGTAAGCCGACCTCAATAATATACTTGAGAAAAGGCTAAACAGATGATAAGGTAGTTCTAGTAGGTATATGGATGGACAAGGCAACGGATTTCTATAAAAAAAAAAACAAAATCTTCCAATTGCGTTTATTCACAGTAATCTTGCCTACTCCAACGATAGAGATATTGGGGCATAACGGCACATCGATCATCTGTAGCACGTCTTATAGGCGCGATATAACAAAACATCAAAATAACAGGAATCCTGATAGATACGATGGATTCCTTGTCACAATCTTGACGAATCGAGCCTCTTTGTGATTGCAACGGAATTCATCGTTTTGCAGGTAGGTATACCAGATCCGAACTGTGGAAGGAGTGTGTCAAGAAACGAACGATATAAAATACTGTAGAAAGATACTGCAAAAACGGTCTATCACTAACATTTTTTGAGAGGGATGTGTGGTGTTACGCGAATGGATAGAATAAGAAATGAGTATATAAGAGGAAGTTTGAAAGTGACACCGGTGGCTGAAAAATTGTGCGGAAATAGGTTGTCATGGTAGAGGCATGTGATGCGGAGGAATGAGGAAAATGTCGTCGGAAAAGTTTTGAGTATGAATGTGGATGGCTATACGAGTAGGGGAAGACCAGAGAAACGATGGATGGACTGTGTGAAAGATGAGGCTAGAAAGGGAGTGACTACCGAGATGACGACTAATGGAGAAGTATGGAAGAAATAGACATGTTGTGCCGACCGAGAATGATGAAGTCCATAATAAAATTATTTAAAGTAGTTTGAAAACTGCACTGCATTCTGTGATGAAAATAAGGAATCGAAGCGTCTGCCTAGCCTTTTCTCAACTATGTTGGGGTCGGCTTCCAGTCTAACCGGATGCAGCTGAATACCAGTGTTTTACGTGGAACGACTGCCTATCTCCCTGCCCTGCCTCCTTTTGACAACCCGTAACAACTGTCAAAGATCCATAAAATGACACAAACTATGGAAACTAAGTAAAAAGCATAAAAACCGTTGTTGCTCACGTCGTCGCGGTCTGGAAAATGAACTGCAATAGGCCTTTAGAATTTGTAGGTAATGATTTTGATCGCACATTAATTAGATGACAAATCTCTTGTGTTAAAGTTAGTATTTTATTTATTATTTCTTTCACATTCCAATTTAGTGGATACTAAAGCATAGCTACCTATTTGTCAACATTTTTATTTCTTCTTGGATTGCGTACACCTGTGTTTGTCCTACGAATTTTATAACCTACCAAAGAATTCTCACGATTAAATATCATTCAAACCAAAATAAAAATATGATTTGTGAAAAAAAAAACAACTTTTTACGTAAACACAATATTTTGTACAATCTAATAAAAATATGAACGCGGCCAATCGATCACGCGCGCCAATTTTGACAGATCGCGCCATTTTCAAAATAAGTTCGGATATCTTCGTAAACGCATCAAAAGCAGCCCAATCAAGTCTATTGTATTTGAATTGATGTAACTTGATTTGTTTAGATTGATCCGACCCATCCATTTTGTGGTCGCGGACAGTTAGCTTTTTATATAAAATCCCGGAAACGATGATTTTGGTCTTGCTATTATTATTTCTGTATTCAGTTGATCAATAAGTCAGACTGCAAGATTTGCATTTTCAAATTAATTAGCACTTAAGCATAATCAGCTCAGAGGAGCTCATGGCTAAGTTAAGCTACGATTTCCGGGGTTGGTCAGTGGATGGGTGACCATCTTTACTTACCGAGATTTCTCCGTACCTCGGAAAGCACGTTAAGCCGTTGGTCCCGGCTGTCATTCGTGGATCTTTGACAGTCGTTACGGGTCGTCAGAAGCCCGAAAGTCTGAGAACCAGTCTTACCAAGGGGTATCGTATTACCCAGTAACTGGGTTGTGGAGGTCAGATAGGCAGTCACACCTTGTAAAAAACTGGTATTCAGCTGCATCCGGTTAGACTGGAAGCCGACCCCAACATAGTTGGGAAAAGGCTAGGCAGATTGATTGATTTTTAAGCATAATCAGCCTATATCGTTCCCGCTGCTGGGACTGGGACACAGGCCTCCTCGCTATGAGAGGGAGTGGGCCGTAATCCACCACGCGGGCCCAGTGCGGGCTGGTAGATGTCAGATGTCTCCGAATTTTTCCTTCTAGGACATGCCGGTTTCCTCACGTTTTCCTTCACTGTTTTGAGAGCAGCGGTGATGAAATAAATTACACAAAGAAATGCGCCTGCCTTGGTTCAAATCCATGACCAACTCGTAAGTCGGAGCCGTTACACTGGGCCAACACTGCTATAAACTGCGCTAAATTAATTGTAGTGCAATAATTAATGATTTTCGTTGAAAATGTTCATTTCATTGTTAATTGTATCTAATGTATGACGTAGACCAGGTATATATACCTTCTCTACTTACAGGTATTATTAGGCACAAGGTACTGCCAGGTACCTATGCCCAAAAATGTTTAAGGTCTCCCCAAGTAACGTGCAGTCAACAGCAGTTTACTTAACACAAAAAACATCAATGCAGATGGGGTCCGCCAAGATGATTTATTTGATTATATTTATTATTTATTTATTTAATAAAAAGAAATGATATTGGACAGAAGCTGTAAATAAACTAGAAGTAAAATTTAAACAAATTTAATTAACTGCAATACTAAACTAAAATGCAACAGAAGAATACAAATTAATGAAGGCCTGATTAAACAAAGTTAACTAACTGCAATACTAAACTAAAATGCAACAGAAGAATACAAATTAATGAAGGCCTGATTAAACAAAGTTAATTAACTGCAATACTAAACTAAAATGCAACAGAAGAATACAAATTAATGAAGGCCTGATTAAACAAAGTTAATTAACTGCAATACTAAACTAAAATGCAACAGAAGAATACAAATTAATGAAGGCCTGATTAAACAAAGTTAATTAACTGCAATACTAAACTAAAATGCAACAGAAGAATACAAATTAATGAAGGCCTGATTATTACTGATTAAGTCGTGTAACAAAGTTAAAAATTAATACATAATTCTACATTAACTGAAATTATGTGATTGAATGTTTTGTTGGAAAGGAGATATATGCTAAGGGTGGTAACATGATAAGGAAACCAGGATCTGATTATGGCATCCCAGAGAAATCGAGGGGAACCTCCAAATTTTATAAGCACAACTATAGCGATTTGGGTATTTTTTATAGTAACTCGTGCATTTGCTCCCAGGAAGGCACCATTTGGTGAAGTGGAACTGATGAGGAAGACCACAGATGACCATCGAAACTACTCAATAATACGTATTCCGCGCGTTGAGATTCGATTATTGCTAAGCAATTTCTGCTCGTCACAATACATATATGTTGAAGTTGAGCTGATGGTGACTTCACCATCAGTTCCAGTTCTCCTAGTTCCTTACTGGGAGAACTCCTCAACAATTAACGACCTTGTATCGGGAAATTTTAGCAATATTTTGTAAAAGGTGATGAGCAGTCGACATTAGGCTATTGTAACTTAGATAAATTACAAAGTGACCCACTAAAAACTAAAAAATAAAAAATAAAAATTCCAAAAAAAAAAATAACCGACTTCTAAAAAAATGTAGTATTTTTTTAAGTGAAAAATAACTTTAATTTCGGAAGTCGGTGGCAAAAAACTAAAATACAGATCCAAAGACACCGACTTCCGAAATTAAAGTTATTTTTCACGTAGTTGTTTTTTTTTTGTAACAAAGTTTTTTGGATAGAAGTAAAATCCGGAGATCCAGACTGATGACTGGATTAAGACATAGGATACTTTTCATCCCGATAGAAGGTTCCCGTGGGATAATTTCCGACATCCACGCGGGCGAAGCCGCGGGCAACGGCTAGTTAACTACTAAAAGCACTAAGTATTAGAGGAGATACTGAATGCTCCTTTTTGCAACAACGGGTAAGCTGGATGGTGACATTGAAGCCAGACACTGCCCCATGGGAATTAACATGCAACCGGTCTGTTACTCGATCTTTATTCCTTTTATCCTGATTACTTAGTCCTTATTACGAATGTCTGAAAGCAACAGATGATACTACTGTGTAGTTCTGATACTACTTTAAAGCTTAATAGACAGCACTGTTTGGCCAAGTTAGCTCTACTAAAGACTTATTTAATTTAAACCTATGTAAGCAATAGAGCCATAAATGGATCAGAACATTTCTCAACGGTAGAATAAAACTAAAATTGCTAAGTCTCCCATAAACCGCTAACAATATCCCAACATACATAACAGACATGCGTGCGTATATAACATTAATATAAATCGGGAACCGCAACAATTGCAGAAACCATTAAAACAAACAGGATTGCAGCTGCGAGCGGCGACCACTCGAGCGTAACGCTCGGCCCCCGGGCCCGCCCCCCGTACACGCACAAAAATCAACATAAATAACAATACACACCCCTATCTCAGACACTGTGACACCTTCAACAACAAAAAAGGTCTAACGACCAACTGAACCATAAACCAAGAAACTCCCTTGTGCATCCGAACGCAGAATTCAAGTTGGCGCGAAAACGAACGCGCCGTTCCCGAAAAAAGTTAAGTCAACGTCAAGTGTGCAACAATTGAAAAATATTTCGTCTCTTTCGTCCATTCAATAGATACAGTCCCTCTACTTTTGGGCGCTTTTATTAAATTTATTGTCAAAGGAATGTATATAAAAGTTGTTGAAATGAAAAAGGGTCCCAGTTCCATTTCGATCGTGAGTGATACCAGTGTTCCAATATGTTTTCCGAACAAAGTTACTCGAGGCTTTTCAGACCTTGGGATGTGAGTGTTAGTAAGAATGATGGACAGACAAACTGTGATATTAGTACCAACGCAGAAATAAAGAGTAAGAAAAGGAAAATGTACGAAACTAAAAGGGAGAGTCGTTTACGGAAAATTCGCGGGACTTTTAAGAAGTCAGACCCGAGTCATCAAGATGCTACTGTTTCTACTACTACTAGAGACGCTGATGAAGACAAAAAGCCTGCTGCTAACACTGAAGTAAATTCACCTGTGGAAAAACTAACATTATGCTGTGACAGGCTGCTTCAAGAACCTCCTGCAAAAAAAGAAAAAGTAGAAAAGCCGACGGAGGTTGAATTAAAACCTCAACCTTACCCGCAACTACCACAGATGCCGTACAACGCCACATTTATGCCAGACTACTTACCGACTGCCGATATAGCTCACGCATTAGGAGTACCACCTACAGACCCATTACTCCTGGAATCCCTTGCACAAGGATACGCGATGGAGCTAGAATACGCAAGAATCCTGCACCAAGAGAACGAAACGAAAATAAACGCGAAAAAGCAAAGACCGAAGAAATACAAATGCCCACATTGCCACGTCGGGTTCTCAAACAATGGACAACTAAAAGGCCACATCAGGATCCACACTGGAGAAAGACCTTATAAATGTGACGACAAGAATTGTGGGAAGACCTTTACGAGAAACGAAGAGTTGACGAGACATAAAAGGATTCATTCTGGGGTGCGTCCGTTCCCTTGCTCAACTTGTGGGAAGAAATTTGGCAGACGAGATCATTTGAAGAAACATACGCGGACTCATTTTGTTCAGGCGGAGCGGATGATGCCAATTTTCGTACCACTGTCAGCGGTTCCCCATATGCCTGGCTTCCCGTATTTATACGGTTATTGAGGATCGAGAAAATTGTGGAAAACTTTTCTGAAAAATTCAGAAGGTATAGGAAAAGTTGCTGAATATATAAGATGAAGTTTTTTTTTTTGTGACTAGGTTTTAAAATCTGGACTGGTAAAAAGAAAAGGATTTTTTTTCGATCTTTAATGATGAAAATGTAGTCTTTGAAATTCGTGAGGAGTTTAACAGAAGTTTGAGCTTAATATTTGAATAGCTTTTGAAAATGTAATTTTAGTGAAATAAATAAACCTATGTTTTAATAAGATGTGATGCAGGATTTATGCCCGGTTTGTGAAGAATTGTTAATCGGAGTTTATACTCTCAATAGCTATTGATTCGACAAAATTATCTATTTAAGCGAATTCCTTCCTTAGGCTCGCTTGTTGAGGTTCTCAGACAAACCCTCGATAGTAATTCACTCGACTTTTAAGCTAAATTCTATCGAACCAATAAACACTATCGAATGTATAAACTCCGGTTTCAGACAACATCAGAAAAATGCCATTAGAGTAGGTACTTTTGTACTTGTATGTTGTAAATAACAAAAAGTTTATAAAGAAATATATTTTAGTAGTAAATATTGCTAGTGAATAAATAACAGTATGTAGTACATAATAATAATTTTCCACGACTACCAGTCAATTAAAATGTGTAAAATGGTTGTGAAAATATATAATTTAGTTAGTTTTAAGAAAGATAAATATATTTTTCGAATTGTACTCAAATGTTGTTTTTATTGCCCTCTTATTTAGGTACCTTATGAGGAGCTCGTGGCTAAGTAATAACAGCCGCACGGGTCGATCCATCAGGTTAAGCTACGCTTGTCGGGGTGGTGCGAGGATGGGCGAGCATCTTTACATACCGAGACTCCTCCGTGCCTCGGAAAGCACGTTAAGCCGTTGGTCTCGGCTGTCATTTGTGGATCTTTGACAGTCGTTACGGGTTGTCAGAAGCCCGAAGGCTGCAACCAGTCTTTCCAAGGGTTATCGTGTAGGTACCCAGTTACTGGGTTGTGGAGTTCAGATAGGCAGTCGATTCATGTAAAATACTGGTACTCAGTTGCATTTGGTTAGACCGGAAGCCGACCCCGACATAGTTTTGAAAAGGCTAGGCAGATTGATTGATTTATGTAGATAGCTACGGCTTTATGTTTTTTAATAGTAACAAATATCACGACTGTGTTCCCCAAATGGTAAAACAGGACAGAAAATAATAAATCGTTTAAAAATATTGAAATTCAAATCTTATGCAACCTTATGCGATTTGAATTTTGATTTTTTAATTTTTTTTTTTTGTTCCCCTAATATAGCCTATTTTTTTCAAGACGGTAAAAAAGTCATCCAGTATATAGTTCTTGAAATATTATAAAGTTGGTTATAGTAGGTACTGCCCAGGTACTGTCACTTTCCATGCTTGCCTAAACATAATATACATAGGTATGAATAGTTATCTATTCATACCTATATGTTTATTATGTTTTGCATACCCTAAATGCACATGCAACCAATGCTGCGGCCGCTGCTACTACACAAGCATGGAAAGTGGCAGTACCTACTTGGGCAGTACCTACTATAACCAACTTTATAATATTTCAGGATAAAGTTATAGATAAAGATAAAGATATTTTTATTTTGTAAAAAAATTAGTGTGGATGGAATTAAAAAATAATAACAAGGAGCTACATGTTTTGGAAGTTAAAGTGTACAAAAAAATCAATAATTTATTGTTAGGTACAATGACCTAACTGAGTGATTTTCTCAAACGTAATTTTTAGGCGGCGCTGCTGAAAATCATATCTTAAACAAAACGTACAATAAAGTTTTTTTTTTTCAAGAAAGTAGACGTAGGTATCTTGATCAGGCCGTAAATATTTTAGTAGAAAACATTTTAGAAGTTAGAAAAAAAAATTGTTATTTAGCATAATTCTAAGTTTGGTGGCGCGTCCACAATCTGTTTTTCTGGGAATTACAACCGCTCAAACGAAACTACACTACTTTAATAGAAATTACTAATTTTATTTTAATTCATTATTAGTTTTTCTATCTGATGACAGTTTTATTCTTTTATTTAGTGCAATACTTTATCCTAGAGAAAATCGAAAAGGACTGTGCGCGTGAAATTTTAAATTTTGGTGGGCGTAATTAAATCGTTAATTAGGTCGTATACGACCTAATTAACTGATTAAGTTTATTCTATAGAATAAACCCAGAAGTACTATACTACCATCGTATAATCAGGCACTCACATGCAGCAGTGACAGAAGTGTGCCATCCTGTTTTGATTTCCCGCTAAAAACGTAACTTAAGTCTTTTCATAGTAGCCGGACAAAAACCTGCAATTTTGGTGTTAATGTTTTAAAACGTTCTATGAACAAGTTGGTGTTGTAAAATATATTTATAATAAAACGGTTTCGTATGCTTTCAAAATGATACAATTATAATTATTATATTCTTAGTAATTATTTTTTAAATAAACATATAAGACAACATTCTAATTTTGGTGGTGCAATTTTGGTGGTTTTGGTGGTATTTTACCAATCACCAAAACTGCTTAGTTACACCAAAATTAGTTTTTAAAGTTACGCACCTCAAAGAAAAACGACTTTAAGGCCCACTCTTCCCAGCCAGCACAAACCTTCTGAGTAAGTTTTGTTTAACAGCAGTCATAGAAACTAATTGCTGAATAAGACTACTGTAATTAGCTGATTTGGCGCTTACTCAGACGTTATTCAAGCAATTTGGGCACAAATTATACTGCTAATAGCTGTGTAATAGCAACGTAACAGATGAATAAGTTTTGAATAATTGTACGACAAGCTGAGTATCTTCTGCATAAAAGCATTTTGTTCTTTTGTACAAGTATTACAGCTCTGTTAGCCAGATGATGAATGAATGGTGAGTGAACTATGGTTAAGTCCCTCAAACCTCAGATATTCAGAGGATACACAGCGTTTAGCTTATTTCAGTATATATTATCAAGAAGTTAATCAAATTAAATTGAAATTGACAAATCCCAACACCCGCGGTATGCGTTTGTTGGTGAACTGCGACATTGAAATATAATATGGCCGAATTATATTGCTTAACGTCAGTAAATTTTACGCTTATTTATGATTAGACAAGGAATTTGTTGGTGCGCATGCAACTTTACTGTGTATTTATATATACATTTCGTGTAAAATTTTCACGCGCTACCTGATAAGCCGGGTTTTGGAGAAATAAACAACATTTCGTCTAATGGTTTGTTTTTACGTGTGAAATATTTTTTATGTTTTATGCAGTTTATGGGTTCAAAAATAACCTTGTAATACTTTTATAAGAATATTATACCGATTTCGTTATTAAAATTGAGTATTTGAGTATAAAATTCCATAAAATTGTAATAGGTTATGTTATTCGATATGGCGACGCTCATTCTGAATAAAATCTGAATGCACAGCGGCTTATCATCTTATGTCTGCTTAACAGACCTTAAGTGTCCACTTATTCAGTTGTTCTCTGGTTAAAAGAGGTCTGCACTCAACATATTTTCTATAACGTTTCTATAATCACACACATTCATACTGTAAATCAAAAAATTAGGATTCAGTCTTATAGTAATGAAAACCCACACTATAGGTATATTACCTATTTGTTCTTTTTAGCTTCATATAAATAATATCTGATGAGTTTTAGTATCTACCAAACACAGCTCTTCATTCCAGTTTTTGGCTTACAATCGTTTAGGAACAATTTGGCAATGTAAAATCTAAGAAGTATTGAAGTATCATACTATTAATCATTATGTTATCAATTCGTAAAGTTAACATTAATAAACATTAGTCTTGATTACTGTTGGCGACGACAACATGAAGAACTACCTAATTAACTGATTGTAAACGTATAATTAAGTTTGATTGAAATACCTAAATAAATAACAATAAAAGTAGTCATAGATATAAGTAAATTGTACCTACTGAAGCATAGGATTAGTTTAATTACCTACCCTATACACCTTACATACTTTAGTACATAACATATACACACACATACATATACACACATACATAACTTAGTAAACTTGATGGAAGAATGTCTACTTTTCGTGATTACCCAGCAAACTTCTGCATAAAAATCTGTTACTATTGTTGTTACCACACTTAGCTGCACATGACGGTAATTTCGTACTTAAAGTGGCATAAAGCAGTTATAACAGCTATCTTAATTTCTTTTAAGTTACTATATGCTTCATAACAGAACCAGCGCCTATTTTATACAGCAGCTGAATAACTATGAAAATGTGGTGTTTAATAGAACTAAAAGAGAACAGAATATAAATTATCCAGTATCATGCTTGCTAATGGAATTTTATACCAATGTTATACAAAAGGTTACACGAACTCTTGAGTAACAGGTCTTTTTATGATGATTATTCAGTTTTAAGAAATAAAATCGGCAAATTACAAAACTTACTCAGCTAATAGCATTATTATAGCAAAAAAAAATATTAATACAGAACTTCGTAATACACACAGCTTCTATACATATGTAATAAAGCTTAACCTTGCATAAGGTTACATTGTTGGCCAGTTATATGACTCGTGTGCTGCCTGGGTTTGAGAAGCTCTACTGAGGTCGTCGAGCATTGTACTGATGTCCACCATAGTCTCAGCCATGATTACTTATCGTCGGCAAACCGAAGGTTAGTGACGTACCTACTCACCATTGATGTTGATGTCTAGCCCTTTCCAGTCCAGAACCTTGAAGACATCCTCCAGTAAAACGGTGAACAGCTTCGGAGAGATAACGATTCCATGTAGGACACCTTGCTGCAGATGGATAGGTTTCGAGGTCTGGTCCCAGAGTCAGACTGACATAGTGGCGTTTTCGTACAGACACTTCAGCACCTCAATGTAATCGATCATTGAGGTGCTGAAGTGTCGTTATCTCTAGTATATCTCGTAGTTGATCTGGCACCGTTGAAGAGACTGCAGTACAGCCCATTTCTTGATCGAATCGAAGGCTTTCTGGTAGTTCACAAACGCTAAGCAGAGAGACAGGTCATCATACTCTTCAGACTTCTGTATAACCTGCCACAGCGTATGACATACACACATAGACCACATAGTTCTATGGTGCAAATGCCTTTACGGAATCTGGCTTGTTCAGGAGGCTGGAAATCGTCAAACCTGCGAGTAATTCCGTCATCATCTGTCGCTTTGTTGTTTTTGAGTTGCTTCAGACACATCTTAATCTCGTACAAGCTGACGTCTGGGATTTCTTTGGTAGGTACAGTGTCGGGTCATTCTAGCTGTTGGGTCGTTTGTCATATTCGTAACGGCGTTACTTGTTGACGTGTTTATCTGTCCATAGAACCTGTCGATCTCCTTTAACAGCTCGGGTTTGGTGGATAATCTTGCCATTATCGGTCTTCAGTTTCGTTGTTGTTGTTCGCAGTTGTCTCTTCTCAATAGACAATCTCTTGCAAAGACCATGGATCCTGGACCATGGATGGACCTTGTTCCAATCTATCTCGTCCTTAATACGGCTTGTATTATAGCAGCGAAGGTCACTTTTCAAGAACTTAGTGATCCATTAATTGAGCAGCCGGTATTTCGCATTAGCACCTCGTCTGAAGTCTGCAGGATCATCTCGCGCCTCTCCTCCATGAGCTGTAAAGTAGGATCAGAGAACTTCTTATTTCTATTTATACGATGGGTCTTGAAGAACTTTAACCCAACCGTATGAAACATTTTTCACGAACCCATCGTTATAATCGTCCACGGAGCTCTCTGAACACTCGAAACGATTCTGTTCGAGTTGAAACCTCTCGGGGTTTTGGACTTGGACCGGTGCTGGGCGGAGCGTAGACTTCATCAGTCGAGATCTTTCCAGTGCCTCTTACCATGTGGTGATCACTTCCTGTTTTCACTGCGTTGATCACAGATACATCACTGAATTTGCTTCTTCGATATAGTGAAGACAATCTCATTTTAGTTGCACCATCAGGGCTCTGCCAGGCTCACTTTCTGTGCTCACGTTTTCTGAAGATGGAGTTCATCATAAAGAAGCCTTCTTTCTCCATAAAACTAATTTCTGTGACAGAAATAAATTCTTGTGTCAATGTTTCTAATTTTGCTTTCAGGATTAAATAAATTTCTCTTACATTTTATGTAACTGAAAACGTATTTCTTGCATATCAACATCTTATTTTATTCAAAAATTCGGAAACAAAATTTTCCACCAAAATTAGGTAAAAAATCGTATTTGTTGAAATTCACTCAACTACATCGTTAATACTTACAGCTGTTTAGAAACAGCTAAATTATCTACCCTACAACAGTTTAAGAAAAGAAACTAAAATAGAAAACACAAAAACACTAAAAAACAAATGAACAATTAGTAACTACGAGAAATGTCGCAATAATGTGTCTATGTAGGTACTTAATTTAGCTCATTTAGGAACTCTGTTAAGCTGTAGTAGCATTGGGCTATATGAATTTTTTTTAAATGCAACTTTTCAAGACTTGTGGGCAGCTGTTTGAGAGATGTTGGGAGCTTATTATCATTTTTTGGGGCTAAACAGAATAATTATGTTTTTATGCATCAAGGCCGTGCTTGACCTTACTATAATAACAAGAACTATACTGGATGACTTTTTTACCGTCTTGAAAAAATAGGCTATATTAGGTGAACAAAAAAAATATTTAAATAATCAAAATTCAACGTTTTTAGGGTTCCGTACCTCAAAAAGAAAAAACGGAACCCTTATAAGATCACTTCTTTGTCCATCTGTCTGTATGTCTGTCAGTCGGTCAAGACCTTTTTTCTCAGGAACGCGTGAAGGTATCAAGTTGAAATTAATATCAAATACGTAGATCTATGGTCCCTTAGAGCTCTAAAAAAATCAAGCTTCTAAGTCAACGCAATAAAAAAATACGGCCATTTATGCGCCATATTTTGATACTCGCAAGTAAATCAAAACCTATAGGGTACTTCCCGTTGTCCTAGAATCATGAAATTTGGCAAGAAGCAAGGTCTTACAGCACAAATAAAGGAAAAAGTCCGAAAATTGTTCATTTGTAATTTTTTTACACAAAAAAATATTTTCAAGTCTGTCAGCCTGTAAGACCCTTTTTCTCAGAAACGCGAGGAGGTATAATGTTGAAATAGATATCAAATACGTAAATCTAAAGTCCCTTGCAGCTCTAAAAAATCAAGCTTCTAAATCATCGCGATAGAAAAATACGGCCATAAATACGACATATTTTGATACTTGCAAATAAATAAAAACCTACATGGTACTTCCCGTCGACCTACAATTATGAAATTTGGCAAGAAGCAACGTCTCACAGCACAAGTAAAGGAAAAAGTCCGAAAATTATTAATTTGTTGTTTTATCACATAGAAAAATTTCGTGTTTTTGGGATAATTTTTTTTCAACTTCGGAACCCTTCATTGTGCGTGGTCCGACACGCGCTTGGCCGGTTTTTTTTTTAATAAAAGAATCGTAAAGACCTCGAGTTACGAGTATAAGGGCACTAACGGACTGACAGACAAAACGAGGAATAGGAAGATGTATAAAGCCAGCAAAAACTTATCAAAAACGCCACTAAGATATTTCACAATCACAATCGAGCCTCTAGAAACACAATTACAAAGCAAAAGAACTTCGAATCGCCTTCAAAAGTATTATAAAATCGATTCATCATCCAATTCATACAAATCGGAATCGATTAGAAAAAAAACTTGTGCAAATAAAATATCCCAGCATTAGAGTTCGGACTTCCGGTTACATGAATGGACATACTTTAACACAATTTGTTATTCTCCAAATATTTTGACTTTTACGTCGCAGAAAGAAAAGTTATAAGTAGGTAAAAAATCTGCGCACTTGGGCCGATAAAAGATTTTTGAGAAATACATGAACAAATCATTATTGCGAACGGAGGTTTGAGTTATGTTGACTCACTTTTCGGCAACCGCCATCTTTAAAGATTTGAAAAACTACCTAAAGACTGTTGATTACACGTGTACTAAAGAGACTACGCTTATTGTATAAAATAGAATCATCATCACTCTCCTGCAGGCTTATATCTCAATTTATTTGGGGCCGACACAACATGTCTTTCTCTTCTATATCTAGGTACTACATTCAGTCCGCGAGGCGTAAGCTGAGCTTTGCATTTGTGTGAGTGATCACCAAAATGGTACGAGAACCCATGACCAAAGTTACTGTTGTTGTCTTATCGTTATACGTAGTACAAAATCTTCAATCGTCTTATCGTTACAACGACGCGATATCTTTTTTGTCATGGCGCTCTCGTACTAAAAAAAACAAAAGCCGACTGCTAAAAGTTTTGGCAAGCACGACGCGTTCTATGGACCCGACACTATCTATGTGCACTCACACAAATGCAAATCTCATCTTACGCCTCGCGGACTGTACCTACTTCTCTATTAGTCGTCATCTCAGTAGTCAAACCCTTTTTAGCCATAGGATCTTTCACACAGTCCATCCATCGTTTCTTTGGTCTTTCCTTACTCTTATAGCTATCCACATTCATACCCAAAACTACCCTCACGACTTTTCCTCATTCCTCCGCATCACATGCCCATACAACAGATTGGAGTTATGGCTCGTCTTCTGTTATAGATTGGCAAAGATAGCCATTTTTATTTTTTTTGCGATATTGGCCACCTCTTGACCTTGATCTCGCCTGACAGAAAGCGATAGATGAGGTCTATGATGCAACGAGTAAGCCCAGATGTCTGTTCACTCTTGCTTTGAAGGCTGACGGGATACAGAACCTGCAAAATTAAAAGAAAATTTTTAAAATTTACATACCTTTTATTGTTTAAGTTATAATCGTGAAACATGCAAATTATAATATTGACTGGGGCTGTGACTGGTACCTTGATCATACGTAATATTCCTTTCATAACAGCTGATAAATACCATAAACTAGTACCAAAACGATTCATCTCAATTTGTCAATCAATAAAATTTTAAAGGGTTGATTTCGTTATGAGATGATGGATTGCTGATTTTGGCCACGAAGTTATATTTATGGACACAAGTGCATCCAACTAACCGACGGACGACAGACGTATAAAAGGTAGGCAGGTAAGTACTATCGACAAAACAGACGCCTTTACGTAGGACACCTTATAGTTACTTTTTGTATACTTACACTGATTCATCTACAAAACCCTGCCCTTATAGTCCTTTATTTTACTTTGTCATAAGTATAATGTAGCTTGCAACCTTGCAAGGAAAATTGTTTAAAAATTGGAAAAGCCTAGCGTTTGTTGATGGTACCTACTTGTTGGCTGTTCTTTCTAGATTTCAAGAGACCTACATTTGCGTTGCCATGCTGCGACACAGGCCTCTCGTAAGAGGGAGAAGGGCGCGGGCCTACTGTGGGTTGGGCCTGGTTGGAATTAAAACTTAATTTTGTTTGACAAAAGGTAACTTTAAGATAACTGTATTACAAAAATTAGTCACATTTAACTTGTTTACAAAATATCTGCACAATAAACAGGCAATAAATTAACGATTGCCCATTTCACGCCAAAGCAACACACAAATTAGCTACTTTCCCACGTTCACTTATACTTATCTGCCCCATATAAACCCTAAATACATTAAAAACGTACTATGCGGAAGTCCGTTTACCCAGCAGGACTCTTAGCAAGAAATTGAGATATTTTTACACTGGGCACACTGGTTTAATAGGAAGAATGAAGTGTTGTCATTGCGCGCTGCGTGAGTTCTTTTGTTGAATTTTGACTTCCGTTATTGTAATTGGAGCAGTTGACTAACAAATGCTAACAAAGTACAGTTGATACGACAACGCTCAAATGTCCATCGTTTATCTTCGGAAAAACCGAAATATAACGAATAGAATGTGACTATCGACCAATAGCAATTGATATAAATTCCCGCCTAAATTATAATTCCGTCACTCCCGTATAAGACCAGTCACATTTTTATTCGCTATATTTCAGTTTTTCGAAAACTAAACGATGATGGAAACCTGTGAACGTAGGTACATACCTACTGTAAAGATAAGTTCTGATGCAGAAGCTTCAAAACTTATCTTTACTGTAAACTTATCTTTACAGTACAACGACGGAAGGAAGTTTTGAAGTTTTGTTTGTTTTTTTTTTTGTAGGAAATATCTAACTAATCTGATATATTTATGCTCTCTTTCCAATCAACTCGATCGTGTGAACCCGCACTGGGCCTCTCACTGAGAGGAGGCCTGTTTCCCAGCAGTGGGAACATTATAGGCTGATATGATGACTAAGTGCAAGGTAAAATAACAAGAGAAAATATGAGGTCATAAAATCTTGTAAGTAATAATTTCAAGATTAGACAAAAAAATATCCATTCAAAGATATATCTAACCCGTCTTAATACTTATTATTTCGCGACCTTTTGTTAGTCCCACGATAGTTCCCACGTCCAAAAAACTGGCCAACATCGCCAGCGTAGGTGTGACCCTACTTTTTAACCGTAGAGCATAATCTTTTTAATTCTTTCGACAAACAGAAGGAATCCCAAGTTATTTATAACAACCCGCCTACAATCCGAACAAATTCGCTGAATAGATAATTTATTGGCCGTATAAGGTCAGTGTGTGTTGCTAGAGCAAATAAAAAATCGAATTTATTTTTTTAGGCACAGGTGGCATTTGATACAGCCTGAATGAAACCTTCGCGACAAAGCTTAGGAAATTAATGATAGAATTTGTGTAAACATTTTTTGTTTGTCAATGAAACGGTTTTGTTATGAATCGTGAGTTTTATTCGACAATGAGGGAGTAGCCGATTAAAATCTACGAAATATTTGAGGATTTGATGTATTGTGTACACATCAATGAAAACCAAAAATAATTTTAGGTTGGGAAAAACTTGTCTACTTGACTGAAAAACATATTAATCAGCGCAGCCTTATGCTCATTAGCATAAAAGCAGAATCAGCCTATAATGTTCCCACTGCTGGGACACAGACTCCTCTCGCTGAGACGGAGTGAGCCGTAATCCACCACGCGGGCCCAGTGCGGGTTGAAGGTACTTAAGCTCATTGCCCAACACTCAACACTATTTACTTAAAAATCGGAAATAAACAAAATCAACAAATTATAGAATTTCTATCTTCAGGCCGATCAATTAGGAAAAACCTGGAAAAACCAAAATTTTATCAGCCTAGGGTAATTTAGGAACAGACATGGGTACCCCATTATTCCAACGTTTTAAGCATAAACCATGTGTCAAAGCTGAAAATTCGCTGTTTAGGTACGGTAGCGCGCAATGTAACGCACGCAAAATATTGTGCGTATGTGTGCATTCAACAGGGGTCGCGGGAGTATTTAAAGTTATAACATTTACTTAGTGATGCCGCCACACTTAAAATGTTTTTAAAAAAAAATGTTGGAAGTTTGACCTTCAATATCTTACATAACCAGAGGGTTCCCAGGTATGGTTCAGTACAAACAAACCGGCCAAGTGCTTGTCAGACCACGCACAATGAAGGGTTCCCTAGTTAGGTTAGGATAGGGATGAATATCCTATGAACAAACTTATCTTAATGTATAAAATTACTATCCTCAGATTTTTTTATTTTAGGCTCGGTAGTTTCTGAGATAAGATGGAATGGTCAATTTTCATCAATTTTCTTTAATAACTTTAAAACTACATATTTAATTAGTTTAAAACTAGCTGCTGCCCGCGACTTCGTCCGCGTGAAATTTCTTATTCCCCGACCTACCCCGTCGCATCGCATTGCCTACCCGCGCTATTATTTCGTTTTCACTTAGCGTTATTTCTGCCTTTTTTTCTTTTAGCTTGGCACGTAAAGGTCCTAAGATTTGGGCTATGAATGCAAAAAAAAAAAATCAAAGTCTGTTAGTTCCAGAGATTAGCACGTTCGTTCACCGTATCCCTTTCCCGCTAACCTCTCCCTGCCACTCTCATCCACTCTCACACCCCCTTCGCCACTTCCACTTCCCCCTCCCTCCCTCACCACCCCGTCCCCTCCCTCTCCCCCTCCTCCCCTCACCCCCCTTCCTCCCTCTCTCCCTATTTCAGGTTAATCAAGCCCCGCAGTAAAATCCTCCCCTGAAAAATTTACTACCTCTTTTCACCCCCTTATGGGTAGATTTTCGGAAAACCCACGTTATTCTTCATTTTTGCTCTCAAGTATAAAAATACTGATTTAATCGCGTCGCGACTTCGAACGGAACGCGTATGGCATTTTTATACTCGTGATAACTTCGAAATTAAAAGTCCGATTCGAATGAATTAAAAAGTATTTTACAGCTACATAAATACCCTTGATGATAAAACTATTTATTTGAATAAGAATTAATACTACGATACGATTGTAACCAACTTTTGTTTCTAACGGCAATCTGATTAGATTTTAGAACACAAAAGCTGCTATTGTGACTTAACTATGATATAGTTAGATATATTGCCTCCCGGACTTTTTTGAAGGTAATAATGAGTACTTTCATCATCACAAACTTTTTATGTATCATCAATAGTTTTCTCAGCGCACGCCAAATAATGAATTTTATAGGCAAAATGTTACTATTTTGGGTTACATTATTGCATTTTGCTTAAGGATCTCTAAATTTTTTCAAAATAAATTATAGATTATGTTACTTCCTGATAATTAAACTTTCTATTGGTTAAAAAATGGTTAAAATCGGTCCAGTAGTTGCGGAGCCTATTCGGTACAAACAAACAAACAAAAAAATCTTTCCTCTATAGAATATTGGTATACATTATAAAAACTATATATTTAAAGTCCTCATTACAGGGCCTTTCATTTGATATGTCACACGTACAACGGTAGGTACCTACAACTTGCAAATCTTTTTTTTTTTCTAGTTTTTCTCTCAAAAGTGAACCCTATATCCGAAATTCATTTATTTACGATTTTACGTTACACAGTGCATGGGTCACAGAAATTCATATGTTAATTAAACCCACATTTTTCTTCACCAAGAAATTACGACAACTTTTTTTGTACCTACAGAAATTATTAAGCTATTTCGAAGGGATAATTGACCCAGCAATAAATTAGTCTTACGCTGGGTACAGTACAATAGTACGGTCCATGGGAATATTGGTCAGGTGGGCCCGTGGAGTCCACGGGCCCACCTGACCAATATTCCTGTGTCACGCCTACAGAATGGACTTTTTAGTATGGCTATTGCTACCTGAAGTAAGTAGCTACTCCGTGAACAGGGGAGCCATAAATTTGGGTTTGGTTAGGACAGTCGGGAATAGAAAAGATGATACAAATTAAGAATGCGTGTAATCCACTAGGGTTGCATAGAAAGCCGGTTTCTTGATCCGTAGTTAACTCATTGAGTTAAATAAAACTTTTTTACAAAAAAAAAATCGACTTCCAAAAAAATACTACAAAGTCAAAAAATAACTTTAATTTCGGAAGTCGGTGTCCTTGAATCTGTATTTTAGTTTTTTTGCTACCGACTTCCGAAATTAAAGTTATTTTTCACTTTGCAGTATTTTTTTGGAAGTCGGTTATTTTTTTTTCTGTAAAAAAGTTTTTTTTTAATTAATGGTTGAGCTTTAACTACGGATCAAGAAATAATACATAGAACACTTAAAAAATATTTTATCGCTATTATTCCGCGACCTGTCGCAATGCAGACGACTCCGTTTTTATTCATTTGAAAGTAATTTTAATTTAAAAAGTTTTTTTTGTTATTCAATTCATTTTGCGCATCAGTCACGTAAAAATTGACAATTGCAATATTGATCGTTTCGGGGAGCCTTAAACCTTTAGCTGGTAACACTGTCGCGTTCTTTGCGGATGACGTCATCGGCAGAAATACCGGTCTCTGCCGCAGATCACACCGCAGATTATCGGCATATCTGCGGTGTGATCTGCGTCAGAGCACGCAGTACCATAGAACAAAGCAACAAATCCGTTTCCGACACGGTGGACACGCAACTTAATAGTGAGCTGCTTAACCACAAACAACACCCTACAAATAATCCGTAGACAAATCGCAATTAAAATTAGAATATTTATTTCCATTAAGCCATGTGTCATGCAAGATAAGTTCTATCACAGATTAATACGGATGGGACTAACTAAGCTACAAGTACGCGGCGGGCCCCATCCGCGGGACTAATTCAGTAGGTCAAAGGTATAAGAGTTACGCGATAGAAAGAGAGGCAACTTGTAGTTGAATATAACTGTAGGTAATAAGCGTTGTGCGACCCGAATTGCACTTTATTGTGTCGTAGCAAGAGTCGCTTTTTATTTAAATGATTTTGCGTAGTGTCCCATCTGTATTAATCTGTGGTTCTATGAATATTTTATAATGTATGTATGTAATTGGTCTTTAACGTAATTCTACTCTATGACCATAGAGTAGAATCACGGACACACACTTTATGGTCACCCTACACTACACCTACAATTCGCTAAAGATGGCACCAACAATACAAATAGGATTATTTACCACGTCCATTACACTACAATGCTCATTCATGAATTTACTGCGCAAAAAATACAAGTTTGTTATTCCCACGAAGTACTTGACTTTTGCGCAAATTCGCTTCGGAATCCGTCAGGTTGCACCATGGTTGCACCTCTATGAATTTGACGGGTCGTGAATAAGTGCCTTTTTTAAAAACGATGATCGATTCGATTCGATTTTTGTGTTTGTTTTGTCGACTGTGAGTGTAATTTTTGACACTTGTAACACCTTTTTGAGACTCCCACGCAATCTTTCATGGAAGGCTGTGGTTTTACCCGACTGCGTCAGAAAGATCATGGTGTTTTTGTGTGTTCTTCAACAGTCACAAGTCTCAACGGAACTCAGAAAGCATGTCATGAACGTTCGCTTTAACGTTGAATAATAAACAAGTAGCTTAGTAAATAAGTCAATACGAAATACCTACACACAATTATTTGCGATGCGATAAATATAAATCAAATTCAAATTATTCTGTACCATACGTAGGTAACCACAAAAGTAATAATAAAAAAATATTGCTAATGACAACTTCCCTCTCAAACGGAAGCGCGGGAAAACGCAACAAACTGTCATGGCGGCCACCCATGGCGCGTGATTTGTCATTGTGGTAATGATGGCACAACTTTCATAAAGATTCACATTGTTGTTTGGATAACATTCGAAATAGAAGAGTCCTATTCAATTTTAAATAAAATTGGTTACCTATAAGTAGAATTGCGTGAATGTTAATGGTAAATCAATTGAGGATCCTCGATCGATTTGTTTGACCTTTCTTGAAGTTGTCGAAATTCAAATAAGTATTGTTAAGAAGAACGCGCATCAATCAGTCAGCATGTATCTCAATCTTACCTTGGTGGGCATCCCTCGACCTAGGACCTACTATTTTGCTATATAAATTACATATGCGTTGTCCATTTCCACATTGTATCATTGACAAAATGACTCGCATGGTAGCATATCATTTTGCGTCAAAACTGATACGAGGCTGTGCCACGCAACGGAGATCTGATAAGTACACCAAAGTTATACAAGTGTGACAAAGGCCTTATCGACCATCTTCTGAATAAAATCGCAAAAGATGGCTAAATAACTTTGTAGGTAACGAGGAAAGGAAAGGCAGACAGGTAAGTACCTTCTTTTGAGCGCTAAATAAAATACTGCTATATTATCAATGATCTGTTTGCCCAGCATGATGATTACCATTATTATGAAGTTATTTCTAAGTATCTAACGGACATCTTTTCAAGCAATCTGTAATAAAAACCGTTTTTCAGACGATATAGCAAACAAGAGATTGGCTGGAGAAAGCATCACATAGGGAAGTGTGGAAGCTATGGGGAAGAACTTCTCCCAGTAGTGAGACAGTTGTGAGTTGGTTGATATAATAAAAGTCTGCAATGAAAGTCACCAAAATTCTTGCGTGATCCATGAGGAACACAACCACACAAGAAAGATTTCAACCTACTCTGCAAGAACGTAACAAAACTTTATATCCCAACTTTCCTATTATAATATAAGGGATAACTCACCAAAGCCCATTAAATGAATTAAATAAAACATCCTATCAACATGAAGGGCTATAAATTTCGCGCCAACAATCGTAGGACTCCGATCGCCATTGTTGCACATACGTCTCGATCCCCCTATGTGTAGGGATGGTACAATAGTGCTGAAAGTGTCATAGTACTTGCGGTTAGACCACACGTGGGGTTGAGCTTTTAGCGAACTACGATTTGGGGTGAGCAGAACCCTAAGTGATGTTGGGTATTCTCCAATATCTCCATATTGTCGACTTGAAGAGTTTTGGTTCTATTTAATTAATTTTTTACACTTTCAATGTTCCAAGCATAGACTTCACCGTACCGATCTATGTGTGCGTGATTTGAGTACCTGCAAAAACACCGTCGCTCGTGTCACGTAATGGCGGCCGGTCGGCATACTATGATGTAAATGTGTGCGTGAGGCGTGTTTGTACAAGCGGTCATATACAACGTGTAACGTTAAATGCGCAAAACCTCTTAAGGGGTCACTGTACTCATCATTATGAACAACTTTTACTATGGGACCAAACATTCATGTTTGCATCGCGAAAAAAAAATCAGCTGTTCAGTACATTTTGACGAATTATGCGAACATAAATGTACTGAACAGCTGTTTTTTTTTCGCGATTTCAGGTTTGGTCCCATAGTAAAAGTTGTTCATAATGATGAGTACAATTACCCCTTAAGAGGTTTTGCGCATTTAACGTTACACGTTGTATATACATATACAGGGTGGAAACTTTCAGCGGGGCAGTAAGGAGAAGTACCTTATCCGTTGCAGCTACACGAAAATGGTCTTAGGAGACTATCCATATTTTTTTATGGAATTTTGATCCCCATTCACAGATTTTCAAAAAAATTTACTTACAGTTAGCAAGAAAATAGCCATTAATTTTACACAAAAACATTTTTTGATGCCAATCGATCCTGTTTCTAATACTGATCAAAAACTTATATGGGACCAACCATCGTTGAAGTACTCAAAAAGTCACAAATTGCAAAAACTATTCCCGTACATTTTGTATAAAAATTTTACGCAAAAGCTTTTTTAGTGACGGTTGAGATCTTTTTGTTGACTGAATAAAAAGATAAGTTTAAAAACAATTCAAATTTCGAACTCTAGTACGCGTTCGACTTTGAACCCACAGTTTGGTGATCAATGGATAGGAACACATAGTCCTACTTCTTGGCCATCGCGTAGTCTAGATCTTACGCCTCTAGATTTCTTTTTTGGGGCTACCTGAAAACTAAGATTTACAAAAAGCAATACGATAGTGTTCAAGAACTTAAAGACTCACTAACCACAATTTTGTATGGAATTCATACAAATAAATTGTCAGCAGCCACTAGGTCGGTACAGAAACGAATCAATTTATGTATTCGTCAAAATGGCGGTCACTTCGAGCACTTGATATCGTAGGGCAAGAAACAGCAAGATTTTAAATAAGAATAACTTCATCAAGTTATGTTTGTTAATAAAAAAAGAAAATTAATACGCCTTCTTTTTGATATGTGTCTTCGTGATCATTTGTCTTTTATTTTATTTTTTGTATTTCAGTTACCTACACGAATTCTTTACAAAATGTAAGGGAAAAGTTTTTTACAATTTGTGACTTTTTGAGTACTCCAACGATGGTTGGTCCCATTAAAGTTTTTGATCAGTATTAGAAACAGGATCGATTGGCATCAAAAAATGTTTTTGTGTAAAATGGCTATTTTCTTCTAACTGTATTGTTTTTTGAAAATCTGTGAATGGGGTTCAAAATTCCATAAAAAATTATGGATAGTCTCCTAAGACCATTTTCGCGTAGCTGCCACGGATAAGGTACTTCCCCTTACTGACCCGCTGAAAGTTTCCACCCTGTATCACTGTGCTTCACTTTTGATATGCGTGGCGCTGAGTCCTCCTTTTTTTATAAGTCTATGGTCCCAAGGTAATTGGTAATCCTATCAACATATCTATCTATACCCAAGTAACACAGGTAGCATTACAACAAATGAATAGTAAACTTTTGCAGAACTTAGGGTCCGTATAAACTCTTATATATGTTCACCGAGCATCTTGACGCTCTATATTGGCATTTCAAAACCGTTATGATGCTGTACATTGTATAGCGGTTGGAAAATGGCATATCAAAATGCTTTTGTACAGCTTTCAGCTATTTTTAGTGCCTTAGGGTTTACAATAGCATTTTTAAGTAGTAAGATAATGTCTAATGCTGCTTAATAGCATAAACTTGTACCATTATAATGCACCGTAAATCCGTTATACAGCTTTGAGCTGGTTTTAGTGCCATTTGTTGTGTAATAGCACTTTTAAGTGGTAACTAAAAGCCTAGTACTGCTGAACAGCCTAAACGTGAATTAATGTAATGCTTGCATTTTTAAAGATCAACTGAGTTCTGTTGTACACCTAACAGCTCTTTAATGAAATACACGTGAGTTATTGTAATGCGTAACGCTGTATATACATTCATTTTACTGTATTCGTAAAACCAACGGCCATATTGGGGAAAAGCACATATTTTATGACGATTTTAATATGCTATTAACAAAATTAAGTTGTGACTTCATTGTAACGTGTAATTTAATATACTTAAGTAAAAATAAGTGCAGCATTTTTTTTCACAAAATGATGAAAAAATCGTTTAAAATAAGAATACCGGAGGAATCAGGCTAAAATATCAAAGGAACATGCAAAAATTATGATGTCTACGAATCCGATCAATGCACAACAAAACGATTCGTGCGAAGGGAATTGTAGCGATATTAAAGAAGGTTTCGTAGGTTACCAAAATCAATTAGGACCTGTCAACATTGGATATACACACGTTTTGGAATCCTCTTGTTTTGAAAAATCTTTATTTTACATAACGATCCAAGGACCATTTTAAAAATACCTATATTTGTCAATATAAAAAAAAAATTGAAGGGGGCCAATATTGGCATAACGAAATAACTAATAATTTTTACTTTGTTATTGGAAAACTGGACAGATGCTCCAGAAAACATATCCTTAAATTTAAATTTTGATGGTTTGCCAATTTTTAAAAGCTCAAAGAAAGAAATTTATTGGAAGAAGGAATTACAAAACTCTGGGGAGAAAGTTCCATTAAAGAGCAGATGTTTTATTTGTGACTCACCTGCTAGAGCTTTAAAAATTATTACACGCAAAATAAATTGGTAATTTTAATTCTACATAAAAAAATAAATATACAGAAATAAAAAAATAACTATTTAAAATAACGTTTTTTTTTTGGTACGTATGCAATAGCGGTATAAAATATAAGTATTCATGATATGCAAACATACAATATAAGCCATAAGTTAAAATTTCATTACTTCTTGATTTTGATCGTTTGGCGTCCAACCATGTCTGTGTCATTCATGTCTGTGTCGATTTTTTTCCATGATTGATCATTCAGCTTCGGCAAGCTGATTATGTTCGAATATTGTTCCTTAAAATGCACTCTATTAATCTCCATTCTTTTTTATCGGGCTTGGATTGCTCATATTTCATTAATTTGTACTGTGTCTTTTTAGGCGGCCACCATAAGTTACCATTTTCCTCCTACAAAGAAGGTACAGTACCAGGATTGTTTTCCCTCTACCTCTACCGTCTGTACTGTTTTGTATGGGATTGTATGGTTAGTACAAACATTACTGAAAATAAGAAAACAATGTTATTAAAAGCATCGGCCATAAAAAGATTTTAGTGCGTTAACTATACAGCGTCATAATCATTTTAATAAGCCACGCGCACGAATTTTTATGGAGATAATGCGTTCAGAAAGGCTTTTTATCAACTCCTGGCATACGGATTCAAGTTGTACAAAAATTCTGAAATGGGTTTTATGGTTTTGGTCAAGGATCCCCAAAATTAATGGCAATTATCAAGTAATGGCACTATTTCAGTCTACATCAAGTCTACTGGTATACCAGTGAACCCATATAGAACTACTTTATAGACAATGGCACTACAGTGGTTCATCAAAAATATTGTCTCTGGCCTCTGGCATAATAATTGTTCATGTGTGAGTATTTATACTGCTGGCGGTATTAATTAGCCTTTTTACTTTGTGAAGACAAGCCTGGAGGACCTACTACTGAATGTAGACACGGACACGACAGTACTACTCCCGGCCTTCCGCGGATACCCACGGGTGGCGGAAGGTACCGTGCAGATGTGGTGCGAAGACGACAATGCCCTGACCTGGTTGATCCAGCATGTACCCGAGATAAGACTCCCAGACACTGACAGGACCCTAACGGTACTGAAACAGTCCGACGTGCCCACCCGTGTCCGAGCCTCGCTCTTCGTCCCCCGATACAGGGGTGACGTGTCGAGGCTCCACAAGATTCTGAGGCTTCAGAATCCTTGGTTCGACATCGCACGGTGGTCACTGTACAGGGCAACTGCCGTCGGTGGCGTTAACTATGGGACATATTGTACCATAGGTATGCCACCGACGGAAGCTGAGAAGGTCCGGGGACGGGAGCGACGTGTATCGTACCTGCTTGGGTCGATATACGTTCGCTTCTGGCCCACGACCCAACCCCCTGAGACCAAGACTGACTGCACTGACAGTACGACCCAACCGACAGCGACACAGACGACTGACTTGGACATTGCCAAGCTCGAGGAGGACATGGCCCGAGCGGCAATGGCCGACGAAGACGATGACACGTTACCGCCCTCATCACCTGCCTGGAACGAGCACCTGCTGGTCTCGTCGCCGGGTGATGCACACGAGGATCGGCACGAAGTGGAGGTGGGGGAAAGATCATTTGATGGATCCATCTCCGACTAGCCCCACTCCGCCACCGTCATCACCCCTAAGCATCATCCAGACCAACCTCCAACATAGCCAGACTGCCACGGCTAACCTACGCAGGGCACTGGAGGGAAAACCCCGAACTATCGCACTGATCCAGGAGCCGTGGATCAGGAACAATAGAATATGCGGCCTTGGTAACATCGGAGGTAAGCTAATTCTTAACACACATGGCGCGGACAAACCAAGAACCTGCGCCTACATACCCAAAGAAATTCCCATCACACCACTCACTCAATTCTGTTCCAGAGATCTGACAGCTGTCAGGCTCCAGACCGAAGGTAGCGTTCCAGATGTTGTGCTAGCCTCAGTGTACATGCCGGGCGAGGATGCAGACTGCCCGCCGAAGGAGATGGCTGACCTGGTGCAACACTGTGAGCGCGCCGATCTGGACCTGATCATCTGCACCGACTCGAACGCCCACCACCCACTCTGGGGCAGCGACGCGCCGAACCATAGAGGAGAGGTACTATCCACCTATTTATTCACCACTAACCTTAACATTGTTAACCGCGGCTCGGAACCCACTTGGGTAACAGTCCGGGGTCAAACGATTATAGACTTAACACTTGCTACAGAAAACGCGACTAACCTTATTACTAACTGGCACGTGTCGGATGAGCCTTCTTGCTCTGACCATAAAAGAATCCGCTTTACACTAGCTACCAACACAAAGAAACCCACACCGAGGCGTAACCCGCGGCGCACCAACGTCCCCGGGTATAAACGCCTCCTAGCTTCACTACTAGCTAGGAACCTTTCAATGGTAGCCATAAGAGATCAGGCACAATTAGAATATACCGTGACTAAACTATCAGAATACCTAATTGAAGCATACCATGCATGCTGCAAGCTAAGGGCGCCACAAACCAAGAAGGATAGGAACCCCTGGTGGAATGCCGAACTTGGTAAACTCAGAGATGCACTACGTAAGCAATTTAACAGAGCTAAAAACACTAGACTTCCGGAAGACTGGGAGGTATACAAGGAGACACAATACACATACAAAAAGAAGATCAGAATTGCCAGGAGAGCTGCCTGGCGGAAATTCTGTGAATCCATTGAAACGAACAATGAAGCCGCAAGGGTAAGGAAGATCCTATCAACCGATCAGGACCGAACTCTTGGCGCTCTGAAAAAACCTGACAACTCATACACACTGACCGACCAAGAAACCAGTAAGGTCCTTCTCGAAACTCACTTCCCAGACTGCAAACTCCTAGAGGACAGGACGTGGGAGGTTGAACCAGGATGGACCCCAACGGAGCACGACTGGTCAAGAGCACACAACATAGTAACAGGAGACCGAATAAAGTGGGCTATAGATTCCTTTCAGCCATATAAGTCCGCAGGGCTAGACGGCATCTTTCCAGCCCTACTGCAGTGGGGAGCGGATCTTTTGACACCATGGCTGGTGGAGATCTATAGAGCCTGCATAGCACTCAGATACATACCTCTCCTGTGGCGGGAAGTAAAAGTCATTTTTATACCCAAACCTGGAAAACCAGATTACACTCAGCCTAAGGCTTACAGGCCTATAAGCCTCACATCATTTCTACTGAAAACCCTTGAGAGACTCTGTGATAGACACATCCGTGACGGACCTCTTCGGGTAAAACCTCTTCACAAACAACAGCACGCATACTCCACTGGCAGATCAACGGAATCTGCACTGCACAGTGTAGTTTCCAAGATTGAATGCGCGGTGGACCACAAGTGCTTATCACTGGCCGCCTTCATTGATATAGAGGGCGCCTTTGACAAAACCATGTTCAACAGCATCAACATGGCACTCGACAGACATGGCATAGATTCTACCCTGAGAGGCTGGATCACCAACATGCTCAAAATGAGAGCTGTGCAAGTGACAGTAAACGACACCACAAGGGCAATCGTGGCAAAGGGCTGCCCGCAAGGGGGCGTCCTCTCTCCGCTGCTATGGAACCTGGTCGTAAACAGCCTCATCAAAACCCTCAATGACAAAGGATACTTCACCGTGGGCTACGCCGACGACTTAACCATAATAATAAACGGTACCCATGAAAACACCATATGCAACCTCATGCGCCAAGCTTTGAAAATAGTAGAAGATTGGTGCAACAAACACCAACTATCAGTGAACCCTACAAAGACCGAGCTGGTTCTCTTTACAAAAAAGAGGAAGCTGGCTACATTACAACTACCGCGTTTCTTTGGAACAACCCTAAGTCTATCGACTGAAACCAAATACCTGGGCATCTTTTTGGATAAACAGTTGAATTGGGCGAAACATCTCAACTACATCACCACAAAAGCCAGTATATCCCTGTGGCAGTGCAAGCGACTGCTTGGCAGGAACTGGGGGATTAGCCCCAAGGTTACCTACTGGC
The DNA here is from genome assembly GCA_905163495.3 of Cosmia trapezina. Lineage (NCBI taxonomy): Eukaryota > Metazoa > Arthropoda > Insecta > Lepidoptera > Noctuidae > Cosmia > Cosmia trapezina. The sequence continues at coordinate 18,145,529 of LR991041.1, forward strand.
TATACACCACAGTAATCCGACCAATCATCACATATGGCTCGCTAGTCTGGTGGCCCAGGACAGACCTGAGCACAGCCCAAAAAGATCTCGAGAAACTGCAACGGTTCGCTTGTGTAGCGGTAACTAGCTGCATGAAAACTACGCCTACTGCTGCTCTACAGGCAATGCTTGGACTGCCGCCACTACACCTCTTAGTACGTGAAGAGGCGGCCCTAGCCGCCTTTAGGCTCAATCTGCAAGGAACCCTGAGCAAGGACTCTAGAGTTAAGCACACTCGCATAAAAGAGGATGCGATCAGACGACACCCAATGATGGCATCACCATGCGACAGAGCCCCGAAACAGCACTACTTTCTGAAGCATTATGATATAATACTCACAGAAGAACGGTGTGATTACTCAGGCCCGCAAGAGTTGAGAGTATACACCGATGGATCAAAGACTGACTCCGGAACCGGGGTCGGAGTCTTCTCACACGATCTTAACATTAACATATCCAGCCCGCTTGGGGAATTTAACACTGTCTACCAGGCGGAGTGTGTAGGCATCATACAAGCGTGTAATGCCATAGAAGCCAGGAGAGTCACGGATACGAATATACGTGTACTCTCAGACAGTGCCTCGGTGCTCCAATCATTACGGAAAAGTTACATTACCTCGAGATTAATACTAGAATGTCACGACGCACTCGAACGAGTAACGGTTGCTAACCGGAACACAGTGACACTGCAATGGATAAAAGGACACAGTGGATCACTGGGTAACGACGCAGCTGACGAACTAGCTAGGAGAGCATCCAGCACGTCCGTCTGTGGAGCTGAGCCAATCGCGCCCATTCCCTTCAACCAGTTACGCAGGTGGCTAAAGGAGTTCACCCACACACAAGCAGAGAGTTGGTGGTCCTCGACACCAGGCTGCAGGCAATCCAGGGAGGCTATGCCATCCCTGGACGGTACGCTTACCAGACGGTTATTGCGTCTGGACAGAAACGAGCTGCGCCTGGTGACGGGGACCATCACAGGACACTGCTCATTAAACAAACACTTCCACACAATAGGAATAACGGACAGTCCTCTGTGCAGGGCCTGCATGGAGGCTGAGGAGACCGTTGCGCATGTGCTCTTTGAATGCACAGGCGTTGCCCAGATTAGAACAGAAACTCTTGGAATACCCCGATCTTTCACAGATGTTATTAACAGACCCAGAGATTTGATTAACTTCTGGAGGGAGGTGGGCTGGTTGGAATAACCCCCGAAGGCCGCCATGGCTCACGCACAATGGTCCACATGAAGGACTAAGTGCGGAAACCAAATCCTTAACATAGAACATAGAATTAGCCTTTTTAAAGACTCACAGGGCTGCTATGGACCGACACCATTTTGTAAATATTTTATAACCAAAAAATATTATCATTCGGACCTATTTATAAAAGCAATAGAACTATACAATAATTATATAACTTAATTTAATACTGCCTGGTGATAAGCTTGACGCGGCTTTCGAAGGACCTTTGCGGGGGCGGTGAATTGACACGACACACAGAATTGAGCGAAAGGGAATCTTGTAAGGAGAAAATGGGATGGATGGACTTACTTGGGAATCTTCTGGATGGTGAGCGTTGACTCAAGGACAGCCTTTATAGATGTCCCACTTCACTGATTTTCTTTCTTCACTGTGGTGCACTTTTACATGAGGTCTTTAAATGTTACACTTGTGTCGGCCAACACTTACGAATAGATAGTTTTGAATTTTTTATAAAGTAGCGGATTACTTTTCGGCGTGGAGCGGTGCGGTTAGCGGAAGCGGGTTGAGGTAGCACTGACTCTTTTAACCTTCGAGAATTTCTCTCAAGTCAGAGTGAAGGTATGCAGCGATTGGCTATCACTGCAGCGGAGATGCCGTTGATTGGCGCGGGCGATATACATTCCTCTCGCTCTGTTGTATGGAATTGGGGAGAGGAAGGAAATATAGCTCAAAACTGCGGTCGGATATATTATAGTAAAAAAAACTTATTATAACTAAAACTTGCGCGAGCATCCTGCCCGGTTTTGAGGATATGTAGTATTCTCAAAAGAAAAGAAATTATATTAAAGCGGACTAAGAAAAAAAAAGAAAAATAATTTTAAGTATGTTAACTACAGCTAAATTAGGGTTTTAATTACGCGGTGATGTTATTGAGAAGGTAAAGGACATAGTTTGACAACGGGTCTCTTGAAAGAGCCACTGCATGTCTTCACCATAGCAACGCGGGTTGTCCCATCCCTGCCGGGAAAAACTTCGGTAATTACACCCATTGGCCAACGTAAAGGAGGGACATCATCCTGATGTATGAGAACCACTGTACCAATCTTAATATTGTCTGCGGCATTCAACCATTTTTGTCTAACTTGAAGATTATGTAAATATTCTATACGCCACCTTCTCCAGAAACTACAAACCATCTGGTCAAGCAATTTTTTGCGGCAAGTTAGAGACTTCGACGTTTCGGGAACATTCACGACAGGCAACGAAGTCAACGGAGAAGCCATTATAAAATGAGCGGGAGTAAGCGGTTCTGGGTACGGATCCTCATTCAGGACACAGAGCGGTCTGGAATTTAGAACTGCCTCAATTTCAGTGAGAACAGTCGAAAGCTCCTCATAGGTAAGAAGTTGAGAACCGATAACACGGTATAAATGCGTTTTAATAGATTTAATATTTGATTCCCACAACCCTCCAAAGTGGGGAGCGCGGGGTGGAATCATTTTCCACTCTATGCGGCAGCGGTTAACAAGTAGTTCTTGCAGTTGAGCCTTGGCTCCAACGAAGTTTGTTCCGTTATCGGAATATAAATAAGAGACAGGTCCTCTGCGGGAAATGAATCTTTTGAAAGCGGAAATAAAAGTGTCCGATGACACGTCGGTAACCAATTCAATATGAACTGCAGTGCAAGTACGTAGGACTCGATTCGATAAATTTGACAGATAAACTCGATAAAATGAGTTTTTATCGAATCGAATCGATGTCGCAAGTACGTAACTTCTACTTTACCGATCGGTAGATAAACTCTAAAATTTTAACGAATTTATCGAAAATGCAAGTACGAAACGACATTTTGACAGTTGAGATCGCCAATTTAAGCTGTCAAGCTCGGTAATTTATCGACACCTTGTAGAAGGCCGATAAGCTTATCGATCATTACATAAAATGGATTTAGGACTCATGGCTTTATTGCTGGGTGATGAGGAAGAACGGCAGCAGCATCATAATGTGATGCGTATTCGGAGGCGGCGTCTCAGAGACACGAACAATCCTCTGGAACTTCCAGAAGAAGATTTTGTTCGTCTCTTTCGGGTGACTCGGGAAGTGGCAGTAATTTTAACAGAAGGGATAGAGGTAGATGTGCGGAGGATACGATCCACTGGACTCCCTGTCCATATCGTGGTAAGTACAAAAGTACTGGTTTTTTTACTATAGTTTCCTACCTACTTCATTCGAGATCTAGAGTTTAGAGTTTACCGTGTTTACGTATAGCTCAGACGGTGACAGATTAGTGTATAGTCTATGGGTGACAGACAGATAAGTTTTTTTCTCAAACTTCAAGAAATGTCAACAACAAACTTTTTTTTTGGCAAAGGTAAACAACTAAACACGACTTTAATTTAAGAATATAGCATATTTTCTGTATTTTTACGAAAACAAACGGAAATTTTGGTAAATACTGGTAGCTTCTCTGAATTATACCCATAAATATTGTTTACAATGCCAAAAATGTATGAACAAAAAGGATTTTCTAAATATTTCGGACATTAGTCGTGCCACAGAAACCCCACCTTAAATGGTTTGTCTGTGGACGTCCTCAGTATTGCCATTTGACAAACGATCCTTATCGACTCGAATCGGCCCACGATAAATCTTATCGTCGCGTGTTACGTACTTTCAAATTCGATAACAAGATCGATAAAAATGCGAACCTTAGCGATCTCGATGTCTTATCGATGCGAAGTCCGTACTTGCACTGCTGCTTTGGTAACGAAACAAATGAATAAGCATATGTAAGCCTTCTGACTTCTCTGACCACGGCGTCTACATAACGTAACTTTAATGGGACCAGCGTAGTCCACACCCGTATGAACGAAAGCTTTAGTCTCCTGTACGCGACAAGCGGGTAAATCAGCCATCTTTGGGCTGGGGTGAGAAGGAGAAACTTTAAAACAAAAGTTACATGCATGTAATCTTTGTCTGATGACACCTCTAGAAGAGAGGATCCAATATTTTTGGCGTAACAGAGAACTAAGAAGGCTTACACCGGCATGACAATAAATGCGGTGATAATAGTTTATTAGAACATGTGTAAAATTGTCATGTTTAGGTAAAAGAGCGGGATGCTGAGCTTCATAAGGAAGGTTCGCATTTGACAATCTGCCGCCGATTCTAATTATATTATGCTCGTCTATGAAGAGATCGAGTTTTTAAATTGTGAGCGAAGTTTTTTACTTTTAATTTCATCATAAACATCTTTAAAATGAAATTGTTGAATACAATGAATCAAATAAATTTCAGCGGTAACTAATTCACGGACAGTAATTATCTTGTGTGACTTATCATAAGGAATAATACGTAAAAATCTTAGAATGTATACAATTATGCGCAATATTTTATTTAATGATGCAAAATTTTGTGAAAGACTATATATTAAATTGAGTTCTGATACGGTAGATACGAATGTTAGAGTTTTATTATTAAATTCAGGCAATTGTTCGTTGCATGAAGAAACAAAAGGAGTAATAGGCCACTCAGCAGTTGGACGCAGAAGCCACTCAGGGCCATGCCACCATAAATCGTGGTTTAGTAACTGTTCGTGTAGTAGACCTCGAGACAGACAGTCACTAGGATTTTCCTTTCCGTTAATATGATAAAAATGCTTAGGATCAAGGTTTTCTTGACATTTAGCGACGCGGTTACTAACAAAAATGTTCCATTTGTGCGGTGAGGAATGAATCCATGAAAGCGTAATTGTAGAATCGGAAAAGGCAAATATATTATTAATAGCGGTACGACAGCGGTAAGTGTCATAAACTACTTTAATTAGTTTAGACAAAAGAACAGCGGCACAGAGCTCCAGACGAGCTAGAGATATGACCTTAACAGGTGCAACTTTGGATTTAGCACACACCAAATTTACGTGTGTGTTACCATTTGTATCAGTGACATGTAAGTATATGACGCAGCCATATGCATTCAAGCTGGCATCAGCAAAACCCACGATATTTGTCACGCAACCCATAGTAACGGCTACATGACGAGGTAATCTTAAAGAAGAGAGAAAAGGTAATTGCTCTTTAAATTTTTTAAAGAGAAGTACAATAGAATCGGGTGGAGTTTCATCCCAATCTGTATTTAATTTCCATAATTCTTTTATGAGTAATTTTGCGAATAATACTACAGGAGCCACAAGTCCGAGAACATCCCACAGACGGGCAATAGTGGAAAGTATGGAGCGTTTAGTACAACTATTATCCAAATTAGATGTAGTAAAGGTGAAACAGTCCTCAGAAGGAATCCATTTGAGTCCAAGAATCTTTAAATTATCCCCATCAGAGAAATTAATAGAAGAGCGGTTGGAATGTGGGATGACCTCTAGTAATTCCAAGGAATTACTTGCCCACTTAGTAAGGTCAAAGCCCCCAGCCTTAAATAAAGCGATAAGTTCAGCGGAAAGTATCTTGGCTTCCTCCAGAGACTGTGTCGAATTAGCCAAGTCATCCATGTATAGCTCATGAGAAGCAGCAATGGATGCGCGCGGGAAGCGGTGTTTTTCATCTTCTGATAGCTGGCGCACAGTGCGCATGGCTAAAAAGGGACTGGGCTTGAGACCAAATGCAACTCGATTGAATTGAAATTCGCGAATAGGTTCAGCTGTATTAAAACGAAATAATATTTTTTGGTATTTTCGATGCTCATCAATAACAGCAATTCGAAGATACATCTGTTTTATGTCAGCTGTAACTGCAATAGGAAACAAGCGGAAATTTAAAAGTAATAAAAATATGTCAGCCTGTAAATTCGGCCCTGTGTGTAACAAGTCATTCAGTGACACGCCATTATGAGACTTAGCGCTTGCGTCAAGAACGATGCGAACTTTAGTGGTTTGTTTATCATTCCTAATAATAGGGTGATGCGGTATATAATAACCTACAGTCTGATCAATAGAACTAGGTGTAGTTTCAGTTAAATAATTTTGATCGATATACTCTTGAATTATTTCATTATAACTAGCGCGCAAAACAGGGTCGCGAAGCTTAGTTTTTTCCAAATTAATTAGACGTCGATAAGCGACAGCATAAGAATTTCCAAGTGAATCTGGATTTTTACAGAATGGTAACGCGGTACAATACCTACCACTGGAGTCACGTGACACAGTAGAAACGTACAGCTGTTCACACTCCAGTTCAGCAGGGCTCATAAAAGGTTTTGAAGGTATTTCTTCGATATTCCAAAATTTATGTAAAGATTCGTCTAAAGACAGAAAACAATGAGCATTATCTATTTTTAGCGCGGTAGAAAAATATGAAGCGGTATTTAATTCAGCGGGACTATAATTATCATTAGATAAACTAGCGGGTACCTCACCCATAAGAATGTAACCAAACACGGTTTCAATAGCGGACGGAGCGGTAGGTGAGATAATTTTATTGTGAAGTAGTAAATACGGGAACAGTTTTGCCCCTAGAAGCAATTCAACCTCACCAGGTACGTGCCACAGTGGGTCAGCGAGCGGTAAATCAAACAAATGTTGCACAGCAGAAGTGTCAACAAAGTGAGATGGTAAGTTATCCGTGATACAATCGACAACAAGAGCGGTAATTTTAAAAGAATTAGTTTTATTTTTAGCAGTAACTGTTGTCTCAACGTAACCTATGATAGGCCGCGAAGAGGTTCCGACACCCTTTATAACGGAGTTTGAAAGCGGTATAATGTTTAATTGTAGTTTTTTACAACAAGCAGAAGTAATTATATTATTTTGCGAAGCGTTATCTATTAAACATCTCACAGAAACGTATTTGTTATATTTGTTATCGACATAAACTTGTGCAGTTGACAGAAGTACCGTGGTACGTGGTGTGTTTGTACCTCCGACGCGAGAGCACGCACACAGCGCCACCTGTTGCGAATCCGTGGAGCTAGTGGCAGTGTCAGTCGAGACAGATCTAGGCGGCTGCGAACTGTGTTCTAGATGTAAAAGAGAATGATGTCTTTTGTTACACGTCCTACAAGTATGTATAGATTTACACTGTGAAGCAGTGTGCGTTACACTAAGACAATTTACACATCCACGTTTGTTTTTAATAAAATCCAAACGCGAATTAGGTGAGAGTGATTGAAAGGTTGGACAAGTGTAAAGTTTACAATGATCAATTTTATTGCAAAACAAACAAGTTTGATTATTATCAAAAGCTACAAAAGTATGTACTGTATTATCACGTGACTGATTACGAGAAGAATTATTTCTATTAGGGTTGTTACTCACTAACGCGGTTCGAGATGAAATAGTGCGATCCAATATTTTAACTTGCGATTTTATAAATTCAACGAAATCCGTATAAGTAGGAATTTCCTCATCTCTCTTATGCATTTCAAATAAATGTACGGTTGCAGGGTCTAACTTTCTCAAAGCTAAATTTAGCAAAATAAAATCCTTTAAATCGTTAATTTGTAATTGTTCTAAAGCGGAAACGGACGCGTGAAAACTTTCAATGAAACTATTCAAAGATGCGGAATTATTAGTTGCGGGTTTAATATTTAATATGTTAGACATGTAATGTGAGCCTAGTGCTCGTTTATCTTGATACTTTTGAACTAAACTGTTCCAGATAGCGGTATAGTTATCACCCGAGGGAATAATTCCGGCGGTAATTTGCAATGCGTTTCCTTTTAAATTACCTATCAAATACTGCACACGTTGAGAATTTGTAAGGTTTAAATTACTATGGATATTTGATTTAAATGATTCATAAAAAACAGGCCAGTTGTCAATTTTACCATCAAAGGACGGAATTTGAATCGGCGGCAGTTTGACCGCGCCTTTATATTGTTTTGCGTTATCATTAGACGCTGAGTCGTCCAATGACCTTGAAAACTTCGCGGCGATAAGTGATCGCACTCGTTCTACGCGAGTATATACTCCATCGTAAGATGTTAGACTGTTATAATCGATTTTATGATCAGGATTTAATTGTAAAGAATATGTATTTATTTTATCTAAATTGGTACTAAATTCTTGACGAGTGACTGAGAGTATCTCCGTGTCCGCCATGAATGTTTCCACCGAACGAAGCTCGATACTAGTGGTATTTATTTTCTTAGAAGCTTCATATAATGACGATAAACGTTCATAGATTGCTTGATTTTTAGCATAAAGTAATTTAACTTTCATTTTAAGATCTTCCATGTTGGAATAATACTAGAAAATATAGCGTAGAAAATATTAAGTATAGCGGGTAGACCTAGAATAATTATTTTATTCTAAGCGGGTGTAAGAAAAGAATGCGGTTGAATATATGTTGTAGGTAAGTTAGCCGAGCTAACTCACGATAATTAGCGGTTTGAATATTTACCTATGCTATTTCAATGCAATAGGCGAAATATTAAGTTGATACAGTAATTCTCAATGAATAATGTATCTAGCGGAAATGAACGAACGTAAGAACGCGTTCAATATGGCGGTTTATGAACTTTGTACTTTAGGTATTTTGACCTAAGTCCTAGGTATAAGACCTATATATTATCGTTGATTCTTTGAATCCGACTCGATTGGACCAAAAAACTTTATGGTGATAAGCTTGACGCGGCTTTCGAAGGACCTTTGCGGGGGCGGTGAATTGACACGACACACAGAATTGAGCGAAAGGGAATCTTGTAAGGAGAAAATGGGATGGATGGACTTACTTGGGAATCTTCTGGATGGTGAGCGTTGACTCAAGGACAGCCTTTATAGATGTCCCACTTCACTGATTTTCTTTCTTCACTGTGGTGCACTTTTACATGAGGTCTTTAAATGTTACACTTGTGTCGGCCAACACTTACGAATAGATAGTTTTGAATTTTTTATAAAGTAGCGGATTACTTTTCGGCGTGGAGCGGTGCGGTTAGCGGAAGCGGGTTGAGGTAGCACTGACTCTTTTAACCTTCGAGAATTTCTCTCAAGTCAGAGTGAAGGTATGCAGCGATTGGCTATCACTGCAGCGGAGATGCCGTTGATTGAAAGAAAGAAAAACTCTTTATTCCCGCGAAAAATGACGCACATACTTCGTTTTTTACATAATCCTAAAAACTAAGAAACAATTGGGTAGCTAAATTTTAAACTTATAAAGAAAAACAACAAATACTTAATTATGCGTCACTAACGCGCGAAACGGTTAACGCTCAGCAAAATGCCGTGACCCATGCACGAAGGCACGAGTCAAAGGCGCTGGTTTTCAGCGTAAACCGGCGGCGTATCGCCATCTCAGAACTCGTAAAGATTAGGTAAACATTGAACAAAGTATTATTCTATGACCGAGGCCAGAACAAAAATACTCTTACAAGTTCTGAGGTGGCCTTAGGCACAAAACGACGCTGTATCGGCGCGCACAAATGAGCAAATTCAATACAATTAAAATAAGAGCTAATTTTTATACAACAAAAGTTACTAAACAAAAAATTGAACATTACATACGTTTAGTAATAAACTAATAATCCAAGATCAACCAAAAGACAAAATAATAAATTAAATTATGTGGCAACATTTCACCGCGTTCCGAGCCCAAAGACAAAAATCAAAAAACCAGAGAGTTCGCGATATGCGTATGCGTCAATTTTGACAAGTGCTCCAGCTTACTCAACCAACCACAGAAAATTGGAAATTACCTCAGAAGAACGACTAAAGCATAGAAGTAGTGGTAAAATAGCAACTGAACTCGATATATTTGTTTCATTTTGACTTATGGAGCCGCTATGATGTTAAAGAAGGACACGTATACAGAAGACGTTTCGAAATTTTGTAGGTTGTCATTCATTTTATTCCGACTAGTGATGTACCCACTAAATTTCAACGTCGATAGAATTTACAATAACATTCTTTCTTATACCTACTATACACACGGCTACACATCAAGCTTTACATTTCCAGTTTACACTGACCGCTCATTGTAAGGAAATCCTATACAATGCGAGATCAGCTTAAACTGGAAATGTATAGCTTGATCTGTAGCCGTGTGTACCAAAAATTTTGAAGTAACTAAGCATACTTATGATCCCAATACTTAATATATTCGTTCAAAATAAAACAATACTTAAATAGTTCGTCATGATCATCACCAACGTCTTCCTTGGTTCCCGACATCAATCTCTTCATGTATTAAATCTGACCCGGCTAAACCCGAATGTATTTAATTGCCATAATAACTGAAGAGTTTATTGAAAAGAAGTGGGAGACATTCGGTTTTGCAAATGTTTTTAGCAACTTACTTTCTTATATTTATTTGAATTTTAGATTACATCATAGTCTACTCAACAAAGTATAGGGAACAAGGGTATTCAAAGTACCTAATAATTTTTATTTTAATACTTTTTATGTAACACATTATTTTAAATCAGTAGAAGCGTAATTTAATAGAGATTTGAATTATTTGATTAAATAAAATGGTTGTTAGTGGAAAAATAAAATTTATTATGAAAGTTCAAAATGGTACCAAAGCGACAAAAACTTTTCGTACATAAAAAAATAAATAACGACCAGATAATATTTTAAATAAAAAAATAAAATGCCTAGCAACTTTAATAATCTGTTACGCGAATTCCAGCCCACACCATAATACGGATGAACTTCCTGAGGATTCTGGAGTCGGCTCTGGCGACCAGGAACTCGCCAAAAGCGCAGTCTTCTTGAATCGGGATGGAATCCAATTATTTCTGAATTTGTTATTGTCATCCGTGTCAAGGATTCCTAAAACGAACAGTTCTCAATAAAATTTATGTAAGATTTTTTATCATCATTTTTATTTAGGTAAATAGTTTTATTTGTATGTCTTACCTGACTGATGTGAGATGATTTCACGAGATGTCAATATCAGTGGCGATTCATTAATCTGTACCGATGTACTAGGTCCTGTTTCAACTTCCATTGCTACGGGATCCTACAATTACGTATTTTTTATGAAAAATGAATAAATAAATTTGCACACGATTATATTTCCGACTGGGATGATTATAAGAATAATATCGCATCAATGATATTTTTAATATAATATCATTGTATCGCATATATCAAGTGAACATATTTCTGAAATGTTATACCTGTCTTCATGTTAGATTGCTGTTGATGGTGAGCGGTTTTTTTAATTTGCATTACTGCGCTATGTCCTTCTTCGCAGACTTCCATAAGTATTTCCTGTAATGTAATAAATCAAGTTTTAATTTGAACGGGAACTATTTATTGCCAATAAAATACCTTAATTATATCATAATACTGGATGAATTTTTTATCATGCACCAAATCAAAATGGGAGATTGCACTCATCATTATGAACAACTTTTACTATGGGAACAAACCTGAAATCGCGAAAAAAAAATCAGCTGTTCAGTACATTTATCTACATCAAACTCGTCAAAATGTACTGAACAGCTGATTTTTTTTTCGCGATTTCAGGTATGGTCCCATAGTAAAAGTTGTTCATAATGATGAGTAAAATCTCCCATTTCAATTTGGTGCATGATAAAAAATTCATCCTGTATATCAGACCATTTTATCTGTTCTATCCATAACAAATAATGTAGGAACAGCATGTTCTCTAAGTGACGACTTAAAGAACATGCTACATCCATTTCATAGGTTCATTGCCAAATGAATACAAAGTAAAATGCTTGGAGCATATTATGTGGCTGAGTCCAATTTCGTCTACCAATACAATTTATCCATTTTTTTTCACATCGTCTTATCGTCTAGGAAAATCTGTAAAAGAAAAGTATCGACAACATTATTTACGTCACTATGGCTGATCAAGATAACCCCAAAACAATTTCCGAATATTCGCTAATAACTTCTATTGGAATAAATATTACGACTGGTTTCAGCTATATAGTGACACAGCAATATTTGTTATGTATTTATATTCGTTTATCAGATCATATGCAACAAGAAATTGAGCAAAAACTTACCGATGGAAGGTCCATATTTATTGTTCATTTTATTTTCGCTATGAATGGGACTGGCAGCCCCCAACCACACAAGAAATTGCTCCACAGCGTCCACACACTCACTGTTTGTAGTTAAACAAAGAATTCATGCAATCTAACAGTAGAAATATTATTAAAACATCGCAAAACCATGGAAGATTACGACAAACACGTAAACAATGAACACGCGAATAAGTCAGGTAGTTCAATGAACGAACTGTCAGACATTGAAACAAAGTACTATCAAATTTGGCCGCGTCATACTATAACTTTTTTAACCAAATGACAATTGATCTTGTGACCATGCCAAGAAAGTAAAACAAAGAGTAAAACATTTATCTCTTTCCCACATCCTTTATCGTACCTTTATCGTACCCAATAATAGAACGGGAATAAAGGTAGTTACAGAATTCTGTTTTTAACCTTCCTTCTATGCTTTAGTCGTTCTTCTGAGGAAATTACGTAATCAAACAAAATGGCGAAAAGAATTACAGAAACATGATGTCACTATGATGTAATGGGTGTATTATGCTACACTCAGAACAATAACAAAGCATAGAAGGAAGGCTAAAAACAGAATTCTGTAACTACCTTTATTCCCGTTCTATTATTAGGTACGATAAAGGTACGATAAAGGATGTGGGAAAGAAATAAATGTTTTACTCTTTGTTTTACTTTCTTGGCATGGTCACAAGATCAATTGTCATTTGGTTAAAAAAGTTATAGTATGACGCGGCCAAATTTGATAGTACTTTGTTTCAATGTCTGACAGTTCGTTCATTGAACTAGCTGACTTATTCGCGTGTTCATTGTTTACGTGTCTGTCGTAATATTCCATGGTTTTGCGATGTTTTAATAATATTTCTACTGTTAGATTGCATGAATTCTTTGTTTAACTACAAATAGTGAGTGTGTGGACGCTGTGGAGCAATTTCTTGTGTGGTTGGGGGCTGCAAGTCCCATTCATAGCGAAAATAAAATGAACAACAAATATTGACCTTCCATCGGTAAGTTTTTGCTCAATTTCTTGTTGCCTAAGATCTGATAAACGAATATAAATACATAACAAATATTGCTGTGTCACTATATAGCTGAAACCAGTCGTAATATTTATTCCAATAGAAGTTATTAGCGAATATTCGGAAATTGTTTTGGGGTTATCTTGATCAGCCATAGTGACGTAAATAATGTTGTCGATACTTTTCTTTTACAGATTTCCTAGACGATGTGAAAAAAAAATGGATAAATTGTATTGGTAGACGAAATTGGACTCCAAACAGCACAGCCACATAATATGCTCCAAACATTTTACTTTGTATTCATTTGGTAATGAACCTATGAAATGGATGTAGCATGTTCTTTAAGTCGTCACTTAGAGTACATGCTGTTCCTACATTATTTGTTATGGATAGAACAGATGAAATGGTCTTGATATATTATGATATAATTAAGGTATTTTATTGGCAATAAATAGTATCCCGTTCAAATTAAAACTTGATTTATTACATTACAGGAAATACTTATGGAAGTCTGCGAAGAAGGACATAGCGCAATACTGCAAATTAAAAAAACCGCTCACCATCAACAGTAATTTAACATGAAGACAGGTATAACATTCAGAAATATGTTCACTTGATATATGCGATACAATGATATTATATTAAAAATATCATTGATGCGATATCATTCTTCTAATTATCCCAGTCGGAAATATAATCGAGTGCAAATTTATTTATTTATTTTTAATACAAAATACGTAATTGTAGGATCCCGTAGCAATGGAAGTTGAAACAGGACCTAGTACATCGGTACAAATTAATGAATCGCCACTGATCTTGACATCTCGTGAAATCATCTCACATCAGTCAGGTAAGACATACAAATAAAACTATTTACCTAAATAAAAATGTTGATAAAAAATCTTACATAAATTTTATTGAGAACTGTTTGTTTTAGGAATCCTTGACACAGATGACAATAACAAATTCAGAAATAATTGGATTCCATCCCGATTCAAGAAGACTGCGCTTTTGGCAAGTTCCTGGTCGCCAGAGCCGACTCCAGAATCCTCAGGAAGTTCATCCGTACCAGGGCGGAATGATTATGGTGTGGGCTGGAATTCGACTAACAGATTATTAAAGTGGCTAGGCATTTTATTTTTTTAATTAAAATATTATCTTTTATTTAAAATATTATCTGGTCGTTATTTATTTTTTTATGTACGAAAAGTTTTTGTCGCTTTGGTACCATTTTAAATTTTCATAATAAATTTTATTTTTTCACTAACAACCATTTTATTTAATCAAATAATTCAAATCTCTATTAAATTACGCTTCTACTGATTTACAATAATATATGTTACATAAAAAGTATTAAAATAAAAATTATTAGGTACTTTGAATACCCTTTTTCCCTAGACTTTGTTGAGTAGTCTATGATGTAATCTAAAATTCAAATAAATATGAGAAAGTAAGTTGCTAAAAACATTTGCAAAACCGAATGTCTCCCACTTCTTTTCAATAAACTCATCAGTTATTATGGCAACTAAATACATTCGGGTTTAGCCGGGTCAGATTTAATACATGAAGAGCTGTCGGGAACCAAGGAAGACTTTGGTGATGATGATGACGAACTATTTAGTTCATACTTAAAGTATTGTTTCATTTTGAACGAATATATTAAGTATTGGTATCATAAGTATGCTTAGTTACTTCAAAATTTTTGGTACGCACGGCTACAGATCAAGCTATACATTTCCAGTATAAGCTGATCTCGCATTGTATAGGATTTCCTTACAATGAGCGGTCAGTGTAAACTGGAAATGTATAGCTTGATGTGTAGCCGTGTGTACCTACGGTTATTATTCTTGGCAGTGTAAGAAAGAATGTCATTGTAAATTCTATCGACGTTGAAATTTAGTGGGTACATCACTAGTCAGAATAAAATGAATGACAACCTACAAAATTTCGAAACGTCTTCTGTATACGTGTCCTTCTTTAACATCATAGCGGTTCCATAAGTCAAAATGAAACAAATATATTGAGTTCAGTTGCTATTTTAACACTACTTCTATGCTTTGTTATTGTTCTGAGATGCTACAGCAATGAATGTGACAATGTTTATTAGTGTTTATGAGTGAAATGTGCAATATTATGAGACAAACCTAAGGAGTTGGAGGGTGACCCGCCATGTGCAATCTGCTTGATGCTTATTTGAAACAAATATGGTAAGATAATAATTAATTTAAAGATAAACATCACTATATGTACGATATTGTACTCAAAATGAAATAATAATGAAATAAATAATAATAATACATTGGTTATAAATTGTAAAATAAATTGCATTGGACAAAATAGAGTAAGTAACATAAAATACCGAACATATTAAAATTGTACTCTCCATTCTACAGGACAACAACATAAAACAGTGACAGGGAATCGCTACAAGTTAACCGAGCAGACTAGAGGCAGAAAAAGCCATGCCACAGCACTGCTGAAGATCCGAAATCAAGGACTGCAAATATTGGCGCGCTGCTGATTGGCGCGGGCGATATATATTCCTCTCGCTCTGTTGTATGGAATTGGGGAGAGGAAGGAAATATAGCTCAAAACTGCGGTCGGATATATTATAGTAAAAAAAACTTATTATAACTAAAACTTGCGCGAGCACTGCCCAACCAATATTATTATGTTAATTATGCAAAATTCGTTCTTTAGTAGGAATACACGATTGTTTTAGTTATTTCACACTTAGGTTTATATAACGATTTATATCAAAACCATAAAATATCGTAGGCGCGTGAAAATTTTCAATGAAACTTATATAGACATTTACAGTAAACTACATTGCGCAGTAATATTTGAAGGCATGAAATAACAAAAGAGTCAAAAAGTTACCCAGTAGGAATTATGCATTTTCTTTTAATGCAAACAAATATGCTGTCACTCACTCAGTTTTGACCGTTTTCGCCCATATTGTATTACGAGATTACAACGTTAATTGTATTATAAAATTTGTACCCTGGTATTAGAGATGTTTTTGCAATGATGTACGGTTTATTTAAGTTCTAACTGTGAACACTTAAATAGCTCCAATCATTCTCTTACTACATTTTAATGCTAGTCTAATGCTATTGGAATGCAATTAACTTCTTCAATATCAATAATATTGCCAGTATAATGCTTCTTTAATGCGATTGATACCTTCTTTGACCATAATAATGCTAATATAATGCGTCTGTAATGCAATTAAACAACTATTGTGAACCTATTTAGGATGTAAAGCCGTATAATTTGTGCCCAAATAAGCATTACAGTAGCCGTATAAACGTTTATAATGCTACTATAGAACTAATTCAAAATGCGAAGACGATACAGAAATGCTGTAAGTCGGCCGTTATACTGCTATGATGTGTTACTTGGGTATAATATATAAAAATGAATCCCTATTCCCTTGGTCATCTCATCACGCGTGAACGGATGGAACAATTTCGCTAATTCTTTTTTGTTGTGTTTATTATTGTCAGGAGAAGGTTCTTATGAAAGAAGAAATTAAGAAAATTTCGCAGAAAATTGGAAAATTTAAGAAAACTTAACGACTATTTTAACTTCACGCGTTTACATTAGAATATTCATAGCTGAGACAGGACAACGTCTGTCGGGTTAGCTAGTGTCCAATAATAATATTGCATTGCGATGCTTTATGGTCATTTACTAATTCTACGATAGCGAAATTTCATCTATCACCCTCAGAGTCAGAAATCCATTATGTACATATAATTTTCAAAAATGCATATAAAATTTCTTATTTCATACCTGCGAATGTAATGTGTATTTTCTTCGTCAGTCCATTGTGGTTTAATCACTATGTACGCTCTACTTTGTCCATTAAATAGTACATTATTGCAAAGGCCGTGAAATAGGCAATTGCAGGTCGAGTATGAGTTTGAAGGCCGAGCCGTAGGCGAAGACTTCACTAATACGAGACAGGCAATTGCCATTTCCGCCGAGGCATATACAGGGTGTAAGGGACAGCCCTCCGCAAACTAACAGGGTGCATTCAGCTCCTCATTCTGAATCATATTCCACCGGAAATTTTCTCAGGAAAATTTTCATTTTTTCAAATTTTTTTTCAGTTACATTTTAATTATTACAATGTAAAATTGCATTGTGTGTTCGCAGCACTCCATTTATGTAAAAAAACTGCAAAAAAAACAGCAAAAAAAAAAACCAGCAATGGATGTTGAAATACTCTAACCAACGACGCGTGAAATCAGTTGTTCACTTTCTGTCTAGCTACAGAGTTCATCGAACTCACCGCATACCTCTTACCTACCCCTCCCAACCAGTAATAGACGCTCCGATTTGTGCACAAAAACACAAACAAATCAGGTTTATTGAGTCCCTTAACGTTCCTGAAAAAAATTAATGTACCGGTAATCTTAGTATGACATACTGAATTCACCCTATTAGTTTGTGGAGGGCTGTCCCTTACACCCTGTATAGTGCTTTTCTCAAAAGAATGCAGGGAAATAATTTTTCAAGTTAATGCCGTTTTTAACATGAACTGTACATTTCAGCATGGAATAGATTCCATAATGTAGATGGCTTTCAGTTTTAGCAATCTTATTAAATTACGCCAAATAAATACTGTTTCGGAGAAAATGTTCACTTTTTTCTCGTTTTTCCAAATCATAAAATTTTCATATACTTTCATGTATTATTATTTTGACTTCGCTGGAAGCAGGTTTTCCATTGCCAATTTGGCTTCTGATCTTAAATCGGGTGGAGTACAATCAATCTCCATGCCCATGCACTCTCAGAACCGTTGGAACTCATTTTAATTATTAATATATTATTATTAATATTTAATAAGTATGTAAATAACAAATCAAGACCAATTTTCAGCTTTGCCGCCAATTTTCTTACTTTAGAACAAAGAGACTTACTTTGGAATGCCAAGAATGATAAAAGAGATCCATTCAAAGAGTATCTAATAACCCCAGCACGCCGTTTCATACAACATTGCTGGAGCGCTGTAATGTTCCAAATTCAAAAAACGCTCCTGCAATGGATTTGATTTTCTTTGACCGTAAATTCGATACTTCGCGTGTTCTTTTTTCGAAAATAATGACAATATTGCCATGCATGTTTGAGAAATAGTACATTATTGCAAAGGCCGTGAAATAGGCAATTGCAGGTCGAGTATGAGTTTGAAGGCCGAGCCATAGGCTAGGACTTACTAATACGAGACAGGCAATTGCTATTTCCGCCGAGGCATATATAGTGCTTTTCTCAAAAGAATGCAGGGAAATAAAATTTCCATAATTTTTCAAGTTAATGCCGTTTTTAACATGAACTGTACATTTCAGCATGGAATAAATTGCCCTTAGTGTAGATGGCTTTTTAGTTTTAGCAATCTTATTAAAATACGCCAAAAATACTGTTTCGGAGAAAATGTTCACTTTTTTCTCGTTTTTCCAAATCATAAAATTTTTATAAACTTTCATGTATTTTTCTTTTGACTTCGCTGGAAGCAGGTTTTCCATTGCCAATTTGGCTTCTAATCTTAAATCTGGTGGAGTACCTACAATCAATCTCCATTTCACTCTGAACCGTTGGAACTCATTTTAATTAGGTATTAAATTTATATTTATTATGTATGTAAATATAAATTTTCAAATCAAGATGAATTTTCAGTTTTGCCGCCAATTTTCTATCTAACATCTGTGCCGAAAGGCAAACGCATTTATGGCTATACAGCCACGTGAACGCAATTTATACCAAGCAAAGAGATCCAAGGAAAGAGTAGGTATTTAACCCCAGCACGCCGTTTCATACAACATTGCTGGAGCGGTGTAATGTTCCAAATTAAAAAAACGCTCCAGCAATGGATTCGATTTCCTTTGACCGTAAATTCGATACTTAGCGTGTTCTTTTTTCGAAAATAATGACAATATTTCCATGCATGTTTGAGAAAAAAGATTTCTCTTAATTTCGCTGGAATATTGCACAAAAAAGTTAAATAATAGTACTATATACACGAACGTATTTATAGGTCTACTACGTCTTCAGTGAAGGGCAGCAACTCTCGCAATTTATCCATGTCCGTTTGGATTGAGGAGTTTAAAAGGAAACTCACCCCGTTATTTATTAGAAAAGCAGATAATTTTGTAGGCCAAATTCTGAAATTTGTAGAAAAATATTTCCAAAGTTATATCAATGTAAAAGTGACGTCTGAATCGAGGAGCCACCTGGAACTCGGAAAGTAATTTATCCCGCTTGGGGGCGCTATTGTAGAAGTAGACCTGTGAAATACTTTTGTGCCTTTAGGCGCGATTGGTCCAATTCGCGATTAGTCCAATGTTCAAAAAAATGTCCAAATCGCAGTTGGTCCAATTCGCGGTTGGTCCAATTCGCAGTTGGTCCAATTCGCAGTTGGTCCAATATAAAGTATTTCCAAAATTAAACAAAGTAACCCATTTTATTAACCGACTTCCAAAAAACGGAGGCGGTTATCAACTCGGATCTTTTTTTTTTTTTTGTTTTTTTTTTTATGTTCGGGCATAACTTCGTCATATATAAACGGATTTGCAAAATTCTTTTTTTGTTTGAAATGGTATACTCTCGAGGTGGTCTCATTGTCACCAAGTCAGAATCTGATGAGGGGATCCCATGGAAATCGAGGGAACCCTCAAATTTTATAGGCACACCTACAGCGATTTGGATATTTTTTTATAGTAACTCGTGCATTTACTCTCGGAAAGCACCGTTTGGTGAAATGGAACTGATGATGAAGACCACAGATGGCCATCGGAACTACTCAATTATACCTCAGTATAATTGAGTACTTATATGCTAAGTAATTTATGTTCGTCAAAATGCATAATGGTGATGATGACTTCACCATGGAGCTCCAGTTCTCCTGGTTCTTACTTGGAGAACTCCTTAACAATTAACGTCCCTGCATCGGAAAAAGCAATAATTTGTAAAACGTGATGGACAGTTGACATTGGGCTATTGTAACTTAGATAGATTACAAACTGACCCACTAAAGTTTTTTTTTTCGGAAGTTTTTATTTTTCACTTTTTAGTGGGGTAAGTGGGTCAGTTTGTAATTTATCTAAGTTACAATAGCCCAATGTCAACTGCTCATCACTCTCTACAAATTATTGCTTTTCCCGATGCAGGGACGTTAATTGTTGAGGAGTTCTACTAGTAAGAAACCAGGAGAACTGGAGCTCCATGGTGAAGTCATCATCACCATTATGCATTTTGACGAGCATAATTTACTTAGCAACAATATTAAAGTAATCGAATCGCAACCCGTGAAATACTTATAAATTGAATAGTTCCGATGGCCATCTGTGGTCTTCATCATCAGTTCCATTTCACCAAATGGTGCTTTCCGAGAGCAAGTGCACGAGTTACTATAAAAAATACCCAAATCGCTATAGGTGTGCCCATAAAATTTGAGGGTTTCCCTCGATTTCCATGGGATCCCTCATCAGATTCTGACTTGGTGGCCATGGGACCACCTCGAGAGTATACCGTTTCAAACAAAAAAAGAATTTTGAAAATCCGTCTATACAACGTGTAATGCTAAATGCGCAAAACCTCTTAAGGGGTCATTGTACTCATCATTATGAACAACTTTTGTTATGGGACCAAACCTGAAATCGCGAAAAAAAAATCAGCTGTTCAATACATTTTGACGAATTATGCGAACATAAATGTACTGAACAGCTGATTTTTTGTCGCGATTTCAGGTTTGGTCCCCTAATAAAAGTTGTTCATAATGATGAGTACAATGACCCCTTAAGAGGTTTTGCGCATTTAGCATTACACGTTGTATATGACGAAGTTATGCCCGAACATGAATAAAAAAAAAATAAAAAAAAAAACATCCGAATTGATAACGTCCTCCGTTTTTTGGAAGCCGGTTAATAAAATGGGTTGCTTTGTTTAATTTTGGAAACACTTTATATTGGACCAACTGCGAATTGGACCAACTGCGAATTGGACAAACTGCGAATTGGACCAACCGCGAATTGGACCAATCGCGAATAATGTGAATTGGACCAATCGCGAATTAGACCAATCGCGCCTAAAGGCTTTTGTGTCAAACTATCCTGCCATTACATGTAATCGTATTATCTATGCAAGTAATGCATGGACAGTGAGTGTTGAGTTGCAGGAAGAAATTAATAAAACAAATATTTTAAGACATATTTAGAACTGTATTAACTAATTATAAGCAAAAATAAACCTTAAATTTCATCTTTAACAGAATACTTCAACTTTTCGACGTACTCATCAATCAACTGCGAGAACTCTGTCACATTCATGCCCTTCGACTCAATGTACTCCAAATTGTCAGGCTCTTTAATATACTTCTGTATCGCAATGAACAGTTTCTTAGCTTCATTCTTCCCAAGGTAATTCTTCAAACAAAACTTTTTAATATTCTTCATCATGTCAAAAACTGTTATAAGAATGTCATTGTCATCCGTGCTGTAAGACCAGGTCTTCGTAAATATGTTCAGGAGCCCATTACAGACTACTGGAGTAGCCATGTGTTCAAGTAAACCTATTCTTTGGTAGAACTTCAGTTGGTCTCTACCCACGACAGTCTTCTGCATATCGTTCGATGCTTCCATATGCTCCTTCAGAATTGTATTAAATAGATCTAAAAGTGTCTTTATCCCTGACGTGTCCAGTTTAGATACTTGTTCGTAGAATGGTGCTAAGCCTTTGATCTTCATCACTCTGGCTTGCACCTTCGGATTACCAGGCAGCCAAACATACATAACATCTAAAGAATGAGCCTTTAAGGCTAGATTATCTCTCTCGAAAATATCTAGAACTCTATCGACTACAGTTACCGGTATGACCGCGGTGGTTGTTGTCGGAGCAACATCAAATAGGACTTTTAGAAGTATGAGTATGCGAGTTTTAAGCTTATCGTAATCTGCTCTAAGATTCTGCTGTACGATTCTGTCTAAACCATTAGCTTTTAAAAACTTGTACGCGTTGTTAGAATTCTTCACAGCCTCTATGATATCGTTGAGTATCTTTATCATGGTATCGTAGATGCTCTCTGGATCTTCCGTCATAATAACATCAGCGTCGATTTGGTTTAGTTTATAAGCAGTTCTAGTCATGTGTTCTAGTTTCTGTAATACTTTCTCCATGTCAGGGTTGAGGAGGTCGAACTCTTGGTCAGCCGTCAGGTCAGGAGCTTCACCTGGAATTATAAAGTTGTAATATTTTAGAAAAATTATTTACATTAAATGTAATGGAATGGAATTGCAGGAAACAGGCCAACTGTGACGGTGCATCTGACAGTTAGAAACTGGATACCAGCTAATATTACCAGTAACATCCATATGATGTTAACATCGAGAAACAGCTGCACCACAGAGTAGACCACAGAACAATAAAGCTTCAGTAGTTTATCTGGACAGTGACCTTGAATTAGTTTACCTACGGCCGCTCGATAGATAAATACGCGTCCGTCCGTGCGTAACTGCCGCGCGCTCGAACTGTTGCGTACAGGTATATACTGAGATTTCGAAGCGCGGTTCGGCCCGTTTTTTATGGAGATATAATACTGCTTACTTTATTATACTATAGTTACACTTAAGACTAAAAGCAGCACCCTAATTGCGTAACACATTATCAATCGGAGTTGGGTTCATTTTGACAGTTCAACAACATTCATTGCGATAATTACGTTGTCGAGCAGACAAATTTTTCGAACATACGAAGCAATGGATTAGCAATTTCTTTCAAAATGAAACCAACTCCGATTGATAATGTGTTAGGCAATTAGCATCAGGTCGGACTTTGGCAACATGTAAGGAATGGGAACCACAGACTACTTACGGATACTACGTACCTATATGGGAACGTCAAACCAAGCTTGATAAGGTGACTCTTGGACTACGTTCACACGACATTGGACTGCACGTTTTTTGCACTAAAAGGGCTGAATTCACAGTCAACATCCTCAAATACTGTACAGTAGGTACCTACCTAGGCTAGTGCAATAAACGTGCGGTAGTTTGCTCTGTATGAACTCAGCCTATAGACTGCAAAAAACATACAGTACATTGCCGTGCGTGTGAACGTAGTCCTAAGAATAGGTAAGCAGGCCAGGCGCACTCCGAATTTTAGGTATGAAACTATAAGTACGCGGCGGGCTCGACTTGTCGAGCTAATTCAGTGTGGGCTGCCGCGCGGCGCGGCGGCCGGGGCGCACGTTAGTTCGATACTCACTCACGCACCACGTCGTAAAAGAACTACTGACTAAAACCCACCCGTGTTCCTTCAGTTGCCTATGCCAGGGCCGCGGTAACCCCTTCGGACAATCCGCGACCCCAGCGCGCTATGCGACCTTAATTCTGAATTGCACTTTATTGTGTCGTAGTAAGAGTCGCTATTTATTTAAATGATTTTGCGGAGTGAATCGAATCTTCTGTAGGTACTTGTACTAATATATTCTTTAAGTAAATATAGTGTGTAAACGCTCACTACTAAACATGGTCTTCCAATAAAAGATCATAGACGGTAACAATGTAGGTAGGTATGATCGGTACCTTATTTCTTATATCTATAATTAGTACACTTAAGAGGAGGTACTGGTGATTGATTGATTGATTGAAAGTCGCCTTCCACGTCGCCTTCTATGATGCCCACGGGCAGAGCTATGTAGAATCCTCACACGGCTATTTGATTAATAAGCATA
Organism: Cosmia trapezina; assembly: GCA_905163495.3. NCBI lineage: Eukaryota > Metazoa > Arthropoda > Insecta > Lepidoptera > Noctuidae > Cosmia > Cosmia trapezina. The sequence continues at coordinate 18,169,474 of LR991041.1, forward strand.
ATAATGTTCCCACTGCTGGGACAGAGGCCTCCTCTCGATGAGAGGGAGTGGGCCGTAATCCACCACGCGGTAGATGTCACATGTCTTCGAATTTTTGTTTCTAAGACATGCCGGTTTCCTCACGATGTTTTCCTTCACCATTTTGAGAGACCGATTTGAGTAATAATTACTAAATAATTGGAACCTTACTTACCTGTTCGTATTATTTCTTCGGCACTGCTAGCGTAGTCCAAAAGTAACACGGTCACACAAATTAAACTGAAAATACGCGACATTTTCATATCGAGGTTGAAATTTTTTTGACAGAATAATGAAAATGTCAGTGGAAGAAAAGCATAGACTTAAAAAAGAACTTCATAAAAGAAAAAAAAACAAATATTAACGTTACGATTATATCCTTTTCTTGAGCAATTTCTTGGTCAAAAGATAAATTATTGTAAAATTCATTTATTATTTAGTTGTTCGTAACTGCACTACATTCTGATACCATTATGTTATTGTAACCAATTGAGAATACATAAGTACTGAGATAATGGTACCTAATCAACTGAGCTGCACGCGACAATACAAACTCAAGTACATACACTTGCGTGCAAAAAAATTGGCCCACCCCATGCTCTCTATTTGAGAGACGATAGCTCAAAGATATTAATGTATTTATTTTAATTATTTTATACTGTGTGAAGATAGGTAAGATAAAGTTTATTTACACATACACATATACTTTGATAAAAGCAATATTCTTGACAAGATCGACTCGATTCTTCTGATGTTCTCATCAATCACTTTTGTTTGAAAAAACTGCGTAACTTTTTTTGTCAGTGAAGTTGACATAAGCTTAATTTTGTTTATTACTCTTCGTTTATTGATCATTTGACTTGAATTGTTAAGCAACTTGAAAAAAAGGAGGTTTTTCATTCGATCTGTATGTTTTTAAATTCGCGTTTTTCTCAAAAAGTAATGAATCAGTTTTGATATTTTTTTCACTTACGTAATCTACATACAGTCAGTAAGGTTTTAGTACACAATATATTAGGTTATTGTTAATTAAACTTGTTAAATTTTCACGTTTCATATCGAAGAGAATGGAGTGGATCGATTTTATTGCACGCAAGTGTATATCTATCTACCTAACTAATTACCTATGTGTAGGAATAATGTAGGGTCCATAATTGTGACATTATTTTTAAGCTTGCCAACAGTTATTATAACATTATGGAACGCAATAAAGAATTGAGAATAGGTACGTATATTAATGTACTTACTAGAAACGTTTAGGTAGGTAGACTAAATAAAGGTAAACAATCTTGATGTGACTTTTTACACAAACGCATATTAAACAAATAAACTAGGTACCTATATACTGCTTAAACTAATGGTTCAATTGGTTTAGTACCTAATCATTATTGTTGTACTTACGTTTTTAGTTGCATTTTATTTTTAAAGTGAGGTTTTTAAATAAAAAGATAAAAGTCACATTAAGATTGTTTACCTTTATTTAAGTACCTAAACTTTACCTAAACCTTTCTAGTATAGGTACCTACCTAGTATACCTTAATATACCTTACTTTCATTATACCTACTCTGTACAAATAGCTTTCTTGTAAATAAATAATATACACTAGCCTCTGCCTGCGACTTCGTCCGCATGAAACTTGTTCTCCCGTCGCATCGCATCGCCTGCCCTCGCTATTACTTCGTTTTTAGACTTTTTAGGGTCCCGTACAAAAATGGTAAAAAAAGAACCCTTATGGTGTAACTCGGTCTGTCTGTCTGTCACGGCTGGATATCTCAAGAAATACTAATGCTATCAACTTGAAATTTGGAACAGTTTTAGATGACGTTTACCCAACTATTTTGCAAATAAGAAAGAAATAAAAATATTTCTAAGTATTTTTATTGCAACAGGGACTGAAACGGGGTCTTAAAAATTCAAAGTGAGGATACTAGGGCATGTGGGGTATGGATGGTACCCCACGTCCTAATAGACCACCTTTCAGGCCCTTTCTTATTTGCAAAATCAGTTGATAGCATTAGTAGTTCTTGAGATATCCAGCTGTGACAGACAGACAGACAGACTAAAAAAAGGTACGGCTAGCCTCATAGATAAACAAGAAAGCTAAAGAAAACTTTTGGGTCAGGATTTCCTTGAGTTTTTCTGTCATTGTCACTAAGTTTGTCAAAGCGTAAACTTTGTCATATACCTACTTGTTGTTTTATACTTTTTTAGTTTACAAAAAGTGGAATATTATTAACAATTTTAATCAAAATAATAAAGTAGTGGAATTTACATGTAGGTACCTAACCATCGTATGAAGGCGTTAACGGTCACATCCCGGTGTGGAAACGGATCCCCCACATCTACGGATCTTTTGTATCCCCCACAGGAGCATGATTGCTCTCATATCTATTATCAGTTTGGTTCGTAAAGTTATAATTGGACCCATTTTTGCAAACAAGAACCAACCCACAGCAGATTACTTTCGAGAAAATGAAACTTTTGTAAACAAAGTGTGCAAAATGCATACTTAGTATATTAATGAATGATTACTTGTTGACCATATGTGGCATACTGTAGGCTATCTAGGAATATCAGATTTATACATTTTATGAAGTTATGGTATAAAGTAAATCGTTAAAAACCCGGTTGGTTCTTTCTAGCAAAAACATATTTTGTTGCTTAGTTCCTACTTGCAAAATGGACGTAAGATTCAATTGTTGTGATATTTCTAAAAATAAAAGTAATTACTTATAAAATATACTTTTTAATCATTTTCAATACAATATTACAGAACGATGGAAGCAAGAACCCTTAAAACTAAACATCAGTATTATCATCATCGCCTTCTACCTCAAAATCGATAGGCCCGGTAAAGCCATCGATATCGTCTTCTATGTCTGAACTTGTCAAGGTTTTGTAGAAATCTTTTGCGTCGTTTGGTATTAGATGCAGAATACTTTTTATATCTGATAGCTTAGCCTCAGATATGGCTTTGCCTGTAGGCCAAAGTAAGTCCATATCACTTTTGGTTATCACGGTCCTGCTTCTGATATTTTTCTTTATACTAACTTCCTTCAACTCATCGTCCAGATTGTTTCTCATAAAAATAGAGTACATTTCTTCTTTTTTAAGCACTATTTCTTTGGTATCCAGCCAACTTATTTTAGATCCATCTACTGCCTTTTTTCTGTTTGTGATTTTTGTCTCTAAATTGCGTGACGACAAAAAGTCTTCTTTGGTAAGCCTGTCTACAATCATTGGTTTAATTTTTCTACAGTTTTTCATGATCTCTATGTAATCATCTGGGGTGTACAATCGTTGCTGGTGTTTAAGAGAGCACTCTATCCGGCCAAAATCCGTGTCATTTGGTAAAAAACTGTGGCCAGATTCTAAAAATCGATGATGTATTTCTTTTAGAGTGGGATGATCATTCAATTTTAAAAAAGGAAAATCGAAGAAGACCACAAAAAGCATATCGACAAAGCTAAATTTTTGCAACAAGAACTCAAAAAAGATATGAAACTGGCAAAAGATGACCCAACTATAGAAACTATTACTTTTGATCTTCAAAAAACGTTGCCTCTTCCGAGGATACCCACAAATATTGTTTTTTATAAAAGACAGCTATGGGTATATAATCTGGGTATCCATACAGGCAGTAATGACCAAGCACATTGTAATGTGTGGGTGGAAGGGGAGGCAGGCAGAGGGTCGCAGGAAGTCGGTTCGTGTTTAATAAAACATATCACAGAAAGATTAAAAGATGGTGTTGAGAGTTTATTCCTCTGGAGTGACTCATGTGGGGGTCAAAATAGAAATATTAAACTGACCCTAATGTTGAAAGCATTATTGAATGATCATCCCACTCTAAAAGAAATACATCATCGATTTTTAGAATCTGGCCACAGTTTTTTACCAAATGACACGGATTTTGGCCGGATAGAGTGCTCTCTTAAACACCAGCAACGATTGTACACCCCAGATGATTACATAGAGATCATGAAAAACTGTAGAAAAATTAAACTAATGATTGTAGACAGGCTTACCAAAGAAGACTTTTTGTCGTCACGCAATTTAGAGACAAAAATCACAAACAGAAAAAAGGCAGTAGATGGATCTAAAATAAGTTGGCTGGATACCAAAGAAATAGTGCTTAAAAAAGAAGAAATGTACTCTATTTTTATGAGAAACAATCTGGACGATGAGTTGAAGGAAGTTAGTATAAAGAAAAATATCAGAAGCAGGACCGTGATAACCAAAAGTGATATGGACTTACTTTGGCCTACAGGCAAAGCCATATATATCTGAGGCTAAGCTATCAGATATAAAAAGTATTCTGCATCTAATACCAAACGACGCAAAAGATTTCTACAAAACCTTGACAAGTTCAGACATAGAAGACGATATCGATGGCTTTACCGGGCCTATCGATTTTAAGGTAGAAGGCGATGATGATAATACTGATGTTTAGTTTTAAGGGTTCTTGCTTCCATTGTTCTGTAATATTGTATTGAAAATGATTAAAAAGTATATTTTATAAGTAATTACTTTTATTTTTAGAAATTACACGTGAAAAAAAAAATACTACCTACAAAAGTAAAATCACATTTTGTTATTTTTTATTATTATCTGTATTAACGATACCCGCGATTAGAATGGTTCTTTTATTTTTGATTAAATAATGCTGAATTTTAACACCATTAAGAACTATGCTACATGGTTCCTTCAAGACTAACATAATTTGCATTATGCAAACAAGAACCAAACTCTCTTGGTTCTATTTAGTTATAAAAATATTATAACTTTTTATGCTAGATGGAACCAACGAACATTGGTTCTGGTTTGCATAATTAAAATGCTTAAGTTGAAAAGTTACCAAGGATCATGGGTCTGTTTAACAATTAGTTTTAATAAGTGTTTAGGGGACCATGCCGTATAGTTCTTTACAGTTTATTAAAAGGTGGCCAAAGTGGGTTGGTTCCGCAAGTGACAGTGTTGTATCTCTGTTGTTAGTAGGTGAAAAGGAACCATTTTTTTAGAGAAGCTAGAATGCGTGATTTGAGCGCCATCTATGTACTAAACTCAATTTCACTCAAACTGTGGGTTGGTTCTTGTTTGCAAAAATGGGTCCAATTCCTCTATCTGCTTATGGATCTGATGACCATTCGTCACATTAGCTATTTCGTCGCTATCCCTACTAAGTCACATTCACTAATACGTCATCTTGTGCATTTCATATCTCGTTTCATGCTCTATTTCGACTCATTCCCAACTCGTCCGATGCATATGTACAATTAAGCATAAAACAAAATATTCAGTACCTAAGCAAGTACTTACTACAAAATTTTATTATAAATTAGGTACCTACCTACTCGTAAAATCTTGTTTTAATTTTTACTAAGTACCTATAAACATAATGAATAAGAAACAAAATAAAAATAAACTAAACTTGAAAATGGACTAAACTTAATAAGCAAAACTATGAACAATACTTTAGTAAGCAAAACTATGAACAATACTTTAATCCAATGACACAAGGTATGTTTTAGAATGAACACAGTATTCAATTGAGGTACCTACCTTTTTTTTTTTTTTGATGGGAAATCATCAAATGACTTCTCCCGCTCTGGGTGGAGCGGACGGTCGTGTCAGACTTTTACTGACTAAAACCCACCCGTGTTCCTTCAGTTGCCTATGCCAGGGCCACGGTATCTCTTTCGAACAACCCGCGACCCCGGCGGCATCGACCCTATTGGACCCCATCATTGCTGACATCTCTTTGAGGCGCGCGTGGAACAAACGCGCCGTCGACCCGGGCCATGGTCCTTACCGGACGGCGAGCTACTCACTACTCGCCGTCCGCAAGCCCGCGCCTATGGTGGCCGGGAATCGGCTCTCGACTCCCGCCGCCCAGGGCGTCTCCTGCGGCGACTGAGGGCGTGAGGTTGTCTCTCCCTCCATCGCCTCCGTGGGAACACGGCGGTGCTCCGCCCAAGCCGGGCAGTAGTCCTACACTGTATGCTCCACGGTTTCCTCCGGGCGATCCACACAATGGTGACACCCGGGCGTTTCCTACCGCCTTATGCGGAACAGGAACCTCCCGAAACAACCGTGTCCGGTGAGGACCTGCGTCAGGCGGATGGTGTAGACGCCGTGGCGCCTTTCCAACCACTCCTCAAAGAGGGGACTTATCGCCGCAATTGTGCCGTGCGCAGCGCTGGGTTGCGACAATCGCACTCTCCATGTCGCGATGAGATCCCGCTGGAACTCTGTCCCCTGTACCGTGATATCTCGCGGCAGCAAAGTTACGCCCTGGCGTTTCGCCTCCTCGCGCCGCTCCCACACGTGTGCGAGGACTTTTGCCTCCAGATCCCATGGCGGCAATCCGGCAAGGAGGCTCGCCGCCTCACCGGAGACTATACGGTATCCTCGGACTAGCCGGATGGCCATGACCCTCTGGGACGCATTCAACCCGCGGGCTGGTTGCAGCCTCAGGGAACGCGCCCACACCGGTGCCTCGTAAAGGGCCATGGACCGCACGACCCCCGCGTAAAGCCTCCGGCAGGAGGCGTTTAGACTCCCTAGATTGGGCAGGACCCGCATCAAGGCAGCCCCGGCCCGCTGCAGTCTGGGAGCCAAACGCTGGAAATGCTCCACGAAGTTCCACCGGCTGTCGAGGACGAGTCCCAGGTACTTCATCGTCGACTCGACTCCAATGTGAACCCCTCCTACCGTTATTTGGGAACCCGACGGTGGCGCGTTCCAATAACCATGAAAACACATGACCTCAGACTTGTGCAGGGCCACCTCGAGTCCCAACTGCCGGATCCTCTCAACGATTGTCGCAACGCCGCATGTCGCTAGTTCAGCCGCCGCCTGGTGCGACCTCCCCTGCGCCAGGACCAGCGTGTCGTCAGCGTAACATACCACGCTGACGCCGCTAGGGAGGTCGGCGCGCAGCACACAGTCGTACCCGATGTCCCACAGATGCGGCCCCAGGACCGATCCCTGTGGGACACCGCACGACATCTCTCGCCGGTTCCACTCTCCCTGATGACCGGGCCACTCTCCCTAAAGTTTAATTTGTTTAGGTTTTGAGATCTTTGTGTCCCGATATTTTCGACGCTGACTGTACATATCGGACGAGTTGGGAATGAGTCGAAATAGAGCATGAAACGAGATATGAAACTGACCAGATACACAAGATGATGAATGTGACCTAATAGGGATAGCGACGAAATAGCTAATGTGACGAATGGTCATCAGATCCCTACATAACTCAATCAGTAGGTACCTGTACCTAGTACCTACCTTATCATTCTTTTCTGCCCTTATTTCTACAGTCTGTCAATGTGCAGTGATTATAAAGTCAACGAATGCCAAATGGCAATAGAATAAGAATAGAATAGAATATTTATGCATTTATTTATTTTTAACCCCCGACGCAAAAAGAGGGGTGTTTTAGGTTTGACCGCTATGTGTGTGTGTGTGTGTGTGTGTGTCTGTGGCACCGTAGCGCTTAAACGGGTGGACTGATTTGGATGCGGTTTTTTTTATTTGAAAGCAGGTTTTCCAGCGATGGTTCTTAGACATGTTTTATCAAAATCGGTTCAGGCGTTTCAAAGTTATCCGCTCTTTTGTTAGCTGCGGTAGGTATCTTAGACGCGTAATGGGTATTTACTTTACTTTCAAACATTAGTGTGACCTAAAATTTGAAACATCCATGTATGCTATCTATCTATGCCAGATTATGGAATTCTTGGTCTGACGCTGCAGCCAGGATATCCAGCACTAGTGTGCTGGATACATTCTTGAAAAAATAATAGCAGAAATTTCGTGTTTGGATTCATTTACATCAGTATTTGATTCTATATACAATGCAATGGTGGCAACAGGATGAGTTGATGCTGCAGCCAGGATGTCCAGCACACTAGAACACTCTTGAAAAAGTAATAGCAGATATGTCGTGTTTGGATTCATTTACATCAGTATTTGATTCTACATATAATGCAATGGTGGCAACACGATAAGCTGATGTTGCAGTCAGGATATCCAGCACACTAGTACACTCTTGAAAAAAAAATAGCAGATAGTAGTGTTTGTAATATTGTATTCGTTTTTTTATCAGTATTTAATTCTATTTGCAGTACGATGGTGGCATCATTATAAGTTAATGTTATGTGCAGAGAAACTTAACATTCTGCAGTAATAAAAATGCATTTCCATATTGTTAAATTGTTTAAAAAGTTTAAAAATGTTAAAATAAAAATTAAATTTATAATTTAAAAAACCCCCAACGCAAAAAGAAAAGGGAACATTTAAAAAGTCAAAAATAATACCTAAATTATAGCGCCATTTCAATGAGCAAACCTTATCGTGCCATCCATCAATTTCTGTAATTAAAATATATATAGGTATTACTCAATCGAATTTGATGGCTCAACGATAGGTAGGTATTATTTTTGACTTTTTAAATGTTCCCTTTTCTTTTTGCGTTAGGGGTTTTTTAAATTTTAAATTTAATTTTTATAGTACATGGAGGACATATACAGCTAACACAAACAAACAAAAAAGGAAACCATATAGGAGACTCTTAGAATTCATTGTTCCTCTTAGGTAGGTACTTAGCTCGAGCGGCTTGTCGCTAAGTAGGTACCTAACAGCCGCACGGGTTGATCGATCAAGTTAAGCTACGCTTGCCGCGGTTGTTCCGTGGATGGGTGACCATCTTTACATGTGTACAGGCACGGGGGAGTCTCGATTCCTCCGTGACTCAGAAAACACGTTAAGCAGTTGGTCCCGGCTGTCATTCGTGGATCTTTGACAGTCGTTACGTACGGGTCGTCAGAAGCCCGAAAGTCTGAAAACCATTATTACTAAGGGGTACCTATCGTATTACAGCTACTAGGTTGTGTAGGTCAGATAGGCAGTCGCTCCATGTAAAATATTGGTATTCAGCTGCATCCGGTTAGACTGGAAGCCAACCCAACATAGTTGGGAAAAGTCTAGGCAGATGATGAGGTATTTAGCAGTTTAACACGGTGGTAGGTAAGTAAGTACCCATGTGTCTTTGATAAAAATTATTATAAAAATTATTTGATAGAACATAATAAAGTAATAGAAATACCAACTTTGTTGCTACCATATCCGGCAACGACATACCTACCGTTGTAGTACCTACCTAATTCATTTAATATCTAATTGTACTATGTTATTACCTATATACAAGGTGTAAAATAAATAACCCACAACCTCTTAAGGGGTCATTGTACTCATCATTATGAACAACTTTTACTATGGGACCAAACCTGGAATCGCGAAAAAAAAATCAGCTGCTCCCTACATTTTGACGAGTTTGATGTAGATAAATGTACTGGTCAGCTGATTTTTTTTTTCGCGATTTCAGGTTTGGTGCCATAGTACAAGTTGTTCATAATGATGAGTACAATGACCCCTTAAGAGGTTGTGGGTTATTTATTTTACACCTTGTATACAGGGTGTAAGGGACAGCCCTCCACAAATTAACAGGGTGCATTCAGCTCCTTATTGTGAATCATATTCCACCGGAAATTTTCTCAGGAAAAGTTTCATTTTTTTTAACGTTTTTTTGGCTAATATTCCTTTATTTCAATGTAAAATTACATTCTCTGTTTGCAGCACTCCATTTATGTAAATAAAACAGCTAAAATCCAAAAAACAGCAATGTATGTCGAAATACTCTAACGTACTACGCGCGAAATCAGCTGTTCACTTTCTGCATAGCTTCAGAGTTCATCAAACTCACCGCATACTACTTGCATACAATACAATAGAGACAAGCGAGACGCTCCGATTTACCGAGTCGCAACAGTATTGCCAACTTAATAAACCTCAATTTGTGAACGAAAATGTTAGATCAAACTTGGTTCACATAAGAACTCCTCTAATGTTAAATGCAAATCTTTTAGTGCACTTAATTTCTAAAGGAAAAACGCACATAATGTGCCCTTGAGTATTCGTGGTAGGTACATACCTAATTACTTAATTAATTCTACTTTTCAAGCGATCACTGGATCCAGTTTCAAAGCCACCCAAGGGCCTTTTCATGGCTTTACGGCAGCTACCGACTGGTAGTCGAGTCGCGAATCGAACGTAAGCCCTCTGCAATGGAAGCCCAGTCTTCTATCACGCTGGGCTATCACTACTATTAATTTGCTTAACATAAACTTTGAATTAAATTGACAAATTAATCGTTTCATTTCTCCAAAAAAAATAACAGCTCTAACATTTAGTCAAGCTTAAAAATAGTGGTATTTTTGTACAACATTTTTGCAAGAAACATGCAAAATTTTTTGAGTAGTTGACAACACTGTTTTTGTGTGTGATTTTTCGTGTAGTCATTAGTACAGTTTAGTTGTCCTGCGACTGTGTCCTGCGCAGTATCGCTCGCTGTTGTTCGCGCAGTCGCGTCGTGAAGTTTACGTACTTACCCATTTGTGTTGTTGTCTGTGAGAAATGGCTACACGAGCACTAAGCTCGTGAATATGGCGAAATGATAATGTGCTACGGGGAAGCTCGGGGAAATGCCAGGGAAGCGCTCAGAAATTACATCGATAGGTATCCTGACCGTCGGCATCCATCAGACTCCCGGATAATTACCAATGTCTATGAACGAGTGCTAGATAACCAGCCCATAGTTCCCAATCAAGAAGGCGCCGGAAGACCACTTCGCGGTGCAACTGTAGAAAGAGTTTTAGACCTGGTCCGTCAAAATCCACGCCTAGGCACACGCACTGCAGCTCGACTATTGCGCCGGAATCATGGAGCCCGCGTCTCACACTTTTAGACTTCTTTTTGTGGGGCTACGTAAAGGAAAAAGTGTTTGTTAGTGCATGTGCGAGTGAGGAAGAAATGCGAGATTGAATCACAGACACATTCCAGCAGCTGCGCTACAGCTGCAACGAAGATCCCAACTTGCTGACCCGCTTGCACGGGGAGACCCTGCGCCGTGCCAATGTGTGTGAAGGTCTCGGTGGAGGTCATTTCGAGCCGTATCTCATACGACCGGAGCGATTCTAAGGTAGGATTAATTTTTGATACCTATTGAAATAAGACTGATTGATTTACATTATTTTTCTATGTAATAAGCATTGTACTTATGGTAAAAACACATAACGCTCCTTTTTTAACTTGCCGCAGTCGGGTAAAAAAACGAAAACCACTTCAACGTTAGTTGTAGCTATTGTTTGGCACAAAATTAACTCTAGTGCTTATTATTTTGTTATCTTTACTCGCTTTACCAAAGCGGAATTCCCGCTGTGTGAAAGGGCAGCTAATGAGAAGCCTGAATGCATGTTTGCAAGTACTTAGTATTTTTTTATTTTTATTGACTGTTTGTTTCATCTGCTGGTTATTTTCGTTAAGTTTTAGACTGTTGTTGGTTGAGCGGAAAATACTTTTGTATTAATTTGTTTAAAAATGCCTCGCAGACGATACAACGTTTTACGTAGGCAAGCCAGAAAAGATAAAGGTTTTTGAGGGAATACAGCCATCATCGTAAATACAAAATAAAAACATTATTCCTTATTTCATAAAACCTACTTATTTTATTTTTCATTGAACCCTACCCGTACTTGACAAACTGACCAATAAGTAGGTACCATACACCACTTTAAACATCTTTCAGTTATAAAAATAATTAAATGAAGGCTAAATTATTGTCGCTTTTACTGTACCTGCGCGTAAGTATCTACCTACTCAACTAACTTGTGCACTACGCTGTCGCTAGTTTAAGCCAAGTGGCGCGAGAATTGACCCCGTGGCGGGTGGGGCAGCCGAACACTCACTGCGCTACCGTTCGCTACGTGCGTTTTGCCACGGAAGCAATACATTGCGTGCGAGGTAATAAAACAAATCAGGTTTATTGGATTCCCATAACGTTCCTGAAATAATTTCATGTACCGGTCATCTTAGTATGATGTACTGAATTCACCCTATCAATCTGCGGAGGGCTGTCCCTTACACCCTGTATGTATTCTGTGATAGTGAGTGAAAATTATAGCTTCTATTAGGTATCTATCTCTCTCAAGTACCTCCTGGTCCCAAGGGTGAAAGTTAATTTGTTTTATTCTAGTTAACTTTTATAGAGGCATGAGGAACAGGTTGTAAAATTCACTGATCCTCCATAGAAAAATGCTAGTCGCGCTGTAAACTCTGATTGCGCGATGCAGAATTTTGCGTGACGTCAGTGTGATGCGTAGTTTTGCATGTGGCGATGTAGATGCCGCCACACTTTCGAATAAAGTTTAACTTTAACCCCTTTCTCTGCTAACCCAATTCCTTAATAAGTGCCTTAGTTATCATATGATTTGCATACCTAAGCCCAAGCGATAACCTACTGCGTGCTGTACACAATACGCACTACGCCAGGGGCGGATCGTGAATTTGTGGGGTCCTGGGCTAATACTACTTGGAGGTCAAGTGCGTGTCGGACCACGCACAATGAAGGGTTCCGTAGATCAAAAGAGTTTTTCCCAAAAACAAACTTAACATTGTAATCCCAAAAAAAATTTTTTTTATGAGAAAATTATAAATTAACAACTTTCGGACTTTTTCCATTATGTGTGCTGTAACACCTTGCTTCTTGCCAAACTTCATGATTCTAGGTCAACGGGAAGTACCTACCTTTTGAACTTTTAATATTTAAGTTTTTTTTTAAATTCATTATTATAGTCCATTGTCTTCAATGGGAGCTGGGGGACCCTTATATCCACGGGGCCCTGGACTGCAGCCCATAAAGCCCTTATATACAGGGTGTCCCGTAAATAATGGATAATCTCTTAAGGGGTCATTGTACTCATCGTTATGAACAACTTTTACTATGGGACCAAACCTGAAATCGCGAAAAAAAATCAGCTGACCAGTACATTTATCTACATCAAACTCGTCAAAATGTAGGGAGCAGCTGATTTTTTTTTCGCGATTCCAGGTTTGGTCCCATAGTAAAAGTTGTTCATAATGATGAGGACGATGACCCCTTAAGAGATTATCCATTATTTACGGGACACCCTGTAGATCCGCCCCTGCACTACGCAGTCTATCGCTCGGGCTTGTACCTTACCGAAAGTGAAAATTACAACACTGTTTTGTTCTAATTTACAGATAGCAAGTATCCTGGACATGATAACAACAAATGGTGGCCCCGACCAGAGTCCAGAAAACTTGACATTGATACGCGCACAAGTGGAGTGCGCGAAACAGCTCCTCATCACATTGTTTCAAATGGCAAACCTTCTGTTATTGCTCGGCTCCATTGTTGTAAGTGCCCACTGCCCAGTCTATAACTTCAATAGGTATATAAAAACCGGTCAAAGTGCGAATCGCACTCGCACACGAAGGGTTCCGTACCACCCTATAAATAAATAAGTATACTTGGACATTTCACACAACGCCATCTAGTCCCAAGCTAAGCAACCTAATGCTTGTGTTGTGTTATGGTAACGAGATGGCTGATAAACTACTTATATAATTTTTTTTTTTTGTAAATACATACTTAATATAGATAGAAATACACCCAGACTCGGAACAAATACTTGTAGGTCGTACAAATATTTGTTCCGTGCGGGAATCGATCCCGCGACATGCTGCGCAGCAGTCAATCGCTCAACCACTGCGCCAACCGTGTCGTCGAAATATATATATAGGTATATATTTCTATAGGTACCTGCCGCCGGGGTCGCGGGTTGTTTGAAAGAGATACGTGGCCCTGGCATAGGCAACTGAAGGAACACGGGTGGGTTTTAGTCAGTAAAAGTCTGACATACGCCCTTCCGCTCCACCCAGAGCGGGAGAAGTCATTTCACAGATTAATACAGATGGGACACTCCGCAGTTTAGGTATGAAGCTACAAGTTCACGGCGGGCCCCGTCCACGGGGTTAATTCAGTAGAAATGCCGCGCGCCGAAGGTATAAGAGTTACGATAGAAAGAGAGGCAATGTGTAGGTGAATATAACTGTAGGTAATTAGTGTTCTGCGAACTGAATTGCACTTTATTGTGTCGTAGCAAGAGTCGCTTTTTATTTAAATGATTTTGCCGAGTGTCCCATCTGTATTAATCTGTGGTCATTTGATGATTGCCCATCCACAAAAAAAAGGTACCTACACCTAGGTACTCATATTTAAGAAAAATACTTTAGTTTCGTTGCAAAGGGTGTGTGCCCGTTGTCATTAACAAGAGGCCTTAGGAAGTAGGTATGCAAGATATCGAGCTCATCGAGCTGAGCTGCCTATCTCCGACTCAAGATTGCATTTCCTAACGGTGTAAGAAACTCCTCAGCAGACAAGATATAGGTAACATCAATGTATTTTCTCATTCACAGGAGAGTGCAATCCTAGTACAAATATATGTGTGGTACACCCTCGCGTTCGTTGTGCTGGGCCTCATCGTGAATATTGTCGACTTCCTCTTCAAATACAAATTGGAAGGCACCTCTTCCCTGATCGGGTTCATCACTGAAGTCTGCTTCTTATTCGGTGAGCTTTAAGATACTTTTCATGTCTGTCCGCGGACGGATTTTGATGCGGTTTTCACCATCATTTAGAGGATTTATTCCGGAAAGTTTATGTGTATGTGGCGGCATCTACAACGCCACATGCACACTACGCATCAAAGACCTGATGGCCAATTCTCGTACCTAAAAACGTTCACAATCTCATGCCAGCGTCAATCAAATGTCAAAAATGTAGGTAAACGCTATACAATTTTTGACAGATTGAGACTGAGATGAGATTGCGAACGTTGTTAAAAATACGAGAATTGCCCCTCTGATGTCACACAAATCCACTCACACATCACACTGCACTTTCGGCCGGTCCACAAGCAGAGCCCTTCAACCCTCTCCTGGTCGATACCAGCAGTCAGCCTCAACCCGGCGCTGTACCACATCCGACTCACTGGGGACTGGGGAGTCTCCGCAGACAGACTCACTGGAACCTCAACTGGGCCTGGCAAGCATCGCACGACTCAGACTCTGCCCACTACCGACTCAGTGCTAGTCAGCAGCTCGCACCGTGTAAACCAGCCATAAGTTTTCACGATGAGGTTTTTGCAGAATAGATCAGCTGTTGTCTATAAGTACTGTGACGAGTTGAACCTCACAGGGCGTTGTTACACTAAAAACCAAAGAGATAGACGGGGTGTGGCTGACACTGGCTTGGCCACCATCAGGGATTTTACTTTTGATAACACAAAGATTTAGTCGTTAATTAGTCGAAATTTGTCGCCAAATATCAGAATATGTCGGTCACTGGTTCAAAAGTTATAAGGGGTCATTGGTGGCCGATCTGGAGAGAGTCTCCCCATCTTGGCCACCTTTATATCTCAAAAACTAGGGCACCTAGCGAAGATCTGTTTTCTCCCAGATTTAGTCGCTCCAGATTTAGTTGGTCTTAGTTTAGAAGATATAATGAGTTCAATTTTTAAGTATAGACCAAGAGCTAGACCAAAGATTTTATCGTAAACTCTTCAATCTAGCTCTTGAACTATACTTAAAAATTGAACTCATTATATCTTCTAAACTAAGACCCGACTAAATCTGTGACTTGGCGACTAATTTCGACTAATTAGCGACTAAATCTGGGAGAAAACAGATCTTCGCTAGGTGCCCTAGTTTTTGAGATATAAAGGTGGCCAAGCTGGGGAGACTCTCTCCAGATCGGCCACCAATGACCCCTTATAACTTTTGAACCAGTGACCGACAAATTCTGATATTTGGCGACAAATTTCGACTAATTAACGACTAAATCTTTGTGTTATCAAAAGTAAAATCCCTGATGGTGGCCAAGCCAGTGTCAGCCACACATAGACGGGAGGTAAGAGGGCCGAGGCCGCTATTATATTAATAATACTCAGTTTCAACTTAAAATATCTCACTGCCCTAGCCCTATTCGAATCTCACTTCACCATTGTACACACGGCTACACATCAAGCTGTACAATTCCAGTTTACACTGACCTCTCATTGTAAGGAAATCCTACACAATGCGAGATCAGCTTATACTGGAAATGTGTAGCTTGATCTATTGTAGCCGTATGTAAGTACAAAAGCAAGTTCCGCTTTTCTTCAATAGTAATTCGATGTTTGAATGAGAATGTCTGCCAGTAAAATAGTAAGGTTGACTAAAGCAACAAACCTCTACAGTACCTACTCTGCTGCGTCGATATTACCAACAAATCTTGAAATTTTTATTTCTTCCCTTACAGCCATATCCCGGTGCTTACCTTTAGTGGACACCTACAGAAAACACATCGGCGGCGAATCTTCCATAACGTCATAGCATGTACAGACGCCAGCAGGTCAAGCCACCCGAAACTGGCAAATTTTCCCAATCAACCTTGAACCTAATGATTTAGCGATAAAGATGAAAATCTATTAAAGAAATTTGACAGATTGTAGCTTGATGTGCTGGCGTCTGTACTTAAATAAGAAAAATAAAAATCACAAAATAATTTTTAACTTTTTCATTTTTATATTTTTGTACTATCTACTATATACAATGTGGATATTAAATATCTATAGAAAAAAAACATCATACAACAAAACTTATAATTAACGCGAATACTAAAATAACACGGTTCCCGCTGAACTCATACACACATTTGCTTATGAATATAAAAAACTTAAATTGCTTAGTCTCCTTCAGTCCAAATTATGATGAAAGCTATTTCTCATAATGATATTTTCCTTAGGCAATATATCTAAAACTTTGGTAGAAAGTGGTGAACGGTAAGTCGGTCGGTCGGTTGTCCAAATACACATCGTTTTTTGTGTGACTGACACCGGCATGGCCACCATCAGGGATTTTATTTTGATAACATAAAAAAATCGTCGAAATTGGTCGACAAATATCAGAATTAGTCGGTCACTGGTTCAAAAGTTTTAAGGGTTTATAGGTGGCCGATCTGAGGAGCATCTCCCCAGCTTGGCCCAATTTGAATCTCAAAAGCTAGGGCTCCTAGCGAAGATCCATTTTCTCCCAAATTTAGTCGCTAATTAGTCGCAATTTTTCGGCAAGTCACAGATTTAGTCGGGTCTTAGTTTAGAAGATATAACGAGTTCAATTTTTAATATATATAAAAGAGTCTAAGATACTCTTCGATCTAGCTCTTGGACTAACGACTAATTAGCGACTAAATTTGGGAGAAAAATGATATCCGCTAGGTGCCCAAGCTTTTTAAATTCAAATTGGGCCAAATGAATCTCTCTCAGGAAACATCCCTGGTGAAAATGACAGATTTTGATGACGGTCGTTATAATACGACGGAACCGCTTTCCTAGAAAACCAAAGCTTTATACTGTTTGTCCACCGCACCGGGAACGGGACGTCAACGAGAGAACAGATGACGGGGCCGAAGTAGCGACAGTAATTTACTTTGGCCGAATAATCTCGTTTCTCGTTGACATCCCGTTCCCAGTGCAATGGACAAACAGTCTTAATGTATGAGAAAATAATGTTTTCCTTTAATTATTTTTCTGATAATATCGAATTTAATAGTTGCAAGGTTAAAACTTTCAAGATAATATAGCTCCCAAAATAATGTAGAACAAAAGAAGTATGTGAAACTGGACGGAAGTTCAATTTCGATGCAATTATATTTGCAAAAAAAAATGTCAAAAATCATTTTAAAATTATCGCGTCGCTGCTTATTCAGGCCCATTCCAAACTTTGTAATTAAGGGGGATGCGCTAAGGTAGCCCAATCAGACGAATCTGGGGCAAATCTAAGTTAGAGAGATGTATTGACGATTTTTTTTTATGGTTGAAATTATGTAAATTCTTATTGTCATAAATCATTCCAGATACAACCTTACACTGACCTGAAAATATCAAAAAACGCAAGAAAATTATAACTTAGCGGGCTACCACAGCGGAACAACCTCAAATACTTTCAATAAACGGACCAGTCAAACGAGTGCAGTCGCATTTTGTCACTTTTTGCCAAATTTTTAAGATTGTTTGCTTTTTTTGAAAAATTTAATCAAAGGACTAGTCAATCATGTTAATTTAATAAGTATCTAATTATTAAAACACATTTCTATTGAGTTAACTAATAAACTCAGTACAAAAAGTATTAAATCTGTTTTTGAGATGAGTTAAATAAATGCCACAATAAAAATGTGTTTTTAATAGTTACCTAAAAAGTTAACATTATTTACTAGCCCTATCAATGTACTTATCTAAAATTATATTCATAGTTCAGAATCGTACCATGCACATCTATCAACAATTTGGCCTAAAAACATTTTAAGAATTCAAAGCATTTTATTTAATAAACATACTTTTGGGTAAAAAAGTAATGATTTGACTAACCATTTGTAACAGCGTCCTTAACATTCTTAAAAAATTGGTCCCGTGCGAGCGAGAGAGGTGACAAATTGCGACAGCCTTCTTAAAAACACGATTATTCCTTTCTTCGGAGCTATACAAAACTTGCATCTTGTCAAACATATAAAACAGTTATGTTGTCAACCAGCTTTCTATCTATAAGGCTTATCATAAAAAGGCACCATGCTCACATCAAAAAACTCCAACCCAGTTTCACTGTATCAATATTAACAATTATTTTGGTATATACAAAATAGGATACAAACATCGCAACTACATATTTCTAAAGTACTTCTGACATTGTTTATAAATCTTTACAAATTAATTATTCACTATTTGTTGTTGGTTCCACGAAATGAATTAAAAAAAACAGCAAAGGCGTTTGTCCAAATAAAAAAAGTTGATATAATTCGTTTTTCATTTCGAGGAATACACGATTATTTTATGACTCACCGAGACATACAAGGCATGATTTTCATTGAACTACTTATAAGCAAAAGAACACTTTCATTGAAAACAGCGCAAATTGACGCGTCGATAAAGTTATGTTAAAGTCACCCGGGGCTATTATAACCAGGGAGCAAATGTAACTGGTTGATTAATCTTAGACAGCCTGGAAACGCAACAATAACGAGTTATCTCAATCCGTTACATTTGCCCCCTGGTTACAATAGCCCCGGGTGACTTACAGTAAAACGCTAACAATCTTACTTCGCACAATTGGTCATTTATGAAGGATTAATAACGTCTAAAGCATGTTACACACAGAGTGATCAGATTCATGCCACCTCGCATTCTTGTATCGCTTGCAGGTTTTTGATAGAGAAGAGAAATTAGTCAAATGGGAGTTTTTTTCTTGGTTTGGGCTGCTTTCTACAATAGGGACGATGACTAAAAAAATATTTTTGCCCGTCATGTAAATATTAAAAAATTTGTATTTTTTTTTTACGTAATCAAAAGGTTCCGGCGACACATTCGAGTTAAAATGTGCCATGACGTCACTCCCTGCTAGATTTTATACGTAGTGAGACCCCACTCCCCAACTTTAAAGCGTTTTATATAAGTATTTTTTTATTAATATGTTAAAGAAAAAAATACGCGTTTAATATTTTTTTACTATCTGACTGAGATGGACCAAATAGTTTTTTTTTTTTTACCCAGGCATCATGCCTATTGGGCCCATCGACTACTCTGCCAGCGTCACGTTTAGACGGAAGCAGAGAGGCGAGCCGTCGACTTTGCACTTTGTGGTAGATCTACAGATGGTAATCGCTAAAAAGACGAGGACAATGATTATTGGGTCGACAAAAAACTCTTATCCAAAGCGTGTCTAATGTCAGTCTTACGTCAAACTCCAAACAAAAAAAATCGTATTTTATGGTAAAAGTATATTTCCAAATTATTGCAAGGAGGCAACTTCCGCGCGCGAAATAAATATGCTTACGCGGAAGTTGCCTCCTTGCAATAAGCAAGGAGGCAACTTCCGCGTAAGCATATTTATTTCATCTTTTAGTATGCGAAGACCAGTCAACATTATCGTGATATAAATAAGTTCCTAATAAAGGCTTCCAAGTTAATAAAGGCTTCCAAATAAAATCAACTCTAGGTTCAATTTCGCATAAATCTCTATCAAAAACGTGCAAGCTATTATATTGATATAAATATAACTACCCTTAGTTACATAGAAAGGCTCTGTAGGCATATATTTATATTATATTATATTCAAATCTACGGAAAACGAAATCTAATCTAATATACATAAAAGGTTTCATACAAACTAATTCACAAAACGTTATGTTACTCAAGATTTTCGTTTCCGAAACTTATTTTGGCACTAGAAATTATACTGAAAAGTAAAAATGTCCAATTTCTATGTCAAATCCTTTTGAGATCACAACTTACAAAAGAAAGTTTTCTTCCAAATATTTTGACTCGACTAAATCGCGTAAATATCACTTAGAATAATTTGCGTATTGCGACGACATTAAACTTTTACGCGCGAAATAGTTTGACGCCATTAGAGAAGGAACACGATACTCTTTTATTCGATTATTTTTTATTCGAAGTCAGTCGATATTTTTTTGTTTTATGCTAATCGGTATACCAAGCCGTTTCCACGTCCATAGGCGCGCGTCAGAAAGTTGTTGGCAATCATAGGCGCTATTTTCAACTGCAAAAGATCTTAAGCGACCCTATAAAAAATCACCTTGCATTTTTGATGATACCTAGCAATTTTGGACCTTACCTCTTCGTCTAACAGTATAAAATGCTGGGACTGTACTCTCTATCTCTGTAAAACCATTCTAGGAATTATCTATAATAATGTTCAATGGCATCGTCATTTTAGTTTTACGACGATAAGAAAATTGAAGGTATCATCCATAATTTTAATCATCACACTAATATTAAAAAGGCGTAAATTTGTGAGTGTGTGTGTTTGTATGTTTGTTACTTCTTCACGCTCAAAAAGCTGGACCGATTTGTATGAAATTTGGTATGTAGATAGCTTATACCCTGGATTAACACATAGGCTACATTTTATACCGGTCTACGCGGATGACACCGCGGTGCGCAGCTAGTCCATACTAATATTATAAATTCGAAAGTAACTCTGTCTGTCTGCCTGTCTGTTACCTTTTCACGCCTAAACCACTGAACGGATTTCGATAAAATTTGGCAAGGCTATAGATGGTATCCTGTATAAAAATAATCCTACAGCGGTTGATATAGGGGATGAAAGTTTGAATAGGAAACTCAGTATTTCTTAAGTTAGGGATGTGAAAATTAAAATGTATGCTTTTGATAGGAAATTAAGAAATATGCGGTTCAGCGTTTTTGAAAAACCATCCCCTAAGGGGGTAAAATACAGTAAAATAGGGGTTGATTTTAAAATTTTACAAAACTGCACGGATTTCGACAAAATTTGGCAAGGCTGTATATAGCATCCTGGGGAAGGACATAGGATACTATTTTTTTCAAAAATAATACTACTGGGGCTGATACAGGGGATGAAAGTTTGTATGGGAAACTCAGTATTTCTTCAGTTAGGGATGTGAAAATTAAAATGTATGCTTTTGATAGGAAATAAAGAAATATGCGGTTCAGCGTTTTTGAAAAATCATCCACTAAGGGGGTAAAATAGGGGTTGATTTTAAAATTTACAAAACTGCACGGATGTCGATAAAATTTGGCAAGGCTTTATATAGCATCCTGGGGAAGGACATAGACTGCTTTTTGTCTTAAAAATAATCCTACAGGCGGTGATATAGGGGATGAAAGTTTGTATGGAAACTCAGTATTTCTTAAGTTAGGGATGTGAAAATTAAAATTTATGATTTTGATAGGAAACAAAGAAATATGCGGTTCAGCGTTTTTGAAAAATCATCCCCTAAGGGGGTAAAATAGGGATTGATTTTAAAATTTACAAAACTGCACGGATTTCGACAAAATTTGGCAAGGCTTTATATAGCATCTTGGGAAATGACACAGGATACTTTCAAAAACAATACTAAAAGGGGTGATATAAGGGATGAAAGATGGGAAACCCAGCATTTCTTAAGTTAGGGATATGAAAATTCAAATTTATGCTTTTGGTAGGAAATAAAGAAATATGTGGTACAGCGTTTTTGAGCGGGTACAATAGGGGTTGACAAATGTTTGTGTAATTACCTCTTTTTAACCCCTCAAGTGTCGAATGCACCCCATGTGTGCATAAGAAAAACCGTTTTTTTGTTCAGTACATAAGCTTATATCACATATATATAAATGTACAAAAACATCATCCGATGGAAAACCAATCAAATCATTAGTTGTGAACTTATGGAGTTCGCAGCTAACCTCCCCTCCCCCCCCGCGTATCAAATGCACCCCAAGTGTGCAAAAGGACAAAACTTTACATAATAGGTATATAAGCTTAGATCACATATATATAAACGTAAAAAAACATCATCCGATGGAAAACATATCATTATCAGTAGTTGTGAACCTATGGGGTTCGCAACTAACCCCCAACCCTCCCCACTCGCGGGGGTTTTGGGTCTAAAATCAGCCAAACTCAGACACTTGAGGGGTTAAGAGATTTAAGGGATTGGAAATGTAGTCATAGTTCGAATCTTGAGGTAACATTTAGTCTTTATTTCATTCGAAGTTTTTACGAGGAAATTATTTGAACGAGTGGACACTCGGACAAAAGTTATTTGTTATTAGAGCGTGACTGGCATAATAAATTTTAAGTAATTAACAAAGTCCCCCCGCCGCGTAAGTGTGTCTGTTTGAATGCGATAATGTCAAAAAGTACCGAACGGATTTTCATACGGTTTTCTCCAATGAACGGAGTGATTCAGTGTAATTCATTATGGTTTTGTGTAAATTGGCTGAAATATGACGACGACTATTGAAGATGTCGGAAAAAAACATGCCGACTGGTAGCTTTATGCCTATATACACGGTAACGATATATCGTAGCGATTTGAGTTTGCACAGTTATATCGGACGGCCCTATGTTTTCCACATGTACATTACCATGGGATATTTTCCGACATCCACGCGGGCGAAGCCGCGGGCAAAAGCTAGTTTATTATAAATGACTAATTTTCATAATTGTATCTTCCATAATCCATAATTGTAATCCTTACATACTCCTTTTGCCTCGTTTACGTTCACATCTGGTCACACACGCACGCCGGTTGCGAGTACTACGCACCTGACCTTTCTGAAGAACATCACCAATAAGGTCACTCACCAATATAGTCTTCCTAGGGCATCCTCGTTTTAAACTCTCATCTGCCTTGTAAATACCTTTATCTACACCCATGCTATAAATTCTCTTATAAAAGTTTCTGAAACAGTTAGCTTATTGCCAACATTAAAACGGCCAGTGTCATAGTAACCATGGTAACCATAATAGCATCCAAACGGGTGCTTTAATGTTGTACTGAATTTCATAATGCAACTCGTTTTCAAAAAAAGAACATTGTAATGCACGCGCGTTTCACTACAACAGCGCCGTAATTTAAAAAAAGAACTAATTCGAATTCACGTCGTATACTATGACGCCGGCCGCCATGTTCGATACGAGTATTAGTATTGCAAAAAACTGTTTCAGAACCTTTTATAGAGGATTGATAACATGGATGTAGATAAAGTGTTGTATGCAACTGTACATAATTAGGTATTAAAACACTCATGTGATAACTATTATCACATTAAACCCACATTCGTGTTTTAATACCCCTTATTATACGTCAGTTGCATAAATAACTATTTGCTAGTCGCCTTTCACTCATCCTCTGAACATGGCCATTTTTGAGTGTAGTTGTTTCTTTAATAATTGAATTTCTTTCCTTTACATCAGACAAGGTGGTATCTTATAGCATTCTGGTCTTATCCCAATTCTAATATGACTTGCCGCCAAATATCATCTGACGCGCGCGTTATAAAATTCTAGTTAGATTTAATATATTTGAGGACAAACTTCCGATTTGCTAGTCCAACTAAAGTCGAACACAGATTTATAATTTAATTATTATGCTAGAAATATTAAAAATCTGAAATTGTGTGTCTATCGATCCAACCGTTGGACAAGCAAATCAGAAATTTGCCTGAAAAACATTCAGAAAGTAGCAAAAAATAAACAGAAATCAGACTTACTTCGAAACAAAACTCGAACTTTTTCAATATTCCGTTGTTTTAAACTTCGAACACTACGTCACTGTCACACTGAGTTAACTAACACTCTGATTGGCTATCGACACTACAGGTTGCTGGTTATTGGTGGATATTACTGTGGATCCGGGGGGTATTTTCTGTGGGACCATTCCATCTATGTGTCTGTATTTCTTGAGTCGTGTCCACTGACCATTGTTGTAGTTCATTTGGAAATGCATCTCTGAGAGCATCGTGAGGTATGTGTCGTCGGATTGTAGAACATTCTCGATGTTTTCTGATAGTTTTATTGTTACTATGTTGCCTAGGTTCGGACAGGGGTTTTCTGGAAGGAAAATGTTATTGTTAGATTACTGTGCCTTTCAAGATGGAACTTCAATATTGATAAATTCAAATCGTAACATAGAAAGCGTTTGTTGAAAGTGTTTGGAAGCGAAACTCCCGCTCTCCCTTCGTCGAACGTAGGTCTACGCGAGACACAATGTTTTTTTAATTGTATCTGTTTATACGAGTGACACGCCCCGTTTGGCCCTCACAAAGTTTTTTTGAACGACATGAGGACGCATTTAGTCGCAAAAGTAGTTCCTAAAATAATATAAATAAGATATAGAAAATACGTACCTCTGGAGCCGGCCATGAAACCAAGTATAAGCGCCTTCTCGGGTCTCGTGACGCGATTCGCGTTGCGGAACATGTCTTGCGCTTCCAACATTTGTTCACGCTGAAACAACATTAAGATCAGTTAGTAAATAATTTATTCAGCAATGGAGTACCCCGTCCGTTCTCAATCATTTCTGAGATAGCAGTGTAAATATAATGAGGCCGCGTCCTATTCGATCGTCGTCGTCTATTAGTAGTCATCTCGGCAGTTACCCCCCTAAGGGTGCGTTTCCACTGACGCGGAGCTGGGCGGAGACGTGCAGGAATCGACCAATCATAATGGTTGAAATCCTCATCGCGTCTCTTGTCTCGTCTGTAATTGGAAGATTCCTGCACGTCTCCGCTCCGCTCCGCCCAGCTCCGCGTCAGTGGAAACGCGGCCTTATACAGGGTGTAAGGGACAGCCCTCCGCAAACTGATAGGGTGAATTCAGTATGTCATACTATATAGCGATATTTCACATTTCCATTCAGTAATATTAACAAAATAATAAAAACAGGTACATTTAGCTGTGAAATATTTTTGACAGCTATTTGGACCCGGTTGGAAAGGAGTTCCTTTCGCTGTACAATACGTATTAAAAATCAAAAATAAAAACTTTTGACATTTGCAATCTTGAAACTGACTTTTTTTTTGGCATAACGCTTTTTTCGTTACGTGACGATTTCTGCCAGTTTACTCCTACCGCAAGCCGCGTCAAAAAACTTCGTACCAAAAATAATTTAAAGCATACCGTGAGTGACAGTCCTCTACGCGGCAGCAGCGGTTGTTGCTGTGTCTGCTGCACGTTCTGTTGCGACTGCGCCTGTACGGTTGGCGTCGTTTGCGCGGGAGTCGCGGCTTGGACCACTTGTGGCTGCTGCACCGGTTGCGCTATTTGTACCTGTGGAATTAAACATTTCTTTAAAAATCTGCAGTGTTGTGTACACACGGCTACACATCAAGCTATACATTTCCAGTTTACACTGACCTCTCATTGTAAGGAAATCCTAAGCAATGCGAGATCAGCTTATACTGGAAATGTATAGCTTGATGTGTAGCCGTGCGTACATACTGACAATGAATGAAATGATTTCTGTAAGTAGATCTTATAAGACACTTTTACACGTCAATTTTTTAGTATTTTAAAACTAGTTGGTGCCCGAGTACGACTGGAGTTGTATGATCAATTTGTTTGAACAAAATGTGGGATAACAGAAATACATTTTTATACATTGTGATCGACATAATTATTGCGATGGCGAGGTTGGCCGACACACACATGTCAAGTGTAACTTTTGCTCATTTGCTGACGTACAAGAAATCTTCAAATTAATAGATAAGTAACCTACCTGGTAAAACTAGCTAAAACAGCAAAGAACCTAGATAAAGAGACCAATAAAATCGCATCAGGTACAATAAGATTTGCTGGTCTTTGTATCAACAAAAGTAAAGGATTCAGCAATCAATGCACTATGCTTCATAATAATAATATCCTACGACCATAATTATAATGAAACATTTTATAATAGTTTTACCGATACCTGTGTACCTCGGCGGGACGCCGTGAGCGTTGACGAATTTGCGGCGGATCGCCGTGAGAGTTGACGAATGTGCGGCGGGTCGCTGTGAGAGTTGACGAATGTGCGGCGGGTCGCTGTGAGAGTTGACGAATGTGCGGCGGGTCGCCATGAGAGTAGACGAATGTGCACCGGGTCGCCGTGAGCGTAGACGAATGTGCGGCGGGACGCCGTGATCGTTGACGAATGTGCGGCGGGTCGCCATGAGTTAACGAATGTGCGACGGGGCGCCATGAGAGTTGACGAATGTGCTGCGGGTCGCCGCGAGCGTAGACGAATGTGCGGCGGGACGCCGTGATCGTTGACGAATGTGCGGCGGGTCGCCATGAGTTAACGAATGTGCGACGGGGCGCCATGAGAGTTGACGAATGTGCTGCGGGTCGCCGCGAGCGTAGACGAATGTGCGGCGGGACGCCGTGATCGTTGACGAATGAGAAGCGGGACGCCCTGAGCGTATATTTGTGCATTAACAACATACCGGTTGCGCGATCTGGTGTTGAAGCGGCGGCTGCGTGTGCACGGCCGGCACCGCGCGCGTCGCCTGCTGCACCACCGTCTGCGGCATCTGGAACCAGACGTGGACTTAATATTACACGGTGTTATATGTAATTGATTATTCATACTGATCTTAGGTTAGAATTTAGAGATGATGGTGACGATAGTGTGGATACACGATGGTGAAAAATAGTGTGGTCATAGCGATTTGGTGTTCATATACTTTATTGTGAACGCTGCGCATACCTGTAATAGGCATACATACCAGTACTTTTATTTTATTATTTTTTTCTATTAACTGTAAGCTTATTTTGTATTGCGACTACAGTTTGACCACAGTGACCACAGTTTGGCCATAACGTCACCACGATTTGGTTTTGGTTTTTCAACTACAATGTGAAGTTTGTTCTTGGGATAAATTCTTCCCAACTACGGATCCCTTCATTGTGCGTGGTCCGACTCGCACTTGGCCTGTTTTTATTATACTCACGGGTTTGATATTCTGCAGCAGCACTGCCTTGCCGCCCGGCTGCAGTATGACGGTGGAGGTGTTGAGTAAGTTCTGTGTGGACAGCAGGAGCGGCTTCCCGCCGGCCGGCCCGGCTATCAGGAGCTTCGGCTGTTGACCTATTATTATTGGTTTTGCGCCGGTACCCTGTGGAATAGAAGATAAGCTCACTACATAGAATAGAAGAATAGAATAAACGTTTATTGTCTCCAGTATTACAGCTAGTAGTAGTGAACTTCAACGACTTTTGTCCGTCACCCCCATAAGGGCGCTTTTCGTATGCACGGACCAGTGCACACTGTGTAATTTTGACTTAGATGTGGCCAGATATATTTTATGTATTAATTCGAAAGAACTTGTGATACTTAATAATTGGTAAAAATTCCCACATTAAAATTGTCTATAATTTCAGAGAAAAATTTTTTTTTGTGAAAGTTCAACGACCTCAAAGAAAAGTTATTGTTTTTTTTTCTCCAAAAGTATTAATGGCATCGTTTTTTCCAATACCACAAACGACGTAATATCAAAATATTTATCCATATAAAAAATCAAGGAGCTGTAGCTTTGATTGTTAATGAGATACATGAACATTTTTGAATTTCACTTTTTATGAATTTTTTTTTTACCCCTATCATTACCGCATTTTTTTCTTTGCTATAAATATGTACATAATTGTTGTTTATCACGTCCTAAAAAATTACATACGTAACTCAAAGGGGTGGTGAGAAAAGGAGTTTCTAAATATTTTAGAAATTTCTATGGAAATAGGGTTGTCCAAACGATAAATAAAAACAAATAAAAAAGTTACATTTTGTCGATGTCGTCATTATCGCAATCGATAAATACTTCGTCTGACGATAACACGATGTTGATATCGTCGGAATCACATTCGAATACATCGACAGTTTTTTGCAAGAACTGGTCGCCGTGTATGAGTACGTTATCCTGAGTCGGCTTTAAAAGTTTTAGAACTTTTTCGGGAATTTTAGACCTTTTATTGTTTTTTTGCCTCTTGTCAATTGACATACTCGACAAAAGCGGGTCAGAAGACTCTAAAGCTCGGTGAATCAAGTCAAGGACGGTCGCTTTACGACTGAACTTACGAGTGTGATGCTCACGATCGTAGCGCCAAAATTTGTTGCGTGATTCACCGGCTTGCTCTGAGAGCATTCCTATAGGTATAGGAATACAATCAATAATTTGTACACCATGCATTAAAATTTTGTGCATGGTGACAGACATGTTGTACCAACTATATTTTTGTACATGTTTTGTTGCGACATCATTATAAAACTCCTGAAACTTCTTAGATTCTACAACTGACAACATTACATTACATTCTGACAACCCTAAACAAAAATTTAAAAAAAATATATCTCATCACCCCTTTATTCTTTTGAGCTGATATTTTTTATTCAAATGTATTATTATGTCGTACATATTTTCCATTAAAAAGAAAATGCGGTAATTTAAAAAGAAACCGGCAAAAAAATATTTATGTTTTTGCTAAAAACATTGAATAACGTCTTTATTATCCGCGTTTCGAATCTAGTTTTTGGCAATATAATAGTTTTGTATTTTCTTAATGAGAAGATATTTAATTTATTCATTACTGATGTACCTGAAAAAAGATATTGCATTTCTATGGTTTCTATGGGGTTTTCTCGATAATTGCTATGTAGCCAAAACTACTCAAAAACAAACTAGTAAAAGCTATCAAATAAACACATAAACTGAACCTGGCCACAGGTAAGCCAAAATTACATACTGTGCAGTGGCTAGTGGCCTGCATTGTTTTCGTCTACCAATACCGCTTCGGCGCACATTATATAAAAAAGGTTAGATCCATTTTTTGTTACGAAAAGTTTAAGAAAAGGGACGTTGTTTATTTTAGGGTCATCCTTCTTAGGCGACATTGATCATTCATTGGTGAAACAAAAACAATTAACTTTGAAAAAAAGGCTCATCCTTCATTCATTGGTCAAACTAAAAAAGGGCGTTACAAACTACGATTTCAACGTGCAACCGAAAAAGTTTTGAAAAGGCGCAACGGCTTTCGATAGTACATACACAAAACTATAATACCGGAAGCAAAAGGTTTAAGCGTCAGCATTATGCTTAGGTCCCCGCAACCCGCTGCTAAGCGCTGGTTTAGGAAGGTATACAACACAAAATTAATACACATAACAAAAACATTTTAAAAAAACATAAAATTTTCCCATTTGACAGCGAAATGACAGTAAAAATGACATTAGAAGTGTCACCACTACTACTAGCTGTAATACTGGAGACAATAAACGTTTATTCTATTCTATTCTATTATTTATTCTGTTGTATTTTATCTTGTTTTAAATGTATGTTTTATTAGTGCTTTAGTTTATATCTGTATCTATATATGACCTATAACTTCTATGTGTAGTATTTTTACTGTTAGTATAAGTTGGTCAATTAAATAAATAGATAAATAAACATTTATGTGACAGTTATGAAGTGTCATTTTACTGCATCTAATTAGAAGTCCGAGCATAGTAAAACGATGAATTAGCATGTGATTTAAATTGCACGCACGTCGAGATTGCACAAGTAGGTACTGATTGTAATATCGTCAGTAGCAACTGTGTCTAACAAACCAAATAAATTGATTGTTGCTTGATTAGAGTAGTACTACTAGTTACAAAGCGAAATCAATACCATTAGAGCCTTATTACCATCAGATTAAACCTTGTTAACATAGTATAAGGTCGAAAAGATTAAACCACTAAAGTCTGAACCACTTTTAAACCTTATTAGCATAATAATAATAAGGTCGAAAAGTAGTTCACCGCAAATGTCCGCGATGGTACGTATGCAAATGTAAGTAGTGATCCCATAAACACTACAGATAACCAAGATGTACTCACGTGTACAATGAGCGGGCTGGCGAGCGGCGGCGGCGTGCTGGGCGCGGGCGGGGTGGGGGCGGCGGGCGACGCGGGCGCAGCCGGGGCTGGGGGCGCCGCGCTGTCGCAGGTGCTGGCTGTCGCTGTAGGAAGACCATAGTTCAGGTTAATCATGTCCACAAAATTACAACTGCTATAATAAGTTCTCCAGACCGAATTTCGGCCATGGCGACCAATCTACCAACCCGCACTGGGCCCGCGTGGTGGATTACGGCCCACTACCTCTAGAATAGAGGAGGCTTGTGTCCCAGCAGTGAGTACATTATAGGCTGATTATGTATGACCAATCTGAGCGGAGACCAGCCTTCGGCACGGTGATAGGCCTTGTTACGAGCAATGTTTCTGTGCTAGTGTTAAGTCACACTTTTGAGTTTTTAAGGAGAAAAAAAATAAAAACGAAAATCTGAAAAAAAATATTTCTCGGTATCTGGACGTGATTCTCTAAAAATAAAAACTGAAAAATATGCGCCCAAAGATTTTTTATCAGGCTATATTTATATAAAATAATTAACTTGGACAGTTACGTTTTCAGAATTTATTTTAATTTTTTTCATGGAAAGGTAAACAAAAAAAAAAGTATTTGAAATTGACACGTGGGTGTTTTACTCGCATTTGAAAAGCATGCCTTGATCGATAAATACCATAAACAGCAGAGGGAAATTTTTTTGGTCGATTGGAACTCTGTGGATCGTTATGTCGTTTCGGCAGAACACTTTTGCCGCTGGGGTCGCGGGTTGTTTAAAAAAGATACCGTGGCTCTGGCATAGGCAACTGAAGGAACACGGGTGGGTTTTAGTCAGTAAAAGTCTGACACGCCCTTCCGCTCCACCCAGAGCGGGAGAAGTCATTTGATGATTTCCAAACTACAAAAAAAAAAAAAAAGACGGATAGACTGACGGACGGACTTAGGGAGTAGACCTCCAGGCGCAAGACCAACGGCGAGACGTGCGCGCGAGTCATGGGGTTATTGTGCTAACCCCGTACACCGCCAACTTGCTTCAGCTTCAGGGAATATTGTCGCAATTGCTTCGAGTTTAAGTAAATCTTACCATTAGTGTTCTCGTCGGGTTTGGGCATGGTGTAGTTGTTGAGTCCCTTGGCGTAGTCGGGCGGCGGAGGAGACGGCGGCGCGACCGCTGCAGCCTTCTTAGCTCCTTCCTCCATTTCTGTACAGATGGGGTTGTGATTAAACTGTGTTCTAGGTGTGCGAGACTTTTACATATTGGGGTGATGGCATTATCTATTATTATTATTATTATATTGGGTTGAGTGCAGTGCGATCCGCCGTTGCAATCGGACGCGCTTACACTGTAGGCGGAAATTATTTTTTTACGCTGAGCGCGGCAAATGCCGCTGCCACCATGCGTTCGGAAGAGAAAAGTGGCGAACGAGGTCCTGGCATTCCTGCAGTACCAGCTGGATGTCATGGATGAGGTCAGTGTGATCCAGATCTGTACATCCAACTTCGATGAAGATGAGATACGCAGAGCTAAAACACTGCTGTACCCGTCGCTAGAAATGGCCGACCGAATGCCGTCCCGCAGGAGGGATGAAAAGGGAGAGAGGAGTCTCCAAGACATTATTAAATTGTTGAAGGAGACCGACCCTGATGACGTGCCGACTTTCGTGGCGAAGGATTTGCGCAAGCTGCCCCACGTCACGTTTGACCACGTCGATGTCACCAGGCTGCCACGGGAAATCACAAGCCTGAGATCAAGCCTGGCCAAGTTGCAGGTGAAGTTGGAAGCATCGCAATCCACCATCAGTGATCTACGTAACGAGGTAGCCGAGCCAGCTAACAGCGTCAACACACGTCACGGACTCACGGCGTACTCGATGCATCGCAGCTGAGTTTCGAGTCAGCAAAATTCGACTCGTCGCCAGCTGCTGTCATTGGGTGCGATGCACAACCGCGCCCCGCCCTCCCCGCGACCCTCATTGTTGGGACGCCGACGAACATTAGCTCGTCCACACCACGACGAGCTTACTCGGCAGCCGTTATTGCAGCTCCAGCAACACATCAGCGACAACCTAAGCATACGAGGGGTGACCAGGGGCCCTCCGAACTAGTTCGAAGCTCGTTACCGCCGGTAACAAGACAAGGACAGGCCGATGAAGGTTTCATACGTGTGGAGAAGAAGAAGAAGCCTGTTGCGAAATCAGTGCGGTACCGCACTGGCTGGTCCGAACATGTTGCTGCGTCCCGCTATTCCATCGACGCAACTGTACGTGTCGCGATTGCATCACTCCACGAAGGCAGACGAGATCGTGCAGTATATAATGATAAAGACCAAGTTCACCTTAAGAGTCGAGAACACAGATATTATACACTATATAAAGTAATAGTCGAGAAGTTAGAGTCGCGTCATAAAACTAACTTTAAATATTTTGTGGTGCGCGTTCCGACTCATCATCTGGAGACTTTCATGAAGGAAGAATTTTAGCCGAAGGGTGTCGTGTATCGGCGTTTTCGCGGAAGGCTACATGACACCTCGACTCAGCGCAATACGTCGCCCACCCATCGTACTACTTAGCTACTAGTGCCTTTTTATATGTATTAGTTTATTATTTTATAAATCATTTGTGTATTTTATCTATGGGCCTAAGTTGCCTGAGAATAAAGGCATTATTATTATATTATTATTATCTAAATCAATCTATGTTGGGGTCAGCTTCCAGTCTAACCGGATGCAGCTGAATACCAGTATTTTACATGGAGCGACTGCCTATCTGACCTCCACAATCCAGTAACTGGGTAATACGATACCCCTTGGTAAGACTGATTGTCAGACTTTCGGGCTTCTCACGACCCGTAACCAACAGCTTAACGTGCTTTCCGAGGCACGGAGGAGTCTCTGTATGTAAAGATGGTCACCCATCCACTGACCAACCTCGGCAAGCGTAGCTTAACCTGATGGATCGACCCGTGCGGCTGTTATTACTTAGCCACGAGCTCCACTGCTGAAACTGATGGCATTATCTAAATGTATTTGAATAAAGTACAGTCATACTAATAAAGATAGGCGCTTTAGTAATCTTCGTGTTGCAGGGGCCATATTATACGTCAACGTCAATGTCCATAATCGCTTTAAACATCGCGATAGATAAATTCGGTCAAAATTATCGCCGTAAGTGGTGGCTACACCTATGGTTATCGCCCTTCAACGCGATAATCAACGGCACATCCCGTATAATGTGGCCCCGGCATGTGAGCACGAACGTCGCGGCGACGAATGTTACTCTATGAAAACGCTTCCATAGATTTATTTATTTATTTTAAAACATGGAGGACTTACGGCTAATAAAAACAAACAAAAAAGGAGACCATAGTACCAAAAAGCCAATTACAAGTCCTCACCTATAGACTTAAAATAATAATTTATGGTGTGAGCACAAAAACACATGTCCCAAATTAAAGTAATAACCAATTTAAATACTTGGTTTACAATTAAGGACGCTGTTACAAATGGGTAGTCAAATCATTACTTTTTTACATAAGTGTTTATTAAATAAAATGTTTTGCATTCTTAAAATGTTTTTTGGCCAAATTGTTGATAAATGTGCATGATACGATTCTGTACTATAATCGTAATTTTAGATATGTACAGCTTCTTAATAATGGTACCGAAGTAAACAAATTCACTTCGGTACCATTATTGTGAAACTGTACCTATCTAAAATTATATTTATGGTTCAGAATCGTACCATGCGCATCTATCAACAGTTTAGGCAAAAAACATGTTAAGAATGCAAAGCATTTTATTTAATAAACACACTTTTATGTAAAAGAGTAATGATTTGACTACCCATTTGTAACAGCGTCCTTAAATAACTGAGAAAATTATGTTACTAAAAAAAAAAAAAAAAATCTACTGCTACTTGAAAAATGATAAATGGCGGCATTACCGCCTGGTACCGTTTTCATAGAGTTACATAGAAACAAGTCGTGTCGCTGCAGTCTGTTAAATAGTAGTTAACTGAGTACATACCAAGTTTCCTCCTCTTCTTGATCTGCGCATGCGTGGCCGGCTGCTCCGTGATGTCCAGCAGCTTGATGCCGGCACGCGCAGGCGGCCGCACCGCGCCTCGCCAGGTGCCGCCGCGCGCGCCGCCGAAGCGCGATGGCAATCCTTTGAGCGGGGCTGGGGGAACACATGGAGTGTTACATTGTCACTAGTATTAATCCTGTTTCCTCGGCTAATATTTTATTTTATTTTTATTTTTATTCAATAGGTACATATACAGCCAACAGATTAAAAAAAATACAAAAAATGGCCTTATTAGTAAACAGCGAGTGAACCTGAAGTCCAATTACAACTGTACACAGCTTACAAAATAAACAATGCCTCGTTAATTATAACTTTTAAAAAATCTAAAATTTAAAACATATACATGACATAAATCTATCGTTACTGACAGGACTATTGTAGCCAATAAGCCTGATCATCAGGCTTATTGGCCCTGATGTAGTAGTGATAGATCGATTAGCGCGCAGCGCAATGATTGTCGATGTTACCACTCCACATGACGGGAACCTCGTGAAAGCTGAGAAAGAGAAACAAATACTTAAAATATCTCGACTTAGTTCACGAGGTTGTTGACATGTGGAATGTGAGCTCGGCTGTCATTGTTCCGATTGTAGTAACGGCCAACGGCCTGATGGCCGAACAACATCTCGAGGCTCTCGTAAGGGTCAGATCACACCGAGACGCGACACGACGCAACGCGGCGCGCACTTTTATACAAAATATAACTTTATTTACTACACAAAAAGATACATATTGAAATGCCACTCGCGGCGCGGCGCCTCGCTGCGTAGCGCGGCGCAGTTTGTAAAAAAGTACTCTGTAATGGGTAAAGTTGTATTTTGTATAAAAGTGAGCGCCGCGTTGCGTTGCGGTTGGATCAAGGGCCAGATTCAGAAAGCGGTACGGCGCGCATTGTTAGGATTGTTAGGTTCCTTTCTCTGGAGCCCTGACCGCCGGTAGCTTGGACCCTGTTCCCGATACGTGTTGGTTACTGTTTTTCATATTTTTAAATGTTTTTATATTCTTTTTATTCTAATATTTAAAAATGTAACAAATATGTGTAAAATGAAATAAATAAAACAATATAAAAAAATTACTATAACTTACTAGTATCAGTCATCTTCCTAGGCATGCCCCTACTGCGCACAGGCACGGTCGGCGCCTGAGCCTTCTTCTGATTAGCTTGCACTTCCGTCGCCTTAGCCAAAAGCTCACTACGCAGAGCTACGGATTTCGGCTTGCGTTTTAAAGTGAAGTGCTTCACTGGATTGGGTTGTTGGCCCACCTGAAATAAATGTATGGTGTTTTATTGGATGGCTAACTATGTCGTTGAGCTCCTTCAGTTTTGAGTTGAGCTGCACCATTACTGACAAATGCGTGTACTGAGTGAACAGGTCCACTCAATGTGTGTGGTTTTTTTTATTGAAGTTCTTTTGAAAAGCCAGTAAATGCATTCTGTGTTTGTACACAGGGCTACATATGAAGCTACACATTTCCAATATAAGCTG
Organism: Cosmia trapezina; assembly: GCA_905163495.3. NCBI lineage: Eukaryota > Metazoa > Arthropoda > Insecta > Lepidoptera > Noctuidae > Cosmia > Cosmia trapezina. The sequence continues at coordinate 18,205,198 of LR991041.1, forward strand.
ATCTCGCATTGTATAGGATTTCCGTACAATGAGAAGTCAGCTTAAACTGGAAATGTATAACTTGATATGTAGCCGTGTGTACACAGACTAGAAAATATTTATTGATGAAGTTTTCTTTTATTCTATACTTCATAATCAGCCTATAACATTCCCACTGCTGGGACACAGGCCTCCTATCTGTGAGAGAGAGTGAGCCGTTATCCACCACGCGGGCCCAGTGCGTGTTGGGGATGTCACATGTCTTCGAATTTTTGGTTCTAGGACATGCGAGTTTCCTCACGATATTTTCCTTCACCATTTTGAGAGCAGTGGTGATGAAATAAATTAAACAAAGTAATGTGCCTGTCTGGGTTCGAACCTACGACACGGATTTCGGAGCCATTACCACTGGGCCACCACTGCTCTCCTATACCAAAAATACATAATTATAATCTTATTTATGTATTTTAGTATATCTGCCCGTGACATCACAGCGGGCCCTATCAGAATACCAGCGCTGCGACACTCATGTTAAGTGCCGCAGCATCATGCTGAGATAGGGACCTTTTGGCCTCGTACAGGACTTTTTTGTTTTTTATTTACTTATTTTTATTTTTTTTTATATATTTTGTTTGTTTTCAACTTTTATTTTATGTTTTAGTTTTAGTTCTGTGCGAGTCACAATAAATACTTTTTCTTTCTTTCTTTCTTACTTTTTATAAATTTATTAGCGGGAAAAGCACTCTCCATACAAAAACTATGCGCTTATTTTGCCTTGCACTCAGCAATTTGGCATCCATTCTAATCACAATCAGATAATGTTCAATATTATCATTATCAATGCAGTGATGTTATTCCCCTAATCAATATAATGTAGGGCAATGAAAAAATAATTCTTCTAAACAACTCACCACAGAAACTAAAGCATTCTTATTCAAATACAGGCACTCTAGCGGTAACAGTCCAAGATCCGAATGCTTAGCTAATGCTCGTCTCAGCTCACTGATCATATCACTGAAGATCGGTCTGGTCTCATCAAACTCTGCTATCTCTGTGTTGAGGGTGCCTGCTGATGGGAATGTCTTGAGGGTCTCGGCCAGCATGGCCACCCAAAGGTCTGAGTCCACAGCGGCAACTTCGATGATCTCTTCCAGTTCATTTCGCCACTGGAAAAGGGGAATAAAGTTGTCATTTTTTAAAACATGCTGTTCGAAATTGCACATCATAAGTTTCAGGAGGGTTTGGGATTAGCAAATTCTAATGGATCTCATGTACTGCCACTAACTGCCATTCTTCACTAATTCTGTGCTAAAAGGCCCGCAGTGATTATTAAATTGCTAATTAGCTGAAAAATGATAATCATCAGGTTTTGAATTTGTTGAAACTGTAACTCTGAAATAAGGCTAAAATAAATGTTAATTCTGAGCTGTACAATCAGAAGGTAAATTCTCGTATCTAAAATCATTCAAATTCAAGTCGCAATCAAATGTCAAAAATGTAGGTAAACACTATTAAATTTTTGACAGATTTAGTATGAAATGAGATTGCAAACATTGTTAAAAATACGGGAATTGTTCCTCTTATCTGTTTTTGCTTGGGTCTTTCAATAAAGATAATTATTCTATTTATCAAACATAAATAATTCTATCACCGTTCTTGGTAGGTGGATTGGTATCACTGTATGATTTTTTTTAAGCTCAAAATTGGGTATTACTGCCAGCTACGTTGTAACATAATTTTATAAGCCCTTATTCAGACAGGTATAAGTTAGTATGTACATTAGGTTTAATTGAATATAATTACAGTTTTGGTAAATATGACCTTGTATAGAATTAGTTATCCCCGACAACCCCGTCTGTATGTCCCCTGACAAAGGCCTCCACTTCTCCCTATCCTTAGCTACTCTCATCCATGCAGCACCTGCTGTAGCCTTTATATCATCTTCTGAATGGCCTACCCCGTCTCCGTTTCTTGTCACTTGTAAACCAGTACATTATTGTTTTTGACCATTTTTCCATTCCTCTGATTGTATGTCCTGTCCCTTTCCACTTGAGCTTTCTTATGGTTACAGTAACATCCTTTGGTTTTGTGTGTTTCTTTATATCTGCAGTTCTTATTCTATCAGATAGCCTCTTCCCCATCATACTCCATTCCATAGCATTTTGTTTTTTTTTTCAGTTTCATTGACATGAAACCTACTAGTAGTTTCACGATTACGGCACACTCATGCCAGAATCCGCTAACATCGTGTTCATGCCCTTCCATTGCCAGAGCAGAAAGTGTCAAATATTTGGGTGTGCATATAGACGATGGACTAAAATGGGACAAACAACTCGATACACTAACTTCTCGAACACTACGTCTTATTCACATATTCAAATCTCTCCGAGAATCCACCAGTATTGACACTCTAAAAATGGTGTACTTCACACTATGCCAATCGATTATTGGATACTGTGTGACTGTATGGGGTGGGGCAGCAAAGACTTATCTTCTAAGAGCAGAGAGGGCTCAAAGGGCTGTACTTAAAGTTATGCTAAGGAAACCCTACAGATACCCTACAGCGCAACTATACGCTGATTGCAAAGTGCTGACGGTTCGGCAGCTCTTCATTCTACAATCTGTCCTGAGGATACATGCCCGCTTACCCCCATCTGATCCAAGTAAGCGTACATATGTTCCCCCAGGTGTACAGTACAAAACCACATTTGCAAGACGTCAATACTATGTCCTAAGTCATCATGTTTTTAAAAGAATACAGAAAGAACTAGACATAATAGACCTAAATAAATTCAATGTCAAATCAAAAACTTCTGACTGGCTCATACAGCAGGACTATATTAAAACAGAGTCTATACTGCTATCACACATCGCTTGACATAATGAATCACTTCAACACCCACAAGATCTCGTACTCACACACACACACACACATACACACTCACACACATACACTCTCCTCCCTTGATGTGTATGTACATACACTTCAACACTCACACATACTTGAATAACACTAACACTAATATTAATATGCATTAGTAATGGTAATCGACACACTCACTCTTGTAAGTTTTAGTTTTACTAAATTTAAATTTTTGGCCGATCACTGTCTCTTAAGATACAGTTTTCTTCCTAGTTTAAGAGACAGGGTTCATTGTTTTTGTATGCAGACCTTTTTTTTTTTTTTTTTGTTATCCTAAATCACCTGTTCACAAGCTATGTTTTTATGCTTATTCTATTGTATTGAACTGTGTCTGTGTGTATTTATTAATTTTTTGGATAAATAAATTTATTTTATTATTATTTATTATTATTTTGGCATTTTTCTAATTTCAAGTATCAAATAGTTTCCTTTCTGGGTATTCAGGTATTTGGTATCATTTGTTGATGAACACCTTTGATAAACAGTGTTTCATGGTTTTTCATCATCTCTATAAACAGTTTCGAAACAGTCCCTAACCAAAGGTGATGAAACATTGTTTCAGATACACATGTTGCCGTGTTCCCCACTGTGTGGAGAGCAAGGCGAAACATCTAGTTTATAAACAAAAGTTGATAGGTGTGGATGTGTGTTGCAGGTGTTTCTAAACATGGATGTAGTGTACTCCTTGGGCGACATCCTAGCAATAACTGGCATAGTGTGGATGGCAATGTTTACAGTAAACTTGTTTAATAACACAATGATGGAGTTTGTCAACAAATGTTTCCTAATTCCTAATTTATGATCATATCAATAACTCTATTTTTCAAGATTTTAGATTCCAGTATGTTGCCATACATTGTATCATATTAAAATTTTATTTGTCCGTTGAAAGAGTTTCTCTTTTAAACAACTTAAATGCCTGTTCTAGAAGTCCTTGAGCATACAAACACAGCCTAGAACATATTAACAATACATTGATACTCATGATTATATGCTGTTAGTGTACAATTCAAGGTTTCAGTTTTCAGTCATTCTTGTCAATTCACAGTCATTAGGACAACTGGCTGACAATTTAATTCACAATGCCGCATGTATTAGGTTGAATTAGGGCAAATAAATAATAAATGCTGTGTTGTTGTTGCGTCTTGGAAATCATCATCTGCCTAGACTATTCCCAACTATGTTGGGGTCGGCTTCCAGTCTAACCGGATGCAGCTGAACACCAGTATTTTACATGGAGCGACTGCCATCTGACCTCTACAACCCACTTACTGGGTAACACGATACCCCTTGGCATGACTAGATGCCAGACTTTCGCGCTTCCGACGACCGGTGGTCGTAACAACTGTCAAAGATCCACGATTCACGAATGACTGCCGGGACCAACGGCTTAACGCGCTCTCCGAGGCACGGACGGGTCTTGGTATGTAAAGATTGTCACCCATCCACGGACCAACCGCGGCAAGCGTAGCTTAACCTGATCGATCGACCCCAGCGGCTGTTATTACTAGGAAGTCTAATTGAAATCTAATTCTTCTTTGATAAGGCTGTTTATATATGTTTTTTGCCTAACACAATAATGTAACATGATGGTCCTTGATAACCCATTTCACAACAATGGACAAATATTGATAGTAAAGGTTATATTTATTTCGAAGGCTTTGTGTAAACATAGCAAGTCATAAACTGAGGTTTCATAAGCAGTCTTATCATAGTACTTTACTAATAAAACTGAATTGTTTCGCAATTTACCAACGTAAATAGCAAGTCAGTTTTTTCTAAGGTCGTAAGTAACAGTTAATTATTCCATAAAACAGGCACAAATTAACCGCTAGAGTTGAAATGTAATCTATCTCTAATTGATAAGCTGTAAAAATACAGTTAAAATAAATTCAACAAAAATTTTTAGCATGTAAATTCAATACATGACAACAAATAAAACTAATACATACATGCGTGATACTGCTTCTCATTCCCACACATAGCTATACATATGAAACGAAAGAGACAAAAAACCAATACAGTTACGCAAAACCATAGAACATCAAAGAGAAAAGTTACCTCCTCAACATTTCTGCGCGGGATATGAAAGAAACTTAGCAATAATTTCAATTTCACTTGCGTTTGCAAATCTGGAAAACAGTCCTTGATGTTTTTCAAAACTTCGGCATTTAATTGCGTACAAATTGAGCCGCTTGTCCACGAATCATTCGAAGTACCGAGTTTATTGTGGAGCCACAAAGATGTGTCACTATCCCGAACGTTCGCCATCTTGCAACTGAAATAGTGACGTGATAGTGACGTTAGACGTATTCACCATGTGTCTTTTGAACATACTTTTGAATAAAGATCGATACTATTCTTTTCAACAATAATTATAAAATTATCTAGAGCTTTATATAGAAATAAAAAATTAAGTTAAACTTGTTAACTGTTAAAAAATTTAAACTACTACAAAAGGAGTCTTTTTTGTCTCATAATGCCCATTTTTTCAAGCGTGCTGTCTGTCATTTCGATAAAATCGACAACGGATCGTCTCTGAAAAGCAACACTAGTAAGTTCATCAATTTGTCTATGCAGGATCATATTCTCACAAATCTGACCTATAAAATTCGTGGCAAGTTGATGCTTGTCCACAGACAAAGTGCTTGTCTTTTCAGTTTCTTGAAAACATTATTTTAGATAATAACTTAAGGTGAAAGCGCCAGGGTAGACCGCGAAATTCTTAATTTCTTACGTTTTTTTGCAATTTGTAGGCCAGTGTGAACTTGTATGTTGATTCTAATATGATTCGCGGTCGTAGATAATATGGCTTTACAGAATTATAATCATTAGAATCAGCAATACAACTCCGTATGTTAGCATTTACCTTAAATCTAGCAATTTCATGAAATCATGAGGTTTGATAAATGCTAACTTAAGGAGTTGTATTGCTGATTATAATGATTATAATTTTGAATTTCGCGAACTACCCTGGCTCATCATCCATAACGCTAGGTATACAAGCAGCGACTTTAGTCACCACCGCCGTCAACTCGCTGGCGATTTAAAACCTCACGTCCACTCACCTTGTAATGAATCTTATTTTCTATCACGGCAGGAAATCAATTATCAAGCCACGGACTAGAAAAAAAAGGACTCCGCGCCACGCATAACGAAAGTGAAGCGTAGTAAGTATGACCGTTTGTACAAACATGTCTCACGCACACATTTACATCATAGTATGCCGACCGGCCGCCATTACGTGACACGATCACACGACGGGCGCGGGCGGCGTCTTTGTCAAATCACGCACACATAGATCGGTACGGTGCTTCAATTTCGATGCGCGTGGCGCGGAGTCCTTTTTTTCTAGTCTGTGTATCAAGCATATTTAGATACAGATAGAAAACAGAATACAAGATTCCGCTGACGAGACGAGGGCAGTTAAAGTTAAGGCGGAATTTGTGCTCACGAATCACGATTCTAACCCTATTACTCTACCCTTTATTTGGTACCTACTACGTTAACCTTCAATCATAATTATTAACAATAGCAGCAAAACTAATAGCCTTCTAAAAATGTGGATACATTTAATTATAAATAATTTAACCTTCAATCATAATTATTAACAATAGCAGCAAAACTAATAGCCTTCTAAAAATGTGGATATATTTAATTATAAATAATGTGCTTTTATTCATGTAGGTAGCATGAAATAGAGAACTAACTTGAAATGGAGAAAAAATAAAATATTATCCCGGTTTGGTATGTACAGAAAGTTGAAGTTTATTTAATATGTTTACTGTTTCTTTTTTTTTTTTTTAATAGTCACTTGATGTAATTTTATTATAAAGTTGCACAATGCACTTAGTAATGCTCTAAGAATGAAACCCAACCCAACCCAATAAATAACGTCTATGTACCACTTTACATTTTCTACCACAATTATCTATTTACTACCATTTCGTAGCGTTCCCCAAACACACCTACAATTGGTTAAAAAAATAACCCTTCCGCAATCCGCACGGATCTGTGAATAGGTAGCGTTTTGCCAGTTACGGTTCAGAAATCAGAAATAGGTTATCGTCTTGTTATCGTACATACATGTGTCAATATCGATACGGTAGGTAGTGAATCGTATCGTTGTGAATAGCTATGCAGGGTTCCAATCCATGTTCCATGTTCATTTACCCTCTTACAAATAAAACACGGAATAAAGTTATATCAGGAATAACAAAGGAATAACCATACATTTTCATAGGTTTAAACTTGGAATAACTTTATTCTGTGTTTATTAGTAAGACGGTTAGTCTAAATCAGCCTTTAGGTACCCAATGGGAATGGGAATAGCGATCTCCTCCAACTCTTGATTGTCAAAAATGACGTTGGCAAACCATTGACCATGCCATTGAAATAATAAACATAGACTATACACTATTAAAGACGTATTTGTACGCGCCATATTTGATTTTGTATTTTTGTTTGTAATATATTGTTTTTATTTTTATTGATCAAACATTATCCTCGGATTACAGAACAAAACTCCTGTTATTTAATAATATACTCTTTAACGCTTTGTTCTGTAATCTGAAGCAATAACTTACTTATCTATAAATACTTTTAAAACTAAATATATTTTAGCGTGCATTTCATAATCTAAGCGTGAAGTAAAGCGCTACAGTTTTTTAATCGTGTAAACAATGTCTGAAGCGTCGATAACCGTGCCGTTGAATATATATGAAGAAGAAATAAATGAAGAAACAACATGGGATCTCTCATACCAAGGACTGAAAAGTGCGCCCGAAATAAAAAATCCCCATTTATGTGTAAGTGTTGATTACTACTGCACGTTTTTTATTTATTTGGAATTCTCACTTTTGACCCTATCTCACTTGATGGTAAGCGATGATACCGTCGACGTTGGTGCACTCTTGCCTGTGCAAGAGTGCACCAACGAATTGCAAGAGTAGGTACACGGCTACACATCAAGCTATACATTTCCAGTTTACACTGACCTTTCACTGTAAGGAAATCCTATACAATGCGAGATCAGCTTATACTGGAAATGTATAGCTTGATCTGTAGCCGTGCGTACCCTGTTCACTCTCGCTCGACCCACCCCTACCCCCCTACCTAGGTAATAAATACGGGCTGGTATCCGCAACTCCACGTCAATGTGCGTATTTTGCGCATGGATAATAATACCTTTCTGTTCTTCCTGTGTGTCCTTCCTTTGTGTTCTTTGTGTTCTTTCTGTGTTGTTTTCTGTGCTGCTTTTTCCGTTATCAGGGATGTTTGTGAACCCCGATCAAGGAGTGCTCGTAAAGTTGTGAGCCATAGTATGCTTGCACTTTGATTAATGCTGTGGTAAGCAGAGTTTCTGATACATCTTCTTGAGACACGTGATTGCTGCTGTCACTTGTTGTTTTCTTGCTATCAGTGTCAGCTGTAGTCTGTTGCACTGAGTTGCTGTTTGATTTCTGTCTAGCCCATTTGCCGTAAGCGTCGTGAAGCAGTGTATTATGATCTGAGGGGCAATTCTCGTACCTAAAAACGTTCACAATCTCATGCCAGCGTCAATCAAAATGTCAAAAATGAAGGTAAAAGCTATACAATTTCTGTCAGATTGAGTCTTGAGATGATATTGCGAACGTTGTTAAAAATACGAGAATTGCCCCTCTGAGTTGCAGACGCGGCATGTTTTTCTTGACGAACATTCCTTCCAGTTTTTGCATAAATTGTATTTCGAAACTGCTTTCCGTTTTGCGTCAGGTGGTAATTTGAGAAATGTTTTGCGCGAAAACGACTTGTGCTCTTGATTGCAATGTGGACAGTTTTTTGTACCTTCATTGTCTTTTGTCAATGAATTTGATTTATTCTCATTATTTTTGTTCTGATTCGCGCTGAATGCTATACATGAATGATATTTCTTGTTTGTCTGTGCAGGCTCCGACTGAGATGTTTTTTTATGTTTCTGGCCTACGACGAGATGATTGCCATGATGTCAATTTATCGAGAAAATCTTCTATGTTGGGTAGCTCGCGCGGCTCCGCCAATGACTCTAGGGCCCTCGCTCACGGCGACTTTTTGTAGCGATGCAGTTGCGATGTCGTCGCGCGTTTTCATCGATGCAGTTGCGATGCGGTGCTATCAGTTTGTCCTCGCCTACCCACGATTCGATTCGAGTAGCGATGCTGTCGCGCGTTTACGAAACCTAAAGGGCCTAAGTAAGTAGTCGTTATGAGTCACCGTATCCAACTTTTGTGAAAACAAGTGTACCAATATTGGGTCCCATGATGACGTGTCTACGCCTAGGTTCTTGATCGCATTGATACATTCTTGCGTCGTATCGTGGATTTTCTGTTGTTGTATCTGCGGCTGAGGATCGGGCCACGCAGTCTCATAATTTTCCGAGCTGATTGATAGATGCTGTATGAGTTTCTCTGCTTCGCCTTTCACTTTGCTTTTCAGAAACTGCATTCTCTGTGCGTTAGAAAGAGACGGACTAGAATGGATGGTCTCAACAAATAAATCTTTGAATGCTGTCCAGTCTTCGTAGTTACCATTAAAGGCTGGAATTTCGATCTTCAGCGTCGACCTTTCTCGATGAGTAACTGACCACATTTTGGAGTTGATGGTTGCTTTCATTTGGTTGTAGACGAGTTCGCACGTATTGTAAGACATCTCATACTGCACGTTGCGTTGGTTTCATTGGGCAAACTGTCAAGGTCCCAATAAAGTGAATCGACTGCTATCCATCTTGACTCTAACATCTTCAAGGCGTCTTCAAACTGCACTTTTCTTTGAGGAGGTCCACGTTGATGTTTGACGCGGTTCTTTGGAACGCTTTGATGTTGCTACTTTGTTTGCGTAACATCTCGTCTGTTTTGCTGTTGCTCCCGCTCACGGCTATTTCAGGCAAATTTATTGAAATGGGTGATTGGTTACCTCGTTCAACGCCACCTGCACCTTGCTCTTGAATGCGTTTTGGCTCTGATGACTTCGAGGTAGATGGTGCCAGCTCGAATGTAAAGGCTGACGTCTTGATTACGGGTGAACCTGGTTTTTGTTCATAAGTTAAATACTTGATAAAGAATTCCCTAGTGCTTCTGTAAAATTGCTTTGTCTGTTCATAGGAATCTTGCACAAAGTATTGATGAGAAGGATCTTCGCGCTCACGAATCTTCTCGTGGTTATTTTGAAATTCTGCCCAATACTTGTCGAGAAGGTCCATTTTCTTCTGCACACTGTCGGGAGTCTTACGGCTTGCTCCGTCTTTTTTTAAATTGATCAGAAGTGTATGAATTGCCTACATGATTTCATATTGAGTTTGAATAACTCCCTCCATGATGGAAAAAATAATGATAAATACTTCGATTCACCAAATCTGATTCTGACGATACTGTTAATGTGCTTCGGTGATCTCTTGTATTTGCTGCTGCTGCTGGTGCAATGATCTCCGCGGTCCTTACCCTCCGTCCAGGTGATGCTTCCTCTGTTGAGCTGGTGAGATGCTGCTTCTGGTCGGCCAGCCCAACCGAATCGCCACCGCGCAAAGGATCACGGATCACTTAATCTTAAAGCTCGAAGGACCAAAAAGATGTATGCTCTGCTGATTGGGTCGCACACACCTTGGATGTTAGCTTGAATGAGTCACGGATAGTCAAAGATGATGGTTTATTGTTTATATTTAACTACCACGTAACTAATGCTAATTATGAATATTGTTCCTATGTGAATATGAACGCTGATTGAGTACTGTCGCGCTGCACTATAATTTGTGCAAGGCGACGGAAAGCGCTGACGCATTTCGCGCGTGCCATGTACGATACATGACTCGTACACCTACCTAATACATTGAATTAAAAAAACCGCAGCTCTTCGGTTCGCAATGTAACATACATTTTTAGGGTTCCGTACCAAAATGGTGAAAAAGGAACCCCTAGGGTGTGACTCAGTTTGTCTGTCTGTCTGTCACAGCTGGATATCTCAAGAACTATTAATTTTTATTTTTTTTTGCAACAGGGTCTTAAAAATTCAAAGTTGGGCTACTAAGGCATGTGGGGTATCATATGAAAGAGCGCTGTTTGCACATTCTCAAACATTTTTTAATTTTTTTTTTAGGCCGCATTTGTTTCGACTTTTGATGAAAAATGTAAAAAAAATACCGTTCCCCCCCTTATCTCCGAAGTTTGCAATGAGAAAAATCTGAAATTATTCTATGTGATAGAAGTTTATGTAAAGGATACAGGAAAAATAAAACGATGTCTCTAAATACCACACTTTTTCAGAAATCGGAACGGAACCCTCGGTGCGCGAGTCCGATTCGCTCTTGACCGGTTTTTTTTATTACAGATCCTGTATCTTCAAAACAACGAAATCAAAACTTTACCAGATGATCTATTTCCCTCTTTACCGTATATCATGTACTTAGATTTGAGAGACAATCAAATAACTGATATACCAAAATCCATCAGTCACCACCCAAACCTGACGCACCTGTTGTTACAAAACAACAAACTAACATCACTCCCGAATGAACTAGGGACTGTCATTAACTTGAAAGTCCTCCAATTAGGCGGGAATCCGCTTATGTACCCGCCAAGAGAAATAATAAACGCGGGAGTTTTAAGCGTCAAACAATTTCTAAACCACAAATTCATTGACGAAATGTTCGAAAACGTCTCCCGCTCCGATATGTCTGAGATTACGGTAAGCACAAACGGAATTAGTCCTCAAAACTGTAGTCAAGGAGGCCGGAGCTATAATTCGGTTCTTGATATGGCCAAATTGAAAAAAAATATGTCGGTTCATTTCAATGAGAAAGATTTGGATGATTCAGACGAAGATTTGTATGCGAGAATTAAAGGGAAGTGCCCAAAATTAGCAAAGAGTCGTTATACTATCCCGACGTATAACCAGAGTTCGAAATATGTTAAGCCATCAAGATCGGATGGGAAATATGTTTTTGAGACTAAAATAAAACAAAGCCATTTGAGAGATTTGGCTATAAAGAAGCACAAAGATTTACTAGCGACGAGAGACAATATTCTACAAGGGAGAAAGTGTGTTCTTTTCTATACTTAAACAATTTTCTATGTACTACCTACCAACCCACTTTTTGCACAATTTTATTTATATGCTTTTCATTAGTTTTTTTTGCACATGTAAGTAACTGTTTGTTTAGGGAGAATTCGACCAAACTTTTATAAGTAGGTAGCTACGAATAAGGTCTTAACTTTAGAATAATTTTTGAATTTTTGACAGTTTTTCCATACAAAAACTGTCAGTCATCAATTTTATTGCATGGCTAAAACATCCGACTGGTCAAATTAGCCCTAAACCAAACCTTACAGCTATTCCAAGGAAAGTATGCGCTTAGAGAACTAACGGCTGTCTATCTTCGGAAATAAGAACGCGCCTTGACGAGATTTAACTGTTACCTACGTCCATGAAAGTACTTGCCTGTACCATGATTCCAGAATGATAATCTATCATAATAAACATACGCCAGCATATCAAGCTACTACAATCTGTCAAATTTCTTTAATAGATTTTCATTTTTATCGCTAAAGCATTAGGTTCAAGGTTGATTGGGAAAATTTGACAGTTTCGGGTGGCTTGACCTGCTGGCGTCTGTACATTACTATCACCAAACTATCACCCAGGAATAAAATATTTTTTTTTATCTTCCAGGAACCTAGAACAACTAAAAAAGTGGCGAAAAGACTACATTATTAATAAGAGCAATGCCAACAGTTCATACAAATTGGACTCAAAGGATTACCCTTACGACACCCATCCTGATTACATGACAGTTTTAAGCAGAGATGATTTAGAGAAAGATTTGCCGGACAAATATAGAAAGAACTTGATACGAAAGTGCAAGCCTACGGTTCCTAGGAAGAGTAACAACGATGTCCATTTAGCTTTGAAGATAAAACAGCTGTTTGAGAATTTGGAGGCTATTGATTTGAATAGGAAAGATATGACGCCTAGGACAGAGCAGAAAATGCTGTTGAATGAGATACAAAAGGTATGTGGTTGTAAAACAACAGTAGGTACAGTAAACTGCACGTCTGTCGTAACAATTTGACATTGACAGGTGCTTTTTTGCCGTAGCAGTGAGGGCGATTTTTGTATATCATATTTATGTCGCAACCAACTGGTTTAATCAGGCGTTTAGTCAACCGCCTCGCCTTTTCATTAAACAAACGGCGCCGTTCAGCTGATACGTCTAGAACTACTGGCTGGCTGATGCTTAGGTCATTTATACAATAGGTCCATCTGCTTCTGCAACGTCTCTGGCACAGCGGGAGGTGCAACCCCTTGGTCCTTACGTAACAAAGGATAGGCACCCATGCTCACCTCCGTAGCTTCGGCTATGCTTTACAGTGGGCGGGGGCTGCCCTCCCTTTGCGCCGCCGGATTTCTATGTATACTCTAGGGGTAGTAGCCAAAAGCCTACGTGGAGTCAGGGTGCCCCGATTCGCTTGTGCGTAAACGCATTTAAACTGTGAGAAACACCAGCAATATTGTGACGCCATATTGACAGTGTGGATTTCAGCGCCAGGTGGCAGAAAATGGAACTAAATTTAAATGTCGATAAACGTTATCGATATAAGTCATTTGCCTAGCTGTTTTATTAAAGGGTTGAGTTGAATATATCATTCAGGCCGCTAGTTGAACTGCGCCGTTTAGTGAAAAGCCTAGGCGGTTATATAATAAAATATGGACTATTGTCATAACCTTGGTTCATAATAATATTATACACACTAGCTTCTGCCCGCGACTTCGTCCGCGTGAAATTTCTTGTTCCCCCGACCCACCCCAACGCATCGCATCGCCTGCTCTCGCTATCATTTCGTTTTTGCTTAGCGTTCTTTCTGACTTTTTTCTTTTTGCTCGGCTCCGCTAGGACCCTTATCCATCCTAGCGTGATGTTAAATAGCCTAAAGCCTTTCTCAAGAATTGGGCTATCAAATGCATTCTTTTTGCAAAACCGACTGGTAGTTCTAGAGAATAGCGCGTCCAAACATACAAACTCTTCGGCTTTATAATACTGCTAGATACTATAGATTAGTTTACTTCTTGGCACTCTTTTATTTTGGGTCCCGAGTTCGTTCGTGTTGAGAAAACGCCTCTTGTTTTCCTTCCATTTTGATTTTACGCTTCGTGGTACAAAAATACGGTAGGTATGTGTACTTACTTACCTACTTGAATATTATCTCGTAGCCGTCGGTTCTAATTAAATTATTTTGTCCTAGATCTCCGAAATAAAGCAGAAATTAATGGAGCTTTCGACGACCAACACTAGAACTGTGGAAGCTGAATGAAGGGTTACGGGCACTTTTTATTATGACTAGTATTTTATTTTATTTATATTATACATTTATTGCTAGAAAATACAACTTTGAGGCTTTGGAAAATAAAAAGCAATATTTGATTTGATTTTTTTTTTATTATAGATTTATCGTCAAAATGGCCGTCACCATAGTAAAACGCATATAGGTATATAACTCAAAATATACTGACACTTACGTTAAAATAATCATTGCTACACACAATACGCCGTTTTAAATGTAGGTCTTAGCCATTATGTACATAAAATTAACAGCCTTTTGACAACTTTGCCCAGATACTAATGCGTGCACTGACTGGACTGGTCCACTCGAATCTGTGTGGTTCTTTTCTCAAAAGACCATTTCAGACGGCTACTTCGTCCTCACATGATCTGACCAAGATTATGGCTGGACTTTAAAAGACACTGTGACAGGGTTTGTTTCGGCCTTTCTTCTCAGAGTAGTCAGATGGGAAAACGCCGACCTCATCTAGTTTTTCAAATATGATGACGTATAAAAGTGTTTGTACGATTTTTTATAGGTCTATGATGGGTCTATGGTACAAACTAAGGTACAATAATAGTATCACATGAGTGTTTTAATACCTAATTATGTACAGTTGCATACAAGACTTTATCTACATCCATGTTATCAATCCTCTATAAAAGGTTCTGAAACAGTTTTTTGCAATACTAATACTCTTATCGAACATGGCGGCCGGCGTCATAGTATACGACGTGAATTCGAATAAGTTCTTTTTTTAAATTACGGCGCTGTTGTAGTGAAACGCGCGTGCATTACAATGTTCTTTTTTTGAAAACGAGTTGCATTGTGAAATTCAGTACAACATTAAAACACCCGTTTGGATGCTATTATGGTTACCATGGTTACTATGCCACTGGCTGTTTTAATGTTGGCAATAAGCTAACTGTTTCAGAAACTTTTATAGAGGATTTATAGCATGGGTGTAGATAAAATCATTTATTATACTTGGCAGGCCACGGCGAAGGTGGTGTGACGATCTGATAAGGTTTGCAGGGCCAACATGGCCAGAGATCGCACAAGACAGGGAGGTTTGGAAGGAAAAAGGAGAGGCCTTTGCCCAGCAGTAGGACACCATGTAGGCTAACAAAAAAAAAAGAAAAAATCATACTTGGGCAATGTTGACAAAAGACCCATGAACAACTAAAATAATATAAAAGGAACATTACAATTGAATTATCCGCCATATTTATTTATGATTTTATTACACATATAAAATTGTTAATTTACCTTAATTAGTGACTACACATTCTGTTAAAAAAGTACTATGTATTCGTTTTGTTTTGGACAATTTGATGTAATCTACCAAAAACTCTCTAAACAATTATTCACAGAAATCTGTTTTGAATTATATTTTTTTATAATACTGAAGAACGTTATTGACGATACAAAAAATTTAAAACCATAATATCATTCGACTTATTTCTTTATCTGATCCAGAAAGCAAATTATATAAATGCAAAATTGTGCAATCGAATATTATAGGATAACATCTTGCTTACATTATATTTCTTTAATAACTAAATATATTTTGCATAAATATGAATAAAAACTACTTCTGTAATTGTGATTACGAAATAAACAGAAGTTAAATAATAACTGTGATTGTCGCCAAGAAACCAAAGATTCTATTAGTATGGGTTCTACCAGTCTGTGGTTCTACCCATGAATATGAACAACTTTTACTATGGGACAAAACCTGAAATCGCGAAAAAAAAATCAGCTGCTCCCTACATTTTGACGAGTTTGGTGTAGGTACATAAATGTACTGCACAGCTGATTTTTTTTCGCGATTGAGTTAGTCCCATAATGAATTTTGTTCATATTCATGGGTAGAACAACCTGTGAAAATTAGTCCATCTATTTTAATGGGACCTTCTAGGTATTTTACTAGTTTATCTCGGACATCGGTGATGGAAAACATCGTGAGGAAGCCTTGACTTATAGTTAGTATGAGTTTGAAATCGGTAACCCGTCTTGAGCAAGCATCAATGCTCGTGTCTTCTCTACATGAGAAGATGCCTTTGCCCTGCAGTCGGACAATATTATTATATAGGCTGCCATTATTACTATTACTTCTAGACCAAACTTACAAATTATTTCGATTTATAAAATGTATTCCAATTTATTGCTTTTATACAATGGATTAACAAACTATACATCTAAGATCCAGAATGTGGTAGGTTTTATTGAACAAAAACAAAAGAAAAACTGGTCTAAGTGGAATAAAATGGTACATTTATTTAAAACTAAAAGTATCCAGGCGTAAATCAGTGAAGATTAACTTAAATATTAGCTCACTTTCGAATTGTGTGCGATACTTGGGTGAGATTTGAAGTGAATTTACAGAATAGGACTACAAACGCGTAACCTATCAAAGTAGACCTATAATCTTTCCAACCGTTTATTTTACTTTAGCATCCATTAAGTATTGCATTTTTTCGTCTATGGTTGCTGGTTGCCCGTCAATAAATAAGGAACTTCATAGCGTCCATGAAGTTTTGCATTTGTTCGTCTGTGGTTGCCTATCAATAAATAAGGAACTATAACGTCCATGAAGTATTGCTTTTTTCGTCTATGATTGCCTGTCAATAAATAAGGAACTTCTTAGCGTTCATGAAGTATTGCATTTGTTCGTCTGTGGTTGCCTATCAATAAATAAGGAACTATAACGTCCATGATGTATTGCTTTTTTCGTCTATGATTGCCTGTCAATAAATAAGCAACTTCTTAGCGTTCATGAAGTATTGCATTTGTTCGTCTGTGGTTGCCTATAAATAAATAAGGAACTATAACGTCCACGAAGTATGGCCTTTTCGTCTATGATTGCCTGTCAATAAATAAGGAACTTCTTAGCGTTCATGAAGTATTGCATTTGTTCGTCTGTGGTTGCCTATCAATAAATAAGGAACTATAACGTCCATGAAGTATTGCTTTTTTCGTCTATGATTGCCTGTCAATAAATAAGCAACTTCTTAGCGTTCATGAAGTATTGCATTTGTTCGTCTGTGGTTGCCTATAAATAAATAAGGAACTATAACGTCCACGAAGTATGGCCTTTTCGTCTATGATTGCCTGTCAATAAATAAGGAACTTCTTAGCGTTCATGAAGTATTGCATTTTTTCGCCTATGGTTGGTTGCCTGTCAATAAATAAGGAACTCCATAGTCGTGCTCAAGGCAAAAGTAAATAAAATAGGTTGGAAAGAAAATCACATTTTAACTCCAATTTATTCTATACATGCAGTATTCAATTTACTGAAACTATTTCTTTACATACAAGTTCACATGCTTAAAACTATATACAAAAAAAAAAAACATAAGTAGTTAACTAATAAAAATTACGTAACTGCAACTGAAGTTTTCAAGCCTAGTTCACACTGTCGTGACGAGAATGGCTAAAAACGACAGTTATTTTCGAAAATAAATAAATAATTAAAAAACACGTCTAGCATGCCAAAAAAATCCTGAATAAAAAAAATATATAGCCAGTGTCACTCGGGATAATGTAAGGATTCTAACAATACCCCAGCCATACGTCCAAATCTGTTCAGACATTTAAAATTTATGGTGGAATAAAAAAACTCGCATACAATCAACCCTGAAAACATTACACTCCTTTTTGGGCAGTCGTTTAACAGAAAAGGTATCGTTTTTTTAAAGTTCGGGACCTTAAAATTGTCACCAGACAGTGTGAACGATGCATAATATTATCCGTAAAATTCTAGCAGCGGTATAGCAATATTTACTGACATACGTTGTGCTGTAGAAAACCAACATTAGTTTACATGCCATCCCTTACATTTTGTATCAAAAAGAAAGTGACAGCAACAATTTAAAGTCTCCGTTAAAATAATGTTGGTTTCGTGCAACTCACGGATATAGGAGCCTTATGCCACGTAATGAATTTATCCTATACTTACAATATCATTTTTACATACGAATGCTAAGCGTTTTTTTTTTCTTTAATTTTAGGTAAGATCTTTATTTTTTACATTTCGTCACCTTTATGGTAAACTTACGAAACTGAAAAAAACACATTTTACAGGGGAACGTTTTGAAACATTAAATTGACAATAACTTTTTTCAAGAGACAGATGTAATAAACTCTGCGATACATTTGATTTTCAAAATTCCTCTGCTTTTATATACCATGAATGTATTATTCTTATATTACAAAAATAACAAATAAATGCATATTCGTTACTTTTCACTTTCATACATGAGAGTTTATAGGTATTATATTACACTGTAGCAAACTTACGGAAGTGGCAATTTCGTAAGTTACATAAGAAAAGTATCAAATATATGCTTTGGTAAACTAACGAAAGTACCACTTTCGTTAGTTTACTAAAAGATATATCACGTCTTATAAAGGAAAATAAGTTCCTAAATCAAAATATTTTAGAAATAATTCAAGTGAAATCACAAAATTATATTTGGAGTAGGAACACAAAATAAAATAATAAAATACGTATTAAGAAAAAAATCAACTAATCTACTTTTACCAGTAAAACAACAAAATAAAAGATAATAAGTAACAACAATTTTCCAAATAAATATTTCCTTACGGGTTTACTCACGTCATTTGTGGAGTTGCGACTTTCACACAAGAGCTCATGACTAAGATCTCTTTCAGTATAGTATAATGTACTCTGTGAAGATCTCCGTACGAGATGAAAACTAGTCGGGCAAACCCGAAGTAATGAGGCGAATAGAACCGTAAGCAAACGTTTTAAGTTGTATGAAAACATTTGCTTACGATAGAAGACACAAAATCAAAACTTACAAACTAATACAATCTTACAATAAAAGTAAGAGGAAGGACTTGATAATTGTAATTTTCAAGTACCTACAGTTCCTCTTCGTCTTCAGCATCTGGTTCAGGTAAGCAATCTTGAATTGCTTCCGAATCGTGTAGGTTTTCATAAAAAGAATGGTAATATTTTGGTATCTGGTTATCACTACATAATTTTAATAAATCTCTTTTTTTTGCTTTTGAAATCGGTATTCTTTCAGCATAAATATTACTTGGTACTATTGCTGTACTCTTTCCTCTTTTTGATTTTATTTTAAATTCTTTAAAGGTCTCGTCATTGTAGTCAGTTTTAATAAAGATTGATTTAGGGTTGTCTTTACGGTACCTATTGAATCCACATAGCATCTTGGAAATTTATCTTTACTTTTGGTCTTGTCTCGTCTAGTTCTCCATTGTCTTCTTGTTCTTTTGTTCTTTTCTTTTTCGAACCTTGCTTTTTTGAAATTTCTTCCGCAAACTGACAATAATTGGGATTGAAATCTAAAAAATCGTCACATTCACATTAAATGAATGGGGATTTTTTCTGGCTCTCCTCATCACGTAAATCCACCCGTCCGGAGTGTAAATTGCTGTATTTTTACATTTCTGTTCCA
Organism: Cosmia trapezina; assembly: GCA_905163495.3. Taxonomy (NCBI): domain Eukaryota; kingdom Metazoa; phylum Arthropoda; class Insecta; order Lepidoptera; family Noctuidae; genus Cosmia; species Cosmia trapezina. The sequence continues at coordinate 18,224,877 of LR991041.1, forward strand.
TTTTGGAGTGAATAGAGTCACATTCCATGTGACTATGTCCAGACTCAAAGAAAACATGATCAATTATGTTTACTGTGGAATAATTTGTCACCAAGTGCAGCAACATACAGCAAAAACTATATTTTTTTTGCTGGCCGCCACAATTGTCTGACATCATTCTCACATGTGTTATGCCTTCTTTGTGACTACAAATATATTTGCAAACACAGGTTGCAATTTCAGCACATCCCCGTTTCGTCCCATGTAAAACAGTCTACGTCTTGATCGCCAAAATAAATGGTCAAATTGTATACTAAGCTAATTTTCGAACGTAAAATAATGGTCCAGATGCAGCTTTAGGAGTTTGGAGGCCGGCTTCTAGGTCAAAATTAAATGCCAAAGTCTTCGCATCAATCTTTGCTGCTGCTTTGTCAGCGTCTCGACGCAGGTAAGCATCGTCGCGTCGCTTAAGATGGTTCGAATGATTTTCCTCTTCAGGGCTGCTCGGGTCATGTCATGTGTTTTTAATCCCTTGCAAGCGACGCACTTTTTGCAGAGATCCTTTTCCGGCACATGGAATCTTAACCTATAAATTAAGATTCCATGTGCCGAAAAAGGATCTCTGCAAAAAGTGCGTCGCTGACCTGAAGACTGTCCGGTAAGTCTCAATTCCTGCTGGGATTGCGCCCTCGTCTTCACATTTTTTCTTGTACCTATATGAATACATTATGGTCACATTCAGTCCAGAATCTAGATACCTGAACTCGGAATTCTTTCTGCAATAATGACTCCATTGCAGGAAACGAAAAAATATGTTTTTTAATTCGATCAAGTCTCTCAATAGAAAGTTTATTAGATGAACGTTTTCAAGCTACCAATGTAAATTAACGAAAATGCCCGATTCGTAAGTTTGCTATGGGTTACTTGAGTCCCTTGAAGAATATATTCTACCAATGTGAACTTACTAATCTTCCATATTCGTATGTTTGCTGTGAGTTGCTAAATCGATTCACTACAGTGTGCTACGATGTAAATTCACGAATATGGCAGATTCGTAGGTTGACCGTGGTGCATTTTTCTTGGACTTGGATATATTCGACTACACCAAAACAACTGATATCAATTTCGTAAGTTTACTTTTGGCGTATCAACAAAAAATGGAGATTCGTAATATTGGATTTCTATAACCGTTAGAGACAGAAATTTGAAAATTTTACACCTTATATAGTACAACATAAGGTGTAGTTTTTTATAAAAATGTCAAATTTACAAAAACTGCAGATTCGTTCGTTTGCCGTGGAGGTGACGATTTCTACTATTGTTAAAAAAATTTTTTTCTTTGTTTTATCTATTGCTGTACTCAGTTGAGTATGGCGGCGGCACCCCCAAATGGGTTAATTTAATTCTAGACGTATAATCTGTTATACAATGTCAATCTTAACTTTTACCTTTTACTCTTACTTTTTACAAGAATGAAAATTGACTCAAATACATACATAATAGTGAACACATTCAATTTATTTACAGAAATAAGAGATAAAATGCTCAGTAATTACCAATTGAAATGAAATAATTGTAAAATAATGATAACTTTCGATAACCAAGGATAAATAACGTTCGAGGAAATCAAAGTTATTGTCCTAATAAGGATTATCTTCTATACCATACACATAGTTGCCAGACCAGACCCACATATTACAAATATAGGTACAGTCAGAGAAATTAATTGCTAAGCAAATTGACACCCTACTCAATTTTCCGTTTTCATACAACTAGAGCCCCCGTGGGCCGATTGTCGGGTCTTGCTGTTTATACTATAAGCTTCCGGTCCGGCGCAATACAAAGAAGTATGCCAATATTATATCCGATCGGACCGAAATTGTGGCTGAACGTTTGGTAAAAGTGTCGTTACCTGGTCGACCTAATGTGAACAGCGCTATTGAAATACATAGTGACAATATGCATCCGACACTTGTCGTTCCGGTAAAACTGTCGATCCAACCTAATGAGAACTGGGCCTAAGGATGACAGTTGATTTGAATATACGGACGATTTAACTTGATAGTCAATTTGCTTACCAATTAAATACCCTGACTTTACAATGATGAATGAAGTTAACAAATCATGCCATTTGCATCCCAAGACTACGGGGGGAATACACGTCTGTAGCTGGTACAAAACATTCACCAATCCGAAGATGTTATGGCACACGGCATACCAGTTGCTTGCATACTTTTGTGCAAGTTACGGGCATGTGTATTCTTGCCCTTACACCATATCACTAACCAACTGAATAGAAATCAAAATCTCAACCTCATTCGTTTCTGGGGGCCTACTCCCTCAGCCCGTCCGTCCGTTCATCCGTCCGTCTGACATTACGATCCATCAAGTGACAAAACAAGTGAAACAAGTGTAAAAGTTAAATTTTTCGGACGGGCAAAAACACATCGGGAGTAGGGACAACTGGCAAATCATGTTGTCATTCATACTTCGTTTGGGCCTCGAACCAATCATCCATCCGTAGGTGATACGGAGTAGGAAACGCCCGTAACGAAGGCCGAAACTACGGGCTTCGTGCTTAGGGAGTAGGCCCCCTCAGATGACTACAACCATAATTATCTTACGCAGTTACATATTTATCACAATCATATTGTTTGTGCACATGCCAATAGGGATGACGACTCGACTAATATTAAAGATGTTCCAACAAATAATGTAAGTACTTAATTTCAAAGAAGGCATAAGAATAAGAATAATAAGAATAATTTTATTGTACAATAAGTTACATTTGTTGTGTTGTTTCCTGGAACTCACACTAGGATTCCCTGTGTCGTGAGATCCAGGCTCCTTCATTCCGTTAACATCTGTTGCTACTCGTATACATGAAATAGGTTTGAAAATGTTACAATAAATTTCTTAAGTATAGTAGAGGTTATCGAAAAAAACTTTAAAATCGATGGAAATAAGGAGAAGCTACACGTGTTAAAAGTTTTTGGAAAGGACTATTGCCGTCCTTGTCGCGCAGTACTGATAATGTATGGCGTTATAGTACTCGCGTTATGAACTGAGTCGTTGGCCCACAAACGTCAGTAGCAATAATAATGTGCAACGCCTTGCGTCTTATTGGTAACTCCATAAGCTCCGAAAGTGCGAGCGAGACAATGATTTATGCCCCGACTACGAGCGACGCGACTATAGTCGTGACGTCATCTCTGTGATAGTGCCGTCTTTGTCAAGCAGTTATTTTAAAACGTTTATAGCTTGACATTTTTTTAAGCTTTTAGACTTTTTTTTATTATCTTGCACTACTTATTTGCAAAAACTTTACAGTTTAAAATAAAATGTCATCATCCCTATTATTTACCTGTCACTAACTCAGTCTTTACCTACACCATTTGACTTGACTAGGATTTAAATATCCAAAAACACACGCTAGAAAAACATTTGATACAGTCCGCGAGGTTTAAGCTGAGTAGGTGTGACCGTCCGGCCTAGAGCGCGATTCATCCTTTGCTTGGTATAATAGTTATTTATGCAACTGACGTATAATAAGGGCTATTAAAACACGAATGTGGGTGTGTGATAATAGTATCACATGAGTGTTTTAATACCTAATTATGTACAGTTGCATACAAGACTTTATCTACATCCATGTTATCAATCCTCTATAAAAGGTTCTGAAACAGTTTTTTGCAATACTAATACTCGTATCGAACATGGCGGCCGGCGTCATAGTATACGACGTCAATTCGAATAAGTTCTTTTTTTAAATTACGGCGCTGTTGTAGTGAAACGCGCGTGCATTACAATGTTCTTTTTTTGAAAACGAGTTGCATTATGAAATTCAGTACAACATTAAAGCACCCGTTTGGATGCTATTATGGTTACCATGGTTACTATGACACTGGCTGTTTTAATGTTGGCAATAAGCAGCAATAAGCTAACTGTTTCAGATACTTTTATAGAGAATTTATAGCATGGGTGTAGATAAAACTGGTTTATACTGCTTTTTGGCAATCGGATTTTGTTCTTTTAGCACGAGAGGCCATGACCAAAACCATGTCGCATCGTTGAAAACGATAAGACGATTGAAGTTTTTGTCTTACGTAAAACGATAAGACAAAAATATATTGGTCATGGGCTCTCGTACCATTTTGGTGATCACTCACACAAATGCAAAGCTCAGCTTACGCCTCGCCGACTGTAATTTTCTTGCCTCTTGGAAAATTATAAAATATTTTACGACGTGTCTCCCCGCGTACATTATGTGTTTTATTTGCCAAATCTTTAAGAAATACAGAATACTCACTTTTGTATTTAAAGGCGGAGACGGACTTGTAACGTTTATTTTGTAACGCGTTACAGTAGTCAGTGCGAGTTGAGCCACTCGATGCGCGTATCACGTGAAGCACACACTCACACGTCCGCCATTCTGAATAAAATGGAGCACGCTTGAGTAAAGTGCTCAAAGCGAGCGTTCACCACGTTTATTGTTTCGCAGTTTTGTAACAAAGCTCGGCTCACATGATACATTACAAACAAACGTTACAAGTCAGCCTCTGCCTTAAAATATTACTGTACTATGCGTGCCAAATAAGAATAGTACTTTCAAGACGCCATTTTGTTCCGCAATACTATGGCAATACTCGCGAACTTCATTACCAATGCGTACTAATTTGACAGTTATCGTGTTGAAGTTGGCAGCAAGCGCGATCCTATTCTTATTTGGCACGCATAGTACAATACGGCCGACAAATCATGGCCGGTCCGAAGATTGCGCAGAAGGGTGCGCAATAACATTTTTTATGAACGAAATGGTGACGTGAGGCGAGTGTGAGTGAGAGAACATGCTCGAAAGTTCAGAGAGCCTATGTTCGGACCTGCCATGATTCCAGCCCTGGGTCGTATTGTACTTATGTTTTGAATCAATAAGTTTTTGTTAGTTTACTATTATCTAAATGGCCTTTTAAAATGGAAGTCAGAATATTTTGGCTTAAATAATTGGCATCGTCATTCTACTAATATCCTGCTCAGTTCATCTTCGAATATCTCACTCTCTCTTCAAACACAACACTTCAGGAAGTAGAATGCTTTGATTATAAAGTGTAAACGGTTTATAACGTGGTTCGATATAACGTAAAACTTCCTATAACGTAGAAATTCATTCAATTTGGTTGGTTTACCTTAAACCCACACATTGATACACTCTTTATAGCGCAACAGCCATTCTATATTACGAAGAAATACGTTCATATTTAGACGTCGTCGGTAAATATATTTTATTAGCATTACTGTTCATGTTACCAATTTACAAAAGGATAAATCTATGAGATACCGAAATTTTTAAGAAACACCTGGGGCCGTACTATGACGTGAAAAAAGATCATGGATCATCATGGTTCCGTTGAGAAAAAAGGATGGTGCTATAGGTCGTATGCTCCGTCACTCCCTCTCACTGGAACCATGATGGATCCATGATCTTTTTCACGGCATAGTAGAAAACGGCGGGTTTTTGGCGGCCCTTTGGTCGTAAAAAGCCTCCTTGCTTTTGTTATTGTTAATTGCCTAAAATACGTGTCTGTTTCTTCACTCCAGATAACTAAACAAAAAAAGCTCGATCCCTTGAGTTTCGTTATAAAGAGAGCACTGTAATCATAATTACAGTTATTTCTCTCTCAATCTGCCTAGCCTTTTCCCAACTATGTTGGGGTCGGTTTCCAGTCTAACCGGATGCAGCTGAATACCAGTATTTTACATGGAGCGACTGCCTATCTGACCTCCACAACCCAGTACTGGGTAATACGATACCCCATGGTAAGACTGGTTGTCAGACTTTTTGGGCTTCTGACGACCCGTAACGACTGTCAAAGATCCACGGATGACAGCCGGGACCAACGGCTTAACGTGCTTTCCGAGGCACGGAGGAGTCTCGGTATGTAAAGATGGTCACCCATCCACGGACCAACCCCGGCAAGCGTAGCTTAACCTGATGGATCGACCTGTGCGGCTGTTATTACTTAGCCACGAGCTCCTCCTTTCTCTCTGAACTCTGAAAATGCCGCAATTCCGACTTCCAAGATACAATAGGTATGCCTAGTTTGGGCGTCACCGTCCTATCTGTTCTTGTACAACAACCTGATTATTAATAAATAAATTTGAAAATTGGAAACACCACGACTTGATAAGTTCTATTTATTTTAACACATCATTCCATTCAGATTCTGTCACATTAATCTAGTAGATAGTGTCTATCTGGACAATGTATTACAGGCCCTAAGATTTATGATAAGCTGTTGAATTGGAACCAAAGAAAAAAAAAAATGATGTAAATGTCATTCTGACTTTATTCTTTAAGAAAATTAAAATTGTTTTTACCAAATTATCACTAAAAAAAAACGTATTTTTACTAATAAGATAGGACCTTAATAAAAATCCGTTTTTTTTTTCTTATTTTTCGAATATCAAAACATAAAACAAATGTTACAGATTGATTTAAAAACAAATAGTGAACTTGTGATACTTATTATAAAGCATTAAGCTAAATATACAATTAATTAATACTACTATTTATATTTTAGTACACATATCTACTTATACAATGCGGCTTAGATATAGAACATTATTCGTTAAAATAGTTTGATATGAACATCAGATCATTGCAATGTAAAAAAAAACTGTATAGTTGCCAAGCGTAATATTATAATCAATGCGGCAGTTACAATACCACAGATTAATACAGATGGGACACTCCGCAGTTTAGGTACGAGTATGAAGCTACAAGTACGCGGCAGGCCCCGTCCGCGGGGCTAATTCAGTAGGTCACGAGGTATAAGAGTTACGCGATAGAACGAGAGCCAACTTGTAGTTGAATATAACTGTAGGTAATAAGCGTTGTGCGACCTGAATTGCACTTTATTGTGTCGTAGCTAGAGCCGCCTTTTATTTAAATGATTTTGCGGAGTATCCCATCTGTATTAATCTCTGACAATAATTAAAAATACTTAAACGGTGAGGCAGTTTCTTGCTCTCGTTTTTAGTGATAAATGAGGGTAGAATTATTTTTTTATTCATAATGCCTCTAAAGTAGTACCTATGAATAAAAAAAATATTCTACCCTGAATGATGAATGCCTGAATGAATGATGAAGGTAGTATTTAAAGCGCCAAAGAGAATAGCAGATCGCCCGCACTGCGGTTTCCTAGAAAGCGATGGCCGCCAAATGACTTAATGAGAAATCTCGACGATTAGTCAAGTGATCAAGTCGTCAAAACAACAGATTTAGAGTAGGCTAGATACCACAAGCCATCCGACCAAGCGTGTTTGTGCTGAGCACAAACTTGACGCACTACTACTTTAAGTTTGTGTTCGATCGCGCGAGTGGCGAGTTGTGTCGTCGAGGATATAAAAAAAGTCCGTTAGTTCACTGACGCTTAGCGATTGAAACGATTCTGTTTACGCTGAGCACATCACTAAATGTCTGGGGTGACGTCTTCGTATAAAAAAGATGACATGCTCGGTTTTCATACTATCTAATGAACATGCGGTATCTAGCCTACTCTAAATCTGTGGTCAAAACCGTGCAAAGCAGGGACATTATAATACACAGATATTAAGAATCTTGGCAGTTTTCTTGCGTTAATTACCTTTCTATAATAAATGAGATAAGATTTATTTTAATTATACAGGCTGTAAGTGCAATCATTGGCACCCTTATAAGAGTGAAATACTCATAGTTTCAAACAACTTTTAGGCTGCGGGCACGAAACCAGCGGTGGCCGAGCGGGCGACGCGACAGTACAAAATTGTGTCAATGCGTCGCCATCGCCCCGCTCGGCCACCGCTGGCTTCGTGCCCGCAGCCTCCCAACCAACTCTATAGGCCTAGTACGGTCAGCAACAGAAGTCGGCTAACACTGCTACTTTTTGACATCCTCTAAATTAACACAAAATGATTAATGATAACCTGCTTTTTAGCATTTCATTTATTAGATAAGAGTTAATATTCTTTAAAATTTACATCTGTTCTGATTATAATGAAGTATTTTTCTCAATAATTAAGATTTAGAAAACTCAACTGTTTTGTTGCTGACTGTACAACGACGTACGACTGTGTGGCCTAAACATAACGTACATTCGAACGATTTTAAGATTGAAAATACTTCGCACACTGAATATTTATTTAGTTTCAAGGCTTTATTAATATCTATGGGTATCTTTATTATGTTTATCGCAAAATTTTGAACCAAAAAGCTATAAGATATTTGTATTTTAGATTTGAATTTGCGTTACATTTACGTCATTCGTTCGTGTTGCTGCGCGTGCGTTCGCAGCGTAGCAGCTTTAATGGAAGAAAAAAAAAAGTGACAGTTACATGCAGAGGAAGCATCTTAACCGTTCTTAACGTTAACTGAGCCACAAAACCTCACTGCTTGCGCTTCCGTCGCCTTCTCAGCGGGTACCGGTGTCCCCGCACGGTGCGCACGCGCTAGAAGGAGCGCGCGAGGTACACGCGGCCGCACGCGCCGCGCGTCAGCTCCACGAAGCCCAGCTTGCTGTAGAACTGGTGCAGGTAGTGGTCCGTCGCGTTGATGCACGCGTGCACGCCGCTCGCACCTGGGGATACAGATTGACAACATTTTAAGGGTGCTTTTCCACCAGAGATGTGCTATGCAACGTTGCTATGGATGCGTTTGATATCCACCAATCATATTCATGTGTCTATGTGGATCAATGAATGTGATTGGTGGATATCAAACACATCCATAGCAACGTTGTATAGCACATCTCTGGTAGAAAAGCACCCTGAAACGGGAGGAACTGAGCTTCATGTAATTATTTGAAAACACCGATTTTGTTAAAAATCGCGCAGTGCCTTGAATCAAAAGATTTTTTGGAACGAAGTTCTTTAATGCGGCTTGCGGTAGGAGTTGACTGGTAGAAATCGTCACGTAACGAAAAAGCGTTATGCGACTTTCTCTCTCAAAGAGAGACAGTGTGAATTTGGTCAAAACAAAAATCCAAGAAGGCGGCTTTGAAAATTTCATAATTCTTCGTCATGGGTGTCGTTTTCATGGTTTTCGAGGGTGTTAAAACCGATATCACGAAGCACGTCAGTAGCGCGGCGTGAGAGCGTGTCACGCGCTCAGTAGAATTGTAACTGTGATGAGTATGTGACACTCACCGTGTGCTCTAAGCGCAGCTAACACGCAAGTCAACAGTCTTGCAGGCGCGAGCGGGTCGCGACACGCCGCTAGCACGCAGCACGTCAGTAGCGCGGGGTGAGAGCGTGTCACGCTTTCAGGAGCTCGCTCGCATACGTTGAACTGGTGGAAGTGACGGACGCATTCCTGGGATAAAAAAAAATAAGTAAGAAATAACATGCTGTATACTAAGTGCCGAACGCATTCTTAAAGGTACTGACACACATGCTTACAAAAAGCATGCTTACTCGAAAACATACTAGAAATAAGCATGCTCATTACTAGCAATGTTGTGACACACATGCTACTAAGTAGCTATTGCTCAATAAAAGCATGCTTTCGTGCTACTAATGAGCATGTGTGTCAGTAGCTTTAAGGTACTGACACACATGCTCACAAAAAGCATGCTTATAAACATGCTTACTCGAAAACATACTAGAAATAAGCATTCTCATGCTCAAGCAGTGCTTATTAGTAGCATGTGTGACTAGTAATAATGAGTCATTACTAGTCACTCATGCTACTAATGAGCACTTGCTCAATAAAAGCATGCTTTCGTGCTAGTAATCAGCACGTCTGTCAGTAGCTTTAAATATAAAATAGACCACCTGTGTATAAAACGGGCTGTGTGAGGTTCTAACTGTATACTAAAGCTCACTTGCACAGTTAAATATGTTTAGCGCTAAACGAGTTTAAAACATCATTCTATTTCTGTGAATCGTTTGAACATGATCTCTATCATGTTGAATGAATGATGATGTTTTAAATATGTTTAGTCCTAACCGCATTTAGTAATTTATGGTTCAAGTGCGCCTAAATAAAAAGCGCTAAACGTATTTAAAACATCGTTCTCTTTCTGTTAATCGTTTGAACATGACAGAGACGGAATGATCTTAAACAAGGTGTAACTTAAATAATGCACGACCTCTTAAGGGGTCATTGTACTTATCATCAAGAACAACTTTTACTATAGGACCCAACCTGAAATAGCGAAACAAAACATCTGCTGTTCCCTATCTTGACGAGTTAATGCGAACATAAATGTAGGGAACAGCTGATTTTTGTTTGATTTTCATTTATTTTACTTTTGACAGCTCGAGTTGTAATCAACTAGTAATGTCCTAATGCGTTACCGATTCGATTTCAACAATCTACTTTATTTCTGAAGAACTTTTAATCGACTTAAGGTTGATGCGCCAGTGTAGCCCGCGAAATTCAAAATTTCTTACGTTTTTTGCAATTTGTAGGTCAGTGTGAGGTTGTATGTTGATTAAAATATGATTCGCGGCCGTAGCTAATATGGCTTTACAGAATTATAATCATTAGAATCAGCAACACAACTCCATAAGTTAGCATTTATCTCAAATCTAGCGATTTCATGAAATCATGAGGTTTGAGGTAAATGCTAACTTATGGAGTTGTATTGCTGATTCTAATGATTATAATTCTGTAAAGCCATATTAGGTACGCCCGCGAATCATATTTTAATCAACATACAAGCTCACACTGACCTACAAATTGCAAAAAACGTAAGAAATTTTGAATTTCGCGGGCTACCCTGGCGCTTTCGCCTTAACACATTGATATTTTATTTTAAAGAAAATAATAAAGAAAAAACTGCGTCCATGAAGTATTGCATTTTTTCGTCTATGGTTGCCAGTCAATAAATAAGGAACTTTATAGCGTTCATGAAGTATTGCATTTTTTCCTCTAAGGTTCTGTCAAAAAATAAAGAAACTTTATAGCGTCCATGAAGTATTGCATGTTTTCGTCCATGGTTGCCTGTCAATAAATAAGGAACTCCATAGGCGTACTTATGTCAAAAGTAAAATAAATGATTGGAAAGAATATAAGGAAAGATTTTTGAAAATTCATCCAAAGGGTTAAACACGGAATGAAAGTTTGTATGGAAGTGTATCATTTCCGACGGGGAATCCCGTCGGGCCTGCGGCTAGTAATAATAATCATTGACATACCTTAGCCGCCTGACTAAGGTCTTGTCTCTCGGTCAGCTGTTCCGGGTACTTGGTGCACATTTCCGGTATCCACGCCACTTCCTGTCGCTTGTAGAACTCCTTGCTGTTCAATACGGCGCACGCATATCCTACTATTTCCGGTTTCATGCCTGTGGGAGAATTTTTGTTATTATTATTATTTTTTTAGGTACCGACTGGGTTCAATTCCCAAGGGGGTTCAATAACAGTGTTATTGGGTTTTGGAACGAAGTTCCTTATCGCGCGTTGTGAAAGGGGGCTAGACGGAAAAAATGCTCACGAAAAGTTGTCACGACACTTTTTGCTATAGTAAGCTATTGTAAGCCGTGCGGCGTGCGCATGTTTCTCTGTCTGTCTCTCTCTCTCTCTCTTATTTTCATTTCTATTCCGCATTGAACAGTGTGGTGTCGCGATGATGATGATGATGATGATGATGATGATGATAAGTATAAAAATAAAATTTTATTACAATTCCTTCACTAATTAATCGAAAGGAACTTCGTTCCATCCGGGTGTCCCTTGACACCTCTCAAGTTTTTTATATTTCTATTGCAATAGGCTCGTCCCCTTTTACATGGGAGCATGGGACTTGAACATAATTGGTAAAATGTGGGTGTACTATAGGTGCACCTCTGCCTAACTCTTCGGAGATTACAGGCGTGATATTATGTTAAGTTATTATTATTAACTAATGATATTGATGTAAGTAATGGCATGATATTATTATGCATGTACTACAAATATTTGCACGACTGATAAGTCGAATATAGAGACACTAAAATCCATTATTCGGATCATTCTCACTAGTCCCACCAGCAATTGTTCCATGGAACTAGTGGGACTTTTTTTTTCCATGGAACAATTGCTGGGCCCCAAGTCTGCTATTTTATAGAAATTCGTCATTCCAACACGATCCCATTGTCACTGCATTGTCATTTTGTTAGAAGTTCGTAATCTGCTAAATTCATAATGGTCGATCATTGGTCGGTCAGTGGTCTCGTAATAGAATCGTGGTAGAATGACATTGTCGTATTGCCATTATTATAAAACCCGTTAGTAGAAATGATTTTCGAAAAACTCAAGGTCACTGATCAAAGGAACTGTCAAAATTTTAGCAGATTACTGCATACGTCAGTCATTCATTTGTCATTAACATTATGTACGAGATTATAATTCTATGCCATTTCTTACAATGGAGTGTCAGTCGTTGACCATTGGAAAGTCATAATGACGCCATTTTATTAGTAGATTACCAAACTTGTCAAAATCAACAATTATGAAATCAATGATAGATCATTCTGACACTATTGTAATAGCAGACTTGAGGCCCTGGTGGAACTAGTGAGAATGATCCAATTATTCTACTAAAAACTTTAATTCAAAATTTTTTTTTAATCTGCAATCTTTTTCTTTTTTTCTATAGAAACATGACTTACCGTTAACTCTAGGCTCGATGGTACGCTTCTCATCGTCATCTCCTGACTGGTCCACCTCCTGAGGAATACATTCCTCATCGTCTTCTATCACCATGCACAGTTCAGGAACTAGCGTCAGGAATGGTGCTACTAGCCTAGGACAGAAATTGATTGTTAAAATTCGTTATGGGGGAACCGCTAAGGTAGCCCGCGAAATTCAAATTTTCTTACGATTTTTGCAATTTGCAGGTCAGAGTATGGGTGTATGTTGATTAGAGTATGGTTCGCGACCGTAACAAATATGTATTTCCAGAATTATAGTCATTAGAAACAGCAATACAACTCCTTAAGGGGGATGCGCAGTGGTAGCCCGCAAAATTCAATTTTTTTTTGGTTTTTTTGCAATTTGCAGGTCCGTGTCAGATTACATCTTGATCAAAATATGATACGCGACAATAAAACATATGTATGTACGATGTACATCTTTTTAACTTTTTACATATGTTTTATTGTCGCGAAATCTGACTTAGAGAGATGTATTGATGATTTTTATGGTTAAAATTATGTAAATACATAATTATGTTTTATTGTCGCGCATCATATTTTGATCAAGATACAACCTGAAAAGTACCAGAAAATTGCATAAAACGCAAGAAAATTTGAATTTCGCGGTCTACCACAGCGCATCCCCTTGGTCACAAATGTCATGATTTCATGAAATAGTCATTCAATAGGGTTAATGAACTTAGAGAGTTGTATTGATGATTTTAATTATTATGATTCTATAAATACATAATTGTTACGGTCGCGAATCATAATCAAATCAATATACCAGCTGATACTGACAAGCAAATTGCAAAAAGGTAAAAAAAATGAATTTCGCGGGCTACCATGACGCTTTCACCTTAATTTTGTTTATTTAAATTACAACGTGCATTTACATACAAGATTTGGAGATCACCTTTTAAGTAAGAAATTGCTTGTGTTAGGGCAATTACAAAATAATTATTATACAACGTGTTCCCGCAATTACGACATTAACTATAGATACAGGTAGTGCTAGTGGCCAGGAATCACAAAAATTAAGTATAATAAGATAAAATAATTAATAAATAAAAAATAAAAAATAAATTAAACATACAAATATTATACAAAATTAGGATCACTCTATGCAAAGGACTCATTCATAAAGCTATTGTTCTATATCAGCTGGTAAGGTTTTTGACTTTGACCTTTTCTTTGTTCATCGTGTGTCTATTGTTCTGACCCAGCTGTGAGTAGCTTCATGAATGATTTTTTTTACACAACCCCCAGAAAAAAGCTCGAGTGGCGTGACCATTTCTATCTCATTTGTTTTAATTTCATCTTCAAGATTCTATTTTAGAAAATTGAAAATAAATCAATAAAGTTTAATGAAATTAAAATACCTTTACAAAACGAAGACGCGGAACCGTATACGCGTGTCAAGTTAATGTCGTCAAAGCAGCGGCACGTTGTATACTGGATGACTTTTTTACCGTCTTGAAAAAAATTGGCTATAATAGGTCAACGGAGTAGACAGAAGCCTATGGCGTAACTAGTTTAAAAACAATTTCGATATTTTTAACAATATTTTATTTTTTTTTTTTGTTTTTATTGTACTAGTATGAAAAGTTTACTTCGAATTTGTAGTATTTATTGATACTTAGATCAATTTCTGTTTACGCTATTAAAAAAAAATGAATCCTTCAAAACTAATAAAATGGCATACCTGTCAGCCGGTAACGTTTGTAAATCGCTAGGAAATAGATCACTGCAGTCGGAGCCATCTCGACAAGTCTTGTGACATATCGCGCAAATCTGAAACAATTTGTTTGCGTTAACGTTTATTTATTACTAGCTGTTCGCGTCCGACGTCGCCCGTGTGAATCCCATGTCTCTATCTCCGGTGGTTTAGGCTGTGTGTTGCCTGTTTTCATACAAAAATACCATCTAAATTTTCGACTTTTCCCGGTGATTTTTCCAAAAAAAATCTGTCATACAAACCTTGTCCTGACAATTACAAACAGAACAAAAAAATAATTAACCAAATAGGTCCAACCGTTCTGAAGTGATGCATGCGCTTACACATTCGTGGCTAAGTAATAACAGCCGCATGGGTCGATCGATCAGGTTAAGCTACGCTTGCCGGGGTTGGTCCGTGGATGGGTGACTATCTTTACATACCGAGACCCTCCCGTGCCTCGGAAAACACGTCAAGCCGTTGGTCCCGGCTGTTATTCGTAGATATTTGACAGTCGTTACGGGTCGTCAGAAAGTCTGACAACCAGTCTTACCATGGGGTATCGTATTACCCAGTAACTAGGTGGTGGAGGTCAGATATGCAGTCGCTCCATGTAAAATAGGTACTGGTATTTAACTGCATCCGGTTAGACTGGAAGCCGACCCCAACAGAGTTGGGAAAAGGCTAGGCAGACTGATCGATTGTTAAAATTGCTTATTTATAAAAAAAATATTAATAATATTTTATAATTGTAATCATGTCATAGGTTTTTATTTTTATTCTTTTATTAATCTTCTAGATAGATTATTTTCTTTTTTGTGAATGTGAGAACGTTGCAGGGCTAGTAGACTGTACATACATTTATTGACTGTTTTCTGTTTTGTTAAGTACCTGGTAGTTTTTGAAAGGCCTACATTGTCCTCGCATACCTATTAACACTGTTATTTGAAAATATTGTAAAAGCCAATTATTTTTAAAAGACTAACCATGGAGTTTCTTGCCGGCTTCTCTCCATAGGAAACAACCAATTTGGAACCGTGCACCTAGCTTCTGACGTTTCATAAGTGCCCATAGGTAATACACGCATTGACGTGGAGTTGCGTATACCAGCCCATACGCAACTCCACGTCAATGCGCGTATTTTGCGTATGGCTGCAAAGGTGCCCATGTAGGTTTATGTGAAATAAAATATTTTGATTTTGAAAATAAGGATAGCAGCTGACGAGACCAGCCGAATATTTCCGAAAGACTTACCGCTTCTTCATCAGCCGTAGAATAAGGCCTTATTGTAAGTGGTAGTATCGTGGGTGGTGGTAACGTTCTCAACGCGTCGCTGTTACATTCAACTGGTATTAATCTCCGTAGGTCAGCTGTAAGTCCTCCTCGGAACACCCAGGGTTCCTGGGAACCACTCTCGAATGCCTCGCGCCAACCTTTTGAAAACCCTATGAGGGAAAAAATGGGTTTACTACCGTATTATAGGCAAAATAGTGGCGATATTGGCTTACTAGCTTTTGCCAGCGGCTACGCCCGCGTGGATGTCGAAAAATATCCCACGGGAACGAACTACCGGGAATTCCTTCCTTATTCCTTGTCTACATTATAAAGGGAACCTCTGTGCAAAATTTCAGCTTTCTAGGTCCAAGGGTTTGGGCTGGGCGTTGATGAGTCAGTCAGTCAGTCAGTCAGTCAGGACTTCTCTTTTATTTATATAGATTTCTTATTCTGGCACTTGAATTGGAGTAATTTTGTAAAAAATATTCTCGCTACAATGCTAGTACACACGGCTACTCATCAAGCTATACAATTCCAGATTACACTGACCTCTCATTGTAAGGAAATCCTATACAATGCGAAATCAGCTTATACTGGAAATGTATAGCTTGATCTATTGTAGCCGTGCGTACAATAACAAAATAAATTTTATTCTAATAGAAATTGGGTATATTTTGTTTGTCAAGATAATGATTAAAATAAAGTAAATATAAAACTTACACGTGTAACTTCCTTGTGTATTTGTTGCTATGTTTTGTGGGTATTTGCCGAGCTCTGAAACAATAGGGTAGTATTACAAATTGACGCAATATTTACTGAGCAAACGCCTGCCAACAACAGACGGCGGCACGGAAACGGCCGAAGACGACCGAGAAATACTCCGCGGTCATAAAGGTTTACTTTTTACTGCTTCATCACTGGTGTAGTATTATAGGGGGCTACATGTTGATGACGCATAGAACAGAAGATTATCTTATGGTAGGACACTTTTACTGCATCTTCACCAGTCTTTGACATTGGCGTAATTTAAGGCTTGCCGCACCGTATCTTCGGTATCGCGGGAGTGGTAATGATAATAAGGAGATAAAAAGAAACAAGTAGGTAGGCAAGAGCGAGCCAAGCGAGCTCGGAAAATATCAGCATTTCATACAAAAGAAGAAGAAGAAACTATTAGAGAAGTTGCTTTGATGAATCAGGTACGAATAAAAGCTTCAGATTTAATAAAATGAAGGATACAAGAGCGAGCGAAGCGCGCTCGGAAAATTTTAGCATCCGGCGTCGCGTAGGTTGGATGTTACAGATGATACATATATATATATAGACGATATGGAAGTAAATTAATAGTATTATTACATTAATATTATTACAACTTACATAAAAGTTCCAAAATTAAGAAAAACGAATGCAAGAGCGAGCGAAGCGAGATCGAAAATGATCACCCAGAAAATACGGGGCGGCAGGCTAGAAGAGTAATAGTGCGTGTTCAAGAAAATAGGGCAGAGTGCGAGGCACCATTTCGACTCTTAGGCCTAGGGTAAATACGCCACTGGTCTTTGAGTAGTTCTAGTACTGACGAAAACAGCTGAAGGTCACCGAGTATCATGTTATAAAGGCTACCAACAAAACAACATCACAACACTGACCTAGCCACCTCAGGAAGCCGTCCAGCAGTGCCAGCACAGCGCACAGCTCCCACAGGTAGGGCTGCAGCTCGGCGTGCAGCTCCTGGTTGTTGGCGGCGGCGAGGCGGCGAGCTAAGCGGCGCGTGCGACACATCCACCACGCGAAGCGACTGCGGCGGCGACGCCATTCACTTGTCTGTGGGAGAAGAATGCTCTACAGTCACGAGAAGAGAGAAGCTAGTGAAGCCACACAATACGGTATTTTACTCTGTATGATAAAAAACGTAGAAATATATTATTTAGATAGCTTAGGCAAAAAGCAGTCGGATAATGTTAGTTTTAGTTCATAAAATAATGTTTAAAATTCAATTCAAAGTTTTCAGTTTTTTTAATCTGTTTTCTAACACCATGACAGTAGCCGCCATGTTATTACGTCATTACGGCTGTATAAATTAAAAAGTGTCTCTGTCAACTGTCAATTGATCAGCGTATATAAAGTGTTTGTTTCGTGTTTGTTTACTCAGCGAACTGACGTCATGACCACAGAACAATATGGCATCCACTGCGTCCAGCGTTTTCGCGCGAAATTTGAAAATGTAAAATTTAAATGCATTTTTATGGCACTTATCGATTGAATTAAAATTTTGTGTTTTTTTTTGCTTATTAGCACTATAGAATCTAATTGAGACACTTTTCAAAATGGGTGTAATACCCTATTGTGTCTGAGCAGTACCGCAGCGTTGTCCTACATAAAATCACGGTTACATGCCATACGGAGCATTGCAACGCCACGCGGTACCGCAGGCGCGTCGCTATGTGTGGCTCAGACACACATTCAAAATAGGTTCGATTTGACGTTTCTCATTTTGCATGTAAATAATGATATATATATATATATATTTTTAATGATAACTACTACACCACAACCTGAGAAATTAAATATCCCTTATCTCATTTTTTTTTTCTGCTGCAATATAATAAATTCAATAACTTTTTAGCTATTGAATTTACCAATTGCATTAAAGTTTCTGGAACTGGCCACTTACA
This sequence comes from Cosmia trapezina, assembly GCA_905163495.3. Classification (NCBI taxonomy): domain Eukaryota; kingdom Metazoa; phylum Arthropoda; class Insecta; order Lepidoptera; family Noctuidae; genus Cosmia; species Cosmia trapezina. Next base: position 18,243,170 of record LR991041.1, read on the forward strand.
ATAAAAAAAATAAAAAAGCAATTACGGAATTCGAAAATGGAACTCTCTGGGAACACGTTACTTTTTAATTTGCGAGACTGTCATTTGTTTTTTTCACTGTAACGTCTTTAGTGTGTCGCTATTACAATGAATTTATCTACTGAAAATTTTCACTCAATGATTTTTTACGATTTTCGTTGTGGCTTAAGTCAACAAGAGAGTTGACAGAGAGTTCAATTGGCATTTGATGATGAAGCCCCATGTCGCAGCTCTGTGTATTCGTGGTCCGGAGAATTTAGACGTGAACGTGCTCGTCTCCATGACGATGTACGTGAAGGTCGGCCGGCGACGGCGGTTACAGAATCCAATATCGATACCGTACGACAACTGATTGAAATTGACAAAAAAATTACTTGTCAGCAAATTCATACTGTCTTAGGCATTGGAATGAGCCAAGTGCAAAACATTTAACATGTGCATCTGAAGGTTTATAAGCTTTGCACTCGATGGATACCGCAAGATTTAACGGAAGACCAGAAACGACTGCGTGTCGAGTGGTGCCGTAAAATGATAAAAAGTTTAATGGAGAACAGTCATTGGCTGTCTACAGGGTGAAATTGAATTCATGGGCATCCTTTTAAGGGGTCATTGTACTCATCATTGCGAACAACTTTTACTATGGGACCAAACCTGAAATCGCGAAAAAAAAAATCAGCTGTGAACAGCTGATTTTTTTTTCGCGATTTCAGGTATTCAATGTACTGAAGTACATTTATGTCAATAATTCGTCACAATGTACTGAACAGCTGATTTTTTTTCGCGATTTCAGGTTTGATCCCATAGTAAAAGTTGTTCATAATGATGAGTAGAATGACCCCTTAAAAGGATGCCCATGAATTCAATTTCACCCTGTATAATATCGTGATAGCCTAATATCTGGTCTTGTTTATCAGAATTCAGAAACTTTCAGTATGACCTATACTACATTTGCAATAAGTTTAGACATTTAAACAAAACCTTCAGTCCGTTCAACTGATTTTGACTTCTGTTCCGTAGGCTTAAGGATGGAATTAAAGACAAAAAAGTGGTTACAAAACAAACTGTTTACTGCAGCTGCCATTTGTCATGCTACCAACGCAATAGAAGTCAAAATCGGTTGAATGGACCGTAAAAAAGGTTTGTTTTAATGTCTAATCTTATTATTATTATTTTTTTGTATATACATAGAAAAACACCCAGACTCGGAACAAATACTTGTAGGTCATATTCCTTGTCTCCATTACAAAAGGAACCTCTGTGCAAAATTTCAGCTTTCTTGGTTCAAGGGTTTGTGCTGGGCGTTGATAAGTCAGTCAATCAATCAGTCAGTCTGTCAGGACTACTCTTTTTATTTATATAGATAGATAGATAGATGGAGTATAGTATATAATAGTTATATATGCAACTGACGTATAACAAGGGGTGTGATAATAGTATCACATGAGTGTTTTAATACCTAATTATGTACAGTTGCATACAAGACTTTATCTACATCCATGTTATGAGTCCTCTATAAAGGGTTCTGAAACAGTTTTTTGCAATACTAATACTCGTATCGAACATGGCGGGCGGCGACCGTGAATTCGAATAAGATCTTTTTTTAAATTACGGCGCTGTTGTAGTGAAACGCGCGTGCATTACAATGTTCTTTTTTTGAAAACGAGTTGCATTATGAAATTCAGTACAACATTAAAACACCCGTTTGGATGCTATTATGGTTACCATGGTTACTATGACACTGGCTGTTTTAAAGTTGGCAATAAGCTGTTTCAGAGACTTTTATGGAGGATTTATGGCATGGGTGTAGATAAACATATTAACTGTACAAACCTCCGGCTTATTCCCTCTCGGCAGTAAACTAGCAGCATGGGTGGTCAACCAGTTGAAGTCGTGTAACAGCCTCAGCCCGCGCGAACCGTGCTCGAAGGGCAAGTAAAACAGATCGCAGAGCAGGAGCAGGTCGTCGGCTACTAACGCGTTCGGGTCTACGGAAGGGTCTTCGTTTTCTACGGGCCTGTAGAAAAGTATTTTGACATAAGCGAAAATTAAAAAACAATTCTGTAAATCAGCCTATAATGTTCCCACTGCTGGGACACAGGCATCCTCTCTGTGAGAGGGAGTGGGCCGTAATCCACCACGCGGGCCCAGTGCGGGTTGGTAGATGACACATGTTTTCGAATTTTTGGTTCTAGGACATGCAGGTTTCCTCACGATGTTTTCGTTTTGAGAGTGGTGATGAAATAATTTACATAAAGTAAAGCGCCTGCCGGGGTTCGAACCTACGACCTACAGCTCGTAAGTCGCGGCCGTTACCATTGTGCCACTATTGCTCAAAAACTGTCGCAAAACTTTTACTCAGATGGATTACAGTAAAAAAAATACAATATTTGCCTGCCAGTTATACAAAAACAATACCACTGGAAGAAAAAAGGCTAAAATGGCATACAGCAAGACTTTCTATTCAGACTTTTCATTTAGCAATAGAAAGTATCAAAATAAAGATGTCTGCAGCCCCAACGGATAAGGATTCCTTAATACTGTCCCTGTTAATTAAAAAACATTGTATTTTATATTATACTTACTCGTCGACAACTTCTGCGGGTTCCGCCGGTTCTACCATCATGTCAGTACTAAGTGGACTGTGACTTGGCTCTACTTGCATTGATCCATTCTGAAACAAACAAATGATTAAGTACTACGGTAGAATGGGGCTACTCTGATAACTATTTTCGACTTACTAAAAATTAATTTTATTTGGTGTGTGAATAAGGTTTTGTTGGTGTACCGGTTAAAGGGCATTTTTAAGATAACAAAAACTTTTGATGCCTCCAAAAATCTATACCTATACATTTTTTCATAAGACGAAAGTTGTTATCAAAGTAACCCCGTATTATCAAAGTAACCCCATTCTACGTATTTTATCTCTTAATAAAAATAAAAGATCTTTAAGGATGATGCGCAGTGCTAGCCCGCGAAATTCAATTTTTTTTTAGTTTTTTGCAATTTGCAGGTCCGTGTCAGGTTGTATCTTGATCATGTTAGTTTATATAAAAATAAGACTAGTACAGATGATGTAAGTACATCTAGTGTAGAATATGCGTTATGTATATTTTATCTGTGGTCACTCTATATGTGACTTTGTGGCATTCGTTCCTTTATTAAACACAGTTAGTTGATCTGTTCAAGTGAAAACACGCTCGTTTTATTTCAAGATCCAATAGGTTATGGGCCCAGAGCCCCAGTGCTCCAGAGTAGCTTTTCTTAGTAAATTAACACGCGGAAGTAAGAAAGTCATTTTTATTCGCAGTAGGATAATAAGAAAGCTAGTCAGGCTAGTAGAAGATAAACTTTTTAGTGCAGCAAGATAACAATGGCGGCTAACTACATTGTAAATGTACCGAAGCTCAAAGGAAGAGAAAATTATAGTGAATGGGTATTCGCGGCGGAAAACTTCTTAATCCTAGAAGGAATGACGAAATGCATCCAAGAAGAAGATGTTAAGTCGTTTGCCGAGGAAGATGCAAAAACAAAAGCTAAGCTGATTCTCACGATTGACGCCACATTGTACGTGCACATAAGAAACGTTAAAACTACTAAGGAGCTATGGGACAAACTCAAGGCGCTGTTCGACGATTCCGGGTTTTCAAGGAGAATAAGCTTACTTCGAAATCTAATATCGATAAGGCTAGAAAATTGTAGTTCCATGCTCAACTACGTAACGAAAATCATAGAAACGGGACAGAAGTTGTGTGGAACGGGATTCCAGATTAATGAAGAATGGATTGGCTCATTGCTGCTGGCGGGGCTACCTGAAAAATACGCCCCCATGATAATGGCTATAGAACATTCGGGAATCCAAATAACAACCGATGCTATTAAAAGTAAGTTACTCGACATGGAAACAGGAACCGGAATTGAAATGAACGATGAACGAAATAGTGCATTGGCCAGTGGTTTTAGAGGCCGGCAACACTCATCGGCAAAGAAATCTATGGTTGAGAAAAACAATCATGGCGGCCAAAATGAATCCTCAAAGTCGACAACAAAGCTGAAAAAAGAAATTAAATGTTATAGATGCAAACAAATAGGCCACTATAAATCACAATGTACGGTGGATATATCGGATAACAAAGGCAATGAACGTAAACAAACGAATGCGTTCAGTGCAGTATTTTTAAGTGGAAATTTCAATATTCAAGATTGGTATGTTGATTCCGGGGCCAGCGTGCATCTAACGCCGAATAAAGAATGGCTTCAAAATATTTCTTACGATAAAAAGGATCAGACTATTGTGGTTGCCGACAAGACAAAAGTGCCGATTTTGTGTTCGGGCGATGTAAAGATTACCACCTTTACTGGTGATTGCAGTTTTGATGTGGATATAAAAGATGTGTTTTGTGTACCAAAATTGACGACCAATCTATTGTCAGTGAGTCAATTAATTCGCAAAGGGAACAAAGTTGAGTTTACAAAGGATTCCTGTGAAATATATAACCAAAATGGTACACTGGTTGCCTATGCATCTTTAGAAAATGGAGTTTATAAGTTAAAAATTCAAGAAAACTTATCTGCAGCAGCAATTTTATCTGGTGAAATCTGGCATCGCAGGCTTGGACATATAAATAGTGACTGTCTGAATAAAATGCAAAATGCAGTTGACGGAATGAACTTGGAACACAAAGTGGACATCACTAAATCTAACTGTACTGTTTGTTGTGAAGGCAAGCAATCCCGGCTGCCATTCACACATGTTGGTAGTAGAAGCACAGAGGTGTTGAACACTATTCACACAGACATCTGTGGCCCAATGGAATGTAATTCTATTGGGGGCTCGAGATATTTTGTTTTGTTTGTAGATGATTTCAGCAGAATGACAGCTATTTATTTTCTGAAAAACAAAAGTGATGCTTTGGAGAAATTTAAGGATTATAAAGCAGTGGCTGAAAATCAAACAAATAGAAAGATCAAAATACTCAGAAGTGACAATGGAGGCGAGTTTTGCAATGCTGAATTTAGCAGTTACCTAAAGAAAATGGGCATTGTTCACCAGACAACATGCCCTTATACTCCTGAACAGAACGGGTTATGCGAAAGAATGAACAGAACTATAATTGAGAAAGCAAGGTGCATGCTGTTTGATGCAGAGTTAAGTAAAATGTTCTGGGCTGAAGCTACAAACACAGCTGTTTATTTACACAATCGCATCGCTTCGTCAGTATTGCAAGGTACAACTCCCTATGAATTGTGGCATAATGCCAAACCAGATATTAGCCATCTGAGGGTGTTTGGTAGTAAAGTGATGGTACATATAGCCAAAGAAAAGCGGAACAAATGGGATAAGAAGGCCCAAGAATGTATTTTAGTTGGCTACGCTGATGGAAGTAAAGGCTATAGAGTGTACGAGCCTCATAAGAAAGTTATAGCTACTAGTCGAGATGTGATAGTTGTAGAAAAAGACAAGACAACCACAACTATAGCTGTGACAGAGAAGAAAAATGCAGTAGAAACTTTACCAGATACACCTTCAGTGGGGGAATCGGAGAAGATGTCGGAAAGTTTACTATCTCAAGAAGATTCCATAATCAATACGGATTCTGATTCGTCCTATGTACCAAGTGACTATGAAGATGCGGAACAGAGTGTAGAAGTTGTAACTAAAACAAGACAAAATAGAGTAAGAAAACAACCTGACAGATATGGTTTCAGTAGTCAACAACATCACTATCAGAAGCTTCATGAAGCTGGAGAGGTGACACTGCAGGAGGCACTAACTGGATCTGAAAAGGCATTCTGGGAGAAGGCTGTAAAGGAGGAACTTCAGTGCTTTGCAGACAACCAAGCTTGGGAGCTTGTAGATGCACCATCGAGTGGTTGTGTTGTTCAGTGTAAATGGGTCCTTAAGAAAAAACGTGATGTGAATGATAAAGTTCTATATCGTGCGCGTTTAGTGGCAAAGGGTTTTACACAGAGACATGGAGTGGACTACACCGAAACTTTTTCCCCAGTGGTAAGGTTCTCGACCTTAAGATTATTGTTTGCTTTGTCTGTAAAATTAGGTCTAGAGACAACACACTTAGATGTTAAAACAGCTTTTTTAAATGGACATCTTGAAGAAGATATTTTCATGCAAAAACCAGATTGTTTTGGTGACATAAATGATGGTAAAGTGTTAAAGTTAAAAAAGGCAATTTATGGGTTGAAGCAGTCTTCAAGAATGTGGTATAAAAAAGTTGAGGATTGTTTAAGTAATATAGGTTATGTCAAGTCTAAATTTGAACCATGTTTGTTTATCAAAAGTAACAGAAATTGTAAAACAATAATCGCTCTGTATGTTGATGATTTTTTTATATTTTCAAATGATTGTAAGGAAGTAGATTATTTGAAAAAGGTTTTAGGAAGTAACTTTAAGATAAAAGATTTAGGTAAAATAAGGCAATGTCTGGGTATGAGAATTAATTATAATGAAAATTCTGTAACATTAGACCAAGAGAATTACATTGATCAATTGTTAAGTAAATTTAACATGGTAGATTGTCACACATCAGATACACCCATGGAATGTAAATTGAATCTCAATGAATGTAACCAATGTGACAATAGCATACCATATCAGCAGTTGATAGGTAGTTTGATGTATTTGTCAGTTTTAAGTCGTCCTGATATATCCTATTCTGTAAGTTATTTGAGCCAATTTAATAATTGTCATACCAAAGAACATTGGCAACATGCCAAACGTATTTTAAAATATTTAAAGAAAACCAAATGTTATGCCTTGAAATATGATTCAAAGCAAAATTCTGATATAATTGGTTATGTGGATGCTGACTGGGGTAGTGACATTATTAGTAGAAGGTCATATACAGGTTTTATTTTTAAATTATCAGGAGGTGCAATATCCTGGGAAAGCAGGAAACAAAGGGTTGTTGCACTTTCCAGCACTGAAGCTGAGTATATAGGGATTTCTGAATGTTGTAAAGAAGCAGTTTATCTAAGAAACTTGCAATGTGAAATTACAGACAGATTAATACTATAGTAGTGTTCAATGACAATCAAAGTGCTCAGAAATTGTTGCTTAATCCTGTTTTCCATAATAAATCTAAACATATAGATATAAGATTTCATTTTTGTAAAGAAATTATTGCACAAAAGTTTGTTGATGTTCAGTATTTATGTACCGCTAACATGCCAGCTGATTTGTTGACCAAAAGTTTAACTTCAATTAAACATCAAGCTTTTGTTACTGCAATTGGTTTAGTTAAAAAATAAGTTTATGTTGTTATTTTTATATAGTGGGGGTGTTAGTTTATATAAAAATAAGACTAGTACAGATGATGTAAGTACATCTAGTGTAGAATATGCGTTATGTATATTTTATCTGTGGTCACTCTATATGTGACTTTGTGGCATTCGTTCCTTTATTAAACACAGTTAGTTGATCTGTTCAAGTGAAAACACGCTCGTTTTATTTCAAGATCCAATAGATCAAAGTATGATACGCGGCAATCAACATCAATACATCTCTCCAAGTTAGATTTCGTTCGTTTGAGGAATCTGCACGAAATCTAACTTACAGAGATGTATTGATGATTTTTATGGTTAAAATTATGTAAATACATATGTTTTATTGCCGCGTATCATACTTTGATCAAGATACAACATTACACGGACATGTAAATTGCAAAAAACCAAAAAAAATAATTGAATTTCGCGGGCTACACAGCGCTATCACCTTCAGTCGCAGCCAACCAGCTTAATTAGCCATTTAGTTAACAGTCGTCAGACTTTACTTAATGAATATTTGTCAACATTGGTCGGCGCACGCAATTTTCATACTTTTTGCCAAATCAGCGCGAACCATCGCCGATAACCGTCGACAAGTTCCAATCAGGGGGCCTACTCCCTAAGTCCGTCCGTTCATCCGTCCGTCCGTTTATCCGTCCGTCTGATTTAACGATCCATCAAAACAAGTGTAAAAGTTAAATTTTTCGGACGAGCTAAAACACATCGGGAGTAGGGACAACTGGCAAATCATGTTGTCATTCATACTTCGTACGGGCGCGGAACCAATCATCCATCCGTAGGTGATACGGAGTAAGAAACGCCCGTAACGAAGGCCGAAACGACGGGCTTCGTGCTTAGGGAGTAGGCCCCCTGATTAGTCGGCGCCAGTTCGCGCTGATTTGGCAAAAAGTATGAAAACTGTGTGCGACGATCAGCGCTGACAACCAGCGCTGTTGCTAAAACTTTTACTGTCTGCGAAGCATCATTTTTTAAATAGATAAATATAGTTACTCACCTCACTCATCCCATCATTCATAACAACATCAGGGTCAGTAGCGGCCGCAGACGGCGGGTCCACATCCAGCGGTTCCCCGCCCACTTCAGTAATAGACGGGCGACTCGGACTTAGCGTCTGTGGCGTGTCTGGGCAGCAGAAAATGTAATCTGTTCTATATTTTATAGGTCTGTTCAGTTACTTAGTGGTTGACGCATAGGTTATGGATGATGCGCAGTGGTAGCCCGCGAAATTCTTTTTTTTTTGGGTTTTTTTCAATTTGCAGGTCCGTGTCAGGTTGTATCTTGATCAAAGTAGAATACAAATTAGGTTAGGCAATAAAACATATGTATTATTGATGATTTTTATGGTTAGAATTATGTAAATACATATGTTTTATTGCCGCGAATCATATTTTGATCAAGATACAATCTGACACGGAGCTGTAAATTCAAAAAAAACAAAAAAAAAAAATTGAATTTCGCGGGCTACACAGCAGAATCACCATAAGAGCGTGCTTTCTTAAAGTTGGCAACGTTGTAAGTACAGTACGATATCGTTCAAAATATGTTCCATCGTTTATTTTCGGAAAACCGAACTTTGCCGAATTAAATTAGGGGTGCACACAGAAACTATTTTCTTGGGCGCTTGAAACGTGGCTGAAGTTAGTAAAAAAACGAAGTCTCTAGTAACAGATAATCTTAAATATTTATTAACTTATTTAAAAGTAACATATTCTATACTAATAATAAAGCTGAAAAATTTTTTTTTTGTTTGAACGCGCTAATCTCTGGAATCACCAGTCGGATTTGAAAAGTTCCTTTTGCATTTGACAGCCTAATTTTTGAGGAAGGTAATAGGCTATTTAACATCAAGCTAAGAAACTTACGGGCCGAGTAAAAAAAAAAGTTTGAAATAACGCTAAGCGAAAACGAAGCAATAGCGGGGGAGGGCGATGCGATGCGACGCGTTATGTAACAAGAATGGAGACCAAGTTTCACGCGGACGAAGTCGTGGGTAGAAACTTGTACTACTCCATTTACAATAAGATTAGACATTTAAACAAACCTTTTTTGCAGCCCGTTCAACCGATTTTGACTTCTATTCCGTAGGCTTAAGGATGGCATTAAAGGCAAAAAAGTGACTATAATACCAACTGTTTACTGCAGCTGTCATTTGTCATGCCACCAACGTAATAGAAGTCAAAATTGTTTGAACAGACTGTAAAAAAAGTTTGTTTAAATGTGTAATCGTATTGTAAATGGAGTATAGCTATGTAAATGAAAACCGTTTTTGAGTGAAACCATAGTTGTTCAGGTAAAGGTATACACGATTTAGTAGAATTTGAAGGCGAATGATATTTTTTTAAAAGGTAAAGGTAAGTCTTGTTATCCTTGTCACATAATATGAATGGTTAAAACTCACTACAATCTAAAGATCTTTTAATAACAAAAAATCTGACATTGGGATGTCCTGTTCTTTTAATTAAGTATAACAAAACCTACAAAATTAAAACCATAAAGAATCAAAAACAAACTCACCGCCAACACTCATATCTCCATTCCTCTGCTGTTCCTCCACAGCCTGCTCCACATCATCCACAATTATCTGATCAGCATCCTCCCCCTCTCTATCCTTCTTCATTTCAAAACTCCCCCCCAAATCACTTATCAACTCTCCACTTTCCGACTTATCCATATCATGATTAATCTTGTTCACACTTCCTTCCAAAGCTGTTAACGCTAAAATGGGAACGGGGAGTGTTGAGACGGGCATTTCGGTGGGGAGGGATATATTGGAACTTGCTATGGGAATGATAGGGTTAGGTATAGATTCGTTGAGGACGACTTTGGTGGGAGAGACTAGCGAGTTCATGACTGGATTTGGTACGGGGTTGAGTGTTTCTATTGGTGATACCTGTGGGTAGAAAGCATAGTTTTATTTAGTTGATGATTTGAATGATAGAATCTAAAAGTGCGTTCATTAATTGCGTGAAGCGTTTAGGGGGACGGAGGGGTCGAGCCGAATCTCACCCAATCTCACGTGGGGGAAACAGGTTTGAGCAAATATCACGTTTTTTTTTGCATGAAATAGTTTAATTGCGAGAAAACTGGGTATGTATTATAAAAAATAATGAAGTAAATTATGTTTATGTACAAAAAAATCCAACGCAATCTAGCACATATTAACGTATGTAGACTAAAAATGCTCATTTTGAAAACTCTCATGTGAGATTGGGAGGAATTCATGCCAAAAAACATGAGATTTCACCAAGTGGTCTATAGACTCCTTCCAGCCATAAGTCCGCAAGACTGGATGGCATCTTCTCAGCCCTACTGCAGTGGGGGGTGGATCATTTGACACCATGGCTGGTGGACATCTATTAAAGGCTCGGCAAAGACACAATGCCGGCGACACGGCCGGCGGTCATGCCGCCAACAAGCCATTCAAGGCTTTCCCCACCTTTTTTTCAACTTCTATGCATTTTAAAGCACTATTTCACCACTCGACATATATGTACTTAATTACTTACCCTAGTAGATAAAATAGGGCGGTCGTTAGAGCCTGAAGCGCAACCATCAGCCAACGCTTGCAGCTGCGACGTGTTGACAGTTGGGATGGCGAGCACCATCTCTGCTGTGCTGGTGGTTGAGGTGTTGGATGTGGCCGTCATTAGGGACATGCATGTGTTCACTGATGGTAGGATTGGGATTATTGGGACTGGTGGTACTGAAACAAAAATGGTTAGATTAGATTTATAAGAAGTAATAACAAAATAATAAAAATTGTATTGTTCAAGAAAGCATTAAACAATATTCAAATAACAATAGCCTCCACACTAGGAGTCCCAAAAGTATTAGTAATGGGGAAGAAAACTGAAAAATTAGTTCCGCGTAGATGGCGCGAAGTGTTTGTTACTTTCATTCACTCTGTCCATGGAGTTCCTTGTTGAAAACTTTGCCGCGAGATGGTGATAAGTGTTTTTTCTTGTCGCTTTACCTTCAAGATGACTTTGACAAGTGACAAACACAGCGCTCTCTTTCGGCGAAGCTTCCGATAAATAACCCCATTGTGCTGTACGCGGCAACCAAAATTACAGTAAATATTTTATTTGCAATAAATTACGGGACCTAGATAAGAGCCTAGTGGAACTCCTGACTCAGTATACTATGATTGGAATTTTTAATCTACCTATTTCAATGAACTAAAATTATTACGTCTCAAATACAATGGTATTTAGCATAACAAAGGGAAACCAAGACAATAGTTTTAATTTCGAATTAGCCAAGAATGCTTTACCTTATCAAAGGCTTGAGTCAAGTCGATAAAAAAGTGCTTATAGTAGCGTGTAGAAATAGTTTTAAGTCTTCCTTATTGTTTTGTTTACCTGTGATGGTAGGTTGTGGCTTGATCACAGGGCCTTGGGCACTCTTAGGTATGGAAAACTCTGGTAACCATTCGTTGATCGCCTGTCTGTAAATAGAATAAAAGGAAGGGAGTTAATAAAATATGTGGTTGATGACAATCGTATGCTAAAGTTTGGTCATGTCTTACAACTTCTTAATGCTTTAGCGGGTTTCTCAAAGCCTTCAACCAGTAAACGTACTGTTAAGGCGACGATAACCGACTTTTAACGATTTTTAACTATACGTGTTTTAATGTAATAGCTTTTGTTTTATGTATAATAATTAATAAATTAATAATGCGTCTAATTTGAGACAGCGCTCCTTGAGGGGCGAGTCCTATTACTGGCTGGACATATACGACGCGTTGCGTGAGCTCAAGCTAACCACTAAAGGCCTTTGGCATATATCTTCGTCTTAAATGCCACGTAGTTGTTTGTTATAAGTTTTTAAACTGTCATGGTCAGTAACATTATTATAAAACACAACAACACATTATTAACATGGTAAATATCCCGCTTGTGTTAGTAATAATGTTTGTTATAATTTATCTCTCTGTTAAAATCATAATTTATATCAATCATATTACCTGAGGGCCTGTCGATGATGATACACATGTTTGCCAAGGGTGAGAGGCGCTTCATCTTCACACACGCCCTGCTCGCTTTCTCGCTCTAACTTTATGTCCCAGGATACTGCTTCCACTGTAATAAAAATCAGATTATTAGTATAATGAGAAATACATTTTATGATTTTATGAACATAGGAACGATGTGTGAATGTCTTGTAATGTGTTTGGTAAAGCCAAAACCGACATTTTTCCGCCCTTCATCTTGCTTTTCATCTTGCCTTTCATCTTTTGAGACGGTAAGCATACCCAAAATAAAATTTAAGTATAATCTATTTAGACTATACTAGTATAATGAAGCTGAAAAGTTATTAGTTTTTTTGTTTGTTTGAACGCGCTAATCTCTGGAACTACCAGCCGGATTTGAAAAATTATTTTTGCATTTGATGGCCAAATTCTTGAGGAAGGTTATAGGCTATTTAGCATCACGCTACGACCCTTAGGAGCTGAACAAAAAGAAAAAAAGCCATAAAGAACGCTAAGCGAAAAATATTAGAGCGGAAGGGCGATGCGATACGACGCGGGCAGAAGCTAGTTAAATAATAAGGATAGCAATGATATCAGCCTCTAATAGACAGAGGACAAGGACCACTTCTGATATACAGAACTGATGTTTATCATAACATACATTTTTGTTGGTTGTGTTTATTCAGTTCGAATCAAATAGAAGATGTTTCGGACATATTCGATTTGATTCCAACTAAAATAAACAGCACAGCGTATTTTTTACACCAACCGAATCATTTCAATATTAATTTGGCGCAAAATCGAGCTCACAGCTCTCATTTAGAAGCACACAAATTCACACAATCGAATAAAACTATACTTACTATGCGCAGGCGCATCTAAGCTGCAACTCGCCCAGTGTGCGAGCGTCCTTATCGGTATCATGTTCGCGTTGTACTCGCAGTTGGGGTTCGTCAGTACCCCACGTAACAGTGGGATTAGTTCCGGTGATCGTCCACAGTACGGACCTGGGAAATAATAATACAGGTTGATTGAAGTTTGTATCTTACGAGGAATGTGTCGTCAGGAAAGTTTTGAGTATGAATGTGGATGGCTATATGAGTAGGAGAAGAGCAAAGAAACGATGGACGGACTGTGTGAAGATGATATAGCTTGAAAGGGAGTGACTACCGAGATGACGACTAATGGAGAAGTATGGAAGAAAAAGACATGTTGTGCCGACCCCGAATAAATTGGGATAAGGGCACTGAGAATGATGATGATGACTGGAAATAAGGTTTTATTTTGTCCAGCCTTCCGGCTGGCATTGGCGTCTTAAGATACTTTCAGGAAGCATTCATAATATGAAACGAACGGACGATAAAAGATTGCATGCACCGGAGATGAGAATGTTGAGACGGATGTGTGGAGTGACGAGAATGGATAAAGTAAGAAATGAGTATGTCAGAGTAAGTTTGAAAGTGGCACCAGTGACAGAAAAGTTGAAAGGAAATCGTTTGGCTTAATCAGGAGGGACGAAACGCATGTGACTAAATATAAATGGAGGGGAGAGGGAGAGGAAGGCCAAAGAAAATATGGTGGATAGTGTGAGGAATGATATGAAACAGAAGGGAGTGAATGATAGCGTGACGGTTGACAGGGGAGAGTGAAATAAGAAATCGTGCTGCGCCGACCCCACGTACCATGGGATAAGGGCAGGAAGATGATGAATCATATATAACTCATGGGCGAAATCAATAATTTCACGGATTATTAAAATAGCATGTCTGTTTGCAAATAATTGTTTTTTCCATTACGACAGCAAATCTAAAATTCAATATATTTTTCTACACTTTACAATTTTTTATTTTTAACTTTTAATGACTTTCATTGCCCAATATTGGGCTTACAGAAGCTTAATTGATAACTCATCATCCCCTGTTATAGGAACAAGAGGATGAACAGTTATAAATTACCCAATTTATTGAAGGTCCGCCGCACCATGTCTTTTTCGTCCACACATCTCTATTAGCCATCCTTCCTGAAGTCACCCCCTTTCTAGGCACATCATCTTTCACAAAATCTATCCATCAATTCTTCGGCCTTAAAATAATCGGTAATCGATAAGACCGGTGTTGATCGATCGATCAGTACCTCACAACACAGCACAACAACACATTAATTGTGAACATTATTTTCACATTGTTTTTTTTTCTTTTGTTTTTTTTTTTGTAGTTTACGAACTGTGTCCAAATAAACGTTTTTCTTTCTTTCTTTTCTTTATAAGTACTCACCCAAAAACATTCGTTTCTGATCATAATCGTTGGCGTGCAGGTTGTCCCATATGACTGGAGGTCTTCGCAGAACTTGGGTTATCTCTTCTATTGCTTCTGTTGTCAGCACCTTCGATATCACCTTGGGACCTAGAAGAAATAGAAATTTATGTATACGTCAATATATTTACTTATTACCCGACTGCGAGGGGTTCGTGGCTAATTAATAACAGTAGCACGGGCAATCTTCAAGGTTAAGCAACGCTTGCCGAGGTCGTTCCGTGGATGGGTGACCATCCATACCGAGACCCCTCTGCGCCTCGGAAATGCACGTTCAGCAGTTGGTCTCCGCTGTAACCCGTAGATCTTTGAAAGTCGATTTTTGATGACTACGGGTAGTCATCAAAAATCTTAGAATCAGTCTTTACCAGAGGTATCGTGTTACCCCGTAACTGGGTTGTGGAGGTCAGATAGGCAATCACACCATGTAAAATTCTAGTATCCAGCTGCATCCAGTTAGACTGGAAGCCGATCCCAAGATCCTAACATAATAGGGTAAAGAAGAGCTGCTGTGAACCTGCCGACAGGGGTCCGAAACAGCAAGGCCCAGCTACGGGCACGTGTGACCAGGATGGCTTCGTGAAAGTGGAGCGGAAGAAGAGGAAGAAGCCTCCTAGCCGAAACCAGTGCGGAACCGCGCTGGCAGGACCCAATATGCTGCGTCCGGCAATACCTACGACGCAGCTCTATGTGTCCCGGTTACATCACACCACGAAGGTTGAGGAGATCGTGGAGTATGTTCGATCGAAGACCAGCTGGACCTTAAGGGTCGAGAAGTTGGCGTCGCGCCACAACACGAATTTCAAATCGTTTGTGGTGCGAGTTCCGACTCAATATATTGAGACCGTACTCAAGGAAGAGTTTTGGCCGAAGGGTGTCGTGTATCGGCGATTCCGCGGAAGGTTCCGCGACACCACGCAGCGCAATACGACGCCGTCACTGCGTATGCAATAACTAGTTTAGTTTTGTGTTTTTATAAATATGTATGATAGTCTGTAAGGTATTTATGTTATGGGTCTTAGTTACCCGAAATAAATGATATATTATTATTTATATTATTATAAAAAGCTATGCAGACTGATTGGACCGACTGCGCGCCAGTAAAGACGGTTATGTTTTTCAGGCGTATCTTTGTGTGTGGGATTCTTTATACCCTCGAAGCATACTGACGGCTGCATGGATGAGGGTTGGAGGTGTCTATCGGTTCTTCTGGGTCGCGCTATGGTTATAGACTAGATTTTGTTTCTATAAAATCAAAATGGCGGATTTTAAGCGCCAATAAATAATATCTTGATAAAAAAAATTGTACCGTGGCCATGTGTGGTATCAAAATTAAGGGTCTTGAGTCCTTTACGCACTAAAAGTATGAAAATAAAAAACGAAAAGCCAACGGTAACTACTGTTTCTTTCAGTGGGGTTTTTCCCTTTTAGGGTTCCGTACCAAAAGGTAAAACGGGACCTTATTATAAAGACTCCGCTGTCCGTCCGTGTGTCTGTCCGTCTGGCACCAGGCTGTATCTCATCATGAACCGTTATAGTTAGACAGTTGTTTTCACAGATGATGTATTTCTGTTGCCGCTAAAACAACAAATACTAAAAAACAGAATAAAATAAATATTTAAGGGGGCCTCATACAACAAACGTGATTTTTTTGCCGATACGGAACCCTTTGTGTGCGAGTCCGTCTCGCACTTGGCCGGTTTTTTTTTTTTTATAACTTTTTATTTTCAACCATTCCAAAACAGCAGGGATCATTCTGGAAGCAGTGCCACAGCGGCTTGTGACTAGCAAGAAGTCACTCATGTCTTGTTAAGTGTTTAGAAATTGATGGAATACTCAAGACTTATAGTCCCAGTGAGCAGTGGTGGCCAGTGGTAACGCGGCCGCGACTTACGAGTTTGTAGGTCGTGGGTTCGAACCCTGACAGGCGCTTTACTTTGTGTAAATTATTTCATCACAACTGCTCTCAAAACGGTGTAGGAAACCATCGTGAGGAAACCGGCATGTCCTAGAACCAAAAATTCGAAAACATGATGACATCACCGCGTAGCGGATTATGGCCCACTCCCTGTCACAGAGAGGAGGCTTGTGTCTCAGCAGTGGGAACATTACAGGCTGATTATGCTAAAGTCCCAGTTGTGTAATATTTCCTAATAACAAAATAAACTGTTATGGTGGATATTCAAGTAGGCGCTATAAAAAACTTTAGCTTGTATAATCATGATGGAGAGAAGAGGAGCTCGTGGCTAAGTAATTACAGCCGCGCGGGTCGATCCATCAGGTTAAGCTACGCTTGGTGGGGTTAGTCCGTGGATGGGTGACCATCTTTACATACCGATACTCCTCCGTGCCTTGGAAAGCACGTTAAGCAGTTAGTCCCGGCCGACATTCGTCGATCTTTGACAGTCTTTACGGGTAGTCAGAAGCCCTAAAGTGACAACCAGTCTTACCAAGGGGTACCGTATTACCCAGTTACTGGGTTATGGAGGTCAGACAGGCAGTCGCTCCATGTAAAATACTGGTATTCTGCTGCATCCGGTTAGACTGGAAGCCGACCGCAACATACTTGGGAAAAGGCTAGGCAGATTTATTGCATAATAATGATGGAGCAATAAATATCATTCATCGTAGACATGGAATGTGTAAAAAACCTAATCAGAGAACATTTGCAAGGTCATCTACCTACTGCAAAGGTTTAATGACCTCAAGACATAAACAATATAAAACAACATGGAAACTGCCCACATGTCTAGTTAGCAATATCGTAAACATTATGATTGTGTAATCGAACTATGAGTAATCAATGGAAAACTCGAGTGGCGCACAGCGAATACTATTATAGAAGTGTTTATCCTTAGCATACGTTATGGTATGTGCGTCACGTTTTGCTATAAGTCAAAGTCAAATCATTTATATCAAATAGGCAAAATAAAGGCACTTTTGAACGACAATGTTAGCAAGATAGCAAGGCTGATAATTTTAAAAATTAAGTAATTGGAAATCGCTTTTTAACCCACGCAAAAAAAGGAGGAGGTTTTCAAGTCGACACGTATAATATGATCACGCTTAACTTGTTACAGTGTTGTCCGATTTGAAAGATTTTTGTTTTATTTATTTCCTCGAAGTTGGTCCCATGTAATGTGTATTAACTTTTTTTGAGTAGTTTTTAAGTTAGCTTCAATAATACGTATTTTTTTCCTACTTTATACGTCCTCATTTCTTTTGCAAAGTGAAAAATAAAAACTCAAAGTCAAAGCATTTATTTCAATTAAACCAATTACAGGAACTTTTGAATTGTCAAAGAGTCGGTCAGTAGGTAAGGCAGAAAGTTGAAGCTAGATGCTCATTCCAAAACGTAGATCTATGGAGAAGAAGGGGCAAGAAACTCCACGGACACTCTTTTAAATCAAAATATGGTTACAAAATATTGGTTACATCATTCATGTTGAAATTATACATGTGAGAACGATGAACGTTAAAAGCGTCCGTAAAAAAAAAAAACAATTCAAAATTTAAATCAAATAAATCAGCTAAGGTGAAAAATAAAAACTTTTTTACAAAAAAAAAAAAAAAACAACCGACTTCCAAAAAAACACTAAAAAGTGAATAATAACTTAATTTCGGAAGTCGGTGCTTCCGAAATTAAAGTTATTTTTCACTTTTTAGTGTTTTTTTGGAAGTCTGTTGTTTTTTTTTTAAATAATATGAATGCAATCATTATTTTTTCATCACGCTAAGCCAACTGATTATGACTCATAACGTCTTGTAGTCGTGCATGTGGGTCATTAACTTCCATAACGTGTACTAAACATGTTAGTAGATGAAGCGGACGTTTTCCATTCAGTTAGCGCCCACGTGGTTATTAGTTGCAGTTATTTGTGTACTATGACTATATGTGGCTTGCGGTATGTGTGTGATTCCTTGTTATTAAACCTGTTGAACTTTGTAAAGAAAAAAACAGTTTTGTTGATTTCTCATACTAACAGATACAGCCGCCATTAAGCTTGAATCGAACTATAAAAGAAAAAATGTGATCCAAAAACTTTTGCAAATGGAAGCGATGTTACTGATACTAGAGAAGAACAAACACATACCAGTCCACATGATATCGATCTGCTGCGACAGTTTGGTCCCCAGACTGTTGAGGTCCTCGGCGGTGTTGACGGAGGGCACGGCATGCGTGGAACAGTACTGAGTGGGGCACAGTAGGAAGCGAGGTTACTGATACTAGAGAAGAACAAACACATACCAGTCCACATGATATCGATCTGCTGCGACAGTTTGGTCCCCGGACTGTTGAAGTCCTCGGCGGTGTTGACGGAGGGCACGGCATGCGTGGAACAGTACTGAGTGGGGCACAGTAGGAAGCGAGGTTACTGATACTAGAGAAGAACAAACACATACCAGTCCACATGATATCGATCCGCTGCGACAGTTTGGTCCCCAGACTGTTGAGGTCCTCGGCGGTGTTGACGGAGGGCACGGCATGCGTGGAACAGTACTGAGTGGGGCACAGTAGGAAGCGAGGTTACTGATACTAGAGAAGAACAAACACATACCAGTCCACATGATATCGATCTGCTGCGACAGTTTGGTCCCCAGACTGTTGAGGTCCTCGGCGGTGTTGACGGAGGGCACGGCATGCGTGGAACAGTATTGAGTGGGGCACAGTAGGAAGCGAGGTTACTGATACTAGAGAAGAACAAACACATACCAGTCCACATGATATCGATCGGCTGCGAAAGTTTTGTCCCCAGACTGTTGAGGTCCTCGGCGGTGTTGACGGAGGGCACGGCATGCGTGGAACAGTACTGAGTGGGGCACAGTAGGAAGCGAGGTTACTGATACTAGAGAAGAACAAACACATACCAATCCACATGATATCGATCCGCTGCGACAGTGTGGTCCCCAGACTGTTGAGGTCCTCGGCGGTGTTGACGGAGGGCACGGCATGCGTGGAACAGTACTGAGTGGGGCACAGTAGGAAGCGAGGTTACTGATACTAGAGAAGAACAAACACATACCAGTCCACATGATATCGATCTGCTGCGACAGTTTGGTCCCCAGACTGTTGAGGTCCTCGGCGGTGTTGACGGAGGGCACGGCATGCGTGGAACAGTACTGAGTGGGGCACAGTAGGAAGCGAGGTTACTGATACTAGAGAAGAACAAACACATACCAGTCCACATGATATCGATCTGCTGCGACAGTGTGGTCCCCAGACTGTTGAGGTCCTCGGCGGTGTTGACGGAGGGCACGGCATGCGTGGAACAGTACTGAGTGGGGCACAGTAGGAAGCGAGGTTACTGATACTAGAGAAGAACAAACACATACCAGTCCACATGATATCGATCTGCTGCGACAGTTTTGTCCCCAGAGTGTTGAGGTACTCGGAGCTGTTGACGGAGGGCACGGCGCGCGTGGAACAGTACTGAGTGGGGCACAGTAGGAAGCGAGGGCAGCCTAGGTGTTGGTGGATCTCGTTTGTTACTGATACCTGAGGAACGTACAGAGTTTTTATCTTTTATGTTTAAAAGAAAAGTGAAGCAGAACAATAGTCCCAGCATCAAAATACGATAAAAAAAGAAGAATCTTTTACCCTGTTTTGATGCTGGGACTATTGTTCTTCTTCACATTATTTATGCATAAGTATTGAAAGTTTTTTCTATAGATAATACACAGTCTAATTATACTATTGAATATACAAAGATTGTTTAGAGGATGTTGAGGTTGAGGTGCACTTGAGAAATATTTATTTGTGTGTTGGTCTAATGGAGGTTTGAAGTATGTATGATTGTTGGCTAGTTTGTGATCAAACAACCAATATCCAGTGGCATGGAAGTCATCTAAGCAATCTTTGGATACTTTTATCACAATATTTATACATATCATATACTACTAAATGAGCAATATTTGTATACAATTATTTGTAATCACGTTCTCGAAAACGGCTCTAACGATTTCGATGAAAGTTGCTATATGGGTTTACGGGGGGCGAAAAATCGATCTTGCTAGATCTCATTTCTGGGAAAATTCGGTTTTTTCACCCGAGCAGAGATCGATCGCCCAGATGCTTAAATATTGATATTATTATTTTATTAATTCAATCAAAGAAAGTAACTGGACATGAGTGAAAAAGAACTAAAGAGCTGAACTAAAGATGATAGATACTCTAAAGAGCTGAACTCTTTTTTTTAAACTTGACGTCATTCCATAATTAAGTAAGTACTGGGTACTTCAATTGTTTTTATTGGACGTGTTAAATACATAAAACAAAGAATAGGCACGCGTGTAACTTCGAAAATTTTGTATAGTTCAGTTCAGTGCATAAGAATTGCAAAATTATCTAAAAATACCATGAAAACAAAATGCATCTACAAAGTTGCCTGTAACCATAGCAACTGCATATTCTAATCAATGTATCCAACTGCAGATAACGTATAAAACGGCTAGACTGTGCAGTCAGGCGAACTAGTAGATTTGAAGGCCATTAGCCATTTAGCTTGTGTCTACAGTCACGCATGGGTTACTGCAAGATAGCTGTTTGATTTAAAACTACAAAAAAATAATAATATTTGATCGCGTCTGAACGCCACTATGTGCGGTGTTTTAGCTGCCTGTTGCTGTTAAGATTTCATTGGGTAGGTTTTGAGAACCTGTGGCCTAAGGGACTAACTACTCTTAGGCCCGTATTACAGAACGTCACTCAACACTCAAGCATTACTTAAAACTAGATTCTAGCCATTTGATTGGTTGAAACTAGTTTTAAGTAATGCTTGAGTATTGAGTGACGTTCTGTAATACGGACCTTAATCAGCTCAGTTAAGCTTTTGTCCCACCCATCCGCTGAAGCTTTCCGAGATAAACGGAAAACGTTTAGCTCGGAAAGCTTCAGCGGATGGGTTTAGCTTTCCGTGTCGGTCCAACCAAAACTGTTTTTTTTTTGTCTGTGGACAAAAGCTGAATTGAGCTGAATAAGCGTAGTTAGTCCATGTCTACTAATTTAGTTGTAATGGTCTCGCCATTGAGTCTTTGATAGATTTTGTAAGGCAATTCTGTCAAAAACTCGCAATGAAGACATCATTACAACATGGCCCTTTTAAGGGTTCCGTACCCAAAGGTAAAAACGGGACCCTATTATTAAGACTCCGCTGTGCGTCCGTCTGTCACGAGGCTGTATCTCATGAACCGTGACAGTTGAAATTTTCACAGATGATGTCACACACAGAGGCCTAAAACATGTTTTGCTAGATTGCTTACACATCACTTTAATAAAATAAATAAAAATGAATTCCTTTATCATTCAATTTGGCCATATATAAGCAGTTTAGTTAAAATTTTGGGAATTGTCGATATAAATCATAAAAATTAGGTTAAAAAAATGGTAAGACTTCGTCTAAAACAACCATGGCTTAAATGGTTCTAAATTGTCTGTACTATCTTCGCCTTAAAGCTTTGCACTCATCTTCCAATCACGCTGTATATTCACTTTAAAAATAAATACTAAAATTAAAATAAAACAAATATTTCCATACAACCAATGTGATTTTTTTGCCGTTTTTATAGATAAATGGTACGGAACCCTTCATGCGCGAGTTCGACTCGCACTTGGCCGTTTTTTTTTATCGTGGAGAAATGCTGATGCATTCTGCACTACCACGGGGAGATAATGCAGTTATGTGGGACTCTAACCCACTAAAACTCCATGGTGTCCTCCTCTGCCGCTTACGGCGGGAACACGGCCACGCGTCAGCACTCATCCGTGAAACAACATGGTCCCTGGAGTTACTGTATTTATACTGTACTGATGTGTAATACATATTATATTATCTGTGGTAATACTTACTTGTGCATGTGCAAAGCTTTGGAATATCTGTTTGTCAGCCTCACTCATCTCGGGCTCAATGTCGTCAAACAGGAGAGCGAAGCATGTGCAGCCGAATTGAGACACCTTGCAAGTGAAGAGAAAATGTTAGAAATTTAACAAAATTCAAATCCAAAGCATTTATTCACTAAAAGTACAAAACAATACAATACAATGCAAAAAAAAGTCAAATAAATAAAATTTAATTAAATATACCTAAGTATTAGAAAGTACAATGCGATTCAACTAAGTATAGGAACGTCAATGACCTCTAACTGTCAACTGAAGCTATAAATCTAAGGCTTGCAAAGTTTTGTAGTGTTATCCTTATCCATTTTAGTTCTGTTTTTGGAATTTGTTTTTGTTAAAATATGTCACTGACTTTGCAAATGTGTAAACGAGGTGCTGTTTTGCTAAATCTTTACAATATGGCGCAAGGACATTCCTATTCTTAGTTGAAACGCATTGTAAGTTATTTTTATTTTATAGTCAACTATAGATAAACACAAATGAATGCATTTCTAATTATAAAATGTATATTGAAAATCTTACAGTAGTTTTCTCTGAAAGCAATGCTGCAACCAGAAGCATGTAATACCTACCATATAAGACCTTTACAACTACACAGCAAAAAAAAACTTTATTTCCATACCTGTTCCAATTTCCTTTTCAAAGTAGTAATCTCCTTCTGACTACTGTACGTAATATCCAGTCCCGGAGACAAAGCATAGCAGAATATGATGCCTTGAGCCTTTGCAGCTGTTATGAGAGATGTCAGGTGTTCTGCTTCTTCCACGGTATAGAGTTCTCTCCAGTAGGCTCGATGTTTGTAGTCGTCCTTTGGTGCATAGACATACATATCCATGCCCCATTTCTTAAGTCTGCAAAATTTGGTTTGGTTTTGTTATGTTGTTACAAATCTATTTAATTATATAAAAGAAAGTTGTGTTGGTTACACTATTTTATAACTCATGAACGGCTAAACCGATTTGGCTGAAAATTGGTGGGGAGGTAGCTTAGAACCAGGTGACGGGCATAGGATACTTAAAAAAAAACGCATAAAACGTGGTATAGATTTAGATGAAATTTTGTGTGTATATTTGAATGAGTTCCTGGATTGTTTGAAAACACAATTGGACCCAGTAGGTGGCGCTGCAGTCGGGTTCTAGGATCGTTTAGCCAGGACATCATCTGTCAGGTCCGCTACTAAATTATAGAAATCTGCTTTTTTTTGGTTCTACAGTGTATGTAACATACTATGTCTGATAGCCGAAATACAGGTTTTGCCTAGTTCGGCTACAGATGCTTAATTCATTTGTACTTAAAACTAGCCTATATTTAATTGGTAAACTTTTTGTGAAACAAGCTAGAAATATAATAAATTCTTTAATTCTTCTATGTATGTACCATTAATTCATTCAGGGACACTGAAGCGACACAATGGACATTTTATTGTTATAATGTCAATGGACGTTTGATGTCCCGCAAAGTGTTAAACCTAACACAATAATTAGTATGGACTCATAGAAGATACAACTGCCTAAAACAAACATTATTTAATACTATTTTGAAATTGAATCTACACAATGTGCATAAAAAAAAAAAAAAAAAAAAGATATACATACATACATTTAGAGTGTATTTTTATGAACATAGCTATGTTTGACAAAATAGTGTGTGTCATTTTAGCCATGCAATTCCTCAAGATAATTAATTATGATCTAATCTTATCCAGTAAACATATAGTAAAGTTTGTTTTGTAAATATTGTATTATTAGAATGTAATCTATTACAAAATCATTACTTAGTCATCTTTACTTACAATTAGATAATGCAAGTAAATACTTTAGTGCAGAATGTCATTAAACTATGTGGTATTGACTTTGTTATTTATATTCTACTAGTGTTTGCCCGCGGCTTCGCCCGCGCATATATTATACATATAAACCTTCCTCTTGAATCACTCTATCTATTAAAAAAAACTGCATCAAAATCCGTTGCGTAGTTTTAATAAAGATCTAAGTTATAGGAAGCAACTTTGTTTTATACTATGTAGTGATATCTATGATATTATACCCGTCTCTTATTGTCGGACTGCAGGGCAAAGCCATCTTCTCATGCAGAGAAGGCACGAGCATTGATCAACATGCTTGCCCAAGACGATTTCAGACTTACCTACAATCTATCCAATGGCTATATCTAGTTCATTTACTGAACCACTCTTGTCTCTATCACTCTAATGTTTGCTGATAGAAACTTATTTCAGAACTAAGCATGCCTTTGTACATGGACAACTTTGTTATTTTTATTGTGTGTATATTAAAGAGTCAGAAAAATAGAGTTCATTGAACTTTAACCTACATTAAAGGAGAAGGGTAAAGTAACAGCTAGTAATTAAATAAAGACATTTATCCAATACATATATTTTATTAGAACAATCACAAAATAATAATAATAAAATAATATTTATTGATTTATTATGCACATTGTGACTGTGAGTGAAAGATTCATTTCTATGTAACTTGTTTGTACAAAAAAGATTCAGAAGACTAATATACCTATGTGATTTCTAGAAACATCTGGCCATATAATCTTATTTATTTGGTCCTTAAAACGATTGACTATGTTGTTGAGGCCTGTAACTAGGTTAGAGAATGCCCTAATTTAATGTTAGTCCTTCTATATGACAAAAATTGTATAAAAAATAGTAAATATCAAGTAAGTATGTCTCCATAGCTACGAAAACGAACAGTATGGCACATCAGAGTAGGTAATTAGGCAGATTTTAATTATCTAAAATATGAACATCTGTTTTTTACTATAATTTTTTTCTACACTAAATAAGGCTAAGTATAAAGAATACTTACTTTTGAAACAAATCTTTCCTTTGTTCAGTAGTCCACGGCCGTCCGTAAAATCCTGTAATAGTGAAGCTTAGGTCATTCACTCTATTACAAACTTGGATAGAAGATGTATATCTACAACAAACATATAACACATACTTTCACGTAAAAATAACAACATTTACCTTCAACGACCCCGCAAATAAAGTCCTTTCGATTAGAATTCGGCTCATCCGGTGAAGTTTCAGTCATATTTACAAGTAAATTAACGATTTACACCACAAAATGTAACAATTCCGACCAATGGAATAAATTTCGTAGCAGTAATAAGATATTTACACAATCTGCTGCTGCCTCACTAACAAACAGCGGCAGTGTAAATAACTGTATTATCAAATTCTTAGTTACAAAGCACCGGTTGACCCGTATCAGGCGTAAATTATTGAATTACTTTATTCCCGACAAGGAAATCTCGGAGATAATCATGATGTGTCAAACTGAAGAAACTGATGAGTTCGTTTAGTGTCTGCTTTTTGAGTTCACCATTATACTATTGAACCGGTCGTTAACTAAACAATTTGCCCTGAAATATTCAACGTTGAAATATTCAATCTATAATTTTTGACTAGATAGTTATTTTCTATCTTACTTTTATCATATTCTCACCTATATATAAGTTATAAAACCAATTTTAAAGAAATTGAGATAAAGTGACCTGCTAAAAGCCCATTACTTTTTTTTCAAGTAGGAATTTTATCGATGCGTTCAGAAATAAAATTAAGATACAAACATACTAGTTACACAACTCCATTTAGTTCGTCGACTCAACGAAAAATAACTCAGATTAATGTATTGCATCATAAATTAATCAGAGTTATTTTTGATAATTTTACACTTGATGATTTTACGTTAGAAATCATTGGAAATCATTATACAGGCTCATGGTAGAAAACTATCTTATGTGCTTGCAACACTGAACTATCGCGCCATTTTTAAAAATGAGGTAGTTAAAAAAGCGCGGTTAAACACAAAAAGAAGAAAGAAGACAACATGAATATTTGAAGAATTGATTTATTAATTTTTATTTCACAATTTAATTTACAAAGCTATGCTATAATAATAATAATACTGATAGTGATGACTGGTGCAACATTAAATCTAAAATTAATCTTTTCTATTCACAGGACCAGGCAGTTGGATTGACCATCAGCATCAGCATAAACAGAATTTCAAAAATTCTCGTCAATGAAACATTTAACATTACGAAAGTGCTATTAACTAATGACTAGATCATTGTAATACTGCAATGTTGGCATATTTACTTAACTTAAGTACTTATCTTAAAAATCTACAATAATTATGTACAAACATTTTCACATAATTTTGACATTATTTACAATAAATTGCTAACATTTTCAAAATGGAAATACATATAAGACAAAACTTAGAGTTATAAGTAGTAGAAGTATTTTACCAGTAAGTACCTACCTACGGGCTACATGTAAGCCATAAGCGTGCAAGTAAGTAGGTATTATTTATGAAAGTAGTTATTTTTTTCATCATCTATTAATATTCCTCTATGGTAAAAATCGCGAACGCTCAGAAGTGGCAACTTTCCATTATTTTTATTCACCGTAGGTACCTGACTTAAAATTTAAGTATTTTTAGAATTACATGACTAAAACACAATTTCAAGTCTCTTGTCTTCGTTTCTTACACTACATTCCATCGAAGTCGTAGTCTGTCGAAGTCCAGTTAGTTCAATAGTAGACGGCGTTGAGGCCGCACCTCTGCAAGTGTCAGCCGAGCATTCCACCTGACAGGTTGCCGTGAACCCTCATGTGGCGGTTCAGGTTGCCGGACTGGGAGAACCTGGGGAAAAACGATAGGTAGTGGTGAAGTTATTTGTATGATAACGGGTGGAAAAGAAGGGCTAACCGGGATCCTGCAGGATTCTGTATGATTGTCGCAAGAACGAAATCTGAGAGCATTCTAAATAATAGTACTTCCATCCATACGCAAAATACGCGCATTGTCGTGGAGTTGCGGATACCAGCACGTATTACCTATTATATAATATTACTTCCATTATTAAGTAGACATAAGGTAGCATTATCAAAGACCAAATGTCAAAGTAAAAACTATAGTTGTAAAATTAATAGAAAGTGTTGTTTATGTAAGTAAATGAAATAAGTAGGTACCAGGTACCTTATAAGGGATCACTATTTCTATCCATTAACGCCGTACAAATTTTTAATACCTGTAGATCATACTAAAATGAGATTTAACAACGCTAAACTATAGGTTGGTTCTACTTTTCTAACAAAGATAAAAAATTTTCGAACAGAATTTACTTTTTGTCAGCCGATGCATGTGCGCTGGGAATGTCTACTTAAAATAACGCTTTCACAGTCACAGATTTCGTTCTTTTATCTCGATGCTGTACAAAAATAGGTGTTGGAAAAGCTAACGCTCATGTCCTACAAAAAGAGACCTTCTGTGCTTAGGTACAGAGACCCTGTGTCTTTTTTAGGGTATACATGAGAGTTTTCTTTTCAAAAGGAATCATCTTAGATTATCAAGTACAGAATATAAGGGAATCGTCTAAAAAAATTTTGGATGAGAAACGAGATGAAAAATAGACATAAATTTTGTCTTACCTCAATAAACACAATTTACACTGATAAGGTTTTTCTCCGGAGTGGATACGTAAATGTTTCGTCAGCGTCGAACTGTCCGAGAAAGCTTTCTTGCAAGATCTGCACCTGTTAAGAGATAAACAAAATTAAGTACCTAACTACATCGAATTCCACGAACGCCACGAAGTAGTGCTGTTGCACAAACGATGGTACACTTAATATCGTGTCCTGTCGTCTGCACGTTACTAGAACTGATGGACACGCTGTAGTGATGGCGCCAAACTCATTAACCGAATTTCGGGCCGAGACCATGTAGATTACCATCGACAAGTTAAGAAGAAAAGAGATTCCAAGAATCTTCCAATAATTTTCTTGGGAGAAACACAGCTAATTGTCCAGAGCCAACAGCTGTGTTTCTCCCAAAAAAAATTTGAAAGAAGAATCAGGCCCAGGTTTTAACTACAGTATTCTCAAGTTTATTTTCTCGCAAGCAAACGTAGTCCGAAACTTTGTAAAAGTAGATAGCTCTAGTTACCTACCTAATAATACTGTGTGTGTGTGAGGCTGAGGGGGTGTGTGTGGGTGGTGTTTTTTTCCTCTTTAAGCCTGCCTCTTAATAGGTGCAGAGGAAAAGAGACAACAAAAACAAACGCTTACTGATAGGGTCGTTCTCCAGAATGTGTCCTCATGTGTGTGGTCACACTGGAACTTTGGCTGAACCGACGATCACATATTGGACATCTATAATGGAAAATACAGAAAATATTAAATACTTAGGTTATTTAAGTTCGTATAGGACTCAATTTGTACCTACTGTTTCTTAAAACATTACAAGAATTATAAGGATATACAGGGCGTCCCACGACTACCACATGGAGGGAAAGTACCTTAACCGCTAGAGTGTCGAATGCACCCCATGTGTGCATAAGAAAAACCATTAAAATACTAGGTATATAAGCTTATATCACATATATATAAACGTAAACCTCATCCGATGGAGAACCAATCATCATCATTAGTAGTGAACCTATGGAGTTGGCAGCTAAACCCCACTCCCCCCGCGTGTCAAATACACCCCAAGTGTGCAAAAGGACAAAACTTTACATAATAAGTATATAAGCTTAGATCACATATATATATAAACGTAGAAAAACATCATCCGTTAGAAAAAATATCATTATCAGTAGTTGTGAACCTATGGGGTACGCAACTAACCCCCAACCCTACCCACTCGCTGGGGTTTTGGGTCTTAAATTAGCAAAACTCAGACACTTGAGGGCTTAAATACTGTATATAGAAAAAAATACTGAATGAAGACTTAATTTTTTTTTTAAATACTAACTGATAAAAAAGTATTGAATAATCGCCTGGAATCAAACCCGCTAAATGTAAAAAAAAAAAACTGTAATTTTACTGTACCGATCGAAAGGCTCAATCATATACAATTATTTCTTCTAAGTTACATAACATCTAAATAAAAGGAAGTCCATGAAATTTAACATGAGCTGTTAAAAACTGCATCTTCGTGCAAGAGAAGGAATGGATATATCCCAATCTCCGTCCTCTTTTCCAACTCTTTCTTAACTCACCTAAACGGTTTCTGACCGGTATGCGTCCTAACATGGGCAGTCAAGTTGGCAGCTTGCGAGAAGCTTTTATTACAATCTCCACATCTGTAGGGCCTTTCTCCAGAGTGTGTCCGAAGGTGGGTCTTCAAAGTGCTAGGGCGAGCGTAGGTCTTGCCACAGATACGACAGAGGTTGGGCTTCTGTTCATCATCTTCGGAGCAAGTGCTGAGGGCTCCCACCTGGGTAGAAATCATAACCATTATTATTATTGTAGAGGAGCTCGTGGCTAAGTAATAACAGCCGCACGGGTCGATCCGTCAGGTTAAGCTACGCTTGCCGGGGTTGGTCAGTGGATGGGTGACCATCTTTACATATCGAGATTCCTCCGTGCCTCGGAAAGCACGTTAAGCCGTTGGTCCCGGCTGTTATTCGTGGATCTTTGACAGTCGTTACGGGTCGTCAGAAGCCCGAAAGTCTGACAACCAGTCTTACCAAGGGGTATCGTATTACCCAGTTACTGGGTTGTGGAGGTCAGATAGGCAGTCGCTCCATGTAAAATACTGGTATTCAGCTGCATACGGTTAGACTGGAAGCCGACCCCAACATAGTTGGGAAAAGGCTAGGCAGATTGATTATTATTATTGTAGTTAGGAATGGGTACTGTCGGCAAACGTTAGGCCTTTCCAATTTTGAAACAATTTTGCTTGCAAGCAGCAATCGTACTTATGACAAATAAACCAAAGGTGCATAGGGGCATATTTTTCAATGAATCGGTGTCTGTGAAAAGCAACTTTAAGGTGTAAAAATGTTGAGGTATTGAGCTTGAACCGACTTGAAATAGGCACATTCCATAAAATTCAGTCTCAGCCAAATGGTGATTATATGCGAAGAGTCTGTTCAGGTTCATGACCCAAATGTAAGCTATAGCAGTGTGTATTTAGGGTACGATGGGACTGTCATACGCATTGCGATTATAAAAGTCCCTAATTAAATATAAATATAATTAAACATAGAATAAAAAATAAAAATAAAAACTTACGGTGACATACACATACAAAACATTTAATAATTTATTGTTAAAAATAACTCACCGGCACTTTCCCCGAAGAATTAACACACGAAGCATACCCATACTCCTGAGGATGCATCTGTCCCTGATTCAGAATATACCCATTCCCCATGTTCTGTTCCTTCTGAACCTCCTGAGCATAAAGTTTCGAAGGCGGCCTCTTCAAACTCTGACCTAAACCCTTCTGATTTGAGTAGTTAGGCTTCTGCTGGAATAACGAGTAGTTCGAGTTGGGTTTTTGAGGGTTTTGCAGTATGGGCTTGAAGGTTGACGTAGCGGTTATTAAAGGGTCGCTCTGGTTAGGTGTTCTGAAGTCCGCGGTGAAGGAGTAGGTCGCTGAAGGGTACGTGGAGGAACTGATCACGTTTTGAGTTTGTGGATAGACCACGTTGACTGAGGGAGTTGCGGCGTTCTGGTTCCATTGCATCTGGGGAAGTAAGGGTGTTGATTATTTTAGAAGTGTGTTTGCATTTTGAACTTATTAGTCAAAAAAGTGTTTGGGACAAGATTTTGGCAGCGGAATAATAATTATTTCAGAAACGGAGCGAGATGTTTTAAATACGTTTAGCGGTTTGTTGTGCAATCAATCTACCACGCCTTTTTCCAACTATGTTGGGGTCGGCTTCCAGTCTAACCGGATGCAGCTGAATACCAGTATCTTATTTTACATGGAGTGACCTCCATTACCCGTTACTAACACGATACCCCTTGGTAGGACTGGTTGTCAGACTTTTTGGGGTTCACCTGACACCCGTAACGACAGTCAAAGATCTACGAATTAGCGTTTTGTTGTACAAGCGGGCCTATATCCAGGAGTTAGTAAATACATAATCAGCCATAATGTTCCCACTGCTGGGACACAGGCCTCCTCTCTTCGAGAGGGAATGGGCTGTAATCTACCACGCGGGCCCAGTGCGGGTTGTTGGTAGTTGTCACATGTCTTTGAATTTTTTGGTTCTAGAACAACGTTTCTTCACGATGTTTCCTTCACCGTTTTGAGAGCAGTGGTGATGAAATTATTTACACAAAGTAAAGCGTCTGCCGGGTTCGAACCAATGACCTACAACTGGTAAGTCGAGGCCGTTACCACTGGGCCACCACTGCTCTGGAGTTAGTAGGTAAATATCTGACACCAACCTGTGAACACAGCTGCTCCGGCGGACAGCCATGCATGGTCATGTTCATGGACACGTTGACACTCATGGTGGGAAACAGCGGCGCGCCGCCGTAGTGCTCGTAGTACGGGTAGCCGCCGTTGTTGACCATCATCTGGGTAAGATAAATATGATATGAAGGCGCTTCGATATTTAAATTGGTGTTGGTTGGATTTCATGGATGTCGCTGTTGGTTTAGTGTCGTGATCATAAATTATCTGTGTCTGCTACGTCATATCCGATCGCGCGACGCCCTTTTTTTTTCTTTTTTTTTGTGGATGGGAAAACATTAAATGACTGGGCGGAGCGGGAGGGCATGTCAGACTTTTACTGACTTAAAACCTTCGCTTAAAACCAACCCGTATTCCTTCAGTTGCCTGTGCCAGGGCCACGATATATTTGTTTTATCTCACGAAAGCGGGCGAGCCATACTTGTACCTATGTGTAAATGTTACATGCACATTGTCTTTAGACGATGCGACTGGAAGATAAGTTTGTACCTTATATACTTTCATATGCATTTACTAAAAATATGTTATTTCGACAATACTTACAGACACTTCAATTTTATTTATTTGTATAGACAATGGGCGATACTATACTGTCTTACAAAAGCATATATTAACTACGTGATATTTCTCATCATGCACATCAAGTTGTACAATACAAGGTTCTGAGTTCTGCAGAACAACATATTTTTACAAAATACTACCAAACTAAGTAAATACCACTTAAGTATTAAAACTACCTGGAATTTGAAATGAGAGAAACGCAATGAATGTGATCTGCATGGGTATTACACCCATTTTTGAAAAGTGCCTCAATTAAATTCTATAGTGCTAATAAGCCACCAAAAAAACCACAAAATTTTTATTCAATCGATAAGTGCCATTAGAATGCATTTGAATTTTACATTTTCAAATTTCGCGCGAAAACGCTCAACGCAGTGGACGCCATATTGCTCTGTGGTCATGACGTCAGTTCACCGTGTAAACAAACACTTTATAGAGTCTGTCAAGCGAGTCGTGTCCACGACCATTTAGCTGATTTCTTATAATGGCAATACTATTATCTGTCGAACGGATTGTCAGAACTTCTGTTCTACTAAGCTACAGCATTTTGATACTTTTAGCTCAATTATCTAATTTGTATTAATGGAAAAAAGAAGAATGGAAAAGAAATATATTTAATGGAAAAATGCACAGATCACACTATTATTGTAGAAAACAAATATGAAGTAAGGGACAGGATAACCGAAACGGAGTTGAAACCCTTCATCATTTTTGTGTGTGATGATACTGACAGTGATTTCTCTTATGAAGGCATTGAATTTCTAGATTCTGGTTTTAATTCTAATTGTGACTAATAAATACCTACATTGAAATGCACTTTTTTAATTTATCACAAAGAAATTTTTTATCAAAAAAATTCAAGTATCAAACATGTTTTCAGCGTACTATATCAGTGTTGATACCTCTAAGATTTTTGAATTTGCCGCCTTTTTCTTGGGACACGACTCGCTTGACAGACTCTATACGCTGATCAGTTGACAGTTGACATTGACACTTTTTAATTTACAGAGCGGTATGACGTCATAACATGGCGGCTACTTTCATGGTGTTAGAAAACAGATTAAACAACTGAAAACTTTGAATTGAATTTTATGAACTAAAAGTAACATTTTCCGACTGCTTTTTGCCTAAGCTATCTAAATAATATATTTTTTAGATTTTTTCTCATATAGAATAAAATACCGTAATAACTAATTTCGTGCGTTGACGTTCTCTGTTCGCGTAATTTAAAAAGGGAAATTATAAGTGCAGCATCAAAAGTTTTCTTTAGCACCTGCAACCTAACGTCTTTTTTTGTATGTAAGCAACGAGTTAATAGAACAGCCTCTTAAACTTTTTAAACTTTCGCGATTTGTACACATTATAAAACACTATCGAAACGGACCTCCTCCCTCCTCCTCCTCGGTTTTCCTCTGATCGTTACTATTACTCCAGAATAGTACGTGAAGCGGTTGAAATCAGGAAATATAAAAATTTCAACAGAGAGGATGGATACCGACTGCCTACAACTTGGAATTCAGTCATCAGCGAGTGCAAGCAACGCCGGTCGTCCGACGAGGTCCGCCAGTGTGTAGACGTCCTTAGTGTTGTGTGTAGAAGTACCGACAGTGACATTTATAAAAATTGTGAAGACCAAGTGAGGGTAGATGCACATACCCGCACTTTACGAAGACGTCGCTGAGCTGTCATCAGTCCTCCCGTGACCACGATCGCTGCAAGGCGGTCGAAACGTCGGGAAACAAGTAGGTACCTGTTTACCTCGTTAAAAAGAATATCGCGATAAGACCCGTTTCGATAGTGTTTTATAATGAGAACAGCCTCTATTAAAATAAGTCATCATCTTTACTATTCCAACAGAATATCAAAAAACCAGCGTCAATTTAATATGACTCAGAGCTACTGATAAATATATTTACTTCTGAATTAATAACTCAGCGACTAATGTTGTAAGTGGGCTACTTTATATATTTTAGAGATTCCATATCTGCCTGCTAGTAAAATTACAGGTAACATTAATAGATAGGAGACTACATGAAATTAGAGCTTTCATTGACCATTATTTGATGACAGTAATAAGGTAATTTTATGTTCAATTTTTATTTCAAAAGATTCTCTCATCAATAACTTATGCTAACGTATAAAAATATAGGTGACTATGTGAAATTAGAGTACATTGAAATTATTTTATAGATTCAGTTGATACACTTATTAGAAGCTGTCAATGTGTAGACATATCAAAAATTTTGTTGCTTAAAAATAATCACGATGCTGCATCATAATAACAGTAGCTTGTTTTACAATATACGGTCGCTTGAAAAGCATTTATTAGACGTTAAAAGTTTGTCGCTGACTTATTAATTCATTAGACAACTAATTATATTTGAAGACGAGAATGACATTTTAAAGAAGCTGCATTAATTAGCACCCATTTAAAAAGTGAAAAGCCTGGCTACAACGCGGCTACGTCTGCTACGCGCGTAGCGGACTACGCGCTTTGCTACGCGCTGTGCTACGTGTGGACTCTACGGCGTAGCACACCTTAGTTATCATGATTTGAATTGAAGCTCAACATTCTGTGATTCTATGTTATATGTTATGTTCTCAACTATGTTCTCACCACAATATTATCTACATAATATACAGGGTGGCCGGAACATTGACGTCCAAAAATAAAATTAAGGTCCCTCGTATCGTGGGGTATCATGTATCCCCATGTATGTTCCGCGACTTTTCATAGTTTTTGAGTTATGAATTTTTCAGATTTTTTGAGAATTTTCGACCTGACCAATTTATAGAAAAATCTAAAAAAAAGTAGAAGTCGAGATTTTTTTTTGCACCTGAATCTTTATAAGTAGTACTTTTATGCTTAAAATAATCGGCTTCGTAACTTTGATGAAAGTTATGAAAATGTTGGTTTAAAGTGAAAAATTTACGTTCGGTAAATTAGGACTTCAATTTTCAACTTTAAATAAAAAATCTAAACAGGTGACTTCATGGTTTCTAAGTAGGTCTCAATACTACGCCAAAATATCAGTTTTCATAATCATTAAAAAAGTAGTACGTTATGGGGCTACTTTGGCTAAAATCGGCCTTCAAAGAGCGAAGTGAAAAAATTCTTAAAATTAGCCATCTGATTAATACAATTTTTGGCCATTTTCTCGTTTCTAAGGTTAATAATTAATTATAAGAATACAGAAAAATAACCAACAAATAGTTTCAGAGGTTGGGTAAGCAAAATTTTTAAGTAAGAAGTGGTTTTGTTAATAAAACACACGATAATGTGAAAAAAAACCGGACAAGTGCGTGTCAGATCACGCGCATGAAGGGTTCCGTAGTTGGGATGAATTTATCCCAAGAACAAACTTAACATTGTAGTTGAAATACATGTTCTCCCATACATGCCAACTGTAAATGTAAGTTTGTACTCGCAATATTGAGAGTTTTTTGTATGTTATTTTGAGATCACAGACTTCTTATAGGTTTTCCTGTAATCTATTCGGAGGGGGGGGGGGAATGGTCAATTTTCGTCTATTTTCTTAAATAACTTTAAAACAATTTATTTTAATATCATAAAAAATATATATATTTGAGACCCTCTTATTAAGCCCTTTTATTTGATATGCCACACGGTACAGTTTGCAAAACT
This sequence comes from Cosmia trapezina, assembly GCA_905163495.3. Lineage (NCBI taxonomy): Eukaryota > Metazoa > Arthropoda > Insecta > Lepidoptera > Noctuidae > Cosmia > Cosmia trapezina. The sequence continues at coordinate 18,279,129 of LR991041.1, forward strand.
TTTTTTTTTAATTTTCTTATTTGCCCTCCAAAAGTGACCCCCATATTCAAAATTCATTTATTTACTTTACCAATGCGTGTTTGGGTCACAGAAATCCATATGTGTACCAAATTTCAACTTAATCGGTCCATTAGATTCGGAGCAAATTGGCTGTGACAGACGGACAGACAGACAGACACACGAGTGATCCTTAATGGCTTCCGTTTTTTTCTTTTTCGGGTACGGAACCCTAAAAAGTAATTTATTTTTAACATTTACAAAAGATTTTCAAAGTGGCCACCTCCAGCAGCAATACACATTCTACATCTACGTAAGAAATTGTCTGGCAATCAATCGTCTAAAGTTAAACTCTCTATGAGTAGTAAAAATCTAAATCTTAGCTTTCCTGCAGTCATTTTTGGTTAGTTTACAAACTAAATAACCTTAGGAACGAGAAAATGGCCAAAAATTGTATTAATCAGATGGCTAATTTTAAGAATTTTTTTACTTCGCTGTCTTTGAACGCCGATTTTAGCCAAAGTAGCCCCATGACGTACTACTTTTTTTAATGATTATGAAAACTGAGATTTTGGCGCAGTGTTGAGACCTTCTTAGGAACCATGAAGTCACCCGTTTAGATTTTTTATTTAAAGTTGAAAATTTAAGTCCTAATTTACCGAACGTAAATTTTTCACTTTAAACCAACATTTTCATAACTTTCATCAAAGTTACGAAGCTGATTATTTTATGCATAAAAGTACTACTTATAAAGATTCAGTTGCAAAAAAAAATCTCGACTTCTACTTTTTTTTTTAGATTTTTCTTTAAATTGGTCGGGTCGAAAATTCTCAAAAAATCTGAAAAATTCATAACTCGAAAACTATGAAAAGTCGCGGAACATACATGGGGGAGATTCGGATATCCCACGATACGAGGGACCTAAATTTTATTTTTGGACGTCAATGTTCCGGCCACCCTGTTTATTCATCTGTACGTGTGTTTGTCACCTAACTCCTCCTAAATGGCTGGACCGATTTAGATGAAATTTTGTCTGTATATTTCAATGGGTTCCTGGATGATTTGAAAACACAATTGGACCCGGTAGGTGGCGCTGCAGTCGGGTTCTAGGATCGTTCAGACAGGACAACGTCTGTCGGGTCCGCTAGTAGAATATAAAATTGCTTGATTGCTTTTAATATAAAATTATTTTTGTTTAGCATCAAAGAATCCTAACTAATATTATAAATGCGTGTGTTTGTTTGTTATCGCCCTCACGCTAAAACGGCTGAATGGATTTGGATGACAATTAGCACATGGGTAGAGTAATGGCCTAGGATACTTTATCTCTCTTACTTTTTTTCCTTTTTTCGTGGGATACTTTCCGACGCGGCCGCGGGCAAACACTGGTCATAAATAATTCTTCATTCTTGATATACCTAATAAAAGTCGCGTAACAATATGAGTTGGAGTTTTTTGAGTTGAACTACTTTTGTCACCACGGATATCGATTTGGCACCCACTCCGCAAACAGCAAAATTATTATCTCGGCCGACATCTTTACCACAGTATAATAAAGTAAGCAGTTTTTACATCTTCATAAAAAACGACCGAAACGACGCGCTTCGAAACCTCAGTCAGTATGTTAGTTATGCACGGACGGACGCGTATTTAGGTCCCTACCGCGCGGCCGTAAATTAATTAACTATCCAATTGTGTTTTATAACCATCCAGGAACCCATTGAAATATACACACAAAATTTCATCGAAATCGGTCCAGCCTTTTAGGAGGAGTTACGTGATATACACACGTACAGAAGAATTTTATATAATAAGATAGGTATCTAATGTTTATTGCTTTGCACATTAATTAATTATTGCTGCTTTTTTTACGACTACGACAAACCCAAAAGGAAGGGTTATGATTGTAGCAGTTTATAGTTTTTTTCAGAGAATAAATTTTGCTCTAGATAGGTTTAGAAGTGACTTGAAGATTATTTTTGTGACATTCTATATCGATTGTATCGCTCCCAAGATTAATAATAAGCCTATAATGTTCCCACAGCTGGGACACAGGCCTCCTCTCTGTGAGAGGGAGTGGGCCGTAATCCACCACGCGGGCCCAGTGCGGGTTGGTAGATGTCACATAATATGTCTTCTAAATATTTTTTTTGGTTCTAGAACATTTTTAGTTTCACCGTTTTGAGAGCTGTGGTGATGATAATATTTACACAAAGTAAAAAGCGCCGGCCTGGGTTCGAACTCACGACCTACAACTCGTAAGTCAGGGCTGTTACCACTGGGCCACCACTGCTCTCAGGAAGAAAAAGGGATGATGACTATAAAATAATATTTTTTTTAGATTAGATATTAAAAAATATTGGACACGTATTTTTTTCTTTTTTTACGTAGATAATCAAAAGATTACAAGGATACATTGAGTTAAAATGTGACATGACGTCACTCCTTGTTAGATTTTAAGTAGGTAGTAGTAAAGTTTAGATATTCGACAGATAGCCAAAAAATAGGCGTGGGTTTTTCATAACAACTCAATATAAAATTAAAATAAAATGAGCATCATTCTTTCATCAAAATTCTAATTTCAATAAATCCCGTGAAGCCATACATAAACGTTCATAAAAGGAAGCCGATAATAATCCAAGATGCCGTATTAATTACAATTATTTCATATCGAAACCCTCAAAGGGCGGAACCCCGTTTCCACGGTTTTCCATACAAAATTTTCCCTCCAAACACCCCTTTTGTTAGACAGAAACGGGTAATCAAAGTCCTTGATGGTAGAGCGAGACGTAGAACCAATCCTTCGAATTAAACAGAGAAATGTATTTCCGTCCTTGTTTCGTTGGTGGGCGAGTTGGTGAGAGTAAAAGGGATGGTGGTACCTGTGGGTGTACGGCCTCGGAGGCGCAGTCGCCGTGGACGACAGCGTGTTTTAGCGAGAGGAGGACGTCCGCTGCGTCTCCCCCTCCTCTTTCCCTGCATTCCCCCGCTCCGCTCCTGTTGGTAATAAAGGGATGTGTTGGATTGCATCGTTTTACTAACTTAGATTAGCTATAACGTATGTTACAACATACATACTTAGTACAAAATAATGGTTTCATGGGTTTGGCTGTTGGGTAACTTATGTAATGTACTCCACATTATCCGTTTTGTAGTTATTAACCTTGTTGACATAACTAAGTACTTTGTTATCCGTTCCCAAAGACAAGCCGTGAAAACGGTTTTGTGAAACATTGTTCATGTCTACTATAAAATACTAAACTCTATAAACATAAATCTAAAAAACTTAGGTAAGAATTAATTTTCAAAACTCCTACTATATTTTATGGAATAAACAAACGTCAACGTCAATTCAGACGTCTGAATTGATGAGTCACCCAGCTAGAACTCGAAAATATTTTTGAAAATTTCTTATGATTTAATATCAAAATCAAAATCAAAAGTCATTTATTCAAATTAGGCTGAGAATCAGCACTTTTTGAACGTTGAAATAACAGTAAGACAGTCCCCACAAAACGCTAGCCCTTCACCACTTCCTAGTGCTTTAGCTGGGATATGTAGGTTAGGTTATGTAAGTTCTGTAGTTTTAGACTACACAACTGTTAACTTTCGTTAACTCGCAGTGGAGTCCACCGATGGCACGCGTGCCATTGGTTCGCCATCTCTGCCGTACGACATTAGGTACACTTGGTACTAAATAAAGTATACTAAACGGGCTCTCTCTATATCAGTTAAGGCCCAGGTTCCAAGATTGGTTTAGCTCGGTGTGTAAGTGAAATGGCGTTATGGCTGTCTAGTTTGACGCACGAGATAGAAGATTCTCACGCGCACCGGAATTATGTCGTAAAAATGCAAATAAAATCGTATAAAATTAGAAATTAACTATTTAATAAAAAGTAATCCATCACTGGATGCAGTTTGGAATTTGACATTTCATGGTATATTTTTAATTATAATTATAATTGTTAATGAAGGGATAAACTGCTTTTAAAGATTATTAGGAGGTATGTTTAAAGATTTTTTTGGTGCATTAAAATATGTATAATTATGTTTTGGCTTCCATCACTGTATGCGAAAAAGACTTGAAAATATCATATTTTTTTTACATGTCAAAATTATTTACGGTTTATGAGATACACTGCTTTAAAAAACCACCTTTTTGATCGTTTTCAGGAAATCTGGGCCTTAAATCATGAATTGTTCTAACGGCGAATGCTGCTGAGTTAAGTTTTTTTGACAGTTAATATTACTACTAAGGGCCTGTTTCACCATCTGCGATCAAGTTCATATAAGTGTTAACTTACATGGCAGATAATTTCATACAATTTATGTTCCATTTTTGAATTTATTCGGTGAGTAGTGGCTATTGGGACATCGTGAAATAATAATAGGTCTTTACCTATGAAATTGCCGTTCTGTATGAAAAAATTTAAATCATGTATTTTTTATTTGTATTAATCGAAGTAATCACCCATGCAATCAATGCATCTTTGCCAACGCAGTGGCAGTTTATTGATGCCCTTCTTAAAGAAATCAGGGGTCGGGAGGCAACAAATTCTTCAAAGGCATTTTGTACTGCCTCTCGGGTATTGAATTTTTTTCCCGCCAAGAAGTTATCCAAATTCTGGAAAAAGTAGTAGTCTGTAGGCGCAAGGTCTGGTGAGTAGGGCGGATGACGGAGAGCTACCAACCCCAGTTCTTGCAACTTGGAGACCGTCTGCTGTGCAGTATGTGGTCGCGCGTTGTCGTGCAGGAGCAGCGGAGACGAGCGATTGACCAATGCTGGTTGGAGATGTGCCAGCTTCTCCATCATTGTGTTCAGTTCTTCGCAGTACACATCTGCAGTAATGCTCACCCCGTTTGGTAAGAAGCTGTGATGAATCACACCGGCGCTAGACCACCAAACAGTGACCATCACTTTTCTAGGGGTAAGTTTTCGTTTAGGGCATTGTTTAGGTGCTGAACCAGGATCCAACCAACTTGCTGAGCGCTTGCGGTTATCAAACAGAATCCATTTTTCATCGCAGGTAACAATGCGGTTCAAAATTCCTTCATTTGTGTGTCTGTTGAGCAGTGCAAGGCACGTCTCGACGCGTACTTCGCGCTGGCGATCATTGAGTTCGTGGGGCACCCATTTTTCAAGCTTTTTTACCTTGCCAATTTGACGCAAATGGACCAATATTGTTTTGAAGATAACGTCGAAAGCTGCTGCTAATTCAGCCGTAGATTGTGTATCATCAGCTTCCACAATCGCCTTTAATTCGTAATTGTCGACCAAAGTCTTCGGACGACCGCGAGGTTCATTTTTCAGGTCGAAATTTCCAGAACGGAAGCGAGCAAACCAATAACAGGTGGTGCGTTGGTTTGTAGTGTTAGCTCCATAAACGTCGTTGATGTTGCGTGCCGCTTGTGCCGCGTTGCTGCCACGACGGTAGATGACTACCGTCGTGGCAGCAACCACGACATTCCATAATTACTCGAATTTTTAACGTATCCATGATGACGAAAAAGATTGAAATGCGATGAAAATGTAACACTAATCAATAAACAAATGACTACTTTTGGAAAAAAAAACCATGTTTTTAAAATAAAATTAATTTGAAATTAGAATTGTTAGCCAAACAAAAATTATTTTGATTTGAAATGGGTGTGCGTCTATCTGACAGGCCCCAACGAGATTCATCAACAGGTGATAGCTTGTCATAAAGACATTATTTTGTACCTAAAGAAAATAAATAAGATATATTTTGTACCTCGACAGTTTTTGATTAAATGACGTTTTTATGAAGTGGTTATTTTTATTGTTATTATACTTTCAGATCGCACAATAGTGTTAGGAGCTTGATACTATTATGTACCTTACAAATCCAAAATCTCGACTTTCTGTGAGCTACACTTCAGAAGATATTCGTTATATAAACAAGCGTCCAGCCAGCGGGCCCCTTTTTAAATACTACTATTTTATATCATACAATAGTGTTAGGAGCTTGATACTATTATGTACCTTACAAATCCAAAATTTCGACTTTCTGTGAACTTATACTTCAGAAGATATTCGTTATTTAAACAAGCGTCCAGCCAGCGGGCCCCTTTTTAAATACAACTATTTTATATCATACAATAGTGATAGGAGCTTGATACTATTATGTACCTTACAAATCCAAAATATTGTCATTTGATGATTTCCCATCCACAAAAAAAAGGAAAAGGTATATTTGCCTGACATGCAGAGCTGGATTCCCATTTGGTGCAACCTTGGGATTAGACGCACACCCTACTGTGTCTATGATTTGAAGTACCTACTTACTTCATGGTGTCACTTTTATTTCTTTACTAGCTGCGCCCCTTGGGTTCACCCGCGTAGACCGGGATAAAAAGTAGCCTATGTGTATAAAGCCAGGGTATAAAAAAAAATAAAATAAATATCCTTGGACATTTCACACAACGCCATCTAGTCCCAAGCTAAGCAACCTAATGCTTGTGATAAGGTAACGAGATGGCTGATAAACTACTTATATACATTTTTTTTTTCTTTTGTAAATACATACCTACATATTATAGATAGAAAAACACCCAGACTAACTATAGGCTACCTACATACCAAATTTCATCCAAATCGGTCCAGCCGTTTGAGCGTGAAGAAGTAACAAACACACACACTCACAAACTTTCGCCTTTATAATATTAGGCTTTATAATTCTAAGATATCGATATCGATCACGTCTACTGAGTTCCGCTAAGTAATTTAATTTGACCCTTTATTATACCTAGGTAATACGGGCTGGTATCCGCAACTCCACGTCAATGCGCGTATTTTGCGTATAAGACCCTGTATTACCTGGGTCATACACAAAAAACGAACAAAAATTGTTCATGCAACCTAAAACCGTTATTTTAATATTATACAACATTAAATACATTTTAATAGTTATGTCGTCTTGAAAACTTATCATATTTCATAAAACATTAGCGCTTTACTGAAATTTACATTATTTTTTTTCCTTCTGTAGACTGTTCGGATGCCAAGTAGTTGAGTTTAAGAGATATTTAAAAATATGTACGCTTACTTTTGATACTTTTATTTCGTTTTATTTCATTAGTTCTACTGTCAAATATATACATATAACAGAACGTATTAAAAAATATATAATTCAAAATTTTCAAATAAAACGTATAAACATGTTGTTCAAAGATTTTGAGTCTACTTCTGTAGACGCATAAAATAATCCAAAATTTGCCAAAGATGAACGCATCGCTATTATTTTGCTTTTTGTGTTGGTAGCAGTGTATTCTCTGTCATTTGCTCGGTTTTGAATTTTACGTAAAGTGCGTGTGACGTAAAAAAATCTCAATTTTATTCAATTACACAAGTTTTCGGTCAAGATCAGGGGTTTCTTTCCTGTGCTAAGTATATCTGAGTAAGTAGCCTTTTCAAATAAATAAAAATATCAAGATTGTATGGCCATATGGGCGCGGTATGCAAATATCACATTGCTTAGATTCTAACCTCATAATGTAGGATGCCATCTATGATTTATCAAAATTTGTCTCTCGTCTTTACTGTAGACTTAGTGTCTACGGAAGGGAGTTATGTCAACAGAAGTGAATTAGTAGTGAAAGTTCACTGTATTTGAAAAAAAAACACCATTTTTGAAATCGATTAAAAAGCGAGTAACAACTCTCAATTAGAATGTATTCGTTTTTAATTATTTTTTAACCCAATTGATAGCATCTTACTTATGCCAAGAGTTTAGCGTTGATTCTATCATTTGGCATTATAGCGAACGCGGACATGGCAAAGGTGCACCTGATGGAGTCAGTGGTTGCATGAAACGAACTTGCGATAACCACGTTGCAAGAGGCCATGATGTGGCTAGTTTGGATAAAATGATGACATGCTTGGGGAACTATTGTAAAGGAATTGAACTTTATAGGATCAATGAATCACTAGTTCCTGAAATTCAAGAATTAATAGACAATAGCATTACACGACCTTTCAAAGGTACGCTTGGAATTCATCAGTTATCATGGAGTGTCAAAGAACCAAGACTTATCCACGCGAGACGTTCAATTTGTTTGGTGTGTGCTCCTCACCAGATATGTCCACATTACGAAATGGGTCAAATTCCAATAAACCAAATAAGTGATTCAGTAATGCCTAGCCTAGTCTAGAATCATATGCCACTCCTGCAGGCCTAACATGAACACGCGCGACAATTACTTGCTCTCGCGCGAGTAATTTTATGACAGTTCAAAGCTTTTCTCGTTTTCTGACAGCGCTGCCATACAATGTTCTGTCAAACTTGTTGTCGAGAAAGACAAACCCTAACATGGCACCTCAGATAACTCGACTTTTGACAGAATTTTGACAATAAACACGAGAAAATCCCCGATTCGTCTCTCGTTTAGTCATCCTCGATTTTGACGACGAGACGAGTAGACAAATTTATGATACAAAAAAAAAAACTAAAATGAACTAAAGTCTCATAATTTCACGTACTTTAGTCATAATTCTATTTTACACTAGCTGCGCCCCGCGGTTGCAGCCGCGTAGACCGGGATAAAAAGTACCTAGCCTATGTGTGTGCCTACTAACAACATACAAATACACGCACACACGCTCTCACAAACTTTCGCCTTTATAGTATTATATTTAGTGTGATTATATTACTAATGAAAATTGTTGTGCCAACCCCAAGTTTTTTTGGGTTAAGGGCAGGAGAATGATATGATGATGATTATTAATGAAAATAATTAGTTTTAAACTATAATTATATTGGAATGAAGTTCTTTTCGGCGGCCGCGAGAGAAACTGTGATGGAGGGGTACACTATAACGTAGATGAGCATCCCTTTCAGTAGGTAATAACCAGTCACTTTGCCAATTATGGTGATTAACAAAATCGAGGGAGTTATGACAGTGCAATAACAAACCTTCGCAACATAATTACTAAAATCTCTAGTTCATTGTCATTTGTGGTGATTCTCTAGTGAGTGTAGTGTAGCAGTGGAGGCCCAGTGGTAACAGCCCTGACTTACGAGTTGTAGGTCATAGGTTCAAACCCCGACAGGCGCTTTACTTTGTGTAAATTATATCATCACCACTGCTCTCAAAACGGTGAAGGAAAACATCGTAATGAAACCGGCATGCCTAGAGCAGTACCTACATTATAGGCTGATTATGTTAAGTTATCAAGTGAGTAGGTATGTATATTATTTGCCACTAATTTTCATTTCCGTCATTTTGTATTTAAATTCGGCACCAATGAAAAACATTTATGAAAAACTAAACAAATAGGTATTAAAACAGGTGCACGTAAAATCATTATAGTACATACCAATTCCATGCAAAAAAATGAAAAATGAGTGAAATAAAACGGAACCTCAAGCCGATGTTGCTATGATATAAATAATTTGTTTTTAATAACTTGCTACATCGGTCTCTCGTCGCGAGATAGAGAAGTGTCAAAGTGCCTTTTTCGAATTTACTCGAGCTTATCGGTCATGTTAGGGATTATAATAACGTCAGAATCGACGACAAATTTCGACAAATCGTGATATCTCGTGTTCTCGTGCTTGCCATGTTAGCCCTGCTGATTTATCCTTGTACAATTTGTCACCTGATTCCCCTGAAAGATCAGCATCGCCAGACTCCTCATCTGCGTATTTGCCAGCTACTCCTGAGGATCTGACTGAGCCATTTTCACCAGGGCTCTCAGATAGTCTGACACCAGATCTTTCTATCGAAATGTTTAACCAAAGACATAGCCCCCAGAAGAAAAGAATCTATATTTCTTCCTTTTCTTTCTTTCTTTCTTTCTTTCAGATTCAGACGACTCTGAAGCTTCTGAAGATTCATCACAAAAAAAAAAACGGCCGGTGAATTTCATGAGGGACGATTATAACGAGTACAATATATTTTAATATTCTCTTCCTTTATATGCCCACAGAGCAAGAAGTCTGTTCTGTGGACAGATTTCGATTATTTTTTTGTACTGAATTGGTAAAAAAATTTGATTATAACTTGTTTAGGGCTTAAGGAGAACTCCATTTTATGTTCTTTTTTATTGTTTCTATTCTTGATCTTATTGATGTGATTATATAAGGCCCAGTTTTGTTATATTCTGTAGACAATACGATCTCTTCTGTAGACGTAAAAAAACTAAAAACGTGATTTATTCCTAAAACATCCAAGACTGATCTCAAGTGATAATTTTGTAAGAATATTATTAGGAAACTTTTAATAAATATAACGTTTCATAACAATTCGTGGAGTTTTATTATTTATATTTTGTAATGTTCACTTTTTGTGTATGACCCACCTATACAACGTCACGAAACCGTTTAGCAGTAGCCCACCTGACACAACACCGGTCTGGTCGGAGGATCCTCCTTTTTCTATGGAGGATGAAGAACTTTACAATCTGGTCCTCATACCTCTTATCATCATCTTAGCCTTTTCCCAAATATGTTGGGGTCGGCTTCCAGTCTAACCGGATGCAGCTGAATACCAGTCATGGAGCGACTGCCTATCTGACTTCCACAACCCAGTACTGGTAACTCGATACCCCTTGGTAAGACTGATTGTCAGACTTTCGGGCTTCTGATGACCCGTAACGACTGTCAAAGATCCACGAATGACAGTTGGGACCACACGGAGAAAAAAAAATCTAGTTTAGTTTACCAGAATTTCGCGACGTTCACTAGAAAGTATATTAGTATACGTGACAACTATTCATTTTGTAAACGTTAGTAAAAAATATCTAGTTTCTGATAATACTAAGATATTGTTATGTTCAACCTAATTTTCGGTACACATTATTAGCAAATGTGTGTGAATCTCTACTATTAATAATTGATACTGTTTTAACATGTTTTGTATACTAAACTTCCGTACCAGATTTTTTCAGTATTCCTTAAAATGCGATTAAATAACCATAACAATAATTCTGATAGACATGACCATACATTGTTTCCTTTTACTAGATTTTTTACAAGTCGTTTGGTAAAATAGAATATTTTTTTCCCCGTGCAAACGGCTTAACGTGCTTTCCGAGACACGGAGGGGTCTTGGCTTGGTATGTAAAGATAGTGTTCCAGTACCCAGTTCCAGAATTGGTTTCATTTTGGCAATCCAACAACATTCATTGCGTTATTTACGTTGTTGAGAAGACAAATTTTTCGAACTTATAGGGTGTAAAATGACACATCACAAAGCCGTCAACTATGTATCCTACTATACATCTATAGCTTTGCGCAAAAATGATTGCTGGGAGATGACTTTTATTTTTAGGTTTATTAGCATAGTTTAATAGCATTTTTTTATTACGCGCAATGTAACGCGAACCCAGACAAACGGAGTTAAGCCCCGCCCCTTCGCTCTCCGGTACTTTTCGGAAAAAGTTTACTAATAACACTAGGAATACGTTTTAGTAAAAAAAAAAAATGTGACTTTGACCTTCAATATCTCCAGAACGAGTGGATTCCCAGGTATGGTCTAGTGGAAAAAAACGATCCAAATAATGGGTGTAAAATGTGGGTTTCGGCTTCGGCAAGTGTCTTTTTACACCCGGTATGAACAATTTGCTTCAAAATGTTTCAGACTCCGATCGATAGTGTGTTACGCAATTAGGGTGCTGGTCATACATCTATATCTATCTGCCTAGCCTTTTCCCAACTATGTTGGGGTCGGCTTCCAGTCTAACCGGATGCAGCTGAATATCAGTATTTTACGTGGAGCGACTGTCTACCTGACCTCCACAACCCAGTTACTGGGTAATACGATACCCCTTGGTAAGACTGGTTGTCAGACTTTCGGGCTTCTGACGACCCGTAACGACTATCAAAGATCCACGAATAACAGCCGGGACCAACGGCTTAACGTGCTTTCCGAGGCACGGAGGGAGTCTTGGTATGTAAAGATGGTGTTCCTTCAGACCTCTATAATGCTAAAAAAACTGCAGTCTATCTTCTTAAAATACAGTGGACTTACTTGTATCCCGAGCATGGTGAGAAGGGGAACAGCGACGGCAGCGGCTCCAGGTCCAGCGGGGGCAGCGAGAAGGAGCCCATGTCCTCGGGCGGCCACGGCTCGTCCGGGGACAGCGCTGAGCAAGCGATGGTATCGCTTAAAGCGTTTAGCTCTTCGCCATTTTCTGGACAGCAGTTCTCGTTCTCCTGCTGTAAGTAGAGTTTAATTTTTAAAGGTTGAACGCTGACTTATTTTAAAGTGCATGGTGTTTATTGTACTTCATACAGGTTGTATCAGAAAGGTGTATACTTAACATCAAACTGAACAACTTTCTCCATGGGACCAACATCAAATTATCATCTGTCTCATAGAAAACTTCAATACTTACTCGACGCAAATGTATGGGACGGCTGATTATTTGTTGGTCCCATGGAGAAAGTTGTTAACAGTTTGATGGTCTGTCTGTGCCACACTAGGTATTCAATTTGACCATACCTTTCTGGTACACCCTGTATTATGGCAGTAAGATGGTTGTAGCCGTGATATAGCTATATCCCTAGGGGTATAGCTAATATCTACCGGGATATAGTTTTATGAAAGCGGTTCATAACTATCTTACTAGGAATATAACTATTTTATTAGGAACATAAGTTTTAAGGCACTCCAACCAAATAGGTTAGGTTAAGTTAGAACTGTGACCTATATACATTTGTATTTACGTTTTCGAAAACGGCTAAGAACGATTTTTATGAAACTTGCAATATATAGGGGTTTACGGGTGCAAAAAATCGATCTAGCTAGGTCTCATCTCAGATCTGGGAAATTTCGTTTTCTCAATTTTCACCCGAGCAGAGTTTGGTCGCCCAGGTACTGGATTTTAATCGCCTTAAACTTGGCGCCCAACGTGGGACCAATTTTACAATTACAAGCACTCGATTTTATCAGTAAATACTCATGTAAAATCTCTGCCCATTTAATCTTAAACAAGAAAGGAACATTGTGTTCTATCTACATCAAAATGATTCAATTCTAAAATGTGATCAATGATATTATTATGATATAGTGATATTATTTTTGAAATTGGCACCGAAGCCCATGTGGGACAATTAACAGCCACTTTTTTATCGACAGAAACTCGAGTAACATCTTATTTTTACAAGTAAAATAGATTATTTTGTGTTCTGTCGTTTGAATTACATTCACAATGTATAATTATGTTTTCTTTTAAATTGGCGCCCAACCACCAAAAGTTAAAATTAAAAACAGTCGATTATCTAGTCACCTAAACATTGTAATTTTTAGAATATTCTAATTAGATTTAACTTCTGACTTCACATCTTCACAGTTTTCACCATCATCACCTACACTAATAATACACAGTAACCAGATTGAGTATCAACACACCTGACAGCACTCTTCCGGGAACTCTCTCAAAGGGTTCTCCACGCAGGTACACTGTAGAGGATCGCAGCAAAGCCCGTGGTCTGCCGGGCAATACTCGACCAACCCGAACTGCGGGTTGTTCGGTACGTAGCAATCCATCGCCCCGCCTCTTTGCGCGCATCTCTATAGCGCAGGGGCGGAGATTTCACTCATTGTTTGATAATCACTTGCTCAGTTTCCGTCGCTTGTAGTCGCGAGTTGGCATGCTGGAATGTTTTAGGTTAGGTTTAGTTACACAATAGAAAGCTGCGGTATATAATAAAAATGCAATAATAAATGATGGAAGATAAAACTGTTTCTAGAGTTAGGTTAGTTACACGAAGTTACACGAAGCATGCGATGATTATTTGTGTAGACAAATAAGTGCAGATTATTTTTTGTTTAGTTGTTTATTTATTTTAAACTATTAACCAGCTGTTTGTAGAAGTACCTACAATAAGTTTTAAAAAGGCATGATTGTGCTTTTTTGTGTATGATCTTGAGAAAAATGAGTAACTTTCGGCTATTTACCGACGGCTTTTTGCCGCCGCCGGTAATAGAAGGTTTTTTTCTCTAGGTACTCGGGCGACGATAACTGAAGATTACGTCTACGAGCACGTAGAGTTGTTTGTTTTGGAAAAAATATTATTTATGTTAAATTAGAGAATTTTTAACATGCAAACATTTTATTCTGTTTATATACTAATTTGTAAAGTTATGTCTAACGCGGACAAAAAACTGAGAATCACGCAACAACTATCAAGCGTCTTTTTATGGATCCTTCACCATTTTAATAGTACATTATGATATAAGTGCGGTAAGTTGAAAATTACAGCCGAGGCGATATTGCTAGCCCGAGCCGTAGGCGAGGGCTACAAGAAAGCAGAGGCTGTAATTATCAAAGCGCACGTATGTCATACGACGTTTTATAACATATTTGCGAGGAAATAAATAAAACTCGTATTTTCTTAAACGAATAAATCTTTAAAAACACACTTTCTGAAAATGAATTTGTATCTTTGCTTGTTTTCCATACGTTAGGCTTTTTTGCTGCCTGTGAGACTTCTGGCAGTGTCGAATGAATAAATTCATCATTACTTGACGACATTTTCAAATAAAAACAATACAGCGAAAAGAAAAAGCGCGGGGAATAGTTTTTACTTGTTCACAAATTAACGATGCGAACGCATCAGCGCTTTTTTTTTAAGGCAAAGGCACAAAAACAGCCAGTATTATTAAAGTAAATTAATATTTGTTTGTTTTTGTTACAGATAAATGGTTGTAATTTATTGTCAAAATTAATTATTTAATTTAATTATTTCAATTTGGTATAAAATAAAATTAATTAAATAAATTTAATTAATTTTATTTTATACCAAAGTTAATTTTATTCATAAAATGTTGACCACTTTTCTGACATAAAAACTCTTTGCTAAGATTTAAAAAAGTACCGTTCGTTTTAGACGGAGCATCATATGTTACCTTATTAAAAAGAAACTCGTGCGTTTTACTTTACGATAACGCACAAGTACGTAATGACATACATTACGATATTGAAATTGGTGAAATAAGAGACCCTTTACGAGCAAATGTGTTATAAAAATAATTTAATTATTTATCTTTTAGTATAGGTACGTGTTTTAATATAATACTTTTTGTTTTACGTATAATAAATTAATAATGCGTCTAATTTTGCATAGCGCTCTTAGATGGGCGAGTCCTATCGCACTGGCTGGACGTACGACGCGTTGCGTGAGCTCAGCACAGAACACGCAAGCTAACCACTCAAAGGCCTTTGGCAATATCTGCGTCTTGAAATAATATCCGGCATGGTTAGAAATTGATGTCTAAGTGCACTCTCTTTCCTGTCTATTTATTTCTCTCTGTATCCCCTTCAGTTGAAAACCCGCGTCATACTTCTCCTCAAATACCTACAAAAACAATAGGTAGGTGTTTCTATAGCCCAAGATACTTAAAACTGTGGTTATGGAACGTTGCAGATCGATTTTTTTATTACTTATGTCTGTTGTGAATTATGGCCTGAAGATTTCAATCAATCTGCCTAGCCTTTTACCAGCTATGTTGGGGTCGGCTTCCAGTCTAACCGGATGCTGCTGAATACCAGTATTTTACATGGAGCGCCTGTCTATCTGACCTCCACAACCCAGTAACTGGGTAATACGACACGGCAAGACTGGTTGTCAGACTTTCGGGCTTCTGAAGAACCGTAAGGACAGTCAAAGATCCTCGAATGCCGGAACCAACGGCTTAACCTACTTTCCGAGGCACGGAGGAGTCTTGGTAGGTAAAGATGGTCACCTATCCACGAACCAACCCCGGCAATCGTAATTTAACCTGATGGATCGACCCGTGCGGCTATCTAATAATAGCCGCATGGGTCGATCCATCAGGTTAAATTACGATTAGTACTTAGTAGGTACTTAGCGACGAGCTCCTCTAAGGCCTGAAGATTTCCATTCATCCTTTTACATGTTGTACGTATGCCATCAAAGAGCACAACGCAACAGTCAGTGTAACTTTATCGTGATTTGCGGCAATTTTTAGGGTTCCGTACCAAAACGGTAAAAAAGGAACCCATAAGGTGTCACTCAGTCTGGCTGTCTGTCTGTCACAGCTGGATATCTCAAGAACTACAATTGCTATCAACTTGAAATTTGGAACAGTTTTATATGACGTTTACCCAACTATTTTGCAAATAAGAAAGAAATAAAAATATTTATATTTTTTTTGTAACAGGTGCTGAACGGGGGTCTTAAAAATTCAAAGTGGGGCTACTAGGGCATGTGGCGTATCATATAAAAGAACGCTGTTTGCACATTCTTAAACATTTTTTTATCTTTTTTTAGGCCGCATAGTTTTCGACTTTTGATGAAAAATGTAAAAAAAAATACCGTTCGCCCCCCCCCCCCCTTATTTCCGAAGTTTACAAAGAAAAAAATCTGAAATTATTCTATTTGATAGAAGAAAGAAAAGATCTAGAAAAATCTTCGGAGATAAGGGGTTATCTCCGAAGATTTTTCTATGTCATAGAAAATCAATCGGAATAAGGGAAGGTGGATGATAAGCATCGTACTTTATAGCTGTAAGTAGATTAGGCAAACGAAACGCCGTCTATTGCCGTGTCCAGACCGACCGAACACGGCTCACGAGGCAGCCTCGCGCGCACATGCCTCGGCCGAGTGCCGCTCTACCGCGAGCCATACGACTGAAGCAGCCCGAGCCACATCCACACCAGCCGAGGCATTGCCTCGCGAGGCGTTCTGGGTCGGTCGGTCTGGACGCGGCTATTCTGTTATAATATACAGGACAAACCAGACGGAACATTGCAACACTTGCACAACACTGTAGGGTATTTATGGGGCTTAACACACGTAGGATGTACCATAGATACTTATAACACCTTTATAGGAGCTCATCACTGACCGTATCGGGTTACACTTTAATATTTCTTGCCACAAGATTGCTACCGTACCCAGAACCTGAATCTGAATAAAACCTCAACTTTACGACCAATACTTCTAATTAGGTCGGCTTTAAATCTCTTTCGAAATTAGCATTACTCACCCGGTAATTCGGGGTCAGTTTCTAGGTTAAGAAAGTTTTCTGTTTTTCAGAAATTTAGCTTAGCCCTTGCCAATTTGAACTGAGGTCATGCACAGCAGGCTGCATGATTGACACGCTGTCAAACTTTGACAAGTAATTTTACTACTACGCCCTCACCTCAGAACAATAGTTATTGTTGTGAGGCCCTCACTATGCCCGTAGCCGTAGACAGAGTATTTCTGTCTACGACTATGCCTCTCAGCATAGCTTCTAGAACCTAGCTCTTATACGTTAGGCCGAAACTCGAAATCCCGAATCACTCTATCCCGAAAGAACGCTATCCCGAATCACTCTATCCCGAAAGAACGCTATCCCGAATCACTCTATCCCGAATGAACGCTATCTCGAATCACGCTATTCCGAATGAACGCCATCCCGAATCACGCTATTCCGAATGAACGCTATCCCGAATCACGTAATTCCGAATGAACGCTATCCCGAATCACGCCATCCCGAATAACTTGAGTCTCAAATAACGTTATTTCAAAAACGATATTTAACCCTCTATTAAAACTATGCATAAAAGACTATATGGCATTAAAATAAATAAAACACATTCAGGAACTTTCAAATGTATCAACAAAATTACTACTTTTGATGAAAACAGGTGCTTCCACCAAAAAATCGTTGGTCTAAATGACCAAGGATTTTTTGGTGGAAGCACCTTTTTTTAGGGTTCCGGACCTCAAAAGGAAAAAACGGAATCCTTATAGGATCACTTCGTTGTCAGTCTGTCAAGACCCTTTTTATCAGGAACGCGTGCAGGTATCAAGTTGAAATTAATATAAAATACGTAGGTCTATGGTCTCTTGAACTCCTAAAAAACTCAAGCTTCTAAGTCAATGCAATAGAAACATACGGCCATTTATGCGACATATTTTGATGATCGCAAGTAAATCAAAACCTATAGGGTACTTCCTGTTGTTCTAGAATCATAAAATTTGGCAGGAAGCAAGGTCTTACAACACAAATAAAGGAAAAACTACGAAAATTGTTAATTTGTAATTCTATCACACAAAAAAAATGTTCAAGTCTGTCAGTCTGTCAAGACCATTTTTCTCAAGGGCACGTGAAGGTATCAAGTTGAAATTAATATCAAATACGTAGGTTTATAGCCCCTTAGAGTTCTGAAAATATCAAGCCTCTAAGTCAATGCAATAAAAAAATACGGCCATTTATGCGACATATTTTGATACTCGCAAGTAAATCAAAATCTATAGGGTATTTCCCGTTGTCTTAGAATGATGAAATTTGACAAGAAGCAAGGTCTCATAGAACAAGTAAAGGAAAAGTCTGAAAATTATTCATTTGTAATTTTATTACATAAAAATTTTTTTTTTGGGATTGCAATGTTATATTTATTTTTGGGATAAATTCTTTTCAACTACGGAACCCTTCATTGTGCGTGGTCTTACATACATGTCCCGTTTGTTTAAGCATAGCATGAATTTTGAGAGTTAAATACCGTTTTTGGAATAATGTAACGTTCGTTGGAAATAACGTTATTTCAGACTCAAGTTTTTCGGGATGGCGTTCACTCGGAATAGCGTGATTCGGGATAGCGTTCATTCGGAATGGCGTGATTCGGGATGGCATTCATTCGGAATAGCGTGATTCGGGATACCGTTCATTCGGGATAAAGTGATTCGGGATAGCGTTCTTTCGGGATAAAGTGATTCGGGAAACCGTTCTTTCGGGATAAAGTGATTCGGGATTTCGAGTTTCGGCCTAACGTATAAGAGTCAGCACGAATATTTAAATCTGACGACTATCATAAATTGACACCTATTGAATATTTATTTCAAATGAATATTAAATTCGTCTATTGATGCTTAATTTTTAATGTTCAAAAGTTTCGTATTCTGTAATAAAGAGCGATTTGGTGAGTTACCTATAGGTATCTGCCGAATGCACCAGGACAGAAGGATCGCCACACAGCATAGGTGCCTGAAGATGAGCATTGACATCGAAGCCGGCCGACAAAACACTGGGGTGACAATTTGGATGCACTCCTGATGGATTGGCAAGAGAAGGCAGCATAAAGAAAGATGTGGAATTGTGGAAGTCTATGGGGCCTTTGTCCAGCGACGAGGAAATAAATAGTCATAGGATAATTAGAAGAACCAAAGAAGAACTAACTAAGTATGTACTTACATATTGTCGTAATGGTGAATTTATCGACTCAAAATTCGACTGTAATTGAAATGTCTAAATCGCGGGTCACATTTGGCCATTCAATTACCTCCTCATAAATGTAATAGTTAACTATTGTATGTATATCATGCTTATTTTAAGCCGATGGATTTTATGTAGGTATCGAATGTATTTATAATATTATTCGTTATGTGGCAAGTAAGGAATTAGCGCCGTAATCCTGTCTAGCGGGCACCTGAGTAAGCGGATTGGTCAGCAAATGAATGCAGAATGGAATAGTCTTATTGTAATCGATATTACTGGCTATGCACCGCGAGTTCATCCGTGTGTACCTACTACAATATAATGTCTCTTATATCTCTATTGTGACAAGGATCTTGGTCTTGGTATCAAGCTAACTTTCTAAGGCTCGTATTTATAATCAAGTAATTACTTGAGTAATTACTTGCTAATAGTAATTTCTTAATGAACTCATTACTTAAGGGTATAATTCTTAAGTAAAGAAAATGGTGACTATTACTTGGCTAAGAATTCTAAGCTTTGACAGTTCTAACTTCAAGCAATTACTAAAATATAGAATGAAAATCATTACCTACTTGAGCAATTACTTTCACTGATGTAATTACTTTTACTTGACTATATTATACGAGTGTTAGTTTTTTCCAAATAAATACAGAGAGAAAGTGATTTCATGTTCACAAACAAAAAGGTAGGTGTACTAAGCTAAACGTCCAGAAAGGAATTTGAAAATTTATTTTTTTCAGTCAAGTCAGGTAGATTTTCAGGGCCCAGGCCCGAACCTGTGACGTAGGTACCAACACGTAACGTAAATTTGAACGAACATATAAGATAATAAGTAGTTTATTGATCCTTCTAACTTATTAACTTAAAGTTATTGCTAGATATAATTCCGCCCTTGTGTAATGCCGCTAAATACGACAACACAGTTGAAATATCCACTCAGAGACTCTACCAGTAGGTAAAAGATAAACCTTAGTTAAATTATAGTTTAAAACTACAATATAACTACAGAGAGTACAGAGTAATCTTTGCATGGTTTCCTTTTTGTTTGTTTTTATTAGCTGTAAGTCCTCTCTCCTTCCGTCCATGATCCCTTCATTTGGGGTCAGGTCTCCTCACTTTCCTGCGCCAAGTGATTATATCTTGGGTTGTCGGTTCTGGCAATTGGGCTTTCTTGAGGTCTCTTTTTATATTTGACCACCACGGCGCTTACTCTTGATTCCAATTCCAATCGATCGACATTGGAATTTTAACGTTTCGTACTCTTGAGTTCGACGCTAGCGCCAAATTGTTTTTTTAATCGTGTGTCCATTTTGTGGAACTAAATGAAATCGGTATTGGGCTTGGCGTGTGGTAAGCGCTACTCTTGAGTTTTTTTGACAGCTGTGTATTGCGTCATTATTGCGTTGGGATTGTTTGTTGATTCTGATTTTTCCAATAACAAAAGTGGAACTTTTTAGATATTGTTTTGCGTTTTATATGGTTTTCCTTAAGTAATACGTCTAAAATATGTCACGATTAGCATTAATATCCAGTGTTTTACATAATTCCCATAAAAAAACAATTGAAACAATGAAGAGATGAGCGTTGGATGATGCGTTTTACGGACAGAGCGTTTTCTATGAATGAAAACGAATTTAAAGCAAATTATAAAGTAAGCAAAGATTTGTTTGAGGAAATTTATGAAAACATTATGAGGCCCTGTTAAACATTATTAATACCTATATAAACATTAAGCCAACTTCTAACTAAGAGAAGAAGTGATATACTTATCACCAAAATATAAGGTACCTATAGGTACCTACCTATGCATGTTGTGTTTTATACTACTGGTATAATTTTGTTTGGAAGATCAATAGCTTAAGGCGAAAGCTCCAGGGTAGCCCGCGAAATTCAAAATTTCTTACGTTTTTTGCAATTTGTAGGTCAGTGTGAGCTTGTATGTTGATTAAAATATGATTCGCGGCCGTAGCTATTATGGCTTTACAGAATTATAATCATTAGAATCAGCAATACAACTCCATAAGTTAGCATTTATCTCAAACCTCGTGATTTCATGAAATCGCTAGATTTGAGGTAAATGCTAACTTATGGAGTTGTATTGCTGATTGTAATGATTATAATTCTGTAAAGCCATATTAGCTACGGCCGCGAATCATATTTTAATCAACATACAAGCTCACACTGACCTACAAATTGCAAAATACTTAAGAAATTTTGAATTTCGCGGGCTACCCTGGCGCATCAACCTTAATCTATATCTATAAAAGGAAAGCGTTACTGACTGACTGACTGACTGATCTATCAACACACAGCTGAAACCACTGAACGGATTGAGCTGAAATTTGGAACACAGGTAGCTATTATGACCTAGGCATCCGCTAAGAAAGGGTTTTAGGAAATTCGACCTTTAAGGGGGTAAAAAGGGGGGATATTGTTTGTATGAAAAATCTTATTCCTTGAGTTAATGAACTTGAAACTCGGCACGAATATTTATCTAAGTAAATTATGATATTTGTAATTTTTTGTTTTTCTAAACTACCCCCTAAAGGGGAAGGGGGGGGGGGGGCTCAAAGTTTGTATGGAAAAATTTTAACGCGCAATCCGATTAACTCAAAACTCAGTATTTATACTTAAAACCAAAAATAAAGAATAATGTGTATCAGGGTTTTTTGAAAATCTACCTCTAACGGGGTGAAAAGGGGTAGTCAATTTCACAGGGGAGCATTTTACTGCGTGGCTTGATTAACTCGAAAACTGGTGTAAATAATGTTTGAGTCAAGCTATGGAAATATCTCAAACCATTTTTTTAATTCTACCCCTGTGGGGGTGAAAACGGGGAATACAATTTACATGAAAAATGTTATTCATTTGGTTTTAATTGACTTGAAACTTGGCACAAACATTTGCCTAAGTTTGTCACTATTAGTTTTTAAAACTACCCCAGGTAGGGTTAGAGGGGTAGGGGGAAGGGGAGGGATGGTGAGGAGGGTGAGGGGGAGGATGATGGACGCAGGGAGAAAGGGGCAGGACTTGGTAAGGAGAGAGGAAGACGTGGTGAAGGCTGAGGGGGAAGGGAGAGGTTGGTGAGCCGGAGGTGGAGGAGATGGGGAGAGGGAGGGGACGAGGTGGTGAGAGAGAGGGAAGGGGAAGTGGTGAAGGGGGTGTGAGAGTGAGTGAGAGGGGGAGGGAGAGGTAGCGGAAGGGGATGTGGTGAAGGAACGAGCTAATCTCTGGAACTACCCTACCAGTCGGACTTTAAAAAATCTTTTTACATTAATGATAGCCCAAATCTTATAGAAGGCATATTTAACATCACTCTAGGACCCTTAGGGGCCAAGCAAAAAGATAAAAGTCTGAAAGAACGCTAAGTGAAAACGAAGTAATAGCGCGGGTAGGCAATGCGATGCGACGGGGTGGGTCGAGCAAAAAAAGAAATTTCACGCGGACGAAGTCGCGGGCAGAAGCTAGTACTTATATAATTCTTGGAGGTTTTAGTGGTATTGTCCTTTTATGCGACTGGGAGTTACCAAAAACTAGTTGGAGGCACATATGGGACCCTAATTATTATTATGTCGCAGCAATCTGCTTCTTGTACTATTAGAGATGTAACGGCTGCTCTAAACCATCCAATAGTACACACGGCTACACATCAAAGCTATACATTTCCAGTTTACACTGACCTCTCACTGTAAGGAAATCCTATACAACGCGAGATCAGCTTATACTGGAAATGTATAGCTTGATCTGTAGCCGTGCGTACAAAGTAAATGGATTAGGTTTCCTCAAACTCGTCAGGAAAGAGATGCTTTAAAAAGGAGGTAATGCTAACGACAAACGCCTAATTTTATTTATCGAACATAGCTGATGTATGTGACATTATTTAATTTATCTAAAATGTCTTGTATATATAAAGTGCCTATTAAATAGTAAACATAGACTATGCCCTGTGTTGCAGGTTTTTTGAACAATTTCACATACCATCTGGTAAAGGATGTATTGATTGCTCGCATGTGGCCTTAATAATACCTAGGTATAGTTTAACCAATAGAAAATGAAGAGAGATTTTTTAATCGCAAACATTTCCATTCAAGAAATATTTTAATTGTAAGGCAATCATTTTGATTAATATTTAACAATGAAGAACTCAATAAACAGTTTTTTACTAAATGTACGTTTATTTACTTTTTTTTTTGTAGTGTAGGTACGCAACGATCCCACTGCATGCAGCCTAAGTCATGGTTAATTTTATTATTTTAATCATTTTCTTACGCCCAAATGAATTTATTAAGTTACAGTTAATCAATTAAACAACTATTTATGTCCTATTTATTTAATAGCCTTGTTATTTAAAGGATAAACCATTTTAAAGCCCTATTACCGGTTTTTCGTAATCGAGTTAAACAACACTATTGTAATGGACTAATGATATTGTTGTTCACACTTTCATGGAAGTCATTATTTTATTTTTAACAATGTATACCTTTCTCAGAGTCATTAAGTAACAAACTACCAAATATTGAATAGCACCCTAAGGGTCCGGATGTTATTAAGACATTACCATAAAGTAATTAGCAGGAATGAATGTAAAAGGGTCGTGGTAATTATCTATACTTTCTAGAAACAATCTTATGTACAAATAGTCACCACCGCTCTTCCCTTAAGACAGTCAGTTGAGAAAGTCAGTTCAGCACAGACAGTCAGCATTGTGTTTGTGTCTTAATTAATATTACTTGTAAGTTTTTCCTTGTAACATTAGTAAAAGTTCAGATATCAAAGTTGTGTCTCTCAATCAAGACTCTTCCCACACACCTATCTACAACGCCACCGCTCGGGCCATTACAAATTGGTGTCAGAGAAGTGAGATATAGATTGAGTTATTTGTACGAGATCTTCGTCGGAGTCCTTAACCTCCGATTCTCCTACAACTACAAGTTCCTGAGCATCCGATTGTACGAGACCTTCGTCGGAGTCCTTATCCTCCGATTCTCCTACAGCTACATGTTCCTGAGCATCTGAGCATCACGACGAGAACGAGATCTACGGAATTGGACAAACGTATCCTCAGCGGTCCGAAGATTATCAACCGCTTACGCCGCCCAGTCTCCTACTCATCACGTCAGCTACAATGTCAACGGGATATCTTCAAGTAATTTTATTACTGTGAGTACGCCGCCAATTTTCTATAAAACACAGTTATAAAGAATATTTTCTAAACGGAATCATCTGCCAGTCATCATAAAAAGTGTTTAATCGTGAAAAGTGAGTGTATAAGTGTATTATTAATGATGCCTCAAGACGCAAATCTCGGTGTATCTACATCGACAACTACACATAGTAATTATATCTCACTAGAAATGGCTGAAAGAATGTTAACTAAATTTGATGGCAGTAAGGCGCGTATCCATGAATTTTTAGACAATTGTGACACAGTTAATAATTTAATTAATCCGAATCTGAAAAAAATTTTACTCCAAATAATTATTACAAAAATTACTGATAACGCTAGGTCAATGATTAGAAATCGCGAATTTCAAATTTGGGATGACTTAAAAAATTATCTTTTAGATACTTACACCGAAAAACGAACGATTGGTCAGTGGCAATTAGAATTGAGTAGTTGCAAACAAAATCATAATGAAAATGTTTTAGCATATGCTAATAAAGTCGAAAATTGCTACGTAAAATTAATAAATTCGTTGGACTCAACAAATCAAACACAAGAAGCCCGCCAAGCATGCGTTGAATTACTTAAATCACAGGCTTTAAGTGTATTTATTACCGGATTAAATAAAGATTTAAATCTAATTTTAAAAGCACTTCAACCAAAAACACTCGAAGATGCTATTTCCATGGCAGTAGTTGAAGAGCAACAGCTCAAAAGTAAAAACGAAATATCTAAATTTCAAAACATAAACCATTCTAATACCAAGCATTGCTATAAATGTAATAAGCCAGGCCATACAGTCGTAAATTGTAGAGTTCGATCATATTCGGGACCTAATCAAAACCCAAAATTTTGCAATTATTGCAAGAAAAAGGGTCATACTAAAGATGAATGCTATCATCTAAAGAATAAAAATTCACTCAATAAAACTGACTCTAAACCTAGTAATAATCATTATTCGGATAAAAGCTCTACGTCTAATCAAAAAAACTAATAAATCCCGATGGCGCGAGCCAACCAAAGGGTAACAGTTTAATAGAAGGGCTCATAACCGCGATAAATAATAATTGTTATTTCGTTTCATTGAAATTGAAAGATGATACAAGAAACATAGATTTTCTGATAGATACTGGTGCAACAATTAGCCTCATAAAGAAAAGTGCTGTACCAAAAGACGCTGAAATTCATTATGATATTTTAGCTGATTTAAAAGGGATCGATAAAGTAGACAACCCTACAAGGACGTTAGGTTATGTCGAATTAGAGTTTATAGGAGATTTAAATGTAATACTCCATATCGTGAATGATAATTTCCCTATTAGTGCCGATGGCATTATTGGAGGCGATATATTAAATAAATATAAAGGAATGATCGATTATAGCACCAAGATTTTAAAACTCGCGGAAAACCAATTCAATTTGTGTTATGAAAAAACAAATGATCAAGTCGAATCGAATGAAGTAAACATGGAATTAACCTTGACGGTGAAAGCAAGAACCGAATGTGTTATTCCTATTAAAATAACTAATTATCCACAGGTTAACCATGGGATTGTTCCACGAACAGAGTTAATCCCGGGAGTACTTTTATGCCCGAGTCTTATCACAGTGAATAATAACAAAGGCATTACGACCGTACTTAACTCAACTAACGAGGATGTGACCTTCCCTAT
This sequence comes from Cosmia trapezina, assembly GCA_905163495.3. Taxonomy (NCBI): domain Eukaryota; kingdom Metazoa; phylum Arthropoda; class Insecta; order Lepidoptera; family Noctuidae; genus Cosmia; species Cosmia trapezina. The sequence goes on from LR991041.1 coordinate 18,305,157, forward strand.
ACCTCATGTTAATTTAGAAAAAATAGATTTAGTTATTTTAAATAAACAAATATTACAGTTAGATAAAAATAACTTAGAAAACGTTATTATTAATGAAAACTATGAAAGTAATCGACTTGAAAAACTTGAAAACTGTCTACGGACAGATCATTTAAATAACGAAGAAAAAAATTCTTTAATTGAATTATGTAAAGAATATAATCACATATTCCATTTAGATGGGGATAAATTAAGCTGCACAGATGTGGTTATGCATGAAATACATACAAAAACGGAAGCTCCCGTTAATACGAAAAGCTATAGGTATCCAGAAGCCTTAAAGGGAGAAGTCAATAAACAAATTGATAAAATGTTAAAAGATGACGTCATAAAACCATCAAACAGTCCTTGGAATTCACCTATTTGGGTGGTCCCTAAGAAAATAGACGCTTCGGGTCAAAAGAAATGGCGAGTTGTTGTAGATTACAGGAAGTTAAATGAGGTCAGCATCGGGGATTCCTATCCCTTGCCTCAAATAACGGAAATATTAGACCAACTTGGTCATTCAAAATATTTTACAACACTTGATCTAGCCTCAGGCTTCCATCAAATTAAAATGCACCCTAAGGACTCACCAAAAACGGCATTCACCGTCCCTCAAGGACATTTTGAGTACAATAGAATGCCATTTGGTTTAAAAAACGCTCCCGCGACGTTTCAACGTCTAATGAATAATATTTTAACCGGATTACAAGGTAATCGTTGCTTTGTTTATTTAGATGATGTCGTTATTCATGCTGATAATCTCGAAAATCACAATCGAAAATTAAAAGAAGTTTTTGAAAGATTCTCCATCAATAATTTAAAATTGCAGCCTGATAAATGTGAATTTTTAAAACGAGAAGTCATGTACTTAGGTCATTTGATCACGGAAAATGGAGTTAAACCAGATCCAAATAAGATTTTAGCAATCGAAAATTATCCCATACCTAAAAATGTAAAAGATATAAAAGGATTCTTAGGATTAGCAGGGTACTATAGAAGGTTTATACTTAATTTCAGTAGCTTGTCACAACCTTTAACAAAGCTCTTAAAAAAGGATGTTCCTTTCAATTGGACAAGTCTACAGCAACATGCATTTGAAATCCTTAAGAAAAAACTTTGTGAATCTCCAATTTTAATATATCCAGATTTTAATCAACCTTTTAATCTTACCACAGACGCTAGTAATTATGCCATAGGAGGAGTATTATCACAAGGGCCAATTGGGCAGGATTTGCCAATCGCCTATGCTAGTAGGACATTAAATAAGGCCGAACAAAATTATTCAACCACTGAAAGAGAACTTTTAGCGATCATATGGTGTGTAAAACATTTTCGTCCATATTTATATGGCCGTAAATTTAATATGATCACAGATCATCAACCGTTAACATACCTATTCAATTCAAAAAATGACGGTGCTAGAATTTTCAGATGGCGATTATCTCTTGAAGAATATGAATTTACTCCAATTTATAAACCAGGCAAATTAAATACTAACGCAGATGCGTTAAGCAGAATAGTTCCATCTGTTGAAAACAAGGAATTAATGACAACAACGTCAACCATGCGCAAAGAATATAAATCATTTTTAGAAACAGCTCAAAAGTCGATAATAATAAATGATAATATATGTGAAATTAACGACGAATTAAATAAAAAAAAGAAAAACATTTTAATACCCATAGCAGCGGACAAACAAATTTATGACAAAAGCTTAAAAAAATTAGTTACTGAATATGACCATTTAAATCAAATTAATAACATTAAAGTAAATGAGTTTGCTGTATTCAATGAAAATGGATCAAGATTTTACTATGTTTGTACAAAACAAAACTACTGGGATAAATCTAATTATGAAATTTATTTTGATTTATTAAATAATGTAAAAGAACATTTAATAAAAGAAAAAGAAAGCGAGTTACACCTAACTCGACTAGGAGACAAATATGATAGATTTAATTATAAAAAGTCAAGAATGATGTTAAGATTTATATTTATGAAAACAAATATTAAAATAAATATATATAATAATACATTAATAATTCCTTCTCCAAACGAAATTCCAGATATTCTAAAAGAGATGCACAGTAGTCTTATGGCAGGCCATGCAGGTTTCCACAAGACTTACAAGAGAATAAAAAGTATTTATAAATGGCAAAATATGAAAAGAGAAATAAAAGAATTTATAACACGGTGTGAGTCATGCCAACAAAACAAACTCGTACGGAAAAAACATAGAGAACCTATGATTATAACATCAACGGCAAACGAAGCATTTGAAAGAGTTAGTTTAGATATTGTAGGACCTTTTCCATTGACTCTCAATGGAAATAAATATATTTTAACTCTTCAAGACGATTTAACAAAGTATTCACAAGCATATGCTTTGCCCGAACATACCGCAGAAAAAATAGCCGATGTTTTTGTTAAAGAATTCGTATGTAAATTTGGTATTCCCAAAAGTATTCTCACAGATCAAGGTGCCGACTTTACATCAAAACTTTTAAAAGAAGTTTCAAAATTGTTTAAAATTAAACAATTAACTACAACTGCTTATCATCCGCAGACTAACGGCAGCCTAGAACGTAGTCATGCTACTCTAGCAGAATATTTAAGACATTTTATTAGAGAAGATCAAAATGATTGGGATAAATGGATAGATTTTGCAATGTTTTCTTATAACACTGCTGTCCATACGTCAACTAATTTTTCACCACACGAATTATTATTTGGCTATAAACCGAACTTACCTTCATCTATAACCGCGCAACCAGAATTTAAATATTCTTATGATGATTATATTGATGATCTAACATTAAAATTAAGAAAATCTAGAGAACTAGCGAGAAATAATTTAATTGATTCAAAAAATAGGAATAAGGAATATTATGATAAAAAATGTAAATTAGAAAAATATAAATTAGGTGATAAGGTGTATATTACGAATGAGAATAGTAAATCAGGAAGATCAAAGAAACTTTCTCCACAGTTTACGGGTCCATATGAAATTGTAGAAATAAACTCACCAGTAAACATAACAGTATTAATAAAAAGAAAGAAAGTTAGGGTACATGTAAACCGTTTAAAATCAGCTAAATAAATAATAAGGTAACTCTATTGTTCCAGGTTTACCTTCACATCAAGTCAAGGTGAACTTTATAATATAACACCATTAAACAAGGGTGGAATTTATTTCGAGCATGTAGGAAGAGCAAAACAGTTTGATAGTGAATGGAGTCTAGTTACTTATCTTGATATTTCCAGCTGGCACAAGAAATTAGATCTTATCGAAAATACTCTAGTTGAAACTAGAAATCTTTGCAGTCATGATACATTTAACAATTTTTTATCATGCCGAACGTCTATGTTAATCGTAGAAAAAATATATCCTCATTTAAAGAATCAAGAAACGGTCCTTAAGGAAATAATTGGACATTCTTTTGTAAATCATCGTTCGAAACGTTCTTTTATCGATGGCGTAGGAACCATATTTAATATTTTATTTGGAACACTAGACGCAGAAGACGCGAAACGTTATGATGACGCTATCAATAATTTAGATAATAATGAACATGAATTAATTACATTACTGAAATCTCAATCACAAATTGTAAAATCTACTATTCAAAACTTTAACAATACAATAACTGATCTTAAGAAAAATGAAGACATTTTCTATAAGAATTTAGAAACCTTAGCTAATTATATAAAAGATACTAATAATAAAATTTTCAATATTAATATGAAACAAAACATAGATGAACATTTATCTTTTTTAACATTGGTTACCAGTGAAGTAAATAATGAAATATCTATGGTTATTGATGCCATATTATTTGCTAAAAATAATAACTTACATCCGATTATAATTACTCCTGAACAATATATTTACGAATTAAAAAGGACTTTATCACATATTCCGACTCATACACAATATCCTTTGGATTTAAATATGGATAACGCATCAGAACTGCTATCATTAGTTAACATTATTTCATATTATATGAATGAGAAAATTGTATTCATAATTAAGACCCCATTGGTTATGCAACAATCTTATGATGCATATAATTTAATTCCTGTACCAATTCTAAATAAAAATAATACTTATGTCTTCATATTACCTACAGAGAAATATTTTCTTATCTCTGAAAACAAAATTCATTATACTACCTTAGAGAATATTAATAGTTGTAAGAAATTATCTAATAATAATAATCGTATTTGTAAACTAGAAAATCCTTTATATTCAGTATATGCTAAGGATAATTGCGAATTAACATTATTTTTAAATACTAAAAATCAAATTCCTTCATCTTGTGATACAAGGATTGGTTTAATAAAATCAGAACAATGGTATAGATTAGAAAACGCAAATAGTTGGTTGTTTGTAACACCTAATAAAGTTATTTCAACTATTTCTTGTAAAAATGAAGAACCTTACGATCTAGAATTAAAATCTACAGGTATTTTAAAATTACAAAAGAATTGTAAATTATATTCTCCTAATATTATATTGCACTCATCAAATCAAGATATGCTGTCAAACCATCTGTCTATACTTCCAGATTTTGATATTATTAATGATAATTGTTGTAATAGATTAATAAATAATACCATAGAAGATAAGTTAGATTTCATTCCATTCAATAAATTTAGTATGAATTTCAATGACTTGAATATAGCGAGTCACAAAATTGACAAAATAAACGATTTATTGGATGAAATGAATAATGATAATGTATTCCATAGAGTTAAGAGTAATACTTATTCTGTGTTTATATTTTTATCTAAACTCATAGGATTTTATATACTTTATAGAATAGGAAAATACTTGCTTAAAAGAAAATTCTTCTGTACATCACAAAATAGAGTGTTAGCTATAGAAGACTCTAGAAATTGTTGTGGAAGAATAACTAATTGTATTACTTTTAATTTACATAGAAAAACCAATAATAGTAACAACGACGTTGAATTAGAAGAAATTCCAGGAACATCTCAAGAACACGTTCCTTTGAGACGTTCATCAAGAATTGCTCAAATAAAAACTAAATAAGCAATCATAAATAATTATGTTTTTGATGTGAATATTTTTTTCAAATTATTCCCATTTTAAGGGGGGAGGTGTAATGGACTAATGATATTGTTGTTCACACTTTCATGGAAGTCATTATTTTATTTTTAACAATGTATACCTTTCTCAGAGTCATTAAGTAACAAACTACCAAATATTGAATAGCACCCTAAGGGTCCGGATGTTATTAAGACATTACCATAAAGTAATTAGCAGGAATGAATGTAAAAGGGTCGTGGTAATTATCTATACTTTCTAGAAACAATCTTATGTACAAATAGTCACCACCGCTCTTCCCTTAAGACAGTCAGTTGAGAAAGTCAGTTCAGCACAGACAGTCAGCATTGTGTTTGTGTCTTAATTAATATTACTTGTAAGTTTTTCCTTGTAACATTAGTAAAAGTTCAGATATCAAAGTTGTGTCTCTCAATCAAGACTCTTCCCACACACCTATCTACAACGCCACCGCTCGGGCCATTACACTATTGCGGCCCGTAAAATAGCTAACTTCATGTGTAACAAATTAATCGCGGGGCAATCCCAATTTCAATCCAATGTTGACAATATTGTTTTCAAGAGTAGGTACCGAATCACGTGACTGCAAAATTAACATTGGAACCGTATTGGCTTTAGATTGGAATTAAAATTAGTTTGAAGAGTAAGCCTCCAGGTCAGTGGCGGGTGGCCTCTGCCTCTCTTTTGTTCGAGCAGGTTTAGTGCAATTTGTACCACATGATCGCATATCTTCAGTGCGTCTTTTAACGTGTCCATACCAATATCTTAGTCGGTTTTCAGTCATTTTTAGGGTTCCGCACCTCAAAAGGAAAAAACGGAACCCTTATAGGATCACTCGTGTGTCTGTCTGTCTGTCTGTCCGTCTGTCCGTCTGTCACAGCCAATTTTTTCGTGATTGGTGTGACTTTAAAGCTGCCTCGTACGTACTCATGGCGGACTTTGTCGAGTTTGGTCACACCCCCTGCCCATCTAAGCATCTTCATTTCATTGGTATTTTCATATCTTTTGTTCAGAATGTCCAGCATTCGGATCTATACAATAGGTAAAGCCGGACGAACTGCTGTTTTATATACCTTACCCTTTGTTTTAACAGGAATACGAGGATCACACAGTACTCCTGTAACTGAACGCCATTTAAATTTTTTTATTTACCTATTTTAATACATGGTGGACTAACATTAGCTATAAGTCCTGAATGTACTAAAATGAATATATGTCGCAGTAAGATGGTTGTAGCCGTGGCAGACTTTTACTGACTAAAACCCACCCGTGTTCCTTCAGTTGCTTAAGCCAGGGCCACGGGTATCTTTTCCAAACAGCCCGCGACCCTGGCGGCATCGGCCCTATCGGACCCCATCATTTTGCTGACATCTCTTTGAGGTGCGCGTGGAACACAACGCGCTGTCGACCCGGGCTTGCCGGTCGATTCGGTAAAAATCTCACCGTGAAAACTTAGGTGAATTGAGTTTGTTTTTGCTAGGAATTGACACTATTGACAACTCACTCCACGCTTACTTCACCCAAGTTTTCACGGTGAGATGGTTACAGAATCGCACTGCTGGTCTTTGCCGGTCGGCGAGCTACCCACTACTCGCCCTCCGCAAGCCCGCGCCTACGGTGGCCGGGAATCGGCTCTCGATTCCCGCCGCCCCAGGGCGTTTCCTGCGGTGACTGAGGGCGTGAAGCTGCCTCTCCCTAACGCGTTCCGCCTCCTCCTTCGCGAGCATTACTGCTTCGCAGAAGGAGGTGACGGCCCGCTTGGGACACTTAGGTTAGAGAAGGAGTGATCCATCACTCTATCTGATAACCTAACCTAGAGTTTATTCTTCTCCATATGTTTGCGGGCAAACACACGATAAAGAAAATATCACATGTACAGTACCTAATTCCTATTAGCTACATCATTATTTTATTGGCATTTCACTATACTATCACACCCGCGCGTCCGAAACTTCACATTGGTGAATCATTTGGGTTAGGTTAGAATAGTGACCATTACCTCTATTGCTAGTGAATCATTTGGGTTAGGTTAGGTTAGGTTAGAACAGTGACGGCGAGCGAGCGAAGCGAGCGGTGCCGCGGCAGCGGCCGCCGTGCGCCATATCAGGGGATATCTTATCTTTCGAAACTTCACATTGGTGAATCATTTGGGTTAGGTTAGAATAGTGACCATTACCTCTATTGCTAGTGAATCATTTGGGTTAGGTTAGGTTAGGTTAGAACAGTGACGGCGAGCGAGCGAAGCGAGCGGTGCCGCGGCAGCGGCCGCCGAGCGCCATATCCCCTCTATTTTTGGTGAATCATTTGGGTTAGATGAGGCGGTGAATATCTCGTATATTAGACGATGAAAGCCTCAGGGTCATTGACCTTGATTTCAAGGTCAATGGTACTCGTACTGTAAATTTTTTTTTTCGTCGTCTATTATTTTGCGCACTTTGTTGTTTTCAATAATACACTAAAAAGGGTCTATTGTACCCAAAAAAAAAAATAGCTAGTATATAAAATCGCCGGGTGCGTTTGTAAAGTGGTTCCATTTTATTTAATAACTAGCTTTTTCCGCCGCTTACCTGTCGGAAAATATCCCACGGAAACGTACTACAGTTTATTCCTTCCCTATTCCTTGTCTACATTATAAAGGGAACCTCTGTGCAAAATTTCAGCTATCTAGGTCCAAGGGTTTGGGCTGGGCGTTGATGAGCCAGAGTCAGTCTTCAGTCAGTCAGATCAGACCGTCAGAACTTCTCTTTTAATTTATACATACTATATAGATTATTTAACAAATAACACTTATTAGTTTTAAATACCTACCTTCACTTTTCAAAGGCCGTTTCGTAACTTAAGCACAAACTTGAACAATTTCGTGAAACTTCTTATAGGTATCCAATTAGTTGATTTTTTTTTCTGTTGAGTATTAATTTTAAAACATTACAGAATCAAAGAAATTCCTTTGTGAATTACAGTATTTATTTTTCAAGTCTGTTTGCTGTCTACGTACGTGCTACAACCTGTCATTTTTAATTAAATTACCTTTTTCAGACAAAACAAAAAGCAACAACACATTATTCGTTCATAAAACAAAAATACACACCTTTTAAAAAAGAAATATCCAAAGAAATTCACTGAAATGGCACTAATAACACGAAAATATATCGGAACATATCACAAATCACAGTTTCACACAAAACCTCCTTTCACTAATTAAATTAAACGTAGCGGTCGAAGCATGCGCCATGGCAACACCAGCGAGTGTTTCAAAAATTAAAACATTTTTAATATTGTTTCGGACAGAGGACGAGCCCTTACACCACGTTGATGGTGACTAAACTATCTCCCAAGTGTGCTAAGTGCACTCCCGCCCCTACCGTAATTGGCTGTTTGTATCCAACCCCTCGTCTGTAAAAAAAAAAACAACATGACATATTGTGCGCGGGAAAGTGGCTGTCATCGTATCGGGTTAACATGGCCGGCCGTGCGGAAGCTTTGGCTCTGTGGTGAGAATCGTTTAGCGGTGCGATGATGTTTAGATAAGTAATGAGGTAATTAATTCTATTTACATAATTAACTTGTAGTTCTTCACTGCATGAGCACTTAGTTTTGCAAGCTTTTGAAGTTTGCTACTGTAGACAATTAATTGAATGTTGACTTTCAAAGTTTCAAACCTATGCAGCTTTGTAGTTAGATTTTTGCAAATTTTCAATTTATGATGTGATCATAATGCAGTTTTTCGATGTTACCTGAGGGGCAATTCTCGTATTTTTAACAACGTTCGCAATCTCATCTTAGTCTCAATCTGTCAAAAATTGTGTAGCGTTTACCTATATTTTTGACATTAAAATTTGATTGACGCTGGCATGAGACTGTGAACGTTTTTAGGTACGAGAATTGGCCATCAGATCTGTACACCGTAGGGAAAAGATATTACTTTATCCAGTTAATTCAGTCCATCTCCGAATTTGTTTTCAACACAGACGAAATTTAGGTCTTCGTAATTTTTAGGTATACCTACTTACCTACTTTGACTCTTTAGTACCTAAACCTACCATGGCCGTCTTTCAAGGATAATAAAATATTTAAACTGAAAATCGTTTTAATTCCATTGATCCAATATAAGTAAGTACCTAATATGTTTATAGACTACTTACCTGAATTTTCTGAAGTTAACGCTTTGAAGTACACTATAGCAGTAATAACAATAAAACGTCAATTGTGTATCGTTAGTGTCCTTCAAAGCGTTAAACAAAAATACTTACTTAACCTCTAAAATCGTAACTGACATATTCATCCTCTAGCAATAAGAACATGATCCAAATATCAATACCGATTAGTGCGCTCAGCCAGCATGGGCCACCCAGGTAGCTGTCACGTGGCCCATCCGGAGCCAACCTGTCTCGCACGGAATTGTTTCAAATTGATTGAACTTTACTTATTTGCAGGTAGGAGAGTCATATGGCGTGGGATCGTTTGAGCTTTGAGATGTGTGAACTGGAGCTGCCCTGAATAGAATAGAATTAACGTTAATTAATTAATTGAGGAGCTCGTGGCTAAGTAATAACAGCCGCACGTGTCGATCCATCAGGTTAAGCTACGCTTGCCAGGGTTGGTCCGTGGATGGGTGACCATCTTTACATACCGAGACTTCTCCGTGCCTCGGAAAGCACGTTAAGCCGTTGGCCACGGCTGTCATTCGTTGACAGTCGTTACGGGTCGTCAGAAGCCCGAAAGTCTGACAATAACCAGTCTTACCAAGGGGTATCGTATCGTATTACCCAGTAACTGGGTTGTGGAGGTCAGATAGGCAGTCGCTCCATGTAAAATACTGGTATTCAGTTGCATCCGGTTAGACTGGAAGCCGACCCCGAACATAGTTGGGAAAAGGCTAGGCAGATTGATTGATTGTCTCCAGCATTACAGCTAGTAGTACTTACCTAGTACTTACGTATAAGTCTGCAAGGCTGAAATGGGACTGGTCGGGTCACTCCTATACAACGTGTAACGTTAAATGCGCAAAACCTCTAAGGGGTCATTGTACTCATCTTTATGAACAACTTATACTATGGGACCAAACCTGAAATCGCGAAAAAAAATCAGATGCTTCCTACATTTAATGTAGGGAAAGGCTGACTTTATTTTCGCGATTTCAGGTTTGGGCCCCTGATATTTCGTGTATGAATAGTAGATACACCTTATATAGGATGCATCAAGACAGATGGGCCAGAATCTTCTGTCGAACAGTGGGTGCTTGAAGACGGGCGGGCGTCATCACCGAGAAAGGCCTAAGAAACGCTGTGGCGTGACGATTTGGATTCGTTCCTGAATCCTGACCGATTGGCTGTAGAAGGCACAATATAAATAATGGTGAAAAGTTATGGAGTATTCGAGGCCTTTGCCCAGCGGTGGGACAACACAGGTTTATTAAAAAAAAGTTGTGGGTACGGTAGTTGTAGGTAATGGCCGTAAAGCTGTTTATTTTTTTTTTTTTTTTTTCATGTTTGAATGAATGAATTTGAATGAATTTGAATGAAAACATGAATGAATTTCATGTTAGAGAAAATAGACCACCAAGAACATTTTGAAATGGTTTCCTAAAAACTGTCAACACCCTATTCTAAGCCAACACCAGACCTAAAACATGCCTAAATTAACAAAAAATCAAAGAAGCCTTACACCAACGGATGCAGTATCAGCAAAAAATGGCGCATATTTTTGGCGCGCGAAAGCGTTCATTGGAAAGCCATACCGTGAGAGTTTTGAACGAGTTGTGCTATACAGGCTGTGGGCATGCGGCCCACTGAACAGTGATGCCGAGCTGACGATCGACGAGGTGGTCCAGCCCACACAAGGAGTATAGAGGTCGAAGATCGTTCTGGAAGGTAGGTTTTTATAAAAAAACATACAACCGAATTGAGAACCTCCTCCTTTTTTGAAGTCGGTTAAAAAAGGAGTTTGGGACAAAAGACTAACAACAAATTATACTTGCTTGCTTCAATAATTTCAATTCCTCAAAATGCTGCTTGTGGCCTGACGCGCATTCTTTTTCAAACTTACCCTAGTAGGTATATTTATTCCGCGGACATTAGTGTGGATTACATGTTTACCCTAGCCTACTTTAGCTCATAACTTTTATAGTAATATTATAACATGTACCTAATTGTTTTGTGTCCCAATGTAGTAAAAATAAAAATAAACCTGCACTGGGGCGTGTGGTGGATTACGGTCCACTCCCTCTCACCGAGAGGAGGCCTGTGTCCTAGCAGTGGCTGATTATGCAATTCATCATCTACCTAGCCTTTTCAAAACTATGTTGGGGTCGGCTTCCAGTCAAACCGGATGAAACTGAATACTTACTAGTATTTTACATGGAGTGCCTGCCTAATCTATACTTATAATAAATCTGTAGAGAGGTCAATTCTGTACATGATATATATTTTCAAAATAACTATCAGGGGGTAATTAGTGATCGATACTGATGCCAAAAATGCAATCAGTAAAATTTTTGTCTGTCTGTCTGTCTGTCTGTCTGTCTGTCTGTCTGTCTGTCTGTCTGTATGTTCCTTATAGAAACAAAAACTACTCGACGGATTTTAACGAAACTTGGTACAATTATTTTTCATACTCCTGGGGAGGTTATAGTATACTTTTCATCACGCTACAATCAATAGGAGCAGAGCAGTGAAGGGAAATGTTGGGAAAACGGGAGAAGTTGCTCCATTTTTTAAGCTTACTTCGCGTGTGCAGCCTTAATGGTTAAAGCTACATAGAAATCATTTATGACGGAAATGTTCTACATAAAATTATCTAAAAAATATCCCACAACAGAATATGCCTATCTTTTATGGTTGACTCACAATAACACGTGTAACTCCCGATAGCTTAGCAGTCCAATTCATTAACTTACTATACTTATAATAAATCTGTAGAGAGGTCAATTCTGTACATGATATATATTTTCAAAATAACTATCAGGGGGTAATTAGTGATCGATACTGATGCCAAAAATGCAATCAGTAAAATTTTTGTCTGTCTGTCTGTCTGTCTGTCTGTCTGTCTGTCTGTCTGTATGTTCCTTATAGAAACAAAAACTACTCGACGGATTTTAACGAAACTTGGTACAATTATTTTTCATACTCCTGGGGAGGTTATAGTATACTTTTCATCACGCTACAATCAATAGGAGCAGAGCAGTGAAGGGAAATGTTGGGAAAACGGGAGAAGTTGCTCCATTTTTTAAGCTTACGTCGCGTGTGCAGCCTTAATGGTTAAAGCTACATAGAAATCATTTATGACGGAAATGTTCTACATAAAATTATCTAAAAAATATCCCACAACAGAATATGCCTATCTTTTATGGTTGACTCACAATAACACGTGTAACTCCCGATAGCTTAGCAGTCCAATTCATTAACTTAATAACATACAAGGAGTTACACGCTGACGGAGTCGCGGGCACAGCTATTAATAATAATATTCTGCGGTTCCTTATTGCGATATTTTTCAACAGTATTGTGGATTGACATATTATATTAAAATACGAAAGTTAATCTGTCTGTTACATCAAAACCACTAAACCGTGAGGAAGGACATATGGTACTTTTTTACGAAAAACGACGGAAACGCGGACGAAGTCGCGGGCAAAAGCTAGTTTTTAATAAAATTTAATAATTATCTTACCTCCACAATCCAGGTACTGGGTAATACGATACCCTTGGTAAGACTGGTTGTCAGGCTTTCGGCCGGGCTTCTGACGACCCGTAACGACTGTCAATAATCCACGAATAACAGCCGGGACCAACGGCTTAACGTGCTATCCGAGGCACGGAGGAGTCTTGGTATGGTGGTGGTCACCCATCCACGGACCAACCGCGGCAAGCGTAGCTTAACCTTATCGATCGACCCGTGCAGCTGTTATTATTTAGCCACAAGCCCCTCCTAGGAACTAAGAATGTTTGTCAAAAGAATTTTTGTGGAACTGAATACCAACTTATATTAGGAAGAAAAACGATTTTTTTTCGGATGAGTGAGACATGTCATTGTCGATTAAAAAGAAGAACGACCCAGTGCTGGAAAACGAGCAATGGCGAACGTGCAACCATGAGCTCTACGAGATGTACGAGCCTAATTTAATTAAAACCATCAAAATAGGACGTCTGCGTTCGATGGGCAGGACATGACTGTCGCAAGAATGGACGAGACCAGAGCACCCAACGTTTACATATTCAGTGTATAATGTTCCCACCGCTGGGACATAGGCTTCCTCTCTTCGGCAGTAGGCTGTAATCTGCCATGACACGGGAAGGTCGTTTATGCCTTTGCGGTAGAAATCTAGGGACATGGACTCAACAAACTGTGATTTGATGTATGAACGTAAACGAGGCAAAAGGATAGTATTTAGGATCATAGCAGGTGGAGTTCTGTAGTTTCTGCCTACCGCTATGGGAAGAAGGCGTGAGTTTATGTACGAGTATGTACTAACGAGGAAATCTGAATGTGACCAATTTGAAAACAAAATCCCATGCACGCGATGACCACATCTGTTAGCAAGCGTTAAGGTGATACAAAAAAAGTGAACTGGGCGGGAATAAGAAAGTGACAGAGTCAATTACTTCCACATGCGAAAAAAAGAGAGCGCAACAACGCGCCGCAACCAAAATAAAAGCGCCAAATGAAATAAAAATTGATTAAAAATAAATTAAGCTATCTATCAAAATTATGTTCAGCCAGAATTTTCAATTACCTAATACGCACATTTTAAATGCAATTTTGCAATGAAATTACTTAGGATTTTACAATTATAGAAAAAAACATAAAAAAGTAGAGGTCTTTTCGGAATTAAATTCTATCGAGGAAATTTAAGCCAATCGTGTTTTCCTTCAGTCAAAGTATTAATCAAATAGTCAGTAAACATACAGGGTGTAAGGGACAGCCCTCCGCAAACTAACAGGGTGCATTCAGCTCCTCGTTTTGAATCATATTCCACCGGAAATTTTCTCAGGAAAATTTTCATTTCTTCAAAATTTTTTTCAGTTACATTTTCAATATTTCAATTTAAAATTGCATTGTGTGTTCGCAGCACTCCATTTATGTAAACATAACTGCAAAAAAACAGCAAAAAAAAAAATACCAGCAATGGATGTTGAAATACTCTAACCAACGACGCGTGAAATCAGCTGTTCACTTTCTGTCTAGCTACAGAGTTCATCGAACTCACCGCATACCTATTACCTACCCCTCCCAACCAGTAATAGACGCTCCTGTTTGTGCACAAAAACACAAACAAATCAGGTTTATTGGATTCCCTTAACGTTCCTGAAAAAATTTCATGTACCAGTCATCTTAGTATGACATACTGAATTCACCCTATCAGTTTGCGGAGGGCTGTCCCTTACACCCTGTATATATCCAAAAATTAAATCCATACATGCTGCAATAGTGAAATAAATGGTTACGAAAAATCATCCAATTTATTTTGGTAGCCTACTATAGCGGGCAAGCGCTGCAAGCAAGAATAGTCCATACGTGTATAAAAGTACCCGTCACGAGAAGCTATAAATTATGTAAACAAACAATGGATGTTTTTAATCCGTTTGGAACATCGTCCTAAGCATTTGGTATTATGGCACCAAAGCGGTAGCACCCATCATATTAGCAGCTACATGAGTTTTAAATAAATGTAAACATATCATCTATATTCCATTTGCACTATGATTAGACATTTCAACAAACCTTTTTACAGTCCGTTCAACCGATTTTGACTTTTATTTCGTTGGTGGCATGACAAATGGTAGCTGCAGTAAACAGTTTGGTATTGAACGTTTTTGCTTTTAATGCCACCTTACGGAATAGCAGTCAAAATCGGTTGAACAGACTGTAAAAAGGTTTGTTTAAATGTCTAATCATAATTCAAATGGGGTAAGTACTCTACGTTATAAATATACTTATTTAATGGGTCATTCTCAATGTCAATTTCTCTTGGCTTTTTTGCCATGACTGTAATTCTGCAAGTGTGACTGAAATATTAAAAAAACCTTAAGTTCGATTTTCCGCTTAGATTATGAGTTTAAGTATATTTGTGTTCTATGTTTTGTGCATACCATGTCTTCTGCAAGGTTACTAATTCTCGCAAATAAAACAATGGCAAACATGTTCGTAATACTATTTTAATCAGTTAATATACACAATATTTTAATTCCGTCAAATAAAACAATGACAAGCATTTTCTTAATACTATTTTCAATTATTTTATTACTACTACACTATGCACATTACGTGTGAACAACATCTTACTGTCCTCTTTTCAACATTGCATGTGCAACAGTAGTGGCTGACTGCATTTCGACCCTCCAATGTCCTGTCAAAACCCACATAAACATAATAGCTTTTCGCAGTGACGAGCCGGGATTGAATTCTTCCTCGAAAAACGACAACATTTTCTCCTACCTCCCTTGTGTGTACCTCTGGCAGAGCGTCTCCTAAGTCTATCGTATATGTGCTGTCGGCTTTAATGTCCTCAGCGTAATAACTCCTTGCTTGCTTTAATTGATAGGAACCAAGACTAAACAACGTTCGATTTTCTTATGTGAGCCTTCGTATATCGTTGTGTTCTGGAAGGTCAGCGGAGACGGGTCAGAAGTAAGTAGTTACTTCACCTATTGTAATTGTACCTGCAACAAGATCGGCTAACCTGTTGGGCATTTCAATCCTTTCTCTGATGATCTCTAAAAATGTTTGTGCGTGGACATTGTCTTCGATCAAAATATGATATGCGTTAAGTAAAGCCGCAGTGACTCTACAATAGTGGAACATGTTGTATAAGGCGCAGTTGACATGAACATTTCTCAAAAACTGAAAATCTCGTTTGAACCGACCATTGATCACTTCGACCACCCGTCGGCAAATGGTCACCAGACGAATCAGGTTGGAGGAAGAGTTAGGAGACGCCCCGACGACGACCCGAAATTGGAGGGTCGCAATGCAGCCAGCCACTATATTGGAAAGAGTACAGTAGGATGTGCATAGTGTAGTTTTTGCACGGTATGAACAAATGCGAGACGCTCTCCAGCTATAGAATTGGAAGATGTCCTAGTTTGACCTTAGAAATAGTCATAATAAAATAACTGAAAATAGTATTAAGAAAATGTTTGCTATTGTTTTATTTGACGGAATTAAAATATTGTGTATACTGATTAAAACAGTATTAAGAACATATTTGCCGTTAAGTAAAGCCGCAACGACTTTACAATAGTGGAACATGTTGTATAAGGCGCAGTTCGTCGCTAATCTAACTAGCTGACGTTTCTGACATTTTGGACTAAGCCGATAGCCGACCTTAATATTACTCTATTTAGGTCGGCTATCGGCTAAGTCAAAACGTCAGATACGTCAGTTAGTTAAATTAGCGACGAGTTGACATGAGCATTTCTCAAAAGCTGAAAATAATAATAATAATAATAACCCCACCGCAGTATCTCTACGTCCCACACCGCAGTATCTCTACGTTGACGTCGTGGTGGGGCTTGCGCGCTCCGAATTCTAGGTCTGTGCTTGTAGAGTTTACTTTGCCGGAACGGGTCTAGGATGAGGAGCCAGACCAAAAGAGATACAGAAACCCGCAGGGCAGCATGTGGCGAGCTGTTGGGCAGTAGCGACCCCACGGACCCTATCTCCCGGGAGAAGTCTTGTTCCTCACCTCTCGCTTGCCTTTATTGGCCGGCTGGAGTGAACACTGACGAGGAACAGAGCTCCCACCTCATTCTTGCCTTTATTGGCCGGCTTGAGTGGAGATTCGCAAGAGCAAACGTGCTCGGAGGAAGGAAGTATCCCAGTAAGATGCTGGTAGGGATCTTGACCGTACTTCCGGGATTGTCCTGATAGCCGTGGGATACCTCTCCACTCCTCACAAGCACCTCAGGACATGTTGCCCCCTTGCCGCTACGACACTATGTGCTAGCGACCGTTTTCGGGGGCCCATTATTGAGTGTGCAAGTCACCCCCTGCCATTTTATCTGTGTATTGGTATCAAAACATTAGTCAGGCAGGGGCCATAGTGTTTCCATAGTTTTAGGTAACCAGTCCACAACCACCCAAACGCATAGCCCGATATGTTTTGTTTCCATGTTCTGCAATAGTCCTGCAGCAGCCGGGGGTTGTCCTTGGGTGCACTTGCATAGTGCATACAGGGATAATCGTCGGCTGTTGCCTCCTCGTCATTTAAAATTGTCTAAGGGGCCTCTGCGAGTTGGCTTCGGCCCCTCGTACGCCTTCCAAAGGACCGGGACCCCAGGGTCCCGAGATATGTCAAAGACAAGAATAATAATAATAACCCCACCGCAGTATCTCTACGTTGACGTCGTGGTGGGGCTTGCGCGCTCCGAATTCTAGGTCTGTTCCTGTAGAGTTTACTCTGCCGCAACAGGTCTAGGATGAGGAGCCAGACCAAGAGAGATACAGAAACCCGCAGGGCAGCATGTGGCGAGCTGTTGGGCAGTAGCGACCCCACGGACCCTATCTCCCGGGAGAAGTCTTGTTCCTCACCTCTCGCTTGCCTTTATTGGCCGGCTTGAGTGAACACTGACGAGGAACAGAGCTCCCCTTGCTTGCCTTTATTGGCCGGTTTGAGTGGAGATTCGCAAGAGCAAACGTGCTCGGAGGAAGGAAGTATTCCAGTAAGTGTTTGTAGGGATCTTGACCATCTTCCGGGCTCTGGGATTGTTCTGAGAACCGTGGGATACCTCTCCACTCCTCACAAGCACCTCAGGACATGTTGCCCCCTTGCCGCTACGACACTATGTGCTAGTGACCTTTTCGGGGGCCCATTATTGTGTGTGCAAGTCACCCCCTGCCATTTTATCCGTGTATTATAAAATATTGATCCGGCAGGGGCCATAGTCCTTTCATAGTTCACCAGCACCAGTCCACTTTAGCCACTCAAATCCATAGTCCAATGTCTTTGTTTCCATATACTGCAGTAGTACTACACCAACCGGGGGTTGTCCTTGGGTGCACTTGCATGGTGCGTACAGGGATAATCATCGGTTGGTGCCTCATTTCATTGAAAGCGTCTAACGGGCCTCTGCGAGTTGGCTTTGGCCCCTCGTACGCCTTCTAAAGGTCCGGGACTCCAGGGTCCCGAGAATTGTCAAGACACTTGATAATAATAATAATAATAACCGCAGTATCTCTACGTTGACGTCGTGGTGGGGCTTGCGCGCTCCGAACTCTGGCCCTGTGCCGGTAGAGTGCACTTTGCCGAAACAGGTCTAGGGTGAGGAGCCAGACCAAGAGGGATACAGAAACCCGCAGGGCAGCATGTGGCGAGCTGTTGGGCAGTAGCGACCCCACGGACCCTATCTCCCGGGA
The DNA here is from genome assembly GCA_905163495.3 of Cosmia trapezina. Taxonomy (NCBI): domain Eukaryota; kingdom Metazoa; phylum Arthropoda; class Insecta; order Lepidoptera; family Noctuidae; genus Cosmia; species Cosmia trapezina. The sequence goes on from LR991041.1 coordinate 18,323,623, forward strand.
GTAGTCTTGTTCCTCATCTCTGGCTTGCCTTTATTGGCCGGCTGGAGTGAACACTGACGGGAACAGAGCTCCCACCTCATTCTTGCCTTTATTGGCTGGCTTGAGTGGAGATTCGCAAGAGCAAACGTGCTCGGAGGAAGGAAGTATTCCAGTAAGTGTTTGTAGGGATCTTGACCATCTTCCGGGCTCTGGGATTGTTCTGAGAACCGTGAGATACCTCTCCACTCCTCACAAGCACCTCAGGACATGTTGCCCCCTTGCCGTTACGACACTATGTGCTAGCGACCGTTTTCGGGGGCCCATTATTGAGTGTGCAAGTCACCCCCTGCCATTTTATCTGTGTATTGTATACAAAACATTAGTCAGGCAGGGGCCATAGTGTATCCACAGTTCTAGGTAACCAGTCCACAAACACCCAAATCCATAGCCCAATAAATTTTATTTCCATGTTCTGCAATAGTCCTGCACCAACCGGGGGTTGTCCTTGGGTGCAATTGCATAGTGCATACAGGGATAATCGTCTGCTGGTGCCTTCTCTTCTTTTAAAATTGTCTAACGGGCCTTTCGAGTTGGCTTCGGCTCCTCGTACGCCTTCCAAAGGACCGGGACCCCAGGGTCCCGAGATATGTCAAAGACAACATAATAATAATAATAATAACCCCACCGCAGTATCTCTACGTTGACGTCGTGGTGGGGCTTGCGCGCTCCGAATTCTAGGTCTGTTCCTGTAGAGTTTACTCTGCCGCAACAGGTCTAGGATGAGGAGCCAGACCAAGAGAGATACAGAAACCCGCAGGGCAGCATGTGGCGAGCTGTTGGGCAGTAGCGACCCCACGGACCCTATCTCCCGGGAGAAGTCTTGTTCCTCACCTCTCGCTTGCCTTTATTGGCCGGCTTGAGTAAACACTGACGAGGAACAGAGCTCCCACCTCTTTCTTGCCTTTATTGGCCGGTTTGAGTTTTCGCAAGAGCAAACGTGCTCGGAGGAAGGAAGTATTTCAGTAAGATGCTGGTAGGGATCTTGACCGTACTTCCGGGATTGTCCTGATAGCCGTGGGATGCCTCTCCACTCCTCACAAGCGCCTCAGGACATGTTGCCCCCTTGCCGTTATGACACTATGTGCTAGCGACCGTTTCCGGGGGCCCATTATTGAGTGTGCAAGTCACCCCCTGCCATTTTAACTGTGTATATTACATAACATTGGTAAGGCAGGGGACATAGTTCTTCCATAGTTTAAGGTACCCCATCCACTATAGCCACCCAAACCCATAGCCCAATATGTTTTGATTCCATGTTCTGCAATAGTCCTGCACAAACCGGGGTTTGTCCTTGAGTGCACTTGCATAGTGCATACAGGGATAATCGTCGGCTGGTGCCGCCTCGTCATTTAAAATTGTCTAAGGGGCCTCTGCGAGTTGGCTTCGGCCCCTCGTATGCCTTCCAAAGGTCCGGGACCCCAGGGTTCCGAGATATGTCAAAGACAAAAAAAAAATAATAATAATAACCCCACCGCCGTATCTCTACGTTGACGTCGTGGTGGGGCTTGCGCGCTCCGAACTCTGGGTCTGTGCCGGTAGAGTTCACTTTGCCGAAACAGGTCTAGGGTGAGGAGCCAGACCAAGAGGGATACAGAAACCCGCAGGGCAGCATGTGGCGAGCTGTTGGGCAGTAGCGACCCCACGGACCATATCTCCCGGGAGTAGTCTTGTTCCTGATCTCTGGCTTGCCTTTATTGGCCGGCTGGAGTGAACACTGACGGGAACAGAGCTCCCACCTCATTCTTGCCTTTATTGGCTGGCTTGAGTGGAGATTCGCAAGAGCATACGTGCTCGGAGGAAGGAAGTATTCCAGTAAGTGTTTGTAGGGATCTTGACCATCTTCCGGGCTCTGGGATTGTTCTGAGAACCGTGGGATACCTCTCCACTCCTCACAAGCACCTCAGGACATGTTGCCCCCTTGGCGCTACGACACTATGTGCTAGCGACCGTTTTCGGGGGCCCATTATTGAGTGTGCAAGTCACCCCCTGCCATTTTATCTGTGTATTGTATACAAAACATTAGTGAGGCAGGGGCCATAGCGTTTCATAGTTCTAGGTAACCAGTCGACAGCCACCCAAACCCATAGTCTTATATATTTTGTTTCCATGTTCTGCAATAGTCCTGCACCAACCGGGGGTTGTCCTTGGGTGCAATTGCATAGTGCATACAGGGATAATCGTCGGCTGGTGCCTTCTCTTCATTTAAAATTGTCGAAGGGGCCTCTGCAAGTTGGCTTCGGCTCCTCGTACGCCTTCCAAAGGACCGAGACCCCAGGGTCCCGAGATATGACAAAAATAAATAATAATAATAATAACCCCACCGCCGTATCTCTACGTTGACGTCGTGGTGGGGCTTGCGCGCACCGAACTCTGGATCTGTGCCGGTAGAGTTCACTTTGCCGAAACAGGTCTAGGGTGAGGAGCCAGACCAAGAGGGATACAGAAACCCGCAGGGCAGCATGTGGCGAGCTGTTGGGCAGTAGCGACCCCACGGACCCTATCTCCCGGGAGTAGTCTTGTTCCTCATCTCTGGCTTGCCTTTATTGGCCGGCTGGAGTGAACACTGACGGGAACAGAGCTCCCACCTCATTCTTGCCTTTATTGGCTGGCTTGAGTGGAGATTCGCAAGAGCAAACGTGCTCGGAGGAAGGAAGTATTCCAGTAAGTGTTTGTAGGGATCTTGACCATCTTCCGGGCTCTGGGATTGTTCTGAGAACCGTGAGATACCTCTCCACTCCTCACAAGCACCTCAGGACATGTTGCCCCCTTGCCGTTACGACACTATGTGCTAGCGACCGTTTTCGGGGGCCCATTATTGAGTGTGCAAGTCACCCCCTGCCATTTTATCTGTGTATTGTATACAAAACATTAGTGAGGCAGGGGCCATAGCGTTTCATAGTTCTAGGTAACCAGTCCACAGCCACCCAAACCCATAGTCTTATATATTTTGTTTCCATGTTCTGCAATAGTCCTGCACCAACCGGGGGTTGTCCTTGGGTGCACTTGCAGAGTGCATACAGGGATAATCGTCGGCTGGTGCCTTCTCTTCATTTAAAATTATCTAAGGGGCCTCTGCAAGTTGGCTTCGGCTCCTCGTACGCCTTCCAAAGGACCGAGACCCCAGGGTCCCGAGATATGACAAAAATAAAAAATAATAATAATATCCTCGGACATTTCACACAACGCCATCTAGTCCCAAGCTAAGCAACCTATTGCTTGTGTTATGGTAACGAGATGGCTGATAAACTACTTATATACATTTTTTTTTTGTAAATACATACATATTATAGATAGAAAAACACCCAGACTCGGAACAAATACTTGTAGGTCGTACAAATATTTGTTCCGTGCGGGAATTGAACCCGCGACATGCTGCGCAGCAGTCAATCGCTCAACCACTGCGCCAACCGTGTCGTCAAAATCTTGTTTGAACCGACCATTGATCACTTCCACCACACATCGGCGAATGGTCACCAGGCGAATCAGGTTGGAGGAAGAGTTAGAAGACGCTCTGACAGGACATTGGAGGGTCGCAATGCAGCCAGCCACTATATTGGAAAGAGGACAGTAGGATGTTGTTCACACGTAATGTGCATAGTGTAGTTTTTAAAATACGCACGGTATGAACAAATGCGAGACGCTCTCCAGCTATAGAATTGGAAGATGTCCTAGTTTGACCTTAGAAATAGTTTTAATAAAATAATTGAAAATAGTACTAAGAAAATGTTTGCTATTGTTTTATTTGACGGAATTAAAATATTGTGTATTCTGATTAAAATAGTATTAAGAACATGTTTGCCATTCTTTTATTTGCGAGAATTAGTAACCTTTCACAAGACATGGTACCTCTGCACAAAACATAGAACACAAATATACTAAAACTCATAATCTAAGCGGAAAATCGAACTTAAGGTTTTCTTTTAGTCACACTTACAGTCATGGCAAAAAAGCCAAGTGAAATTGACATTGAGAATGACCCATTAAATAAGTCTTATACCCTATTTGAAATAAGATTAGACATTTAAACAAGCCTTTTTACGGTCTGTTCAACCGATTTTGACTGCTATTCCGTAGGCATATGGACGGTATTAAAAGCAAAAACGTGGTTAGAATACCAAACTGTTTACTGCAGCTGCCATTTGTCATGCCACCAACGAAATAAAAGTCAAAATCGGTTAAGCGGACTGTAAAAAAGGTTTGTTTAAATGTCTAATCTTATTGCAAATGGAATATAGATGATATGTTTACATTTATTTAGAACTCATGTAGCTGCTAACATGATGGTGCTACCGCTTCGGTGCCATAGTACCAAATACTTAAAATGATGTCCCAAACAGATGAATAACTTTTTTTTTACTGGCACTTTTGATTTTGGGCCCAATATGAATGGTCTCCTTTGCCGAGCGAATCGCACGAGCGACTGGCGGCGCGGCGGGCGGCAGGAACAAATGTATGGATCAAGGGGCCTACTCCCTAAGCACGAAGCCCGTAGTTTCGGCATTCGTTACGGGCGTTTCTTACTCCGTATCACCTACGGATGGATGATTGGTTCGGGGCCCGAACGAAATATGAATGGCAACATGATTTGCCAGTTGTCCCTACTCCCGATGTGTTTTTGCACGTCCGAAAAATTTAACATTTACACTTGTTTTGATGGATCGTAATGTCAGACGGACGGATGAACGGGAGGACGGGAAGACGGACGGACTAAGGGAGTAGGCCCCCTGTACGGGGGCATGCCACGGTGTCGCGCGGTAGACGCGGCGAATAGTGCAGGAACCAAAATAGTTTAGTTGTATTCGCCGCGAAATTTTCTGCAGCACTTAAAATCCTATCTCCAGTTCTGGTTGTTTATTCATAAGAATATAATCAAAGGTTTCGACTCTCATTCGGGTATAATTGAAAAAAAAATCTGGTTATAGTCTTTATTTGCCGTACTTCTTGTGGAATTCTCCATCTATTACTATACCCCTCCTTATTCAAATCATGTACTTCACAATCTCTTCCAAATATTATGTCTTGAACCAAAAAACTACTACTTTCCAAGCAATATCGAGATAATTTTGATAAAGACATTTCGCTCTCGGTGTATCTGGTCGCGGCGGCGAACACTATTTGCCCGTGGCCTGCAAACTGTACCGCATAGATTGTCGCCCCGCCAGACGCACCGACGTTCGCGTCGCCCGTTCCCGTGGCCAGGACGTATATCCTAGGTAACCATCGCGGACTTTTGCCATGAACCACTTTTGAACGTTAATAAACCCTAGTAATAAGGTCGAAAAGTGATTTACCGCAAAAAAATGTCCACGGCTGGTACACATACTACACATTGCAATTACCACCAAACTTTTATAACAATAATTAAAATTCAAATCCATCGATCCAGCGTTGCTCACCTGTCGGAAAGTCGATCGTTCGGAAACGGGAAGTGTCGGGTGTCGTGTCCGGTCGTCCGGTAACCGGATAGCGAGGATGAACTCCCTTTGACATAACGTCACACCGCTGCCGGTGACTGGGTCTCTGTGAATATTTTATACCGGATAGGAATATATTGATTGGATGAAAAAATATTAGTTATGTAGTTCAGTCCACCAAGCAAGCCTCTTTCACGAGCGAGTTGTATATATCAAAGTTTATTAAGCACAATTAAAAAGGATTCTCTCTCTCTTAGAAGGCTCGCAAATATTTTCTAGCACGAAAATATTTGCGAGCCTTCTCGCGAAGTTAAAAATAACTGACAACTTTTTTATCTAATATAAAACAAAGTCGGCTTATTTACACCATTAACTCAAGAACGGCTGGACCGATTTTTACGATGTTTGAATTGTTGGATTTCTCTCCGCTCCGAATAGCAGAAAAAAAAATATGAAGAAAATGAATTTTCTCATATTAGGTACATGTTTGGACAGGGCAACGTCTTCCGGGTCAGCTAGTAGTATCCTTACTACAAATGGAATTTATCTTACAACAGACAAGTGGAATTGTCATAACACATTATAGGTACATACCATTACGGCCTGTTGAGTAATGAATTCATAATTTAATAATTTTATTTGAGTTAAAATCTCTAACACGCAGCTATTAGAGCCGGGGAATGGGTGTAAGAGAAACGCAGGTGATTAGGAATGAATCACACTATAATCAAATTACAATTCTGCAGAATTTTTGAGTAAGCTGACGTTCGCACGGGCGTAAAAAAATCGCGGCGATTTTTTTTCGCGCACTGCATTTTCAACTCTCTGCTTAGCGGTGGGAGTTGAAATCCTACAGTGTGTTTTTCGTCGCGCTGGGATGCACTCTGTTTTTGTTAGGTTGGATTCTCGAAGCTCGGCTCAACACAGAGATTTGAAAACCCAGTGCGCGATAAAATCCCGCCGCGATTTTTTTACGTCCGTGCGACGTCGGCTTAGAGCGCGACGCGCACATTCGCTCGCTGGTGGGTAGTTCTTGTTCTCGGAACTTACTAAAGCTTGCGCGGGCGCCCGCAGACGGGCGGGCGGCCACGGCCGGGTAACCACTCTGGGTTGCCATGATAGCATTTACCTTCTGGCGCACGTTATACAGGTAGGTTTGGCAAGTAAGTACCTGTGACTAAAAATAACGTAAATTAATTTCGAAGAGTTTTTTAAAGTGTCTGTATTTTGGCGTATTATTACGTTTAATCAACAGACTATACTGCCATTTTCTAATTAATTACTTAACTAGCAATACGTAGGTAATTACAAAGTTACAGTCCTGAAATGATTTAGAACCTGTGAAGCAATTTTTTTCCCACGCCATCAATCATCAAAAAATCTCACAAGTTATCAAGATCTAAATACCATCTATCCACCAAAACTCACGATAAAAATCTGCAAACGCGCCAACAAACTTCCACCCTTAGATTAATTATTCGCTCTGTAAAACCAAACAAAAGACGATCATTGATATAGTCATCACAAATCCCAAATGTGCAACATGTGACTTTTATTTTCATACGCATAAGGTTTATAATACAATGCGCAAGCGCTCGTGAATGCTTCAAACTTACCATGCAGAAACGATTTGTACAAACATAACAATTAAGTACGTATAGTCCACCACCTGTATTTGCCCTTAGGCTCAGTGGCAAGTGTGGCAGCATTGTTACTGTTTGATCTGACAGGTAACGCATGTATTTAGCGGGTATTTGAGTTTTTTGGGGAGAGTAGTTTGATTGATGTAGGGAGATGTGTTTGTAATGTGTTTTATTATTAGGTCTTCTTTTGATTATTGAGGTTTATCTCGGCTTGCATTTCATCGATGAAGAATCATCGCAAAATACAACACTTTCGTGTGTAAGAATCAATGGTAAAAATTATTTTGAAAACTCATAACATTGTAATTTACTTAATTCCTCATAGCCACTTAATTTTTGTTCACCTGAGCTGCGGCTATTCACATCGTCGCTAATTTAACTAACTGACGTATCTGAAATTTTGGACTAAGCCGATAGCCGATCTAACTATAGTAATTTGATACATTTTCTAAGTCGAATCGATCTGTCTAATCGTCTCTGTATCTATGCTTTACGGTCTCCATGATAATGCAAAAATCGAGACCGATATATCTACAAAAATACATATCTATAGTTTACAAAAAAAAAGGAAAAATAGTTTGCCCTGTAAAATTTTCTTCAAATCATAACTGATTAAGTGATTAATCATCACTTAGTTAAATTAGCGACGACATGTGATCAAAGGTCTACATTCCTGACATACACTTGTGGTTCTACCTACATTAGTACCTTAATGAATGCTTCTTTTACTTTTTACGCCGTTGACTTATTCTGTCATTCTTGAAAACTTTCATATCTCCTAGATTCTGTCTGACCACCATTTCCATTTTCATCAATTATTCGTGTTCATTCAGCCCCACATCTGTAAAAACAAACAAATACTTAGGTAAATTAAAACTTATAAGAGTAATTCTAATCTACTCTAGCTTCACTGCACCCATAAAAACCCATTTGCAAAATCAACAATCCCACAACCACAATACCACGGAGTAATCAGCCGCTTGTAAAATGATACGTCTCAATCGGAAACGTAAATAAAAGATAAAACTTGTAACTAAATATGTTACGGATTCACTACCGATCTTCCATCCATGCTTACGATTGATTTACATTTAATCGGTTGAGGGGAGAAACGCGTGGCGCGCGCGTGCCTTGACAGATAATCGGCCATTTTTATTTTTTTGGCGCGTACACAAGAATGGCGGTAAAACCGCTTTTAAATGTAATTATTGTAATTTTCGACGTGGTAGTCTTTTAGTGAGTGTGTTTATGGATTTGGAAGCGAGAAAATTGTATGGTATTATAGTTGGAAATCACTGTTTTTAGCTAAGTATTTAGGTTGATGTTTGATGACGTGTTTAAAATGTAGAGTGGTAGTTTAATGAGCGAAGAGAATGGTGAAGCGTCAAAGGACGGGCTGTCCTTGGACCCTTTACCATTCTCTTCGCTTCCGCAGAGTTTCTGCTAACAATTTGAATCGTTTCATTTCGTATGAACCCTGTTGTTCATTCTCTTTACCCAATCCCAAACAAAAAGAGCTCTGTTAGAATTATTAGGAATTCCAAAGAAAGACCATAAATATACTTAAACGAATGAACAATTCGAAGAGACTATGACTATACTTGTATGAGATTTTTTTATTTTTCATTTCAAATTGAATGTTTAAATCACAGCACCTACAATCAGACCAAAATTGAGTAAGTAGGTACTTGTTTTGTCATTTTGGCGGTCTCTCCAGTCCTGTGTGCCCATATCTCTCGCCAGAATGCCCTTACCGATCTGCTCCGACTTTCGGTACCTCGGGTCGCTTGTCCAAGGCGATGGCGAAGTAGACCGACGCACCGGATCAACTCATCAGGATGGATGAAATGGCGACAGGTCACAGGAATAACTTGCGACCCACGGATGCCCCTCAAGTTGAAGGGGATTTTTGATAAGGCCTGTCGTACTGTATTTATCGGAATGCTGGGCCGTGAAGAAGACGGATGAAAAAAGATTGCATGCAGCGGAGATGAGAATGTTGAGATGGATGTGTGGAGTGACGAGAATGGATAAAGTAAGAAATGAGTATAAATACTTACGAGGAAGTTTGAAAGTGGCGCCAGTGACAGAAAAGTTGAAAGGAAATCGTTTGGCTTGGTATGGGTAGGTGATGAGGAGGGAAGAAACGCATGTGACTAAAAGAGTGATGAATATAAATGTTGATGTATGGAGAGGGAGAGGAAGGCCAAAGAACAGAAAAATGGATTGTGTGAGGAATGGAAAGAAAAGGTAGTGAATGATAGCGTGCCGGTTGACAGGGGGGGATTCTAATCTACGAAATAAATTGAAAACAAAGTACCTACTAAGATCTGAAATCTGAAGATCAATATCAAATACTAAGTATCGATGGCTTGGCGCGCGACGATGGGAAGAGACCAGGAATGACCACAAATCCTTGGGAGTTAGGTACGCCTTTGGTATGAGATGCAACCTGTGTTGACACCCTTGCGCCATCCCATATTATGCTAGTACGGCATGCTGTGTTGGAGCGGCTGCTGCAGGTGCAGAAAATCTTGAAACGACAAATATAACAACCTTACATAACACATAATCAGCCTATACTTAATGTTCCCATCACTGCTGGGACACAGCCCTCCTCTCAGAGAGGGAGCGGGCCGTAATCCACCACGCGGGCCCAGTGCTGGTTGGTAGATGTCTCATGTCTTCGAATTTTTGGTTCTAGGACATGCCGGTTTCCTCACGATGATTCCTTCACCATCTTGAGAGCAGTGGTGATGAAATAATTTATAGTGTAAACTAGCTGCGCCCAGCGGTTTTACCCGCGTAGACCGGGATAAAAATTAGCCTATAAGTTAATCCGAGGTATAATCTATCCACATACCAAATTTCATCCAAATCGGTCCAGCCGTTTGAGCGTGAAGAAGTAACAAACATACACACACACACACACATACTCACAAACTTTCGCCTATATAATATTAGTGTGAGTGTGATTAAAGTAGTATTAAAGCGCCTGCCGGGGTTCGAACCTACGACTTGTAAGGCACGGCCGTTACCACTGGGCCACCACTGCTCAATAACAACCTTATTGGGTGGGAGCTATATGTCTGAGCCGTTTGGGGTTGAAACATTACGGCCTTGGGCTTGGGGTCCGAGTGCTCATCGAGTATTTCGGGACATCGCCAAGCAGTTGGTCAACTCCTAACGGGACCAGAGGGCTGGTCTATTTTTAGCCCAAAGAATTAGCATTGCCATTGCACTGCCAGCCTTTTGGGCACTTATCCGACTGACAGCGATGCCGACGAATTTTTGATGCCCTTGAGCTCTTCCCCTTTTTTTATTATAAACTTGTACCTACATCTTCTTAATATATATAATTCTCCTGTACGTGTGTTTGTCACCTAACTCCTGCTGAACGGATGGACCGATTTAGATGAAATTGTGTGTGTAACTGTGCATATTTCAATGGATTCCTGGATGGTTTGAAAACACAATTGGAACCGGTAGGTGGCGCTGCAGTCGGGTTCTAGGATCATTCAGACAGACATAACGTCTGTCGCGTCCGCTAGAGTAGTATACAGGGTGTAAGGGACAGCCCTCCGCAAACTAACAGGGTGTATTCAGCTACTCATTTTGAATCATATTCCACCGGAAATTGTCTCAGGAAAATTTTAGTTTTTTTAATAATTTTTTCAGTTACATTTTCATTATTTCAATGTAAAATTACATTGTGTGTTCGCAGCACTCCATTTATGTAAAAATAACAGCAAAAAAACAAAATTGAAAACAAAAAAACCAGCAATGGATGCAGAAATACTCTAACGAATGACGCGTGAAATCAGCTGTTCACTTTCTGTCTAGCTACAGAGTTCATCGAACTCACCGCATACCTATTACCTACCCCTCCCAACCAGTAATAGACGCTCCGATTTGTGCACAAAAACACAAACAAATCAGGTTTATTGGATCCCCACAACGTTCCTGAAAAAATTTCATGTACCGGTCATCTTAGATGACATACTAAATTCACCCTATCAGTTTGCGGAGGCCTGTCCCTCACACCCTGTATATAATTTAGTGTTAACTGGTATATTGTAATTAAGTTTTGTATAATTATAATTATTGCACATAGACTTATAAAAAAAGATGGACTCCGCACCACGCATATCGAAAGTGAAGCACCCTACCGATCTATGTGTGCGTGATTTGAGTACCTGCAAAGACGCCGTCGCTCGTGTCACGTAATGGCGGCCGGTCGGCATACTATGATGTAAATGTGTGCGCGAGGCGTGTTTGTACAAACGGTCCCGGCATACTTACTGTGCTTCACTTTCGATATGCGCAGCGCGGAGTCCATCTTTTTTTATAAGTCTATGTTATTGCAATTAAATAAATTAGTAAGTACTAAGATATCCTGAAAAATATTTATTTATGTTACTCCCTGTTAACTACGTATTTGAAACGAAATACCATATTTGCCTTCTCTCGCAATCGTATAGAAAACTCAGCGAAGCTTCGGAAAGCTTCCAACAATATCGACAATACATCAGCGATATAGGTAGGAGGAGTCTTTTTAATTTGCCTCGCAACTGCTGAAGCCCTACAAGCATCCATATAACGGATATCGATTCAGCTACTCCCGCTTTTCCAAACTTTGCCAGTTAGCTTTCTTTTATTCTCCATGCTTTTATTGAACTTTTAAAAAGTTTGCACGCTTTCTTAAAGAAATTCTAAAGCATATTGTTTGTGGTTCGCGAAGTTAGGACCGTGGTTATTGAATTATTTTATGAATTGAATAACTTTTAAAACTGTAGTTTTTACAAAAAAAAAAAAACTCAAAGTTAACAAGTTACTTTCTTACCTTAGGGTTTTCAACAGACTTGCTTGAAAAGTGACTATCGCACCGCTTTACTTTGCATTCCAGCACTAGTACCGGAAGTTAGGCACAGCGGCACAAACAACTATAAAGCTTATTTTCCTTAAAGAAATAGCCAGCAGCATTCGATTAGGTACCTACTTACTTAAGAGTGCCTGTTTATTTAAGTGTAGGTAAGTAAGTATATTTTAATATACAGGGTGTCCGGTAAAGAATGGATAACCTTGGAATAGCATATTACAGACATAATGGCCGTTCTTAAAAAATACAAAAAAAAAATTTTAAAAGAAATATTTTTTTGGAGACTCCAAAAAATCATAATGTACGCACGACATTTTCAGTATAAGCTGATCTCGCATTGTATAGGATTTCCTTACAATGAGAGGTCAGTCTAAACTAGAAATGTATAGCTTGATGTGTAGCCGTGTGTACCTACTAGTGGGGATATTTTTTTTTTTGTATTTTTTTAAGAACGGCCATCATGTCTGTAATATGCTATTCCAAGTTTATCCATTCTTTACCGGACACCCTGTATATACCTAATCTTAATATATTATTATGTGTAAAATTCTTATGTACGTGTGTTTGTAACCCAGAACTCCTCCTAAAAGGCTGGACCGATTTAAATGAAATTTTGTGTGTCTCAATGGGTTTCTGGATGGTTTAAAAACACAATTGGACCTGCTATAGATAGTGCAATCCACGAAGTCGCGCCCCACTACTCCTCGTCACCGTTTATAATATAGGTATGTGTGCAACGGTTAGGAGGAGTAGTGGGGCGCGTCTTCGTGGATTGCACTATCTATAGGTGGCGCTGCAGTCGGGTTCTAGGATCGTTCAGACAGGACAACGTCTGTCGGGTCAGCTAGTGTTTTATATTTGCTTCCTTAATTCTGTGTGTTGAAAAACGTCGATTGAAAAAACCGGTCAAGAGCGAGTCGGACTCGCGCACTGAGGGTTCCGTTCCGATTTCTGAAAAAGTGTGCTATTTAGAGACATCGGTTTATTTTTCCTGTAATCTTTACATAAACTTCTATAACATAGAATAATTTCAGATTTTTCTCTTTGCAAACTTCGGAGATAAGGGGGGGAACGGTATTTTATTTTACATTTTTCATCAAAAGTCGAAAACTATACAGACTAAAAAAAAATAAAAAATGTTTGAGAATGTGCAAACAGTGCTCTTTCATATGATACCCCACATGCCCTAGTAGCCCCTTTGAATTATTAAGACCCCTTTTCAGTCCCTGTTGCAAAAACATATAAATATTTTTATTTCTTTCTTGTTTGCAAAATAGTTGGGTAAGCGTAATATAAAACTGTTCTAAATTTCAAGTTGATAGCATTAGTGGTTCTTGAGATATCCAGCTGTGACAGACAGACAGACAGACAGACAGACTGAGTGTATAAGGGTTCCTTTTTTACCATTTTGGTACGGAACCCTAAAAATGTACCGTTAACGTACCGTACATAGGTATTGCAAAATTCTAAACATGTTTATGTAGGTATCCAATGATTTCAAAAGTATATAAGTCAATAATTGTACCTACTTACATTAAAATTTTGAAATAAAGATTATGTGCATACTTACCTATAACGTTTTGTTACCCTACTATACTACGGCGAAGGAAAGGGGGTTATGATTTTGACCGATATGTATGAATGTGGGTATGTATGTTCATCAGTTCCCTCATAGCTTTTAAACTACTTGAGTACTTATCATAATTTGACAAATGTGGTGTCGTTGGAAGCGTCTTGATCGTCCGCTGGTTATGCTATGTGACGTCACATTAAATTGAATATGGCGCCCTCTAGAAGACTTGGGTATCAAATGAAAGGCTTAAATAATCACATTTCAAAAAAATATATATTGTTAGCTATTGCTCGCGGCTTTGCTTGCATGCACCCGATAATTGGGAATAACTTCTAAAATCACGCCTTTGATGAGAGCCAAACATATTTTCTCTCCAAACCTACCCAAAATACATACTTACTCTATGTAATAGTTTATTCTTCTTTAAAAAATGTAAAGCGGCTCTGCAAGTAGGTACCATACTTTATCACGAAATTACATAAAACCCCAAAATAATTTAAATAAAAAGTAAGTTCAACAACTAAAACCCTACTACTGAAAAATCACCCTCTAAAAAGTATGAAACAAGAAATATTCTTATTTATAGATGTCTCTACATCTTGTACAAATAAATAAAATTGTAAGTATTTCAAAAGTAAAACAAGTTTAATTTTCTTTTCTAGAACTGTTTTATTGATCATCTCTCATAAGTACCGTACCTACCGTTTAAGGCTCACCTCACCTCCCCCTAAGTTCTAATTAAGTTATAATTTAAATAAAAAGTAAGTTCAACAACTAAAACCCTTCTACTGAAAAATCACCCTCTAAAAAGTATGAAACAAGAAATATTCTTATTTATAGATGTCTCTACATCTTGTACAAATAAATAAAATTGTAAGTATTTGAAAAGTAAAACAAGAAGTTTAATTTTCTTTTCTAGAACTGTTTTATTGATCATCTCTCATAAGTACCGTACCTACCGTTTAAGGCTCACCTCACCTCCCCCTAAGTTCTTTAACAATGCAGGATTTGATTACTTACTGTTAAAAGCTTTTTTTCTAGGTGCCCATGTAGCCCACTCAATCCTACATAAAAAGAAGAATAAGAATAAGAATAATTTATTTGCTGAAAATATAGGTTTGACCAGATGTAAAAATTGGTGGTTTAAGTACATTCCATATTTTGCCTGTTTAAACTAGTATTTCTGCGAACAGTAGACCTCCACGAGCACAAATTTTTGCAACAATTAATATAAGTACTTACCATATTATATAGCTGCTGCCCGCGACTTCGTCCGTGTGAAATTTCTCATTCCCCCGACCCACCCCGTCGCATCGCATTGCCTGCCCGCGCTATTATTTCGTTTTCACTTAGCGTTATTTCTGCCTTTTTTTCTTTTAGCTCGGCACGTAATGGTCCTAAGACTTGGGCTATAAAATGCAAAAAAAAATTTCAAAGTCTGTTAGTTCCAGAGATTAGCACGTTCCTTCACCGTATCCCCTTCCCGCTAACCTCTCACCCACTCTCACACCCCTCACCCCTTACCACCCCTTCCTCTCCTCACCAACCCCTGCCCCTATCCCCCTCCTCTTTCTCTCCTCACCAGCCCCCACCCCCCCCTGCCCCTCTTTCAAGTTAATCAGTAGTCAGCTCCGCAGTAAAATCCTCCCCTGAAAAAATTACTACCTCTCTTTACCCCCTTATGGCTAGATTTTTGAAAAACCCACGTTGTTCTTAATTTTTGCTCTCAAGTTTATAAATATTGAGATAATCGCGGCGCGACGTCAAACGGAACGCGTATGGCATTTTTGTACTCGTGATAACTTCGAAATTAAATGTCCGATTCGAATGAATTTAAAAATATTTTACTGCTACATAAATACCCTTGATGATAAAACTATTTATTTGAATAAGAATTAATACTACGATACGATTGTAACCAACTTTTGTTTCTAACGGCAATCATTAAATAGAACACAAAAGCTGATATTGTGACTTAACTATGATAGTTAGATATATTGTCACGCGGACTTTTTTGAAGGTAATAATGAGGACTATTTTTCATGTATCATCGATAGTTTTCTCAGCGCACGCCAAATAATGAATTTTATACGCAAAATTTTGCTACTTTGGGTTACATTATTGCAATTTTCTTAAGGATCTCTAAATTTTTTCTCAAATAAATTATAGCCTATGTTACTTCCTGATAATTTAGCTTTCTATTGGTGAAAAAATGGTTAAAATCGGTCCTGTAGTTTCGAAGTCGGTATTCGGTACAAACAAACAAACAAAAAAATCTTTCCTCTTTAGAATATTGGTATAGATAGATAATTAACGTTTTAGAGAATTCTGATAGTTGTTTTCAGAATTCTCTAGTTTTGTGATGAGAAAGTGGTCTATGCTACTATCCATGACGCCCGGGCCTAGGGCGGCCAGATATTAGGGGCGGCCAATCTG
This sequence comes from Cosmia trapezina, assembly GCA_905163495.3. Taxonomy (NCBI): domain Eukaryota; kingdom Metazoa; phylum Arthropoda; class Insecta; order Lepidoptera; family Noctuidae; genus Cosmia; species Cosmia trapezina. Next base: position 18,339,607 of record LR991041.1, read on the forward strand.
ACAAAAAACTGGTGATAAGAATGAGATGATAAGAAGAAATAGTTAACTGAAAGTACCTAAATATTCTAACTAAAGGCTCGCGCTCATTATGGCGGGCCGCACTGCGCCGCATCGTAGAACAATAATCTTCCTAAATCACTTTCGTACATACAGGGCTACTGACCAATATCCTCAAGGGTCACTGTACCTACTAATCATTATGAACAACTTTTATTATGGGACCAAGCCTGAAATCGCGAAAAAACAAATCAGTGACTCTAGATATGCTCTAGATAGATAAATAGAATAGGTACTCTTTATTAAGCACACCATCAAAATTACAGATATAAATGTTGAAATTTTACATAGCTTGACACAATGGGCGGTCTTCTTTTACAGACAACCTTTTGGGTGGATTATGGGGAGAAGGAGAGAAAACTGTAGGTAGTCAAACCTAAGAAGAGAAAGAGAGGCTCCGTCACTCCTAACTCGACAGCGACCCAGCGACAACCGAGAGTGATCACATCATCCACTCACATCCCCGACATAATCATAACAGACGTCAAGAAAATCAACGATCCGGAATACCTTAAAAAAATTAGAAAAATAACAACAGAGCAGGGAGCAAGAAACGTCATGGCTAGTAACAAAAGAACTATCACGATCCGCGTATACACCGCGGACATGAGGAAAATAATTATAGAAGAGTTGAGGAAACTTGACGACGGGCTCCGCTTCGTGGCACGCGTTCCTAAAGCCGAGCAGACCCATCAGACGAAGGTTGTGCTCATCACGAACATCTACGATGAGACGAATGAGGCATGCCTTGAGGAAATGGAGAGGTGCATCGGTGTGAGACCCATTAAAATGAGAACAATTAAAGGCAACCTACAATTATTTATTTTTGATGGTGCCCACTCATACGATGAAATTGCCACACTTATGAAGACAACAAAGCATGCGTACTTCGGGGCCTTCAGCATGAAGCCTCGAGAATACAAAGACGACCCCAGGAGAGTAGTACAATGTAAGAAATGTTTCCTCTTCACGCATGCGACATCGGCGTGTCACGGTGAGAAGAAACACCCCACCTCCACAATTCAAAACGAAGAAGGCATGGATATAGAAATATGCACAGCATGCAAAAAACTGGGCCATGGGGCCAACCAAGCTAAATGCGAGAAGTTCCAGAAGGCAGTGGACCGTCAATTAGCACAACACGAAGAAAAAGAAAGGAAAAAAAGAGAAGCAGCTGAACGCAGATATGCAGCACTGAGATACCGTCGGGAAAACGTCTCGTACGTGAACATAACCTCCACTTCACAATTTCCACTGTTGCCCAAACAGGCGCCCCAATCACAATCACAACCACAGCACCAGCCACCAATTCAACTAAATGAACACACAACAAATGAAGAAAACAGCATGGAGCCCCTAGGGCAAGGGCTAGAAACAACTATGAAACAAATATTACACCAGCTACAGCTGCAACATGAAATTCTCATAAAAATTCTCAACAAATAATCCGAGAAATCAATATCATAAGTTGCGCATACTACACCTCAATGCGCAAGGATTGAAAGGTAAATTCCTTGAGCTAAAATCCTTAGCCAACCGCTATAAACCACATATAATAGTAGTTAACGAGTGCCGGGTGGACTTTTCCAAAATCCGCATGGATCTCCTGAACTACGACAAGATCACGCACTCGATCGCGTCGCATCTAACTACAGCCATGTACGTGATGCGAGGAATACGCTGGAGTCAGACCGACGTAACCCCAGGTACCGAAGAAAGAGACCGCCTCATCGAAGGCGTCGCTATCAACCTCACTTATGATCATCTGACCGGAGATTCCCTAAAAATCAAGGGGATCTACATACCGCACAGATCAGAGCACTTTGATGATGAGCTAGAAGACATCATAACCGAAGCTCCAAACATCACCATCGGGGACCTCAACCTTAAAATGACCGCACTCAACCAGACGAGAGACGCAGGGGCGGGAATACTCGTCCGCGACCTCTGTAACTCCGACGTCTGCACCATACACCACACAGGCCTACCCTCGCGACCTTACAGTGCGGGCTATGGCATCCTCGATGCAGCCATCTTCTCGCATGATGTGCAAGCTTTCGACACCATAACATGCCGACAAACAACATCCGTTGGTTCCGATCATATGCCCTGGTTACTGGACCTAAGCATAGTGGTGGACAGAGAGAAAACACTCGTAAGAAATACCCACGCTATTGCAAACAACGAAGAAATCAGACAACAATTCCAACAAACTCTATGGGAGAAAACCACGCACCTACCAAAGGAAATCACAACCGACGCGGAATGTGAGGAATATATACTACAACTAGAAAAAGCCATCACAGAAACCTTGGATGAGTATGCGCCACTACATGAAAACAACAGAAGAGATCAACTTCCCGAAGAGATTAATAAATTGATTGACGAAAGAAACCAAGCAAAAAGTAAAACTTGGCGACTACGCTTTAACCAGGACAGAATAACGGAACAAAAAAGAACCTACAATCGCATGAAACGCCAGGTCCAACAAGCACTCGTGGAACATAGTAGCGATAAATGGACCCGGATCATAAACGATCCACAGAACAACAGAACCCAGATGTGGCGAATACAACGCAACCTGACGGCTCCAGTACAGAGACTCCCCCACATTGAGGGTTGCAACAGTGAGAAAGAAACCATCGACACCCTGGTCGATGCAGCGATCGTCACAGAAGCCGAGATAAACAGCGAAGATAAGAGCACAGAGGAGACCACACCGTTCCAACCTCTCGACCCGACCTCCATAGAGGAAATCAGATTCGCGCTGAGACGCTTTAAAAATAAGAAGGCGCCTGGCCCGGACAAAATCAAAGCAGATGCCCTTAAACTCGGAGGCGACCCCTTTCTCATCAGGTACAAAGTGATAGCTGACTACCTGTTACTGACAGGTTATTATCCCAAGAGATGGAAAATTGGGGAGTGCATCTTCCTACATAAAGTGGGCAAGAATCACAGGGACGCCAAATCGTACAGACCCATCACTCTCCTAAACATCATGGGTAAATTACACGAACGCCTGCTCTTGTCGCGCCTGCGACAGACGGCCGACAGACTCCAACCGCCATTCCAACATGGCTTTACCAAGAACAGAGGAACAGGCACTCAGATCCTCCGCACCGGCAAGTTCATCACGGATGCGCTGGAAGTGAGGGAAAATGTGGCCATGGTCCTGACAGATCTTTCGAAGGCCTTCGACTCAATAAACCACGAAAGTCTGACGAAGAAGCTTCAAACAGCTGACGTACCGAATAACATCATCAAACTCATAGAGAATTACCTGAGCGGTCGCAAAACCTACGGACGCTTCAGAACCACCAACGGCGATGAAAAACAGGTGCCACACGGGGTCCCCCAGGGCTCTATCCTGGGTCCGGTAATTTTCAATCTGTACGTACACGACGTTTGGGACCAATGGGACCGTATCCGTGGACTCAAACTCTCGCAATATGCCGATGACCTCTGCATCCTTAACAGGTCTCCCGACCCGAACCGCGCGACACTGCGCGCGGGCTGGGCCGCTGACACTGTCATCGACTACTATCGTCGCTGGGGGCTAAAATGCAATGTAGACAAAACGGAGTGTGTTATGTTCACTCACAAGAGAAACTACCGCAGAACCATTCGCATCAAAGACGAGGTAGTCGAATATAAAAATAGCATAAAATATCTGGGCGTACACTTAGACAAGACCATGACCATGGGCAAACAGACAGATTACGTCGTGCAGAAGGCGCGACGAGCACGCGGCGCGCTAGCCCCTATCATAGGCTGGCACGCCAAGACGGATATGACTGTGAAACTTGCTGTCATTCAGGCCTGCCTACTTCCTATATTGGATTATGGCGTGGTACAACTACTCTCACGTTACAGTAAGAGCAACTTACTAAAAATTGAACGCCAATATCGAATGGCTCTCAAGACCAGCGGACAGTTCCCAAGACGCCTAGAAACCTCACTACTCTGGGATATGCTCGATTGGGATCCATGGCACCTCCGTGCACAAGACCTAAACGAGGACATGCTGCGCCGACTCCGTGAAATGCACATCGAGGATCTAGAGACCCCTGGTGACGCCTACCTCGGATACGGACAGCACAACCCCCTCCTAACTAATACTAGACTAGGTGAAATTGACTATGTACCAAAAAAAGACAGGAGTCGGCTGCTCAGCAAGCGAACGACCGCTCCACGTCCCCATAAATTGTAAATAGCTGTAAATAGGGTAGGGCAATATAGAACAATATTATAAATTTATATAACTTTATTCTGTACACACTAACAAGCGCACAGCACACACTACACGACACTTATATAGATCTCTCTCAGACAAACATAGGTAGACTGTAAGTAGCTGACACACCCACAGGCCGAATATACCACCGACCTGTGGACATAATGTAACATATGAACCAGGGAAATAAACATCTTTCTATTCTATTCTATTCTGTAGGTAGTCAGTGGTGTAATATAGTTTTGTATATATGTATGTATAAAATTTGTACATACATATATACAAAACTATATAAATATATAGGTATATACATATAAATCCTCTAGGAGATATTAAAGAGTCGATTGAAGCCTTGGGGCCTAGGGCGGCCAAGACTGCAAATCTGCCTCTGCCTAGTAGGTAGTTATAGGGCCGATTCCACTGGTAGAAATCAAAAAGATGCGCAATTTACTGCATTTTGAGAAGCTATTCTGCTCACCACGATGAAGATCCTCATCAAATCTTCAACATGAGAGACCAACTTACAGTTACTACCTTTCAAATAATAAAAGAACCATCGCAATCGGATCTCTTAGGGCGGAGATATCCAGTAGCCCCCTTTTTGCCCCCTCTAATCAAAAATCCCCCACCACAAAAAATTCTAAAAGTTCATAGAACCCAATGATATAAAACCTGTATAACATGTCTCGTTCAGATCGGTTGTAAAATACGACCTTTAGAGGAGTAGCAGGTAGGAGGAACAGACCGACGACGAAAGAAAATTTTGCCAGACTTGAAGCAGAGACGCTACGCTCACATGGTTTCACTGATACACAGATGTCGCTACTGGTCTGCAAAGTTCCATTTTAAAAAGGCAGATGTCACCGCGCTCTTTCTATTAAATTATTAATCTCAACAAATGTTTTCGTGACAAGTGGCGATATAATAATCTACAAAACAATCCAAAATTAATATTAGCGGAAGACACCAATGTCCTAATGGGGAGCCACACGCAAAGCTGTTTGTAGATGGCGCTCTGAACGACTGTACATTGTTTTACAAACAAATCCATACAATTTGACAATCGTTCGTTATGTCAAATCAATAAAAAAAGGACAGTCGATCATGTGCCACCTAGCGTGATACAAAGTTAGTTTTCCTCCCCATTACCTAGGTACATAATAAATATGTAATTAATGAATTACTTCTATTTATTGTGTAATTTAAACGTTACTTATCATACTTTTAATCATATTGAAATTGAAATTAATAAAATGATTAAGTTTTTTTTGTTCTCTTTTTCAGTGTTCACTTTTTTTGGTAGAAACGGTGTTCTACATGTACTGGCAATCTTACTAGTCTGGCAACATCTAGATTTGTAATGTCAAATTTTTATTGTCGCAAAAATTTCAGTCATTATTTTCGCATTATTATTGGTGACATCAAATAAGTTTTTATAGGTACAAAATAAATCAATCAAAGCATCCCGTGAATGTTTACAGTGTAAGCCCGTCGTTTTGGCTGTGCGTGCTAAATTATCAGTGTTCACGTGTGTAAAGGTCTTCATAAATGAATAATGTCGTTGAGGTCGAAGGCACTGGCACTAGTGGAGGTGCTGCTGAGGGTGCCGCCTCTGTTTGTGGTGGATGAGTTCCTGAAGATCAGCCTGGGGCTGCCGGTGTCGTCGGGCGAGGAGTCCGTGCTCGCCAACATCACCCTGGACGGCGGCGCCGTAGACCTGACGGACCCAGATGTCAATTACTACGACGCGAATTTCTACAACGCGTTCTTCTTCACAATCGTCAAATTTTTCGTGTGCTGTTTAGGTGAGTGACGTTTTTTTACAAGCACTAGCATTGCAACATTCAGCCTTTAACAGTTTCGAAACTGGTGGGTGGCTTTCAAAATATTTGTGTTTACTCTGTCGTGTCACAATGTGTACAGAATATTTTGTTAATTTTGTACTGTTCCGCTTGTAACAATACTATACTTGTACAATAGTCTTCTGTTGAAAGTGTTCTGTGTAGTTCCCAGCCTTGTATTACATAGTCAATAGCACACAAGTGTGAATAGCTGCTACTAGTTTTTATTATGTCTGTATATTTACAGTTTACTATTTAAATATTCCATGATTTCTATTGAAACCCAGAAGCACAATATTATAATTTAGATACCCCCTTTTATATAAAACTAAAACACTCTACAAACCTATTTTAGTTAATTAAAATAGTGCTTTGTCTTCTTCTTTCGAACTCAAATCTTAATTGGAATGAAATTGACAAAACACTATTTTAACTAAACTATGTTTATAGTGTTTTATTTTTTTATGAATATGGGTGTTAGTGTTTAGAAAGTTGAGTGCACAAACCATGAATGTTTAGTGCAATGTTAGTTAGTGAAACGAAAAATAAACCTTACTTGCAAATAATTAATAACAAACAATACAACACAACCATGTTTTTTTACAAAATAAAGTCAAATTTTCTATGAAAATAATAATAATACCAGCCTATTACTGTCCCCAGCAGGGCAAGGGCCTCTTTTCAATTCAAATTCTATATTCAATCTACCAAGCCTTTTCCCAATACGTTGGGGTCAGCTTCCAGTCTAACCGGATGCAGCTGAATACCACTATTTTACATGGAGTGATTGTCTATCGGACCTTCACAACCCCTTTACTGGTTAATACAATACCCCTTGGTAATCTCTATTATGTAGAAAAATGATATAAATCACTAATACAAAATACAGCAATCTTTTCTAAACAACCAACACTACGTAATAAAAATAATTGCTCAAGCACGTTACAATAAATGCTGTTTTGGCTGTTATGCATCAACCAAATTCTTTTAAACACTACACTTTTAAAATAACGCACTATAGAGTTTAAGACTAGAAGTACTATAGAGTAGAAGCACGGGTCGATCCGTCAGGTTAAGCTACGCTTGCCGGGGTTGGTCAGTGGATGGGTGAACATCTTTACATATCGAGATTCCTCCGTGCCTCGGAAAGCACGTTAAGCCGTTGGTCCCGGCTGTTATTCGTGGATCTTTGACAGTCGTTACGGGTCGTCAGAAGCCCGAAAGTCTGACAACCAGTCTTACCAAGGGGTATCGTATTACCCAGTTACTGGGTTGCGGAGGTCAGATAGGCAGTCGCTCCATGTAAAATACTGGTATTCAGCTGCATCCGGTTAGACTGGAAGCCGACCCCAACATAGTTGGGAAAAGGCTAGGCAGATTGATTGAGAGTTTAAGCAAGTAGAATATCTGAAACTATTATCCAATACATTTAAATTCATTTGGAACATAGTCTTTTGATTTACATACAATGTATATACCGAAGGCTCATGTTGGAATGTTGAATTATAAAAATACATAATTATTAAACATTGATTTACGTAATTAAGTACAATTTATTTTTATCATCACTGCTACATTAGACCTTGGTGCAAAATTTTGTTACATAAAACTTTTGATTTTATTCAAAGACACACTATACTCCATTTGAAATAAGAAATTGAAATGAACCTTTTTTATTTACAGGCTGTTCAACCAATTTTGACTTCTATTTCGTAGTCATAAAGATGGCATTAAAAGCAAAAACGCGGTTACAGTCCCAACTGTTTACTGCAGCTGCGGTTAAAATTTGTCATGCCACAGTAAAAGTCAAAATCGGTTGAACAGACTGTAAAAAAGGTTTATTTAAATTTCAAATCTTTTTTCAATGTAAGTAGTATAATACTTATTTCAAAGTAGATGGACCATCTTTACATACCGAGATCTCTTTGGGCCTCGGAAAACACGTTAAGCCGTTGTTGCCCGCTGTCATTTGTGGATCTTTGACAGTTGTTACAGGTTGTCAGAAGCCAGAAAGTCTGACAACCAGTCTTACCAAGGGGTATCGTGTTACCCAGTAACTGGGTTGTGGTCAGATGGGCAGTTCCTCCATGTAAAATACTGGTATTCAGCTGCATTTGGTTAGACTGGAAGCCAAACCCAACATAGTTGGAAAAAAAGCTAGGCAGAATTACATTATAGTATTTTAATAAAGTCCAAAATTATCTCTAGTGCCACATACAGTAATATCTAAATCTGTATAAATCTTATCTATCATGCTATAATTTACTGCTTGGGGTCAATGAAACTTCAAAATGTAGTGCAGAAAACTCAACTGACAGCTTTGTAAATTTTTTCATTAAAAAAAATCCCTAAATCCTTACCCTGTTATGTTCCCACTGCTGGGACACAGCCATCCTCTCTGTGGGTGGGAGTGGGCCATCACCCACCATGCGGGCCCAGTGCGGGTTGGTGAATGTCAATGACTTTGAATTTTAGGTTCTAGGACAAGCCAGTTTCTTCACATTGTTTTTCTTCACCGTTTTCAGAGTAGTGGTGATGGAATATGCGACGACACGGTTGACGCAGTGGTTGAGTGTTTGACTGCTGCGCAGCATGTCGCGGGTTCGATTCCCGCACGGAACAAATATTTGTACGACCTACAAGTATTTGTTCCGAGTCTGGGTGTTTTTCTATCTTGTATGTATTTACAAAAAAAAAAAAAAGGTATAGAAGTAGTTTATCAGCCATCTCGTTACCATAACACAAGCATTAGGTTGCTTAGCTTGGGACTAGATGGCGTTGTGTGAAATGTCCAAGGATGTTATTATTAAATAAATTACACAAACAAAGTAAATCAAAGTAAGCATGGGTTCGAACCCACAACCACGATTTGTAAGTTGAGGCCGCTACCACGGGGCCACCACTGATCACCTGGGGCGGTGCTATGACGTGAAAAAACATCATGAATCCATCATAAATCCGTTCAGAAAAAAGGATGCTGCAATAGGTCGTATATAGCTCCGTCCCTCTCTCACACTGGAACCGTTCAACTTCTGCCCTGCTACAAGAGATATAGTAAGCGCCCTGATCACCTCTATCATTATTATGTTCAGAACTTGACCCATGAAAGTCAGAACTGCAATCACTAAACTAAGGCTGCATTCCGAATTATGCCATAATCGCTTACAGCGCTCACATCAATAACTTGCGTTCCGATTTATATATCGCGATTATGACAGCTCAGAGCTGTCAACAATTCGGAACGCTCGTGAACGCGCTCATAGTGCTCGGTCAACGTCGAAACTTATACTCATGGTTGGATTACAGTATTTCTTTGTGTATACTTACACCAAATATTTCTTCTTCTGCTTTGGTTAGGTGGCGACTGTAGCCAGAAGCACAATCTCGAAACTGTCACTTTTTTTTTTTCTGCGTGGACTGCACAGTAGGTTGTTAGTTTTGTTAATGTTTTTTTTTCTAAACTATATTATTAGTCTACTACAAAACGACACAAATATTTACAAAGTTATGATTATTATTACACACCCACCAGACTACATTTTTAAATCATTATCATTTAAAAATTTTGCTAGGACTTGGATTAGTTTAGGGGAAAAGTTACTTAGGAGGGAATCGATAGTTTAAAGATATGATGCGACTCTAAACAAAACAGCATAACTGTCATTTTTGACATATCAATATAAGGCATGGTCCGTAATACGCCATTTCCGTACTACGCTAGGCCAGCTCAAGGTGAGTGAGCTCTGACGTGCGGCCCATTGTATCTTCACCAGGTTGAGCAAACTCGACGTAACCCCCTTGCCTCTTATCAACTCTTTTGAGCTCCCCTAAGTATCTATTTATCTTGTTAATATATTACAATTCCGATAGGAGTAAACTGGTAGAAATCGTCACGTAACGAAAAAATGTTATTCCCGAAAAGGTCAGTTTCAAGTGTGAAAAGTTGGCTTTGTAATGAAATACAAACACTTTTGCTCTGTATTTATACAAAGTAATATACAACGAAAGGAATTTCGTTCCAATCGGATTTCCCACCATACCTCCCGATTTTTTTTTAAAAAACATTCGTCATCGTCATTATTAAAGTAATTCAAATGACGACTCAAGAGTAAGAGGAAAAACATAAGTAGGTAGGTATAGTGAAACCACCGAAACGTGCGATATTCGCGCCATTAGTTCACCGACCCGACCATAAAGTTAACGCCATAGCCAGTCAATAAATACTTAGTGCAGAAAATATGTGGTCACATAGACTATCTTGTTCTTTACTCTGTTAGAACGGTACCAGTTTCAAGATGCATTGTATTTTAGGCATATCATGTGCCAGACTTCGTGCTCGAGCAAGAGAAGCTCGTGGCTAAGTAATAACAGCTGCACGGGTCGATCCATCAGGATCTTTACATACCGAGACTCCTCCGTGTCTCGGAAAACACGTTAAGCCGTAGGTCCCGGCTATCATTCCTGGATGTTTGACAGTCGTTACGGGTCGTCAGAAGCCTGAAAGTCTGACAACCAGTCTTACCAAGGGGTATCGTATTACCCAGTAACTGGGATGTGGAGGTCAGATGGCAGTCACTCCATGTACAATACTGGTATTCAGCTGCATCCAGTTAGACTGGAAGCCGACCCCAACATAGTTGGGAAAAGGCTAGGCAGATAATGATGTGCCAGACTTTGTGCGGAAACTAATCATGAACTACACCGGTCTTCATTTATATAACGTCCTGTTTTAGCAAATCGAAGCTCTATAGCTACACCAACTTCCAGATTTAGTGGCCATTCTCTGTAGTACCTATACAATCGAACACACACACAGCTGGTGTGTGTTCGCTTGTATAGGTGAAGGCAATTTCTTGGCTGAAGCTAGGAAACCCTGCTCAGGTGATTCATAGATGATTCCACCCTGGAATGTATGCGGTGCTGTTCCACAAACGATGGGAACACTAAATATCGTGTCCTGCGCGTCTTGTTGTCTGTACCTTACAGGAAAATGGACGCTTCTACTGAAGGCGCGAAACACGTAGCCAAATTGTGAGCTGACTCAATTTAGGGCCAAAAAACGCCGCCACCGAGCTGCAGACTACAGTTTTGTAGAGACCACTGGCGTTATTCGCTCGTGGCGGCGTTTTATAGCCCGTGTGCGGCAACCCTTAGATTACCATTGACACGCCGTGAGAAGAACAGGGGCTGTACTATGACGTGAAAAAGATCATGGATCCATCATGGTTCCGTTGTGAAAAAAGGATGGAGCTATAGGTCGTAAATAGCTCCGTCTCTCACACTGGAATGATGATCACTCTCATGATGTATCCATGATCTTTAGTACGGCCCCAGGACAGAAATGAGACGAACCCGGCCTTAATCATATAGCCGTTTGCAATCCAGCACACTTACCATGACTGACATAGAAAAGGGTTTTGTCGATGGAAGAATAGACAAAATGACAGATTGTAGAAATATTTCTACTCATTCTACGCGTCTAAGCATGCCATTGTGTAATGTTGTCTATTGTTCCGTCGACAAAACGTCATGCTACTCGTTCAGGGGATCCCCCGGGAAATTAGTATAGGTGAAGCGGGTTATTCTTGGAACTGGTTACGTCATTTTTGTTGGAAAACAAGCCAAGTTGACAAGACTATGCTTAACTAACTGGGAAGTGTGTCGATTTTTTCGAATAAACCCGTTGTCTTCTCATACTCTTCTTTAGGCGATCTGTCCTTATTATCCTCGCGTCATTGCGAGAAAAATGTGCTATCTCGAAAAATGCAATTTTACAGGAAGCGCTATGTAAACTTTCAAAAAAATTAATGAGTTATCCATAGACTTATAAAAAAAGATGGACTCCGCGCCACGCATATCGAAAGTGAAGCACAGTAAGTATGCCGGACCGTTTGTACAAACACGCCTCGCGCACACATTTACATGATAGTATGCCGACCGGCCGCCATTACGTGACACGAGCGACGCCGTCTTTGCAGGTACTCAAATCATGCACACATAGATCGGTACGGTGCTTCACTTTCGATATTCGTGGCGCGGAGTCCATCTTTTTTTATAAGTCTATGGAGTTATCTAATAACCTTTTAAAAAAACACAAAAAGAGTCTACAATGCATTTCAACTAAGAATAGGAATGACCTTGCGCCATATTGTGAAGATTTAGCAAAACAGCACCTCGTTTATACATTTGCAAAGTCAGTGACAAAAAAAACAACATTAACAAAACCAAATGCCAAAAACAGAACTAAAATGGATAAGGATAACTCTACAAAACTTTGCAAACCGTATATTTCTAGTTTCAGTTGATAGTTAGAGGTCATTGACGTTCCTATTCTTAGTTGAATCGCATTGTACGCACGGCTACAGACAAGCTATACATTTCCAGTATAAGCTGATCTCGCATTTTTGTAAACTGGAAATGTATAGCTTGATGTGTAGCCGTGTGTACAATCGAATATTAAATTATCGAATAATAACAAAAAACACCTTTTCCGAAATGTCACGTTTTTCTCGCAAAGAGGCTATGGTTGGAAAATAAGGCAATCTCGCTTTCCTTAAGCCTTAGTTACACAGTTTAATTTTGAAACATTAATTCAAAGAAACTGCACCGATTACCGTCCGTATCCTGAAATATCATGTTACTGTACGATTTGACCGACGTCCATGTTAATTTGAACTTCCCCCCTCGGTTCCGGTCAGCGGTAGCCGCTTGGATTTGTTGGCTGTATTAAATAATAGGTTTATGAACTAAAGTGGACGTAGCAGGTATTATTGAGGCGTAGAACTGAGTAGGTGAGCAGAGATGTCAGTAAAAAAGGAAGGATTTCCCGGTAGCACGTTCCCGTGAGATATTTTCCGATACCCACGCGGGCGAAGCCTCGGGCAAAAGCTAGTCATGACTATATTAGGTACTTTTTAGATTAAATTCACTCGTAATAGAATTGATAAACGGTAACTAGCGGATTTTGTGTGATTCATTCCGTTTTTTAATCAAAAACCTACAAATTGGATAAGTGATGATTACATTAAATGAAGTAAGTGCATACTTGAATAAGTAGGTACTTCATGTAATGAAATCATCAGTGATCAAATCAATCTGCCTAGCCTTTTCCCAACTATGTTGGGGTCGGCTTCCAGTCTAACCGGATGCAGCTGAATACCAGTATTTTGCATGGAGCGACTGCCTATCTGACCTCCACATCCACAACCTAGTAACTGGGACTTTCGGACTTCTGACGATCCGTAACAACTGTCAAAGATCCACGAAAGAAGCATGGAGAGTCTCGGTATGTAAAAATGGTCACCCATCCACGGACCAACCCAGCAAGCGTAGCTTAACCCGATGGATCCATCGATAATTGCTTAATTTAATTAATTTAATTTAACATTTTATTTCAGACATTATCCATATTTCAACACTCACCTTAACTCACAACAAAATAAAAACAAACTAAACAAAACAACACACACAAAATTCAAAATAAAAGCAGTTTCAAAATAAAAGGACACAGTTACACACCTGAGGACCGGGAGGAACTGTCCACCGCTCACAGCGCAGTATGCAAACATATCCAATGGCGCAGCAGTGGAGAGTCCCACCTGTCCGCGAACACGCTCATCATTCTGTTGCTACTGGACCTAACACGACTCAGCAGCGACGCACACTGCTTCCTTATAAGAGCATGAAACCCATCAGTGTGGGCTTCTGCGAACATAGTCGAAGCACTGCAGAATCGTGGTAGTCCCAGCAGCATCCTAAACGCGTTGTTGTACTGAATACGCAGGGCGCTGTATGACCCAAGTGTGTAGTTAACCCACAGGCTGCACGTGTAAAGTGATTGGCAGTAAGACTTAAAAAGAGTCACTTTCACTTGATTACTGCTACGTGCGAACCTGCGGGCCAACATATTACACCGGACAGCCAACGCCCTACGTGCCCTTTCCACATCCGCGTTATCCTTTAGGTCCTCGGAAACCCAGTGGCCCAGATACTTGAACTGAGCGACTCTGTTTAAGGGGGTACCAGCTAAGGTGACTGTAGGTACAGTTACGTAATTTTTGCCCCGCCCCTTAAATACTAGGAGTTCACTTTTCTTCGCGTTGTATCTGAGCCCATGGGCCTCCGCATAGGACTCACAAATCCCTACCAGCTTACGCAGACCCCCGATCGATGGACTCAGCAGCACCATATCATCGGCGTAACTAATATTGTTGAGACAAACGCCGTCTATGTAGCACCCGACATTGGCACTGCTGAGTTCACCGACAAGTCGGTTAATGTACAGGTTGAAGAGCTTCGGTGAAGTCACACCACCCTGTCTCACACCGCACTGCAACCTGTACACATCCGAGAAAGAGCCTGCCCATCTGACACTATTTTTCTGGTTGTTGTACCAATACCTAAAAATAGATGTAACTTCCGGACTGCAATCTGTCTCACCATCGAGCTTGCGCCAAAGTTTGTCATATGAGACCAGGTCGAAAGCTTTTGAGAGATCCAGAAAGCATGCAAAAACGCTTAACCACGAGCTCCTGGCGCTTTATTAAGGGGGATGCGCTAAGGTAGCCCGAGAAATTCTAATTTTTATACGGTTTTTGCAATTTGCAGGTCAGTGTCAGGTTGTATGTTGATTAAAATATGATTCGCGGCCGTAACTAATATGGCTTTACAGAATTTTATTAATTAGAATCAGCAATACTGTCCATAAGTTAGCATTGGCCTCAAATCTCATTATTTCATGATATAGTCATTCAATAGGGTAATATGAACTTAGAGAGTTGTATTGATGATTTTTACGATTATAATTCTATAAATAAACATTTGTTACGGCCGCGAATCATTATTTAGATCAACATACAACCTAACACTGACTTGCAAATTGCAAAAAACGTAAGAAATTTTGAATTTCTCGAGCTACCCTAGCGCTTTCGCTCCCTAAAATACGGCGAAACTAAGTAACTTTGTGTCCATCTTTTACAGTAATTATATACCTAATCTTTTTGATACGAAAAAATACACAGTAATCTAAAATACATAAGAAGTGATTTCATTTGTCCTGAAATCTATTTTAGTTTATAGAATTAAGGGAAAAAATACTAAAGCCAGGTCTATTTCTGTCTATTTTTTCTAGTTTTTACCATATTAATCCTACAATTTTCATTATAAGTGTTCATAAATTTATACAGTTCTCTACAAAATAATAAGGAATGACTTCATGTCATTACTTTTTTAGTCCAATCAATATTATAGATTTTTTGTAAATCGATAATTACTTCATATTTTGCAAGCGTTGTGTCATCGCGCTTCTCTTTCTTTTTTATGCAGTCCGACAGTGACCGCGCTTTTTACGGCGGACAAGCCTTAAGTTTTATATGAGTATATAATTTTTATAAAGAATCATATAAACTGCTTGTATGTTGGTTTACGAACTTTCAATGAGATGCAGTTAGTACCATGCTGCTAATTCATAAGACGTTATCTGAGGTGATAAACACCCGTTAAATCTATAAATATGTAGAAAACCAAGCTTTTAGCCGTGTTTATTTATTCTGTGGCCGTATCTTTACTGGTATTCGGTCTGTTGAAAACAAGAGGGTAAAACCCGATGGCGGAAAAACGAATTAAGTAAGTAGGTACAGCAGCATCAAAAGTCGATGACCACATTCAAATTTTCAAAATCACTGTACATTATATCACCCATAAATCGCGGGTAGTAAGTAGGTAACATAATATTGAAACAATTTATTGTTTAGTGTTAGTACCAATAATCACCCGCACAAACTGCTTTGAAACCTTAATAATTAAAAAAAAAACGGTCAAGAGCGAGTCAGACTCGTGCACCGAGGGTTCCGTTCCGATTTCTGAAAAAGTGTGCTATATAAAGACATCGTTTTATTTTTCCTGTAATCTTTACATAAACTTCTATCACATAGAATAATTTCAGATTTTTATCTTTGCAAACTTCGGAGATAAGAACGGTATTTTTTTACATTTATCATCAAAAGTCGAAAACTATGCGGCCTAAAAAAAATAAAAAAATGTTTGAGAATGTGCAAACAGCGCTCTTTCATAATATGATACCCCACATGCCCTAGTCTAAAACTAAAGAAATGTTTATATTTTTTTTGTAACAGGGGCTTACAAAAATAATATAAACATTTCTTTAGTTTTAGATGACGTTTTTTTTTAAACGTCATCTAAAACTGTTCCAAGTTGATAGCATTAGTAGTTCTTGAGATATCCAGCTGTGACAGACAGACAGACTGAGTCACACCATAAGGGTTCCTTTTTTACCATTTTGGTACGGAAACCTAAAAAGTAAGTAATTATTTTGGGTAAAATTGATAACCCCAAAATGGCTTTTGGTTCGAAGTTAATCGTTTCATAATAAACAAGATGTCCCGTATTTAACGTAAACGCTCTTAAGGAGTCATTGTACTCATCATTGTGAACAACTTTTAATATAAAATCGCGAAAAAAAAATCAGCTGTTTCATACATTTTGGTCGAGTAGGTATTGAAGTTTTGTATGAAACAGCGGGTATTTTCGCGATTGCAGGTTTGGTCCCAGAGTAAAAGTTGTTCATAATGATGAGTACAATGACCCCTTAAGAGGTCGCTGCTGTATTACAAATAACACCGTTTCGTTAGTCACGCTAAAACTCAAAAACGGCTTGACCGATTTGAATAATTTTTGACAGGACGCCTGGCTGGTCAGCTAGGCTATAATAATGATGAATGATTCAGTTCCTTTGTTTAACTAACCTTTTTTCCACGATCTCAACTCAGAATTTATTCACATTTAAATGTGTTTATTTACTGCTTCGAAACGTGTACGTACCTAATGCAAATATTTACATAATTTAACGTTTAAATCGATCGAGGTTATCATAGTACTCATAGTCACAGTTTGACCTTGATATTTTGAATCCGAGGAAAGGACATAGGCTACTTTTTATCGACATACCCGCGGGCGGAAGCAAGTAGGCTAGTAAGCCGACGTTCGCACGGGCGTAAAAATATCGTGGCGGGATTTTATCGCGCACTGGATTTTCAACTCTCAGTGTTGAGCCGAGCTTCGAAAATCCAACCTAACAACAACAGAGTGCATACCAGCTCGTTGAAAAAATACACTGTTGGATTTTCAACACTCGGCGCTGAGCAGAGCGTTGAAAATCCAATGTGCGAAAAAGAAAATCGCCGCGATATTATTACGTCCGTCTCGGCTTATATCACCTTTCCTAGAAATCTAGTACTTACGAACATTTTTGGAGCTAGCATTTTGTTTGAGTAAATATCGTATAATAAAATGCTTTGGTTTTTTCTTTGTAGGTATTTCAACGTTTCTAGTACTGCAAACTTTCATGACGGTGCAAAATTCACTCAGCTACATAATAAAGAATTTACCACATTATTATTATCAACGCTATCTATCCCACGCTACAGTAACAGGCGGTCGCCAGACAGACTAGACTTCTAACTAACGGAAATAATTCATGCTTACTCAGCATTGTACATTAATTTGTACAGATTTGGGAGTTGCGTCAGCAGTGACAATAGCGATTTTTATGCTAGATCGAAAATTATTACGCTATTGACACGAAATTATCTGTATAAATAAAAACCGGTCAAGAGCGAGTCGGACTCGCGCACCGAGGGTTCCGTTCCGATTTCTGAAAAAGTGTGCTACTTAGATACATCGTTTTATTTTTCCTGTAATCTTTACATAAACTTCTATCACATCGAATAATTTCAGATTTTTCTCTTTGCAAACTTCGGAGATAAGGTTTTTTTTTTACATTTTTCATCAAAAGTCGAAAACTATGCGGCCTAAAAAAAAATTAAAAATAGTTTGAGAATGTGCAAATAGCGCTCTTTCATATGATACCCCACATGCCCTAGTAGCCCCACTTTAAATTTTTAAGACCCCCTTTCAGTTTCCGTTGCAAAAAAAATATAAATATTTTTATTTATTTCTTATTTGCAAAATAGTTGGGTAAACGTCATCTAAAACTATTCCAAATTTCAAGTTGATAGCATCAGTAGTTCCTGAGATATCCAGCTGTGACAGACAGACAGACTGAGTCACACCATAAGGGTTCCTTTTTACCATTTTGGTACGGAACCCTAAAAAGAGAAGTCCTGACTGACTGATTGACTGACTCATCAACGCCTAGCCCAAACCCTTGGACCTAGAAAGCTGAAATTTTTCACAGAGGTTCCCTTTATAAAGACAAGGAATAAGGAAGGAATTCCCGATAGTATTTTCCCGTGGGATATTTTCCAACATTCACGCGGGCGAAGCCGCGGGCTAAAGCTAGTATAAGATATAAGGAACATAATTTGATTTAAAACTAATTCCTGAACCACATTTTGTCTCTAGCCAAGTGTCTCAAAGAACTTTTGAACATCAATCTATTTTTTTTTTCTGGATGGGAAATCATCAAATGACTTCTCTCTCTCTAGGCGGAGCGAGAGGGCGTGCCAGACTTTTACTGACTAAAACCCACCCGTGTTCCTTCAGTTGCCTGTGCCAGGGCCACGGTATCTCTTTCGAACAGCCCGCGACCCCGGCGGCAGAACATCAATCTCTGAATGAAGAAATTACTCATCTGCCTAGCCTTTGCCCAACTATGTTGGGGTCGGCTTCCAGTCTAACCGGATGCAGCTGAATACCAGTATTTTACATGGAGCGCTTGTCTATCTGACCTTCACAACCCTGTTACTGGGTAATACGATACCCCCTTGGTAAAATTGGTTGTCAGACTTTCGGGCTTCTGACGACCCGTAACGACTGTCAAAGATCCACGAATGACAGAAAGACCAACGGCTTAACGTGCTTTCCGAGGCACGGAGGAGTCTCGGTATGTTAAGATGGTCACCCATCCACGGCAAGCGTAACTTAACCTGATGGATCGAATCGTGCGGCTGTTATTACTTTGCCACAAGCTCCTCATAATGAAGAAATTACTGATTTTAATAAAACCACAATCAAGGTATAGCTGCCTAAATCCCACCATACAAAAACTCATGAAATCCTATCATGTCATCCCAATTCCCAACCAACAGCTTCTCATAATCCAAGGATCCATTTAAATAAATCAACTATCCCTCGAATACTAATGAGGCCGGTACTTTTAAAGCCAGACCAGATTGAGAATTCCCTAGCGATCAATAAATCACCTCTTTTACTGTCATAGTTAGATACACCTTCAGGAAAAGTGCAGTTGGTGAAACGGCTTAAAGTTTCCATACGACAAAATGCATCTGTACAGAATGTGAGGTGTTTTTGGAGGTATGGTTGATTTACACAGGGTCAGTAGCCGACTCCAAACCGAACTCGAACCAAGTCAGTACTGACTCGTTCTTCATGTAAATTGATTTGAAGTCAGTAGTACGACTACTGACTATCAAATGACTTCTCGCGCTCTGGGTGGAGCGGAAGGGCGTGTCAGATTTTTACTGACTAAAACCCACCCGTGTTCCTTCAGTTGCCTATGCCAGGGCCACACGATATCTCTTTCGAACAACCCGCGACCCCGGCGGCGATCGAGCACCCTGGAATTTACTTTCCGTAAACCACAGACTACAAAGAATTAATGGGGTCCCCCACATAAAATATTATTAAAAAGCCGTTCGGCCAATTTGA
Organism: Cosmia trapezina; assembly: GCA_905163495.3. Classification (NCBI taxonomy): domain Eukaryota; kingdom Metazoa; phylum Arthropoda; class Insecta; order Lepidoptera; family Noctuidae; genus Cosmia; species Cosmia trapezina. The sequence continues at coordinate 18,359,386 of LR991041.1, forward strand.
CTGATTTTTTTTGGACATTAAAGCCTGTAACATGCTGATTGAATGACATTAGGGGCGCAAAGATAAATAATGACTAGTTTATTATTATGTTTTTTTTTATTTATTTTAATGTTGAAATCAGTAAGCGCAACGTTAATTTATTCATATTTCCATGCCAGCTCATAAAATGCGCCCTAGTCCGTGAAAGCACACCTGGTCCTCGACTAGTTTCTACTACGCCCCTCCATTATTATGACGTGTCCTACACACAGTCTACATAGTAGTATTTGCGCTATATACGTGTAGTTTCTAGATTGGCGATTGGGTTCACAAACTTATTGATCGAAATCGCCTTGAATTGCTAGACAATGAGTGTGACGTCATCGTCATCTAATTATCTACTACCCACGTAATCGATTCAGTGTCGACTGTAATAAATACCGCATTTAGTTAAATTGTTGAATAGTTGATTTTGGGCGTTTCTACTCCAGAGGGCCTAGACAAAGTAACATTAGATTAGAGATGCCGCTAGTAGAAAAGTCAAAAATGACAAAAAATGTATGGGGTTGACATAAGCTATCGAAATGTCACGTGACTTGTCACTTTGAAGCTATAGCTATTGTAGAAATAGAATCGCTCCGAAGCGAATGCCGTGAATTGCTTGTAAAAGAAAATATATTCTAGGATGTGAGAAGGACAAAAAATGTATAAAAAACCACAGAATTCTACACCTATTTACATTTTTCCCCAGACAGCCGCCATGAATTGCTCAAATAAATCGACCACGCTGTAAATTCTCTTGCCAAATAGAACGCCGTTACATTGATCTATTGTTCTTCGTACAAGATAACTCTTAGATAAAAGAAATAAAGAAAGTACAGTTGGCCCATTACGGCATTGTTTATTATTATTTGGATGAAACACTTTTTGGTATAGATCGCTGTAACTGCGACACTTTTACTTGCGAAATTGTTTATTTATCTAGCTGTTGCCCGCGACTTCGTCTGCGATTCAGAATAAAAAGTAGCCTGTGTCCTTCTGCAGGTCCCAGGCTACCTATCTGTAAAATTTCATCCAAATCCGTTCAGCCGTTTTAGCGTGAAAGCGTACCGAACAAACGAACTCGCTTTCGCATTTATAATATTAGTTAGGATTATGATTATATCAATAGGTCGTCCATACAAATTATTAAATGTCAATAGTATTTAAGTACCTATAGCTTCAGTATAATTCAGCTGCATCCGGTTAGACTGTACATAGTTGGGAAAAGGCTAGGCAGTATTTAAGTATTTGTATAAATCACAATCGTCAATTCATCATACACAAATATACAAAAAATATATAATATTTAATAATAATGGTGGTTATAGCCTAATATCGCGTATTAAATGGAAAGAAATCCAATCCATTTTCATTACAGGAGCTTAAGACGCAAATAAGTCATAGCGGCCTTGAGTGGTTAGCTTGCGTGTTCTGTGCTGAGCTCACGCAACGCGTCGTACGTCCAGCCAGTAATAGGACTCGCCCATCAAGGAGCGCTGTCCCAAATTAGAGCATTATTAATTTGTTACACATAAAACAAAAGGTATTATAATAAAACAGGTATTACGTTATGATTTGAAAAAAGTGTATGTTAAATTAGAGCATTTTCTTAATAACTTATATGTTAATATTTTAGATTATGTATACATATCTTACATAGTTTAATTAATTTGTAAAGTTATGTCTAACGCAGATAAAAAACTGAGAATCACGCAAAAACTATCAAGCGTATTTTTATGAAACATTCACCATTTTAAAGATAATTCAATTATTTATACGAGATATTTAGTGATTTTAAATTAAAGATCACGTATCTTTAGTTTAAAATCACTAAAAGTATCTTATCGTCGCCTTAATGGCGCCCAGAGGGGGACACGATACTCTGATCTTAAGTTTATTAAGGCTAAAACGTTGCTAAGGCAGACAGCGGTCTGTATCTAGTTTTAGTTATAGAACGGAAAACGATACAGACAAATTAATAATAAATAATAATAAAAAAAAGAAGAAGAATAATTATTGTCAATATCTTAAATAAACCGTGAGGTTATGAGAGGAAAATGAAATTACCGTTTGTTTATCTTCTATATACAGGGTTATTGGTAAAACACCAACAACCTCGTCATTGTACCCATCATTATGAACAACTTTTACTATAGGCCCAAATCTAAAACCGCGAAAAAAAAATCAGCTGTTCATTTATCTACATCATACTCGTTAAAATATAGGAAGCAGCTGATTTTTTTTAAAAGTAGAGTTGGGTATTTTATCACCAAGATATTTTATAATATCTAATTATATCCTTACTATCAGTAACCATTTGATAATCGTATCTATACCTACTAGAAAGGTTTATGTAGTTAAATAAAGTTAAACGTGACTTTTTACACAAATACATATTAAACAAATAAACTACTGCTTAAACTAATGGTTCAATTGATTTAGTAATAATTATTGTTGTATTTACATTGGTTTTTAGTTGCACTTTATTTTTGAACTGAGATTTTAAAATAAAAAAGATAAAAGACACATCAAGATTGTTTACCTTTATTTAAGTACGTAAACCTTTCTAATATAGATACGATTATCAAATGGTTACTGATAGTAAGGATATAATTAGATATTATAAAATATCTTTACATTTATACATTAGAAAGGTTTAAGTTAGTAATCGAATCTAAATATATTATACCTATTTAGATTCGATTACTAATTTGTAAAGGTTACTTGTAAGCTTGCGTGAATCCGTCCAACTATCTAAGTGCTTGCGCAAGAAGTGAATTCTCGTCAATATTGCACCGAGTGGGGATCGAACTCGCGACAGCGACCTCTCGCTGTCAGCTAGTCTTGTCTTGACCGATTAGAATTTTCTTTTTGTTATAAAACAAGAAAAAAAACTTCTTTCTTCTTCTTCTTCTTAACCACCTCAGTAAAGATGAGAATAATCTCATCTTTACTAGGGTGGTTAAGAAATAAAAATTAAGGCCACAAGCGTGGTTTAGCTCGGTGTGTAAGTAAAATGGCTTTATGGCTGTCTAGTTTGACGCACGAGATAGAAGATTCTCACGCGCACCGGAATTATGTCGTAAAAGTGCAAATAAAATCGTATAAAATTAGAAATTAACTATTTAATAAAAAGTAATCCATGATGCAGTTTGGAATTTGGCATTTCATGGTATATTTTTAATTATAATTATAATTGCTAATGAAGGAATAAACATCATTAAAGATTATTAGGAGGTATGTTTAAAGATTTTTTTGGTGCATTAAAGTATGTTTAATTATGTTTTGGCTTCCATCACTGTATGCGAAAAGGACTTGAAAATATCATATTTTTTTTACATGTCAAAACTATTTACGGTTTATGAGATACACAGCTTTAAAAAACCACCTTTTTGATCGTTTTCAGGAAATCTGCGCCTTAAGATGAGCTTGTGGCTAAGTAATAACAGCCGCACGGGTTGATCGATCAGGTTGCCGCTGCCGCTTGCAACGCTTGCCGCGGTTGATCCGTGGATAGATGACCATCTTTATACATACCAATACCCCTCCGTGCTCCGAAAAGAACGTTAAGCCTTTGGTGCCGGCTGTCATTCGTGGATCTTTCACAATAGTTACGGGTCGTCAGAAGCCCGAAAGTCTGACAACCAGTCTTACCAAGGGATATCGTATTACCCATGTAAGTGGGTTGTGGAGGTCAGATAGGCAGTCGCTCCATGTAAAATACTGGTATTCTGCTGCATCCGGTTAGACTGGAAGCCGACCCCAACATAGTTGGGAAAAGGCTAGGATGATTTAAAAGAAAAAAAATACGAAAAAAAAAGTAAAGTCCGGGTTCGAACCACAGACCAGATAAAACCTCTTTTATCTTATATTTTAAAACAGATAAAACCTCTTTTATCTGTTCTGTGGTTCGAACCCACTGTCGGGGCTGTATTCATTGCGCCTATAGTAACACAACGGACTAACCTCCATCCCTTTTCCATCAGGAATTCCTCAGTAGCATCCCGGAGTTTGTATTTGTACCCGGTTTATGGAAAGAAAGAGGAGCTCGTGGCTAAGTAATAACAGCCGCACGGGTCGAGCCATCAGGTTAAGCTACGCTTGCCAGGGTTGGTCCGTGGATGAGTGACCATCTTTACATAACAAGACTCCTCCGTGCCTCGGAAAGCACGTTAAGCCGTTGGTCCCGGCTGTCAAGCGTGGATCTTTGACAATAGTTACGGGTCGTCAGAATCCCGAAAGTCTGACAACCAGTCTTACCAAGGGATATCGTATTACCCAGTAACTGTGCTGTGGAGATCAAATAGGTAGTAGCTCCATGTAAAATACTGCTATTCAACTGCATCTGGTTACGCTGGAAGCCGACCCCAACTTACATAGTTAGGAAAAGGCTCTGATGATGATTTAAAAGAAAAAAATTAGAAAAAAAAAATTAAAGCGCTTGTCCTGGGTTCGAACCACAAAACAGATAAAAACCTCAGATAAAATCTCTTTTATCTGTTCTGTGGTTCGAACCCACTGTCGGGGCTGTATTCACTGGGCCTATAGTAACAGACTACCCTCCATCCCTAGTCCATCAGGAATTCCTCAGTAGCATCCCGGAGTTTGTATTTGTACCCGGTTTATGACATTAGTGAACTGGCGAAACTCTGCTTAACCCTTCGGGGTGTTGATGTTATATTATGTTGGACTACCCTCATTTAAAATTTTCGTCTCGTCTGCCCATCCAAGGTCGGTTGTCTGGTAGATATCGTAGTAGCGATAACGACCTCCATTGTGCCCTTAATTAAAACAATGCATTACCAGTTCTACTCTTTTGGTTCACAATCAAGCATAATAATCATCTACAGACAGTTCCTTTTTTTGTGACAGCCCTGTTTCACACCGGTATACAAGGTGTGACTTAAATAATGCACAACCTCTTAAGGTGTCATTGTACTCATCATTATGAACAACTTTTACTATGGGAACAAACAAAAATGTCAGCTGTTCCCTATATTTATTCCTCAAAATCGCTGCTTTGCTTAATTCGTCAAAATCGTACCTTTACTTTCTGCATAATTTGACGAACTGCATTTTTGGCAATATAAACTTTGACGAAACGCAACTTTGACTGAAAATGCTCTTGACGAAGTACAATTTTGACCAAACACACCCTTGACCGATCACCCCGAACCATTGAGTTATACTACTTACATTATAAGTATAACTCAATGCCCCGAACTCGATAATTTTCGCTCTCTCCCTTTTTTTCCGACAAGTTCTACTGTGTTTAGGTACCGTAGTTTCCATACTTCTAAACGTATTTAAGCCTGAAAAACTTCAATCCGCAGTTTTGTGGTAAGACCTAATATAAATTAGGCACGCCCACAGAACAGATAAAGAGGTTTATCTGTTCTGTGGGCACGCCTACGCACATAGTTTACTTAGCTAATTTAACATCGTGACTTTAAAGCCATAAAGAGTAATAAACTGCCAAGATTCTTGTTTGAGAACATTAACATTTGTATTTCACACTGCACTTGCCTAAAGAGCTAAAGGTAAAGATCGATGACCGCAATTTGCGCATGAGTAACACACACTGAACGATTCGTATTAGCTGGAGGGCATCAAAAGTCTCTTGCGTGTTTGAGTTCAACATCAACATCAAGTTCAAGTTTATGTAACTGCATATCTTTTCAGAGTGCTACTTATACAAGTGATGACTAAATCATTTTGATAGCTCACTACCAATCATAAAAAGTAGGTACCAAAAAATAATTGGGTACAAAATTTTATTTGCCGAGAACCGTCCAAAATACCGTCATAAACGAATATGTAAATCACAGTAGTGATAATTTACCCATTCATTATTTTCGAAGTGTATGTAAAATCACTGTTCAAATTCGTCCTCTGCTAGCAATCAAAGTTAAAGTGACCAATACAATAATGAACATAATATTGTTTTTGTGCCAATCTTGTTTTGATAAACTTCTTCTTCTTTCTTCTTCTTCACCACCCTAATTGCTTATCACATTATCAATCGGAGTTTGAATCATTTTGTAACAAATTGCTAATCCATTGCTTCATATGTTCGAAAGATTTGTCAGCTCGGGAACGTAAATAACGCAATGAATGTTGTTGAACTGTCAAAATGAAACCAACTCCGATTGATAGTGTTACACAATTAGGGTGCAGGACTATTTGGCACAAACTTGTAAAAACTGACCACAAAAACGATAGTCAATATTGAACAATCATTTTGGTATACAAGCACAAAACAATGAAGTACAGAAGATTCAAATATGTACAAATTGCATAGCGTACCTCACGATAACATAATATATTTATCATGATTAAAAGAAACACTGGAACCAATTGCAGCCGTATCAACATTCGCAGCATAGAGGTATCAGGAGTGGAGGTCAGGGTAGAAAGTTCTTCATCCTCCATTAAAAAAAGGGAGGATCCTCCGACCAAGACGGGTGTTGTCTGGTGGGCCTGACGGTTGATGTCGGAATGTTGTATAAATGTGCCCTCGCATATGGCATTGTTTGTAGAACTGTATTGGCAAAGCTCTCCGTAAGTGAGACCTGTGCTGCTGATGGTGATAATAACGACAAGCCATGGAATCTAGATCTCATTCGTGTATGACATCTTATCCCAATTTATTCGGGGTCGGCGCAACATGTCTTTTTCTTCCATACTTCTCTATTAGTCGTCATCTCGGTAGTCACTCCCTTTCTAGCCAAATCATCTTTCACACAGTACATCCATCATTTCTTTGGTCTTCTCCTACTCGTATAGCCATCCACATCATACTCAAAACTTAATTTGTCTATGTACACACGGCTACACATCAAGCTATACATTTCCAGCTTACACTGACCTCTCATTGCAAGGAAATCTTGTACAATGCGAGATCTGCTTATACTGGAAATGTATAGCTTGATCTGTAGCCGTGTGTACATAGACAAATTAAGTTTTGAGTATGAGTACCTACCTAATTAGTTTAATTAGTATCACCTAATTCACATACTCGTACTATGCGGATCATGTAGTGGTCTTTCTGTAATTATGTCTGTTTTTTTATTATGAGCTAAAAGTAACGGTTCATCTTACAACATACGTTTACGGTACATGGTTTTTGCGTCTAACTGTTCAAGACTTCGAGCTGCCTTCGGCTTATTATTAGACCCCAAATAGTATATTATGCAATTAGTGAATAAAGGACGGATTTAAAGCGAGGGCCATAGATGAATCACGAGCTAGTGAAGGATTCTAACGATTGAATCACGACCGTAGGGAGTGATTCATGATGATTGAATCACGAGCGTAGCGAGTGATTCAAGTGTTAGAATCCTGAGCGACGCGAGCGATTCATGGCCCTCGATATAAATCCGTTTTATTCAAGAGTTGCATACTATACTTTATACCATGACTACGAGAAAAAGAAAGATTTAAGTGAAAATATACATATAATGAAGAAAAAGTAAAGTTAAATTGGCTTTGATGTAAACCAGCCGTGATTTTTTGGGTAGCAAGCTTTCCACTATATCGGCCGCCCTCTCTTTCACAAACTCAGGTGTTAACACATCTTCATCACTAGAATGCATTTTTAATCGATTAGAACAACACTAAACAAACACAAAATTAAAGATTAAAGTAACACTAAACTTTGTGTTCGTACAACTTACAGTATTCAAAATAGCGCCAATTTACTAAGGACAGCAAAGAACACAAAACAGTTTTTATTCTAATGCTAAACTCTTTGTCGAAAATGTCGACCAATCAAATTGAATTTAGAACACACCAATATAGGTCGAATACACAGATTACACTTACACTAGATACGGCAAGCCACGACCAAGCGTGCCCTGCATGTTCGACTGTTCGTACTAAAAAAAGTCTGTTAGCTCAGTAACGCTTAGTGATTGAAACAATTCTGTTTACTTTGAGCACATCACTAAATGGCTGGGGTGAAGTTATCGTAGGTATAAAAAAGATGACACGTTCGGTTTTCATACAGTCTAATAACGTGCCGCATCTAGCATAGGTTCTTTAAATCTGTGGTCGAATACATTGGTGTGTTCCATTTTCAAACATCAAAACAGTGAGTAAAAGTGCTTTTTATTCACTGTTTTCAGTGAATAAAATAAGCTTTTTAGAGGGGGAATGGTATAAACGATATTTAATTTTAGTCTTTAGAAAAACGATTAATCTATACGGGATGAAAAAAACATGTTTCAAATCGAAATGGGAGATTGTACTCATCATTATGAACAACTTTTACTATGGGACCAAACCTGAAATCGCGAAAAAAAAACCAGCTGTTCAGTACATTTATCTACATCAAACTCGTCAAAATGTACTGAACAGCAGATTTAAAAAAAAAAAAAAAGTAAAAGTTGTTTGTTATCATGAGCACAATCATGTGTTTAGGTATCGGTCACTCTCACTAATTACCAGTCACCCTATAGATAAATAAAAAAAAACCAGGCTTCGTTTCGGACTCGCACACCGATGGCTTCGTTCCGATTTCTGAAAAAGTGTGCTATTGAGACATCGTTTTATTTTTCCTGTAATCTATAAGTACATAAACTTCTATCACATGGAATAATTTCAGATTTTTCTCTTTGCAAAGTTCGGAGATAGCCCCCCCCCCCCCCTACCTCCGAACGGTATTTTTTTTACATTTTTCATCAAACTTTGAAAACTATGCAGCCTAAAAACAATAAAAAAACGTTTGAGAATGTGCAAACAGCGCTCTTTCATGATAGGTACCCCAAGTCCGAGGAATGTTTTTATGAAGAGAACAATTGGAAAAGTTATCGAAAGTGCATTTTCTATGGGAATTTTGTATGAATTATTGAAATTTGGACAAGACAACGCCTGTCGGGTCAGCAAGTTTGTTAATAACTGTGTTAGGTATTATGTGGTAATGGTTTTGGTTTTATTTCGAAGATACCACACTCTACTTCTTCGGTTCTTTTCAAGGTCCTTGAATTCTTTCTTATTAAGCTCTCCTTAAAAAGGATAATTATATTCTTTCTTTTGCGATATAATATGTTATAAATGTATAATGTATAAGTACTTTCTTTTAAGAATGCTGCACATTGTATTGTTCTATTTAAAAAAAAAATAAAGAATTCGCTAAGGTTAACGGGCTATCCGTTTATCAGTTACCACATCCGTAAGAGTTAACCTGTTTGAAAGTCGAACCTTGATTCAGTAAAAGTAAACAATACAGGGTGTAAGGGACAGCCCTCCGCAAACTGATAGGGTGAATTCAGTATGTCATACTAAGATGACCGGTACATGATTTTTTTTCAGGAACGTTAAGGGAATCCAATAAACCTGATTTGTTTGTGTTTTTGTGCACAAATCGGAACGTCTATTAGTGGTTGGGAGGGGTAGGTAATAGGTATGCGGTGAGTTCGATGAACTCTGTAGCTAGACAGAAAGTGAACAGCTGATTACACGCGTCGTTGGTTAGAGTATTTCAACATCCATTGCTGGTTTTTTTTTTGCTGTTTTTTTTTGCAGTTTTTTTTACATAAATGGAATGCTGCGAACACACAATGCAATTTTACACTGAAATAATGAAAATGTAACTGAAAAAAAAATTGAAAAAATGAAAATTTTCCTGAGAAAATTTCCGGTAGAATATGATTCAAAATGAGGAGTTGAATGCACCCTGTTAGTTTGCGGAGGGCTGTCCCTTACACCCTGTATAAGACATCTCGGCGTCGAAATGCTTTCACTTTTACATTATTTTTTTTGATAATATCCCTATTATCAAAAAACCGGACAAGTGCGTGTCGGACTACGCACAATGAAGGGTTCCGTAGTTGGTATGAAATTATCCCAAGAACAAACTTAACATTATATGTAGTTGAAAAAAATGTTCTCCCATACATTCCAACAGTAACTGTAAGTTTGTACTCACAATATTGAGAGATTTATTTATTTATTTATTTATTGGTCTATCTACAATTGTTACACTGTTCAACCAACTAACACAAGCCATAATACAATCCAAGTGCACAATATCAATCGATAGACACCGCATGCAAAAACAATATTAAAATTAAAAAACAAAAAATATACTTAACAATAAGAAAGTACAGAAATGACACAATTTTTTTTTTCACAATTTTAACAGTAATATTTGACAATGGAATGGCAATCGTGCGTTACATTTTAAACAATGGTTATCTATTTTGGACTTGGCGCTTGAATTTTTGAAGTGAAGTGCAACAAATATCAATTCCTTCATCACAATCATTTAGATGCCTGCAAAGTCTAGGGACTGGAGATTTAGACCCTGAAACAGTTTTGCGGAATGGGGGACGCAAAAGCTTGATAGGTTGACGCGGATATTTATAGGGTAGGTTGAAATTAAACTCACTTAGCAACTGGCCATGTTAGCAATTTACCATGTTATTTTAAGACCACAAACTTCTTATAGGTTTTCCTGTAATCTACAGGTATAGACCTTTTTCTGTATTTTTTTCAAAATTTTAGGCTCAGTAGTTTCGGAGATAAGGGCCACGGGAATGGTCAATTTTCGTCTATTTTCTTAAATAACTCTAAAACTATTTATTTTAAAATTATAAAAAAAAAATATTTGAGACCTTCATAGTAAGTCCTTTCATTTGATATGTCACACGGTACAGTTTGCAAAACTTTTTTTTTTAATTTTCTAGTTTGCCCCCTAAAAGTGACCGCCCCATATTCAAATTTTATTTATTTACTTTAGCTGTACGTGTTTGGGTCACAGATATCCATGTGTACCAAATTTAAACCTAATCGGTCCATTAGATTCGGAGCAAATTGGCTGTGACAGACGGACAGACAGACAGACAGACACACGAGTGATCCTATAAGGGTTCCGTTTTTCAACGCCTTCCAAGAGATACAAGCCCTTAGTTATGGTGCCCCATAAACATCTCTAGCGATACCATAGGAATAATGAATACAGGGTGTAAGGGACAGCCCTCCGCAAACTAACAGGGTGCATTCAGCTCCTCATTTTGAATCATATTCCACCGGAAATTTTGTCAGGAAAATTTTTATTTTTTTCAAATTTTTTTTCAGTTACATTTTCATTATTTCAATGTAAAATTGCATTGTGTGTTCGCAGCACTCCATTTATGTAAAAAAAACCAGCAATGGATGTTGAAATACTCTAACCAACGACGCGTGAAATCAGCTGTTCACTTTCTGTCTAGCTACAGAGTTCATCGAACTCACCGCATACCTATTACCTATCCCTCCCAACCAGTAATAGACGCTCCGACTTGTGCACAAAAACACAAACAAATCAGGTTTATTGGATTCCCTTAACGTTCCTGAAAAAAAATCCTGTACCGGTCATCTTATTAGTATGACATACTGAATTCACCCTATCAGTTTGCGGAGGGCTGTCCCTTACACCCTGTATATAATATATATATAAGTAATCTAACATTATTGTTAACACAAACGTGTCCCGTTTGTGTTAACAATAATGTTAGATGACAGACAGTTTAAAAACTTATATACTTAAGTAAATCTATTTCGGCTTCCAAAAACGAGTAATCGGAAACGGATTGACCTGTATTAATATGTCCAAAACAATAAAGATAATAAAAATAGATGAAGATTACGGTTCCTGAAGGTCAATTCTCGTACCTGTTGTGTATTGTCTATGTTTAAATTATGATTAAAACAGTTGTCATCCAGACTTATCTTTCATTACACTACATGGTGACAGCGGTGGGATAATTTATTAGATTTAAATGGTTTAAGTCAATAATAAAGACACGTTGTGGACTTTAAAATCGTCAGGGACGGTTCAAAAGCAGAATGGAACACGCGCGACCACCAACTGAATTGTGTTTGGAGGGCAGCTCCGTCAGCCGGGCTGACGCATGGCGGCGTTGGAGGTCGCAATTTACGTTATTTTTAAAAGCATCGGGGGTGCAAAAAGAAGGAGCTGGTATTCAAGCTAGCTTAATGATAAATTTAATCGGACATGAGGGGTTTGACGTGTTTGAGACATTTTCATTTGACAAGGAGAGCGATAAGGATGATGTCAATCTGTTGCTTACAAAATTTGATGAATATTTTGGAGTCAAACAAAATATAACATTAGCAAGATACAATTTTTTTACAAGGGGTCAGGAATTGGGAGAATCAATAGATCAGTATGTTACGGCATTGCGATTACTGACCAAAAATTGTAACTTCAAAAATTTGGAAGAGGAGTTAATTCGCGATCGTATTGTTTGTGGGATACAGAGTACTGGAGCAAGAGATCGATTATTGAGAGCAGAGGACCTGACATTGGAAAAAGCTATTAAAATTGTCCAGGTTGACCAAATTTCAATAGATAATCGACGTTTATTGGAGACGCGTGGTGCTGGCACCTCAGGATTGGTGCAAGTCGATGCGGTTGGTGTGCGCGGTGTTGGCGGCCGCGGTGGGCGCGGTGGCTGGCGCGGCAGCGGACATCGACAAGGGCGCGGTGTGGCCAGTGTTGCTGCTGCTTCCAACTCAGTGCGAAGATTTGTTCAATCAAGTGAAACTGGAAATTGTCTGAGGTGTGGAGGCCAATGCAATGAACCCAGTCTATGTCCGGCTATTTCTGTGCAGTGTTACTTGTGCGAAAATCATGGACATTTTGCTAGAATGTGCAAGTTGAAAAAAGGAGTTAAGAAAATGTATGATATAGGTTTAACTGAAGCAAAAAGCAATGAAGAAGATGATTGTGAGTCATTTTTTGTATCAGTTTTGTATACTGTCTCAGAGATTAACTCTTCGTCCGAGGATTGGTATGAAACACTCCAAGGGGAGTGCGGTTCAGAGAAATTTAAATTAGATTCGGGAGCAGACATTAATGTTTTATCGTATAAGCGATTTTTACTGTTAGGCTATGACAGCAAGCTAGTTATTGGCAAGCAAGGAGTTAGATTACAATCTTATAGTGGTGATTGTATTCCTATAAAAGGTATTTGCAAATTAAAATGGTGGTTTAAGGGTGTTTCGTATGAATTAAAATTTGCAATTGCGGTTAGTGATTGTCAGAGTGTGCTTGGCTTGCAAGCTTGTCTAACATTGGGATTAATTAAAAGAATTCATAATATAAATCTTACAGATTATCAAGATTTGTTTAATGGGTTAGGCTGTTTGCCAGGTGAATATCATATTGTTGTAGACAAAACTGTGATGCCGGTGATCTGTGCAACCCGTAAGGTACCATTAGGAGTTCGCGATAAGTTACAAGATGAGTTAAATAGAATGATTGAGTTAGGTGTCATTAGGAAAGTGAGTCATCCAACTCCATGGGTGAATTCATTAGTGATTGTTGCTAAGAAAAATGGACAGTTACGTATATGTTTAGACCCGAGGCCGCTTAATAAGGCGATACAGCGGGCACATTTTCAATTGCCAACAATAAATGAGTTGGCTACTAAGTTTCACGGTGCTAAGTATTTCTCAGTTTTAGATGCATTTTCAGGGTTTTGGTCGGTAAAACTGGATAATGCAAGTGCAGACTTATGTACATTCAGTACACCGTTTGGGCGCTATCAATATTTGCGATTACCATTTGGTCTTAATTGTGCACCTGAAGTGTTTCATGCGAAAATCAAGCAATTACTTGAAGGCCTAGAGGGGGTTGACTCGTTTATCGACGATATTATTTGTTGGGGAAGGAATAAAGATGAACACGATCTGCGTTTGAAAGAGTTGTTAAACAGGGCACGGGAAATTAATTTAAAATTCAATAAAGATAAATGTCGTATATGTGTTGAGGAAGTAACTTATTTGGGTCATATTTTTAACAAAGATGGAATGAAAGTGGATTCTGAGAAAGTAAGAGCGATATATAATATGCCGGAACCAATGGATAGGAAAAGCTTAGAGAGGTTTTTAGGGGCTGTAAATTATCTTTCAAAATTTATACCTAATTATTCAGAGCATATTTTTCCGCTGACAAGATTATTAAAAAAAGATGTGACTTGGAGTTGGGAAGTTGGTCATAAAGACGCATTCAATCAACTTAAAGAATTGATTTGTAATGCACCAGTTTTGTCTTTGTACAATGTTAGTAGTCCGGTGGTGTTGTCAGTGGACGCGAGCAGTGTGGCACTGGGCGCTGTGCTCATGCAGGAGGGGCGTCCAGTAGAGTATGCGTCACGCACGCTCACTGATACACAACAAAGATACGCACAAATAGAAAAGGAAATGCTGGCAATAGTATTCGCTTGTGAAAAGTTTCACCAGTACATTTATGGAAAAAGTAGTGTGGTCGTCGAATCGGACCATAAACCACTGGAAAGCATTTTTAGAAAAATCTTTAGACTCAGTTCCAGCTCGCTTGCAGCGAATGATGTTGAAGGTTCAAGCTTATGAGTTGGTGGTCACTTATAAGCCTGGGAAGTATATGTATATACCTGATACATTGTCGCGGGCACCTCTTCCGGATCTGTATGATGATAAAATTAGCAGGGCTATATTATGCCAAATTAAAATGGTAGTCAATAACGTACCCATGTCGCAGAATAAGTTTACTCTCGTCAAGCGAGAAACTACTAAGGATGAGTGCTTAAAATTGTTGCTAAAATATATTAATCAAGGGTGGCCTGATAAGTTTAACATACACAATGATTTAAGATACTATTGGTCTATAAGAGATGAACTGTACTGCGTAGACGGTGTAATATTTAAAGACAAACAGGTTTTGATACCACATTCTATGCAAACGGACATGTTAAAGCTTATTCACGAAGGGCATTTAGGGATTGATCGTTGTAAGAGACGAGCTCGTGAAGTACTGTTTTGGCCGGGTATAACGAAAGATATTGAGGATTATGTGAGAAAATGTAAAATTTGTCAGAAAACAGCAAACAAACCGTGTAGGGAACCTATGATTCCGGTAGCTATACCAGAATTGCCTTGGAATAAAATTGGAACAGATATATTTGAGTATGGAAAGCAAAGTTATTTATTATTAATTGATTATTATTCTGGTTTTATTGAGGTCGCATATTTGAGAGACACTTCATCAAATTCAGTAATATGTATTATGAAAGAAAATTTTGCACGGTATGGTATACCGGATACGGTCATCAGTGACAATGGTCCCCAATATTCTTGTCGTAATTTTATTAAATTTGCTTTAGAATGGGGTTTTAAGCACGTCACTTCTTCTCCGTATTATGCTCAATCTAATGGTAAGAGCGAAAGGGCAGTTCAAACCATTAAAAATATATTGAAAAAATCAGTAGACAGTAAATCTGATTTTTATTTAAATTTGCTAAGTTACAGGAATACGCCGCGGGAAGATTTGAATTCTCCTGCACAGTTAATGATGGGCCGGCGTTTAAATTGTAGACTACCAGTCCATCCAGATTTATTAAAACAAACAAATTGTGATAACTTACAACACAAAAAATTATTGAAAAAACAAATGAAAATTAAAAGTTTCTATGATCAGCATTGTAAACTGCTACCTGAGTTGAAGGTGGGAGACGAAGTTATCATGTTAGAAAACGCAAATAAAAGAAGTTGTGGCAAAATATTAGGAAAAGCGTTGACTCCACGTTCTTATATTGTTAAAAACAAAAAAGGTATTTATCATCCAGACTTATCTTTCATTACACTACAGTACCTAAAAAAAAAAGTTCTTTAAGTCGCAATCTCATGCCAGCGACAATTAAATGTCAAAAATGTAGGTAAACACTATACAATTTTTGACAGATTGAGACTGAGATGAGATTGCGAACGTTGTTAAAAATACAGGAATTGCCCCTTTTTAGGGTTCCGTACCAAAATGGTAAAAAAGGAACCCTTATGGTGTGACTCAATCTGTCTGTCTGTCACAGCTGGATATCTGAAGAACTACTATAATGCTATCAATTTAAAATTTGGAACAGGTTTAGATGACGTTTGCCCAACAATTTTGCAAATAAGAAAGAAACAAAAATACATGCTATGTTTTTTTTGCAACTAGGACTGAAAGGGGATCTTAAAAATTCGAAGTGGGGTTACTAGGGCATGTGGGGTATCATTATGAAGGAGCGGTGTTTGCACATTCTCAAACATTTTTTTCTTTTTTTTAGGCCGCATAGTTTTCGACTTTTGATGAAAAATGTTAAAAAAAAAATACCCCCCCCCCCCCCCCCCCCCCCTTATCTCCGAAGTTTGCATAGAGAAAAATCTGAAATTATTGTATGTGATAGAAGTTTATGTATAGATTACAGGAAAAATAAAACGATGTCTCTAAATAGCACAGTTTTTCAGAAATCATCAACACAAATTACATATAAATGATGTTACGGAACCCTCGGTGCGCGAGTCCGACTGGCTCTTGACCGGTTTTGACAGATTGAGACTGAGATGAGATTGCGAACGTTGGCGTTGTTAAAAACACGGGAATTGCCCCTCAGCTCGATAAGAAGCTTGATTGGTTGATTCTCTGAATCGTGCTAACGGCAGACGAGTGTAGGTACATCATCATCATCATCATCAAGGATCAGTTTCCTACTTCCGGAGTTATTAAGATTTGTAGTGTTCCGTAGGTTTTTTTCAGCAGTTACAGACTTACTCTGAGGAGCTCGTGGCTAAATAATAACAGCCGCACGAGTCGATCCATCAGGTTAAGCTACAGTTGCCGGGGATGGTCCGTGGATTGGTGACAATCTTTACATACCGAGACGCCTCGAAAAGCACGTTAAGCCGTTGCTCCCGGCTGTCATTCGTAGATCTTTGACAGTCGATACGGGTCGTCAGAAGCCCAAAAGTCTGACAACCAGTCTTACCAAGGGGTATCGTATTACGCAGTTACTGGGTTGTGGAAGTCAGATAGGCAGTCGCTCCATCTAAAATACTGGTAGTCAGCTGCATCCGGTTAGACTGGAAGCCGACCCCGTCATAGTTGGGAAAAGGCTAGGCAGATTGATTTCACAGGCTTAGGTACTCTATAAGATTCGTAAATATTTTCGGCGATCAACCCTTGAACTAGTTGGCAATTCAAAGCTATTTTAGTAACAAAAAGTATTACCGAGATCCTATTAAGGTTCCGTACCAAAATGGTATAAAGGAACCCCTGGTGCGACTATATCTTAAGAACTACTATAATGCTATCAACTTAAAATTTGGAACAGGTTTAGATGACGTTTGCCCAACAATTTTGCAAATAAGAAAGAAACAAAAATACATGCTATGTTTTTTTTGCAACTAGGACTGAAAGGGGATCTTAAAAATTCGAAGTGGGGTTACTACGGCATGTGGGGTATCATTATGAAGGAGCGGTGTTTGCACATTCTCAAACATTTTTTTCTTTTTTTTAGGCCGCATAGTTTTCGACTTTTGATGAAAAATGTTAAAAAAAAAATACCCCCCCCCCCCCCTTATCTCCGAAGTTTGCATAGAGAAAAATCTGAAATTATTGTATGTGATAGAAGTTTATATATATTACAGGAAAAATAAAACGATGTCTTTAAATAGCACAGTTTTTCAGAAATCATCAACACAAATTACATATAAATGATGTTACGGAACCCTCGGTGCGCGAGTCCGACTGGCTCTTGACCGGTTTTGACAGATTGAGACTGAGATGAGATTGCGAACGTTGGCGTTGTTAAAAATACGGGAATTGCCCCTCAGCTCGATAAGAAGCTTGATTGGTTGATTCTCTGAATCGTGCTAACGGCAGACGAGTGTAGGTACATCATCATCATCATCATCATCATCATCATCATCATCATCATCATCAAGGATCAGGGTCATCTATTTTATTTCATGTTTCCTACTTCCGGAGTTATTAAGATTTGTAGTGTTCCTTAGGTTTTTTTTCAGCAGTTACAGACTTACTCTGAGGAGCTCGTGGCTAAATAATAACAGCCGCACGAGTCGATCCATCAGGTTAAGCTACAGTTGCCGGGGATGGTCCGTGGATTGGTGACAATCTTTACATACCGAGACGCCTCGAAAAGCACGTTAAGCCGTTGCTCCCGGCTGTCATTCGTAGATCTTTGACAGTCGATACGGGTCGTCAGAAGCCCAAAAGTCTGACAACCAGTCTTACCAAGGGGTATCGTATTACGCAGTTACTGGGTTGTGGAAGTCAGATAGGCAGTCGCTCCATCTAAAATACTGGTATTCAGCTGCATCCGGTTAGACTGGAAGCCGACCCCGTCATAGTTGGGAAAAGGCTAGGCAGATTGATTTCACAGGCTTAGGTACTCTATAAGATTCGTAAATATTTTCGGCGATCAACCCTTGAACTAGTTGGCAATTCAAAGCTATTTTAGTAACAAAAAGTATTACTGAGATCCTATTAAGGTTCCGTACCAAAATGGTATAAAGGAACCCCTGGTGCGACTATATCTTAAGAACTATTAATGCCATCAGCTTGAAAGGAACAGTTTTAGATCACGTATTTGCCCAACTATTTTGTAAATAAGTTTTTTTTTTGCAACAGAGTCTGAAAGGGGATCTTAAAAATTCGAAGTGGGGCTACTAAGGCATGTGGGGTTAAGAAAGAGCGCTGTTTGCACATTCTCAAACATTTGTTTTCCCTTTTTTACGCCGCATAGTTTTCGACTTTTGATGAAAAATGTAAAAAAAGTACCGTCCCCCCGTACCCCCTATCTCCCCCGTATCTCCGAAGTTTGCATAAAGAAAAATCAGAAATTATTCTATGTGATAGAAGTTTATGTAAAGATTACAGGAAAAATAAAACGATGTCTCTAAATAGACCACTTTTTCAGAAATCGGAACGGACGGTGTGCGAGTCCGACTCGCTCTTGAGCGGTTTTTATTAGAACTGGTTTCAACAAAAAGTTACCGTTCCATTACTTACCTTGACCTCGAAGTTTATAATGCAGTCATTAACACATCAAATTATGAAACGCCAAACTATGTCACTGCCAGAAGTGCCAGACGATTTACGATGAGACAAAAATTATAACATTCTGCCTTTATAATGCAACAGATAGACTCATGAATTATCCTTTTTACACTACTGTCCAAACAGGAGTGTAATGATTTCAGGGTTGATGCATGTTTGTTTGTATGTATGTGAGTTTCTTTATTCCACCATAACTTTTAAATGCCTGAACAGATTTAGATGTACGAGGTATCGTTAGCATCCTTACAACATCCCGAGTGAAACTGGCTATATTTTTTTATTCTATTTGCGGCAGTATGGCTCCATTTTAAAATGTGAAAAAAAAAAAATTTTTTTTTTGAAAAAATTACAAGCTTTTATTTAGTTTCATCTGTCCCGGTGTCTGTCTGTGATTGAATCTTGCAAGTTAAAGGAGACGGGAACCTGGCAATAGAATCTGGGGCCACGGTTTTGTCTGGGTTGTAAAAAGATGAAATTGGTGTCAATTGATAGAGCTATTATAAAACCATCACAGAACATTTTACGGATTTTGGCGGTCTGAGAGCCGAGTTAAAAGAGATTTAGTAAAAGTGAGGTTACGTAACAATCTATACTAACAGCTGATTTTTGAAGTTTGAAGCTCGATGACCACGTAAACTACAGCATCTAGTCGCTTTGCCACAATTTACACAACGATCCATGGTGCCAAACCAATATGCAATCGGTAGGCCGGTCGTAGAATCCAAAATAACAAGTCCAAGTCCAACGTTTAGGCGGTGTTCTCTGTACCGTGTCCGGTGTAGTAGCAAGGGTCGTACAAGAAGCAAGATCGGAAGTACGTAGAAAGAAAGCAGGGGTCGAGGAAAATCTCAATAAAACTATGGGAAACACACTCAAAACGCGCACGCCCTAAACGATACGAAACGAATGAGGCATAGATAAGGTCGAGAGCTGTCACTGTCAGGGTCATGTCATTTCAGCACAGATCATGGTTTTTAAAACAATATTATTATATAATGGCACAGGCAAAAAAATATACAATTTAATCGATTAGTAAACGTGAACTGACTTTAAGATTTATCTTATTATAGATAGATATTTTTTTTTAAACTGTTAACAAGTTAATTCTAATCATCTCGTGAATGTCGAGGCGATCCAACTCCTTGACATCACTGAATTAGTGCGAAGACTAAAAAGGGTAAAACCTTTTGAGTTAGTTTAGTGCAGTGTGAGTGAACCTAAACTGTAATGAGAGTGCTGACTAAAGGACACGTGAATTAAGTGTCTTCCCATTAACTTAAAGTGAATAAGAAAGACGTTATTGGACGATTTCTTGATTTTATAGTTAATTAGCAGTTTAAGTTATGTTTAAATTACTTATTAGCGAATAGGCTAGATTGTAATGTGAATAAAGTATCACTACCCGTGATACTTTATACAAAGAAAAAAAAAAAATTCTAATAGATTTAATATTATTATACCATTCCCCCTCTAAAAAGCTTATTTTATTCACTGAAAACAGTGAATAAAAAGCACTTTTACTCACTGTTTTGATGTTTGAAAATGGAACACACCAATGTATTCGACCACAGATTTAGAGTACCTAGGCTAGATACGGCATGTTATTAGATAGTATGAAAACCGAACGTGTCATCTTTTTTATACGTACGATAACTTCACCCCAGCCATTTAGTGATGTGCTCAAAGTAAACAGAATTGTTTCAATCGCTAAGTGTCACTGAGCTAACAGACTTTTTTCAGTACGAACAGTCGAACATGCAGGGCACGCTTGGTCGTGGCTTGCCGTATCTAGTGTAAGTGTAATCTTTGTATTCGACCTATATTGATGTGTTCTAAATTCAATTTGATTGGTCGACATTTTCGACAAGGAGTTTAGCATTAGAATAAAAACTAAAAACTGTTTACTTACAGTATTCAAAATAGCGCCAATTTACTAAAGACTGTTCTTTGCTGTCTTTAGTAAATTGGCGCTATTTTGAATACTGTAAGTTGTACGAACACAAAGTTTAGTGTTACTTTAATCTTTATTTTTGTGTTTGTTTAGTGTTGTTCTAATCGATTAAAAATGCATTCTAGTGATGAAGATGTGTTAACACCTGAGTTTATGAAAGAGAGGGCGGCCGATATAGTGGAAAACTTGCTACCCAAAAAATCACGGCTGGTTTACATCAAAGCCAATTTAACTTTCCTTTTTCTTCATTAAATGTCTATTTTCACTTAAATCTTTCTTTTTCTCGTAGTCATGGTATAAAGTATAGTATGCAACTCTTGAATAAAACGGATTTATATCGAGGGCCATGAATCACTCGCGTCGCTCAGGATTCTAACACTTGAATCACTCGCTACGCTCGTGATTCAATCATCATGAATCACTCCCTACGGTCGTGATTCAATCGTTAGAATCCTTCACTAGCTCGTGATTCATCTATGGCCCTCGCTTTAAATCCGTCCTTTATTCACTAATTGCATAATATACTATTGTAATTGAATTATTCATCAGGTAAAAGCATTTTTTTAAATAGTTTGAACTCCACGTTAATCGATTATAATTTAATCGATATTCCATTTTATCGTGACCTAAACTTAATTTTTCGATTTCTCATTTTACAGATGGTAAATTGGGTTCATTTTTCGCATTTGGAAATAGAAAAATATATACTTTTTTTAAACCATACTTCATCTTATTACAATTGGACCCACAGATCCCAGTCTCCTTTGACACACTTCCCGGTTTCCGATTGAGCTGAAATTTTACATGCACATGTAAATCGGTTGACAATGCAATATTATTATGACATGGAGCTGATCTGATGATGGAGCCGGAAGGCGGCCATGGGAATTCTGTGTAATAAAACGACACAACCCTATCGAGTTTGGGCTCGTTTGATTCGTCTTGACAAGGACTCTGGTCCTAGATGACATCCAGACCGAAAAGCTTGGTTTAAAAGAAATAATAATAATACACTTGTTTCAAGTTAAGGTCCTAATTCTCTTGAGGCACATTTGAGTCTTCGAATCTTCTAGATCCTCATCTGCCTAGCCTTTTCCCAACTAACTATGTTGGGGTCGGTTTCCAGTCTAACCGGATGCAGCTGAATACCGGTATTTTACATGGAGCGACTGCCTATCTGACCACAACCCAGTGACTGGGTAATACGATACCCCTTGGTAAGACTGGTTGTCAGACTTTCAGCCTTCTGACGACCCGTAACGACTGTCAAAGATCCACGAATGACCAAACCAACCATGATACCGGGCCCAACGGCTAAAGCACGTTAGCTTTCCGAGGCACGGAAGAGTCTCGGTATGTAAAGATGGTCACCCATCTACGGACCAACCCCAGCAAGCGTAGCGTAACCTGACCGACCCGTGCGGCCGTTATTACTTAGCCACGATCGAATCTTCTAGATGTGCTTTATTACTAGTTCTATTGCTAAGCTTCGCAAATTCTATAACTTTGTCCTATTTGACTAGGACGGATTCGGAGGAGCTGTCTTCAGCTACCTAATTGCTAAAGAAAACGGATATACTCAGGTCAGGTCATTTTCATTGGCTTCCTAAGTCAACAACGAATTTCACCAATGAAACTGTACGCGGTTTAGATGTGCTGGTCGCGTTCAGTTTCATTGGTGAAATTCGACCTTAGAATTTGACCTTATTCGACTTCATGGCTAGGGAGATAATAACCAAGATTTTGACTGCCACTAATGCCTTGGTTGTTATAAAACTATGCAAACATACACGGAATTTGTAAAATTTATAATATATAATTAGATTTATAAGGTCATGACCTCAAAAGTAGTGACTTTTCAGATCGATCGTGGCCTTATAAATACATACATAAATTCACGCCTTCTTCCCATGGGGGTAGGCAGAAACTACAGAATGCCACCTGCTACGATCCTTACATACCTATATACCCCTTAAACTTTTTAAAATTTCGCGATTTGTACACATTATAAAACAATATCGAAAACGGGTCTTATCGCGATATTCTTTTTAACGAGGTAAACAGGTACCTACTTGTTTCCCGACGTTTCGACCGCCTTGCAGCGATCGTGGTCACGGGAGGACTGATGGCAGATGATATCGCGATAAGACCCGTTTTCGATATTGTTTTATAATATATACCCCTTTTGCCTCTTTCATACATCTGCGGGGCAATTGCGTGGAATCGGTTTTATTTTGACAGTTCAACAACATTCACTGCGTTATTTACGTTGTCGAGCAAACAAATTTTCCGAAAATATGAAGCAATGGATTAGCAATTTGCTTAAAAATGATTCAGATTTCGATTGATAGTGTGTTACGCAATTAAGGTGCTAGTCGTACACGCACACCTTATAAATCGAATACTTTAATATTGTAAATTATTCGCCACGAAGAGTATGCTCCGCGTATACTCTTAATAGACTTAACTTAATCATTAAATTAAAGCCAAAATCGAATGCCTTTGTTATGTAATCAATAATCATACTAATATTAAATTTAAATAAATGCCAACAAGTCATTGATTTAAAATGTTATGATAGACTTGCGTGACATGAATAGTCACCGTGACAAGATTATTACAAAACAATAATTAGAGTCTTAAGACCTTCCATAAGTCACAACGTGTCTTCAATACCATCTACTCAACCTGTTATAGTTCCAGTTTTTCACGTATTAACATTGGTATTTTCTTCTTTTCCAGGATGTATGTCAGCACTCTGCATATTCGTACTGTACACGAAGCACCTAATCATCGTGTACCTCTACCTGACGTCTGTCGGCCTTGTCTTCGTGTCCTATTGGACCAATGTTTCGGCCATCAAACAGGTGCAGGCCTTAACGCTAGTCGAAAACTCACCTCACCATTTCACCAGCATCCTAGAAGACATATTAAATTTAAATGTTAAAAACCTCATCGACGTGGATGGACCAGGTATTTTGGTCATACAAAACTACGCTATACAGTTCTTGTTGGCTGTTATATTCAAGTATGTCCACCTCGGTCCCCGACATTCGACCATACAGAAGCTTCTGCCGATCAGCTTCATGGCACCCTCGTTCCTAGCGATGTTGCCAGTTCCTCCGAACCTCCTGCACCACTCGCCGGTGTTCTCCGCGCTGTTGCCACTTCTGTTGGTAAAGTACGTGCTATGGTCGTCAGCGTACAATGTGATACAGGTGGTGTACGCGGGCTACCAGCACGGCCGATTGTTCGTAAGCAACTACGGACTGTCGGCTCTCGTGGAAACAGAATGGATGCGGTTGAATGTTCCGTGTGTGTTGCGAGTGTTCTGGGTGTTGCGTGTCGCTGAACACGCGCTGATGCTCCTCGTGGACAATTATGACGAGGAGGCCGAAGAAGGCCTGAAAGTTTCTACTTTACTTGCTGTTCAATCGCTAGCTTCGATGACTAAATCGCTGCTAGTAACTGGATGCGAGACAATAACTGCCGTGCTTGGCATGACTTCTGTGATCTCATTCTTTTGCCACTATATCGGTAATTTCTTCCAATGGATTCTTTTAACGGACGAAGAAGAAGACAAAAGTATAGGAACGGTGTCGGCCATTCTGTTCTACATACTTGCGTTGCAGACAGGATTAACATCATTAAATCCTGAGAAAAGGTTCATACGACTGTGTAGAAACTTCTGCTTGCTGTTCACAGCTCTCTTACACTTTTTGCACAACATTGTGAACCCTATGCTGATGTCTTTGAGCGCATCGCACAATCCAAGTACACACAGGCACATCAGAGCTTTGGGAGTGTGTGGCTTCCTAATTATGTTCCCGATATCTTTACTTGTTTACCTGTGGTCGCAGCACACAATTTCCACGTGGCTATTAGCTGTGAGCGCGTTCAGCATAGAGGTTATAGTTAAAGTGATCGTCAGCCTTATGATCTACTCACTATTTTTAATTGACGCTTATCGAAGTACATTTTGGGAGCAGCTCGACGACTATGTGTATTACATCCGAGCATTCGGGAACACTATAGAGTTTTGTTTCGGTATATTCTTGTTTTTCAACGGTGCGTGGATCCTGTTGTTCGAGTCTGGGGGAGCTATTCGTGCGGTCATGATGTGCATCCACGCCTACTTCAACATCTGGTGCGAGGCGCGAGCTGGCTGGTCCGTGTTCATGAAGCGACGAACTGCTGTTAATAAGATCAACTCTTTGCGAGAGGCCTCGGCGGACCAGTTGAATACATTAGACGACGTATGCGCGATATGTTATCAAGAAATGCACTCAGCTAAGATTACTCGCTGCAACCACTACTTCCACGGCGTCTGTTTGCGGAAATGGTTGTACGTTCAAGACAGGTGTCCTCTGTGTCACGACATACTATACAGAATAGAAACGGATGGTAACAAAGAAAATGAGGGCAACGAGGAAAACACTATTAATCAGAACCTGCTGCTGGAGGAAGACCCAGAGCTGCTGCTGGGCGAGGGCGTCAGATGACTCGCTCGAGACTAGGCGACCATAGCGCGCACCACTTAGATTAAACTCAGTATCAATTTGGAAACCGACTAATTTGAGTGGTATTTTTTTCGATTTGTATAGTAAGTTATTATTTTTTTTTTTATATTTTAAATCAGATCGATACACCTGTGATTTAAAGTTTAAATTTTGTCTTGTGATGCAAGGTTTTTTTTCTCAATAATGCTGTGTGAGGTTACTTAGTATAAGCTTAGTGGTTACTCGATGCTTAATTTTGTCGATGTCTCCTGTGTTGTACACGTTCCAGACTTTAAAATTGCAAGTACTCGATAAAAATCCTAATATTTCAAATGTTTTTGAATATATTAGATGAAAAACATGAAGCTATTTGTAAATAGTTAAGATATTTAGAAATAGCTTATAATATTTGGAGGTAACTTAAATGAAAAAATATAAAAATAGTAATTTTTCCCATAATAAACTGTAAATAAACTATTATTTTAGTAGTAAGTGTGTTTTTTCTATTTGTACAAGGTACGACACGATGATGATATTATGGACAACACTTGGTGTGAATGACTACACATTTAAGAATGTTATTTGTTTCTCTATAATATAGATTTAACGAAGTCTCGGTTACTGCATTAAATGTCGATGAGTGTGTGAAAGCGCTTTTGTTTCACAATATCCTGCTGGCACTGTCGCCAGATCCCTCTCTGGTTCCTTATGATGTATCCTATTCCCGCCATCCATACGATACATTTTCTTCATGTGTGTTTCCTTCTTCTCTCCATTGTAACGTTCTCTTATTTCTCACCGTCATCATGGGATCTGATACAGAACACTTCAGGTTTTCCCTATGATTCTAAAACTACTTCACATTTTGCATTTGCTGTTAGATAGACCAAGTTAGCAAGCTAGTGGGTAAAAACTTGAGCAGTGATCAACTGACCTCACCCCATAGTTTCAAAGGTTGTCACCGCAAAAAATATATTCTAATATCTAATCTTCGTCCTGTTAACTCGGCTATCGGATTATTAAATAAATCAGTACAAAAACTTCAATAGTTTGAATGATAAAAAATCAAAACACATGAGTCAACAGTTGACCTCTAACATGAATTCGTTGACCTTGCCGATTGAACTTTACCACAGCTGAGTTGTTAAGTATATTGAATTTACATTATTGAATATTTATTTATCTTCAGCCTAACTTTATACCGTGCGATATTTTAAATGCATTTGGCTTACTATAAGTTGAAGCAACAATAAATACGATGCATGACATTTGTTGCTTCAATTTTATTATAAGCCACCAGCCACAAGCAAGAAATTTGTATCGAGTAAATGTGGCTTTTCTATTCTTTTCGCGGCAACCAGCTGTTAAAACCGTAAAATCTGTACCGTTGTCCTCACCAGAGTATCCCCACTGGTGGGTACAACACCTTAGTCAACATCTGCAAGGGTAGGCATTGATAGACCTGCCGAAACATTCGACTGTTTCCACTACAAAGGGCTTAGAGACCATTTTGACTAAATTCACTTTTTGACGCAGTTCTTCTATCTATCAGTCAACTAAGTAAGTCTGACCTTTCCGTCCTTTTGTCCTGACCGGTCTTTCCGCCCTTTGTAGCGGAAAGAGTCGATTATGTCCCTGGTAAACCAAATGTCTATGTAGTAATTTCAGTGACTTCTCGTCAATGCAGCATCATCACATCGATCAATTAAAAATATTAAAATCATAGGTGAGATATTGGACAAGCGGCAGCTTATCAAATAAAAACATTGAATTTATAGGTAAGTACAAGTCAACATAATTTTATCGTTGGGAAAACCCACTAAGTAAGTATTTAATTAATGACGAGGCCCTGTATCAACAAAATATATTTTATAATTACGAGTAGGACAATATTTACACAAGGCCCAAATAAGTTAATCCAATGTAGAAAACGCGAACCTAGCTCATAGGTTCAGTTCCTCATCGTTCTGAAAATTTCACACCTAACGAAAAACAAATACCTATCTTTAATTTGGTACAGTACCTACTTGGTTTTTTACCGGTAGTCTCAAAAAAAAAGGAAAAATGGACTGTAATTCCGAGTAATATATACTCATCTGCCTAGCCTTTCCCAACTATGTTGGGGTCGGCTCTTGCAGTCTAACCGAATGCAACTAAATATTTTACAAGTATTTTACATGGAGTGACTGCCTATCTGACCTCCACAACTCACTGGTTAACACGATACCCCTTAAATCCGAATAAATCTATACTGTTATTCCTACGTACACGATTTTTTTGCTGGTTGGTAGTTCTTGGTAATTTCCCTCAACCAACAGTGCAAATAGCCATCATGTCTATGACACCGGATTGTACAAAAGCTACTTAAGAATTTTGACTTCCTCGTTTGTCTGTAGCAAGGGCATTTAAATCTAGTTTTGAATGTCGCTATGGCTATTTGCATACCTAAGCTATTTTTATAGCCTAGTAAGAATTTTTGTTTAAGAAAATCTACAAATGCATTTTACATTTGACTTTCCTGTTCAACCCTCCGAATGAGGATAAATATAAGTCGCAAATAAAGTTTTTGTTTAATTTTAAAACAGCCTCGTACTTGGTTTCAAGATTTCGTAATGTGAGGTCTCAGATTTGATACAAGGGTACTTTTAGGAAACAGTTATTGCATATTTTCTGCCATAACAAGTGGGTATTTAAATGAGCAAGTGACCTAATACAATACCCTGTGGAACGCCTCATGAAATTTAGCACGTGGTACCTTGGTTGGTCGGTGTTCATTTCTACATTCTTAGAAAATCCTTCAAAAATAATTCAAAGAATACTATGTAAAGAGACATTTATTTATAAAAACAATAACATTATAAATAAAGGGTGTACAAACACGAACGCTTTAGTTGAATACAAGATCCTTGTAGTTGGATAGTAGGTAGTAGTTAGAAACGTGGCAGTTGGTCGAAGTGCGGACGACTGTCGTACGATCAGCGCGCTCGAAGTTAGCTTTTACGATCTCGTAGTAGCGACCGTCACTGAGGAGGAGAAAATTAATGTTTTAAATTCAGTCATATTTAAAGTGAAACTCAGCAGGACCCTATACCGTGGATGTGTCTTGGCTAGCATTAATTACAGCAGATTCAACCAAATTCTACTTCTTGAAACTAAAATTCTAACCTAGGTTTTCTAAAGTTTTAGGCTCCTAGGCCCTACACGCTGTATTATAATTACGTTGGATAAAAAATTTACTCTCAAAAAACTCACAGCATTGAATCATAAATCTACAAATTCTTGCAGAGGTTATACCACTTTTTTCTAAGTTAAAAAACTTTGCTATAAGTACGTCCTAAAGTGATGTCTTGAAAACTCAACAAGGCGCATACCGTTAATTGTTAGAGTTCTGACAAGATATAGTGGATTTATTAAAAGAATGCAATGTTACTCACCTGAGCACCAAACATTTAAGTTTCAGGCACTTGACACGCAGAATGTCGATGGCTTTCTGACTCTTGTCGCTAAAACGTAAATTCTCTGGATCCCAGCGCAGTTCCAGACGTTCCAGGTTGGGACAGCTGTTTGCTATGCCATCCATCAGCTGAAAAGACAGATTTATAAAATCAGCCATTTGAATCTCTTGTGTTACACGAACTGTCTCAATTCCGTAAGCTAGATAGAACGATGCAGTTTGAAGACATTTTAAAAAGCATTCAAACAAATCATGAAAGATTGATGAATGAAAAATGTTCGTTTCCTTGTGAAAATATAGCAGCTAGTCGCAAATGTAAATCAGCTGTAGATAAGAAAACTTACTTGATCAACGTGGATATTGACGCCAAGACGTTCTTGTGTGCCCATGATAAGAATTCTGAAACAAAGTATATAAAATTTAAGATCTACTTTTGTTTATCGTCACATCTCAAGCGTTTGCTTCACTTTACCTTACAACAGTAACATATTCGCGCAGTTTAGCGTTTAAATGCTAACACCGTTATGCAATCATAACGTTTAAATATAGCGCTTTCACCATGTAAATAACGCTAATTGTTGCAGGTTGCAGGGACTGGCCAAAGTAAGTCAAGTAGGATAGAAAAATACAAAATAGATAAAGCTGACTAAAATATTATTCTAAAATGGGCTTCTTCAAGGGACCGTGCTCGGCCCTATACCACCAAACGCAAACTATAATTAGACTATATGCGTCAGAACCGCGGGTGTACTTTTCAGATGCACCTAAATTTATTGCAATTATTTGGTACCTTCCGTGTACCTTTACGTACCTCTCTTGAAAATCTGTGTACCTACACCCGTACAATGATATTTTAAAAATTAGGTACACCCGCCATCCTGATGTCAGAACCGCGGGTGTACTGCTAACCAATGTATCTGACTCCTTTATATTATACTAGCTTTTGCCCGCGCATAGATTATTGTACATAATATATAAACCTAAAATATATAAATCTTGAATCACTCTATCTATTAAAAAAAACTGCATCAAAATTCGTTGCGTAGTTTTAAAGATCTAAGCATACATAGGGACAGACAGACAGCGGGAAGCGACTTTGTGTTATACTATGTAGTGATTATTATCTTCTGCTACAAGGCAACACTCATTAGAATTTAGTTATAGGAACAGAAAAATTACAAAGCTGATTATATCGGTAGACGTTGGCCATCTAGTTTCGGGCTTGATCGGATACTTTATAAAGAGCTGGTCAAGCGAAGTCTTGAAATCCTTTATCACTTACTTGGCGTTAACAAGGAGCTGCAGCACACTCTGCCACAGCTGGTCAGTGATGTGCGGCATCCCGCTGAGCACGAGGCCGTGCAGCTGGCTGCCGTGACGCGACAGGAAGCGGTGCAGCGCCTCGTCTGTCAAGTTGTCTGATGAATCCACGTCCAGGCCTACCAGGTTTCTGAATGAGACAGATAGTTGATCCATAAGGGAATGCGGCTAATAGTGAGAATCCATGAAGCAGAAGGTGTCTACTATGGTAAGTCTGTATTCAGTGTGGCGATTAGTATTGTGTACCTACATGTTTTAGTATCCCCCTGCGTTGAAATTTTTCGTCGGTTATTAGGTAAGGATAAAATATTTGTTCTATACATTTTGACCGCGTAGTTATTGCACTTTTGTAGGAAACGGTAGGTACATTTTTTTTAAAATAACGGATGTAAAATTTAACTCAGGGGGTCCAGATCCAGAATATGTGGTTTCAATTAATGTAATAACCTAATCGCCACTCTGTAAAGGTAGATACCTAAAAAAAGCCGCATTTCTTCTGAAATTAACACAACAATAAGACACAACTGTACCTACAGCCCAAAAGGAAACCATAGTTTTAAAATGTACCTAGATCTAAAACTTCATAATAGGTCTTTACCTATGA
This sequence comes from Cosmia trapezina, assembly GCA_905163495.3. Taxonomy (NCBI): domain Eukaryota; kingdom Metazoa; phylum Arthropoda; class Insecta; order Lepidoptera; family Noctuidae; genus Cosmia; species Cosmia trapezina. The sequence continues at coordinate 18,390,115 of LR991041.1, forward strand.
AATTGCCGTTTTGTATAAAAAAAATTAAACGAATTTTTTTTATGTATTTTTTATTTGTATTAATCGCAGTAATCACCCATGCAATCAATGCATCTTTGCCAACGCAGTGGCAGTTTATTGATGCCCTTCTTAAAGAAATCAGCTGGTCGGGAGGCAACAAATTCTTCAAAGGCATTTTGTACTGCCTCTCGGGTATTGAATTTTTTTCCCGCCAAGAAGTTATCCAAATTCTGGAAAAAGTAGTAGTCTGTAGGCGCAAGGTCTGGTGAGTAGGGCGGATGACGGAGAGCTTCCAACCCCAGTTCTTGCAACTTGGAGACCGTCTGCTGTGCAGTATGAGGTCGCGCGTTGTCGTGCAGGAGCAGCGGAGACGAGCGATTGACCAATGCTGGTTGGAGATGTGCCAGCTTCTCCATCATTGTGTTCAGTTCTTCACAGTACACATCTGCAGTAATGCTCACCCCGTTTGGTAAGAAGCTGTGATGAATCACACCGGCGCTAGACCACCAAACAGTGACCATCACTTTTCTAGGGGTAAGTTTTCGTTTAGGGCATTGTTTAGGTGCTGAACCAGGATCCAACCAACTTGCTGAACGCTTGCGGTTATCAAACAGAATCCATTTTTCATAGCAGGTAACAATGCGGTTCAAAATTCCTTCATTTGTGTCTGTTGAGCAGTGCAAGGCACGTCTCGACGCGTACTTCGCGCTGGCGATCATTGAGTTCGTGGGGCACCCATTTGTCAAGCTTTTTTACCTTGCCAATTTGACGCAAATGGACCAATATTGTTTTGACGCTAACGTCGAAAGCTGCTGCTAATTCAGCCGTAGATTGTGTATCATCAGCTTACACAATCGCCTTTAATTCGTAATTGTCGACCAAAGTCTTCGGACGACCGCGAGGTTCATTTTTCAGGTCGAAATTTCCAGAACGGAAGCGAGCAAACCAATAATAGGTGGTGCGTTGGTTTGTAGTGTTAGCTCCGTAAACGTCGTTGATGTTGCGTGCCGCTTGTGCCGCGTTGCTGCCACGACGGTACTCATATTCCATAATTACTCGAATTTTTAACGTATCCATGATGACGAAAAAGATTGAAATGCGATGAAAATGTAACACTAATCAATAAACAAATGACTACTTTTGGAAAAAAAAAATCCATGTTTTTAAAATAAAATTAATTTGAAATTAGAATTCTTAGCCAAACAAAAATTATTTTGATTTGAAATGGCCAGTACTGCAGAACGGCAGTTTCATAGGTAAAGACCTAATATATTATTATAATACGATAGATAAGCGAACGGTAAGTTATGTGTAGGTACCTAAGTTAGATAAGGAGTGGTACCTAGGTTACAGATTATCAATTTAAAATGACTACCGATTCGACAGCAGACTTTACAGACAAACTGGAAATACTGTAAGTATATAATAAGTGCCTGTAATTTTCACGTTATATAGCAATCTCAAACCAAAACACAGCAACGCGCAATGAGGTATTATCATTGGCAACGCGGATAGCTGACAGAAATAAACGCGGTAGAAGTTTTTCCCCGAATGACTAAGTTCAATCGGGGGAAGTCTCCAAATAGATTCAAGACCGCTTACACCATTAACAAAACCTTACCTAGCAGTACCAGCCTCCATCCAAGCCTTCAGCACAGAGTCATTGAACCCATTGATCTGTCCGGCGCTCAAGAACCTGAGGTTCTGTGTCCTAGTCAACATGTCGATGAGGCACTCCGTCGACAGGTCCGTGGCCGTCACGTCCAACTCCTGGATCGAAGACTTCTCCCATTCCACTTGCATTACGTGCTCGGATTGCAGACCTAGTGGAAATGAGGCAGCAGTTTAAGCAAGCTTCACCGGGTATTAGTGATATTGGTATAAAAGTCGTGCCAGAGAAGCCTCGCCCAGTGTTGTTTACCTCGGTCAAAATCATCACCATTGCTTAATGGTGCTGCTTAGTGGTGCTGCTTTAAGCTGCTTAGCTTAAAGCAGTTCATTGCTGGACCTAATGGCTGGTTTACAAAGTGCGAGCTGCTGGCACTGTGTACTCGCATGTCAGTGGCTCGGCTTGCCTTGGCTGTTTACACAATGCGAGTTGCTGTACTCCAGCTACTCAGTAGACGGACTCTCACGAAAACAAAAAACCGGTCAAGAGCGAGTCGGACTCGCGCATCGTGGGTGCTATTTAGAGTCATCGTTTTATTTTTCCTGTAATCTTTACATAAACTTCTATCACACAGAATAATTTCAGATTTTTCCCTTTGCAAACTTCGGAGATAAAGGACCCCCCCCCCCTTATCTCCGAAGTTTGAATGTTTAAGACCCCGCTTCAGCACCCGTTACAAAAAAATATAAATATTTTTATTTCGTTCTTATTTGCAAAATAATTGGGTAAACGTCATATAAAACTGTTCCAAATTGCATGTTGATAGCATTAGTAGTTCTTGAGATATCCAGCTGTGACAGACAGACTGAGTGACACCATAAGGGTTCCTTTTTTACCATTTTGGTACGGAACCCTAAAAATGTTGGCTACGAGCTACTGTCCAACTCGCAAGTGAGAGTAACTCGTATGATACGTCCACACACTGCGAGTTGCTACACTGCAGCTACTTGGTAAGCCGACTCGCACTGTATAAACTAGTTGCCGAAATGATGTTGCGAACGGCACAGCAATGCTATTCTGTAATCATCTCACCGTGAAAACTTAAGTGAAGTGAGCGTGGAGTGAGCCGTCAGTGTCATTCCACCTGATGCTAGGGATGGACCAAGCGCATTTTTACAGTCATAATCGAGATTTTAATAATATTTTTAAGCTATTCTTAGTGATCATTTTATATTATTTCAAAGCTAGTATTTAAGTGTCTAAACATTACTATTTAGGGGTTTTTTTTTAAATAAAATTGCAAAACAGAAATTGAGTTTTGTCTGAATTTCTATTTGACTATTTTATTTCAAAACCCCCTAAATAGTAATGTTTAGACACCCTCTAGCATACAAATAATATAAAATGATTATGTTATAAAATTAGCATAAAAAATATAATTAAAATCTCGATTACGATTGTAAATGTAATTTGGTCAATCCCTACCATCGGTGGGATGACACTGACAGCTCACTCCGCGCAAGTTTTCACGGTGAGATGTTTACAGAATCGACCAGCTGGTGACAGGAGCGTGGGAGATTAAATTGGCACAAGCCACCCAGTAGTGGGTAAAGTACCTGAAGTCGGGCTGCGGATGTTGGTGCTTTCATAAAATATTGAGGTTCGCTCGAAATGAGCAAATTGAGTCAAACTTTTGGACTTATTTCGTTGTGACTTTATCTTAGGATATTTCAAATTGACTCCGAAGGTTCTTTAGCTATGGTCGAACTTTTAATGAGATGCAGTAAACTGACACTTCTAATGTCATTTTTACTGTAATTTCGCTATCAAATGGAAACATTTTTTAACGAAATAACAGATATGAAGTGTAATTTTACTGATAAGACCGAGATAAGTAGGTACCTACTAGTTTTTTTCTACAAAATAAGAATAATTTATTGTTTAGGAAAATACAATCGAATGCGTTGATTCCTGGAACTCTAGTATGAGTTCCAGGAAATCCCTGATAAATGAGTAAAACTTACTGCATCCATTCATGAGCAGGCAGGTGAGCCTCCTAGAGCGCTGGAAGAGAGTCTTCATGGTGGAGCCTGTCACTTTGTTGCAGAAGTTCACCGCCAGGCACTCCAGCTGTTAACAGAAGTGCAGTAGCGTTAACAAAGTAACTACACACACTGTTTACACCCTGTAGGGTGTAAGTGTAAACAGTGGCAATCTTTTAAGGGGTCATTGACTCATCATTATGAACAACTTTTAATATAGGACCAAACCTAAAATTGCAAAAAAAAAATCAGCTGTTCAGTACATTTATGTGTGTGCGCATAATTCGTAGGGAACAGCTGTTTTTTTTTCGCGATTTCAGGTTTGGTCCCATAGTAAAAGTTGTTCATGATGATGAGTACAATGACCCCTTAAAAGATTGCCACTGTTTACACTTACACCCTGTATAGACAGCGTCCAATTAAATAAGGTAGCGAAACTCCTGTTGATTCCAAATGAGAATAAAGAAGATGTTTAATCTTTTCAGAGAAAATAAAATTTATGAATAGCTTTTAACCGCGTATAAGTCGGAAGTTATCCCACGGGAACGTACCCGGGTTAAAAGTATTCTATGTCTCAGGATATGATTTACTTGTAGGTATGCCAAATTTCATCGAAATCCGTTAAGGCGTGACAGGTTTTTGACACAGATACAGAGTGTTAAAGTAAGTGCGTGCCATATAGCTTAGGGGTAGGTTCAATCGATAAAGGAACCCAGGAAAAAGAAATCAAAATAAAAACAAAAAAAATATTGCAAGATCAAATAATCAATTTAATACCTACTAACTTAAAATAGCGATCGTTTAGAATTTTAAAAAATATTTTTCCTGGATTCCTGTATCGATACTGAACCTACCCCTAAGCTATGCCACGCAATTACTTTAACACCCTGTATACAGAGTTCCTTTCGCGTTTATAATATTAGTGTGGATTATGATTAGATATTGATTAATTAACATTCATCAGTCCAGTGCTGGACATAGGCGTCTCCAATTGCACTCCATTCAGCTCGATCCTCGGCAACTCTCATCCAACTACCAGTCACCCTACGAAGATCGTCGCTCCACCTACCCTGAGGGCCCGAGGGGCCTGAGGGCTGTGAAGAAGGAGATGTGCCCAGTATGTTAAAATGTATCGAAACCCTGTGTCTCCACTTTGTCCTTTTCATGATTTTAAAGAGAAATACGGTAAAATACTTATGTACCTACTTAGGTACATATGGAAAGTGATGCCATGAGTTACATGGCTTCGTTTTTTACAAGAAACCATTGAACAACACGGCATTCTTATAAATTGTCACGGTCACAGTCGAAAGCGCACTAGTTCGCGGAGACGGAAATTGTACTATGAACGGCTCATACTGAGCATGTCGCGCGGACACAGATTCGCCGGCTTGCCACTTCTCCTGTTTTTAGGGTTCCGTACCAAAATGGTAAAGAACCCTCAGGGTGTGACTAAGTCTGTCTGTCTGTCACAGCTGAATATCTCAGGAACTACTAATGCTATCAACTTGAAATTTGGAACAGTTTTAGATGACGTTTACCCAAATATTTTGCAAATAAGAAAGAAATAAAAATATTTATATTTATTTTGCAACAGGGACTGAAAGGGGGTCTTAAAAATTCAAAGTGGGGCTACTAGGGCATGTGGGGTATCATATGAAAGAGCGCTGTTTGCACATTCTTAAACATTTTATTTTCTTTTTTTCAGGCCGCATCGACTTTTGATGAAAAATGTAAAAAAAAATACCACCCTTAGGTATCTCCGAAGTTTGCAAAGAGAAAAATCTGAAATTATTCTATGTGATAGAAGTTTATGTAAAGATTACAGGAAAAATAAAATGATGTCTCACACTCTCGGTGTCTCGATGTAGCACACTTTTTCAGAAATCGGAACGGAACCCTCGGTGCGCGAGTCCGACTCGCTCTTGACCGGTTTTTTATATTTCTATGAGCCCAACGGTCATCGGTTCTACGGCTAAAATGGCTGTTAATTAACATTACCTGAATACAATTAGAGCTGAATGCATCAATATGGGAGTCATCCACGAAGTTGATGCCATACAGGTTGATGACACGAAGGTTGGGGGTGGCAGACTTGAGTTTGTGGACGTTGATGACTTCGTATATCTCCTCCTCTTCTTCTTCTACCTTCTCGTATGTGCCTGAAAGGTATGGAGATAGTTTTGTCAGTGTAGTCTTTGCAATGCCAGTGAAGTCATGAGATTTTACGTCCTTCTACTTTTTGAGTTCAAAGTTGTAGTACTTAGTGTGTGGTAATGCTATGACCTACTACAGACTGCCTCGTTGATGGTCTAGTGGTTGCAAGCGCGACTACTGAGCATGAGTTCAAAGTTGTAGTACTTAGTGTGTGGTAATGCTATGACCTACTACAGACTGCCTCGTTGATGGTCTAGTGGTTGCAAGCGCGACTACTGAGCATGAGTTCAAAGTTGTAGTACTTAGTGTGTGGTAATGCTATGACCTACTACAGACTGCCTCGTTGATGGTCTAGTGGTTGCAAGCGCGACTACTGAGCATGAGTTCAAAGTTGTAGTACTTAGTGTGTGGTAATGCTATGACCTACTGCAGACTGCCTCGTTGATGGTCTAGTGGTTGCAAGCGCGACTACTGAGCATGAGTTCAAAGTTGTAGTACTTAGTGTGTGGTAATGCTATGACCTACTGCAGACTGCCTCGTTGATGGTCTAGTGGTTGCAAGCGCGACTACTGAGCATGAGTTCAAAGTTGTAGTACTTAGTGTGTGGTAATGCTATGACCTACTACAGACTGCCTCGTTGATGGTCTAGTGGTTGCAAGCGCGACTACTGAGCATGAGTTCAAAGTTGTAGTACTTAGTGTGTGGTAATGCTATGACCTACTACAGACTGCCTCGTTGATGGTCTAGTGGTTGCAAGCGCGACTACTGAGCATGAGTTCAAAGTTGTAGTACTTAGTGTGTGGTAATGCTATGACCTACTACAGACTGCCTCGTTGATGGTCTAGTGGTTGCAAGCGCGACTACTGAGCATGAGTTCAAAGTTGTAGTACTTAGTGTGTGGTAATGCTATGACCTACTACAGACTGCCTCGTTGATGGTCTAGTGGTTGCAAGCGCGACTACTGAGCATGAGTTCAAAGTTGTAGTACTTAGTGTGTGGTAATGCTATGACCTACTACAGACTGCCTCGTTGATGGTCTAGTGGTTGCAAGCGCGACTACTGAGCATGAGTTCAAAGTTGTAGTACTTAGTGTGTGGTAATGCTATGACCTACTACAGACTGCCTCGTTGATGGTCTAGTGGTTGCAAGCGCGACTACTGAGCATGAGTTCAAAGTTGTAGTACTTAGTGTGTGGTAATGCTATGACCTACTACAGACTGCCTCGTTGATGGTCTAGTGGTTGCAAGCGCGACTACTGAGCATGAGTTCAAAGTTGTAGTACTTAGTGTGTGGTAATGCTATGACCTACTACAGACTGCCTCGTTGATGGTCTAGTGGTTGCAAGCGCGACTACTGAGCATGAGTTCAAAGTTGTAGTACTTAGTGTGTGGTAATGCTATGACCTACTACAGACTGCCTCGTTGATGGTCTAGTGGTTGCAAGCGCGACTACTGAGCATGAGTTCAAAGTTGTAGTACTTAGTGTGTGGTAATGCTATGACCTACTACAGACTGCCTCGTTGATGGTCTAGTGGTTGCAAGCGCGACTACTGAGCATGAGTTCAAAGTTGTAGTACTTAGTGTGTGGTAATGCTATGACCTACTACAGACTGCCTCGTTGATGGTCTAGTGGTTGCAAGCGCGACTACTGAGCATGAGTTCAAAGTTGTAGTACTTAGTGTGTGGTAATGCTATGACCTACTACAGACTGCCTCGTTGATGGTCTAGTGGTTGCAAGCGCGACTACTGAGCATGAGTTCAAAGTTGTAGTACTTAGTGTGTGGTAATGCTATGACCTACTACAGACTGCCTCGTTGATGGTCTAGTGGTTGCAAGCGCGACTACTGAGCATGAGTTCAAAGTTGTAGTACTTAGTGTGTGGTAATGCTATGACCTACTACAGACTGCCTCGTTGATGGTCTAGTGGTTGCAAGCGCGACTACTGAGCATGAGTTCAGAGTTGTAGTACTTAGTGTGTGGTAATGCTATGACCTACTACAGACTGCCTCGTTGATGGTCTAGTGGTTGCAAGCGCGACTACTGAGCATGAGTTCAAAGTTGTAGTACTTAGTGTGTGGTAATGCTATGACCTACTACAGACTGCCTCGTTGATGGTCTAGTGGTTGCAAGCGCGACTACTGAGCATGAGTTCAAAGTTGTAGTACTTAGTGTGTGGTAATGCTATGACCTACTACAGACTGCCTCGCTGATGGTCTAGTGGTTGCAAGCGCGACTACTGAGCATGAGTTCAAAGTTGTAGTACTTAGTGTGTGGTAATGCTATGACCTACTACAGACTGCCTCGTTGATGGTCTAGTGGTTGCAAGCGCGACTACTGAGCATGAGTTCAAAGTTGTAGTACTTAGTGTGTGGTAATGCTATGACCTACTACAGACTGCCTCGCTGATGGTCTAGTGGTTGCAAGCGCGACTACTGAGCATGAGTTCAAAGTTGTAGTACTTAGTATGTGGTAATGCTATGACCTACTACAGACTGCCTCGTTGATGGTCTAGTGGTTGCAAGCGCGACTACTGAGCATGAGTTCAAAGTTGTAGTACTTAGTGTGTGGTAATGCTATGACCTACTACAGACTGCCTCGTTGATGGTCTAGTGGTTGCAAGCGCGACTACTGAGCATGAGTTCAAAGTTGTAGTACTTAGTGTGTGGTAATGCTATGACCTACTACAGACTGCCTCGTTGATGGTCTAGTGGTTGCAAGCGCGACTACTGAGCATGAGTTCAAAGTTGTAGTACTTAGTGTGTGGTAATGCTATGACCTACTACAGACTGCCTCGTTGATGGTCTAGTGGTTGCAAGCGCGACTACTGAGCATGAGTTCAAAGTTGTAGTACTTAGTGTGTGGTAATGCTATGACCTACTACAGACTGCCTCGTTGATGGTCTAGTGGTTGCAAGCGCGACTACTGAGCATGAGTTCAAAGTTGTAGTACTTAGTGTGTGGTAATGCTATGACCTACTACAGACTGCCTCGTTGATGGTCTAGTGGTTGCAAGCGCGACTACTGAGCATGAGTTCAAAGTTGTAGTACTTAGTGTGTGGTAATGCTATGACCTACTACAGACTGCCTCGTTGATGGTCTAGTGGTTGCAAGCGCGACTACTGAGCATGAGTTCAAAGTTGTAGTACTTAGTGTGTGGTAATGCTATGACCTACTACAGACTGCCTCGTTGATGGTCTAGTGGTTGCAAGCGCGACTACTGAGCATGAGTTCAAAGTTGTAGTACTTAGTGTGTGGTAATGCTATGACCTACTACAGACTGCCTCGTTGATGGTCTAGTGGTTGCAAGCGCGACTACTGAGCATGAGTTCAAAGTTGTAGTACTTAGTGTGTGGTAATGCTATGACCTACTACAGACTGCCTCGTTGATGGTCTAGTGGTTGCAAGCGCGACTACTGAGCATGAGTTCAAAGTTGTAGTACTTAGTGCGTGGTAATGCTATGACCTACTACAGACTGCCTCGTTGATGGTCTAGTGGTTGCAAGCGCGACTACTGAGCATGAGTTCCTGGATTCGATTCCCAGGTCAGGCAAAGACTTGGTGGGTTTTTCCGTCAGGGATTTCTCAGTAGCAGCCCGGAGTCCGGATTTTTGGCCGGTGCGTAGCTAAGTAATAACAGCCGTACGGGTCGATCCATCAGGTTAAGCTACGCTTGCCGGGGTTGGTCCGTGGATGGGTGACCATCTTTACATACCGAGACTCCTCCGTGCCTCTGAAAGCACGTTACGCCGTTGGTCCCGGCTGTCATTCGTGGACCTTTGACAGTCGTTACGGGTCGTCAGAAGCCCGAAAGTCTGACAACCAGTCTTACCAAGGGGTATCGTATTACCCACTAGTTGGGTTGTGGAGTCGTTCCATGTAAAATACTGGTATTCATGCAGCTGCATCCGGTTAGACTGGAAGCCGACCCCAACATAGTTGCAAAAAGGCTAGGCAGATTGATTGATTGATGGTATTTAGGTAGGTATATATAGGTATTAGGCTCGCCCCCAGCCCCCATTACATGAGACTAAAAATTATAACTGGCAAAATGTGGGTGTAATAGGTAGGTAGGTACACCTCTGCCTAACCCTTCGTGGATTACCGTGATGCTAAGCTATTAAGAGCCTATAAGTACTACCTACCTCAAATGGCTTAGCATGATCCTCCGTGATGTCGAAAATACTGCAGCACTAATCTTGAAATCTATATAAATAAAAAGAGAAGTCCTGACTGACTGACGTACTGACTCATCAACGCCCAGCCCAAACCCTTGAACCTAGAAAGCTGAAATTTTGCACAGCGGTTCCCTTTATAATGTAGACAAGGAATAAGAAAGGATTTCCCGGTAGCATGTTCCCGTGGGATATTTTCCGACATCCACGCGGGCGAAGCCGCGCGGGAAGTGCTAGTATAATATATGGTAAAGTTGAGGATTAATGTTAACTAGGCAAGTATTCTGTTTGACGAAAACACGATTCCATAAAATTTTCTGGATAGAAAAAAAATATAATATAAAAAAGTTACCTCCAAACCGAACAATAAACCGCTGGTATTATAAAAATACTTCAAATTAGATCACGAAACTTGGCATAATAACTGAACAGGTCTTATGTTTTATATTTTTTTCGAATCACCATTATTTTCACCGTAAAAAGCAATTAACTAAACTATCGGCGGTGCCCAGCACCGCACTCAGTCCGCGAGCAGTACCTACCTATCGTGCGAGCGAGATAAAAAGCTGAGGTAGTATGGTCTTATGTGTAGATACTTACATTATTGTATATCATCAATGTAAAGGCAAGGCAGCTTCATCTGTCGAGTTTTCGATTGATACAGAGCGAGCAGAAGAACTTCGCAAGCGGAAGTCGTAAATACCTAAAGTACCTACTTCCGTATGAAAAAATGGCGTTTAATTGGGTTTATCAATTTACGCAGAATCCGAAGGTTTATGGCGCGTTAATTTTATAGTTTTACCAATGACGTGTTTTACATAACCGTGAGTCGAGGAATTTATCAGAAACTATCTTCTGCCCGCAACTCCGTCCGCATGAAACTTATTTTAAAACTACAGCCTTCGTGCTTAGGGAGTAGACCCCCCGTTTGTTGGATCCTTGACGGAGCAGTAAACTCACCAATAAGATGAAGAATCTCCAGGCCGTTGATAAAGTTGTAGATCTTCCTCATGAAGCCCTCCATGAAGATGACCTCTGACAGACAGATGCAGAGGTACCGCAGCTTTGTGGGGAACGCCTGCATCTCGGAAAAGTCGTGCAGCTGCATGGCTGGAAGATGAAAGAAGAATGAGGTTTTATTGTTTTAATACCTAGGCTTCGATAAGGAGAAGGTTCTATATTCGTATTGCGGCTAAATTCCTGTATTCAGCATAATAATAGTTATTTATGCAACTGACAACACGAATGTGGGGTTAATAATATCACATGAGTGTTTTAATACCTAATTATGTACAGTTGCATACAAGCCTTTATCTACATCCATGTTAAATCCTCTATAAAAGGTTCTGAAACAGTTTTTTGCAATACTAATACTCGTATGGAACATGGCGGCCGGCGTCATAGTATACAACGTGAATTCGAATAAGTTCTTTTTTTAAATTACGGCGCTGTTGTAGTGAAACGCGCGTGCATTACAATGTTCTTATTTTGAAAACGAGTTGCATTATGAAATTCAGTACAACATTAAAGCACCCGTTTGGATGCTATTAGGGTTACCATGGTTACTATGACACTGGCTGTTTTAATGTTGGCAATAAGCTAACTGTTTCAGAGACTTTTATAGAGGATTTATGGCATGGGTGTAGATAAAATATTTTAATTAATTAATTCTCTGACACTTCATAACCTGATCCGCTGGATCTAGAAGCATTAAATTTTGCACATGAGTTCCAATTAAATTCATGGGAAATATTTTAAGGGGTCATTGTACTCATCATTATGAACATTGAACAACTTTTACTATGGGAATAAACCTGAAGTCGCAAAAAAAATCAGCTGTTCCATACATAATGCTCGCCTCGTCAAAATGTAGGGAACAGCCATAGACTTAAGAAAAAAGGAGGAGTCCGCGCCACGCATATCAAAAGTGAAGCACCGTACCGATTTATGTGTGCGTGATTTGAGTACCTACAAAGACGCCGTCGCCGCGTCGCTCGTGTCACGTAATGGCGGCCGGTCGGCATACTATGATGTAAATGTGTGTGCGAGGCGTGTTTGTACAAGCGGTCCGGCAGGCATACTTACTGTGCTTCACTTTCGATACGCGTGGCGCGGAGTCCTCCTTTTTTTATAAGTCTACTACAGTTGTTCATAATGATGAGTACAATGACCTCTTAAAATTTTGCCCATTAATTCAATTTCACCCTGTATAACGAAGAAAGGATTTTAAAAATTCGTCCCCTTAATCACACTAATATTTTATAGGCGAAAGTTTGTGAGTGTGTGTGTATGTTTGTTACTTCTTCACGCTCAAACGGCTGGACCGATTTGGATGAAATTTGTTATGTAGATATTATAGCTTATACCCTGGATTAACATAGGCTACTTTCTATCCCGGTCTACGTGGGTGAAACCGCGGGGCGCAGCTAGTAGGGTTATAAAGGGGATGAAAGTTAGTAATATTTGACGATGGGAAAAGTAGATTTCGATAAACTCTCAATAGTAATAGCTGTTTCATTTGACCATCGATATGATAATTATAGAAATCATTGGATTTGACAAACATCACAAGCCAAGTCATTTTATTTTCTACTAGCTTCCGCCCGCGGCTTCGCCCACGTGGTATGTCGATACAAAGTAGCTTGTGCCCTTTTCCAGGTCATGGTCTACCCGTCTGGCAAATTCCATCCAAATCCGTTCAGGCGTTTTAGCGTCAAAGCGTTAAACAATCACACTTTCGCATTTATAATATTAGTTAGGTTAGTAAATGCAGTATTTAATACAAAACGCGTAATTTCTTATGCATAACCAACATAAATAATTATTATAACACCTTTAAAAGTATTTTGTCTCATGCAGGAATCGAACAAGCAACGCGTATTGCAAAAAGTCACCACTAACCACTGCGCCCATCAAGCCATCAAATCTTAAGAACAAAGTTTCAGGTCCATTGGTATGGTAAGCAAACCATTTTGTTTTCACGTTAATTGAGGTACTTACCTACTACAAGGTGGAATTTAAATATCGCACAACTTCTTAAGGGGTCATTGTACTCATCATTATAAACAACTTTTACTACGGGACCAAATCTGAAATTGCGAAAAAAAATCTGTTGTTGCCTACTTTTTGACGAGTTATGCGAACATAAATGTACTGAACAGCTGATTTTTTCCCGCGATTTCAGGTTTGGTCCCATAGTAAAAGAACAGTATAAATATTGAAGTAAAAGTTGTTCATAATGATGAGTATAATTGTGGTGTTATATAGTTTGTGGTTATTTAAATTACACCTTATTTATATTTTAAGTATACTTACATCACACTATATAACACACTAATACTAAGGCGAAACTTTCTGAGAGTGTGTGTGTGTTACTTCTTCATGCTCAAACGAGTGGACCAATTTTGATTTTGGTATGGAGGTAGCTGACACCCTGAATTAACACATAGGCTAGGTACTTTTTATCCCGGTCTACGCGGGTGAAACCTTTTTTTTTTTAGTTTAGGTATCATAAACTATCTGCTGGCCGGCCGACTTCATCTGCGAAAAGTAGCCTTTGTCCTTCTCCATCCCTGGCTACCTGATTGTCTGTCTAACGATCAATTCAGTGGTTCAGGTGTAAAAAGGTATCAGACAGTTAGATAGATTTAATTCCGCATTCATAACATTATGTACTTACCTTACTATGGATTTATGTATAAAATGCTGACTTACCAGTACTAAAATCGAGCAGCATATGCGTCAAGTTAGGGCATTTCGCAGCAAGCTCATGTAGAACAGTGTGGGTGATCAACTCTATGGGCAGCTCGATGTACCTCAGCGAAGGACCGAACCTTATCGATATTAGTGCTAGAAGAGACTCCAGTGATCCTGAAAATTAGGTGCATTGATAAAATTAGGTGCATTGTTAAAGATGAAATCATGAAGAGTTCAATTTGATACGAGTACTTTTATGAATTTTGGCAACAATTCGTAACATCTACAATGATTTGATGTCAGTGGTAAATTATTTGTGAAAGAACTAGTCCTTGGAAAGGACCTGAGAAAAGGACTGTGTGCAAGCTCGGAAATAAAATTGCACAAAGTAGATAAATAGAGAGTAGCTGTTATTAATTTGAATTTCTTATATTGTAGTATTTAATACCATCTTAGACTAATAAAACGACCTTTTTTGAGACGATTTTTTGGCGCGATATACAGTCTTTATTTGTGATACTAACGCCATCTATTAGTATTTCAAAGTATTATGTCAACATAACCACAGATGATAGAAAATAAAATAAATCCTTATTCGATGGTGTTGCAACGTAACAAAAACATGACTTATATGGTAGAAAATCATTCATTCTATGAGGTTCTAATTTAAGACTCATCTTATCTACTCATTTTTGGTGTTCTATTTATAGAATGTGAACCTACCAACGTGTAATCCTGAGATTTCTGGCCGTAAACTGACATGGGTCCATAGTTTTGTGTCGTAGGCGACCATGCGCCATCTTTTGCATACCGTCGCCATTCGACATATTTCTCGATGTGTAAGATACGAAAATATATTCAGTAATACTTTGTCTGGTAACTTCTCTATAGTCTGAAATAAAATAGGAAGCACGTTAGGTTATTTTATCCTCCAAATCATTTGTCATTCGTTTGTGGCAAGCGTTGTGACTGCATATTGGCACCTAACTAATAATGATAAATTATCTTTCACAGCTGCAGTCATAGGTGGAGTGGAATAGTTTAAGTGTAATACCTATCTAATCAAATTATTTTCATAAATGTCACTTCTAATGTTATATATAGATCCTAATGCATTCTTATTCCGCCTTATATCCAAAGGTATTAGTGTCTTACATTTTTTAGTCGATATTTTTTAATGTAACCTACACACGGACAGTCCTTAAAAATATGTAAACATAATCTAAACAATAACAAGAACACATTTACATAACATTACCGTGTTAGCGAACGGGCTCCTGACTTGCCCGCCTTCGGTCAAGTAAACTTGACTGGCTTCCAAAGCCAACTGCCCCCAAACATCAGTCGGTATATCCATTGCGAATTTTTAAACTACACACTAAATAAATCACGAAAAATACATTAAAATATACGATTTTCTGGTCGAAATCTTTCCAGATTTACTTGATACGCACGTAAACTTCGACTCGAGCGCATAAATGGAACGCTCAGGTTAATTTTGGAACCATCCGGGATTGGGCGAAAGTGCGCGTGTACGAAATATTTCAGCAATTCGTTGATTATTTACTCTTTAAAATAAAATTACTCGGTATGACTGGAGAAATGTGTACAGATGTTAGTGATGATGTAATTTTTAAAATTAATGGTGACGGCTTTTGATGTTTTATATCATTTCATAAATTTTTGGGAAGCGGGAAATTTGAAAGCTCTGCGTGGAGCAAAGTCGGAATTCAGATCTTTGAAGGTGCAATAAAACTTTTTAACTAGAGTTTTAGAGTTTTGAAATAAAAAGGACTCCTCTGTCCGTCTCTTATAAATGTCTTCTATAAATAGCTGTAGTTAATGAAGATACCTACTGATTTGGATGTCTTCTGCTTGAAATCCCTGTGTTATGTAGCCAAGTGCGTCAACACCATAGACAAAGATTTTTATTGACATTGATGCATTACACATGTCTACGCTCCTTGGTCGTGCAACATTATATATAATATATGTATGCATGAGTAGAAAATTTAAAACACATCAATCATTTATAGAAATTGCATTGAATTTGTGCATACTCTGCTAATTTTTTTTCTGTCTCTAGCTGCAGTCCTGGATAAAATCCAAATTGAGTGATGAATGGATCATTTAAAGATGGCAGATACCCAACTCTTAATCATCATCGTAAGAAATTGGACTCCCCAAAGGCAATTCTAATGTCTTAGGGGAAGCGAGAAAGAATGCCAAATCTGATGACAGGCATGCCGCACACGGACCACACGCTGCAGCCACAAAACACTAGCTTGAAGCAGCTACTAAGTAGCAGAAGTTCGCGACTGACACTTGTGTTCGGTGGTCGACACCGCTACTTTTATTAACCGAGTTCAGTCAGAATATAAAACCCACGAAAACTTGTAATCTGCAGCTTGGTGGCGGCGTTTTGTGGCTGTAGCGTATGGCCCACGTGCAGCAAGCCTTATTCATTGACCTTCCCTTTCAAATTAATCAACACCACACATCTGTAATATCTCAAAATTATCTTTTATCTTGTTGTCACTCAATCAATCGTCTTTCGTTCTTCGTCCTCGGTCACCGCAACTGTATACCCGTGCCGAGGTGATGAGCTATGTACCTACGTATTGTCTGTATGTCTGTGCAGACATATCTTGGCAAGCAGGGCGGTATTTCCTGGATTGTGACTCAGGCGCCGATCTTTGTGTATAATTCCTGTTAATGTATTGTTTTTCGGCTCGTGTAAGCGAGCATAGTATTAATTTTTTAATATTAATGCGGCAAAAGATCGTGCATTGTGTGGATAGATCGTTCTATTCCATCATTCGTTCACATAATTATTATAATTATAATGTAATCAAGTCGTACCTACAGTTGATTTCATTACTGACACAATTTGTTTGGTGAGACGTACGATTCCTGAGACAAAAATAAATCATCTGTTTATACAACTATCACTTGTATTAATTAGTGATTAAGAGCGAAAGTCGATTAAGAAAATTCGGCGGCAAATAGTCGGTAACACGGTTACATGCCATAAATTCCTAATTTGAAATGTCACAGTCACGTTTTAACATAATGTTTAGCAGATCAATTTCAACAGTAGGTAATAACGTTTTAATTATAATACCAGACTAATAGTTTGCTGGAGTGAATGAAGATGCAAAACGAATTTTGGATGAAGGTTTATGCGTTTATGCCTTGTTTCATTCGCAAAGCTTCCATCCCGTAGTATCTCTATGTAATCTGTGTTCCATCCACTAAACTAATGGATTTCAAATTGCGTTCGAATGATTTCCAAAGAAGGAACGTCCAAAAAACATTTGAAGTTTAAATTAAGCTTTTTGTAAAACGGTACAAAACCTTTACTATTTTTAACGTAGCAGCAAATACTATCTGGTAATAATTGTGTGATATAAACTACAAGTCTACAACTGCAGTTCTGACACAAAATTCACCAAATGGAACGATGTCTGCACATCTTTTGCGATACAAATCTGAAGATGGGACGTCAATATTGTGACGTCACAAAGCCAAAGGTGTGTAATGGAAGTGGCGCCAACCTAATCCGTTTGGAAATAAACAGATGTATTCCTACGAATTTAGAGTCTCCACATTTACTAATGGACGAAGATGAACATGACGCAAGTGAATGGAAGAAACAAAAAACAACTCTACAGAATTTTTGTGCTATTTCCCTACAGAGATTGATACTGGCTTATGGAAACTCAGGAATGTTTTAGAAAAAAAATAAAAAGAATTGAAATGAAAACACAATTCCACATTCAAATCTCTGCACTTATTAAAAGATTCACAATCACTGCACATCCTTAGCTTGTTTATGGTCCAAACATTACCTTCCTCCGTGGTGGAGTGGGTGGAGGTTTCGGAACGTAGTAACCTAGAGTTTGAGTTTCCTCATCCTGCATTATCGAATAAATAATTAATTATTGTTTATGCACTTTTCTTAATAGCCTGCACACGACTGATTGCCTGCTTATAATCACAACAAGTAATTGTTTGGCACAAATCAGTCTTATATGTCATTGTCACTCAGATTATTTTTAGGGTGTCAAGTGTCAACCTGCCTATAGTCTAAGCTATGTGCTATTATGTTTGATATAATGAGATGGGGCATTCCCCTGTATGTACTAGAGACTAGAGTTATGATACGATGTGTTTTTGTTTCTATGCTGATAGGGCGATAATAAAGATTATATATCTTATCATGGGTTATTCTCATCTTCTCACACGTAGAACTGCCTTAATATTTTCATCGGTGACTATGGGTGAACCATTATTATGTTGAAGTACCATCTAATCTTTTGAACGATTTTCTAGTGGTTTCTTCCACATAAAGTATAGATCGAGTTTCAATCGAAGGAAGAGCTTGATTGAATAATATATGTTGATTATTCCTTCCTTATAAGTATTCCATAGTTTAAAAGCTAATAGTCTTAAAATAAGAATAATAGTAACCCTTGCACGTTGACGTCATGATGGCGCTTGCGCGCTCCTAAACTAGTGGTCTGTGCCGGTAGGTTTACTTTTCCGAAACATGTCTAGGGTGAGGAGCCAGGGGCTCTACTCCCTAAGTCCGTCCGTCCGCCAGTTCGTCCGTCTGACATAACTATCCATCAAAACAAGTGTAATAGTAAAATTTTTCGGACGGGCAAAACACATCGGGAGTAGGAACAACTTATTGTCAAATCGTGTTGTCATTCATACTTCGTTCGGACCCCGAACCAATCATCCATTCCATACGTAGCTTATACGGAGTAGGAAACGCCCGTAACGAAGGCCGAAACAACGGTCTTCGTGCTTAAGGAGTAGGCCCACAAACCAAGAGAGCATGTGAGCAGAGACCAGCATGTGGCGAACTGTTGGGCAGTAGCAGGCAGGATCTCCCGGAAGAAAACTTGTTCCTAATCTCTGGCTTGCCTTACTGACTGGCCACACTTAACACTGACGAGGAATAGAGCTCTTTTTGCCTTTATTGACCGGTTTGAGTAGAGATTCGTAAAAGCAAACGTGCTTGGAGGACGAAGGAAGTATTCCAGTAAGATCAAGGAAGGTAAGGGATCTTGACAATTTTCCCAATTTTTCTTTTTTCTTCCATAAGAACCTTCCAACTCCAACGAATATTTGGTCCAGCCGATCTCGAGTTTTACGTTTAGCAACACATTTAGCCAATCATTTTCATATAGATATAGATTATTGCAGGAGTGGAATCTCAAGTCATAACAATTAGTCAATGCCTACCTAAAGATTTATGAAGACGATTTAGAAAAGATACATTATGGAGCCATCTGGTACAACGCGGAGGTATGTTCCTTCACTTGTTTCGCATTTAAGATAACTCGTTAGATCGAGCAAGATACGCTACATCCCGTAAGATATGTATACGCAACCAAAGTCTTCTACTTGCTTCTTTTCGTTTTGACAGTAATATAGTACGACTCTGTACGGACGATTTATCCCAGGACCAACTTTGAGGTATACCCTCCCGAATAAAACAAGAATCTTAAAAAGTTATGCGTGGTTATCCATCTTCTATCTATATAGGTAATAAAAAGAAGTCCTGACTGACTGACTGACTCATCAACGCCTAGCCGTTTGGGCTAGGCGTTGATGAGTTGTACCTAGAAAGCTGAAATTTTGCACCGAGGTTCCTTTTATAATGTAGACAAGGAATAAGGAAGGAATTCCCGGTAGTACGTTCCCGTGGGATGTTTACCGACATCCATGCGGGTGTTTTTGATTTAAAAGAGTATCCGTGGAGTTTCTTGCCTTTCTTCTCCATTGAGATCTACGTTTTGGAATGTGCAACTAGCTTCAACTTTCTGACTTACCTATTGACCGACTCTTTGACAATTCAAAAGTGCCTGTAATTGGTTTAATTGAAATAAATGCTTTGAGTTTGAGTTGAGTTTGAGTTTGAGGTGAAGCCGCGCGGGAAGTGCTAGTGCATTAAAAACCGGCCAAGTGCGTGTCGGACCACGTACAATGAAGAGTTCCGTAGTTGAAAAGAATTTATCTCAAAAACAAACTTAAAATTGGATATCAAAAAAAAAAAAAAAATAAATGTCATAATATTACAAATTGACAATTTTCGAACTTTTTCCTTTACTTGTGCTGAGAGACCTTGCTTCTTGCCAAATTTCATTATTCTAGGTCAACGGGAAGTACCCTATAGGTTTTGACTTTACTTGCGACAGTTGCGAGTATCAAAATGAGTCGCAAAATGGCCGTATTTATTTATTGCGTTGACTTAGAAGCTTGAGTTTTTAGGACTTCAAGAAACTATAGACTTACGTATTTGATATTAATTTCTACTTCATACCTTTATGCGTTCCTCAGAAAAAGGGTCTTGACGCACTGACAACTTTGAAAATATTTTTTTATGTGATAGAATTATAAATTAACAATTTTCGGACTTTTTCCTATAATTGTGTTGTGAGGCCTTGCTTCTTGCCAAATTTCATGATTCTAGAACGACGGGAAGTACCCTATAGGTTTTGATGTACTTGCGACAGTTGCGAGTATCAAAATGTGTCGCAAAATGGCCGTATTTATTTATTGCGTTGACTTTGAAGCTTGAGTTTTTTAGGACTTCAAGAAACTATAGACCTACGTATTTGATATTAATTTCTACTTGATACCTCTATGCGTTCCTCAGAAAAAAGGCCTTGACACACTGACATCTTTGAAAATATTTTATATGTGATAGAATTACAAATTAACAGTTTTCGGACTTTTCCTATATTCATGTTGTGAGACCTTGCTTCTTGCCAAATTTCATGATTCTAGGATGACGGGAAGTACCCTATAGGTTTTGATTTACTTGCGAGTGCCAAAAAATGTCGCATAAATGGCCGTATTTTTTTTATTGCGTTGACTTAGAAGTTTGATCTTTTTAGAACTCCAAGGGACCATAGACCTACGTATTTGATATTAATTTCAGCTGGATACCTTCACGCGTTCCTGAGAAAAACGGTCTTGACAGACTGACAGACAGACAGACAGACAGACAGATGGACAAACAAGTGATCCTATAAGGGTTCCGTTTTTTTCCTTTAGAGGTACGGAACCCTAAAAAGTACATGTCAAGAACCTCCTCCTTTTTTCGTTTGTTAAAAATGTAGTGTGTAGTATGTTTGAAAGTATCAGTTAATCCATTGCTTGATATTCCAAAAATTTGTCTGCTCAACAACGTAAATAGCGCAATTTGAAAGCCATTGTGTGTTACACAATTACCCTTGTGGATGAAATTACTGTTAATAGAGTCCGTGTGGACAACTTTGCACAGATTTATTAAATCCTTCGAAAGACAGCAGGGTTAATTATGAACCACAAAAGAAAACCTATGGTGACAGCGTTTATCATCATTCTCTTGCCCCCATCTTGTTTATATGGATGATATTATTATTAGGTACTTTTAGGGTCTATTTTTAAATTTAATGAGTGGTATGGTGTATTTTAACGACGGGCTTGTGGCTAAGAAACAGCCGCACGGGTCGATCGATCAGGTTAAGCTACGCTTGCTGCGGTTAGTCTTGTGGATGTGTGATCTTTACATATCAAGACCCCTCCGTGTCTCGCAAAGCACGTTAAGCCGTTGGTTCCGGCTGTCATTCGTGGATCTTTGACAGTCGTTACGGGTCGTCAGAAGCCCGAAATTCTGATAACGTCTTACCAACGGGTATCGTATTAGGTACCCAGTTATTGGGTTGTGTCAGTCGCTCCATGTACAATACAGATATTCAGCTGCATCCGGTTAGACTAGAAGCCGACCCCAACACAGTTGGGAAAAGGCTAGGCAGATGATGATGGTGTATTTTAACGACACGTACCAACCTAACGCGTATTATGGTATCTGCTATATGGAGCTAAAAATAGACTGTCACTTCCGTCGAACATCCGAGGTGACTAAGGAGTACTTTTAGGAGCACTAAATTATCGACATAGTAACTATTAATGACGAAGTTACTCGTCAAAAACATTAGGTATAATAATAATAAAAACGAAACTTATATTGGTGTGAACATTCTCAATGATTATAAAATAGAAATTGAATTATGTGGTTGATCTTTAATCAACACTCTCCTATTTGTGTGCAATCATTACATTGTGACTGAAATAGATCAAAGCAAGGATCACAATACATTCAACTCGTAGGAACCATCTAATGCATTATATTTCTGCTGATCTTAAGAACTTGAATCCAGTGTAATCTAATCTAATGTGTAAACTAGATTTATGTCACTGGCTCTGTTGGTACCTATTGCTACATTTTCAGTAACAAACGGGACATTAAAGTCAAAATGTTGTTTTCGTCATAAACTCATAAGTAATCATAACGTTCTTAGTACACAACGCGGTTCAGTGTACTTATTATTTTTTCTTATTTTGGACAAATTTCAAACATCTGCTCTGTTTGACTTGTACTTTAAAATCTCTGGTTATGAAGTTAATTATGAGGAAATGGAGAAGCAATTTCTATGCACCTACCTAAAGTAACACATGGATCGCTGCTTAGGCGAAATTCAAATTTTCTTACGCTTTTTGCAATTTGAAAGTATTAGGTTCTATGTTGCTCAAAATGTGATTCGCGGCCGTAACAATAAATTCATTAATGTAACTCTTTAGGACCAGGTAATCCTATTTTTGATCCTATTGAATGACTATTTCATGAAATCTTGACATTTGAGGATTACCCAGGCAGCACACAAGTCATAGAACTGGCCAACAATGTAACCTTATGCAGGGTTAAGCTTTATTATATATGTATAGAAGCTGTGTGTATTACGAAGTTCTGTATTAATTTATTTTTTTGCTATAATATTGCTATTAGCTGAGATAGTTTTGTAATTTGCCGATTTTATTTCTTAAAACTGAATAATCATCATAAAAAGACCTGTTACTCAAGAGTTTGTGTAACCTTTTGTATAACATTGGTATAAAATTCCATTATCAAGCATGATTCTGGATAATTTATATTCTGTTCTCTTTTAGTTCTATTAAACACCACATTTTCATAGTTATTCAGCTGCTGTATAAAATAGGCGTTGTTTCTGTTATGAAGCATATAGTAACTTAACAGAAATTAAGATAGCTGTTATAACTGCTTTATGCCACTTTAAGTACGAAATTACCGTCATGTGTAGCTAAATGTGGTAAAAACAATAGTAACAGATTCTTATGCAGAAGTTTGCTGGGTAATCACGAAAAGTAGACATTCTTCAATCAAGTTTACTAAGATATGTATAATTATGTTATATACTAAGGTATGTAAGGTGTATAGGGTAGGTAATTAAACTAATCCTATGCTTCAGTAGGTACAATTTACTTATATCTATGACTACTTTCATTGTTATTTATTTAGGTATATCAATCAAACTTAATCATACGTTTGCAATCAGTTAGGTAGTTCTTCGTGTTTTCGTCGCCAAACAGTAATCAAGACTAATGTTTATTAATGTTCACTTTACGAATTGATAACATAATGATTAATAGTATGATACTTTAATACTTCTTAGATTTTAAATTGCCAAATTGTTCCTAAACGATTGTAAGCCAAAAACTGGAATGAAGAGCTGTGTTTGGTAGATACTAAAACTCATTAGATATTATTTATATGATTAGATTATATAACAAAAATACCTAACGACTGCATCAATAAGTATTTTTGTTAAAAAGCTTTTTTTATATTGATTATTAAATAATTATCTGAATTTGATAAGAGCTAAAAAGAACAAATAGGTAATATATCTATAGTGTGGGTTTTCATTACTATAAGACTGAATCCTAATTGTTTGATTTACAGTACGAATGTGTGTGATTATAGAAACGTTATAGAAAATTTGTTGAGTGCAGACCACTTTTAACCAGAGAACAACTTAATAAGTGGACAAGTAAGGTCTGTTAAGCAGACATAAGACGATAAGCCGCTGTGCAATCAGATTTTATTCAGAATGAGCGTCGCCATATCGAATAACATAACCTATTACAATTTTATGGAATTTTATACTCAAATACACAATTTTAATAACGAAATCGGTATAATATTCTTATAAAAGTATTACAAGGTTATTTTTGAACCCTTTTACTGCATAAAACATAAAAAATATTTCACACGTAAAAACAAACCAATAGACGAAATGTTGTTTATTTGTCCAAAACCTGGCTTATCAGGTAGCGCGTGAAAATTTTATACGAAATGTATATATAAATACACAGTAAAGTTGCATGCGCACCTACAATTTCCTTCTGTAAGCATAAATAAGGGTAAAATTTACTGACGGTAGGCATATAACTTGGCCATATTATATTTCAATGTCGCAGTTCACCAACAAACGCATACCGCGGGTGTTCGGGTTTGTCAATTTCAATTTAATTTGATTAACTTCTTGATAAAATATACTGCAATAAGCTAAACGCTGTGTATCATCTGAATATCTGAGCTTAGAAGGACTTAACCATAGTTCACTCATCATTCATTCATCATCTGGCTAACAGAGCTGTAACACTTGTACAAAAGAACAAAATGCTTTTATGCAGAAGATACTCAGCTTGTCGTACAATTATTCAAAACTTATTCATCTGTTACGTTGCTATTACACAGCTATTAGCAGTATAATTTTGTGCCCAAATTGCTTGAATAACGTCTGAGTAAGCGCCAAATCAGCTAATTACAGTAGTCTTATTCAGCAAATAGTTTCTATGACTGCTGTTAAACAAAACTTACTCAGAAGGTTTGTGCTGGCTGGGTATTACTGATTCTAGCCTTATAAGTATAATTCTGTAAATATATATTTGTTACGGTCGCAAATCATCTTTAATCAAATATAAACCTAGGATTTTCTGTATTTTTACAAATTTTGACAAATTCAAATCTAGGTTTTACAAAAAACTTCAGACCTCTGCAATGCTTTTTCAGCTAGATTTCGGTGATAATGTGTTTTTCACCGTTTCAATGGCGCGGCCATGAGGTTCTAGTCTTACAGCTCCTGAAATATAAACCTAGGATTTTTTGTTGTATTTTTGCCAAATTCAAATCAGTGTCTTACAAAAATCTCTAGACGTCTGCGATGCTTTTTAGCGAGATATCGGCTATCACATGTTTTTCACCGTTTCGATGGCGCGGCCACGGGGGTTTTGGTCTCACAGCTCCTAAAATATTAACATAGGATTTTTTTCTATATTTTTACAAATTATTTACAAATTCAATCTGTTATTTACCTAAATTTCAGGTCTGTACAACGCTTAGGTTTAGAGATCTCCGTGGACGCGCAGTTCTCCGCGTTTCGATGGCGCGGCCACGTTCAAACCCTTCTAAATTTTTAACCATAGCTTTGACTTTGTGGTTTTGGGAATCAACTTTTACAAATTGTTACAAAATACGCCATGGCCGCGCGGTTGAAACGCACACAAAAAGGTGGCCTCCTTCCGCGTGTTTGTAAAAATATTTTAACAAGAAGAAAGGCAGCTGTAGAATGGCATGACACTGGCACGGACTAATGATGAAAAGGTCCATGGTTAGATTCGATTTTCAGAAGTTTACAAACTAGTAAAACGAAGATAGCTGATCGGATGTAATTCACGATAATAAAAGTTAAAACACGAGTCAATCTAATTAAGTACCTACACCGTAATGAATCAGTGACAGTCACCCCGTCAGAGATTATTTAAAACTCTGTTCCTCACTGTCGTCTTTAATTACAGTCTAAATTAAATAGGGTATAGGTATCCTGGTTTCGTCTATTTAGATGACTTTATTACTGGTACTGAACAGTAATCCATTTATGTAGGTATCTAATTTATAACTGTTATATTATACAATTACAATAATTACCATTATCTGTTTCCTGCGAAAACTGGACCCCATGTCATCTCTGGTGATCGCCATCGCAGCGGTATCCACATTCAAGATCCCCCACGAATCCATGGTTGCTGGTCAAAGTAACTCTCCACAAACAAAAAAGTCCTTCGTAGCACTTTAACCTTCAAAACACACACAAATCTATTTGGCGCGAAAACTCCATATAACAAAGTTTCAACTAGTTATCTCCACAAGTTTCCCGTCATGTCGCCTGTCTATCCTTAACCGTCTGGTACAAATACGAACCGCTGTGTAAAGTTATATTGTAGCAGATGTACCTATATGCTGTCAGATATTTAAATTGGCAGTCCAAAATAAGTACGGCATTTTGCTTCAGCTGGGCGCAGTGAGACGGTGCGGTTGCCAAGAAGATTCGTATTGCAATCGTGTCACAGTACTACGGTAGATGTACGAGACCGGCTAACATCATCTACCGACTGATTCAATGCTATGTCAACGATAATTAGATTTAAGAACATTTTGCAGGAAATCGTGAATCTGCGTTTACAGAAGTAAGTATGCTGTTCACTATCAATGTGTTGTGTGCATTAGTGATTTTTAATCAAACCATCTGCATCTGCCTATACTGTAATTAGAATGAATTTTTCATTGAGTTTTTTATCTTGCTCTTGGATGATATCCAAATAATATTAGGAGATATGTTAGTATTGATCAACGTATTGATTCATTTATGTAAGCGTTTGTAGAATGTCATTTGGGTTTACTTATTTGTAAGTAGGTGCAGGCATAGGTAAACTTATTACTTCATTTCGTATTACTTACGTTCAGTCATACGAAATGTAGGTAGGTAAGTAAGTAAGTATCTCTAAGTTTGGTTTAGAAATTTTTGAGATAAAAATTTAACCCCAAGTTAATGAGCAAATTCTTGTTATAATAGTCATCTAATAACAAGAAGATAAGTCTTGAAACCTAGTTTTTAGTACATGTGGTAGGTAGAAAATAACCAACGGTTTGTGGAACTTGGGTATAAAACAGTTTTATACAGCTGGTAACATTAAAACTCATTCACTCTATGTTCACTCTACTCTACTGTTCTGTGTTCACTCCAGTCACGACTGTTTCTGTCAAACTGACAGCTGTGATTGATTTGTTGACCGATTGACGTTCGTTTCGTTCGTTTAGTCGTTCGTCGTTCGTTCACCCTACTCTCGTCGTAATCTTGTTTTCTCGACGCATTGTTTTGCAATGTTCTTTGGCGGGGTGTCAATGATATTCGTAAAATATTTCTAGTGCGCATAATAAAGAAATATTATTTGTGAAACTTTGGCGGCAAGCCTTTGTTTAAAAAATACTTGAGACAGATAAGGACAATATCGGTAGGACGTGCTCAGTCTCAGTGTAGATTAGTTCGTCTGCTCTCATCTCGGGCATCTTGCTTTATCTCAGAACTCGGAAATGCGAACATCTCCCAGTGTGCTGATTATGTATATTCAGTTCATCGCGTGAAACAGTATCCGCCGGTTGTTTTGACGATGTGTCGGTAGTACTGGCAGGTTAATAGAGCATTGAAAAAAAAGTTGCACGGGGTTTGTGGACTTTTGAAAAAGGAACTCTTTTTATTCAGAAAAAAATAAACCGCGGAAAGTTGCAATGGCGGGATTGGCGGACTATTTACCGGAATACATGTACACTTTTGTGGATCAGCTGGACGAGCATCCATGGCTTTTTGCTGGCCTAGCATCAATCCTGGTTGGTCTCAGCGGCATTCTCCCGCTGCTCATCATTCCACTGGACGCGACAGACAGCTTCACCGATGGCCGTGAGTATTTATTCTTTGTTTATGTACTTGAGTTAATTTTTTCGCCCATGTGTTTGTTATTTTTAGATGTTTCAAGTCATCATTCATGGTAGTGTTGTGATGCCAGCGCATGCGCTGTCTGGCATATGAATTGACTATGTTTCGTAAACAAAAGAATTAATAAGCTATAGTTTTAGTAATATATTAGACCAGCTTATTACTGTCCCATCCCACTGCAGGGCAAAGGCCTGTTCTCATACAGAGAAGGCACAAGCATTTTTTACCAAGAAATAATTATAAAACCCTGACAAGTTAGCAGAAACTTGGTGTTATCAAATTCCTACAACAAAAGATCATTTTGTGTATCTAATTGGAAAGGATTTTTTATTATTGGTAAAACACTACAGTTTTTTGTAGTGGTTTATACATAAAATCAGCCAAACCAAGACTAGTTGAAAATTATCAGATAATAATAAACTTAAAAATAAGTTTATTATTAACTGATAATTTTATGCTTTTAACTTACAACTACACCTGTTTTTTTTTCCAATCCATTATAATTATAATTCTTACATAACTTATTATTATTTATTTTAATTGTGAAGAAATCTTATAAGATAATAGGTAATCTCAACTTCCCAGCCGTCCACTTGTTTTACATTTCCTCCCTAGATAAATATGGAAGAAATTATGCCTTTATTTTAATTTTGTATATTAAAATGACTGCACACTATGATGTAATATACAACTCTACTTACATACATCAAAATTATGCATAACTAGTATAGATTTTGCATTCAATTCAAAGGTAAAAATTGCGAGTTGATAAAAATAGCTTCCTATATAATCATACTTTTTTATTGTGGAAGAGTCAATAAACTTCTTATTTTTATTAATAAAAAATAATAATATATTTAATTGACATAAAAAAGTATACAGATACAGGTTGGTACTTAATTTAAGTATGGAAATAGCCTGGTACAAAATAGATGATCAATGACCCCCATGCTAGTAGTAGAGTAGCAAATTGTATGTAACTGTTGAATGAAATATTTTTGTAGATAAAAGTAGACTTACTTGAAATTGTTAAAATACCTACTTAAAATATTCAGTTTATTTATAAGTCTATTAAATTTTCCTGATATTCAATATGCAGCCAATGTAATTATATTTTTTTTTTTTTTTTATTTATTTTACCAACATACATTAAATTTTTAATTAAAAACAATTTTACTCGCCAAACTATAATAACAACAATATATTATAATAACAATCATTATCATTCAACTTCCAAAATCCACATTCATCCAATCACATAACAATAAAATCGCCCACATAATCCTGTACCATAAACAATACACAATGTAACTTACAATACATACACAAACTAGTTAGCCTGTCTATGTTTATAATACAGCACTCACTGTGTGGGGTTATTGACTTATTTTGTTTACACCCGCTGCATGAGAACCATTGTTTTGTCTGTCTGATAGCTACTATGCTTTCTTGTTTGTTGATAATAGTTGATTCAACTGGAGCTTCCTTCCTTTTCAGTAATGTTGATGAGTTTCTTCTCGTTATTTCGATGAAAGCAAAAACATCTCTGTTCCTATCCTACAGTCTACAAACAGTCAACTTAGTCTTAAAAAAAAATGTGCTCCCACAGAGAATAGCACTGTGATACAGGTGTTTAAGGGTGGTCTCAATATCATTTATCTGCAAAAATAAGATAAGTTTAGTGGCAATTTCAGGTGATAGTGGCCAAAAAGGTGTTTGCAGCTAAAATAATTGCTAATAGTGATGTATGGAAGAAAAATAAATGCTGCATCAAACCCAAATAAATTAAGATGGGATCAGGAGAATGATGATCAAAATTTTTAAATGGCAAGCTAGATTCTGATTATAATAACAGTATCAATGTGGTTTCACGGGTTGTACAACCTCTAAACTGGTTGTTTTGTAGGTCAAATAGCATATGGCTGGTTTGGTAAAGCCACAACATTCATAATAGGATCGAAATAGTTTCGTCTAAATAACAAAATACAATAGGTAATTAATTGGATCGTTTTATTAGGTACTTATCTGAAAAAAAAACCAGAAAGATCTGGCAGTGGGTAAACCTTACCATAAAGTAATGACTACTTTGCGTGTTTCGCGCGCTTTTTTCTAATTCGATATAAAATAAAAACCGGTCAAGAGCGAGAAGGACTTGCGCACCGATTTCAGAAAAAGTGTGAGAGGCATCGTTTTATTTTTCCTGTAATCTTTACATAAACTTCTATCACATAGAATAATTTCAGATTTTTATCTTTGCAAACTTCGGAGATAAGGGGGGGAACGGTATTTTTTTTTTACATTTTTCATCAAAAGTTGAAAACTATGCGGCCTAAAAAAAATAAAAAAATGTTTGAGAATGTGCAAACAGCGCTCTTTCATATGATACCCCACATGCCCTAGTAGCTCCGCTTTAAACTTTAAGACCCCCTTTCAGTCCCTTTTACAAAAAAAATATCAATATTTTTACTTTTTTATTATTTGAAAAATAGTTGGGTAAACGTCATCTAAAACTATTCCAAATTTCAAGTTGACAGCATTAGTAGTTCTTGAGATATCCAGCTGTGACAGACAGACAGACTGAGTCACACCATAAGGGTTCCTTTTTTACCATTTTGGTACGGAACCCTAAAAATTAACAATGTTACTGTGTAAAAACAGGTTCAAAGATCTCAATTAACTAGGAGTTGATTGACCCAATCGCGTCATCTTTCAGTAATTGCATAATCCATTGGCTTTGATTCTATTTGAGAATCTTTCGACCGTTTTCCAGTGTTAATATTGTTTTTTCAATTCATTTCTAACTTCGATCAATAATAGCACTAGATACAGGATCAGGAACAAAAATACGTTGCTAAAGTGGCCACGTTCACACACACATAAACATTTACATTTCTTACTACGAAATATAGAAAAAAGTTTTATAACATTAACAACTTCAGTTCATTATAAACCTTAACACTCAAGCATAAAGTTTAATTACGATCGCTTTTATGGCTTTACAGAATCATTAGAATCAGCAATACAACTCCATAAGTTAGAATTGACCTCAAATCATGAAATCATGAGGGAGAAGAAAATTTGAATTTCGTGGGCTACCTTAGCGCATTCTCCTTAAGGGGGATGCGATGCGTAAATTCAAATCTTCATAACACAAGTACAGTTCAGTACAATTAATAAATCAAATCAATGTTTATTAGCGATTCAATATTGAAGAATTTTTCCATTCTGCGTACCTGAATTAATTTCCTTTAAATAAGTTGAGTTTGTTATACAATTGTCTTTTTGATTTGTTTTTGATATCTCCCGTTTCTTTTTTACATATGTAATGTAACCTTACGTCACTAAATTTTTCTGGAACTGCTGTTTTAACCAATCGACGTCTGTTAGTATTTCCGGATATATCCGATTTATCAAAGTGATCCGAACATATAACCGAATTCCTAGTTGGCTTATAAAAGTCATCTCTTCTTTCTCTGGCGACAATCGAGATCCATTCTGCTCACGTAAATGGATTGCTAGTTGCCAGGAAAGCTAAAATAAAAAACAAACAGACACAAAAGTAGCATTAACCAATTTTAACCTGGTTGGTTAAAATTGGTTAATGCTACTTTTGTGTCTGTTTTTTTGTGATTTTGAAGTTCTGGTAACAAATTTTATAAAATTATTACAATACAAAGCTACTCCATGCATCTACTGCTCTGTTGAACAAAAGTTTGTGCGTATGTTGGCGAGCCTTGGCCAAACATTTGTTGCGGTGGTTTAAAATCGGTAATTTTGTTCAAAATTTGATATTATTAGTTAGTTTAAAGCTTAAAATATAACTTATTCTTCATGTACTTACTGAAAGTAAGATACTCCGGCCGCTATATTGCTTTTTCGGGGATTATTTTTACAACTTTTAAATACACACTGCGGCATTGTGCGACGTGTTCACATTGGCTGTGTTTCACTAAACAAAATAAAAGCTCACATCTCAAGTGCGCTTATATTTACCGAGACGTATTTTTTGCGCTGACCCGTTATCTAGTGCTATTATTGATCGAAGATTTCTAAGTTAAATTGTTCATTGTAACAAGTCCTGTTTCTTAGGTAAGAATTACAGAAATCTAGTCGCGACCCCAATTTTCCATCATTTGTATGCTTTCAATTTGGCTCGTAGCCGCACGGTTCGATCGAAGGTTAAGCTACACTTGGCACAGTCGGTTTGTGGATGGGTGACCATACATTACATAC
Source organism: Cosmia trapezina (assembly GCA_905163495.3). NCBI lineage: Eukaryota > Metazoa > Arthropoda > Insecta > Lepidoptera > Noctuidae > Cosmia > Cosmia trapezina. Next base: position 18,421,713 of record LR991041.1, read on the forward strand.
CGAGACCCCTCCGTGCCTCGGAAACCACGTTAAGCCGTTGGTCCCGGCTGTTATTCGTAGATCTTTGACAGTCGTTCGTTACGGGGAGTCAGAAGCCCAAAAAAGTCCGACAACCAGTCTTACCAAAGGGTATCGTGTTACCCAGTAACTGGTCAGATGGGCAGTCGCTTCATGTAAACTACTGGTATTCAGCTGCATCCAGTTAGACAAACCGACCCCAACATAGTTGGGAAAAGGCTAGGCAGATTAATTGTATGCTTTCAATTACAAAACATAAAGTGATCCCATTTTCTAATCAAAACTGCAAGTGCTGACTAACACTTCACGTCAGTCAACATTACCACCCCGTCTGCCAGTGTGATAAACGACCTCTTGCTGAGCAATAGTACCTAATGGTATACACAGTAAAACACTATCGGTTAGCCAATGAAAGAGATGTGCTGGGTCTATCTTCAAGAATTAAAAAAATCCGGCCAAGTGCAAGGCGAACTGGAACACGAAGGGTTTCGTACCACTGTTCATTATTTAACGCTACATATAAAAAGAAAACTTCTGTTTAAATAAAACACGTTTCTTGTATGGGGACCCCCTTTTTTAATATATTTTATTTATTTGTTGTTATAGCGGCAATAGAAATTTGTGAAAATTTCAATTGGTTAGTAGCTATTACGGTCCTTGTACAGCCTGCTGCCAGACGGACGGTCGGACAGCGGAGGCTTAGTAATAGAATTCCGTTTGGAATCCTACAAAACTCTCTCGTCCGTAGAAATTCGAAAGTTGAGAAGAAATCTCCAATCCCTGAAGATTTTTCGCTAAGTCCTCCCAAGCGTCACAAAAGCTTAGAAGTTCAGTTCCAACTCAATACTTGAATCGCTGCGGGTCTCCCAAAGATCCTCTCTGTTTCTACTGGTTTTCTATGTGCTCTTCTGAGGAGTTCATATTTATATAACATCATTTAACAATATTAGCCTCCACGGGTGTCGGAATATTTAAAACTATCTCATACAGTTCGAGCCTTTACGAGAGAAAAGAAGTAGAACTCAAAATACACAAAAGCGTCTTTCAATGAATCATAATCATCATCTAAGCGTGCACAATAACGTATATTTGCACTCGATACAGAAGGTAATCGATTGAAAGGTGGTTGTCGTAAGTACAGACATTGTAAGCACAAAATATGGCGATGAAAATAAGATGCTTTTGTTTTTTAGAAAATAACTATGATCCCGTAGCAAATCCTCGTTTGCCGGTATGTTTATTAGTTTGCCACTATTGCCAATGAACCTGGTAAAACCATATGTTACAGGAACCACGTCATTAGGTATTCTTGAATTTATTTATTATATTTTGTCTTCAATAAACCAGCCTATTATTGGTCCCACTGCAGGCAAAGTCCTCTTCTCATTCAGAGAAGGCACGAGCAATAATCACCACGCTTGCGCAAGACGGGTCGGCGATTTTAGACTTATATTAACTATGTCCACGTTTCCTTACAATGTTAGTAATGCCCAAGATAAACTCAGAAATTTTCTCCGGTTTTTCACACTCGTACTCTAGAGATAATAGTTCATTTCTCGTTGATCATAGTTCAGATACCCTCATATCTGAGTCGTGGTTATCACGTGAAGATAACACGATTTATTTTAGATCACAAGCATCCGATCTTGCAACGCTCGTCGATATGCCATGTGACGAAATAACTTCGAACTGTTTAGCAATGTTTGACAGTTGACTGGGTAACAAAAGACACTCGAGATTAAAATGTTTGATGAAATCGGAGCGTTCACTTTCCTGAAAAAGTGAAACCAAACTATCTATGAAGTTCTGCTCCTTGAGAGGAGGACAAGAGTGATTCTCAATTTTGCACAAGCCAAAAATCAATTCTGCAAATGGAACAAAATCGTAAAATTGGTTAACTCAAAAACGCAATCATTATTATCCACATCAGGCGAAAGAAGAAAGGGTTAAAATTACATATCCTACGATGTGCATCATTTAAAACTTGGGCCAGTACCTATTCGCAACTCCTTTTAGAACCACTGGCACACTCTGGTTCCAATGCCAACCAATGTTGGGCAGATTTGATGAAACAACTGTTTCATCAAATCTGCCTAGCCTTTTCCCATACTATGTCGGGGTCGGCTTCCAGTCTAACCGGATGCAGCTTAATAACAGTATTTTACATGGAGCGACGTTTCATTGATCTAAATAAGGTATAAGATCAGTAATGTTAGCACCTTCACGTTATCTTCACCGCAACCTTCTTTTCGATGATTGTAGCTCATACATAAATCACCCTTGCAAATCATACAAAAGTATGAAAAGGCATCTCAGATTGTATGCACCCGAAATCAAAGATATATGGGTCAATTAGTAGCGGGCACGCGAGGCGAATAACCTGCTAGTTTGATGCACAATACTGCAATCCTTACCGGACATGTAGCGTTATAGACTTATAGTGGCAACTATAGTTTGCGATATCTAACAATGCCACTGGTATTGTGGTGACAGGATAGGTGATTGATATGAAAAAGAGAACTTATGGGAATAAATATATAGAGGCATGAGGAACAGGGTGTAAAGTTCACTCATCCTCCATAGAAGAGGGAGGATCCTCCGACCAGACGGGTGTCGTGTCTGGTGGGCAACTGCCTGACGGTTGATGTTGGGACGTTGTATATAAATATGCTAGTCGCGCGGTAAACTTTGATTGCGCGATGCAGGATTGCGTGACGTCAGTGTGACGCGTAGTTCGTATGTGGCGATGTAGATTCCGCCAGAAATAAAAAAAAAACCGGATTAGAAATGAAGTGCCGTTGGTGATTAAGAACATGTGGATTCTTAAATATGTTCTTCCGCATCACATGCCCATGTGAATAAATGATGGACAAGTCGAGTATAGGAGACCAAAGAAACGATTTTGTGAAGAATATGATATGGCTAGATAGGGGAGTGAATACTGAGATGTCAGCTGGAAGAGCTATAATCTCTACTGATTATATCGAAGAAGAAGAGATGCTGTGCCAAACCCAAATAAATTGGGATAAGCATCTATAGTATGACGATGATGACGTCTTTGCTTAGACCTGTTGAATGCAACCAATCAAAATCAATCTGCCTAGCCTTTTCCCAACTATGTTGGGGTCGGCTTCCAGTCTAACCGGATGAGGCTGAATACCAGTATTTTACATGAAGCGACTGCTTATCTGACCTCCACAACCCAGTAACTGGGTAATACGATAACCCTTGGCAAGACTGGTTGTGAGACTTTCGGGATTCTGACGACCCCTTTTTTTTTTTTTTTTTTTTTGAGGGTGGGAAATCATCAAATAACTTCTCCCGCTCTGGGTGGAGCGGAAGGGCGTGTCAGACTTTTACTGACTAAAACCCACCCGTGTTCCTTCAGTTGCCTATGCCAGGGCCGCGGTAACCTCTTCAGACAACCCGTGACCCCAGCGGCGTCGGCCCTATTGGACCCCGTCACTTGCTGACATCTCTTTGAGGCGCGCGTGGAACACAAAGCGCCGTCGACTCGGGCCTGGTCCTTACAGGACGGCGAGCTACCCGCTGCTCACCGTCCGCAGGCCCGCGCCTACGGTGGCCGGAAATCGCCCCGCGATTCCCGCCGCCCAGGGCGTCTCCTGCGGCGACTGAGGGCGTGAGGCTGCCTCTCCCTCACGCGTTCCGCCTCCTCCTTCGCGAGCATCACTGCTTCGCAGAAGGAGGTGACGGCCTCCCATGCACTCTCGCTCCGCACCATGGCCTGGACCAGGCTCGGACGCGAGAGATCGCCGCCTCCGTGAGAACACGGCGGTGCTCTGCCCAAGCCGGGCAGACCTCCACTGTATGCTCCACCGTGTCCTCCGGGCGATCCACACAATGGTAACACCCGGGCGTTTCCTCTCGCCTTATGCGAAACAGGAACCTCCCGAAACAACCGTGTCCGGTGAGGACCTGCGTCAGGCGGAAGGTGACGACGCCGTGGCGCCTCTCTAACCACTCCTCAAAGAGGGGACTTATTGCCGCAATTGTGGCGTGCCCATTCTGACGACCCCTAACGACTGTCAAAGATCCACGAATGACAGTGAATGCAACCAATGGACCTGATAAATTTGAGCTTGGTCTTTGGTCAATCAATCAGCTCAGCCTATCGCAGTCCACTGCTGGACATAGGCCTCTCCCGAGCTGCGCCACAACACCCTGTCTTCTGCCTTTCGCATTGTTGCTTATGCACGACGTTAACTTATCCGTTTTAAGTAAATACAATGTTATTTTCTAGTGTAAATCCCTTGTGAGGCTGTAGCTAGTATGTCAGTGTTTATCAATTTCACAGCTCAATACGTTTATTTATGTAAATTACCGCTTATCTCGCGGACGCAGCTGACTGCGTCCGCGAGATAAGTGGTAATTTACCCTATATTGTTGAGACCCCTGTTCCCTGTGGATGATTCAATGACGTTACTGCCTTTAATAATTTGCACTTATGATCATTTTTGTCTGGGTCCAGCATAGCTTGCATTTGTTTTTCTTGTTGATGCTCTGTACTCTAGAGATGTAGCAGTAAACCAGTCTATACTAATAAAATAAAGCTGAAGTTTTTTTTTTTTTGAACGCACTAATCTCTGGAACTACCAGTCGGAATTTGAAAAATTCTTTACATTTTATAGCCCAATTCTTGAGGAACGTTATAGGCTATTTAATATTATGCTACGACCCGACCCAGAGCCGAGCAAAAGGAAAAAATAGTCAGAAAGAATGCTAAGCGAAAACGAGGTAATAGCGCAGGCAGGCGATGTGATGCGATGCGGCGGGTCGGGTCGAAATTTCCCGCGGACGAAGTCGCGGCTAGAAGCTAGTAGCTTTCATATTCCTGAATACCAAGATAGTCGTCGGATAAAACTCGTTGGCATGATGTAAAATACGAAGTCGGATGATGCACTTCAAGTCGAACTCGCTCTATTCTAGATTAAACGTAAAATATAAACACTTTACACGTAAATTGATAATAATAAGTTAACTCGTCAGTTGATCATTGTTACCAAGGGCAAGCACGTAAGAAGATAATGCCAATTTAATAATACCTTTGTAGAATGTAGATAATACTTTAGACTTGACTTGAACTTGATAAAATTGCACTCTACACGCAAATAGATAAACTTGTTATCAATGCTCTTTACACGTAAAATGATTAAACTTCACGGGAAGCATCTCTGAAGATGAAAGTTAGTTTGATTCCTTTCGATTATGATTATGTCCGATCTCTTTCATTTATAACCGACTTCTAAAAAAGAGGTTCTGTATTCGACCCGTATGTATAAATGTTTGTATGTCCGCGATTTTCTCAAATACTATCGTGATCTACATACTTTCAGGAAGGTTTTAGTACTTATTAATATAATACATAGGTCATTAATCATTATTGTAATGTACGAAGTTATTATGCATTTAAATGTACTGTATCTCCGGCATTTCTAAGCGGAGTTTCATGATTTGTCTTTTCGGGCTTATGTAATTGTACATTATATTCAACTAAAAATGGAAAATTTCCTAAAAAACTTAACAGCTTCTGAAGTCGGTGTCTTCAATTCTTCAATGCACCTTACCTTGGCCACCGACTCAAGAAGCTGTTATGTTTTTTTATGAAAGTTATTTTATTCGTTTTAGGTTCTTGAAGTCGGTTTTTACTTTTTTTTTACTAAAGTAAATTTTTGAACATAGATTCAAAACGAAAACTAAACAAAATATTTTGTCTTTCAAATCTGACTTCAGCTGCAGTTCTATTTATTTTCCAAGTATTATTAACGTGTTTATCTGACATTTTTATCTGGCTTGAAACCTAGGTTATTCGTTTATTGATCTCTGAATAAATAAATATCACACACTTGCATTGTTTGGTCGAATATTTATCACACTAAACATGACATAGCATGACTAAGTTCCTCCACCAGATATGCACTATTGTTGCGATCATTTCAATTGTCAGTCGTTCAGTAGCATCTTCTTGCATGTTCTCTCGCCGATATTTTATAACTTACTAACCCCCGTATTCATAAAAAAAACTAAAACGCTCTATAAACCTATTTTAGTAGAACTGTTTTGTCATCTTCTTTCAAACTCAAATCATATTTCGAAAGAAATTAAAAAAAAACTTCTTTAACTAAAATAGGTTTATAGAGCGTTTAACACCCCTATTCATAAAAAACTAAAACGTTCAACAAACCTAATTTAGTGAAAATAGTGTTTTGTCTTCTTCTTTCAAACTCAAATCATTATTCGAAAGAAATTGACAAAACTCTATTTTAAGTAAAATAGGTTTATAGAGCGTTTTAGTTTTTTATGAATGGGGGTTAGTGTTTTATGAAGTTAGTCTTCCAGGCAGTCGGATAAATATTAAACGTTTGCTTGATTTTGACCCGACTTCCAAGAAAGATTATGTTTTGATATTCAATGAATATTATCAAGTCTTGTTACTTTAGTGTCTCGGATAGCATGATTCGTAGATCTTTGACAGCCGTCGTAACGAGTGCTCAAAAGCCGAAAAGTTTGACAACCAGTCAAAGACTCGGACAGTCACAAACATAACAAACACGAAATCGTTTCTTGTTTTGGTCGTTGTTCATTTTAAGTTTGTAGTTGTAGTAGGTATTCGGTTTTCCAAGTAGTATCGTGTTACCCAGTAACTGGGTTGTGGAGGTCAGAACTCTCTCTCTCAGTCGCTCCATGTAAAATACTGGTATTCAGCTGTATCTGGTTAGACTGGAAGCCGACCCCAACATACTTAGGAGAAGGCTAGATATTTTGAAATATAAAACAGGAACAGATTGTGTTAGTAAATAGGTTACTAAGTCAACGTATGTCCAGTTCTTCCAAGTAAACCATGAAATCATAACACTTGGCTTGGCAGTAAGCCAGGAATTTCTATGACAACGCGGATAGTACAAAATGTATGACAGTTTCCTTTACAATTATTTGTCCCCATTTTCATAATCGATCGCTTTTCGTAAGCGACCTTCGGGGGAACATGAAATTTTAACGTTATGCAAACATTGCCGTCCGTTCGGAAACGCGACTTGGATGTTATTTCAAGAATAATAAGGATTTTTTCCGATATTTAAATTCAAATTCAGTACCTATAATTTATCAAGTACGTACAGAAACTTTATGATATAAAGGAAAATAACATGCCATTTCACAAATTTTAACTATAATATAGCACTCGTTGAAATTTAATTAAATTCCACACACGCCAGACAACACAACACACACACCACACACACACCAGACGCCAGCAAGTCGAGCTACCCGAAACTGTCAAATTTTCCCAATCAACGTTGAACCTAATGCTTTGGTGATAAAGATGAAAATCTATTAAAGAAATTTGACAGATTGTAGTAGCTTGATGTGCTAGCGTCTGTACTTACGGTAGAAACCGCTACTGACAATCAATCTGCCTAGCCTTTTCCCAACTACGTTGGGGTCGGCTTCCAGTCTAACCGGATGCAGCTGAATACCAGTATTTTACATGAAGCGACTAACCTCCACAACTCAGTAACTGGGCAATACGATACCCCTTGGTAAGACTGGTTGTCAGACTTTCGGGCTTCTGACGACCCGTAACGGCTGTCAAAGATCCACAAACGACAGCTGGGACCAACGGCTTAACGTGCTTTCCGAGGAACGGAGGAGTCTCGGTATGTAAAGATGGTCACCCATCCACTGACCAACCCCGGCAAGCGTAACTTAACCTGATGGATCGACCCGTGCGGCTGTTATTACTTAGCCACGAGCTCTTCAAGTCAAATTTTAAAGTAAATCAGAATATAGTAGTCATTACTTAGCAAAGAGAATTAAACCAGTCATTGTTAGATATAAGTATCAAGACAAGACGATGCAAAAAGTACCATAAAATTGCCAAACAGTCTGTAACAATCAAAAAAACTGGACTCGTAGAGCAGTTTTTTAGTTAGGTACTTATATAAAAAAAAAATATGCTTAGCAATAAATAGTTTGACACTAACCATAAACAACTGAATGTATGCGTCCACCAGTCAATTGTTCTTATTAATTTATTTGCATTCATTCATATCAGTAAACGCGGTTCTAAGAATAATTATAATATTTTTATTGTTAGTGGTATTCTATCGGTCGGATGTGGTTTTCCATGAGCACATAAATCACGCATGACTGGCATAGATATTATTTCTATGTGCATGACTGTGGTCTAATGTGGATTGCTGACGTCTTGAATTCTTGTAGATGGGTCCGACACTACCAATGAACACTACTATTATTATACATGGTCCGGTAGTTAATGGATTACCTTGAAATGTAGGTATATAATAAACTTTATGGCCGTTCTAAAAAAAAATACTAAAAAAAATATCCCAAGTAGTAGCTAAAATACGATTTTTTTTTAAATTCTGTGCAATTTCTAGCCACATAATGTGGAGCCCTCAGAAGTCAGACTAAATAAAAAACCAATACAGAGCGCGTTTCGGGTTTCGTAAACATGTGTGCACCTAATGAGATGTAGTTTAATTGTAGTTTGGTGTAAATGTGTACGTGTGTGCGTGTATGCACAGATACCTAAACCTTATGGCCGTTCTAAAAAAAAATACTAAAAAAAATATCCCAAGTAGTAGCTAAAATACGATTTTTTTTTTAATTCTGTGCAATTTCTAGCCACATAATGTGGAGCCCTCAGACTAAATAAAAAACCAAGACAGAGCGCGTTTCGGGTTTCGTAAACATGTGTGCACGTAATGAGATGTAGTTTAATTGTAGTTTGGTGTAAATGTGTACGTGTGTGCGTGTATGCACAGAGCGAGGTTTAGTTTTGCGCATGCTTCACTGTATTGTTTGCAGCGCTATGTCTGGGTTTTTAGGGTTCCGTACCAAAATGGTAAAAAAGGAACCCTTATGGTGTGAGTCAGTCTGTCTGTCTGTCCGTCTGTCACAGCTGGATATCTCAAGAACTACTATAGTTTTAGATGACGTTTACCCAACTATTTTGCAAATAAGAAAGAAATAATAATATTTATATTTTTTTAGCAACAGGGACTGAACACTCTTACAAATTTAAAGTGGCGCTACTAGCTAGGGCATGTGGGGTATTATATGAAAGAGCGCTGTTAGCACATTCTCAAACTATTTTTTATTTTTTTTTAGGCCGCATATTTTTCTACTTTTAATCATCACACTAATATTATAAAGGCGAAAGTTTGTGAGTGTGTGTGTGTGTGTGTGTGTGTGTGTGTATGTTTGTTACTTCTTCACGCTCAAACGGCTTAACCGATTTGGATGAAATTTGGTATGTAGACAGCTTATACCCTGGATTAACACATAGGCTACTTTTTATCCCGAAAAAATGTAGTGCTCCCGTGGGAAGAGCAAGGAATTCAAATACATATTATGCTACTCTTTCAAACTCAAACGGCTCGACCGATTTCGATGAAATTTGGTGTGAAAGTAGCTGACACTTTGGATTAACACATATATTACTTTATATCCCGAAAAAATGTAGTGTTCCCGTGGGATGAGCAAGGAATTCAAATACATATTATGCTACTCTTTCAAACTCAAACGGCTCGACCGATTTTGATGAAATTTTGATGTGGAAGTAGCTGACATCCTGGATTAACACATAGGCTACTTTATATACCGAAAAAGTGTAGTATTCCAGTGAGATGAGCAATTTCGCATCTCTTTCTCGTCTTTGCTAAAACACACGATGAATTTTTAGTAAATTTTTTGATTTCCCATAAGAACCTAATATAGGCCTGATTATCAAGAGACCTCCCACAACTTTCACATTTCGTTCACAACATATTATATATAATCATCAGGGATGTTCCCCGGGTCGCAAGTAGACTGTTTTTATTCTACTACGCGAAAACGATACACATCCCTGGTGCGCAGGGTTCGGGCTAGCTCCAGCGGCATCCTGAGGGCCTTCGCGCAGAGGTACGATTGTCAGTACCTGAACCATTGCTGTATGCTTCACATACTGAGCAATCGAGGTTTGTAGTTTCTTTGTTCACGTTAATTGTGTGTGCTTTATCTTATTTCTTTTGTTTTATTTTTAAATTTTGCATTTTTTTGAGACTATAATCCTTTGTTGGTCGAAATAAACGCTTTCTATTCTATTCTATAATAACATTTTATATTCAGCATTCCCGACAGCCCTGATCCGTTCCCAGATTTACGTTAGTCGCGTATCTCTGGATGCACCGCATCGATCACGGAGCTCGCACGTGCACCGCATTCGATATCCGTTCGGGAGCACATTTTAAACTTGCCATTTGATAAAGTAAATCAACAATGCGGCCGCATACTTGGTGAACTGCTTTGTGATTCTAATGTGAAATAAAAATGCTTGCAAAAAGATGGTGGGGTAGAGGTGGTGTTTTTTTCTCTCCTATGTTGCGTCGTATCGATCATTCCATTTCCGCATCTATGTAAATAAAAATGAAATGCTGTTCGCTGGTAAATCACTTGAGTATTGGGTTACCATATCTCAGGATTTATAGAATTATCAATAAAATAGACTTAGTAGATTTTTCAGATCTTTTTTATTACAAAAATAAATAATAATTTTCTTTTTATAGAGACCAATTTAAAAATCAACTTTGGTCATGTGAATTGCACAAATAAAATCAACACTCGAGTCTCGGTCGTGCCGCGGACTACAAAGCTGTAAATTATGTTTGCGAAAGAATTCGCAAAATTCGGGAAATCTCAGGATTTTTCAATGGAAATCAGGCTTTTTCTCAGGACTTTTAAATTTTCTATCTGGTAAACCCTACTATTGATTATAGCTGAACTGATTTGACTATTTTTTTGTTTTGTTTGTAATAGTCCGAATTCGGTTTATTTTTAATTTTTCTAACTCGGGCAAAACTGAACGTCCATTTTTAAATGGGATTTTTGTATGAATTATTGTTTGGACATGACAATGTCTGTCGGGTCAGCTAGTAGACTTATAAAAAAAGATGAACTCCGCACCACGCATATCGAAAGTGAAGCACCCTACCGATCTATGTGTGCGTGATTTGAGTACCTGCAAAGACGCCGTCGCTCGTGTCACGTAATGGCGGCCGGTAGACTTACTATGGTGTGAATGTGTGCGTGCTGGCTTGTAGACATTAGCGCACTGACTTACTATGGGTGCTTCAGTTATTGTTAAAGGAGACGGCGTCCGCCTTTTTTTTTAGGTCCATACTTTTAATGAAAAATGTAAAAAAAATACCGTTCCCCCCCCCTTATCTCCGAAGTTTGCAAAGAGAAAAATCTGAAATTATTCTATGTGATAGAAGTTTATGTAAAGATTACAGAAAAATTAAAACGATGTCTCTAAATAGCACACTTTTTCAGAAATCGGAACGGAACCCTACCCTCGGTGCGCGAGTCCGACTAGCTCTTGACCGGTTTTTTATTTAGTCTGAGGTGGAGCCCCGCAGCTAGAAGGCCAGTGGTCCACACTAGCCCCGGATCTCAAGCACTGGTAGTCATGAGGCCTGTGCCCAGCATTGGGATCATAAAGAGTAACTAACAGTAAACTATAAACTATTTCCTTACTGTAATACAAAGTAGGTTTGTTTACGGAAGCTGAACGGAAAATTATGTACTTACGGGTGCCAAGAGTTGATTGGCCCTACAAAGTAGAAGGTTGTCTATACCGCTAACTTGTGTATCCGCCTTATCTCTACGTGATGAGTTGCTTGTACTGATAGCAGACAATTGGAGATACACTCTAAAGTGTAGGTCAGCGCCGCAGGCACGTGGACAAAAAATAATTGTTTATTGACTTTTGTGCTGAGAAAAGGTAGGATAGCATAATCAGACTATAATATTCCCACTGCTGGGACACAGGCTTCCTCTCTGTGAGAGGGAGTGGGTCGTAATCCACCACGCGGGCCCAGTGCGGGTTGGTAGATGTCACATGTCTTCCTATTTTTGGTTCTAGGACATGACGGTTTCCTCACGATGTTTTACGTTTTTGAGAGCAGTGGTGATGAAATTATTTACACAAAGTAATAAAGCGCCTGTCAGGGTTCGAACCCACGACCTACAACTAGTAAGTCGCGGCCGTTACCTACCTGGTCAAATGCCATTATTTAGAAAGAAAGAAAGAGCAAGTATTTATTGAGACTTGCACAGGAAGACCACAAATTAAAGTAAACACTCCGAAGCCAAAAGGCTCCTATCTCAGCCTGATGCTGCGACATTTAAAAGTAAGTGTCGCAGCGCTGGTATTCTGATAGGGAAATAAACTAAGTAGGTACCTGTAGTGTAGGTAGGTTACCTCAGATCTTTTGCTGGGCGATGTATCATTAGCAGTTTATGGATAATGATTTCAGCTTGGCAGTATCACCATCTATGTAAGTTAGACAATAATGAAACTAATATAGCCTATTATAATCGCCGCTCCCCAATGTCATCAGATATGTCGACTATTTCAAAATCATTCGATAAAGACAATGCTGCATGTATATAAATAAACCAAAAAACAATATTACAATAAGTACTGGATTTTGTTCGCCGTGCCTTCTAAAAGCTCTTCAGAATTCCCAGTAATCCATCTCGCGGTATCTCCGACGACGAGCGATTGTTTTTATTAACACTTATCGCTAACATGGCCGATAACGAGAATTTATAGGTATTAGTTAGTAATACATAGTTACCTACCTTTAAGCTGACAGTTGCCCGATTGTCTGTCTCATAAATATTTTTATCGTCTTATCAAAAGGGAGTGTCGTAAGAACTTATCTCAAAGGCTGCATCTTCTAAACCTTTATACTTACAGCTGTGTCCTTATAATACCCACCATCGTATCCATATCCGTCCGTCTGAATTAACGACCCATCAAAACAAGTGTAAAAGTTAAATTTTTCGGACGGGCAAAAACACATCGGGAGTAGGGACAACTGTCGTATCGTGTTGCCATTCATACTTCGTTCGGGCCCCGAACCAATCATACGTCCGTATGTGATACGGAGTAGGAAACGCCCGTAACGAAGGCCGAAACTACGGACTTCGTGCTTATGGAGTAGACCCCCAGACACGACACCCGACACCCGTGGGCAGAGGATCCTCCCTTTTCTATGTAGGATGAGTGAACTTTACACGCCTTACAAGCCAGTCAACAAATTGTAGCGGGCTGTCTGCCCAGGGTAGCTACAGACGTTTATGACACCCAATCAGCCAACCACCAATTTAGTTCATTGCACCGAAGACTCATGTTTGAGGAAAATATGATACGATAACTTTTCAGTATCTATATCAAAAGGATCAAAGGATCTGTCAAACAAGATCATCATTCTCGTCGTGTCAGATAGCAATAGCACGCGCGTTTATTAACGCACTTAAGTTTACATTAAAAGATACGTTATCAAGTAGTATTATTAGTAAATTGCTTGTCGATTACCGCTGTGATTGCTGCGATAAAGACGATTGCTTTTATCATTAAATCAAGTTTAATTTTACCAGTGAGTAGTGTATCATTTCAGAGGGTGCAAGCTTTTTTTTGTCAAAAAAGGAAACCCGAATCACACAGAGCAGTGATTGCCCAGTGGTAACGGCCGCGAGTTACAGAGTTGTAGATGGATATCGTCACTACAGAGCAGTAGTGATGAAATAATTTACACGATAAATCGTGTAAATTATTTCATCACTACTGCTCTCAAAACGGTGTAGGAAAACATCCTGATGTCCTAAAACCAAAAAATCGAAGATATATTTAATGACACCCGCCAATCCGCACTGAACCTGCGTGGTCAATTACGGCCCGCTCCCTCTGCTGTGGGAACATTATAGGCTGATTATTATGCTTATGCAAATCACACTATCCTGGATTAATCTGGTCAGAAATAATATCACAAATCACGTTACCCTATCCCTCTTAGTTCACTTGCGTCCGCCATCTCCTTCGAATTTAACCCAGTAGTATGTAGGAGTGCCCGGCTTCGGGCTAAGATTCATTAGGAATGGAGATTCGGGCTGAAGTTAAGAGGGCCCTGTGGCTAAGTAATAACAGTCGCACGGGTCGATTAACAAATCATAAAACCTGTTTCAATGCTGTATTTATTCCTAGGTCTACTAATCACATGGGCGGCCAGGTCACGGTCGAACCAACGCAAATCCTATAAGCACTGACCCTTGCGTATCAGTCCAGCTGATTAGATACCGCAACTATCTCGTGATACTGACAGCGTATTGTTACTTTGTTACTTAGGAGTTAGGAGCACTAGAGTTTATCAGTTCACCTTCAAATAGTTTAGTCATTTATGTATTGCAATAAGGATGGATGCCATCATATCAGCCTAGCTTAACAGACAGATTTAGTGCTGGGGAGTTCGTGGCTCCACTTCTTCCTAGCTAAAGCCCTAGGAAGTGATGAAGGGCGGCCGTTTTGGAGGACTGTCTTATGTAATTTTGACGTCCAAAAAGTGCTGATACTTAGCCTAATTTGAATAAATGACTTTTGATCGATTTGAGGAGCTCGTGGCTAAGTAATAACAGCCTTACGGGTTGATCAACCAGATTAAGCTACGCTTGCCTTAGTTAGTCCGTAGATGAGTGACCATCTTACATCTTTACATACCGAGACTCCTCCGTGCCTTGGAAAGCACGTTAAGCCATTGGTCCCTGCTGTCATTCGTGGATCTTTGACAGTCGTTACGGGTCGTCAGAAGCCCGAAAGTCTGTCAACCAGTCTTACCAACGGGTATCGTATTACCCAGTTACTGGGTTGTGGAGGTCAGATAGGCAGTCGCTCCATGTAAAATACTGGTATTCAGCTGCATCCGGTTAGACTGGAAGCCGACCCCAACATAGTTGGGAAATAGCTAGGTAGATTGATTGACTTTTGATTGATTTTGAATTTTTGATGTCTACACTCTCTGATTTGGTCATTCAATTAAACTAAATATTTCTTGTTACAGCTGGAGCGTCTATGCTGAGGATACTGCTGAGCTTTGCAGTGGGCGGACTACTGGGCGACGTGTTCCTACATCTGCTGCCAGAAGCATGGCAGAATGATCTCAATAATACTAAACGTAAGTCCAAAACGACTAACAAAATGTATTTACAAGGTAGATGTGAATGGAAACGCCGGGAGAGGACGCCGTAGGACCATATAGTGACCTTATTGGTGATGTTCTTCAGAAAGTCAGGTGCGTAGTACTCGCTACCGGCAGGCGTGCGTTTATGACCAGATGTGTATAAACGTAAATGGGGCAAAAGGAGTATGTATGTAAGGATCGTAGCAGGTAGCGTTCTGTTTTTCGTTCTGCAGATGATGACCACCGGGGTGGTTTTAGTGAGGTAAAAATCCCACACTCCCCGGTCTTTTCCCCAAAGCCCGGGCGCCTTTTGAAGGTTTCCCCAAAAAAAAAAAAAAAAAAAAAAAAACAGGTAGCGTTCTGTAGTTTCTGAAGCTCAACGAAGTCCCTGTCTTTCTGATAATTTTATTGTACTGGACCGTACCGGGAACCTTCTCGTTACGGATATATTTAAGGTCAAAATTATTTTTTTCTTAGAAAACTATAATTTTAAATGTTACTTTAAACACCACACAACTCCTGTGCGTGCCTCCTAAAGTACAATGTTTTGCGTGCGTTACTTTGCGCGATTCCATTAGCATCGATTTTTCACACCAAAAATAAAAGTTGTTTCCCAGCAATAATTTAATGTTACTTAGTTTGATGTCAGAATGCTTTTATAACGGTTATTTGATGGTCTTTACACCCTGTATACATTCATTTTATAACGGTTATTTGATGGTCTTTACACCCTGTATACATTCATTTTATAACGGTTATTTGATGGTCTTTACACCCTGTATACATTCATTTTATAACGGTTATTTGATGGTCTTTACACCCTGTATACATTCATTTTATAACGGTTATTTGATGGTCTTTACACCCTGTATACATTCATTTTATAACGGTTATTTGATGGTCTTTACACCCTGTATACATTCATTTTATAACGGTTATTTGATGGTCTTTACACCCTGTATACATTCATTTTATAACGGTTATTTGATGGTCTTTACACCCTGTATACATTCATTTTATAACGGTTATTTGATGGTCTTTACACCCTGTATACATTCATTTTATAACGGTTATTTGATGGTCTTTACACCCTGTATACATTCATTTTCGCCGAATACTTAGGCTTGATGCGGGGGGTGTACTCTCTAAGCACCCAATATGATGATATATGATGTAACCAATATTTTGTAACCATATTTTGATTTAAAAGAGTGTCCGTGGAGTTTCTTGCCCGTTCTTCTCCATAGAGATCTTCTACGTTTTGGAATGGGCAACTAGTTTCAACTTTCTGATTTACTGCCCGACTCTTTGACAGTTCAAAAGTGCCTGTAATTGGTTTAATTGAAATAAATGCTTTGAGTTTGAGTTTGTACGAAATCCGTAGTTTCGGCCGAAGTTGCGGACGTTTCCTACAGTCCGATATGATAAGTTCGGGGCTTGAACTAAGAATGAATGACAACACGATTTGACAGTTAGTTGTCCTTGTCCCTACTCCCGATTTGTATTTTCCCGTCCGAAAAATTTAATTTGAGACTTGTTTTGACGGATAACTACTTTCGGACGGGCCCGTATATTCGTTGACGGACTTAGTAGACCCCCAGAAGGCCATAGCTGTTTATCGACGGCTGGATCTAGTCGCATGCGTTTGAGGACATTATGAATGTTTCTATTATTGTAATCTTTTGTGTTGGTAATTAAATTAACATAGAAACTGCTGTAAATAAAGTTCGTTTTATTCAATTCTTGGAAAAATACAATCATAATTATTGTTTCACACAAAAACATTACTTGATTCATAATTGAAAATCTTTTTAAAAAAAAAATTGTTCCTTATTGACCGTAGATCTATGTTACAATTAAATATATATCTATAAAAATCAATGCCACTTTTCGTTGTAATTTTATAAACCAAGAATGTCTGGGCCGATTTAGCTGATTTTGGTTTTGAAATGCTTGTCGTAGTCCAGGGAACGTTTAAACGATGAGAAAAATTGGAAAAGTTGCCGGGAAAATTTGAAAATTCTGGAAAACTGAAAGTGGATTTTATATGGGAATATTGAAATTGGGACAGGACAACGTCTGTCGGGTCAGCTAGTACCTTATATTATTATGAAACATTAGCATATAAATCAATGAGTAGCTATTTTTTTTTGCGTTACATAAAGCCCTACTGTGTGGTAATTAGTTTCATTCAATATTAAAATTCAAGGGCTCGTTGATTATGTAACTCATTCAGTACGGGCTTCGTTTAGAGCGGTTACTTAAAATATATTTTCATCAATGCTAAATAAGTTCGCTGTCCCTTTAATTTACTGCTAAATCCCAGCTGAATTCTTCTTCCTCGTGTTACGAGTTTACTGTATGTATAACAATAGTATGACGTATATAAACATTTTGCCAAATATTGGAAGGTCCAATATTGGAGGTGTCACGGCTGTCTGCGGGAGCCTTTATGTGTACTGCCTGTGGCGCGGGATTAAGCGGCGCCGGCGCTAGCGATTTATTCAGTACTATGTATTTTTTTTATACAGGGTGTCCCGTAAATAATGGATCAAACGTAACGGGTAGGTAGCTTACCTAATTTCCAACAACTAATTTGAATATTTAAAAAAAAACCGTTACAGTAAGCAGGATATTAATTTTTTTTCGAATTTTACGATTTTGTCTTCCAGAATTAAGCTTTTTTAATGCTGTCGCTGCAAATGATGACATTTTTAGGTATGATTTTTATTTAACATTTCTGAATAGCTTACTAATGTTATAAGATACCATTTTTTTGAATACCGTTTTATTTGCCTTAGAAAAAAAATCTTGAGTTGAAAAGTTTTTTCTTTACGATGTTAGGACCAAAATTGAAAAAATTCTCCTGTAAAAAAAATGTATGACACCGAAGACCACCATTATTTTAAAAACTTGTACATTTAATAAGGTTTGCAAATTGGTATAAAACTTACGTCTAGTCCTTATCGTTACAAAGATATTGCTATGAATATGATGAAGAAGACAGAAAATAAATTAAATTGGTACTATTCCATTTTTCCTTTTCGTAATGGCTTATGCTTGAATGCTTGTAATCGAAGCAGGTAGTTAAGCGGATAGCATAATTCCGACCCGATGACGTCATCTGTCCGGAATTTGGGACCGCTACCTGTGGCGGAGTTGCACCTCAGTCAGTGTGAAAGGGATAGATAGCGCCGCTTTTTGGTAAATCGGTTAAATCGGTATGAAGTTGCGCAGGTTCTTTTGTTCTTTCCTGCGCCCTTCACTCGTACAGGCTTCATTGTTGCTTGATTTTATTAGTTTAGTTGTAACTAGTCTCTCTTCGAGTTGCTACGTCAGACAACTTTCGCTCCCGGTCAGTGGCTCGGTGTTTTCTTCTGTAAAATTTGACTTGTGCTGTGTTTTTGGACTTTGCTTTGCCTATCGATTTGGAACTCTTTGCGTATTGGACAAACGACTTGGCGATCCTACGGACTCCGAAAACATTCGTTTGTGTGTGCTTGTACGTGTGTGCAGTAGCGCTGAAACCTTATTCAGCCCAATGCCTCGTTATGAGTACACGCCACGGCAGTACGCCGAAATGCATTTTATCTACGGAGAAGCAAGAGGTAATGCCAGGGCGGCTGCAAGATTGTACCGTGAAAGATACCCGAACCTGGTTCGTTATCCCGATTATCGCGTCTTTATTAGAGTGCATAACGCGCTTCTTGAGGGAAGAATTCTTGGCACCGGAGTTGGTGGTACCCGTGAAGGACGACCGCGACAAGTTAATGACGAAGTCATTCTTCGAGAAATCGAGGAAGATCCGTCAGTCTCCGTTCGCGTCATAGCGCGACGCGTAGGAATTTCTAGATCGACGGTGCATCGAGTGCTACAACGGTGCCGATTGCACCCATATCACGTGCAACGTGTTCAAACGCTGACGTCGCGTGATTACCAGCCAAGAATAGAATTTTGCCAAAGGATGCTTAGAATGATTCGGGCGGACCCGCAGTTTTTTAAAAAGATTTTATGGAGTGACGAGTCTTCATGCCGCCGAGATGGATATTTAAATTTGCATAATTTGCACAGTTGGCAGCTGATAAACCCACATTTGATGCGAGAGGACAGGAGCCAACATCAATTTAAAATAAATTTATGGGCGGGAATAATCAATGGGCAAATAATAGGGCCCTTTGAACTACCAGCTACTCTAAACGCCGAATATTATCTCCATTTTTTAAGGAATGAGTTGCCAAGGTTATTATAATAATATTAATATAATTAATAATATTAATATTAATATTTAGTGTAATGCGCATTTTTCGCAAGGTAATACCACCCAAGGACTCCACGAGACAGGCTTGACCTAGTGTGGAGTTCATAAGCAAAGTTTCCTTTGCGTCTTATGAAAAACCAATGTAAACCTATCTATTAATGTAGACTATAAGGAATTGTAAAGCACAGTTTATGGCAAAAAATAAACATATTATTATTATTATTATTATTATTAGAAAACGTTCCAGAAGACGTACGGCAAGCAATGTGGTTGCAAAATGATGGGTGCCCCGCTCACTATGCGACGGCAGTAAGGGCGCATCTTGATGAAAGTTATCCGGACAGATGGATCGGCCGATTAGGACCAATTTTGTGGCCTCCGCGATCTCCGGATTTAAATCCCCTAGATTTTTTTTACTGGGGATGTTTAAAAGACAGGGTCTACAAGAATCCAATAACGTCGGAAGAAGAATTACGACAGCGCATCCAATCTGCTGCATCAGAAATAAACCAAAGCCGTTTTGTCCGTCGGATAAGAGCTTCCTTTATTAGGAGATGCAGACTTTGCATTCTTGTAGAGGGAAGGCAATTCGAACATTTATTGTAAAAACCAAATAAAACGATTTATTTGAACTAACTGTTTTTTTTAGTACGGCCTCCTAATTCTTTTCATACGCCTCAATAATTCAATGAACATTGCCTCTGAAATGCTACAGTTACACATTTTAAAGAAAAAGTTTAAATGTACACACTTTTTTATTTTTTTTATTAACGTTGATTTGGAGCACCTCTCAGATTCATAGCAATTATCTTTGTAACGACAAGGACTAGAATGTACAACTTCATACCAATTTACCAAAAATACAAAAGCGGCGCTATCTATCCCCTTCACGCTGACTGAGGTGCAACTCCGCCACAGGTAGCGGTCCCAAATTCCGGACAGATGACGTCATCGGGTCGGAATATGCTAGCCGCTTAACTACCTGCTTCGATTACAAGCATTCCAGCATAAGCCATTACGAAAATGAAAAAATGGAATAGTACCAATTTAATTTATTTTCTGTCTTCATCACATTCATAGCAATATCTTTGTAACGATAAAGACTAGACGTAAGTTTTATACCAATTTGCAAACCTTATTAAATGTACAAGTTTTTAAAATAATGGTGGTTTTCGGTGTCATACATTTTTTTTACAGGAGAATTTTTTCAATTTTGGTCCTAACATCGTAAAGAAAAAACTTTTCAACTCAAGATTTTTTTTCTAAGGCAAATAAAACGGTATTCAAAAAAATGGTATCTTATAACATTAGTAAGCTATTCAGAAATGTTAAATAAAAATCATACCTAAAAATGTCATCATTTGCAGCGACAGCATTAAAAAAGCTTAATTCTGGAAGACAAAATCGTAAAATTCGAAAAAAAATTAATATCCTGGTTACTGTAACGGTTTTTTTTTTAATATTCAAATTAGTTGTTGGAAATTAGGTAAGCTACCTACCCCTTAGGTTTGATCCATTATTTACGGGACACCCTGTATATTCTTCGATGCGGACAAAAAAGTTTCTATGCTTACTGTTTTTATATCAAATCAAGAAGCAAACCAGTTACGACTTCCTGGTTTGGACAACACAAACAGCCAAACTTTGGTGCTCTCCATACAAACAATAGATTTGGTAACGACCACAATGTCACTTCCTATCAGAGTTTACAAACAATGATGCATTTGCACATTGTTTGTGTTTCTATCAAAATCACTACGGCTAGTTGCTACGTCCTTTGTCCACACAGTGGGGGCACCACAATAATTGTATTTATTGTGGCTATACCGCGGCGATTAAGTGCAATTTAGCTTGCACGTGGGGGTGAAGTGATTTTGTAGGCTATTATAAAAGCTGATTTCTTCAAGATCAAAGGAGTGCAACTTCTGTACTTATTCTGTCTCAGATTACGAAATAGTACGAGTAGGTAACTTTACGCGCAATCGTAGTGCAATGTCAAGATTATACTTCGACGCAACGATTATCTCATGTTCTCCCGTGTTAGATGAAAATGTAGCTTTCATTACTTAGTAGAATAGAAGTACAGATTTTCTGAAATGCCATGCACACTACGGCCCATTTATCTAGGCAGGTCCGAACTTCGCGCAGACGGCTAAGATTTTCTAGGAACCAAATGGTGACATGAGGCGAGTGTGAGTGAACATGCGCGAAAGTATGGAGAGCCTATGTTCGGACCTGCCAAGATAAATCTGCCGTAGTGTAGAAGAGGACCGATCAAGACAATATCGATAGATAATATCCCTGTAGTCTAAAAGTAAATGATAATGTAATATCAAATGTAATGTAATGTATATGTATATGTGTGTTGTGTTATCAGCCAATAGAAATCAACTGTTGGACATTATGATAATTGATAACTGAAAACAGAAAACATTTATCAGAAAAATTGTCAATTCTTTCGAAAAACTTCTTCCTGAATAAATCCCCTAAAATTGCAGAAATAAGTCGAAAGGTGAAGGTCCACTTAACTATTTTCATTAACAAACTAACAATACGAACAATGTTTAAAATGCTAATATGAGCAAATAGTTGTCACAGTTATGTAGACTGTAGGTAAATAGTAGGTACTTATGTACGCAAATAGATAACGCGTGTTAAGTCCATTGTCAATGCTGACGAGCATCCACATGTATGTTATGTACATATTAATTTAAAGAAGCTGAAGGTGTTCCCTTTTGATAACCGAAATATAGCATTGACAGCCGACAAAAGGCAATTTTGTTGAACAAAGGAGCTATGGGGAAGTTAACGGAGGTGGACTTTGTAGTGAAACAGAACGTGGTCGCTCACAATGGGCCTTATTAGAAGGCTAAAAGTCGCCCAAAGGGCTATGGAGAGGGCTATGCTTGGAGTTTCCTTAGTGATCGAATCAGAAATGAAGAGATCCGCAGGAGAACCAAGGTAGTCGACATAGCCCGAAGAATTGCCTAACTTAAGTGGCAGTGAGCACGGTACATTGCCCGCAGAAAAGATGGCCGATGGAGCCAAAAGGTTCCGGAAGACGTAGATCTGCCACAAGGTGGATTTTGTGTTTTTTAGTGACTTAGTAGCACTATAGAATCTATTTGAGACACTTTTCAACAATGGGTGTAATATCCTATTACCGGAGGCCATATTTTTTCGATTGAAAGAAAATTCCAAGGTAGCACGGTAGCATCGTCTATTTTCTGTTTTATACGATTACACGTAAACAGTTCCTTATTGTGCAGTCTCGAAGGTATTTAAATATGTTAAGAACTTACTAAGCTAAACATTGATTTAAGTACGCAGTAATATAATAGCATTTTGATTGCAGTGTGCGTGAGAGTCTATCTCTCGCGTCAAACTAGACAGCCATAACTCCATTTCACTTTCACACCGAACTAAAGCACGCTCCGATATTATATCCTCTTGAAACTAAAATTTAAACTACAATAGCACTAATAAAAATAATAATGACAAAGAGAAAGAAGAATCGGAAGTTGATTAGGAAAGCCAAATGCACGATTTCACTACAAAACTTACCATAGCCCTTAACCTTGTTAAAATTACTAGATCTGTTGATGAAGAAAATAATCGAATGTTATAAAAACTGTAGTTTATGAATGAAACATATAGAGGAAATGAGAAAAATACTGAAACCAAGTCATCAGTCAAAACAACCGCTCGATTTTGTTGTAGATACTTTAACAAACGATCACAAATAAGCGCTCAGTTTCATTATTCCTCTGTCTTGAAAGACCTTCAAAGGCTCCACAACAAAGCGGCGACACTTCTTAGAAAGCCTAGTCACAAAGCAACTGACACCAGAA
Source organism: Cosmia trapezina (assembly GCA_905163495.3). Classification (NCBI taxonomy): domain Eukaryota; kingdom Metazoa; phylum Arthropoda; class Insecta; order Lepidoptera; family Noctuidae; genus Cosmia; species Cosmia trapezina. The sequence goes on from LR991041.1 coordinate 18,444,884, forward strand.
GATCTGATTTCCGTTTTCAAACATTTCCTACCTACTGTTTTGCTGGCTCGTCAAAACACTTGGCTTGAGGGCTCAGGCGCAAAACGTGTCTTTCTTATCTACTGGTAGTAAAATGTCTCTTTCTTATAATGTCGCTTTCGCAAAATGTCGCATTAATTAGTAACTTAGAAAAAAAAATTGCCAGATTTTAAAAAAAAAAGGTTGGTTTTCCCCAATTTCTTAATAAATGTTTACAAGTTTTCAACTTAAACGCTATATTTGGAGTTTCCTTGGTGTATTTCAAATTTCATTCAATTCATTTTGTGGTTCAACAAGTTTAAGAATTATAAGTTATAACTAAAAAAAAAAAACTCCAAACATAGCTTATATGATGTAAAACTTGTAAACATTTAATATGACATTGGAAGAAAACTACCTTTTTTTTAAACCTGGCTAATTTTTATTCTAAAGAGACGTTTTGCGCTTGAGCCGGCTTGAGGACGACCGCCGTTCAATGTCACCGTATAGCGACGATAACCTACTATTGCATAATAGTGCATTCATTGACACCGCACGCCCCATTACAACGTTATACACGGCGAAATGTAGAACTAAAGACAAATTAGTACGGAATTGTGACGTTTGACGAAGATAGTGGCGCCACCCTGAAGGATCAAGACATATTTGTAATCAATTAATCATACTAAGAAAAAGATGTCATTTTCCTCTTGATACGGATGCACATTAATTATAGTAATAAACATTGCTGGCCTATTTCTAATTGTTTGTTTACAATGTTGAGGTTTCGTGTCGCTAATTGTTGACATTTGCTTTGCGGTTGCGGTCAGGAGGATACTTTTATGAATTACGTGTTTGTTGGTATTTTAAATACATACACTTTGATAGTCGAATGGGGTCAAAAGCCTGTAGGTTATTATGAAGCTATTTCGGTTTCTCTACATTATCGAAATGGATCAGGTTTTAAAATGTTTATTGCCTAGATATAATTCAGTAACCGCCGCATCATGCCTTCATTTAGTCCTTGAGGACATTAACTAATGCACATAGAAATCAATTAAACAAGCACCAACATAATTATATACAACCTCGGTTCGTCCAGAATAGCCTGATGTGAAAATGCATCGATTGGCATCATAAAAATAGAACGTAGGAAACGTTTTTCAAGCTGACTGTACCATTTTTCCAAAATCTGTGAATGAAAGAAAGAAAGAAACACATTTATTTAGCACAGACTAAATTAAAGAGGCAAAACAAAAAAATAAATAATACTTAAAAAAAAAAACTACATTTGCGATGCAATAACAACAAAAAAAATACAATGTAGGAATGTGTGCCTCACGGCTGTGGCAAAAAGGCCCAGTTCAGCAAAAAGGCCCAGTTCAGCAAAAATGCCAGACAACTAGTGCCTGACGCTGGTTTTCAACTGGACCAAGTGTGAGGTAACGGACGTAAATCAGTTTTATACTGCAATGTGTGATGTATACTTTAAATAAAAAATAAGTTTGTGTCAGATAAACGTAATGCAGTTAGCAATTAAATACTGCAAAAGTTAAGGACCGTCTCCTAAGATTTTTTTCTATAGCTATAACGGTTATGGTACCTGCCCTTACTGTCTCATCTCAAAAATGATCATCATCATCTGCATAGCCTTTTCCCAACTACTTTGGGGTGGGCTCCCAGTCTAACTGGATGCAGCTGAATACCAGAATACCTATCTGACCTCCATAACCCAGTTACTGGGTAATACGACACCCCTTAGCAAGACTGGTTGTCAGACTTCTTTTGACGACCCGTTGATACTGTCAAAGATCCACGAATGACAGCCGCGACCAATGGCTTAACGTGCTTTCTTGGGTAAAGATGGTCACCCATCCACGGACAGCACGACCGACCGGCAAGCGTAGCTTAACCTGATCGATCGACCCGTGCGGCCGTTTTTACTTGGCCACCCAAACTCAAAGCATTTATTTCAATTAAACCAATTACAGGCACTTTTGAATTGTCAAAGAGTCGGTCAGTAGGTAAGTCAGAAAGTTGAAGCTAGTTGCCCATTCCAAAACGTAGATCTATGGAGAAGAACGGGCAAGAAACTCCACGGACACTCTTTTAAATCAAAATATAGTTACAAAATATCGGTTACATCATTCATGTTGAAATTATACATGTGAGAACGATGAACGTTAAAAGCGTCCGTAATAAAAAAATAAAAAAAAAACAATTCAAAATTAAAATTAAAATGAGCCGTGGCAGCTAAGGTATGACCAGCCCCCACCAACAGCGCCCGTTCCACGAACCTGATGTATGGATTCGTTAAACGATCCAACACACTCGCCACCACCAGCGAGGCATTAGAGTGAGCATGACACACTCTCAGCCGCCAGGGCACATCCAAGTCAAATAAAGACGTACCCAGTAAATGGTAGCTTTAGAGTAGGTACATAGTACTCACACATGTGCTAAGCAATTATACAATACAAAGGTGATTGAGTCTACACAATGCAAAGCTATTCTTACAATCTTCAGCAGCCTCACCTCACCTCTCTCCTCTTCCAATATTATCGTTGGCAACTGCAGAAATCACTGCATGTTAGCTTCAATGATTGTACTTAAATTATTCTAAATTGGAGAAGTGAGGTGACAACAATTTCTAGGGGGACTGCATAGCCAATCAGTCAGTCAGACCACGAGGTCGGCAGCTTGTTAGTCAGTCTTCATTAGCACTGCTTGGGTTGCTAAATGCGCCTTGCGAAAATTCGTAAAAATGCTGCCTTAAATATGACTTTTAAAGGCTCTTCCAGACAGAGGCGATATCGCGGTCGCGACGCGATATTTCGATATTATATCCGTACAAAAATATCGCGTCGCGACGCGATATCGCCTCTGTCTGTAAGAACCTTAATTAGTGATCGAAACTTAAACAAAAAATTGTACCCATGATAATAAACAACTTTTACTATGGGCCCAAACCTGAAATCGCAAAAAAACATGTGTTACCTAGATTTATGTTTGCATAACTCGTAAAAATTTAGAGAACAGCTGATTTTGTTGACAAGTATGTAACGAGTATTGATAATGTTAACTATTTTTGTTCACCTTTTGATTTTTTTACAAGTTGTATAATTATATGTATAGGTTTTATAACTTGTTTTAGGTGTAAATGATAGACGAAGCTACTAGAAACAACATAGAATAAAATTAAATGTTACTATGATATGAAGCCTAAAATTGAATAAGACGGTGTGGGTGGGTTGCCTGGCTGTAAATCTTTAATCCCTCTAGAATTTGCGAATTTTACTTTACTATTCAACAAGTGTATTATAAAAAAAGCTTTAATAATCTGGATATCATCTAGTTCTTGTCAAGACAAATCAAACGAGCCCAAAGTCGATAGTGTTGCGTCGTTTTATTACTGAGTTCCTATGGCCACCTTCCGGGTTCATCATCAGATCAGCTCCATGTCATAATAATATTGCATTGTAATTCGATTTACTTATGCATGTAAAATTCCATTCCAGCTCAATCGGAAATCGGGAAGTGGGTCAAATTTAACTTGCAAGATTCGATTACAGACAGACACCGGGACAAGTGAAACTAAAAATAAAAGCTGTACACTGTAAAATTGAAACAGTTGTATAATTAACTCAATATTATCAAAATATTCAAAATGTTTATTAAACACTTGATCTTCAATATTATGGCTAATTACATCATGTTTTGAAATAAAGATTTATTTATTTATTTATTTATTTATTTATTTAACTGACCAACTTACACTAACAGTAAAATACTACACATACAAGTTATAGGTCATATATAGGTACAGATATAAACTAATACAATATTATAACATACATTTAAAACAAGATGAAACACACCACAAAATTAATACACATTAGAAAAAAAAAAAACATAAGTAATATCTACGACGCAGAGATAGTACTAGGAGTGGCAATAGACTCCAGGTAAGCATTAGCAGTTTGCAGGAACCTCAGTTCGGTACTTGCAAAGGCATCGAGCGACTCATCATACTGTAATATATGATTGATGAGGGTAAGGGCCAAGTATAAGGGACTGGTTTTTAGAGTTACGGAACCAGCTGGAGGAACTGAAAATAGAGGACGCTGGCGAGGGCGAAGTATATGCCTGATAGGTAAAGGAACGTTGATGGAGACTGAGTTGAGAGATTACAACTTAATACAATGGCTTTCGATATGGTTACCCAGTTTTACTGCGAGAGGTTCATGACCTCGTAAATGCTATCACTATGCCCCCCGTAGACTTCATATCTGACTCAAATACCTAATACACGGAAGAGTATACATATAAATATAGATAATAAGATTGCCAGACCATTATCATCAACAATTCAGATGAAAGACGTCCGCTACTGGGCATAGGCCTTCCCTAAGCGTCACCACATTAACCGTCTGCGCTTCTCGCATACAAAGGGTTCCTGGGGCCTTCCCAAGGTCATCAGTCCACCTTGTGGCAGGCCTTGCAACGCTGTGCCTGTCTTGTGGATTGCCAGATGGCTGAGAATATACTAAGTATCGCTAGAAGTAGTCCACTCAACAAAGGGGTTGTAGAGTGCGTGAGCTGGGACGTAAGCGATTTCTTCAGAAAGTTGGTCAGGATGCTTCGTATAAAAGTTGTAAAAAAAATTATGAACTTTCATTACATAGAAGATATTTTTTCTCTACGACGCACCGTTTTAAAGATATTAGCGAAAAACTCAAAAGTGGGAACTTTTATCCCCCCCCCCCCACTCCGGCGCACCTCCTAGACGCGGGGACTTTTAGTATGTTTACTCCCTAAGCACCCTGAACAACTTTCTGAAGAAATCGCTTACGTCCCAGCTCACCCACTCTACACCCCCTTTTTGGTCATTTGTTGAGTGGACTAAAGGAAGCATGGCACAAAAGAGAGGAGGTCTGTACTCAGCGGTGGGTGGAACCAGGCTGCCGTAATGTTTATCAAGACTGATTGATTTATAGAAGCCGTGTTTTAAGTTAAGTGTAGTTCCATTCTCTCGCCATCCATTGTTTAACGAGTCATCATCATCATCTGCCTAGCCTTTTCCAAGCTACGTTTGGGTGAGGTTCCAGTCTAGCCAGATGCTACTGAATACAAGTGGTTTTACATGGAACGACTACCCATCTGACCTACAAAACCCAGTTACTGGATAACAGGATACCCCCGGTTGTCAGACTTTGGGGCTTCTGACTACCCGTAACGACATGCCAATCGAGTATCAAACATCAATGGAAGCATGGGATTGACTCCTGAAAATCAGTAGCCCCATAAAAGTGCTGCGAAGTGCATAAGATTGAAGATGACTCTTCATAATCACATTATAAAGTGGATATTCCACTAATTTGTGATATAACAATGACAAACGCCGCACGAGCACTCATTTATATACAGAAGGTTGAGGTTTTGAGTCAACACTCACACATGTCAAAACAAAACCCACTCTACCCCATCGCTATAAAGTTTAAAATCGTATCCATGTGTTCGACTTAGGAAGTTTTGTGTTTCAACTGATAGTAACGCTATGTAGTTGGTAGTAAAAAGTAAACATAACATAGTGAGTCAGACTATACTCGATCAATCATGGTTACGATTGCAATTATTACTTGTGTGTTTGTATTGCATGAGTTGTATGCGACTTTGTGACGAGAATCGGTCAATGTGTCGGGGATAAATATTGCTGGTAGGGATTTAGGATTTGTGGGTCAACACTATCAAGGCACAAGGAGGAGCTCGTGGCTAAGTAATAACAGCCGTACGGGTCGAACCATCAGGTTAAGCTACGCTTGCCAGTGTTGGTCCGTGATGGGTGACCATCTTTACATACCGAGACTCCTCCGTGCCTCGGAAAGCACCGAAGTCCCGGCTGTCGTTCGTGGATCTTTGGCAGCCGTTACGGGTCGTCAGAAGCCCGAAAGTCTGGCAACCAGTCTTACCAAGGGGTATCGTATTACTCAGTTACTGGGTTGTGGATTGTGGAGGTCAGATAGGCAGTCGCTCCATGTAAAATACTGGTATTGGGTATCGTATTACTCAGTTACTGGGTTGTGGATTGTAGAGGTCAGATAGGCAGTCGCTCCATGTAAAATACTGGTATTCAGCTGCATCCGGTTAGACTGGAAGCCGACCTCCAACATAGTTGGGAAAAGGCTAGGCAGATTGAGTATCAAGGCACATAAGGGTTGCGTTGATGTCATGCTTGCCTTCAGAGACAAAGTTCAAATGTGGCTTTAATTTCATTGGCACCCTTTATTGCTTTAGGTACTATGATTTGTGCCAGTGAGGTATGTGTGTCAATAGTTCCAAGGCACAAAGTAGACAAAGTGGTTTGGTTGATGTAATGCCAACATTTACACCATTGCCCCATTTACACGTACAAGTTTATTGCCTGTGGCATACCATACAATTTAAGGCCAATTAACTGGCACCGTCTAAACAACACTTACAATTAAGTCGCATGCTATTTTATTGAATGGCAAAACTTGCATTGAATTATTTTGTTTGCCATTTTATGGAATCCATAAATGGCATGCAATTCTTAAATGGCAATAAAATTGAATGTGCTTTTTGGCATGCGAGCACTGTGTAAACGGAGGAAACGAATTTAAAATTGGTATTATTTAGCAATATCTGACCCATACTATGTTGCTTGACGGATAGGTTTGGGTTGTGTCAATTTGTGTGAACGCTATTAGAGCACGTACAAGAATGAAATGCCAAGTTTAAGCTAATCTCTTGCGGAAAAACATACATGTTGATTAATACAGGAAGCAGGAAAATTGGACGTAGAATTTTAAAGTGTTGATAAAAATGCTGCTCTTAAATAAATTCATAGGTACTCTTAAAGATATTGCAATTGAAGTAATATGGTGAAATTAATTTTAAAAAAACACTTATTCACAATCAATAATAACCAGCTGACAACAAGGTGTAAATGAATACAATAGTAATTATAAATTAATCTATGTTTGCTCGTGCATGTAATGAGTTTGAAGTAGTGCTTCATTTATCGCATAATTTCACAATGTTTGCTCACGAAGTCCCGACTCTTCGTCATTAATTTAAAATGTCAATAGATATACAATTTGACCCAATCTTCAATTAAAAATCATCAACCATCGCCACTGAAAATCAAAATTAAATCTATTTGATCCCAAAATACTGCTTTAAGCAAATTGTTGAAGCTCCCTGGGACATGTCCAGGGAACTTCTCTTACATGGAATTGCTTTAATAGAACCATAATATGCCATTAATAATGTGGGACAAATGATTAAAAATTGCTCTACATTATACTCCAGCTCTATTAGCAATTAATTTATTTGGGGACAGAGTCTGTGCAGCATTTACTATTTTCTATGAGTCTCTCAGTATTCACCCCCTTTCAAGATAATTATATCATCTTACAATCAATCCATCCATTGATTCTCAGGTCTTTCCCTACTCTAATGATGACTACAAATCTACAACGTAATAAAATTAATTATAATTTGCTGTTTCTTAACGGCGCACCGAGCTTTTTATACACAAAAACGCGTTTTTATAACCGTTGCTTGAAGTAGTAAACAATTAAATTATATCCTATATTTTCTCATTACAGCGGGCGAACACGTCACCTTGAAAAGCGGCCTATGGTGTCTCACCGGCATGCTAGTCTTCATCGTCGTAGAAAAACTATTCGCCGCCTCAGACCATGAGGAAAGCGAAGAGGAAACTCAAGAGGAACCTGAAGTTGTCAAACAAAATGGTTCCACTAAGATAAAAGAGATAGAAATTGAAGAAATTGAGAAGTTTCTAGCAGTTGAGAGGAGGCAGAGAGGGAAGAGTATAGGCGATGGAATCTGTGATGAGAATGGAACGGTGACGGCGAAGCAGCTGTATGATACGTGTGTGTTCAATAATAATACTAAAGGTAAGAAGTCATAATATAACATGACATCACGATTGCAGAATACTCTTTATTCTGTACCAGTGTAGGTACAGTTAGCAACAAAAGTAAGTTGTAACGATGTAAGTTTTAAAGAAAATTAACTCTTACCTAATAAATGAAATGCTAAAAAGCAGGATATCGTATCATTTTGTGTTAATTTAGACGATGCAGTGTTAACCGACTTCTGTTGCCGACCGTACACCATATGAATTACAGATATAAATGTAGAAATTTTACATACGACGACACAATGGGCGGTCTTATCGCTAAAAGCGATCTTTTAAAGACAAACTTTGGATGGATTAAAGGGAGAAGGAGAGACAATACTGTGTCTGTGGTGTACCATTTACATATACAATAAATAAATACATACATACGTACATAAAGCATTATGCCTGCAATACCTGAAGGGTTACGCAGAGTGTATCCATATAGGACCACTGACCTCTATAAAATAGAGGTCAGTGTATAGGACCCACATTTCGCCTGTCGTGTTAGGAAAGAAAACTTGTAGCCGATTATCAAACTTCACTCAATTTTAAGTAGCCGAGTAGCCGTTACTTGTAAGTCTCATGCTTTCTCTGTCACTTTTTACGTTGGGGTTTGGCGCCGTGGTAGCCCGCGAAATTCAAATTTCATCTATAAGAAATATGTATTTACATAATTATGACCATCAGAATCATCAATACATCTGTGTTGATTATTCTTATGGTTATAATAATTATGTAAATACATATTTGTAATAGTCGCGAATCATTTTGATCAAGCTACAACCTGACTCTGACCTAGACCAGAAAATTTGAATTTCGCGGGCTAACACTGCGGATCCACCTTAAATAATTCCTCAGTACAACCCGGAGTCTGGATTTTTTCCCGGTTTATGGCAATAGGTTCGCCCCCAGTTTTTTTTTTCCAGTTTGGTGGTAACTTGGCCGTCATCAACTATTCTGCCAGCACTGACTGAGAAATCATAATATTGATTTTTTGCTTTCGGTCAAGGTCTTTTCCTTACGCGTGGAAATGAAAATAAGCGTAGGTTGTTAGATTCGATGCTGGTATTTATAGAACAGACATCGATTTAATGTTGACTGAACTATAAATAGTGTCGGCTGACGTCATACAACTTAGAATAAATAGGTCAAAGTTAAAAGCGCTGAGAATTCCAAGAAAAAGTAAGACGTATCAAAGCTGCATGTCGACTTAAGTCAGTTTCTTTGTTCATCTATACTATGTATACCATGGAATTGTTATCTGACTAGACTGTATCTACATAATAATAGTCATCCAGACCGAATTTCGGCCATGGCGACCAATCTCAGGGATGGCCCTGCGCCTGATCTCACTACGGTATCGGATTGCCGTCCTATCACTCCATACCAAATGGACTATACCTATGGGTCGAAATAAAAGTATTTTTTAAATAATTTTAGCATTAAATGCATTGAGAGATGTCGTGCATGCGAGCTCCATTCCTGTTCTATTATTTCCTTGTATTAATAATTTGTACCTTGCATTCCAGGTGTATGCTGCAACACAGTAGCTAGTCAGAACGGCACGGTGCGAGCCTGCAACAGCAAGGGCAACAGGTGGATGGGCCGCTGTCTGCTGCGGGAGGCGCGGGAACAGGCGCTCAAGGCCACCAAGGAGAAGAGCAACAAGAAAGACGTGAGTTATACAGAGTGGCAGGGACATTGATGCGCGACCTGGGTCCGCGATGGTACATTCATGAATATATTATGGTCTAGTGACCTAGTCCTTTCCTTCCTTAGTGTGTGCAGAAATAGCACAAATATCATACTTATTGTGTATCTCTGCGTTTTAATATTCCAGGTGGCAGGCTACTTGAACCTGATGGCGAACTCTATAGACAACTTTACTCACGGCCTGGCAGTGGGAGGCTCTTTCCTCGTCGGGTTCCGAGTGGGCGTGCTCACCACATTCGCTATATTAGGTTAGTATTACAAAACGTAACACCTATTTTCCCAGAAGGGGTAGCCAGAGTTGCAATACCTATTTCGCCAGATTATTGAAGTCCCATGTAAACGGGGGCGAGCCTTATTGAAGTCTCACGTAAACGGGGGCGAGCCTTATTGAAGTCTCATGTAAACGGGGGCGAGCCTTATTGAAGTCTCATGTAAACGGGGGCGAGCCTCATTGAGTCTCATGTAAACGGAGGCGAGCCTTATTTAGTCTCATGTAAACGGGGGCGAGCCTTATTGAAGTCTCGTGTAACCGGGGGCGAGCCTTATTGAGTTTCATGTAAACGGCGGCGAGCCTATTGCCATTAACCGGCCAAAAATCCAAAGTCCGGGCTGCTAGGTATCTATTATTTATAGGATTACAAGTGGACACATTAATAACTGAAAAAATGTAAGGTATGTAATGTATCTATGCTAGCAATCAATCTGTCTAGCCTTTTACTTTGTTGGGGTCAGCTTCCAGTCTAACCGGATGCAGCTGAATATCAGAATTTTAAAAGATTACTGAAGAACACGATACCCCTTGGAAGAACTTGAACGAAGACTCGTTGTCAGACTTTTGGGCTTCTGACTACCCGTACAAAACAAAGCAAAATGGTATTAATTTAAAAACGATTCTCATTTACAGTGCATGAAATTCCTCACGAGGTTGGAGATTTCGCGATTCTGCTCAAGAGCGGCTTCTCACGGTGGGAGGCGGCTAAGGCACAGCTGGTAAGTTTAAGCATCTTTGAGAAATTATAACGTGTTTTCCTCATAGTCGTAGAGTAACATTTTACATGTTGCAAAGTAAAGAGATATCTCGACTTTTTTTAATTCTGATTAGACAGGGATTGGACCCCAACTTGCTTAGGCCTAAACACGGTGCATCTGCAGACATAACCTTACGCCCCTAGTCGCCGCAGGAGACGCCCTGGGCGGCGGGAATCAATAGCTGATTCCCGGCCACCGGGGCCGCGGCCGCGCATCCACAAAAAAAAAATGGGAACCCATTTGATGATTTCTCATCCACAAAAAAAAATGGTGCATCTGCAGAAACAAACCTAACATTTATCTTCTTCGTCGTTCCCTCAATGCTGAGGATCGTGACCACATATGACGCGTCTCCAAGCTATACGGTCTTCTCCATCAGCCTTCTTGACCGGGTCTGACCATCTTGTCGGTGCTCTGTCTTGAGCGGTTTACCTTCCACCCGGCACAGTACCATAAGCCTTTCCAGACCATGCTTAGGTGATCGCATAATATGTCCGAAAAAGCAGAATGCACGCACCTGGCATATTGAGTTCCTCCAGTATGGATTGATTCGTTCTCATGGCGGTCCAGGGTATACAAAGTATACTAACATTTATCTTCTTTTTTTAACCGACTTCTAAAAAAGGAGGAGGTTCTCAATTCGGATGTTTGTATTTTTTTTTTTTTTTTTTATGTTTGTTCGCGCATAACTCCGTCGCTTGCCAACCGATTTGAAAAATTATTTTTTTGTTGGAAAGGGTATACTCCCCAAATGGTCCCATTTTTGTCAAAATCCAGTTCTGATGATGGGATCCTGAAGAAATCGAAGGAACTCTTCAAATATTATAGTGTGCCTATAATATTTGAAGAGTTCCTTCGATTATAGTGATTTAGGTATTTTTTATAGTAGCTCGTGCATTTGCTCTCGGAAAGCACCACTTGGTGTCAGTGGAACTGATGATGAAGACCACAGATGGCTACCGGAACTACTCAATGATAAATATTATATTTCACGGGTTGCGATTTGATTACTTTAATATGGTTGCTAAGCAATTTCCGCTCGTCACACAATGCGTGTGGTGAGTGGTTGTTGAGGAGTTCTCCTGGTTCTTACCAGCAGAACTCCTCAGTAAATAAGGTCCCAGCATCGGGAAAAGCAATATTTTGTAACATGTGATGAGCAATTGATATTAGACTATTGTAACTTATACAAATTATAAACAGACCCACTAAAAAGCGAGAAATAAAAACTTTTTAACAAAAAAAAAACCGACTTCCAAAAATCACTACAAAGTGAAAAATAACTTTGATTTCGGAAGTCGGTGGCAAAAAAAAAGAAAGTAAAGAAAAACGAAAGACACCGACTTCCGAAATCAAAGTTATTTTTCACTTTGTAGTGATTTTTGGAAGTCGGTTTTTTTTTTGTTAAAAAGGTTTATTTATGCTAATGCTTTAAGTATGTATACTTACAGGCAACGGCGGCAGCTGGTCTGATTGGCGCCATGACAGCTGTTATTTTCAGCGGAGCCAGGAACTCTATTGGTAAGTTACCTGAACATTTCAATGTCAACTTACGATATCGGTCCATAAGCTTACACATAAGAAAGTTAGTAATGGAATATTGTCAAAAATATCTAAAATTCCTATTTTTCTTATCGATGACAATCTAAATTGAGTCGACCCAAAATTTCTCTACGAGTTTGACGCCTTCAGCAGTGTCCATGTAATTCTTATCATCTGACTTACAACTATGTTGGAGTCGGCTTCAGTCTAACCGGATGCAGCTGAATACCAGTATTTTATATGGAGCAACTGTCGTATCTGAATGACCTCCACAACCCAGTTCTTGGGTTATACGATAGCCCTTGATAAGACTGGTTGTCAGACTTTCATGTACTTGAAAATGTTCAAAACCACCAACATAAGTATGCTTGTTGGTGGTTTTGAATATTTTGGTAATTGTACGACCACTAATAATTTTGTTTACAATTTGATCACAATTTTGTAATATTTGTATGCCACTTATTGTGGCAGGACACAGTGATAACTACTTTATAATTAATATTGTAACACCTTGCAACCTGTGTGCATAAATAAACGGATTTGACTATTAACATCACTTATTTTACCCTTTTCAGAGGCAAAAACTTCCTGGATAGTACCGTTCACTGCGGGCGGTTTCCTCCACATCGCCTTAGTAACAGTGCTGCCAGACCTATTGCGCGAGCCCGACAAGCTGCAGTCGTTGAAGCACCTCGGAGCCCTGGTGTCCGGTATCGTTATCATGGCCTTTATGACCTACTACTTCGGGTAGAAACTGAGCCAGGATGTGGTTGGTATGTTTAGTGTGAATGTAGTCATGTATGCTCTGTTCCAAAGGTAGGTGATGAAAATGCAAACAATGAGCTTGTTTCCCGGAAGCTTCGCCGCAAGAGGGCGCTGTGTGTTTGTCACTTGTCAAAGTCATCTTGAAGACAAAGCGAAAAAACTCTTAGCGCCATCTCGTGGCAAATTTCTTAACAAGGTACCTGAATGAAAGTAATTTGTTAGCGCTATCTACGCAGAACTAATTTGACAGTTTTCTTGTTTTATTCCCCATTGGATCACCTGTATACTGTGGATGCCAATTTCTAGTGATGTAAGTGTCACTAGAAATTGGCATCCACAGTATACAGGTGAATTGAGTGCTTTGATTTGATTAATATCTACCTAGTCTGTTCCCAACTATGTTGGGGTCGGCTTCCAGTCTAACTGGATGCAGCTGGATAACAGTATTTGCTTATTATGTGCTTAGATTTTATTATTTAAACAAAAATAAATATTTAATTCAAGTAAAACCTGAATTTTATCAAATAAAATTTCACAATATTTGTATAGAATTGATTAGATTAAACCCGAAATTCTAATTTTAAATTACCTTAAAAATGTTTTTCATTTGACAATTGAGGTTAATTTATAACCTCAATTTTCGTCGATAATTTTTCAATAGCAATTTAATAATGATAATCAAACAATAATTGTTCGAAAAAGTGGTGAGTTATAAAGTTGAAACCTTCTAAATACAATATTTATGTGTTACTAATTCCCTTGAGTGAGTGATGATGGCGTAAGAATTTAAACTGAGAACAGGGTTTGTTTATACTTTCATTATATACTTTTGGAACAGAACATAGAGGATTTTTGGTTTGAGGCATAGAGAAGATTATAATAGCAATAGTGTTGCTTTCGAAAATGTTGTTGCATGGATATCTAAGATTTGAAGATGGTTATGGCGAGTCCAAAAAGTAAAGCACCCAAAAAACTAATGTACTGTCATTTATCGAACATACGTCGCGTTTGAGCAACTTTTAGGTTGCGTATACGTTCGGTGAATGCTGAACTAACGGCAGATGCAAGGGAATGGTTTGACATATTATCTAAAAATAAAAGTCCTAACTGACTCCTGACTCATAAACACCCAGCCCAAACCCTTCGAAAGCTGAAATTTTGCACAGAGGTTTTCTTTATAATGTAGACAAGGAATAAAGAAGGATTTTCGTTCCCGTGGGATATTTTCCGACATCCACACGGGCGAAGCCGCGAGCAAAAGTTAGTTTCTAATAAAAGTCACTAGAGATGTGGCTCATAGTCATGTCGATCTCTTAATTATCGATTATCGAAATTAACAACTGAAGTTTTAACAGATAAATTGTTACAAAATAGTAAAACTTTACAGAATACTTTCTAGGCCTCACATCAAAAGCCCTCATTATGCTGTAAATAATGTCATCAGTGGCTATAACTTAGGAATCATATATTTTTATATTCTTAAGATGAAATCAACGTCCGCACAGGACATTAAATGAGTATTAATATTTTTGAAATATACTTAGACTGTGAACTGTAGAAACTTGTCGAAATTAAGTTAAAATAGGTCGTTAAGTAAATAATACTCCGAGAACGTATATTAACGTGAATGCGCAGTGGAAGCCCGAAAATACAAATTTTCTTACGTTTTTTGCAATTTGCAGGTCAGTGTCAGGTTGTATGTTAATAAAAATAATTATGATTCGCAACCATAACAAATATGTATTTACATAATTATAACCTTATCAATCCAATCTCAATCAATCTGCCTAGCCTTGTCCCAACTATGTTGGGGTCGGCTTCCAGTCTAGCCGGATGCACCTGAATACCAGTATTTTACATGGAGCGACTGCCTATCTGACCTCCACAACCCAGTAACTGGGTAATACGATACCCCTTGGTAAGCCTGGTTGTCAGACTTTCGGGCTTCTGACGACCCGTAACGACTGTCAAAGATCCACGAATGACAGCCGGGACCAACGGCTTAACGTGCTTTCCGAGGCACGGAGTCTTGGTATGTAAAGATGGTCACCCATCCAGTGACTAACCCCGGCAAGCGTAGCTTAACCTGATGAATCGACCTGTGCGGTTGTAATTACTTAACCACGAGCTCCTCCTCCTATGAAACTAATCTAATACATAAAATATAATCAATACATCTCCCTAAGTTAGATTTGTTCTAATCATGATATTTTAGAAAATTTAGATTTCGCGGGTTACCTCTGCGCACTCACCAGTGCTACGTAAAGTTTTAAAAGTAATATTTATACTATTGTAACACTCCCAGTGTTGCTCGCTGTTGTCGAGTATTTTTTTTTGTTTAGCATAATCAGCCTATAATGTTCCCACAGCTGGGACACAGGCCTCCTCTCGGTGAGAGGGAGCGGGCCGTAATCCACCACGCGGACCCAGTGCGCGTTGGTAGATGTCACATGTCTTCGAATTCTTGGTTCTAGAACATGCCAGTTTCCTCACGATGTTTTCCTTCACCGTTTTGAGAGCAGTGATGATGAAATAATTTACACAAAGTAAAGCGCCTGCCGGGTTCGTTCCTATGACCTACAACTCGTAAGTCGCGGCCACTACCAATGGGCCACCACTGCTCTTCTTTTTTTGTTTATTCAGCAGTAATCAAGGATTTGAATTTGTTTACCCATTTACAAGGGATTTACTTTATTTATATTCCAATATGTTAGAAAAATATATGTTTTATTCGAATATAAAGGTTGCTATATTGATAATAGCAGGCTAATATCAAATGTACTCCACTAAATAAATGTACAAACATTTTTAGATACTAATCACTTATTAAAACCAAATCACACTAATGTTATGTAGTTCTAAGCTCTACTTCTTTATTATTAAACGCAAGTTTGGTTTACAATAAAAATATGTATGTTTAGGTTAGGGGCCTGTGTCGCCTGAAAGTTAAATGGATGGATTTTGATAAGTAATTTCTAGGTTTAGGAGACACGTATTATCATTTTGCGCTCTCCACTAATATTCCCATCACATTAAAAAAACAACTTTGAAAAAGTTGATTTTGTTCAAAAATACTGTAAAAAAAAATCAGGACCCTTTTACTTTGGCATTAGATTTAATGGTAACTATGTTACGTAAATGTATAAAGATTGTAAATTATTGTAAATATTATGGAGTTAAGAACTTGTAAATGAGAGAGGAGATTTTGAAAATGCATATTGTATCAACAGTTCTCTCAAACAGGAACCAAATGAAATGCCCACTTAAAATCTGCTCCTGTTTATCGCGTATGGGTATAAAACTTTGTTACAGGTGATAAAAAAAAAGTGTCGAGTATATAATTCAAAATGCCTTCAAGTCTCCAATTATACGATTAAATTAATACGGTATAATATTAGTTCCCCTAGCGAATAATACAAACTCCACTTTTAATATTGTGATAGTTTTCTAGTTATCAAAATATTTTTGTTACTATCAACTTGTACTGGTCTTGTTATTCTGTTGCAATTTATATCTCTTACAAAGCATTTTAGCTAGTTTTATATGTGTTTGTAACGAGTGCATTTTAGAAGTCGTATATTTTTATGAAAAAAAAGTCAATTCTGTTAAATTAATTATTATCAATCATGATTATTATTTTTGTCTTTTGTACGTACGCTATACGCAAGAAAGATTTATTTTCGTTTTGGTCGCTAACTGCTAACTGCACTTGTTATAATAAATAACTATGTATCTACATTGAGTAGCCATTCAAATATAATGTGATAAATAATGCCATTTACGAGTATTTTAGTCGTGTGCAACGACGTTATTATTAAGAGAAAAGTGTTAAAAGTCAATAAAAAGTATCAGAATCAATATTGAGTATTATTTTAGCAGTCATAAGCAGTTAGTTCACCTTCTCACAGCAGCTGATCACTAACAACTATTTTACAGGCTGTACGACTCGTCACGAAGCATTCATCTACGCATTCTGTACATCAACATACTTATGTAACTTTGTGCGAAGACGGGTAAACGATTTTACGATAAAATCTTGTAATCTAACTCTTAACTATACTTCTGTGACTTGGGGAAAAATTGCGACTTTTGGGAGAAAACAGATCTTCGCTTGGTGGCCTAGTTTTTGAAATATAAATGTGGCCAAACTGGGGAGATGCTCTCCTGATCGGCCACCTATGAATTCTTATAATGTTTGAAATCTAAGCTTTTGAACCAGTAACCGACAAATTCTGATATTTGGCGTCTATTTTTTTATGTTATCAAAATTAAAATCCCTGATGGTGGCCATGCCAGTATCAGTCACACTGATAATTCAGTCCACCAATCACATCAGTTGGCATGCGTTTGACAAATTGAAACCTAACTAATTTGTCTTGATTTTCGTTCCCGAAACCAGCGGGTCGATTCTGTAAAAATCTTACCGTGAAAACTTGCGTGGAGTGAGCTGTCAGTATCATCCCACGAATGCTAGGGATTGACCAAATTACATTTACATTCATAATCGAGATTTAAATTATATTTTTTATGCGAATTCTATATGTATTGATTATATATTATTTTTAAGCTAGTAAGTATGGTGTCTAAACATTACTATTTAGGGGGTTTTAAAATAAAATAGTCAAATAAAAAATGTTTTGCATTTTTATTTAAAAACCCCATATGGTGTAGTCATTTTTAGACACTTAAATAGGTACTAGCTTTGAAAAAATATAAAACGCAGTCCACTAGGATAGCGTAAAAAATATTATTAAAATCTCGATTATGACTGTAAAAATGTGCTTGGTCCATCCCTAGCATCAGGTGGAATGACACTGGCAGCTCAATCTATGCTCACTTCACTTAAGTTTTCACGGTGATATTTGTACAGAATAGCACTGCAGGTGTTATTTTATAGAGCTTCGTGCTCACAAATAAGTTATTTGGGGACACAGCTCTGCTGCAGGGGGTTATTTGAAATAACCCGCTGTGCCAGACAATGGAAGTTTAGCAGTATGTCACAAAAAAGGCGGGCCGTCCTTCAAAACAAAACAGTGTGGCTGACACTGGCTTGGCCACCATCAGGCAGGGACCGGACGAGCGGATTAATTTTCAAAACCCTTTGAAGGGGTTTCCCTTACGATCGACTGTCCCTTTATTTGGGACAGTCGTACGAATACTTAGCAAAATACTACGGAAAGCCGATTGACAAGGAATCCTAAGCGATATCGTAAGGGTAAGCGCTAACCTAGCCTTTATTGGGTAAACCAAATGCTTTATTGCTTTCCACTTCATAAAAGGGTATTTTCTTCCGCCAGCAATTATTCCTTTTATGTAGGAGTAGGCAGGCAAGAATTCTTCTTTTTTGACCTCATAGGTCTTATCCTGCGGATATCTATAGATATATATTATATATATTTTTTATTATATTTAATTATTCTTTATTATATATAATTATTATTCTCTATAGAGAATAATGGAAAGGTTTGCTTATTTTCGATATTTACAGACTACTTTATGAAGAAGTTCCTATTTACGTTCTTGGATAAATATATAAATAAAACATTCAATATTTTATAATTTTTAAGGACCGCATTTGCTTGTTGTGGCGCGAAATCACACGCGAACGTCGGCGGCGGCGGCGCAGCGCGTTCGCTTGGGGTTTGAGACGTGTGTGTGAACTGAGGGTCCAGACTGGAATCCGCAAAATTTTAATCCTATGATTTAGTAGAAGTCTTAAAACAATTGTAGAACGAATCTGGGAATTTGTAAACAAATGTATTAAAAACTACAGCTCATAAAGTGTGGTCCCTCAATCCTCACACTGCTCACACAACATCAGCCAGATCTCGGAGAGTATCTTAAAAATGAAGGTTTTGTGATTACAGACATTTAGTAAAAAATTTGTAAAGATATTTACTAAATTACAGACCCCAGAGCATTAAAGATTAAAAAAATATAACGTCTAAACTGTGGTCCCTCAGTCCACACAACAAAGGTAATTATTTTAGTGAATATTACCGAATTTAATCAATGAAACCGTTCTTTTTCTACCTAACGATTTAGTAAAAGTCTTAAAACGTTCTGTAAGAAAGAAATGGAACAGAAATATCGACGCAATTTGGAAAATAGCGATTATTAAAACTGGTCCCTCAATCCTCACACCTCTACTGACATATGCGTGTGTAGCTGCTGAACGAAAGAAATATCACAAAGTCTAGTGTACTTAACTTTTAGTAAAAAAATTCTACTAAATACCAGAAAACTCTAATTGTGAATTGCTTTCCTCTTAGCTGAGATAATGTTATTTTAGTAATCCTATGAAAATAGATAGAGTAGTGTCACCACACAATTAAACAAAATGTAGACAGTACTATTAAACTTTTTTTAATACTAGCTGCTGCCCGCGACTTCGTCTGTGATCCAGGATAAAAAGTAGCCTATGTCACAGAATAAATAATAGTACTATGCCTATGTCCTTCTCCAGGTCATGGCCTACTCATGGGCCAAATTTCATCCAAATACGTTGAGCCGTTTTACAGTGAAAGCGAAACAAACAAACAAAGTCACTTTCGCATTTATACCGCTTTTCACCGCGGCTTCGCCCGAATGGAAATATCCCACGGGAACGTTCTACCGTGATAAAAAGGTATCCTATGTCCTAACTCAGGTGTAGGTCTACCCATGAGCCAAATTTCATGCAAATAAGTTCAGCCGTTTTAGAGTGAAAGCGTAATAAACAAACTCACTTTTAGATAGGATGACATAACATGGAATGAAAAAAGGTTGTATGGTTAAATTATTATTATATTATAATACATGACGTAAGTATGTGTATTGTTAAAGAATGAAAAAGTAGATTAAATAAAAGTAAAAAAAATAGCTACTGTCCTAACGTAAAATTCGAATTATAAACTTCAAAACGAGATATTGACATACTACACAACACCGAAAAAATTAAAAAATTAAATCTTTTAAAGACTTTATGTACTTAACACTTTTCCTGAATAAGTTTCACTAGATGGCGCGCTTTTGTTTAATAAAAATGCTATAATAAAGCATTTTCATTAGTTATAGGTACTGTAAACTCTCTTACACTTTTTACATTATTCAGACCATTAAGATTATCTACACTATTTACATTATTGACATTATTTACGTGACAAATCAAACGAACCACAACTTGATGAGGTTGCGTTGTTTTATTACAGAGTTCATTTGGCCTCCCCGCCTTCATCATCAGACCATAGACATCATCTACTAATAAAGTACTTACTTGTCAAAGTCAAAATCAAAATCATCATTTATTTAAAAACATTTATTTGAAAAACACGTCAAAATTAAAAAAATAATAGAATGAATTCTAGTCGCTTCGTTGCCACTAATTCCATTAATTGTTCCATGATGGAACTAGTGATAATTTTTTATTGCCACTAGTTCCATTTTGAATGAATCTGAAAATAATGGAACTTGTAGAGGGTGTTGAAAACGATACTGAGGGCGAAATGAAAATCCAAGATGGCGGCTGCGAAAATTTCCTAATTTTTCGTCATGGGTGTCGTTTCCATTGTTTGAGAACGTGCTGAAAACGATACTAATGTCAAAATGAAAATTCAAGATGGCGGCTGCTAAAATTTCCTCATTTTTCGTCATGGGTATACATGGGTAGACCTACACCTGAGTTAGGACATAGGATACCTTTTTATCACGGTAGAACGTTCCCGTGGGATATTTCCATTCGGGCGAAGCCGCGGTGAAAAGCGGTATAAATGCGAAAGTGACTTTGTTTGTTTGTTTCGCTTTCACTGTAAAACGGCTCAACGTATTTGGATGAAATTTGGCCCATGAGTAGGCCATGACCTGGAGAAGGACATAGGCATAGTACTATTATTTATTCTGTGACATAGGCTACTTTTTATCCTGGATCACAGACGAAGTCGCGGGCAGCAGCTAGTATTAAAAAAAGTTTAATAGTACTGTCTACATTTTGTTTAATTGTGTGGTGACACTACTCTATCTATTTTCATAGGATTACTAAAATAACATTATCTCAGCTAAGAGGAAAGCAATTCACAATTAGAGTTTTCTGGTATTTAGTAGAATTTTTTTACTAAAAGTTAAGTACACTAGACTTTGTGATATTTCTTTCGTTCAGCAGCTACACACGCATATGTCAGTAGAGGTGTGAGGATTGAGGGACCAGTTTTAATAATCGCTATTTTCCAAATTGCGTCGATATTTCTGTTCCATTTCTTTCTTACAGAACGTTTTAAGACTTTTACTAAATCGTTAGGTAGAAAAAGAACGGTTTCATTGATTAAATTCGGTAATATTCACTAAAATAATTACCTTTGTTGTGTGGACTGAGGGACCACAGTTTAGACGTTATATTTTTTTATCTTTAATGCTCTGGGGTCTGTAATTTAGTAAATATCTTTACAATTTTTTTACTAAATGTCTGTAATCACAAAACCTTCATTTTTAAGATACTCTCCGAGATCTGGCCGATGTTGTGTGAGCAGTGTGAGGATTGAGGGACCACACTTTATGAGCTGTAGTTTTTAATATATTTGTTTACAAATTCCCAGATTCGTTCTACAATTGTTTTAAGACTTCTACTAAATCGTAGGATTAAAATTTTGCGGATTCCAGTCTGGACCCTCAGTTCACACACACGTGGTTTGAGTGGGGTCTCTGTCTGCATACGTAACGGTATAATAGAATACCTAGGACGGGATGTAAATGTGACGTACATTATTAGTAATGCTTAAAAATGTATCAAAATGGATAAGTTACGGTTTTATAATAGGTACTAAGTACTTTGGATTCTACATCAATCTATTATACCTAATGATATTTCATTACTATTTTTAGCCGACTTCCAAAAAAGGGGGAGGTTTTCAATTCGGTTGTATTTTTTTTTTATGTTTGTTACCTCAGAACTCCGTCGTTTATTGACCGATTTGCGATTTTTTCCCCTTACTTGATATGCTTCCAGATTGGTCCCATTTTTTTCAAAATCCAGTTCTGATGACAGGATCCATGAGGAAACGAGGGAACTCCTCAAATATTATAGGCAACCATATAGTTATTTTGGTATTTTCATCAAGGACTTAAGCACTTACAGTCAAAAGTGACATTTGATGAAGTGGAACTGGTGAAGAAGACCAGAAATGGCCAATGGAGCTTCATAATCAAACAGATATCACAATGAACATAGTTAAGCGACTATGACAAAAAAAATATATTAATAGTTCTGAACAGTTATGTGTGAAAATGGTACCATCAAAGTGATCTGATGATAATGATGGAGCCAGAAGATAGGCACCGGAACTCGGACCGTCAGTAATCAATGTATTCTAGCCGTGTTTGGGCTTATTAGAATTGTCATGAGATGCACTTTGGCTATAGAGTACTATCAAACTGATCTAATGATGTTGGTCGAGCCGGAAGATAGGCACCGGAACTCCGTAGTTCATCAATGTATCCTAACCGTGTTTAGGCTTATTAGAATAGTCATGAGTTGCACTTTGGCTATAGGGTACTATGAAACTGATCTGATGATGGAGCCGGAAGGTGGAAGGTGAACACGGGAACTTCATAATAAAACAATGTATCCTAGCAGGGTTTGGGTTAATTGGAATTGTCATGAGAAAAAGGTACTCTAGCTACAAGTGTATCACCCACAACTAAAAAGTGTGAAATAAAAAAAGTTCTACAAAAAAAAAAAATAATTTCGGAAGTCGGTGGTAAATAAGAAACAAACAATACCGAGAAACACCGACTTCCGAAATTAAAGTTATTTTGATCGTTTTAGTGTTTTTTTTAGTGAAGTCGGTTATGTATTTTTTTTGTAAAAAGTATTTTTAATGTTTATTTACCTAACTTTTTAGCGAAACGAATACGGACTGCCTCGTCGTCAGACGTTTTCGAATTTAGGAAAGCGAGAGGTAGGCATCAGCAAAAGTTCCGCAAGTCCACCTTAAGTAAGTACATCAATTGCATAGGAAGAAGGCTCACGGTTCGATCGAACGAAGCGTATTTTGGTTGTGTGCGTATTAATATAATGATGTATAGACAGTAGCGTAGCTAGGCGTGGGGGAAGGGGGCCCTCGCCACAACCAATGTCACACCAAATATATGCCAGGCAGGCCTCACGTGTGCGAGAGCTCTTAAACAACGAGGGTTTGGTTTCTTAGCTCGTGTTTGACCACTATTTCACCTGATGGTAAGCGAGGATGTGGTCGAAAACTGGGTTGCGACAGTCGCTGTCTTGTTTTGATTTTATCAAAGAAAAGGCCTCGCTGATGCGCCACATCTAAATTAGCTCACGCTATGGCTCTGTGTATAGAAGTGTGATGCTTACTCTAGGTACAGGCTATGCTCACTTGTTACAAGCTTATATTTAGTTTCACCTGTCCCGATGTTTGTCTGTAATCAAATCCTGCAAAATAAATTTGACCCACTTCCCGGTTACCGATTGAGCTGAAATTTTGCATGCATGTGTAAATCAGATGACAATGCAAAATTATTATGACAAGGCGCTGATTTGATGATGGAACCCGAAGGTGGCTACAGGAACTTGGTAGTAAAACGACACAACCCCATCGAGTTTATCGGGCTCGTATGATTCGTCTTGACGGTCTCAATAATAAATACTGAGTTTTGAGTTAATCGGACCGCGCGTTAAAATTCCGCCATACAAACTGTGACATCCCCCAATCCCTCCTTAGGAGGTAGTTTAGGAAAACTAAAAATTACAAAGTTTATAATTTACTTAGATAAATATTCATGCCAAGTTTCAAGTCTATTAACTCAAGGAATAAGATTTTTCATACAAACTTTCATCCCTTATTTTACCCCTTTAGGGATGGAATTTCCAAAAATCCTTCCTTAGTGGATGCCTACCTTGTATAAGGTATCTTTGTGCAAAATTTGAAGTCTCTAGGTCCAGCGGTTTCGGCTGTGCGTTGATATATCAGTCAGTCAGGACTTTGAATTTTATATATATAGATATTGGTGATCTAGATTTGGTTAAGTCCAATCTTCAAAGCCTTGAGCACAGGCGTAGTGTAGTGTAGCCAGCCTTTCGGTGTTATACAGGTAGCATTTTGGAGAGTGTGCGCGGGCATTGCATAACTTGATTCTGCCATCTCATTTCTACCATCGGACAACCCGACGTACGGCGAGTATCCATCCTTACGTTGTTGAAATTTCTACGGTCCGGACTAAGTGTTTTGCCTCGTCTTTTATACCGCGTACATCGAAGGACTGGACCAATTTGCATGCTGCGGTCTTCACATAGGATTATAATTTGAGTGAATAGGCTCTTAATAAACTAGTGCGCCTCACCACCAACGATTGCATCACTGCTTACCATCAGGTAGGATTGCGGTCAAGCATTAGTTTATATCAAATAAAAAAAAAAGACATCCCGTTGTTTATAATCCCGTTTCAGCGGGAAAATAGCCTAAGATGCTACTTCTAACTTCAGCTATCCGTCAGTGAAATTCCCATCAATATCGATTTAGCGCTTTCGGAGATAATAGTAAATTATAAAAATTAAGATAATCGTAAATAGTAAATTAATAATATAGACAGATTTTTTGAACCAGGAACCATCTCGGGTGCCCTCAGATCACTAGAATCTGAGGCCAATTTGGCAGGTAACTTTGGTAGGCCAAAGTTTCATCATAACAAATGTACCTACAAACAAATAAAAAAAATAAGTAAATTTTTCTGTTGATTTCAATTTGTACAGTCTTTGAAAAAGGCTTAAATTTGAGTATTTGAGTTTATGTTGAGACTAACTTTAAAGTAATTATTAAATCAATTTTTAAAGATTTTTACGACGATTTTGTATTTTTTGAAGAAAAAAAAAACTGAGTGAAAACTTTTACTTTCATTACTACTGGTACTCTTTTATTTTTGTACTTGATTTTTGCATCTTTTGATACTTGAAAGTAGATAATATAAGTAATCTGTTAATTAACATTTTTGATTTATATGTAATATAAAAAAAAAACTGAACTAATTTTGCACGTTAAAATTTATTTTTGAGTTATGTATTTAGAAAAGTTGGTTTTTAAAAAAAAAAAACCAAGCAAAACTATTATTTTTCCTAATTCTTAAAGTTAGGTACTTATAATAAATTTCAGTAAACTAGTAATAAAAATTTAGTTTAACATCTACTGCTCATGGTAATTTTAAGCTAAACTGATTTTTATTTGAATTTATCAAGATTAAAACAAATCGGGTGCCTCCGGTAAGGGGCTCTCGGGAAATAACCAAGTCAAACACTATCATCATCATTTCAGCCGAAAGACGTCCACTGTTGGAAAAAGACCTCCCTCAAGTGTCACCACACTAACACTATAGGTTACATTAAAACAGTGGCGTAGCTAGTCCTAATGGGGCCCTGTGTCAAATGTTTTTGAAAGAAGTTCAAGACGATACCTGTGTCTCACTAACTGGATGTGCTACACAATTTCTAAGTAGATTGGAAACCAGTACACGCAATTTAGTAAACAACCGTAGAATAGCTTCATGCAACAAAAAAAACATTTGTTTTTCTGTGATAATGCTCACCTTTTAATATTTTTTTCACAAATTTGGCATTTGCTGGAATTATTTGTCTCGTCCATAGACTTATAAAAAAAGATGGACTCCGCGCCACGCATATCGACAGTGAAGCACCCTACCGATCTATGTGTGCGTGATTTGAGTACCTGCAAAGACGCCGTCGCTCGTGTCACGTAATGGCGGCCGGTCGGCATACTATGATGTAAATGTGTGCGCGAGGCGTGTTTGTACAAACGGACCGGCATACTTACTGTGCTTCACTTTCGATATGCGCAGCGCGGAGTCCATCTTTTTTTATAAGTCTATGGTCTCGTCATATTGAAAATATCTGTGCACTGCATCTTTTCTTGGCTGAGGCATTATTTATGAGTAATTAGTCACTGCACTAATATGAATACTAACACTACCATAAACTAAACTTATCGGCACAATTTATAGCGAGCGCATCATAATTTGTATGCGGCGATAAATAGCAGGCAATGGCGAATGTTTTCACTTCTCGCAAAAATGGCTGTGCGCCCGCGCCCGTGACGTATTAGTAGTAAACAAACACAACATCACGCACACAAACACGCGCTGCGCCAACGCTGCACTGACACTACGCACGCACGGCACACGTTAGCTTTTAAAGCAAAGGCAATAAGTTATATTTTAGCATGACGCGGTGATCGGTAGGCTCATCTTTATGTGCCTTAGCGTTGCCGAATTCGTCCGCACGTGCTGCTACTGGCTTCAGATCGCTCTTATGTTGTTAAAAATACGGTTCAAACTCGCTTGAATTAATATATTGGTTAGCGCTTACGAAGGGGTTTCCCTTTCAGAATTGGATAGCTGATTGTTAGCGCTTTTTGTATTCGACTGTAAATACCCAGATATTTTTTTGGGTAAGTCAATGAATGGGTTTCCCTCGAGAAGGTTAGCTAAAAAAGTATCCAGCAAAATCATTGGGGTTTTTAATTGAATTAAAATATCCTAGCTCTTCAAAACCCGGGGTAAAACCCTATAAAAGGAAAGCGCTATCGGTCCCTGCCATCAGGGATTTTACTTTTGATAACACAAAGATTTAGTCGTTAATTAGTCGAAATTTGTCGCCAAATATCAGAATTTGTCGGTCACTGGTTCAAAAGTTATAAGGGGTCATTGGTGGCCGATCTGGAGAGAGTCTCCCCAGCTTGGCCACCTTTATATCTCAAAAACTAGGGCACCTAGCGAAGATGTTTTCTCCCAAATTTAGTCGCTAATTAGTCGCAAGTTTTCGCCAAGTCACAGATTTAGTCGGGTCTTAGTTTAGAAGATATAATGAGTTCAATTTTTAAGTATAGACCAAGAGCTAGATCAAAGATTTTATCGTAAACTCTTCAATCTAGCTCTTGACCTATACTTAAAAATTATCAAAATTAAAATCCCTGATGGTGGCCAAGCCAGTGTCAGCCACACAACAAAACAACATAATTTTGATTTGCATTTATTTCTCATTTAACAAAAAAAGTATATTATGATACAATGAGATATTAATATAATGTTATACATGCTACGAAAAACTTAAATAACACAATCCACTATAATATTGAAAGTATCGCTCGAACGTCACACTGATAATTCAGTCCACCAATCACATCAGTTGGCATGCGTTTGACAAATTGAAACCTAACTAATTTGTCTTGATTTCCGTTCCCGAAACCAGCTGGTCGATTCTGTAAAAATCTTACCGTGAAAACTTGCGTGGAGTGAGCTGTCAGTATCATCCCACGAATGCTAGGGATTGACCAAATTACATTTACATTCATAATCGAGATTTAAATTATATTTTTTATGCGAATTCTATATGTATTGATTATATATTATTTTTAAGCTAGTAAGTATGGTGTCTAAACATTACTATTTAGGGGGTTTTAAAATAAAATAGTCAAATAAAAAATGTTTTGCATTTTTATTTAAAAACCCCATATGGTGTAGTCATTTTTAGACACTTAAATAGGTACTAGCTTTGAAAAAATATAAAACGCAGTCCACTAGGATAGCGTAAAAAATATTATTAAAATCTCGATTATGACTGTAAAAATGTGCTTGGTCCATCCCTAGCATCAGGTGGAATGACACTGGCAGCTCACTCTATGCTCACTTCACTTAAGTTTTCACGGTGATATTTGTACAGAATAGCACTGCAGGTGTTATTTTATAGAGCTTCGTGCTCACAAATAAGTTATTTGGGGACACAGCTCTGCTGCAGGGGGTTATTTAAAATAACCCGCTGTGCCAGACAATGGAAGTTTAGCAGTATGTCACAAAAAAGGCGGGCCGTCCTTCAAAACAAAACAGTGTGGCTGACACTGGCTTGGCCACCATCAGGGATTTTACTTTTGATAACACAAAGATTTAGTCGTTAATTAGTCGAAATTTGTCGCCAAATATCAGAATTTGTCGGTCACTGGTTCAAAAGTTATAAGGGGTCATTGGTGGCCGATCTGGAGAGAGTCTCCCTAGCTTGGCCACCTTTATATCTCAAAAACTAGGGCACCTAGCGAAGATGTTTTCTCCCAAATTTAGTCGCAAGTTTTCGCCAAGTCACAGATTTAGTCGGGTCTTAGTTTAGAAGATATAATGAGTTCAATTTTTAAGTATAGACCAAGAGCTAGATCAAAGATTTTATCGTAAACTCTTCAATCTAGCTCTTGACCTATACTTAAAAATTATCGAAAGTAAAATCCCTGATGGTGGCCAAGCCAGTGTCAGCCACACAACAAAACAACATAATTTTGATTTGCATTTATTTCTCATTTAACAAAAAAAGTATATTATGATACAATGAGATATTAATATAATGTTATACATGCTACGAAAAACTTAAATAACACAATCCACTATAATATTGAAAGTATCGCTCGAACGTCGTGCAGAGAGAATCACATACAATACGGCCGGTCTGAACATAGGCTCTCCGAACTTTCGCGCATGTTTTCTCACTCACACTCTTCTCATGTCACCATTTGGTTCCTAAAAAATGTTACTGCGCAGCCTTCTGCGCGAAGTTCGGACCGGCCATGATTCATGCCGTATTGTAAAGTAACGATAATTACGGTTTAAATACTACATGTTATGTGCTGATGATTTTAAACAGTTACTTAATATTATAAGAATAATTTGTTTTACAAAATGGACAGATATTTATTTCTTTTTTGGTAATTGATAAGCAAAACGCAAAGCAAACAGTCTTTTTGAAGTGAAAACTTATTTAGGCGCGTTGAGCGATTTTTGGTAGGGGGAAATGTTACGGGTTCACGACACCGCGCATGCTATGCATAGTTTTACGTTTAATTTTTCACTTCTTTCGGCGGTCCCCATGACCTATTTGTTTTTCTTGTTTTTGTAGTTAGTAAAATATGCTTGGATAATATCATTTATCAAGGTGAAGTGCGCCTGGTTATTCGTCAAAATGGCACAAAAATGATGGCATTAGTATATTATCACCGTACAAATAATATTTTTTAAACGTGTGTTACAAAATCGATATTTAGTATTTACAGTTTGATATTTTTGACCCATGTTCGGGGGTCACACTGAAAGTTTTTATAAAATAGGGCAGTATGAAAAGCAACCGATGAAAAACTTATTTAAATTTCGAATAAGGAACTCTTTGGGAATCTGTAGATATGTAATGAATTCATGTAATTTGTTTTTAAAAATTGGCGGCAATTTAAAGTGTATGTCGTGGATCGAAATGGATTTGACTAAATACAGAAAATCGTTCAAGGATTTATTACGACTTTCGTTGCGGTCTTAATCATCAACAATGTTACGATAAACTTCGATTAGCATTTCATGACGAAGCCCCATCCCGTGCCACTGTTTACAACTGAGTTTAAACGTGGTCGAAGCAAACTCAATGATGATTCGCGAGTAGGACGTCCTTCTAGGGCGACTACTGAAGATAACGTGAGTGCTGTAAGGCTAATAATGATAGAAGTGTGGCATATCAACAGATTCGAGCAGCTTTAGGCATTTAGGCGTCAGAATGCTTTGTACTAGATGGATACCTCATAATTT
Organism: Cosmia trapezina; assembly: GCA_905163495.3. Taxonomy (NCBI): domain Eukaryota; kingdom Metazoa; phylum Arthropoda; class Insecta; order Lepidoptera; family Noctuidae; genus Cosmia; species Cosmia trapezina. Next base: position 18,474,486 of record LR991041.1, read on the forward strand.
GACGGAACATCAAAAACACCGTCCTTTGGATTGGTGCCGCTCAATGCTTGAAGAGTATGACGGAGGTGACTCGAATGCTGTATATTACATCGTCACAGGTGAGGAAAGCTGGATATATGTATTGTTATGAACCCGAAACCAAAAGACAATCCGCGCAGTGGATGGTTCTATTCGAAGATTTGCTGACAAAAGTAAAGAACGGCAGAAGTCAAGGGAAAAAGATGATTGCCTCATTGTTTGGACGGACGTGTCATTTCGCAACAATTGTCCTAGAATATAAAAAAGACTTACTGCAGATTGGTATGTCAGGCATTGTTTACCAGTTGTGTTGGAAAATGTTAGACAGCAGCGCCCAAGATGCAGGATCCTCCTCCACCACGACAAAACGCTCCAGCTCACTCCGCCAGACGGACTATCGAAGTGTGGAGTTAGTGAGTCATGCTCCTTTACAGTCCTGACCTTTATTTATTTCCAAAAATAAAAGATAAACTTAGAGGAATTTGTTCCATGAACCCTGAAGATGCCGTGGCTGCGTTTGAAATAGATCCCTAAAGAAGAGTTGGGCCCACTGCTTTAGTCAGTGGTTCCATCGCATGCGACGGCGCTTAGAAAGGAACGGAGACTACTTCGAAAAGCAATAAAAATATTAACAGGTTTCTACAGCAGTCCGTTTTATATTTTCTAAAAACTTTCAATGTGACCCACGTAATATACAAAAATAGGGTTTTGTAATTTATTAACACACTTTTATAGGACTGACAATAATAATTGTATAACTATAATAATTACTGTCATTTAAATCTTTTAAATAAAAACACATAGCTATGGATTGAAGTAATGGACCATCCCTTATCAATAAAAAGTTGGATACTCAAGTATCCATATTGCATGCATACTATAAAAAGATAGAGATTCCAAAGACTTCCGATATACAGGGTGATTGGTAAAAAAAATATCACTTTACCAATTCGGTATTCGTATTTTCAAGATATTCTTGGCAATTTAAAAACGTGTAAAAATGCTAGAATATGTCGAGAATAAAACTTGTCAGAAAGTCATAAACAAGACTTGGCATAGAGTTATTTCGGCATGGCCAAAACACCCTGTATAATTTACATAAGTATATTTTAACCACACAATATATTTTCCCTTCAAAGTAAGCATTAAAATAATACTAAGTATAATAATAATAATGTATGAGGCGTAGCTAGGTAACTTTCGTACATAGTATTTTTAGGTAAATAACAACATTGTATATTGTCTTAGAAAACAATGATGTTTTAATTAATTGTAGATTGCAGGGTCAATCCACGGTAATCCATTAATGGCGAATATTTGCTAATAATAAAATAACAAAAAGTTATTTTATGGATGTAGAAATCTTTATTCCCAATTTATCGATCCTTTAATAGTGCCCTAACTACGCCAAAAATCACAAGTTATTTTATAAACATTTATTTTAAAAAACAAGTATCCGAGCGTGATAAATGCTGGTAGGTATATAAAGGCGAGCGTATGTACAGTGTGACATATGTCGTATACAAGTGACAAGTGTCGCGTTACATTACATACACTTTCTCCACGCGTTTCATACAGAATACCTCCTTGGTCTTCGGGCAGATGATGGAGCCGTGTTCCTTCATCATTTCTTTTAGAGCCTGGGGAATGAGAAATAGGTTTTGTAAATACAGATTTATTATGTAATTTTTGTATGATGATCTCTGAAAGCCTAATATCGGATTGGAAAATATGTATTGAAAAGGTATTTATGTAAAACAATAACAATTTGTGTGAGGCACACACAGTTGATTTTAAAGCAATTTTTTAAATCAACGAAAAAAAAATCGTAGAAATACGAAATGTTTTAAAAACAACTGACATTTTTTGTGTAGGCCCTCTTGTTGTTTTATGACGTACAGTTAACCTTAGGGTGGTAAAGCGAGGTTGCCTATATCTACATTGTATAACCGCGGAGGCGGTTGACCACTTTTCACCATTATGCCCTTAGTAATAAGGTTGAAAAGTGGTCAACTGCCATTGCCCGCGGTTGTACCCAGTGTTGGGCAGAATTTAATTGCTAGGTACAATTAACAATTGATTAATTGCTAATTGTGATATATCAATTAACAATTGATTAAATGTTAACTGTGAAATATCAATTACATATCATATACATTCTGCTTGGTATAATCAAATCTATCAATCTCTCTTCTTCAGCTTTAGCTTGGTTTAGTTCTTATCTTCGGGGACGCTCTCAGTGTGTTCGCCTGGAGGAGTCTTTCTCTGATTGGTGTAGCCTCACTGAGGGTGTTCCTCAGGGTAGCGTTCTCTCTCCTCTTCTTTTTTCAATTTTCATCAACTTTGTTACCAGAGTAATCTCCTCTAGTTTTCATCTCTACGCAGACGACTTGCAGATTTACCGACATTTTACTGTAGCTGACGCGGGTTCCGCAATTGCTGCTATGAATCATGACCTGGCCTGCATCAGCGGATGGGCTAAGTCGTTTGGTCTGCAAATTAATCCAACTAAATCTCAGGCCATGATTATAGGCAGCAAATTCGTTCGCGGTGCGGCTGATGTTACATCTCTGATGCCTTTATATCTCGATGGTGTTCGCATTGACTATACCGAAACCGCCAAAGATCTGGGCGTAATTATTGACTCCAATCTCTCGTGGCGTGCTCAAGTCAATGAGGTCAGTCGAAAGGTTAATTTCTCCTTTCATTCGCTGAAAAGCCTTCAAAGTCTCCTGCCCTTGAAGACTAAAATCTCTTTGGCACAAACGCTTATTCAGCCGATTATAGATTATGCCGACGCATGCTACCTGGATGCTACTGAGGAGCTATTAAATAAGCTTGAGCGCTTGTAAAACTTGTGCATTCGCTTTGTTTTTGGTCTTCGAAAGTATGACCATGTTTCTCACTTTCGCAAGGAACTCAAGTGGCTCCCAATCCGCCTTCGCAGGAACACTCGGATTTTATGTCTCCTCTTCAACATCTTACACAACCCGTCTTATCCTTCCTACCTGCGCGAGCGTTTTTCTTACGCTCGCCCTAGCGATGCACCGTGTAGATCACACCTTAGATCCCTCCTTAAATCTCATCCTCATAAAACTAGCTACTATTCTTATTCCTTCTCTGTCCATGCTGTAAGATTGTGGAACTCGCTACCGCCTAGCATTCGCGATATAAAAACTGTGTCGCTGTTCAAATGTCGAGTAAAAGAGCATTATCTTTCCTCTCAAATGTGAGTATTTATATATAGTTTATGTATGTTTATATATTTTAGCTTTATGTATTTATATAAGTATATGTTAATTTTGTATTCCGTTATATGTGTAGGTATATTTAATATTTTAGTTTAAGACTTCGACTAGTCATATTTTTCTCTTCTTGTTCTCACACACTATTGTCTACATTTCTTTTCATTTCTCCTTTCGCAGGTCTGCTGGAAGAAATTTCTATAGAAATAAGCAGTACCTTTGTACTCCTAATTATAAGTATCATGTATATTTATCTATTTTTCTGTGTGTACATAAATTGTAAAATAAATAAATAAAATAAATAAATTAACAATTAATCAATTGTTAATTGTTCCTGCAATTAAACTTTAGTTCAATTAAAACAATGTAAATAGAAATAATATAAGATGGAGGAGTGGCACAGGGCAGGTCTATCACAAGGTTGACTGATGATCTTGCAAAGAAGTTCTAGGCCGCGCTAAATCGTTCTTCGTGGGCCAGGACATTAGGTCCTCTGTTTTCGTCTTTCTTTTCGAAAACCGCCCGTCCTGATCGACGAGGGATGAAAACCCCTCGTCCCTCTCCCTCCCCCCCTCCCCCTCCTCCCCCCCCCCCCGTCCCTCGTCGGACAGGTCGGGCGGTTTTCGAAAAGATAGACGAAAAGACGAAAATAGAGGACCTAAGGTCCTGGTCCTTTGTTTTCATCCCTCGTCGGACAGAACGGGCAGTTTTCAAAAAGAAAGACGAAAACAAAGGACCTAAGGTCCTGGTCCTTTGTTTTCTCCCTCGTCGGACAGGACGGGTGGTTTTCGAAAAGAAAGACAAAAACAAAGGACCTAAGGTCCTAGTCTTTTGTTTTCGTCCCTCGTAGGACAGACAGGTAGGTGCAGTCAGAGAAACATGATTATTAATTGTTGTAAATTAATTTCAATTAATTTTTCAATCAATTACTACGATGATTAAAATCTCGATTAAAAGGAGCTCGTGGCTAAGTAATAACAGCCGCACGAGTCGATCCAACAGGTTAAGCAACGCTTGCTGGGGTTGGTCCGTGGATGGGTGATCATCTTTACACACCGAGACTCCTCCGTGCCTCGGAAAGCACGTTAAGCCGTTGGTCCCGGCTTTCATTCGTGGATCTTTGACAGTCGTTACGGGTTCTCATAAGCCCGAAAGTCTGACAACCAGTCTTACCAAGGGGTATCGTATTATCCAGTTACTGGGTTGTGGAGGTCAGATAGGCAGTCGCTCCATGTAAAATACTGGTATTCAGCTGCATCCGGTTAGACTAGAAGCCGACCCCAACATAGTTGGGAAAAGGCTAGGCAGATTGATATACTACGATGATTAAAATATTAATTGATTAACGACCAACACTGGTTGTACCTCATCATGTTGGGGTCGGCTTCAAGTCTAACCGGATGCAACAGTATTTTACATGGAGCGACTGCCTATCTGACCTCCACAGCCCAGTTGCTGGGTAACACGATAACCTTGGTAAGACTGCTTGTCAGACTTTCGGTCTTCTGACGACCCGTGACGACTGTCAAAGATCCACGAATAACAGCCGGGACCAACGGCTTAACGTGCTTTCCGAGACACGGAGGACTCTCGGAATGTAAAGATGATAAAAAAATCTGTGCCAGTTTTTGAATATTTTTTCAATCCTTACTATCAATTGACTATTCTAGATACCAAATCTAGACTTAACTCAATGCCCCACTACTGGGCCCTTTTTGCTTGGACGCCCACATTTTTTTTCTTTACATTGGCTGCTTGTTGTATTTCACATGCCGGGACCACATTATACGAGATGTGCCGTTGATTATCGCGTTGAAGGGCGATAACCGTAGTTGTAGCCACCACTTACCGCGATAATTTGACCGAATTTAATTACCGCGATGTTTAAAGCCTAGTCTATCCACTTTAAGAAACAGTAATTGGTTTCTTATCCATTCATACAATTTTTTTGTGCACAAGCCGTGTATAAGTGGCTAGATGTCCCGTCGCGCGCCGACAAAAAGTCTCAAGGACAATTCTTATGACTCACGTGGGGGGCCGGTCGAGCTAGTGGTTATGGGCATTGACGTTGACGTATACTGTGGCCCCGGCAACAGAGCGAGGAATGAGCAGCGTTGAGTGCACAACTTGGGTCAGGGACTGCCGTTCAGAGCCGTCATTAATCTCGTATTGCGAGTACACGGAGATACGCTTGCTTTGTATGGAAAGTGTTGACGCTGGCTGCTTGCTTACCTTCTCCCCATAGACCTGTCCGTTGGGCAGCACCATGGGGTGGTTGTGCTCGTTGAGCGGCGCGCGCGAGATGCGGCACAGCAGGCGCGAGTGCGACACGTGCGCGTGCGGCAGGGACGCCGCCAGCGCGTTCAGCGGCGGCTGGCAGGCGGGGCAGGTGGACACGCGAGTGTTCTCCGAGTAGCACTGAGTGTGCGTGAGTTAAGGAATCTTACTGATATGTTATCACAGCCTACACCTTAAGATCAGTTTAGACCAAGCGGAAATACTGGCTCCATTGAAAATAGGACCGTATTACCATAGCCTAAAGTATAAAATTGTATGAATATCAACAAGTCGGCTCGCTGACAATTTTATAATATAATAAGACCTTTAGAAGGCGTACGAGGGGCCGAAGCCACGGCCCCTCGTACGCCTTCTAAAGGTCCAGGACCCCAGAGTCCCGAGATATGTAAACATATAAAGATAATAATAATTGTTTTATTTTCAGGCAACTACGGCCCATGCATAAAATACACAAAATAATCTTTAAAAAAATAACTTTGCTATGGTAATACGGTCCTATTTTCAATGTTGCCAGTAAATTCCGCGGGGATTTTTTCGCTTGGTCTGAACTGGTAATTTTCTTACGTTTTTGCAATTTGCAAGTCAGTATTATGTTGTATGTTGATCAAAATACGATTCGAGACCGTAACAAGTGTGTATTTACAGAATTATAACCATTAAAGTCATCAATACAACTCTCTATGACAAGGTAATCCTATTGAATGACTATTTCATGAAACCTTGACATTTGAGGAATATACTAAGTTATGGAGTTGTATTATTGATTATAATGATTCTAATTATGTAAATACATATTTGTTACGGTCGTGAATAATACTTAAAAAATTCTGCAGGGTTCGGAACATACGTTTTGTCAACACCCCAAGTGGACGAAGTTCCCCCAAGTTCCGAACATAACGTACGAATATATAATATAATATATAACTTTCTGATTTACAGTTCTATTAATTATTGAAAATAGTTAACGGAATAGCATAATAATTATACTGTAGGTTTGATCACAAATCCAAGATGTTGGTTATGTGAAACAGGGATGACGACTAAAAATTTTTTTGTCCGACGTAGATTATTAAAAAATATTGGACACGTGTTTTTTCTTTTTATACGAAATCAAAAGATTACGGTGATATATTGAGTTAAAATGTGGCATGACGTCACTCCTTGCTAGATTATATACGTATGTAGTTTGTTATAGTTGTGACGTAGCGGGCCCCTACTCCCCAACTAAAATGCGTTTTAACTATTTTTTTTTTATAAAAAACAAGTGTCTAATATTTTTTTATTATCTGACTGACGGACTAAATAGAATTTCTTTTTCTTTACCCAGGCATCGTCCCTAAAGCAGGGTTGTAGTTTTTCTGATGAAAATAATGAATCCAAGATAGCAAAGACTTGTCTCATAAATCGTCTTATTATTATGATTTGTACGGTTGTCAAAACCAAAATTATTATATTATACGGCGATAAAGACATTTTTTGTTTTTTTTTTTTAATTTATGTACAGTGGTTGCATCGATTGGGTACCCCAGTTGTATTGAATACAACCGGGGTACCCAATTGATGCAGCCCACTGTACACACTCACATATGTCACATTATGTGTATATTCTGATATGGGTACAATTTTCTTGTTACTGGAGTTCCAAGTTCAAGTGTTCACCCAATATCCCAAGTATAGTATTGAAAAGGATATGGCGTGTTGAGCGCAGCTAGGCCGAGCTGCAGCGCGACGGGCAGCGCCGGGAGGCGCGCCGGGTGCAGCAGGCGCGCGTGCTCCCAGCGGAACTGCAGCACCAGCGCGCGCCAGCGGGGCGCCTGCAGCAGCGAGCGGTACGGCTCCACCTCTGCGGGGAAGGGGTGGGACTCATTCAGTACTAGTGTCGGTGTCGTAACAGAACTATTGCTATACAACGTGTTGCCTGCAATTGCGACATTAATTAAAGGCACAGGTAGGGTTAGTGGCCAGTAATCATACAAATAATTTGTATGATTAATGGCTAAATTTCAAACAAATAAAATAATACCTAACCAAAATTAGGATCAATATATTGCAAAGGACTCATTCATGAAGCTATATAATATGTTCTGTGCCAGTTGTTAAAAGGTCTGAGTAAAGTTCTCTCCGGATTTAAACGGGCCGCGTGTAGTCGATAGCAGTGTTGGGCGTTAATCAATTAATATTTTAATCATCGTAGTAATTAATCTGTTAGTTGCATAGTACAATTAATTTATTTAAATTAACTCATATTAATTGCAAGATACAATTAAAAATAATTCAATTAATATTTTTAATTGTTGGCAGAAACAATTAAAATTAACAATTAATAATCATGTTTCTCTGACTGCACCTACCTGTCTGTCCTACGAGGGAAGAAAACAAAGGACTAGGACCTTAGGTCCTTTGTTTTTGTCTTTTCGTCTTTCTTTTCGAAAACCACCCGTCCTGTCCGACGAGGGAGAAAACAAAGGACCAGGACCTTAGGTCCTTTGTTTTCGTCTTTCTTTTTGAAAACTGCCCGTTCTGTCCGACGAGGGATGAAAAACAAAGGACCAGGACCTTAGGTCCTCTATTTTTTTCGTCGATCAGGACGGGTGGTTTTCGAAAAGAAAGACGAAAACAGAGGACCTAATGTCCTGGCCCACGAAGAACGATTTAGCGCGGCCTAGAACTTCTTTGCAAGATCATCAGTCAACCTTGTGATAGACCTACCCTGTGCCACTCCTCCATCTTATATTATTTCTATTTACATTGTTTTAATTGAACTAAAGTTTAATTGCAGGAACAATTAACAATTGTTTAATTGTTAATTGATATTTCACAATTAAAAATTAATCAATTGTTAATTGATATATCACAATTAACAATTAATCAATTGTTAATTGTACCATGCAATTAAATTCTGCCCAACACTGGTCGATAGTACGCCGAACTCGGATTTTTCTCGGACCGAGGAGATTCCGGATGCTTAAGAGAGATTTAGTGTGTGAGACAGAGAGAGAGAGTTATATCGCTCTAATGGCCTTCTAAACACCATGACAGAAAGATTTGAGTGTCCTATTGTGGGGCACTGGAATAATGTACACAGTTCTGGTGGTGTCCTTTTTAATGTAAGGTAATTGTTGGATAAATTAAGTAAGTATGTATAACTTTATTACTAACATAGTTTTAAGCTTTACTAGCTATTTTATATGGAATTATGTTGTGAAATAAAATTATAAATAAACACCTTTCTTCTGTCTCATGTAAGTAACGAAATGTGCCTAAACGTGACGCGCCCTTGAAATTTCACTCTTAACTCTCATCCAATGGTGGAAAAAAACTGCCAAATTAGTTCCGCGTAGATGGCGCTAATTACTCTCATACAAACAACTCACACTACTCACTACTCTCAATCTGCCAATGGAGTTCCTCGCCGAAAACTTGGTCGCGAGATAGCGCTAAGTATTTTTTCTTGTCGCCAATTGGTTGCTTTATCTTCAAGATGACTTTCACAAGTGATAAATACACAGCGCTCTCCCGCGACAAAGCTTCCGGGAAATAACCCCATTATCAAATCGCCGCTTAAGATGTATTATGATACCCCACATGCCCTAGTAGCCTCACTTTGATGTTTAAGACCCTCTTTCAGTTCCTGTTGCAAAGCAAAATATATATATTTTTATTTCTTTCTTATTTGTAAAATAGTTGGTTAAACGTCATCTAAAACTGTTCCAAATTTCAAGTTGATAGCATTAGTAGTTCTTGAGATATCCAGCTGTGACGGACAGACAGACTGAGTCGCACCATAAGGGTTCCTTTTTACCATTTTGTTCAGAACAAACAACTAAAAACAGCAAATGTGACCATACCCAGTGGCGTGCACAGAGATTTCAGACAGGGTATGCACGGTTAAAATAAAATAAAAAACTTAAGTACCAGGTTCAGCTTCTTTCGGTCGGAGTCCCACCGACTAGATACCCTACCCAGTACCTAGTTACCTACATACCCGACTCGACTCTTACCACACGGCGCCATTGGCTTCGTATGGCGTTTGTTTGCGACCACCAAAAATATCTAAATTATTTAACTGAACATCCGTTGTATGTAGATCCAAATATATAATTTTTATGTTAATTTGTAAATAAAATGCAAGGTAAAAAATATAATATGTTTGTGTGTACACAACCTGTAGCTGTTAGCCAGTAACAACTATCATAATACTTTTTATGTAGGTAAATAACGAGTAATTAGCATTACCTTTTTTGTGTTAAATCAAACCCCGGGTACACACGGACCCCTTTGCAATCAATTTAACTTCTTCCTCAAAAGATGACGTCAAAAACCGGCAGATTTTAATTTATTTGAACACACTTGGCCAGCACAGGTCTCACGGGTATAATTTTTCGTTTTTACAATAAACTTTACTTAGACAATCAATCATTCCGCCCAGAAATACAACCGAACAATGATATTAAATCAATCGAAACAATAAATATGGCGAAAAACATAACAATTACGAACTACAACTAATACGAACAAATAAATTGTTTAATCCGACTAAAAAAAGTTGATTCTCTACAATCAACAAATAAGCGGTGCTTTTACGGCTTCTCAATTTGGACGGTTTGCAATGTAAGCTCTGCTTCTAAAACTCCAACACGCGCACACATTTTCACGCACACAGTCACACTTTTGCTGTATACTACACGAGAATTCACGAGATGCGTAGTATGAAAAATAAGCAAGACGTAGTAGTGCTTTTGCTCACACGGGAGCGCTGCTTGCGCGGTGAATCGGTGGCGCGTGTTCGCCGCTCCAACTAGTTAGTTCCATAAAAAAGTAAGAGATGGCGCGGAATCGCATTATCAACACGGGAATTCAAATGACGGATTTTTTAATTTTTCATTTAATACCTACCATCCTACCACGTTTTTTTTTAAAATTTAAATGGTTATTTATCATTTAGAGGGGCATGTATGTATGGGACTACAGGGTATGCAGAGCTTATTTGCATGTATGGAGTGCACGCCACTGACCATACCTGTATCTTTGGGGAAGGCCAGCATGCCCATGCAGTGCTGAATGTCCTTCAGCTGATCTTCTTCGTAGGTCGAGAAGTGCTTCTTAGCATAGCGCACCGCCTCCAAGCGTTTGTCTTCACGAACCAGCTCTATGAACTCCTGGAACCAAGAGTGTTGTTGGCTAAGATTTGTTAGTGGGTTGAATCAAAATGATTCTGATTCTAATTCATTGCTGATTCTAATAGAATCAAAAATGATTAATTTGCAATGAATGTAGGTAACAAAAAGTATTGTTGGCATTCGATAATAGGCTAGTTGACGGATTTTGGAAAAACAATAGTTATGTTTCCTGTGGTTTACTTACCTCAAAATTTATGAATATTTCAGGGAAATATTAACATTATCGTCATTAGCAGAACTAATTTAGATTTTTATAAAATAACTAGCTGCGCCTCGCGGTTTCACCCGCCTAGACCGGGATAAAAAGTAGCCTATGTGTTAATCCAGGGCTATAAGCTGTCTACGTACTAAATTTCATCCATCGATCTAGCCATTTGAGCGTGAAGAAGTAACACACACACACTCACAAACTTTCGCCTTTATAATATTAGTGTGATTAGCTTTTGCCAGCGGCTTCGCCCGTGTGGATGTCGGATGCAGATTCCACTACTCTAAAATCTTGCTGGATTCTGCCCACTAGGGTTGGCAGGTTAGAATAAAAGTACAAAAATAATTGGTCGGAAATTTTTATTTCCTATTTGTTTCTGGAAGGAAACGGGTTGTAAATCAAAGATTAATTACATGATATAAGTATTACACATATTAATTACACAAGCTTAGTATGAAAAGCCTCAATGAACCAATAAGAACAAATCGTACATCTTTGATTTTAAAAGTTTAGTGTAGTTATATTTTATTGTAACAAACCGTATAATTAATCTGTGATTTACAACCAGTTTCCTGCCAGAAACAAATAGGAAATATAAAAATCCAAATAATTATTTTTGTATTTTTATTCTAAGATGCCAATCCTAGTGGAGCAGAATCCAGCAAGATTTTAGAGTAGTGGAATCTGCGCCACCAAATCGAATTATTCGGGCAGATTCCACTGCAAAATTTCAGGCATTCCGCTCGGTGGGGCAAAGTGAAATGATTCACTTACAAGACTTCAATACCTACTCGACCCGAATGTATGGAACACTTGATTAATTTTTTTACAATTACAATGTTGGTCTCATGGTGAAATTTGTTCAGTTTGATGGTCTGTACCATTACACACCCTTAAATTCGACGACACCTTTCTGATACACCCTGTACTCAGAATACCTGTATCCGTATCTTGAACTCCATGTTGGAGTTAAGTTTCCTCAGCTTGGACTTGTTGTCCGCGCACCACTGCAGGCAGCGCGCGGTGCGCTGCGAGTACAGCTCCGCCTCCACCTCCGCAGCCGCGCCGTATATGTCTGCAATATGCATACACTTAGTAAATGTGTGGTACACAGTGTGCAGCCCACTGTACTTGAGTTGAATTTGAAAATTTTAACCTTTTGATCGCTTGGCTAAATATAATTACCGTGCCCCTAGCGCGCGGCTACAAATCGATAAAATAATACCTACAATAAATAAGGAGTAGCAATATATCTACTTAATAATGGTTTTAGTTGTACCACGCAGTGAATAGGACGAAAATAGAACGAAAAAGTCATGCATGTCCCTGTCGCAGAAATACGACACGAGCGGTAGGGGCACGGAAATAAGGTTAATATTCTGCTCATCACGACGAAGATCCTCATCAGATCTTCAGCATTTTTTAATGAGAGCAACTTAAAGTTACTACTTTTCAAATAAAAAAGAACCATCGAAATCGGATCTCATATGGCGGAGATATCCAGTAGCCCCCTTTTGGAGGAAGTACCAATAAAAATTCTATAAAGACGTAAAACCTGTATAGCAACTAGCAAGTTTCGACCAGATCGGTTGAGAAATACGACCTGCGGCCGTACTGTGACATGAATAAGATCCATCTTGAATCTGTTGAGAAAAAAGGATGGTGCTATAAGTTGTATATAGGGTGACTGGTAATTAGTGACCGATACCTAAACACATGATTGTGCTCATGATAACAAACAACTTTTACTATGGGACCAAACCTGAAATCGCGAAAAAAAAATCAGCTGCTCCCTACATTTTGACGCGTTATGCGAACGTGATTGTATGGGGCAGCAGATTTTTTTTTCGCGATTTCAGGTTTGGTCCCATAGTAAAAGTTGTTTGTTATCATGAGCACAATCATGTGTTTAAGTATCGGTCACTAATTACCAGTCACCCTATACAACGTGTAATGCTAAATGCGCAAAACCTCTTAAGGGGTCATTGTACTCATCATTATGAACAACTTTTACTATGGGGCCAAACCTGAAATCGCGAAAAAAAAATCAGCTGTTCAGTACATTTTGACGAAATTTGCGAACATAAATGTACTGAACAGCTGATTTTTTTTTCGCGATTTCAGGTTTGGTCCCATAGTAAAAGTTGTTCATAATGATGAGTACAATGACCCCTTAAGAGGTTTTGCGCATTTAGCATTACACGTTGTATAGCTCCGTCTCTCTCTCACACTGGAACCGTTCAACTTCTGGCCTGCTATAAGAGCTCATAGTAAGCGCCCTGCAGAGGAATACCAACAAACTGACAATATCAATCTGCCTAGCCTTTTCCCAACTATGTTGGGGTCGGCTTTCAGTCTAACCGGATGCAGCTGAATATCTGTATTTTACATGGAGTACACAACCTAGTAACTGGGTAATACGATACCCCTTGGTAAGACTGGTTATCAGAGTGTCGGGCTTCTCCCGTAACGACTGTCAAAGATCCACGAATGACAGCCGGGACCAACGGCTTAACGTGTTTTCCGAGGCACGGAGGACAAACTGACAAAGGAAAGCAAATTTTGCCAGACTTAGAGCAGATACGCGTCGCTCGCTCGGTCAATTACTCACCGACATTAGTAAGTTCCCGTAGACCCCTAGCATCGGCCAGCTTGTTAGCGGAGTCGTAGTAGCCGTTACGTAGGAAGTAGTCCACCAGCATGCGGTCTAGGCGCACCTTGCGCCACTGGTTCAGGGTCGTCTGCGATGTGTATGTCATTGCCTTTGGTGGGGAAAGAAGAATAGTTAAAAAAAAGAGAACATTTTTTTTTGTTATGCCCACTTGCTTTTCCAATTAATTTTAGACATTGTAGAGTCGACATCGGCTTTGCTTGCCATATTAAAAAAATATAATCTATACTAATATATTAAAGCTGAAAAAAATATAAATTACGAAAAATAAAATGTTTTTAATTATATAATTTATTGCATTTTAACCCTACTATGACTTCCTGCAAGGAATACGTCGAATTACAAATAACCCTGTTTCAACATCGCCTTCTCAACTAGGAACAATCCATTCACCATGGATATTTGGACAAATAGCAATCTTACCTTTTTTTTTGAATGGCATCTCACAGGTCAACCTATGAGGTTGTCGGCTGCTTAACCGGACTTTCCTGTGGATGCCTCAATAAATTAAGGTCTCCAGCCAGGGCATAAAACTTATAAACTAACCAACTGCTCGCTAAGAGCACCCCCTGAGTGGTACGGACCTCGGCTTAGAGCGTCGCTGAGAGGAGGACAGCAGGGGACAGGCTGATTATTATTATTAGGGGACGTATTTAAAGCTGCAGGCTCAGCGGCGCGGTCTTGGTCGAGCAAGGGTCGGGGCGGGGCAATCTTACCTGTTATCTAGAAGTATAAAACTATCACCTTAACCTGTGGAGTGCTGGGCTCAGCTAGGGCGGCCGCCTGTTCCTTCAGGTGCTCCAGTCTCTTCTTACACACGTAAGCAGCCTGCACCTCCTCTGTGATCGCTTCAGAGGCCTTGCGCTTCATTGTTGTCAGCTTTTCTACCTGTTGTCCATAATATCTTTTCAAGTTTTTTTTTATTTAAATGAGGGTCTACCTATTCTATTCTATTTTTCTCTATGGCAACAATAGGGATGATGACTAATATTAGAAATGTTCGAACAAATAATTTAATTTCAAAGAAGGCATGGTAAAATGAGATAATCGAAAAATCAGTAAAATCTATGGAAATACAGAGAAGCTACACGCTTTTTAAGTTTTTTTTTTGTCTAGAGGTACGGACAGTGTATGGCGCTAGTATGAAGTTCGTGACGTCACTTCTGTGATAGTGCCGTCTTTGTCTTGCAGTTGTTTTAAAACGTTCATAATTTGGCAATTTTTTAAGATAATATTCCCAAACTGTTTTTCAGTTAAAAATTAAAAAAATTGTAATCATCTTTTTTCTGCCAATGTTAGATGTGTTAATTCAACACTGTTAACTTTATACATTACACAAACAGAATCAATCATTTATTCAAAGTAGACTTTTCACAGAAGAATTTGCACTTGTGCTGATGTCCACCATGTTCTTCAGCAAGTTGATATAATTATTATGTTATTAACAGACACATAACAACAATAACCTACTACTCAGTGGTTTACAAACAACTATACTCCATTTGAAATAAGAGTAGACATTTCAATAAACCTTTTTTACAGTCCGTTCAACCGATGTTGACTTCTATTCTGTAGACATAAAGACTGCATTAAAAGCTAAAACGTGGTTACAATACCAACTGTATACTATAGCTGCAATTTATCATGCTACCAATGCAATAGAAGTCAAAGCGGTTGAACGGACTGTAAAAAAGGTTTATTTAAATGTGTAATCTTATTTCAAATGGAGTATAGTTCTTTAGGACTTTTGTTTTATTCTGAACCCCTGCAACATGCCATTTCTTAGGATGCTGTACCCTAAGCCCCCCAAAAGGGTGTCATTTGGACCACATTACTGCAGCCACCACTGTCTGCCTTTTAAAGGGCATTATCTTTTTAAACATAAATTGATAGCAAGTTGTTTTCATGGAGCACCTATGTGTAACTGTGGCCTCTTAATCAATCTGCCTAGCCTTTACCCAACTATGTTGGGGTCGACTTCCAATCTAACTGGATGCAGCTGAATACTAGTATTTTACATGGAACGACTGCATCTCTGACCTCCATAACCCAGTTACTGGGTAATACAATATGTCTTGTTAAGACTGGTTGTCAGACTTTTGGTCTTCTGACTACCCTTAACTATCAAAGATCTACAAATTACAGCTGGGACCAACAGCTTAATATGTTTTCCGAGGAACGGAAGAGTCTCCTTATGTTATGAATGACCATCCATCCACAAACCAACCACGGAAGGCATACCTTAACCTTTGAAGGTTAAGCCTGCCGTGATTGGTTTGTGATGGATGGTTGTCAACCCGTGCAGCTGTAATTATTTAGCCACAAGCTCCTCTATCAGTGCGAATAATTATTAGTATGTAAACTTTACGCCCTTCTTACTAATAATATTGTTGTTTAAAGCTAGACTTGTGTTACCTGATTGAAGTTCAATCACAAATTAATGAGTATCTCACCATTCCACCAAGCAGAGAATCAATTTCTCCAGTAGAGACTGGTTGCTTCCTTGTGGCCGTGTCAAGCTCGCTGGCTCCACTGCCCACTTGACGGGCCTCAACATCCAGCACACGCTGAGCATTGCGGTAGCGTTTGTTAAATACCTCATACGGTACCTAGAATTTGTATAAATCAGAATGGGTTACTAGGTCAATGTTGAAACAATGTAAAATAATAAGTACTTTAATTTGTTGCAAATTTTTGGTGGAAGAATATTTTAATGCACAAAGCAAGGCAAGACCGGGAGTCTAGTATAGTAATCTTCAGAACAATAAATAATTCATTGTTTCATTGTGTTTCATTAACTCATAAGTAGACATTTAAGTTGTTATTCTGGTGAATGTGGTCAGTCAAAAACACATTCGCGATACAGAGTAATGAACTGATCAATACTTTGTTTATATATGCAATTATCTAGTATGAGTATGATAATGTGGGATAACTTTAAGTTACAAAGAACATTTATTTTCTAAAGAAATCAGGGTCATCTTAGGGTCAGCAATGTAAACAAACAAAATGTCATTTAAAATAAATAACTATACTTTGTCGACGAAACTAATGCCCTACTTGGATGATCTTGTAGAAAATGATAAAAGTAACATGGCTAACTTTACCTTCAATGTTGCGTGCTCCAAAGACTTTAATTCATTCATCTTGTTATTCGATTAGTTAAATAAACTTGTATTTTATTCTCAAATACACGCTAACTCTCTCAGGATAGTCTCGAAGAACTTTTGTGGAGACCTTAAAAATGAAAACAAAACTCAGCTGATTGATCAATGGATTACTAGGCAAAACATACGTAGCTATAATATTCAACCAAAATTTCAGTTTGAGCCATAACTTCCAGTAAATTTAATATTAATCTGTAAGAAGTAACAATAGGATTATCTAATCATGATATCAGCAACAACTATTTCACGATACAAGTGCAAAAATATGTACAAAACCTTTTTGCGAACACGTATTTTCGATACGAGGCAGAACAAATTCATGAAACATTTTTTTGTCTCTGTTTCTTTGTGTAAAAAAAGAGCGAGATAAAATATGGTGTTAAAAGTTCGTTCAGAATCTTCTAAACTTTAATTTTATTAACATTATGTTATAAAACATAAATCATTATCTTATGACCAGTCCTTCACATTACAGTTATTTTTATTAAATAGAATCTTTAAAGTTGAAATCCATTTCTGTAAAATAACGGTAAAATATTACATCTCAAACTCAATAGACCATGATTTTCTGTAGTTTTTGAACAGATGCTGCCATAGATAGTAAATTGTATTTTTAAATTAATTATTACCAAATAGGCTCGTTACTTTTCAGTGTTGGTTTGCAATTGATTAAATTATACGATTACTGTATAATTTTGTTTTTAAAATTATTTACGGAGATCTATATGCATGTTATTTTTTTAAATGGCATTACTTGCCTTCTTCAATCCAGTACAATTTTATTAAATTATTATAAAATGTTTTTTATATATTCAGCAGATAAAACGGTAAATAAAATGAACTAAAGCCAAAAAACACTTCACATTATTCGATTATTATTCGTTTCTCTTTGACAATTTTCTACGTTGAGCATAGACAACAATATTTAGTCCATGCGTTTTCGGCGCGTCAGCGCGTCACTTTCATTACGCAAATCCGCCATTTTGTATGTAGCTGGCGGTGCTTCACGGTATACTTTCTCGGTTCAGTGATTATATCCACGAAAAACTGGGAAACTTTGTTCAATTTGACTTTGTAAACTGACTGTGAATATAACTAACAATTTTGTGAAGTAACATAGCTTCAACTTCTTGTGCTTTCGTGATTTGTGTGTGCCCTATAATTGGAGCGCGTGGCTGGTGACTCTTTGTTGTTGGAATCAGCTTATTTACGGTGAGTTTCTTTATATTTACTAATAACAAAGTAGTTTCAGTGAGTTACAAGTACCTCGGAGAAGTTTTAGTGATGTAAAATGTATTGTGAGAGAGTTATTAGCAAGAATGTGTTGGCGTCATTGATGCGGTTCTAGCGGCGCGGTGATTGCTTTGCTGTGGCGGTGGCTGGCGGCCGACGACATTATTCTCGGGGCGACGCTGACGCGTCACCTCTTGATCGCGTGAGAAAACGTGTTTCTGGTGAATTGGTTTTTCTAGAAATCTCTATGGACTAATCCTAAATTCGGCAAAAATAGTATGGACCGCAAGTTTCCGAGTTTTTGAAAAGTTACCAACATGTGCTCGTAACGGTTATGACCCTAATTCTATAAAATTGTGGGAGGTGCGTACCGATGAGTTTTCTCTATAAACCGAATAAAATGGATTTCTGATTTCTCTACAATAGATACAGGTAAGAACATTATTAATTTACCTGTTATAAAAAAACAAAATGTAGGTAAGTAATCTGAAAAAAAAATCAATATCCTAAATGTAACTAGCCACCTGTTTCTTTGAAGGTGTAAAATGGAAATAAATGTGTTAGTACAACTACATTGTGTAATAATAATTATCTATAATTTCTTTGTTGGCTTCTCAGTTACTGATAGGACAAAAAACTTTGATGTTGATGACCTTTTCAATAGATAAAGCAGAACCATGATAAGGAATACACTTGTCTAAGTTTTTTTTACTCATTGAAGATGCAATGACTTTTAATAAGTTAATTATTTAGGTATAAATTTCAACAATTTCAGTTGCATAGAAAATTTTAAGATTCTTTTCTAATTATGAATCTAATGCATTATTAATATCTAGAAACCAAGTTTAAATTTTGGAATCAACTTATAATAAAACTTTCTTTGAAATTATTGAAATTCATTATTACAAAACTCACAAAGCACTTGGATTATTCCGAAATATTTAATAACACAGTCAGTGGGTTGTCTTAGGGGCGGAGTTAATTACACTTGAATTTTGATATTTTTGAAAAATAGGGCTTTTCAGTAAATATACTTAAACCTATACAAGAGGTAGTGCCCAGGAACCAAAAGCGATAACATTGAACTTACCTAGGAATAGGAATGCAATATCTGCACATTGCTGATTAATCATGTGCCTAATAGCACACACAATTCGCACAATCATTTTTTCATCCTGTAGATCACCAGAAAACTATTAAATATACTATTGTTTATTCATCAATAATAGTAAAAATCTGGGACAATTTTTGAATTCATACAAAACATCAAACAAGTGCCATATTGTTGTTGACCATCTTCATCAGAAGCCCGAAAGTCTGACAACCCGTCTTACCAACGGGTATTGTATTACCCAGTAACTGGGTTGTGGAGGTCACATAGGCAGTGCTCCATGTAAAATACTGGTACCAGCTGCATCCGCTTAGACTGGAATCTGACCCCAACATAGTTGGTAAAAGGCAAGGCAGATTAAATTAGATACAAAGAGTACCTATTTACTACACATTTATAGAAAAAAAATAATTTTGCAGGTGTATTTACTTATGCCTATATTAGCATATGGAAAAAATAGGGTAAAATAGAAGGGAGCTTTGACATAGATATTTTGCAATTTTCTTGTCATAAAATATTTTCAAGTGATCTTAATAGATCATTTAAAACTACTAATTTGGAGTAATTTTTTTTTTTTGTTTTACAATTTTAGTAACCAAACTTTCTAGTTTGATGGCGATAGTTAAAACAGTTGGAAATTATCAAATCTTAAATCATTTAATCTATAAATTCAAATTATTTAACCATTAAATGAACATTGTTTAAACCCTCACTAAAGCTGTTAGAACTTACTACCTACCCAACAATTCTCTCAAGTTTGTTAGCTAAAAAGTTTCAATGGATTTCATTTGAAACTTTCCACCTTTCATTATTTTACCTATTTAGCTTTTTCATTTGTTCAGTTTTGCTCTTGTTTGAATTCTTTACAAGTCTTATTAATTTGTTTGTCAAAGTTTTTTTAAATAAAAGTATGCCGAAACGCTTTCTTATCGTGTTTTATAAGCTCCAGTTTTGATAATTTTGATGAAATAAGTTTTTTCGTCGATTTATTGCTATTTCGTTTTCAGCTAGAAAGTTTTATTGCTGTTTGCAATAAAAATGTTTGGCTGCCGGCGGTAGCTGACATAACGTGTTCGTCAGTAATCCTTAAATTTATCTTTATGTCGTAGTATTTGTTACAGCAATACTGGAATAACAAACGTATCTAAAATACTGCCTTCATGTTAAAAAGTTCCATAAAAGAAAACATGAATTTTTCTCACAGTTTCATCTCTTAATATCAGCAATAATCGTTCTCAAGTTTCATCATCAAATTACGGCATATAGGAATCAACGCGTCATATTCAATAATAAGCAAAACGTTTATGCGACGATGCAATGCAATCGAAAATAACCTTATCGCTCCCAGCGACGAATTCCCAAAAATTCTATATTCGACCTGACCACTCATAAACATACCTAAATGAATAATGTGCGCCATCAAGAACGTTGGCTCTTGTTGCCCATATTCATGTATATAAGTTACATAACCTTTTATCGCTCTTAGCAACAAAAATGTACAAGTACAAGACACGAAATAAAACTCCTTCGAATACATTATAATTTGTAATCTTCTGTAAACATAGGCCTCCTTGTTAACAAAGACAACGCAAATCGCAAAAGAATGACACTTCGAATTCTCAAGTCTTGTGCGGTTCTTGAACCACATGTAAGCATATAATATCGTTTGTTCGAAACGACGTGTCTAGTTGCTTAGATGTCGCATAGCAACTTATAGCTATACATAATGTAGTGTGGCGTAAACAAAGAGGACATGTAGTGTAGCGCATCGGTTCGCCTCGACCTATCTTTACACGCTATGTCAAGAAGTAACTAGGTATAGACGAGACTAGTCTACATATGTCTAACTAGTTAGTGCATATAACGATAGAGTAACTCCGCTTGGCTTGCCTTCGACTCTAGGGTTGTCGATTACAAACATTATTTCACTAGTAATGTTTTATCAAGAAATAACTTTGACATATGAGACAAATTATGAATGAAAACTGCATCATAAAAATTTCCTTAATTACTCGTAACATTCCATTTTAGATTAACAACTTAATGACACCTACAGTCTATACTCTGTAACTCTAACATCGCACGCTCTTTTGCGCGTGCCCATCCTACCGTTACACTAGACTTTTCCCACTCATTTTTCAACGTCCTTATATTATAAATCGTTTATATGACATCCATGGAGCTCGCTTAGATACTTCTCGGTAAATAGACGAACGGACAGACCACATCCGTTAGTGGCGGTGTGATTGCACGTGTGTGAACGGCTCGCACACACATGCGCCTTCTCGACCGGCCAGGCGGGTTGTCGATCGGCAATCGATTGCGCGTTCCTTTTAAATACTCGCCTACAATCATCGCCACGATTTTATTTAGCTTTGTTTTCGTGCTCTAGGCCGTGGAAAGTTGTCTCCGCGGTATAACGTGTTTTTTTTTTGTCTCGATGTTCGTCTTTATATTGCGGCTGGTGGTAACTTCCATGGTTTTGATAGCGTTTGGACGGTTTTACTCATTTTTATCTGTTGTAATTGTTTAATTGGAATCGTAGTTAACTCCTTGTCAAACAAAAAAAACTGGTAAGAACCAGCTAGGCTTATCTGTTACCTAATTTGCTTAAAATGTATCTTGGTGATAGTTGACATTAAATTGTAATACAATAGGAAATAATTCTACAATTACTTCGTAGACGTCAATTTACATAAAGTACCTACGTTCTGTATGTAAATTAACGTCTACACGTGCTGAGTATTCACTAAATAATGTATCCATTTAGTTACATAGTTTTCGCACTTTTTTGTAGGATTCGAGTTTAAATGTACGGTCAGCAATAGAAGTCGGTTAACACTGCTACTTTTTGACATCATCTAAATTTACACAAAATCATACGATAACCTGCTTTTTAGCATTTATTTTTATTAGATATGAGATTTTCTTTAAAATTTACATCTGTTCCGATTTTAATGAAGTATTTTTCTCAATAATTAAGATTTAGAAAACACAGGTATTAATCGACTTTTGTTGCTGACTGTACCTAAGGTTTTCTTAATTATTCCTTGCATTTCCAAGTTCCTCTTTAATATAATGTTAATCAGTATCAATCATGTATGGTAATGTAGTGAACTAGTGATAATATTTATTTATGTACAACATATTTTATTCATAAACACGTGTAA
This sequence comes from Cosmia trapezina, assembly GCA_905163495.3. Classification (NCBI taxonomy): domain Eukaryota; kingdom Metazoa; phylum Arthropoda; class Insecta; order Lepidoptera; family Noctuidae; genus Cosmia; species Cosmia trapezina. Next base: position 18,496,787 of record LR991041.1, read on the forward strand.
GAGAATTTATTTTTGCATGTAACCCATTTCTCAAAGGAGCATCGTTCTTCATTTACTTGTACTATTTATCAGACTACGCGCCCTACTAAACATGCACCTCCCCAAAATGTGTTTCAATGTATCCCGAGGGTAGATAAATCAATTTAATTTCCCTAAAAAGTGCTAGCGGGCTACATCGCATTGTGTTATCCCCTCTATCAAACAATTTGTTGAGGGGTTTCTATACAATGTATCGTATTTCACTTGAACTAAAACCACAGAACGCACTTTCCCTGTAATTTTCTTCTATCTAGTATTAAACATAAACAGCCAGAGTTTAAAAAATAAAATACATAGAAATATTAGGCTATAAGTAAAATGGCAGGCGTGGCATCTCGTATTAAAATATTGGAACAAGTCGCCGCATAGTTGTCATTTTAACGACTTTCATCTCTTTCAGAAAAGGTCTAAATATTGGAGCCATTACTATATCATATCCAGCACGAGACAGCTACAACCTGAGTTGATTGATTGATATCATAAATGCAAACGAATAAATAGATATAACAGTACTGCAATATTCAGCAAATTTATGAACATTCTTCGCCATCTTATCCCAAACACGGTGACTGACCTATAGTCGGACTTTTAATTAGATGCATAAACTGACTCAAACTCAAACTCAAAGCATTTATTTCAATTAAACCAATTACAGGCACTTTTGAATTGTCAAAGAGTCGGTCAGTAGGTAAGTCAGAAAGTTGAAGCTAGTTTCCCATTCCAAAACGTAGATCTATGGAGAAGAACGGGCAAGAAACTCCACGGACACTCTTTTAAATCAAAATATGGTTACAAAATATTGGTTTCATCATTCATGACACTTCTAATGTCATTTTTACTGTCATTTCGCTATCAAATGGGAACATTTTTTAACGAAATGACAGATAAGAAGTGTCATTTTACTGCATCTAATTATAAGTCCAAGCATAAGTAATAAATGCTCATAAGTTATACTCTTATAGCTTGCAGTTTTTTCACTTACCGACTGTAGACTAAAGATTTCCTGTGAAGATGACATCTGGGTTTTTCCAGACGCGTCTAATGTACTTAGGTATTTTTTACAAGAATGTGTGAAGTAATATCATCATGCGATTCATGAAATGAAGACAAATTACACTTGATAGTTGAAGATTTAAGTTTAACCGACGCCTTTAAAAACGGGTCTTTTTCCTCCCACTCAGTGCAGGTATTGTTTTATTCCATTCTTTGTTCTTACTCGATCGAATAGGTCTTTCCGGCGATACAATCGAGGTAATCTGGTCGCTGGCCTTTCAGCACGACTTTTGGCATTTCTTTTTTGCTTTTTTTTTAGTAATAAAGTGAATAGGATACGACAACATACCTGTAATCCCCGAAACATTTCGCCAAAGTCCTATGTAATAAGGGGCGAGCCTATTGCCATCAAACGGCCACAAATCCAGACTCCGGGCTGCTTCTGAGAAATTCCTGATGGAAAAACCCAATAACACTGCCCGACCTGGGAATCGAACCCAGGACCTCATGCTCAGCAGTAGCGCTTGCAACCACTAGACTTTTTTTTTTTTTAGTTCCGGGGTGGAATATCCTCATGGATGTCCCCTGCCGTGGGGTGAGCGGAGAGGTCTGCCAGACTTTTACTGACTAAAAACCACCCCGGTGTTCCCTTCGCACACCTGGACCGGGGATCATGGGACCTTGTCCGCTATCCACGATCCCCGGTGCAACCACTGGACTAGACCAACTTAGCAGTGAATAGGATACTGGTGTCTATTAACCATTTGATGAAGTATATAGGTCACGGTGCTCATAATCCAACGATGCGTCACTGTTTGCAAGATTACGAATGCAGTAGTATCGCGCCGGGTTTCAAGATCACAATAAATAAAGTCTTGTTGCTAGGCCATTGTTTTTATAACTTGCAATTTTTATTGCTAACTGCGTGTATTGTCACTGGGTCGAGCAAGCAGGTACGACTGATTTGCTGTGATATGATACCACCAGATTGTATCATGAATTCATGACACCTACATTATAAAGGCCAGAAAGTTAAAATGAGGCTCGTTTATTTAAAAAAAAAGTGTGCAACATTAGATTCGAGGTCATTTAAAGTTTTTAGAGGATTAGTAAAATATTTCCTCATTTTATTTTAGATGGCCTTTTCCTTATTTCGAACAAACACTCGGTTATTTGAGAAATATGAAACATTAAAACTTAAAATCAATTAAATCTTCCTTTTATTTCTTGCGTATTATCTGTGCTTCCGTTCTTTGTTATCATCGCTACGCAATAATCCCGATATTTTTGCAAATAACATAAGACGCGAAACACTCAATAATTCATTCGTTGGCTCTTCAACATCTTATTGTCCAATTACTTTTATTGGGGTCGTCAGTAACTTCAATCTTTATGCGTAATAGGAATACCAATAAGTAATGTTTGCCCCCCAAAAAGGCTCCTACAAACATGCGCGACACTCTACGCGAATCGCACGCTACAAAAAGTCACGCTTGTCGAGCGACGAGCGGTGCCTTTTGATTCGTGTGCGATTCGCGTAGACAGGGACCGTACAACCTCGGTTAAGAGTTAGTATTTCGAAGAGGTAAGCCGTTTATGAGGTCACATTTATCATGTGTAACTCCTTGAATGGATTTTGGCCTTGAAACCCAGTGAAAAGGTTATCCCTTCAATAGGGATAACCCATTGAATGGGTTTTATAAATGAAACCCAGTGAAAGGGTTACCCCTTCATTAAGATAACCTTATTATAATAAGGGTTTTGTACGGGTAACCATATTAGCAATTTGCAACGTATGCCCGAGTCGTCGTTTGCTCCGAGTCGGAATGTTACCCGCCCTGTTATCGTTTTAAAGAATTTGAGCCGTTCCAAAGGGTTACCCACATCGTATGAGGGGTTTTTGTTTAACTGCTTAGAAAAACTATCGAAATACCTTTCAATGGATAGCCAAAATGATCCTTTAAAGACATCCAAAAGGGTTGCCTACATCGTATGGGTTTTTGATTAACTGCTTAGAAACCCTTAATCAAAATGGTCCCTGGTTTAAAGTAGCCTTTACATCATGGGACTTAACATAACTGCATCCATTGTAGGTATACCTCATCTCTGCCTAACCCTTCGGAGAAGACATGCGTGGTGTTGTGTATAAGACTTATAAGTAATTTTCCCTATGACACAATCGTAAGCGCGTGATGAGTTTCTTGAATAATAAACGTCTGTATTAGGCATTATTGCAGATAATGCTATGCGACTTATAAGAGCATGTGGGCTATTAGCTGGTTATGTAATCTATTGTGAGTGAGGAATGGGACAAATGAGATTACTTGATAATGCAGTAATGTTTCAGTATAAAATTGCTTGAGAACTTGCCACGTATACTTTAAGTACCTACACATAAAGTTAATTTTGAGTTTTTCTAAACTACCCCCTTAATGGGGATTGGGTGTCAAAGTTTGTATGACTAAGGATATCTTGTAAAGTATTTACGATCCCACTTCAGGGCAATGGTCCCTCTCCAGCTTTTCCCTAATAATAAATTACACTAAAAACATCGGTGCCAATTAGCAATAATCTGGAAAGGGGAAAGGTTAGGCACTCGCTGTCGAAGTTAACCCTGAAGTAAAACAAAACAATGTTCTTATTTCAATAACCTTAACTTAGCTGTGTTTATAATATCATTTATCACATTGCCACACACGATGTAATATATTTTTATGCATTCACATTGTCGTATTAATTTCTTATCTGCCTTGAACTGGAAACTAGGATATTTCCATGACATGATCATGCTACGCTTATTATCTATCTGCTGTTTGTTAATCAATTACGCTTATTAATAATATTAAACCGTATAAGCAGTATAATACCACACAAAAATTTAACTACTACGACCAAACCAAACTCCCAGTAAGATAAATTAAAACATTCGTTCAGTAGCATTGTCAAAAACTGTATAATTTAACTTGCGTACAGTTCTATTGTACAACGGGTCGTTAATTCTACCTCCCCCTTCACCCGGGCGAGGAGGGGTGTGCACCCCCCCCCCTCCCCATTCGTTGACCGACCTATTAAAATTGTAATTACCGACCGGCTTTGTGTGTTATTGCCGAAAAGACGTCATATTGATTCCACGAAACGTGGGTAAATGATAAATGATAAATGATTTATTTTCTGTAAGTAGGTTTGTACAAACACTTTTACACGTCAAACATATTTTTTTTTAAACTAGATGAGTTCGACGTTTCCTATCTGACTACTCTGAGAAGAAACGCCGAAACAAACTCAGAGGTCACAGTCTCTTTTAAAGTCCAGACATAATCTTGGTCAGATCATGTGAAGACCATGTAGATTGCAGTCTGAAATGGTCTTTTGATGAAAGAACCACACAGATTGAGTGGACCTGTCCAGTCATTGCACGCATTTGTCAGTAATCGTGCAGCTCAACTCAAAACTTAAGGAGCTTAACGATTCGACGAACAATACCAAAGAAAAGACATTTGGGTAGGCCGCATAAATTACTCAAACTGTCAGACTATAACTAAAACTGAGAAAAGGATAAAATAAATAAAAAACAATGATCCACGTAGTCTTCACATTCACAATAATTAAAAATAGTATAAGTAATACTTTACAAAGTAAATATTCATGTCATTGTATAGAATATGTAAAAAGGTATTTAAATCAACATTAATAGTGTAAATTTATTGGAGCAGCTCAATCCCAAGCCTTTTTGTCCTCAATATAGTCTTTGACAGTATAAAAGGCTTTCTGACAAAGTTTCCGCTTTATACAATTTTTGAATTTATTAAGGCTTAGTTCTTGAATGTGGCTAGGTAGTTTATTATAAAAACGTATACATTGGCAACTAAACGAACCACTTATTTTCTTAAGCCTGGTTGGAGGAACAACAAATTTGTGTTTGTTTCTAGTATTCACATTATGGACGTCACTGTATTTTTTAAACAAATTGATATTTTTATGAGCATACAAAAGATTTTCATAGATATACTGAGAAGGCACAGTCATTATATTAATTTCTTTAAATTTATCTCTGAGGGAGTATCTGGGACTTAATTTGTAAATTGAACGAATAGCCCTTTTTTGTAAAACAAAAATTGTCTGAATATCGGCGGCATTTCCCCACAACTGAATACCGTACGACATCACACTATGAAAATAACTAAAGTAAACTAAACGGGCTGTCTCTAAACAAGTTAAATCACGAATTTTCCTAACGGCGTATGCTGCAGCGCTAAGCTTTTTCGACAATTTATCTATGTGGGGGCCCCATTGAAGTTTGGCATCCAAAGTTATGCCCAAGAACACTGTGGTATCTTCGGGAATCAACTCTTCACCCTTTATGAGAACACTAGTTTTTACTTGTCTAACATGAGGTATAGTGAACTTAATACACTTAGTTTTTTTCTCGTTAAGAAGTAGGTTATTAACATTAAACCAGTTAACTACTTTTGCGAGGGCGCTATTTACATTGTCAGTAACCAGCAGCTGACGTTTGAGTTTAAATAAAAGTGAAGTGTCATCTGCAAACAACACTATATCATGATTATCCTTTATGAGGTAAGGCAAGTCATTAATATAAATAAGAAACAAAAACGGGCCAAGAATTGAGCCTTGGGGGACCCCCATTGTTACTACGGATCCGGGTGATCTTTTCCCGTTAACATCAACTCTTTGAATCCTATCACTTAAGTAAGAAGTGAGAAGATCCAGAGAGGCGTTCCGGATTCCGTAGTGATGCAGTTTCCTGATTAATGTTTCATGAAGAACGCAGTCGAATGCCTTGGACAAATCACAAAAAATGCCCAAAACATCGCATTTATCCTCCCATGCATTATAAACATGACCTAAAAGTTCAACACCGGCATCAGTAGTCGAACGACCCCTTGTAAAACCAAACTGTTTGTTATGTAATAATTTATGTTTATTAAAAAATCTTTGCAGTTGATCTAAAATAACTTTTTCAAAAATTTTACTAAAGGTAGGTAGCACTGAAATAGGTCTATAATTAGTAGGGTCAGATGTACTACCCGATTTAAACAACGGTATTATTTTACTATATTTCATAAGATCAGGAAACTCACCACGGTCAATACAATTGTTAAAAATAACTGCTAAAGTAGGTGCTACAATGTTTATAATTGATTTAGTAACGTCCACAGAATTACCCCATAGATCAGCAGTCTTTTTAATATTTAACGTGTGAAAGGTTTTAATTATGTCTCTACAGGTAACATATTGGAAATTAAACTCAGAATCACAAACTGAAACGTTTTCTTTAAGTAAAGACTCTGCAGCAGTGGGTGATGACCTTAGAGATTTAGTAGTTGATACGGGAATCTCAGCGAAGAACTTTTCAAAGGCCGCGGCGACTTCGGAATCTGATTTAATTATGTTGTCATCAATAGCAAGGCTGTAGTCACTACTTCGGTTGCTTGACCTTCCTGTTTCGCTATTAATGAGGCATATGGTATATGGCAACGTTAATAATATTAATGAAGCAATCGATTTTGTCAAAATGATGTACGAATTTCATTATTTGGGGTAATGATTGGTCAGAAAAACTTTATATTTAAATTCTGCTGTACTGTAAATTTATCAACTAACGCTAGACAGTCTTTGTTCCAATGGCCATTTATTTGCTTTTCCAAAAGTGTTTTGTCTCACAAAAAACCGTTCCATCCAGCGATGTGCCAAACGGACAAAACGTATGCCTGAAGTAGTTTTGGCTTATCTTCAAAAACTTAGCAAATAAGAACTTCATTCATACTCGAAAACTTTACAAAAGGACTCGAGCAGATAAAAAGTTTTAATGTAGTACACAGGAAACGGCTATAGCTTTTCAAACTAGTTAGTAGAATAATATCAAGCTGAGATAACTATACATGGTTACTGTCGCATTTGTCGTTCGAGACGAAGCCAGCATATAGCCAATAATGGCGTAAAAACAAGGAGGCTTATGCTGTGGCAACATGAGGAGAGGGAAGGATGCCGTGTCAAAAATGACACGAGTGATCAAAGATAGTATATTTGAATCCTGTCTTATACATGGTTATTGTCGCATTTGTCGTTCGAGACGAAGCCAGCATATAGCCAATAATGGCGTAAAAACAAGGAGGCTTATGCTGTGGCAAGATGAGGAGAGGGAAGGATGCCGTGTCAAAAATGACACGAGTAATCAAACATAGTATATTTGAATCCTGTGTTATACATGGTTATTGTCGCATTTGTCGTTCGAGACGAAGCCAGCATATAGCCAATAATAGCGTAAAAACAAGGAGGCTTATGCTGTGGCAAGATGAGGAGAGGGAAGGATGCCGTGTCAAAAATGACACGAGTGATCAAAGATAGTATATTTGAATCCTGTCTTATACATGGTTATTGTCGCATTTGTCGTTCGAGACGAAGCCAGCATATAGCCAATAATGGCGTAAAAACAAGGAGGCTTATGCTGTGGCAAGATGAGGAGAGGGAAGGATGCCGTGTCAAAATGACACTAGTGATCAAAGATAGTATATTTGAATCCTGTCTTAATCCTTCTGCTACCTTTACAAGACCCAAGAAGAATGTATGGATAAGCGTACTCGTTATAAAACACAACATTTCTAAACGTGCCAAACGTGTTACCGAATATAATAATTCACTTAATATCAGAGTACAGTACAGTTAATTTCGCATACAACGTCGACAAAGCGTTGTCGAACAATAGTTAATGTGATTTTGACACAAAGGCGAGGGATCTCGTCCGAGGGACGCTTCCCTCCGTCTCTGTGGCACATCCCAAGATTTGAGATATGACCTTGTCGTGTCCCCTCCGATAGTAACTCACTTATCAAGGCCTCTTTATTCTTTGTGGCGTCGCTTTGATGTTATTGCGAGTTCACGAGTGCCCCAAATTGAAGTCGCAAATAATGATATCACAGAATTTTAACTGAGTTTGATTATATTCTCGAGCGAAAATTCCTCGAAGTTGGATTCGAGTGTTCGAGAAAATTGAGGCGCTGTCTGTCATTCATTTCGTTGCTGGGTTTCCATCTTGGAGCTTGTTTGACGAAGGTTTGATGTGTTCTACGAAATATTGACTACCTTTCTATGTATTGTGGCGTATGTATGTAGTATTGGAGAATTTCGTGTTTGACACGGTTGATATTACATATTAATACCGCTTTACCTATTCAAATACATGGAAATACATGCGTATTATGAGAACCACGGAATAATTTTATATAAATTCGAATATCTGATAGCAAACTAATTCATATCAAGTCATTAATAAAAAAACTTCGATTCTCCGTGATCGATTTCACCATCTCTCAAATACAAGTTCTTACAATCTTCACAAATGACTCCACGAAAGTGAAAAAAAAAACAAGTCTTTACCAACAGAATATTTATATTAGTTGCTCAGTAAAGTATAGTATAAAAATGTATTTACAATATGTTCTATTCGCCGCTTCGCTGGTCGTGGGCGCGAGTGGTAGATTTAAACACATCTAAAAATATATTATTGCGTGAATCTACGTTTGAATACATTTTTGCACGACACCAGTATTACTCGGTTTGGTGTAAAATGTAACTGGAGCTGATGAAAACATTTTAGTCATCGGATCCGCCAGTGTCATCAGTTCAGGATATTGAAATGTAAGATGGATTCCTTACATTGATGGGAAAATGCAAGGCAGATGATGAAGTATCTGCCTTGCATTTTCCCAATAATGTTGGGGTCGGATTCCAGTCAAACTGGATCCAGCTGAATATTTAGTATTTTACATGGAGCGACTGCCTATCTGACCTACACACCACAGTTACTGGATAATACGATACTCCTTGGTAAGACTGATTGTCAGACTTTTGGGGTTCTGACGACACGTAACGACTGTCAAAGATCCACGAATGACAGCCGGGACCAGCGGCTTAACGTGCTTTCCGAGGCACGGAGGGGTATTGCTATGATTTGTAATGATTGGTTATATCTTTGCTAAGTGGGTATCGTCTTACAACATCATTCATTGCTATTTTCGCAATCTGCTCAGCCTAGCCTGCCAATCTACTCAAAAATGCGAGTATGAAGAAAAATTTGATTGTCAGTCTCCTTTCTATTCGCAAATTAGCGCTTTGAATGATTGGCTCTTACAAGAGCTATCAAATTCGGACGCATTACGTCTGCGCCAAAAAAATGGTGTGGGCGTTGAGCAGTCTATACGAACAATATGGTAGGTGTTCCCAACGCGATATAAACATTGAGTATTATCTATTTGGACGCGATCATACCGTTGTTTATTGCAACTGAACGCGCACATAGTGCTGGATTTACAGCTCAATTTACTGTTCCCATAGCTCACAGTTTTATATTCAGTGTAGTGTGCCTTTCTTTACAAATTCCTGTTGTAACATTCATTCCTAACGAAACGGGATTAACGAGTATTCACAAATTCATTTAAAAACGTACCTACGCGGATGAAAAGCTTAAATTCTCCGCTAACACGTAAAGCCATTATGTAATCGACAAATAAAAACGTTACACGTGCTAAACTGAAGGTTACATTACTTTATATTGTTACGATATTGCGAATACATAGATAGCTGTTGCTATACATTTACGTCTGGGCAAATATTTAACCGGGATGACGCAGACGCCGCCGCTTATTACGGCGAGTAGTAATGCCAACTAGCACCACGATTGACAAAAAAATCATAAGTCTGTAGATATGGAACATATTGAAATTTCCTATGCTCACATTTTTAGTCAGGTGAGGTAAGTCAAGTAAGGTCAAAATAATCAACACTAAACCGCCTAGGTCCGAACCGTTTTTGGCGTTAACAAAACATTCTACATCATCTGACTAAAAATGTAAACAGAGGAAATTTCTAAATGTTCCATATCTCCAGACTTATGATTTTTTTCTCAATGGTGGTGCTAGTTGGCATTATTAAGTACTCGCCTTAAGACAGAATTTACATTATCATTGTCCAATCAAACGAACGTGTTTTCTTTTACATTCACGGCTATTCCTAAGCTTAGAAGTAAACATTTAATTACAAGAAAGCCATTAAAAATGTGAATTAAACATCAATGCCGACAGCACTAAAATTCCTACCCCGTCCGTTCGCCACTTTTCTCACAGTTGGATACAAACATTTTCAGCTTAGCTGTGTACGTGTTTTATCGTACACTTTACGTAATTAAACACACGGTTTACACCGCATGGTGATCATTAAAATGTATTTAATGGCGTCTTGTGTAAGCTGTTTTCGCAAAGCCCCATTCCCGGGTGTTTTTTTTTTTTGCAGTGCCCGGTTATTCGGCCGGTTAATGAAAGCCGACGAGATGGGATGGCTAATTGGATTCCGTTTTGTATCGGAAGCCAGCGGCGCGGCTGCGTTTCCGTTCCGAGCGATGTTATTCACCTTTCGTGTTCTTTGTCATGGTAATTTTTTAGAAACAAAATGACACGCTTTGGCGGTAATCGAATAGATGGACTACGCCGCAGTTTTACAATTTTATTTCTCTATCAAGTTTTATTTTGCAGGGGCAAGCCACCTCTGCCTTCTTTTTAACTTTTAGCAATCCGCCGTTTTTATACACTTTACGAAACAATTCTCGGATAGATACGTTCGGACGAAACCTCGGGAAACTTTCCCGTGAATGCCGAGAGCATTCCTAGGAGTCTTTCCCTAACTTTTATTAAAACAATAAAATAACTTTCCCCAGCTACTCGTCTATAATTTATTCTCAAGCGCGTCTCACCTTTATCGTCGACGGTATCGCCATTACCGATGCTTTATCGGCAAAAAAAACGGGTATTTACAGCGAAAAACATGCCACTAGAATCGTGCGACGTCGAATTTGATCTAAGGCTTGCTGCTGAGTCATACAAGTGGCGACTGTCGGGGTAGGGCGGTGTTTGGGAGGGGGGGAGTAAACCGCTCAGCTCAGCCACCTATTGTAGTATTGCGGAGGCACGTTGTTTTTGCGGAGAGTGGTGTGTCAGCGACAGGACGTGAGCCGACGTGGCCGTGGCGAACTAGGCTTGAACGAGAACGCAACTCGTTTCAAAAGGTCTAGACAATTTATGCGGTCCCTTTGTTGATGACATTCTGCAAGTGAACGATGTTCGCTTTTGTCTAACAAAACTGTAAGGTTTCAAAACGACCCCATGCCCCAAGCTAAGACACAATGTTACATCTAATAGACAACATCACGCCGCGCCGTAGCTAACGGAATGGTTTTCATAATTAATAAGACTCCGTTTACAAAGACTATCTTTTAAGAGCTCTCGTCCTCTCAAAAGGAAAAATGTTGGAACACTTCTAACAACGAGGAATGGAGATGTTTTTATAAACTCAGGATCCGTTCAGTGCGATGTAGAAAAGAAAAAAAGCAGACGTTAGTTAATTAAACAACGTTGGGCGTAAATTTTATTATTAGTAAGGTGGAGAGAAGTCGTTTTGAAAGATGCAAGATGAGTCAGTTGGGAAGTTTTCTCGCGACGAACTGTAAATGGCAATTACTTAGTCCGCAAGTTGCCACGACTCGACTGGGGGTTGTTGCCGACTGTTTGGACAATTTTTATTTCCATCGTTCTCGCTAACATTGTTTCTTTTATATTTTTCTACTGTTTGTTTGTGCCGAATTACATTTTGTTTTATTTGTTTGTACTTTCCTTTTTAGTCGCTACTTTGTGCTTATCGACGTCTTCCTTTGCTTTGCTTCACTTTGCGTTTCTTTTAAGGGGTATGCGCTGTGGTAGCCCGCGAAATTAATATTTTCTTGCGTTTCTTGCAGTTTGCAGGTTGTATCTTGATCAAAATGATAAGCGACAATGTAAAATATGCATTTACTTACATTATTTCGCGGGGTACTACAGGGCATCCCCCTAATAAATTTTATTGCAAAGATTTATCTTCAGCAAGCTTTGCAATATTTTTTTAGCAGTCCTATAATTTTTGTATTACATTTTCCTACGGCTTCGTTTGAATAACATGATTCACCAAATAATTATTTTGTGTACCTACATTACGTTGTTAGCTGGAAAATCCTTCTATGCTTATTTATAATGTTTGAACGGTAATATTTAAACAAGTCTGCAATAAATACGTATTTCGCCAAATTTACTAATGACCAGTATTTGCAATTCTGAAACCGCCTATTCCCAACGGGATAACATTTGTGATTCTAACATTAAATTAGTCAGCAACATAATTTGTGTATTTAATTAGTTAGCACAGAGTGCCGCAATTGTGTTTATGCTACTAGTCACAGTTTCACAGAATGGAGATAAAATTACAAGACCACTATGTACTGGCAATTGATGTCACCGGGTTATCATTGTTCAAATGGAATAGCTGAGAGAAAAATAAAGTTGGAAGCTGATGTTGATAACATACGCCGTTATAAAACTTATCATAAAATTATAATAGGTACACACGGCTACATATCAAGCTATACATTTCCAGTATAAGCTGACCTCTCACTGTATGGAAATCCTATACAATGCGATATCAGCTTACTGGAAATGTATAGCTTGATGTATAGCCGTGTGTACCCATGTACTAATTAGTTTTGAAATATTACGTCGTTATAAAAATCCATGCTTTAATGGCATAATTTTCTTACATAAACGCGAGAGTTTTTATGCATAGAGATAAGAATATGTAAATCATTTTTATTGCGTCGTGAATAAATTGAACTTGATCAGAGTTAAATGTCACAACTCTGACTGTTCTCACGCCTTCATTCTTGAATATTTATATAACATTGTATTTGTCAGATGACAAATAAATTAATCATTTACTTTAGGCCGGACGTAGACGGACGTTTTTTGTCGACGACCGATGTATACAAAAAACCGATAGATCTTATACGCACTGCAAATCTGTCTTCATGTAGTTGCATCAAAATCACCAAGGTTTTCAATCATGAATCACTCCTGTAGGCTGTAAGTCAGCTATCCCGCTTATCACTCACTCTCAAATGCCGCTGTCTAGTCTAGCCAAGATCATCCGACGTATGCAATTGGCGAATTTGACAAGACAATTTAAAAATTCAAGTTCCCAAACAAGAGTTTTCGTGTAGTCATGTACAAAACGACGGCCTCTTTAATTAAGCTGTTATCATAACCACTTTATCGCACAATTAAAATATGTATCAGACATTTTAATGTTAGCTAGTAATAATACCAACCAAATGCGACGTACTCACGATTCTAACTCCGATAACCTAACTTTAATGTCAGATTGCTCGATCACTAATTTTATTTATTGTATACAACCTCAGAGCATCGTGACTTAGTGACGTATAGTTTCTCCCGAAGATTCAAAATAATTAATATTCTATTGTCGCTGTCACGTGTATTTATGGCCCAGATAAATAAATCGTGTCTGATTCTGCTTACGTGTTCGAGGGGCCAGTAGCCTTCCCCCACTCTGGCTGACGTAAACTAAACGACACCGATTCTCCACCGGAGATTGTTTTCCAAAGCCCCCCCCCCCCCCCCCTCGTTCTAACGAAAATCGCATTTTTGGTGTTTCGAATTCATTAAGGGTCTTCCTTTCTTCGGTTGGAGTTCGATTTCGTATTTTATAATTGGGTCGTAATAAAATTGTTTGCAATTTAAATAATACAATAAAGTAAAATAGTAACGAAGTCAAAACTGTACAAAGATATTTTTGAAAAAAAAAAAAACAATTGCTATGAGGTGTGGGAATGAGTCTGATGCCGAAAATATAGTGTTTAGTAAATTTTTGTCTGGATGTCTGGGACAGACTGGACGCGTCAGGGTGTTGTGGCGCAGCCTGGGAGAGGATTATGTCCAGCAGTGGACTGCGATAGGCTGCGGTGATTGATTGTCTGTCTGGATGTAAGTATGTTCCGGATTGGCGAAAACTGCTGAATGGATTTGGGTGCAATTTAGCACACAGATAGTTTAACCTTGATTAACATATAGTGGGTACCTACTTTTAATCCCGATAGTACATTCTCGTGGGATATTTTCCGACATCCACGCGGGCGAAGCTGCGAGCAAAAGCTAGTAAATAAAATAAATTGAGTAGCAACAGGAAACAGGCGATGTTGTCACAAATAACACGTTCAATTTCCGGGTGACCTTTGGCGTGGTTTTGTTGGCAAATTGCGATTTCTCACGTTCGATTCTAATCTTTTATTTTTCAAACGAATTTCTGATTACACTGAACTATGAATATAACTACCTAATTAATTATTCACATAATTAGGTATGTTTGGGCATTACGTATGCTAAACTAGCTTAGTCTAATAACTAAACGCTAAATTTGAAGTAGCACAGCAGAACGTAATTAACAACAAACATAATTTTTATGTTCTTTGCACTAGTTTCATGATTATTATCTGTATAAATTAAAAGAGAAGTCCTGAATGACTGACTCATCAACGCCCAGTCCAAACCCTTGGACATAGAACGCTGAATTTTTGCTCAGAGGTTCCCTTTATAATAAGGAAGAAATTCCCGATAGTACGTTCCAGTGGGATATTATCCGACATCAACGCGGGCGAAGCCGCTGGAAAAAGCTAGTTCTATATATACATATTTATTTAATAAGTACAAACATGTTTTATGTATGTGTGTAGGTATTCATTGTATTGTAAATGGATCTGCGGTATTGTCTCTCCTCTCTTAATCCATCTAAAAGGTCGTTTTTCAATTCAACTGACTTGCTAAGGCTCTGAAATATCGCTTATAGCCGATAAGACCGCATATCGTGTCACACCTTGTAATATTTCTACATTTATAATCTGTAATTTTTATGGTGTATGTATAATAAAGAGTATTCTATCTATCTACAGTAACATATAGATCATATTCGACAGTTATAATTTTTCAGACAGATACGATAAACTGACACTAATTTCTTCTTCCAGTTCTCGTCGACAAAAATATCCGTTGCTAATATTGGAAAATTAAAACGTCTGAAAGCCGATAAAACGAGAGTTGCGGCGTCATCTGAAATCTCGCTAAGATGGCGTTTCTTTTATGTGGAACTGTGGAAGATCGTGCCTCGGCGCGACAGTAAAAAGTAGCTGACTGAACCGGACCGGTTTACTAGCGTCGGCAAAAAAGTCGCATGTGTATATTATAGATTGGCTATGTGAGGCGTCGGTAATTAATGATTCCGTTTTAGAACGATACTTGTGTTAATCGAGCTAAACATACGCGTGTTACCAATTTTTCATTCGAATACGTGGCCATTTAGATTTGTATTGTATTTGTCTATTTTAAAGTTAGATAAAAAACTTGTTTTAATCTCTGAATAATTTCGTATTCATAAATTATGTCGTCAAGCTCACAATTGGGATGATTCATCCATTTTTTTAAGCAGGTAGGTACTTATGGATAACTCGATTTATTATAAAACTCAGTCCTAATGTTAAATTAACATGATGTCTAATTTAAGGTAATTTACATCCTAAAGGAGGAGCTTGTGGCTAAGTAATAACAGCCGCATGGGTCGATTTATCAGGTTAAGCTACGCTTGCCGGGGTTGGTCCGTGGATGGGTGATCATCTTTACATACCTAGACTCCTTCGTGCCTAGGAAAGCACGTAAAGCCGTTGGTCCCGGCTGTCATTCGTGGATCTTTGACAGTCGTTACTGTTCCTCAGAAGCCCGAAAGTCTGACAACCAGTCTTACCAAGGGGTACCGTATTACCCGGTTAAGGGGTTGTGGAAGTCAGATAGGCAGTCGCTCCATGTAAAATACTGTTATTCAGCTGCATCCGGTTAGACTGGAAGCCAACCCCAACATAGTTGGGAAAGGCTAAGCAGATTTTTGATCTTATTGTATCTGTGATACAAACAAATTCAATGTTTTATTTAAAACACCAAATAGTATCAAGTTACGAAAAACCGCTGAAACCAAAAACATACAATTTAGTTTACCGTACACGAGTTTCAAAAACATTTTCAGCATTTTTAACTGTACAGTTTTATCTCAAAGTAATATAAAGCCGTGTAAATTATATTAACTATGATAATTAATCCTCAGTGCTAGACTTTTTCTCGCGGCTGACATTGATGAGAGCCACGGACGGTAATTATAAAACCACCTGGCTGGAAACCAGTCCTCAGACTCGCGACAGTCGCATCCTCTGTTGGTATAGAAGAATTTTACTCGTTTTATAGTCTTTGTAAAAAAACTGGTATACCACGAATTGTTGCGTCGGTTTTCGTTCAATTTTGTATTTTAACGGAGGATATTAGTAATTACTGCCTCGTTTGGTCTAGTGGTAGCAAGTGCTATTGCTAAGCGTGAGAACTTGGGTCCGATTTCCAGATTGGGCAGTTTTATGGGTTTTTCTATGAGGAATTTCTCAGTAATAGCCAGGAGTCTGGATTTGTGACCGGTTGATGGCAATAGACTCGCCACCTATTACGTGGATACATCAATAATTTTGTGTTTTTAAAATTCCTATAAATAAACCGCCAAATATTCGGGGTATTTAACCATATTTCGCCAAATATGGCGAAATATGGTTAAATACCCCGAATGTGGGGTTTCTTTGATAAGGCATTAAAATGCAACTTATGTCAAAGATCTAAAGAGTAAGGGTTACTTAGGTATACGTCGGGAAACAAGTAGGTGCCTGTTTACCTTGTAAAAAGGAATATCGCGATAAGACCCGTTTTCGCGGTTAGTCCCCGATGTTGTTTTATAATGTGTACTTTAACATCATTTTGAAGAAAAAAAATATTGACTGTTTGAGCCTTTGCTACAAATCCAATTTTTGCAAGTGATGCAACAAATCCAGTCAGCAAAATTGTAGAAGAACTGGAAGTCACATTTGCAAATGCTCATTGTAACACGAGGGACGAAAGAAAGTAACATTATGGGTTTGTTGCCTACCCGACAAAGTCGTCATTCCGTTTGTATGATACGAGTTTGATAACGTTTACGATAAGGATTATTACGTAGAAATTGTTGTTTCATTTGAATTTTTAACCCGTGTTGATTCGATTCATTTAGAAGTTAGGTACCTATATTACTAGTTTATAGTATTGTTGAAGAAATGAGTCATTATTTATTCACGGACGTGTATATTTGAACGTGTTTAGATCCGCTTAGGTGGTAAGTTTCTTTAGTGACACGTCGATTCGATTTTCTGCACGTCTTTGCAGTGCATTCGTTGGTCCAATGGTCGCTTAACATAATATCACACCTGAACTCCGCTTCCCACCTGAATAAGGGGCGACCCTATTGCCATCATCCGGGCACAAATCCAGGATGGAAAAATCCAATAACACTTTGCCCGACCCTGAAATCGAACCTAGGACTTCATGCTCAGAAGTAAAGTTCGCACACTAGAGGAACAAGGCAGTTGGTATACACATTTCTAAAAGATCAATGGAGTAAGGGATCCCCTCAGTTACTCATGCCAATTATAAAATTGACAATAGTCACTAGATGGGAAAATACTCTTTTATAACCGCACTTGTTTTTAAAAACATCGTAATCCTAATTAATATTATAAATGCGAAATATCCAATATATGGGCTGAATACATCCGTGTACTGAAAACGTCATAATGTAAAGAAGTATGTCATCAATGTATTACGTTTATTACACACGTGTAAGAACGGAATTAGCTTCGCTTAGCTGGCAGATTTCTATGCAATACGTAGTGAGATTCTATGCATTACACGTACTTCTATGTACTGTGTGTCTTGGCGCCGTATTCATTATTTCTTGTGTACTTGCCTATGTACCGTTATTTCATGTTACATAATAGCAAAACATCTTCGACATCTTTGTTTGCTAGTTGTTATTCTACACAAGCCCGACATTTTTCAAAACTTTCTGTTTTGTTTTATGTATGAAATGTTAATAAAATTCATGTCATTTATTCCATTTGTGTAGTTGATCACGGACCGTGAAATATTCATGTAGTACACTTCTTGTTCGAGTTCACACAGTGAATCGAAACGTTTATAAAACTATTTCCATTCACACCCACTCGTATACACTAAACTAAATCACCAATAAACATTTCTAAGCTACGTATAAAATGATTTCATTCATTTTTATTAAATCTTCTATTGTTCGAACAAAGAGCTCTGAAATCATTCAATATTAATCGTTAAAGCGAATTGAGACCGGGCGACACAGCTAGGTCGCAGTTAGGTTACGTAGACAAGGGCGCCGACCTTGGAACCACCCCCGCCCCCTCCCTGCGTGCCTTCCCTCTCTCCTCCACAACCCTCGTGCACCCTCCCGGGACGAGATGTGAGCTGACTTTTGAGAACCTACTCCTTTGACTGTTACCAAGTACCTATCATCTATACATGTATTGGTTTCTAGAAGAATCGATGAGATTTCGGTTCGCTTTTCAACTTTGTAACATTGTACAAACTCTGACTTTGCATGTGAAATGTTTTTCTTGGTTCTAATGGCTCGCTTTCCTTTGTTATAGGTGAGGAGAATTTCTCTATCAGTTGGTGTGCCCGTTATTGACTTAACGTAAGTAGATACATGTGTATGTGTGAAGTTCTTAAGAGAGGTCGTAAAAACTCCTGAAGATTTGCGCCACGTGGTTAGCAAAATAAATTATTATTATATTTATTGAAATGATAAGGCTGAAGAGCTCGTGGCTAAGTAATAACAGCCGCACGGGTCGATCCGTCAGGTTAAGATACGCTTGCCGGGGTTGGTCCGTGGATGGGTGACCATCTTTACATACCGAGACTCCTCCGTGTCGTGTCTGTAAGCGGCTGGTCCCGGCTGTCATTCGTGGATCTTTGACAGTCGTTACGAGTCGTCAGAAGGCCGAAAGTCTGACAGCCAGTCTTACCAAGGGTTATCGTATTATCCAGTTACTGGGTTGTGGAGGTCAGATAGGCAGTGGCTTCATGTAAAATACAGGTATTCAGCTGCATCCGGTTAAACTGGAAGCCGACCCTAACATAGTTGGGAAAAGGCTAGGCAGATTGATTGGTCAGCAAAGGAAAATTCTCTACCAAGATTCGTAAAAATAGGAATTCCGTGGAGATTCTGCTCGTGCCTTCCAAAACTGCTCACGAATGAAGACGAGCTGACCTAGTATAATCTAAGGGACATATAAACAGCATAAATTAATTAAACACTCATCGCACAAGAGCTGAATGCTCATACTTTATGTGATTCACTTATTTACATGACTCGGATTACGTATTTTTCAAAGTAGGTGGACTGAGCTGAGAGCTTAGGTAATTTACTCCCCTTGTTTTTCCATCTATGCAAATGTTATATCTAAATACCCTTACCAGAGACCCAGAGATTAGAACTACGCGACTGTTTTTTTTTTGTTGACTGGTATTTGTGCCATAAATCATATACAATGCGAGATCAGCTTTAAATATTGGAAATGTATAGCTTGTTATGTAGCCACCAGCCAGATAATATATCACCCTATCACACTACTATTATAAAGGCGAAAGTTTGTGTGTTTGTTGCTTCTTCACACTCAAACGGCTGGACTGATTTGGATGAAATTTGGTATGTAAATAGCTTATACCATGGATTAACACATAGGCTACTTTTATACCGGTCTACGCGGGTGAAACCGCGGGGCGTGTTTTGGTGTAAGTAATGAGTCCCCCTTTTCGTGGAATCCTTTTGTAGGAGCTCAGAGCATTCATAACCGTCTACCTACGCAATATTTTCCCAAGGGCAAGCCTGTTCTTGAATTATTCAAGTTGTCTAGGACCAATTTTAATTCAAAAATACTTTTTTTTTTTATAAAAAGTTCGTGCTCCCGTTATACTTATCGCTATGATTACAAATTTACAAGACATCAAAAAAGATAACATGGAATGGTCTGGCAGTAAAAAATCGTGCTAGCAGACTCGCTTACTAATTCAAACAGACCTCGTTTCAAAACCGAGTGACTCATTTTGGCCTTTTAAAGCAATGAAACCGTTTTTTTTTAAATGGTATAGTTAAGTTTTGTTTGCACGACCCAACGCTCAATCAATTCAATGATACGGGCAATACAGTGACTTGACATTTTGATCTTATTTTTATTGAAGTTATTTTAAAGGTTCTGTTGACTATGTCAATAATATGGGGGTGTAAAAGCTTCATTAAGGCCAATAGAGAAATGTAAAGCAATCAACAATCCATTTGTCGGGATAAACTCTGATAACTGATTTAAAAAAAGCTCATTTAAAGTCTATAAATAAGCCCACGTTGAGCCAAAGAGCCTCATTTAATTTTTAAAAGATCTTAATTAACTGTATTGTTCAAAGTTTGTCGGTCCATCTTACCAATAGCGTCGACGGTTACTTTCGGTTCATCAGATTCAAACCCACGAACATTAAAATGTATTATTCCATTAGATTAATATCATATACTCTGAAATCTAGTAGGATCGGGTTAGAGTTCATCTGGTATTGAAATCTTAAAATTTTATTTGTATCGTATAACGTTTTAGTAAATTGATACACCATTATATTCTTTTGTGATTTTAATGCATCAGATAGAAGCTACAATTTATTACAGACATGTTTTTCGTGCAGCAAACAATCTTCGCTGTCTAGATTTCCAGAATATTTCTCACAGTCATGCACGTGTATCAACATCATGTTTTAATGAGATAATATACGTACAAACAAACGTATGTTGTCTAATTAAAATATCCAATTCACACAGAAACACGAGTTTATAATAGAAAACAATGCATAATTACAATTTTCGGTTAATTTTCACACAATCCCATTCAATCCTCTGCAATTTGTATGATTGCGCTATATGTAGGTCCTAGCTCGCAGGTTCGCAGTAATTGTGTAATATCCCACAAAGCCGCGTTACGAACCGTACACGTACTAAACTTACAGATTTGATTGCACTTAGTTTAATCACTAGTGAATATCACGGAATTGTTAACCAAGTTATGCTCTTACGTGTGGTCACATCATATTTTATTAAGGCACGAATCGTGTG
Organism: Cosmia trapezina; assembly: GCA_905163495.3. Classification (NCBI taxonomy): domain Eukaryota; kingdom Metazoa; phylum Arthropoda; class Insecta; order Lepidoptera; family Noctuidae; genus Cosmia; species Cosmia trapezina. Next base: position 18,517,787 of record LR991041.1, read on the forward strand.
TGAAAATTTGTATGGTCAGAATAGATGTTAAATTAAACTTAGTCTCAAGGTTTCATGAATACGATATAGCCACAGTTTTTAATAGCGTAGAAAGCTATAAATAAAGTGATACATTCATCTCATTTCAATTTTTGTATGGTCACGGTGTCCTGTAGATCGTTCAGGTTACCTAACATAATCAGCCTATAATATTCCCACTGCTGAGACACAGGCCTCTCTGTGAGAGGTAGGCCGTAATCCATCACGCTCGCTCAGTGCGGGTTGGGGATGTCACATGTCTTCGAATGTTTGGTTCTAGGACATGCCGGTTTCCTCACGTTATTTTCTTTCACCGTTTTGAGAGCAGTAGCAATGAATTAAATTACACAAAGTAATGTGGCGGCGACCTCTGCGCCACCACTTCTCTCGGTTACATAGGATGGCTATAAATGCTAAAAACATTGAAAGTATTTAACTGCCAACGATTAATTTTCTAAGAAGCGAGTTTATATATAAAAAGTTCCCGGATTAATACAAGTTTCATGGCTAGTCCCGCACAGCTGCTAGTTGCATCTCTGTTCCGCCCGCTCCAACTTACTTTGAACTATATTTTAGTGCACACTCGAGCGAATTGCTCCCGGAAAGTTGACGCACAACTTGAGCCCCCACCCCCAGCCACTCTAGTTTAGAACAGTTCTCATAACATAACACAACGTATATCAAACAGTATGCATGTGTGCACATAAAACACAAGTTCGCGTTAACTCGCGTTCCGAAGTCGGGTGTATTATGTAATCTTCCGCGCTTTCCCAACTCTCTAAGTTGGACCGTCGTCGAGTCGCTCGCATTGTCGCGTGCGGTAATAACAGAAACTCCTTTAATGTCACTTGGAGTTGTCACTAATGCCGCTCTAATTTGCGTTACACCCTCGCCTTTTATGTGTTTCCATATTTCGCTGCGAGCTTTTTGTTTGCTAGTCCCCCACATTAGCACGGCGAGTCGTTCACCTTGCGCGCCGGAGGTGCCACGTGTCGCTCCTTAAGTTTATCTCGGGGATCGCGCTTGTTTGGATCTAGAGCCGTTTTTTGCAGAGCAATCATTATGTAGTTGTTTGTACAGGACGCTCGGCTCATATTATTATTAGTAACCGTAGGTATTATTATTGCTAAGAGTAAAACATCTCGAAATAGCGCAATTGTGCGACTCTCGACTAGCTCGCCGACGTTCGTCATTATTCACTTTTTGCACCGAGTGCTAGCGTTCGACGGACGGCTCGTTCTGTTGACGTTGACGTTTTTGTGTCTCTCTCGGTTTGATACAGCCCCAGACGCTTTGTCATTTTTGAGCGGCCTCTACGATTTCCGTGCTAGTTACAGTTACAGACTTGCAGCCCGCTGCCCAAACTATAAAAAATAAAGCCAATAGAATTTTGAACGCTTCCTTCCTGTTGGCGCGTTTACTACGTAAATGGAAGCATTATTTTTCCCTTCTAAAGTCAAATAGCTAATTTCCCAGCCTGTTTCGAGCTCTAAACTGTATATTGTGTCGTAACGTAAAGGCGCCGCGCTGTTCCGCGCTAGGTGGGATACACGTCGCGACTCTCAATCACGCTGTTTCCTCACGTTACAGTTTAATGGTTTGCCTATTCATGTTGCGTACTAGATGACAGCCGCTCTCGGCGTCCTCAGACGAGAGCCAATTTAGACTAGTCGTCCAATTTTCGCTTCTATAACGAGAACTAGTGACAAGTTTCCGGTCGTTTGAGTTTGTAAATCGTTTGTTGCTGTTTTCTTGCATAAGCCGAGTCATGAGTCATTTGCTTTTGGTCAATTATGTTGAAGTGGGGTGATTATCTTGTCGTTTAATTGTTTATGTTTTACTACTATGCGTGGGTTGGCAAAACAAGTGACGATAGCGGTAATTGGAGCTGGGGCGTTCCCCAATTAGGGCGATTAGAAATGGCGCGGTCGACGCCAAATTGGATTATGTGCCCGTGAAACGCTATGGTCCCCCGACATGCAACCTCATGTCACCTTCGCTAAGGTATTGCGGACACGAGGTTAGGCGTTCCGCTTTATCACTATACAATTTTGTTGCGCAATTCGCGCCATTAATAAATGCACGTGTTATCTCTGTGTTCGAGAATGTTCGTACGTCCGCGTGGCATTGCGCCCGCGCCCGATAGTACTGCGACTCCGGCGAACTGAGCTCGACACGTTTCGTGTATCGGCGGGTCGAGAGTCGAGACTCACAGTGTCGAGCACCGATCGTAAATTGCGTTTTCGCCGGCGTGAAAGGCGACCGCGCCGTTGCCAGCCGGCCGGTGCATTCACCGCTCACCGTATCGAATTTATCGCGAGATCGATACGCGCCCATACCCGCCAACGCGCTCTGTATACACTTACCTGCGCCTAGCCGACGACGTCACCACACGTGGCGCGGCGGGGACGCGCGCCTGTGTGTGTGCGCCACACGATTATATGGAATTCAGCGATTACGCCACCTACCTACGTACTACGTACAGGCAGCGAGCGCGAGTGCGTCCGCTCAGCGGAAATAATAATAATTAGCCGCCTCATTATTGTTATTGGAGGCGACGGTGCTCGCTGTCACCGACAGATAACCGCGCGACCAGACGCCGCGTTCGATTCTCGCGCCGTGCTCGTAACCATTGTTGCCATTGTCGCCGGACAAGGAGAAGTAGTCCCCTTTGTGTTGTTCTGTGTACCTACTACCTGGCTACCTACCGGATTGTAGTGGCTGGATTGTTTGACGCGACACCACCGGACCGTTCTATCAGGTACGATTGCAGTGTAAACTTCACTTGTATCGTAAACAATGGACGCGATTTCTGTTAACCGTGTACACAAAGCCGGCTGCGCGGAGTAGCCGTCTCCAGAGGGTTTGTAGGGCGAAGCGTTCGTTCAGTGACCTTGTGACGGAGGACGCTACACGCGACTTCATGTTTGTGGGTTACATTTGGCCGCTCAGTAGGAGGTTATTGAAAGTAAACGGAACACTAATAGCGTTGTTGCTGGCCAATCTTGTTTCGAAAACATGTTGAGTGACATCGGAACGTGGCAAGTTCTATTGAACTTTTAATTTGGAAGCCACCATTATTTTTGTCATGGATGGCAAATTGGTTGTGTTTATGAATATGACACATTAATTTCGGGCAGTTGGTGATGTAGGTAGGTTTAATTTTGGACCACTTTTGAGATTCTCTAATACCGTGATTGGAAATTGTTTTTCTAGTTTGTAATCATTTTGAAACTCATGTTTTCTGAAGATTTCCTTAAAAAAAAAAACTTTAGTGTGTTGACAATAATCTTTTGTGTTTAATAGCATGCTGTGTTTGTTTACCCCCTGTGTGGCCCAGTATGGGTTCAGTTTCGATCGAAATATGCTAATGTTCAACGCAGAAGTCAACATAAAACACTTATACACAATTATTTACCTACAAATTATAGCCTTTGCTTACGTTAGCCAGATAAGTTTTGACACAACAAAGCCGTTTATCAACTGAATAATATATTTTGGTGGGTTATCTAATCAGCCGCCATTTTCTATTCATATTAACATTAATTCCGGATTGTTTCGTTGGTTTCACATTTCGGTTTATAACAGTGCCCACGTTAATTAGTAGTCTGTGAGACAGATTATACACGCAGACATGGAAGACAAACATAGATTCTTATCAGATTGAGAGATGGATAGGGTTGCTGTTACTATGCGAAAGGTTGCCAACCTCTGCATAGATGTACTAGCTTTCGCCAGCGGCTTCGCTCGCGTGTATGTCGGAAACTATCGCACGAGAATGTACTACCGGTATAAAAAGTACCTATCATATGTCCTAATCCAGGTCATGGTCTACCCGTGTGCCAAATTTCATCCAAATCCGTTCAGCCGTTTTAGCGTGAAAGCGTAACAAACAAACTCACTTTCGTACTGTAGGTACTGTCTCTTTTCATACTTGCTTGAAAAACTCTTAATATAGTTGCTATGAATCTGTGGTTCAATTATTATTCGATATGTCTACGTTATGCGACGATTTATGACTTATAATGAACCGCAGATGACTCATATGTCATTCGTGGATCTTTGGCAGTCGTTACGGGTCGTCAGAAACCCGAAAGTCTCAACCAGTCTTACCGGGGGGTATCGTATTACCCAGTTACTGGGTTGTGGAGGTCAGATAGGCTGTCGCTCCATGTAAAATACTGGTATTCAGCTGCATCCGGTTTTACTGGAAGCCGACTACAACATAGTTGGGAAATTGAGCTAGGCAGATTGAGATAAACCGCAGTACGACTGTGAAGCATCGCATCACAAACGATGCCTCACCTCGGTCGTGCTCTCTGTGCAATAACACCTGCACTAAAGAAGACCTTAGCGAGGCCAGTGTTAATGCTGGTGAAGTGTTCTTTTCATAAGAATCTTCCTTGGACTTCAACGAATATTAGAAGAAGAAAAAAACTGTTGAATTGGTCCAGCCGTTCTCGAGTTTTGCGCTTAGCAACACATTTAGCCATTAATTTTTATTTATATTATTGTATCTAAAGATAAGGGATATGGAATCATCGATACAACGAAGAAGAACAACTCTCCCCTCCAGCATCTTTTTGCAAGCATTTTCATTTCACACTAGCTGACCCGACAGACATTGTCATGTCCAAACAATAATTCATACAAAAATCCCATTTAAAAATGGACGTTCAGTTTTGCCCGAGTTAGAAAAATTAAAAATAAACCGAATTCGGACTATTACAAACAAAACAAAAAAATAGTCAAATCAGTTCAGCTATAATCAATAGTAGGGTTTACCAGATAGAAAGTCCTGAGAAAAAGCCTGATTTCCATTGAAAAATCCTGAGATTTCCCGAATTTTGCGAATTCTTTCGCAAACATAATTTACAGCTTTGTAGTCCGCGGCACGACCGAGACTCGAGTGTTGATTTTATTTGTGCAATTCACATGACCAAAGTTGATTTTTAAATTGGTCTCTATAAAAAGAAAATTATTATTTATTTTTGTAATAAAAAAGATCTGAAAAATCTACTAAGTCTATTTTATTGATAATTCTATAAATCCTGAGATATGGTAACCCAATACTCAAGTGATTTACCAGCGAACAGCATTTCATTTTTATTTACATAGATGCGGAAATGGAATGATCGATACGACGCAACATAGGAGAGAAAAAAACACCACCTCTACCCCACCATCTTTTTGCAAGCATTTTTATTTCACATTAGAATCACAAAGCAGTTCACCAAGTATGCGGCCGCATTGTTGATTTACTTTATCAAATGGCAAGTTTAAAATGTGCTCCCGAACGGATATCGAATGCGGTGCACGTGCGAGCTCCGTGATCGATGCGGTGCATCCAGAGATACGCGACTAACGTAAATCTGGGAACGGATCAGGGCTGTCGGGAATGCTGAATATAAAATGTTATTATAGAATAGAATAGAAAGCGTTTATTTCGACCAACAAAGGATTATAGTCTCAAAAAAATGCAAAATTTAAAAATAAAACAAAAGAAATAAGATAAAGCACACACAATTAACGTGAACAAAGAAACTACAAACCTCGATTGCTCAGTATGTGAAGCATACAGCAATGGTTCAGGTACTGACAATCGTACCTCTGCGCGAAGGCCCTCAGGATGCCGCTGGAGCTAGCCCGAACCCTGCGCACCAGGGATGTGTATCGTTTTCGCGTAGTAAAAACAGTCTACTTGCGACCCGGGGAACATCCCTGATGATTATATATAATATGTTGTGAACGAAATGTGAAAATTGTGGGAGGTCTCTTGATAATCAGGCCTATATTAGGTTCTTATGGGAAATCAAAAAATTTACTAAAAATTCATCGTGTGTTTTAGCAAAGACGAGAAAGAGATGCGAAACATCTGATACCATTTAATTTTGGGAACATGCAGATAGTCCAGATGCCAGAGCAATTTTGTTGATAAATGTATCTAAAGAGCAACAAATTCAACTTGCGGATAAGACTCCATCTCCACAATCGAGACTCACAAACACCAATCAATCTGCCTAGCCTTTTCCCAACTATGTTGGGGTCGGCTTCCAGTCTAACCGGATGCAGCTGAATACCAGTATTTTACATGGAGCGACTGCCCATCTGACCTTCACAACACAGTAACTGGGTAATACGATACCTCTTGGTAAGACTGGTTGTCAGACTTTCGGGCTTCTGACGACCCGTAACGACTGTCAAAGATTCACGAATGACAGCCGAGACCAACGGTTTAACGTGCTTTCCAAGGCACGAAGTAGTCTCGGTATGTAAAGATGGTCACCCATCCACGGACCAACTCCGGCAAGCGTAGCTTGACCTGATGGATCGACCCGTGCGGCTGTTATTACTTAGCTACAAGCTCCTCACAAATAGCATACATCACTAAAGGCGTTTAACGCTAAACACAGTTATAACATCATTCTGTCTCTGTCATCTTCAAACGATTGAAAGAAACGGAGCGATGTTTTAAATTCGTTTAGCGTTAAATGCGTTTAGTGTTGTGTGGTGAAAATGAGCCTAAAAGAGCAACAAACAACTGTAAATTCAATTTAAAATACTCCCTCACCCTGACTTCTTAAGTGCAAGTGTACATTAATATAAATACCGTCACGCCCGACGTGCGGCTCACGTCCAGGATTGATGTGGCTGATCGCTCCGGGGAATCCTGACGGATGTAACCCTAGCCACCGCGCGGAATAAAAACGTCCGTCTGTACTAGGGTTACCAAGCTTCCGGATTTGTCTGACTTTTTGGCCTCTTGTACGGACTTTGTGCGGTCTTGTCTGCACTCTAAATGCGTAACGCATTTTCAATCGCAATCCCATAGGGATTTTGAATGAATTGCTAATCCATTGCTTCATATTTTTGAAAAATTCTTAAATAACGCAATTAATGTCGTTGAACTGTCAAAATTAAAGGGATTGCTTGTATCGATTACCTACCGTGCATGACTTTTCACCATAGGGGCTTTCAATTAGCAACTAAAAGAGTTAATTGTGTAAGTACTGAATAAGGAATTATGAAAAGTAAAATGTCCGGAATTTTTGTAAGGACTTTCGAAACGGTAACCCTGATCGCGCGGAATAAAAACGTCCGTCTGTAATCTATGGTCTGAACTGAACGCAATTTATGAAACCGCTCTTTGTGATAGTGTTTGTGAACTTAGCTGTGTGTAGTTTAGGATGTATGGCTGTTTCTAATCTATTGGTTCGTTCGTTCACAGAGGAGCTCGTGGCTTAGTAATAACAGCCGCATGGGTTAAGCTATGCTTGCCGGGGTTGGTCCGTGGATGGTGACCATCTTTACATACCGAGATTCCTCCGTGCCTCGGAAAGCACGTTAAGCCGTTGGTCCCGGCTGTCATTTGTGGATCTTTGGCAGTCGTTACGAGTCGTCAGAAGCCCGAAAGTCTGACAACCAGTCTTACCAAGAGGTATCGTATTACCCAGTTACTGTGTTGTGAAGGTCAGATGGGCAGTCGCTCCATGTAAAATACTGGTATTCAGCTGCATCCGGTTAGACTGGAAGCCGACCCCAACATAGTTGGGAAAAGGCTAGGCAGATTGATTGGTGTTTGTGAGTCTCGATTGTGGAGATGGAGTCTTATCCGCAAGTTGAATTTGTTGCTCTTTAGATACATTTATCAACAAAATTGCTCTGGCATCTGGACTATCTGCATGTTCCCAAAATTAAATGGTATCAGATGTTGTGACAACCAGTCTTACCAAGGGATATCGTATTACCCAGTAAATCGCTTGTGGCGGTCAGATAGGCAGTCGCTCCATGGTCTCATCAGCATGATGAGACCATGGTGATGGATGGTATTCAGCTGCATCCGGTGAGACTGGAAGCCGACCCCAACATAGTTGGGAAAAGGCTAGGCAAATTGATTTTGGTTCGCTCGTTCACAATATATCTACAAAACAATATCAACCGAAGTGCATGTATGACCACATGTATGAACGTAAACGAGGCAAAGAGAGTGTATAAAGATCGTAGCAGATCGTGACGTTCTGCCTAACCCCATGGGAGAAGGCGTGATTTTATATTATGTATCTTCTACGTATCGTATCTATTGCATTAGTCACGTTAGCTTAATTAAATCGTTGCTATCATACCGACTAATGTGAAATTACAATTACAATCGCTTCGCAATCGCTCGTTTTTAGCTACCCAATTGTTTTTTATTTTTTAGGATTATGTAAAAATTGAAAGTATGTGCGTCATTTTTCGCGGGAATAAAATAGTTTTTCTTTCTTTTTCTTTCTTTCTTTTCTTTAATCGTAGACATTTCCTCACGTTCGTAAACGGTCTAATCTAAATGATGCAGCTTTGTGATTAATTATGTCGTAAAATTAAAGTTTTTCTAGTCATACCTATTCCTTTCTTTCTGAGTTTATCTTGGACATTACTGACATCGGTGAAGGAAAACATCGTGAGGAAACCTTGACCTCTGACTGCATGACTCATCTCATCAACGAACAGCCCAAACCCTTGAACCTAGAACGCTGAAATTTTGCACAGAGGTTCCTTTTATAAATGTAGACAAGGAATAAGGATATCCCGGTAGTATGTTCCCGTGGGATATTTTCCGATATCCACGGCAAAAGCTAGATTAGTTAATATAAATCTGAAATCGCTAACCCATCTTCAGCAAGCGTGGTAATCAATGCTCGTGCCTTCTCTGTGTACCTTTAGCCTGCAGAGGGGCAGTAATTGACTGGTATATTATTACTAGCTTTTGCCCGCGGCTTCGCCCGCGCATGTATTATACTTAAAAACCTTCCTCTTGAATCACTCTATCTATGAAAAAAAAAAAACGGCATTAAAATCCGTTGCGAAGTTTTAAAGATCTAAGCATACATAGGGACAGACAGACAGCAGGAACCGACTTTGTTCTTAGTTTTTATCTTTTTTATTACGGACGCTTTTAACGTGCACGTCTTTCTACATTGTTTTCACATGTATATTTTGAATATGAACGATGTAACCAATATTATGTAAAATATTTGATTTAAAAGAGTGTCCGTGGAGTTTCTTGCCCTACGCTTTTGGAATGGGAAACTAGCTTCATTTTTGTGACTGACCGACCCAAGACCGACCCCTTGACAATTCAAAAGTGCCTGTAATTGGTTTATTTGAAATAAATGCTTTGCTTTGAGTTTTTGAGACTATGTAGTGATAGCGTACCTATTCAGTGCTAAAACTCACATAAACCCACACTGATGCAATCTAAGAAACAAAATCCCGTTTCAATGTCACATTACATTCAATTCAAAACAGATAGTCAGCAGTCAGTACTGACCTCGTTAGCAAAAACGTAATTCGTAACACGAATAACTTTCACAGCGAAGCACATAGCAACAACTCGAACTAAAACTGCAACGCTGTAATTCAAAGAAAGTAAAGTAAAACAAAGTGGTATGCGGAAAAGCAGAGGTAGAAATTAATGCTTACACTGTGTGAAAATGACAATTTCGAAACGTGATTCTTATTACAATTAATGTGCGGACGTGTTCATAATATAATTATGCATATTTCAGCGCTGATGTCATAGCATGTCGAGTGCGGTTTTATTTGCGAAAGCGGCGGCGATTTTTAGGGTTCCGTACCAAAATGGTAAAAAGGAACCCTTATGGTGCGACTCATGTGACTATCTGTCACAGCTGGATGTCTCAAGAACTATTAATGCTATCAATTTGAAATTTGGAACAGTTTTAGATGACGTTTACACAACTATTTTGCAAATAAGAAAGAAATAAAAATTTGTATTTTTTTTTTGCAACAGGTACTGAAAGGGGTCTTACAAATTCAAAGTGGGGCTACTACGCTACTAGGGCATGCGGGGGGTATCATATGAAAAAGATTTTTTTTTTTAGGCCGCATAGTTTTCGACTTTTGATGAAAAATGTAAAAAAAATACCTCCCCCCCTCCTTATCTCCGAAGTTTGCATAGAGAAAAATCTGAAATTATTCTATGTGATAGAAGTTTTAGTAACGATTACAGGAAAAATAAAACGATGCCTCTTAATGGCACACTTTTTCAGAAATCGGAACGGAACCCTCGGTGCGCTAGTCCGACTCGCTCTTGACTGGTTTTTTTTTAAATAAATATTATAAATTATATCACAGAATGGCAACAGGCAACTAGATAAATATAATTTTGCAGCGTACGGTTCTAGGAATGTGTGTTGACGTTTTATTTTGATGTTTGCTGTACACTTTAATGGTGTGCTATAAATATGTCTGATGTATTTCAATTGCAACGGGTTTGACTGTGTACGGCAAGTCGGCAAGCAGTGTCTAGTGTATTTTTGGATTAGTTAGGAGACTTGTCTCAGAAGTAAATAATAGTCGTTTATAAATGTAATGCAATGTATGTATGTAATGTAATGTAATTTTATTTTGTTGTGCTTTGCGTCATGTTTACCGCAAATAAACGTATTTCTTTCTTTTCTTTTTTTCTTCAAATAAAATAATTTATCTTAATCAGGAGATCCTAGAACACCGATTGGTATTTTGGTTCGGTGTTATCACCTGAAATAAACAATGGCTGGTCACCCATCCACGGACCAACCCCGGCAAGCGTTGCTTAACCTGACGGATCGACCCGTGATGGTTATTACTTAGCCACGAGCTCCTCATTAGTAACAAATAGAATTAATTATGAGCGGGAATAACAGTGCATTAATCCATAAGCACAGAATCCATAACTCACATTTATACTTACTTATTTTGTTCCAATTTCCAAACGTGGTCCTAATGATATACAGAGCACACATTCGTTCTTATATATTATTATTACATATTACATACGCTCAAATTCCGTAATTTATTATTCGCATAATGTCAACATGCGGCCGATTGGCTAATCAGTGCAGCCGCAATCGGCTTAACGAGTGAAAATGTCAGAGCACTAGCGACAGGGGCATTAATTGTTGTGTATGTAAGCCTAACATTAATACAGGATTATTAAACAATTTTATTTTTCCGTATTTATTATTTAATGAGACATCGTTGAGCACTTTAAGCCGTTGATTCGAGTGTCATTTGTAGATCTTTGATAGTCGTTACCAAGGGATATCGTGGTACCCAGTAACTGGGTTGTGTATGTCAGATATTCAGCTGCATCCGGTTAGATTGGAAGCCGACCCCAACATAGTTGGGAAAAGGTGGAAGCTGGAAAGGGAATGTTATCGTGAAATCTGTTTATGAGTCCGTTTATCCGTGTGTGTTTATCCGGAGATAGTCATGTAAGATTTGTGGCACGTGACTGTGTGCAATATCTCTACCATAATTGCGATAATGATAATGTGAATATCAATCTGTTGATTTATACAGCGTTATTTTCATCGATAGCCGTCAATAAAGTTTACACAAAAAAAAACCAGCCATGTCTATAAAAACTTTTTTTGATATAACTTACCGTTTACGAGAAAAAATCAAAAAACTAAAAATTTTGACATTTGACTCCGAATAACTTCTTAGCACACATGGGATCGATGGGGACTTTTGGCACTTCTCTAATGGTGTACCCAAGGTCTCCACCAAAATTTAGCTCTGTCGGAATTTTTATTAATTGAAATGTCTATTTTAGTATGATCAAAAACATTTAATACAAAGTTACAAACAAAATAACAGTACAAGTTAATATCCGAAAGCGTCACTCATCTCTCAGCAAGTCCTACGGCGCACAATAGATACAAACGCTGTTGCGTCAGTTTTTAAATAAATAAATAAATAAATAACTTTATTAGCAACTCAAATTACAATTTACAAAAATAACAGTGAAACCACACTAGGCAGAGCCTGAATCGTGGCTATCAAACAAAAACGATTACTCTAATAATAATAATAAATTAAATCTGCATATCATTCTCATGAAGTTTAAGTGCGAGTGTGTTGTATGTATATGAGTGTGAAATGTGTAAATAAGTGTTTGAGAGAGTATTATGTCTGAAGTGTGTTATGTGTGTCGTGTGTGATAAAATGTAATGAGAGTGTTTAGCTTAGTCTTTAGACAACTGTACGTAGCAATTGTTCCATCTGATAGTAGTTCATGCCGGTGATCAATTTCCTAACTTTAACTTTGGCTTCACGAGTTGTATTATGCTGGAGCTGGTATTTATTTACAATTTTATTGTACACGTATGGAAACATAAACTTCTGTGATCTTCTAGCAAATGCCGTTTTACATTTAGTAGTAACGATTTTAAAGACTCTACGCTTCAGCATGTCATTGTAATTTGGCGAATTTATGACTAGCTTATGAGTGGAGATAATTGCATGCGTTGCATAGAGCCCTCGCACGCTAAGTAGATCAGCCTCTTTGTAAAGATCTTTTGTTGGAAATCTAATTGGCTTCTTTAACATTACTTTTAGAACGGATCTCTGTGCTCTTTCCAACAACATGAGGTGTGATGTCGATGTGGCACCCCATACGCTTATACAGTATGATAAGATAGATTGACACAAAGAGATATAAATAGCTTTAATAAGGTTCATGCAAGCAACATCTCTAAGTTCCCTAATGATATAGATTAACTTTCTGGTTTTGGCTGAGAGTGCAGTGATATGCTCCTTGTATGTTAGTTTTTCGTCAATAATTACTCCAAGATATTTTATGGATTGTGTTCTTTGTAAATTACAGCATTGACATTTGGTGTTGGAGTACTGCCTTTGGTCGCATGTATGTATTTGAATTTTTAGTAGAGAAGAAGGTGAGGAAGCTGCAGTTTTGTGAAAACATAGAAACTTAGTTTTGTTGGCATTTAATGTTAGTAGGTTATTGCTTAGCCATTTTGTGATTGTATTGATGATGTAGTTGATCACATCTACAAAATAACTTTTCTCACAGAACGTCTAAAGTTCTAAACGAATCAAAACTAAAATGTGCAAATTTATTCGCACAACTCTGCGTTCACTAGTTTAGACTTAACTAAACTATTTCATTCTTGTGTAACCGGCTGGCGTTCGTCTCGACCTATGCCACTGCAACTTTCTTTAAACTCCGACCGTACACACTACACACTCCTTCCATGTTCTATAGCAGTTTCTAGACTTGTTTGGCTATGCTGTGGGCAGGCCAACCGGTTCCAATTCCAAGTAGGCTCCAACAGTCTGCCCAAAAGAACAAAAAAATACGGTTCACTTTCCTACGAGTCGTTTGTAGCGAAATATTTTATGGTCCTGTTACTAAAATAAGGTCTCGTGTCAGGAATAAGTTTATTGTTGTTTGTATTATATTATGCCTTATTTTTATAGCTGACTTGTCGCTGTTGGTTTTATTGCCGAAATTGTTTTGTCACGGAATCGTGATTACGAAATATAATAATGTACACTCTCTCGACATAACAACTCTTCCAACATGTAAACTTAGTCCTTCTTGTCCCAAAGGACTTCCCAGTTCCCATTTATGGTTGTGGTCCTGTAGTACATAGTATGGCGAGTCTTCAAAATAAATTCGTGCCAGTCGTGCAATTTGAAGAGCACAAGTTGGCTTGCTTTCGTATCATAATGTAACTGTGATGTCGTCTACGGAAATGGATAAAATTAGATCGCACAGTAACCGTTGCTTCCGCACTGCATCGCAACGCGTCGCTCTCAATACACTCCGTATTATGAGTATGACTAAAATATTGCGCATAGTCTGTGTAAAACTGAAGTCATTACTCATGTGAAGTAATACTAGAATTAAGGATTCTATGAAGGAAAGTAATGTAATGTATTTTCAGTATTTTGGTACAACGTTATGCTGTGTATTATGAGAAAGAAAAGTCCTAACTGACTCATCAACGCCCAGCCCAAACCATTGGACCTAGAAAGCTGAAATTTTGCACAGAGGTTCCCTTTATAATGTAGACAAGGAATAAGGAACGATTTTTGTTCCCGTGGGATATTTTCCGACATCCACACGGCCGAAGCCGCCCCCGGGAAGTGCTAGTCATTGATAAGTATTGCAAATTCGACACCCTGATTCTATCATAAATCCTACTGTAGGTAGCATACAAAAGCATTTTCTAGTTCATTTTCATTTTCTAGTTGATGACCAGAGGACGCACATAAAAACTTAGTCAGCATCAGTCAGTCCACAGCATACCTACTACTTGTACAGACAATAGCACATCAGGTTACACCAAACTGTCAAATATCTCCAAATGATTTTAACTGTTAAAATGTTGATGGTTATGCTCAAAATCGAATGACAAAATTTGACATTTTGTAGTAGCCTGACCTGCTGTTGTGTGTACATTAATTCCTAACTACTTCCTAGACTTGCCACAGGTAAACACTAGACGCAGTTAACCTATGCCCCTGTGACATTTCGACGTACTGAATCTAGTCTGGCTTTTACTCTGAGAAGATGCTGCGTGGGAAAGTGATCGTTGCATGGTAACCAAGTACTTACATTATAATGTTGTTTTGTTGCAACCATTTGTACTGGCTAAGTTTCTCAAGGCGGGTGTCAGTTGTAAGTTGTAATCAATGCGTTTAGGAGATTTTATAAATTACTAGCTGATCCCGCTCCAGTCTAGGGGGGTACTGGTTTACAAGAAATAAAAAAAGAAATTGAAATTTTGACACGAAAACGTCTAGCGCCTAGACGTTGTCCTGGCAAAGTTTCAATTTCTTTTTTTTTTTTCTTGTAAACCAGTAGAGGAGAAAAAAACAAAAAGAAATCAAATCGGTCAAGCCGTTCTCAAGTAGTTATGGCGTTATCCAAGGGAAATAGGGCCACTACACTATGACTTTTATTTTGTTGGTCAAAATCTGGGAATTGTAGAGGGACTGTTGTTGTAAAACATTATTATTTTTTAGTAGTAAGTAATAAAGTCATTAGGGTTGATTTTATCGTATCACCTGTATAATATATGTCACATAATATGTTCAATTCGTAGTGTGACACTCGTCCTGTAATTTAAAAGCATGAGTGAGTACTGAATTCCCACCCCAAACGTTACTATTTAACTATTTATTGCTAAATCTTTATCAATAATACGAAAACAATCCATTCACATTAACTCCCACAAACACATGAAATATTACGGCTTGCCCCAAAACAATAATCCCATCACATATATTTTTCTGTCCACGGGAAAAGGCCCGGGAATGATTAATAGTGACACGGGCCTGCGGTCACGTCGACGTCGACTATGGTTACGCGTGGTTCAACTGTTGGTAATCTTACCACCGAACTTATACTAATGGAAAACGGACGTCTGTATAGAGTCGAAAATCTTGCAATAAAAGAAACAACACAGATGAATTAATTATTTAGGAGATTTGCACAGTACGTAAATTATATGTGTAATTCCATACGACAGTTAGCCGAAAGTGGTCGCAGTAGCGAAATTAGGGCACTCCGACTGTTTTAATATAACTATATTACGTTTGATACTTAGCTATACAACGTGTAATGCTAAATGCGCAAAACCTCTTAAGGGGTCATTGTACTCATCATTATGAACAACTTTTACTATGGGACCAAACCTGAAATCGCGAAAAAAAAATCAGCTGTTCAGTACATTTTGACGAATTATGCGAACATAAATGTACTGAACAGCTCATTTTTTTTTTGCGATTTCAGGTTTGGTCCCATAGTAAAAGTTGTTCATAATGATGAGTGCAATGACCCCTTAAGAGGTTTTGCGCATTTAGCATTACACGTTGTATATCCTGCTACAAATACCCGGACAATTTTTTTGTAGATCAATTTTCTAAACAATACATTCCCCTGACTGTACTTACTTTATTTTTATTGTTCTTTTTATTATTTGAGAATTTTGGCAATAGATCAATGACTGGAATCTGTTGAAACATTTGTCAATCTTTATGTGAATAATGTCCCATACATTTATTCGAATAAGGATTAATCTTTGTCATAAATTATCAGGCATGCTTGTAATAGACATATTTTAGAAAAAAAAAAAAATATGACGTTTATATATTCATACCAATTAATCTGTCGATATGTAGTAGTCGGAAAACCACTGCCTCGCATAGTTAATGACCCAGTGTCCATGTCTACAATACATGTATACAAAAGTGTAGGTTTCCCCAAACGGTTATTGTTAACCGTTCAAAACTCCAACCCGCTTAGTTATATGTCAGTTGTCAGAATAACAAATGGACAAAGTTGTCTCTCTTTTGACGAAACGCAAGCCGTTGTGGCCGACTTCCAAAAGATTTGACGCTTTCATGCGTTCACGAGAAATGTAGCAAGGACGTGGCCCTAAATTGTTGGCCAATCGTTTTCACACGTTTAATGAGACGATGAAA
This sequence comes from Cosmia trapezina, assembly GCA_905163495.3. Taxonomy (NCBI): domain Eukaryota; kingdom Metazoa; phylum Arthropoda; class Insecta; order Lepidoptera; family Noctuidae; genus Cosmia; species Cosmia trapezina. The sequence goes on from LR991041.1 coordinate 18,534,089, forward strand.
GTGCTCTATTTTTGGCACTACGTAATACGACAAAAGACGGGCGGACTGAGTGGGTTTCACATATCGCACACCTAGATCTAAACTGAGACAACTCAAAACTCGTTAATTTTGAGTTATGTATGAAAAACAGTGATTATCGAAAAAGAAAATTGAATTTTAGCCCCAGTTTGTATACAGTGACATTTCACAAGCTAATTATTATCTAGAATCAAATTAAATTGTATAACTTCCCTAACAAAAAATGCAGATATACCTACGTTTTTATCGTCTCTTGAAAAATTACCGTTTTTGTGTTGTCTCAGTTTAGTCTAGGTGTGCGATATATTATCAAACGCGATCTATAAGGTGTATTTTAGCCGGTATAGTGAAGCAAATACCAGAGACTTAGGCTGGTGGGAGTACCAGGCTTGCTACCGAGGTGACAATTCCTAAGCGTTGCCAATTAACGAGGCGTACTATGTAATTGATGCATCATTACGAACAGTTTTTAAATAACCGTCTAGGCCTCTTGCATAGTCCACGTCATATTCTGAGCGCATGAACAAAGCATGCCAAATCGTTGACGCAATCAAATATCAAATGCGATAATTTAATAGTTTTTGTTTATTATGAAAGCATTTACATTTGAGTCGGATTTAGTGATTACGCGTTTCAAAACTCACGCTGTCACTCGCCATCTAAAAATATTGTACTTGGCACTGAAATAAACGGCGTTAACTCTTTGAACTATGGCCAACTTGTAATTGTAATTGTACAGCGTTATCAGGGGCCTGATACGGTGTATTTACTTAGATAAGGTGTCGTTGATAACGAGTGTTTTGCAGTTTTTGATAGTCGGTTAGTTTTTTTTTTGTTTCTAAGCCACAGAAATTAATTAAATTATTATTAGACTTTTTTTCCCCAACATGTTTGCACTCTATATTTTTAGAACTCTATATAAAAATACGTTTTCCTCGATCAAGCAAAAAATTGGACTAAATGGTCTGTGACGTTAGCTGTACGTAGGTAAAATTTCTGCTCCACTGCTTCCGCTGTCGAAGCATGATTGAATAGCAGGCCAACCAATCTTCCATTTTGTTTCGTGAACCAGATTTTTCTTTGACATTTATTTTATTTTCCGTCTGCTTTCAAGAACAAAATGCTTGGAAAGTTCAATTCTAGAATTGTCCAAAACGTAATCGTTTCTGTCCTTTGACAAAAGTTTGAAGAAGCAAACTACCGCGTACAGCTTCTCACTCCCCTAAAATCCCTTTAAAATTAAACGAGAACTTGAAAAATCCTCTTTGGCGAAGTTTTGGAAGTTGAATCGAGTTAGTAAGTTAGTTACATCTCGTCGTTCAATATTTTATAATGTGGCGAGAGGCCGGCCGGTGATCCGTGAGCGTCACTCGACCTCCACGAAGGCCGTGCCCGGCTTTTATTGATTTTTTATGCGCATTGTCCATTTCGTTCGTACCTACGCCCCCGCCTGGCGCCCGCTCGCTCTGGGCCACAACAGCGACGAATTGCGATCGCTATATTTGTCACACGTAATTACAATGCCAGTTACACATTTTATCATTAGGCCGTTGTTATTAACTCTCTTTGTAACAAGCGCTTTGCTTTCACAAACGTACGCGATTATGAAATGCTTTGTTCACAATACGCGTACAACATCACCCATTTATGTGCTAAGGGGAAACAAAAACGACAAAAGTTATATTATAGTTGTTGTGTTATCATTAAACTGTCTCCGTTAACCTACTTATGTTTTCTCATATTGCCGTCGGGGGCGTAGCTAAACCGTTGCGTAGTGTATGCGTAGTTATATTACCTTCTACTAGAACTAGGAAAATGGTTTACGACTTCGGTTCCACTCGTAAAAACTTTAGACGAAAAGTCGAAAGGAGACCTTCAGATTATGCTTGTTCCTTTATCTTCAATCTTCAGATATTTTATTGTTGTCATAGAACAGCTATTTTCACCGTTGCTGATAGTCGAATCTTTGAAAATATCTGTTAATTAAACCCGTTTAATACACGATTTCTAATGTGTGTAATTAATTAAATGTTTTCACACTAACAATATTAGTAATCGTGGAATCATGATTATTATTTATACAGAAGATTTCAATAATGATTACTAGAATTGATGAACTTGCTGAACTAACAATACAGTACAAGTTTTACTAAGTTTTTTTTAAGTTAAATAATAAACTTGGGAGTTTTGCACTGTCAGCGTCGACAAAAGTAACAATGTTCCTTCAATATGGCTCCTGTAGCACAGGTGTTGCTACCTAGCACAGGAGTCAGGGCTTTAATTTACTTGTGCACTTTTTTTATGGCAATAAAGAATTTTATTAAAAATATATATTAGGTGTAAAAAAAATTAACTGCAAGAACTTCGTCCACATACTCGACATCGAAAAACAAACACATTACAAAAAAAAATTAGCTGTTCAATACATTTATGTTCGCATAATTCGTCAAAATGTACTGAACAGCTGATTTTTTTTTCGCGATTTCAGGTTTTGGTCCCATAGTAAAAGTTGTTCATAATGATGAGTACAATGACCCCTTAAGAGGTTGTGGGTTATTTATTTTACACCTTGTATATATTACCTATACATATGTATAATATCGATGTCGTGCTTATGTCATGTTTTTTTTTGTTACAGATTGTAAACTGTGTGGACTGCCAGATCACCTAGCTATCTACTTTATACAATAAAAGTAAGTTGTTTTCGCAATTTGTAAAGTTGTGGATAGGATAATGTAGGGACAGCTTGTAAATGTAATCTATTAGTATAACTTTAGTTCAGTAATAATTTATAATCTTGTGTTTGTTTCTATCTCATGATGTAGTCTCCTATAATTGAGGGAGCACATAGATTTCTGTTTTTGTTCTTTGTAATATAGCATGTAAGGTGCATTCTTTGTTGGAGATCCTAATAAAATAAATTAAAATAAAAATAAATTAGACCTAATTAATAAAACTAAGTCGTTGGTTTTCAAAATGCTTCATTTTATAGGAAATTGTAGAGTCTAGGATACGTTTTGTTTTTCGTTTTAAGTCTGTTTATGTACAGTTATGGAAATAAATTGTTAAGCAGATTGACATACTGTTTGGCACGTGGTCTCATCATGAAAATATCATTGTGTAGTATTAAACATAGTACCTAATTATAATAATAACATTACCGATAAAATATTTACGTCTGAAATTCTGAGTAAAGTTGCTATCGGCTACACCGAATTTAACTCTGTGGAGTTTGAACCTTGTCATTCTAATTCACAAAGTGTACGTACAGATTCAGTGTTCATATTTTATTAAATCAACAGTGGCGTGCAAAGTAATGAACACCTGTTGTATTATTCTTTGAGCTTTGCCGGTACACAATGGCCCATCGTTTTCGTATTCTGTACTCGAACAATTTACTAGTTAGCGAAATTCAAATATTGACTAATAATAATTTTAATGCTCAACAGCAGTCGGTGTTAGCAGTACCCACGTCATTTGTTCTGTCTTCGACGTCAAACTGGTATTTTTGCTAATTACTAATTCGCCTCGCAAGTAAACCATGAATTACGTTAACAACGTTCTGATTACTTATGAGCTGGTAGTGTATGTTTAATTTTGGTTTCCCACTTTTGATTCCGATTCAAAAACGAAGATTCTTAGCTCCATGGAAAATGCCAGGAAGGCCAAAACGTGCAGATCCAAAAATTCTCCGTATTTCTAATTTTATCCTCGTTTGAGCCTGTTTGCGGAATTTCAACTCGAGAATTCCTGCGTCCGTTGACTCTTGCGCGGGTGGCGCGCGCGTCAAGCGGAGTCGTAAAATGCAAACGCTTCGTGTCACACGCGGAGTGACACATAGCTTTCATATCGCATGACATGCCGATCTGTCTTTGTTCTGATGAGTTATGCCCTGTGTCCCGCCAGTCCGCCGGTCCGCTAGATGAACGCTAACCGCGCCACAAATCATCGGCTCTGCTAACTCACTCCGCAGGAACGTCGCCCCGGCCCCCGCGACGCCCGCCGACCTCGGCGACGTCTTCCCACAAATTCTCACCCCGAAACGATACATTCACCGCCGCGCACCGGACGAATATCACACGAACGCCGCAATGACGTAAACTCCATAGTCGCGTGCGCCAGCCGATGTTCAACATTGAGCCGTTGCGCGGCACACACGATCATTAAACGTATATCTGTTAATAATAATTGCGATTGTCTGGTTGTACGTGCGCGCCGAGTTATGGCGCAGTTGCCGGGCGGTTTGCGAGTCCCACCTCCCCCCCCCCCCACCACAGTCACCCACCGCCGACCCCTCTGATCTGCGGCGAGCGGCGCATCTTGAGATGAAATGGCATTCAGTTTCGTTTTGTGACGGTTGAATGGGCGCCCGGTTTCGCGAATACGTGTGTGTATTGAATGTATGAATACATTTTTTATACATGCATTAAACTATCCATGATAAATTTTCACATGACTATAAAAACGTCGTCAGACGTACGCAGTCTATTGTGACATACCTACTATAATAAATGTAAACTTATCTATTTAGCTGTTGGCGCATATTTGAAAACCTCGCATCTCCACAAACAATCTAAAATTCTCAATATACCTACGTGTAAGTCCCATCCGCAAGTACCATGCCAAAATGTGACCGTGACCCTGCCACAAAAAAAAGCATGTTATCGTACCATGTCGTATAACTAAACAGATTATTACCATAAAGCTGTATAAAATCGTAAATGATTTAATTGAACATTACCTATGTTAAAATGTTTATCGTTTATTTTTGTATTCTCATAAACGAACATTATACAGGGTGTGAGTGTAAACAGTGGCAATCTTTGAAGGGGTCATTGTACTCATCGTTATGAACAACTTTTACTATGGGCCAAACCTGAAATCGCGAAAAAAATCTGCTGTTCTTCAGTACATTTATGTTCGCATAAAAGCTCTTACAGACAGAGGCGATATCGCGAGCGATATTGCGATATTAGCGCGTCGCAACACCGCTACGCGACACGTCGCGACGCGATATCGCCTCTGTCTGTAAGAGCCTTAATTCGTCAAAATGTAGGGAATAGCTGATTTTTTTTCGCAATTTCAGGTTTGGTCCCCTAGTAAAAGTTGTTCATAATGATGAGTACAATGACCCCTTAAAAGATTGCCACTGTTTACACTTACACCCTGTATAATGTTCGTTTATCTAAACGACATTAGATAACCCTTGGCATGAGGACTCGAATTTTAATAAAAACCATCATTGCTTCTTGAGTATTCATTATTATTGACCTAATTCGTATTACCTTTGACTCACTATTTATTGAACTAGAAAAAGGTAAACAAAAATAAAGCGAGAGGTGTCGTGGGACACGGATTGATTTTTTTGTTTATAATGATTTGATATCGATATATTGTCACGATGTCTGTAAAATTGTTTTCTTTTCCCTAAACCTAATTAACCTAAGTAATACCGTCAATGTTTATCTTTCGCTACAAGAATAAGCTTAGAATAATACTATCATAGCGTTACCCAGATTAAAACAGAAACTCTTGGAATACTCGGATCTTTCACAGATGTTCTTAACAGACCCAGAGATTTGATTAACCTCTGGAGGGAGGTGGGCTGGTTGGAATAACCCCCGAAGGCCGCCATGGCTCACACACAATGATCCTCATGAAGGACTAAGTGCGGAAACCGAATACTATCATAACATGTGCTTCCAAGAAATTCTGCTTAACACCTCCAGGATAATAGGCAAGATTTTTATGACCAAAGGCACGAAAAAGAAAATACGAACGATTATTCGCAGACCATTTGGACACCTACAATTTCCACCTTTTATACCCAATAATTCACAAGCCAGCACTTTACAAGGCATTATAAAGCACATGTTACAGTTTTTCCGTTAGCTTGCACATTTTTACGATCTCGATGCGGCTCGGGCGGTAGTTTAACACAGCGGAGCCCGAAGCCCGCCGGGCTCTCACGACCGGTCCCTACGTGATCTCCTGCGACGCTCCCCGACTCGCTAATAACTGCTGTAGTACCATACGTGTGTGTGTAAGTACATGCTGTACAAGTGTGAGAAGAAAAATGTTCTTCGTTACTTTGATAACGTATTGTGTGGGACGTGAGAGAAATGCAGCCTTGGTTGGCGGTTTTTGAAGAGTTTTTTTTTGTCGATTTTTTGTATGAAATTGAAAAGTTTTTTGGTATACAACGTGTCGTCATCCTCTTCAAATTTCAGGGTGTGATACAGAACATCAAACCGAACAACTTTCTCCATGGGACCAACATTACGATGTTGGTCCCATGGAGAAAGTTGTTCGGTTTGATGAACCGTGAAAAATATTCATGTCTGTCCCATAGAAAACTTCAATACCTACTCGACGCAAATGTATGGGACGACTGATTATTTTATCGCGATTACGATGTTGGTGACATGTAAAAAGTTGTTCGGTTTGATGGTTCATACCACACCCTTAAAAAAACTTCAATACCTACTCGACGCAAATGTATGGGACGACTGATTATTTTTTCGCGATTACGATGTTGGTGCCATGTAAAAAGTTGTTCGGTTTGATGGTTCATACCACACCCTTAAAAAAACTTCAATACCTACTCGACGCAAATGTATGGGACGACTGATTATTTTTTCGCGATTACGATGTTGGTGCCATGTAAAAAGTTGTTCGGTTTGATGGTTCATACCACACCCTTAAAAAAACTTCAATACCTACTCGACGCAAATGTATGGGACGACTGATTATTTTTTCGCGATTACGATGTTGGTGCCATGTAAAAAGTTGTTCGGTTTGATGGTTCATACCACACCCTTAAATTTGACGAGGATGCAAAACGACGACAAGTTGTGTAGTCATGGTTAACTTAATACCTGGCCAAACTTCACAGGTGTGACCTTTCATCATCATCATTTCAGCCCCAAGACGTCCACTGCTGGACATAGGCCTTTACAAGGACGTGACAGATATCAAATCATGATAAAACAAAAATAAGTGTATAATTTTCCAAACCTATTATTTTTCGTCTCTTGGCCGGTGGCGGCCTGGCGTTACTCAAAATCATAGTCATACTTTTTTATCATAATGAGGAGCTCGTGGCTAAGTAATAACAGCCGCACGGGTCGATCCATCAGGTTAAGCTACGCTTGCCGGGGTTGGTCAGTGGATGGGTGACCATCTTTACATACCGAGATTCCTCCGTGCCTCGGAAAGCACGACGTTAAGGCGTTGGTCCCGGCTGTCATTCGTGGATCTTTGACAGTCGTTATGGGTGGTCAAAACTCAAAAGCCCGAAAGTCTTGACAACCAGTCTTACCAAGGGGTATCGTATTACCCAGTTACTGGGTTGTGGAGGTCAGATAAAATACTGGTATTCAGCTGCATCCGGTTAGACTGGAAGCCGACCCCAACATAGTTGGGAAAAGGCTAGGCAGATTGACTTTTTTTATCATAATTTCATATTGATACCAGTTATTTCTGTGAAGTTTCGTAAGTTAATATAATTTGACCGTGTATACGCATGAGACAGATTTGCAACCAATTAAATCTTTAAGATACGGAGAAACAATTCTCCACAGTGAATTAGCAGCTGTTTATTGATTACATTTTTATACATTACGCATTGACTTCCCAAACGTAATCGATTACCAGTACTTTTAATTAAATACCCACGTTTATTCATTTAAAATCCCCTTAGTATTTCGTAACTGTAGATTTTACGGCATGTTACATTTTGACAGAGCGAGAAGATTATTTAAATACCATAAAGTTTTAATGCCTCAGGGAATGATATCCTCACACAGGCTTAACCAAACGAGTTTCACCATGAGTATTCACAATAGGTTTACTAATTCTGTCATTACTCATGCACCGTTGCGACTTTCGAAGCTTAATACTTCGGTGTCAATGCACTTCGCGTTCACGATACTTCCCAATGAACCCTGTAAAGGAAACGGTATGACTGTACACATTTATATGTACACAGACCTATAGAATTCTGTTCAGACAATTAATGAAAATGTCGAGCACCTTTAGGTTAATTAGGTTTTTTTATTTTATTTTAGGTTTACTCTAATTTTATGGCTATAAGGTGCTACGGAGAATCACTGACTCTCTAAGTCACAGGAACTTACATCAGTATTTAAATATTGACCTAGTGTTAGTCAAGGATGTTATGTTAGTCAAGGCTTTTGGTGAAATAATGTTTTAATTTTTGTATTACGGGAAGACACTGACTGGTTCCTGCAACACAATTAACTAACACAGGAGTCGAAGAATTAGGGTTATTTTTCAATGACCAGCCATATTTTCACAGGGTGTTCTACCCATGAATATGAACAACTTTCACTATGGGACCAACTTTGAAATCGCAAAAAAAATATCAGCTATTTCATACATTTTGATCGAGTAGGTATTGAACTTTTGTAGGAAACCGCTGGTTTTTTTTTTTCGTGATTTCAAAGTTGGTCCCATAGTGAAAGTTGTTCATATTCATGGGTAGAACACCCTTTGAAAATTTGGCTGGTCATTCAAAAATAACCCTGTATAGTTGTACATTTTGTTTTACGTGTCAATAAAATAATTTTATTATTTATAATTTTTAAAAGTGCAAAGTGGTAGGGTACACTTGTGCAATTATAAGTATAACAGTAACAAAGCATTCTTAATTCGCCACTAGTATTTGGTTCAAAATTCGCAATTTCGTCTCGACAATGCGAAAATTTTCCATTCATTTCGTCCTGTTGTGAATGCATTTACGTCATCGCGTGTCTGGGTGACCCGTCTGCTGTTTCCTTATATCAATATTTTCGACAAACATCTCAGCACGAAATTGCACTTGCGAATATGTACTTATAAGAATATTGTAGAGTTGTAGACGATGCAAAATGTAACAAGATAGCTCTTTGACTTGTGTAACCTGGTGTTATGTAATGTTGCTTTGTTGACTGCAAAGTGCACGGTCACATTGCCATGTTGTTGTCAAATGAATTACTGCGTCGATTGCAAATCACAGGCGACTGTTTTTATGTACTCTAGCTGTATGATGAAGTTAGCAACAAGACTAAACCTTGGTGTTAAGTTTGTCTGCGGGTGATATTACCATAGATATAAGAAAGAAGGAGATGTGCTCAATATGTTAAAATGTATCGGAACCCTGTGTCTCCACTTTTTCCCTTTGTCACTTTCATGATTTTAAAGATAAATACGGTAAAATACTTGTACTTACATAAGGAAAGTGATTCCATGATTTGCATGGCTTCGGTTTTTACAAGAAACCACTGAACAACACGACATTCTTATAAATTGTCACGGTCACAGTCGAAAGCGCACTAGTTTGCGGAGACGGAATTTGTATTATGAACGGCTCATACTGAGCATGTCGCGCGGACACATTTTCGTCTGCTTGCCACTTCTCCTGTTTTTTATATTTCTATGGACATTACCCATAATGTATTGTAGTTAACATTTACCTCAAATCTAGCGATTTCATGAAATCATGAGGTTTGAGGTAAATGTTAACTTATGGAGTTGTATTGCTGATTGTAATGATTATAATTATGTAAAGCCATATTAGCTATGGCCGCGAATCATATTTTAATCAACACACAAGCTCACACTGACCTACAAATTGCAAAAAACGTAAGAAATTTTGAATTTCGCGGGCTATCCTGGCGCATCAACCTTAACACACTTTATTTTCAATACTATAAAGTGTAAATGATCAAAGGTGATCGAACATTTAAAGCCGAAACTCATTGCTTTCATTTCAACTAATGAAACTATGCAGACTTTCTTTGAAACACTTGAAACTGATTCCTCTAAATTCCGATGCACCCCGAGCTTTATGACCAAGTGTCGTCTGTCGAGTAATGGGCACTAATATCGTTATGCGCAAGTCGATAACGCATAGCAAGGCTAAAGGAATTCGAATCTTTATTGTTATCGAGTCAGACTATCGATATGACACTACGTGTGACTTGATCGATTAATCTAATGGCTGTTCGCAAGACTGGGTTAGGTTTTTGTTGATAGCTTATCAGCTTGTTGATTGCTTGTAATCGTTCGATGCTATTAGTTCTATTGACGTGAAAAGTTTTAGGAGCGGCTTTCGACCAATTTTAGATACGCTTTCTTTTTTATGTGTTCATGTTGCACGCATTAAAAACGGAAGAAATAAAAACTATGAAAGAACAAGAGCATTTTCGGTGAGTTATACGAAACCAACATTAGGTTAACGGAGACTTTAAATTCTTGCCATCCCTTACATTTTGTATCAAAAAGAAATTTTTGATACAAAAATGTAAGGGATGGCATGAATTTAAAGTCTCCGTTAATTCAACGTTTGACTATCAAATAATGTCGAAATTTGATAGTCAAAATGCTTGTTCTTTCATAGTTTTATTTATCTGAAAGTAAACGGCTTTCATACCCTAAACACGTTGTCCTAACTTATGAAGTTAAGTGTTGTTTTTATTTAAAAGTCTTCAAGTTTCTAACACAAATTCCCAAGCAAATTATTTCTTCAGCAAAGGCTACGTCAAACTTCGCCTTTCAACAAAACCTAATCCAATCCAATTTAGTTTGAATATAATTAGACTGCGAACAGTAACACCATTAATCGGACGTTGGATTTTGTATGTAAAAGGCTTCATATCGGCTCTCGTCTAATTCTAATGACGCATTAAGGCTCTTACAGACAGAGGCGATATCGCGAGCGATATTGCGATATTATCGCGTCGCAACACCGCTACGCGACACGTCGCGACGTGATATCGCCTCTGTCTGTAAGAGCCTTTATGTGTAAATGACCAGGGAAATAGGTCGTTCGTAGAGAATCGGTTTTGCTCGCGTATTTACGAACATTGCCGATTTGAGTTATGTGTAAAGCATTCATGATCAGCAGCGTTAATTTCACAAATACACTCACTTACCTTATTGATACAACGTGTCGTTTTGCATCCTCGTCAAATTTCAGGGTGTGACACAGACCATCAAACCAAACAACTTTCTCCATGGGAACAACATCGTAATCGGGAAAAAATTTTCAACTGTCATAGAAAACTTCAATACCTACTCGATGCAAATGTATGGGACGGCTGATTATTTTTTCGCGATTACGATGTTGGTGCCATGGAAAAAGTTGTTCGGACACACACTTAAATTTGACGAGGATGCAAAACGTCACGTTGTAGTGTAAGTAATATTAATTGTTAGTTTGTCTATGTGCCAAAATAACAAAATAGTTCTGTGTTTCTCCAAGCCATAGAAAAAAAAAATGTTAAGTCGTAAGTAAGTATGACATAGAATGTCACTTTTCAACGCACGTGCCGCCTCGTTGACTCACTCCAGCGCGCCTCGGTTATTTGACTTTCAACTCAAGTGTGCTACTAACTATCACTCAATTGAAATATGCATTGAAGCCAACGCAAGTGTACCATTGACATAAAGAAACCAACCACGTCTATCTATCTTACATAGCAAGTTTCTACCAGTTTCAAACTTCTTAATCTTGTAGAAACAGCGAACTAAGCCACTTGGAATCATTTACGAGCCCATAAAAAATAACCACGCTTTCCTTCTGAGCAAAACCTCCAATATTCACGGCAGTTTTATTGGAGCGTAGTCCCTTAGAGTATAATATAGTAACACGTAGGGTGCCGGGTGGGATGTGTCGCGCCCTTACGCCTCGATTCACGCGGTGTCGTGTTACCAAGGGCCCTTTGTAAGACAGAAATGTTATAAACAGGAAAATGCTCACGGCTACCTACCTACCCACGATAACACTATATTGGAATTTAAACTTTATGCCGATGTAATTAATTTCCATTACGAACGCAGATGACGCGTCCATTTCTAGCCAGTCAAATAAATTACCGTTTAATACCTACTCTGTACGAAATTGCGAGAAATAATTCGGGGGCGTTTGCGGAATCGTTTGATTTTTGACGTCTAAACAAGAAGCTTTCGATGCCCGTTTCAAAGCGGAATTACATTTAACGGAACAGGGAACTTGAGCTTTCCTTATTTTGAGAATTAATTTGTTTTCCTGCGGCGTTCTTATTGTAAATGTTTTCGCATTTCCAATTTCTTCCTTATCTACATTTTTGATTAGTTCATATTTATTAGATGGTTTCTTAAGTACTTGGGAAACAAAGACGGCGTTGCTTTGATTCGGAGTTTCAGCATATTTTTAAGTGGTCGCTGAAATTTATTCACAGTTCCCAAAATACATTCAAAACGACGATAAAGCCAACAAGGAAGTTGTAGTGTAGTTATTACAGTTTGATAGCAGGTTCAGCAAATTGCAAAATTCTATATGAATCGCATTCGGAACAAATATCCAAATCACGAAACAAAAACTCCATCGAATAAATAATATCAAGCCGTGCATACAAACTCAAGGCGACGCCGCACTGTGGGCCAACTCCCAGTTTGAAACTGGATGTAATAACTGAGCGAATCAATTAAAAACTCTCCAAGTAAAGTTTCGCCCGGTCCCCCGGTCTACAGCCTGTGTGATTTACGCGCTTAGGTGCTACAAAATTGCGTTGTTTAGCGGCTCTCCGCCTGTATAAACTTTTTATACGTTTTGTCTTTCGCATACCGGAATGTACGTAGGTTAGTTCGGATTCTGTTAAATGTAGCTGACCTAAATTTTTTCGTAATTAAAAAAATATAGCTCCGAGTTGTTTTCTCTCAAGCCTGTGTACTTAACTGAAAATGTTTCTAAAGAAAATTGTAATGGCAGGCGAGGTTTAATGGGTGCTATTTTTTCGGACATAATTTCAGTCTGTCGTTAATGTTAAATGTTATGTTGTTTCTAAAGTAATCATGAGAGCTTTGGGTTTGTTAACTCTTCCCCACGATCTGCGGGTGGTCTCTAGTTTGTAATAAAATATTACTCGTATCTGATATCATACATAAAAAATATTTTTACCAAATCCCTGCTGAGTTACTCAAGTGATTTATATCCGAAGGACGATCGGCCTATATATCACATGCGAATATACAAGATATTTCAAACGTCTTGTATTCCCAAATCACATAATCGGATTTCAAATGCTGAAAAGCCGTTCATCTAATATTATGTGAGTTGTAAATTACAGAGTGAAATATCGCGATAGCGTCTCAATTTGTGATGGGTATGTGTGTTTTTGTGAATACACTGTGTGTCAGTGTGGGAGTTGTCAGGTAAATTCGTGTTCACGTCCTTCAGTGACGTATTATTGATGCTACACGTGCTTCGGCGTACCTTGAAGATAACATCTCCATTTATTTTCTACTTTTATTGTATACTCGACATCTATTTATTCGAAAGATACTTATATTTCTGTAACACGGCTTTCTGTAGAGATTATTTGAATAAGACTCCAAGATGGCGTGTTTCGATGTCTTTTGAAACTGTTCATGTATTTAGTTTATTATACATTTTATCGAAGTTTTATTTCTTTTAGTATTTGTGTGTAGGTTTCTAGACTCCGTTCATCTATCTATAAATAAACTGATGCATTTAATTTCCATACAGAAAAGTTATATTAGTTATCTCGAACCACGATATCAGAATCCGTTCTATTAAACTCCGCAGAAGTTAGTCTGCAAACGCCGCGCCGCCACACGTAGAAAATTACGTCCATTGACTCGTTGGTATACAAGAGATCCATGTAAGTAATTGAAGTAGTGAGTAATAGAGCATTCACTAGTAAGCCATGTTTCAATCCTTGACATAAAAATATTTATGCATACTTGTACGGTTGATACAATCATAATTATTTATGTATGTCACCGTATAACTATGAACTTGGTTATGTAGTTTATATCTAACTCGTGAGATTGTAAACTGTCGATAAATTGTGACTGTACCATACTGCTTATAATGTACCGTATTAATTTTCGATAGTTTATAATCTATCCATGTCAAACCTCTAAGTTGTAAACTGACATCATATTCATAATTTATTGCGAATATTGCGATGGAACGCACCTTGCGCGCTGATTGGTTGAACGTCATGTGCCCCGCGTCTCTATCTTTGGCTGTCATCTGTCATTCGTTCGTTAGTCGCCGAACATAAACAAACAGATGTTTCTGTGGTTTTCAATAGTTTTCGTGTTGAAAATAACTTAAAGTTATAATAGAATTACATTGAATAGTAAAATTAAACTACGATTAAACAACAAAGTGAAGTTTCAGAGAGTGTGAGAGTGAATGAGTTAAGTGCAGGATTCGTTTACAATTTGACGGTTTGAAATGGATAGATTATAAACTATCGAAAATGAATACGTTATATTGTTAGCAGTATAGTACCAGTAACAATTTATGGACATTTTACAATCTCACGAGATAGATTATGAACTAACGAAGTTCATAATTATACGGTGACATGTATATCTTCAAATGATATGCGTGTAACATTACTGCACTGCATAATAATGCCGTATATTAAAAGGTAATTAAATGAAATAAATAATGCAGTTATAGACGCCGCATGTTGGCATCAGTTTTGTTTATTACATAATATCTAATCAGGCTGATTCCCTAAGGGTTAAAAGCTCTGATAATAATAATTACTTAATGAGTGCGCATATATTACGTTTTAATAACTATTAATTTGAGCAGATCATTAATATCTTTCATCGTCTTGTTGTTACATAAATTAAACAAACCGCGCAGGCACGGTTTTAGAGGAGCTCGTGGCTAAGTAATAACAGCCGCACGGGTCGATCCGTCAGGTTAAGCTACGCTTGCCGGGGTTGGTCAGTGGATGGGTGACCATCTTTACATACCGAGATTCCTCCGTGCCTCGGAAAGCACGTTAAGCCGTTGGTCCCGGCTGTTATTCGTGGATCTTTGACAGGTCGTTACGGGTCGTCAGAAGCCCGAAAGTCTGACAACCAGTCTTACCAAGGGGTATCGTATTAGTATTACCCAGTAACTGGGTTGAGGAGGTCAGATATTCAGTCGCTCCATGTAAAATACTGGTATTCAGCTGCATCCGGTTAGACTGGAAGCCGACCCCAACATAGTTGGGAAAAGGCTAGGCAGATTGATTGCGCAGGGCACGGTTTCTGCCTCTGTTAAATACGTTTCCTGTATAAAAAATATTTTTTCTCAGTATGATAGACATAAAATGAACATTCCATTTATGTGTGAGTATGACGCTGTGTGAGCGTTATCACTTGTTTAACGATCTATGAAGACCGACCTTTTGTATACCTATTGATTTTTATTGATATGACCTGCGTCATCGCACCATTGTAATGTTTAAGGCGACGATAACCGATTTTAATGATTTTAAACTGAAGATCCCGTCTAAACGAGTAGTGTTAATGATTTGGAAAAAATATGTTAAATTAGAGCTTTTTCTTTATAACTTATGTGGATATTTTTTTATTTTTTTTTATTACATAGTGTAATTACTTTGTAAAGTTATGTCTAACGCGAATAAAAAACAGAGAATCGCGCTAGAACTATCAGGCGTATTTTTAAGAAACCTTCACCATTTTAAAGATAATTTCATTATTTATTTTTTCGTTTTAATATAACACCTTTTGGTTTATGTATAATTAATTAATAATGCGTCTAATTTGGGACAGCGCTCCTTGATGGGCGAGTCCTATTACTGGCTGGACGTACCGACGCGTTGCGTGAGCTCAGCACAGAACACGCAAGCTAACCACTCAAGGCCATAGCATATAACTGCGTCTTAAAGGTCGAGCAGAGTTTTAACTTTGCATATGTGTGAAGTTCCACGTGTTGCTAAATGTTTTATTAATAAAAAAACGTATTTGTAGTAACTTCTTAGTTCTTTAAAATCAATCAATCTGTCTAGCCTTTTCCCAACTATGTTGGGGTCGGCTTCCAGTCTAACTGGATTCAGCTGACACCAGTATTTTACATGGAGCCACTGCCTATCTGACCTCCACAACCCAGTTACTGGGTAATACGATACCCCTTGGTAAGACTGGTTGTCAGACTTTCGGACTTCTGACGACCCGTAACGACTGTCAAAGATCCACGAAAAACAGCCGGGACCAACGGCTTAACGTGCTTTCCTAGGCACGGAGGAATCTCGGTATGTAAAGATGGTCACCCATCCACTGACCAACCTCTGCAAGCGTAGCTTAACCTGACGGATCGACCCGTGCGGCTGTTATTACTTAGTCACGAGCTCCTAGCTCCTCCTTTAAAATATGATTCAAAATAGTACAAGTTTTGTGGCCACTGTGAAGTAACTTTTTCTTTCAAACGTTTTTCGGTCTTCACTTCATGATTCAGATGGAAGTTTCAGTTAAGAGAATGTTCCTCCAACATGATCATTATTTTACAAAACAAAGAACAAGTATAAAATCTAAATTAAATAACAAAAAAAGTACACCACAATTTATGTTCTTGTTAAAAAGAATTTACAACTTTTAATTAGCTTTCACTTTGTTTTAATACTTTTACTACGTCTTTTTTTCATAATAATGAGTATCAAATTGTTCTTTTTATTAAATCTTCTCTTTGATGTGGGTTTTCCCGTTCTTTGGCACTTTGGCAGTAAATAGTTTTGAAGCAAATGGCTACACACATAAGTACATGATGTGTATTTGAAACGAGGTCATGCCGATTGACATACGAACTAACTCTAGCGAAATAGTATAAGCTGTAGTTCACTGACACAGCACAAAGAGAATATAGTAGTGCGAGTCGGAACAAAAAGTCTAGACTAACGGTACTTTCGATATGCGTCGTCAAGCAAATCGATTGATACGCCTGCGATGCGTTAAACAGTGAAGTGTTGACCTTTAAGATGTTTTTGGCAAAAAAAAAGTCAATTAGCATCGTTGTGATTGTAAATTTTTGCATAGCAACCACTCGTCAGACGGTAGCTAATAGGCATTGTTTGTACCAACCGTTATCCGCGCAAATACGTACGTCAGACCGCATTCATTTAAATGGATATCCAATTTTTGGAAAGCATCGGTTATTATAATCGAGTCAAAATTTAATTAAGCACGCAAAATATTAATCTTGTTTTCAAATAAATCAATTTTGTTGCCATTCATTAGACGTATTTTATAAACGGTGCATCAGCTAACGCAACTTCTTGAATTGCTGACATCAGTAAGTTTGACTATTTTGCAAAATCTGAAAATTAAATAAAAAGAAAAACATGAGGTGCTAATACATTAGGATAATAAATAAGTGGTTACGTAGCACTCAAACATATTTAAATATAAATAGGCATTTTTTGTACCAACCGTTATCCGCGCAAATACGTACGTCAGACCGCATTAATTTAAATGGATATCCAACTTTTGGAAAGCATCTGTTATTATAATCGAGTCAAAATTTAATTAAGCACGCAAAATATTAATCTTGTTTTCAAATAAATCAATTTTTTTGCCACATTAGACATATTTTATAAACGGTGCATCAGCTAACGCAACTTCTTGAATTGCTGACATCAGTAAGTTTGACTATTTTGCAAAATCTGGAAATTAAATAAAAAGAAAAACATGAGCTGCTAATACATTAGGATAATAAATTAATGGTTACGTAGCAATCAAACATATTTAAATATAAATAGACATTTTTTGTACCAACCGTTATCCGCGCGTACGTCAGACCGCATTCATTTAAATGGATATTCAATTTTTGGAAAACATCGGTTATTATAATCGAGTCAAAATTTAATTAAGCACGCAAAATATTAATCTTGTTTTCAAATAAATCAATTTTGTTGCCTTTCATTAGACATATTTTATAAACGGTGCATCAGCTAACGCAACTTCTTGAATTGCTGACATCAGTAAGTTTGACTATTTTGTAAAATCTGGAAATTAAATAAAAAGAAAAACATGAGGTGCTAATACATTAGGATAATAAATAAGTGGTTACGTAGCACTCAAACATATTTAAATATAAATAGGCATTTTTTGTACCAACCGTTATCCGCGCAAATACGTACGTCAGACCGCATTAATTTAAATGGATATCCAACTTTTGGAAAGCATCTGTTATTATAATCGAGTCAAAATTTTATTAAGCACGCAAAATATTAATCTTGTTTTCAAATAAATCAATGTTGTTGCCATTCATTAGACGTATTTTATAAACGGTGCATCAGCTAACGCAACTTCTTGAATTGCTGACATCAAATTAGCAGTAAGTTTGACTATTTTGCAAAATCTGGAAATATAAATAATATAAGTGCTTACGTAGCACTCAAACATATTTAAATATAATATAATCACCATGTTATGTTGCACTACTGGTTAATATTTTATTAATTACACTGCGGTGCTTGGAGCGTTGCAGAGTGAATGACCGTGTCCCGGCGACGGGCGGGAACGCATGTAAATGAGAGTTCTCTTGATGATACCATCGTGCTTGTGACGTACCTACATTTATATAGGAAAAAAAATGCAACATTTTCTACCACTTAGTGGAGCATTTATGCTTTTTGAAGTAGATGCAATGCTTTTTGTGAGGGCGAGTCTTTTTGCTGACGAGGCAAATGTTTTCTGTCATTTTATATGACGGCACTGAAATTATCTTTCGTTAATGGTAAAAGGTCACGATGACTGCAAACTTTAAGGCTCCTTCGAACAGGCCTTTGTGTCGCGTGCAATTCGCGTCGCGTGTCGCAGTGTGTCTGTGTGGAGGAGCCTTTAGTATTATTTCACCACCGCTGGTGGTCAACTTTTCTGACAGATTAATACAAATTGCTGTTCCATTATTGAATTTGTTTGGTAGAAAATGCCTATCCGATCATTTGTGAAACAGGCCCTTTATCTAGATTGTTCTAGATTAATACAATTCAATATTTGTAACTGTAGTTAGGTAATTAAAACTGGGTCAGTGACTAAAACTGCACACCTTTATAGGTACAATCAACAGTAAAAGTCTTTTAACATAGTTTTCTAAATCTTAATTATTGAGCTAAGTACTTAATTAAATCGGTACTTACAGAAGTATTTACACACAACCGGCCACAACAACTAACAAAAGTTACATCACAATCGGTCGAGCCATTTTCGAGTTGTTACGAGACTAATGCACGGCAATTCAGATGTTACCTATATCATTATTTCTCCTTTAGATGTAATTAGTATTTATTCTGTTTCGAATTATCTTAGCCCTTACGTTGCACCTACCATTATATTATTTTCTCTCTGCATCACACTAGGGTTGACTGGTAGAAATTGCCTCAGGCATTAAATCCGCCTTTGTACAGTATTGTTGACGCGTTTCCGGTAGAACAATTTCCATGAAGTTTTCATAGAAAGTGTTCTAGACTTCTAGAGTGGCCTCGCACTGTCACGCCTGTCTGTGGAAGCCTTCAATCGACTTTTGTTGCTGACCATAATAATAGTAACTAAACTTATGTATCGGCTCTGAAGTAAATTCAATCTCAGAGATAAGTCCAAGTAGCAACAGAAGTGGTTGTGTACTATGAATCGCAGTAAACTGCTTTCTCGTCATTGACTCACGGCTCGTTCAGGAAAATAAGCACCTGAGTCATTGCAGGTTTTCCTTGAGGTTTTCTTTTAACTAGAGTTCCTAAGGCATAGTAAATTATTGACTGTACTACTAACGCATTAATAACTTATGAAGTTATTGACCGAGCGAGCGAAGCGTAGGGTTGCCATTCGTACCGATACGTCGGGACATGTCACCGTTATTAACAGTGGTGTCCCGACGTCCCGACAAGCTATAAAAAGAATGATTGTATAGTTGTTTTATCTCACGAAAACGGGCGAGCCATACTTGTATTTGTAAATGTTACATGCACATTGGCTTTGTGTGCGGTAAGCTCGGGACCGCGCTACCTGCAGTTACGCACACAAGAGCGCGTGTCGAGTGCGTGTTTATACGCTTTAGATCTACAAGTATGGCTCACCCGCTTTCGTGAGATAAAACAACTACATCCTCAGTAATTAAAAATAAATATTTACCAAATAAATTTTTTTTTTGGTAATTTTCACGTACATAAATTTCCCTTCGCTTTCAATGTCCCGAAGGTGTCTCGGGAAAATCTGGCAACCCTAGCGAAGCGTCTCTGCTTCAAGTCTGGCAAAATTTGCTTTCGTCTGTCAGTTTGCTGCTACTCCTCTACAGATCGTATTTTACAACCGATCTGGACGAGACTTGGTATACAGGTTTTACGACTTTATAGTGTTTTTTGTCATCGGGGATTTTTGATTGGAAGGGTACTTCCTCTAGAAAGGGGGCTACTGGATATCTCCGCTATATGAGATCCGATTTCGGTGGTTCTTCTTTTATTTGAAAGGTTAAGTTGGTCTCATAAAAGTTTGGTGGAGATCTGGTGAAAAAATAAACATAAATAATAAACAATAATTCCAGAGACATGGAATCTCCAGTGGCTTAGGCTGTTGTCTGTTTTCATACAAAAATACCATCCAAACTTCCGACTATTCCGGTGAATTTTCCATACAAAAGGTGAAATGTCCTGACAATTACAAACACAACAAAAAAGAATTAGCCATATAGGTGCAACCGCTCTGAAGAAGTCAAACTTTTTACTAACTCTCACACGTCTTACATGCATTGTTTGTAGCCCGTCAACACAATTCAATAAACCTTTGTTTAAACGTCGCGATTTACTATCGCACGTCGATCAAAACGTGTCAGACCTGACTTTCTAAACGTTGTTCATGCCATACATGGACGTCACTGGCCGATTGTGCGAAATGTGTTGATAACAGAAGAAAGGTGCGACTAATTGTTTAGATCAGGGGTGTCAAACTGGATTCTCTATAGAACCCTTTACAAAATTAAGGTCATGCTTGCGGGCCAGTCAAAATAAATTCAGCAAAATAATAAAAAAATCAGCTGTTCCCGACATTTTGACGAATTATGCGAACATGTACAATGTACTGAACAGCTGATTTTTTTATCGTGATTCAGTTTTGGTCCCATAGTAAAAGTTGTTCATAATGATGAGTACAAAGACCCCTTAAAAGATTTCCACTGTTTACACTGGAATTTGAATGATTCGGGGGCCGTATGTGGCCCGCGGGCCGTATTTTTGACATGACTGGTTTAGATCATCATCATAACATCACGCCAGGTATTCCCCTGCGGGTTAGGCAGAGGTACACCCACGTTTCGCCAGTTTTGTTTAAGTCCCATGTACCTAATAGGGGGCGAGCCTATTGCCCTCAACCGGGAACAAATCCAGACTCCGGGCTAAAAATCTAATAACACTCCCGGAAATCGAACTCAAAATCTCAGGCAGAAGGGTGAAGTGTATTATAAAGGGATACAGGAGAAATGTTTATCCCTTATTTATTGATGCTGATTATATCACCACAGATCACTAAACTGGCTCACCACCACATCCAACCTCTCGTGGTGCAACGGCTTCACTTTTCACTGTTTCCCGCCATTTGATTGACAGTTGACATTAGTGACAGCTACCTCACGACTGATCTGCATGAGATAGTGTTTATTATGTATATCTATTAAATAGATACACTACACCTAGTAATAAAACATGCTAGCGACAGGCAAATAGAACATTAGAAATATTGACACGTTAAATGTCCCCAAAGCCAGTAAGGTGAAGGAAATACATAATATATAAATAAATCGACAGGCATTGTATTAATAATTTAATTTATACCGAACGGAACAATTATTATTATTAAGTCCGTATACGTTCCTCAAATACATGCAGTACATTTTAATGTATTATAAATAAACTCATTCTAGGCAAATAAATAAGCGTTGCTAATTTAAATTACATAATCTAAGAGGTAAAGTGTAAAGCTGTTTACTTGCAATGCACTACCTACTTGTTGCTATGTAAAAACATTGAATAAATATTGTTATTTGCCATTAATGACAAGAAATAAACAACACATTAAAATTTGTGTTGTACGTATTTTCTGATCATTTCTTCTTGTCTGTTTATATTGTGGTTAAATGATAATGTTCATTTGTTGATTTCCAAGATAATATTTTTTTTACATAATTGAAAAGCTAAGTCGTAAAATAATAATTATGTACAAGTATATAAACAAAGGAGGGGATGGATTCATAGGACATCAAAATATTCGTCCGCAGCGCTTGCAACAGGAAAAATGCACCAAGGGCTGACAGCGTTGCCACGTTGTATGGCAATGCTGATTCTTTGGCCTAAAAATAAGGTAAATAAATAGTTAAATAAAACTTATAAAACTTTATTTAATGTTTAAGCACGTGTATTTCTTAATTTGTATTTCTTAGAAATCTTCCTTTACGAAAGTTTGTCTAAAGAGAGCGAATTTTCTTTAGATTGCTGTAAAAACTGCGACTGAATCTCCTCAGACAATCTTTTTACGTCGTTTAGCAGACAAGCGCTTTATAAATATACAGACACTGGAGATAATAACTGGCGTTACCATTTGCATTATAATAAGAGGTTTTTCTTAGAAAACATCTGCGGCACGTGGATGAATCCAAACGGAAGTAGCTACTCTCGGATTCAAGGACCTTCAAGACTATTACCTGTCTTTGATTGTCAGCCAAAGCTGTACCGAACTGAGCTCATGTCTTGATTTAAAAAAAAATGCAATTCAGCAAGTTTGTGCACTTCCGACTGCCCAGGTTGCGCCCATGTTTTTTTTTTATAACTACATATCACGTTTTTATGTACAGAGTGTAAGTGTAAACAGTGGCAATATGTTAAGGGGTTATTGTACTCGTCATTATGAACAACTTTTAGTATGGGACCAAACCAGAAATCGCGAAAAAAAAATCAGGTGTTCCCTACATTTTGACGAATTATGCGAACATAAATGTACTGAACAGCTGATTTTTTTTCACGATTTCAGGTTTGGTCCCATAGTAAAAGTTGTTCATAATGATGAGTACAACGACGCCACGATAAAATATTGCCACTGTTTACACTTACACCCTGTATTATGGGTGGGTTGCACCATCTTACTTTTACAAAAACATCGCACCTTCAGTTCGATGTTTGTTATTGTTAAAGTAAGATGGCGCAACCCACGCTTGTTAAAGTTCCTGTTAGACAAAAAATGGGTTGTTCCATTTGACAGTTTGTTAGCTGACGTCATAACTGTAACTGTAACCTTAACCGCCCACACTTCGCTGGTTAAAGTTATTGTTAAATATCTGTCACTTCTGTAGGACGCTCCGAATGTCATGTCCCTGCTCCGAACTTTAAAAATTACTTTTGACATAACGGTGCAACAGCAGGTAGTTATTCTAACGTGTGTGTGAACTGAGGGTCCAGACTGGAATCAGCAAAATTTTAATCCTATGATTTAGTAGAAGTCTTAAAACAATTGTAGAACGAATCTGGGAATTTGTAAAAAAATATATTAAAAACTACAGCTCATAAAGTGTGGTCCCTCAATCCTCACACTGCTCACACAACATCAGCCAGATCTCGGAGAGTATCTTAAAAATGAAGGTTTTGTGATTACAGACATTTAGTAAAAAATTTGTAAAGATATTTACTAAATTACAGACCCCAGAGCATTAAAGATAAAAAAAATATAACGTCTAAACTGTGGTCCCTCAGTCCACACAACAAAGGTAATTATTTTAGTGAATATTACCGAATTTAATCAATGAAACCGTTCTTTTTCTACCTAACGATTTAGTAAAAGTCTTAAAACGTTCTGTAAGAAAGAAATGGAACAGAAATATCGACGCAATTTGGAAAATAGCGATTATTAAAACTGGTCCCTCAATCCTCACACCTCTACTGACATATGCGTGTGTAGCTGCTGAACGAAAGAAATATCACAAAGTCTAGTGTACTTGACTTTTAGTAAAAAAAATCTACTAAATACCAGAAAACTCTAATTGTGAATTGCTTTCCTCTTAGCTGAGATAATGTTATTTTAGTAATCCTATGAAAATATATAGAGTAGTGTCACCACACAATTAAACAAAATGTAGACAGTACTATTAAACTTTTTTTAATACTAGCTGTTGCCCGCGACTTCGTCTGTGATCCAGGATAAAAAGTAGCCTATGTCACAGAATAAATAATAGTACTATGCCTATGTCCTTCTCCAGGTCATGGCCTACTCATGTGCCAAATTTCATCCAAATACGTTGAGCCGTTTTAACGTGAAAGCGAAACAAACAAACAAAGTCACTTTCGCATTTATGCCGCTTTTCACCGCGGCGTCGCCCGAATGGAAATATCCCACGGGAACGTTCTACCGTGATAAAAAGGCATCCTATGTCCTAACTCAGGTGTAGGTCTACCCATGTATACCCATGACGAAAAATTAGGAAATTTTAGCAGCCGCCATCTTGGATTTTCATTTTGACATCAGTATCGTTTTCAGTGACATCAAAAAGCATGGAAACGACACCCATGACGAAAAATGAGGAAATTTTAGCAGCCGCCATCTTGAATTTTCATTTTGACATTAGTATCGTTTTCAGCACCTTCTCAAACCATGGAAACGACACCCATGACGAAAAATTAGGAAATTTTCGCAGCCGCCATCTTGGATTTTCATTTCGCCCTCAGTATCGTTTTCAGCATCCTTTACAAGTTCCATTATTTTCAGATTCATTCAAAATGGTTCTAGTGGCAATAAAAAATTATCACTAGTTCCATCATGGAACAATTAATGGAACTAGTGGCAACGCAGCGACTAGAATTCATTCTACTTATTTTTTTAATTTAGACGTGCTTTTCAAATAAATGATTTTAAATAAATGATGATTTTGATTTTGACTTTGACAAGTAAGTACTTTATTAGTAGACTAGCTTTTGCCCGCGGCTTCGCTCGCGTGGATGTCGGAAAATATCCCACGGAAACAAAAACCCTTCCTTATTTCTTGTTTACATTACAAAGGGGACTTCTGTGCAAAATTTCAGCTTTACAGGTGCAAGGGTTTGGGCTGGGCGTTGATTGCAGTCAGGCAGGACTTTTCTTTTTATTATATTGAGATTAGCGCGTTCAAAAAAACAAAAAAAAGAGTGTGTCAGCTCCGACCCACGACTGGAGTTTACTCCTGTTTTTGTGCCGTTCCGAGTTTCCGACTTTCTATTTTTCGGTCATTCCTGTCAGGCTGTTTTTCTTCAATAAATCAGTGCTATACAGATAGCAACTTTAAGGTGTAAATGTACTTGTCTCCCTCTTACCCTTCTCCACTCACTGTAACCCCCCTCTCACCCTCCCCTATCATCCCACTCACTGCTCCCTCTTACCCCCTCACCCTTCCAAACCCCTCTCCCTCTCATACCCCTCACCCTTTCGCCTTTCCCGCTAACCTCCCCCTCCCCGTCTCACCCTCTCTTACATCCCCATCACCACTTTCCCCACTCCCTCTACCCACACCAACTCCACCCCTCCCCTTTTTCCTTCTCCACACCCTCCCCCTCACTACACCCTCTTCCCTCACTACACCCTCCTATATCTCTCCCCTCCCTCCATCATCTTACCCCTCTCCCTCCTCACCACCCTTCCCTTCCTCTACCACATCCCCTTCACACTAACCTCCGCCTACCCCTCTTACCTCTTCTTATACCCCTTCGCCGGTTTCCGCTGCCTCTCTACCCTCACCAACTCCTACCCTCCCCCTCTCCCCTTCTCCAAACCCTTACCTCACCGCATCCCCTTCCTACTAACCTCCACTACCCCTCTTACCCCTTTCCACACCCCCTTCACCGCTTTCCGCTCCCTCTCTCTCCAAACCCTCCCGGTTTGGAGAAGGGAATAGGCTGAGGGGAGCTGGAGTTGGTGAGGGTAGAAAGGGAGCAGAAAGCAGTGAAGGGGTTTTGAGAAAGGGTAAGAAGGGGAGGGGGAGGTTAGTGGGAAGGGGATGTAGTACACCCTCCCCTTCCCCTTTTCCTCCTCATTAACCCCCCCCTTCCCCTTACCTTCTTCCCCACCCACTCCCCTTCTCCCCTCCCCCGCTACCCTTCCCTCTAAGGGAAAAACTATTAATGACAAACTTTATTACTTGCTTAGGCAAATACTTGTGCCAAGTTTCAAGTTAATTAACCAAATGAATAAGATTTTTCATATAAACTATATTCCCTGTTTTCATCCACAGGGATGGAATTTAAAAAAAACGTTTGGGATATTTGCGTAACTTGACTGAAAGATCATTTACACCAATTTTCGATTTAATCAAGCCACGCAGTAAAACCTGCCCTGTAAAATTGACTACTGACTACCCCTATTCACTCCTTTAGGGGTAGATTTTCGTAAAACCCGGATACACGTTGTTCTTCATTTTCGGTCTCAAGTATTATAAATATATACTGAGTTTCGAGTTAATCTGAATGCGCGTTAAAATTCCTCGATTCATACTTTGACACCCCCCAATCCCTCCTGAGGGGGTAGCTTAAGAAAACTAAAAATGACAAACTTTATAATTTACTTAGATAAATATTCATGCCAAGTTTCAAGTCTATTAACTCAAGGAATAAGAATTTTCATACAAATTTTCATGCCCTATTTGTCCCTCTTAGGGATGGAATTTCCAAAAATCCTTCCTTAGTGGATGCCTACACTGTATAAGGTATCTATGTGCAAAATTTCAAGTCTCTAGGTCCAGCGGTTTGGGCTGTGCGTTGATATATCAGTCAGTCAATCAATCAGTCAGTCAGGACTTTGAATTTTATATATATAGATGATGTCTATGGTCTGATGATGAAGGCGCAAGGAGGCCACATGAACTCTGTAATAAAACAACGCAACCTCATCAAGTTGTGGTTCGTTTGATTTGTCACGTAAATAATGTCAATAATGTAAATAGTGTAGATAATCTTAATGGTCTGAATAATGTAAAAAGTGTAAGAGAGCTTACGGTTTATCTAATGAAAATGCTTTATTATAGCATTTTTATTAAACAAAAGCGCGCCATCTAGTGAAACTTATTCAGGAAAAGTGTTAAGTACATAAACTCTTTAAAAGATTAATTTTTTTATTTTTTTCGGTGTTGTGTAGTATGTAAATATCTCCTTTTGAAGTTTATAATTCGAATTTTACGTTAGGACAGTAGCTATTTTTTTCACTTTTATTTAATCTACTTTTTCATTCTTTAACAATACACATATTT
This sequence comes from Cosmia trapezina, assembly GCA_905163495.3. NCBI lineage: Eukaryota > Metazoa > Arthropoda > Insecta > Lepidoptera > Noctuidae > Cosmia > Cosmia trapezina. Next base: position 18,561,168 of record LR991041.1, read on the forward strand.
ACGTCATGTATTTTATTATAAGTAATAATAATTTAACCATACAACCTTTTTTCATTCCATCTTATGTCATCCTAACTAAAAATGAGTTTGTTTATTACGCTTTCACTCTAAAACAACTGAACTTATTTGCATGAAATTTGGCTCATGGGTAGACCTACACCTGAGTTAGGACATAGGATACCTTTTTATCACGGTAGAACGTTCCCGTGGGATATTTCCATTCGGGCGAAGCCGCGGTGAAAAGCGGTACAAATGCGAAAGTGACTTTGTTTGTTTGTTTCGCTTTCACGGTAAAACGGCTCAACGTATTTGGATGAAATTTGGCACATGAGTAGGCCATGACCTGGAGAAGGACATAGGCATACTTAGTACTATTATTTATTCTGTGACATAGGCTACTTTTTATCCTGGATCACAGACGAAGTCGCGGGCAACAGCTAGTATTAAAAAAAGTTTAATAGTACTGTCTACATTTTGTTTAATTGTGTGGTGACACTACTCTATCTATTTTCATAGGATTACTAAAATAACATTATCTCAGCTAAGAGGAAAGCAATTCACAATTAGAGTTTTCTGGTATTTAGTAGAATTTTTTTACTAAAAGTTAAGTACACTAGACTTTGTGATATTTCTTTCGTTCAGCAGCTACACACGCATATGTCAGTAGAAGTGTGAGGATTGAGGGACCAGTTTTAATCATGGCTATTTTCCAAATTGCGTCGATATTTCTGTTCCATTTCTTTCTTACAGAACGTTTTAAGACTTTTACTAAATCGTTAGGTAGAAAAAGAACGGTTTCATTGATTAAATTCGGTAATATTCACTAAAATAATTACCTTTGTTGTGTGGACTGAGGGACCACAGTTTAGACGTTATATTTTTTTTATCTTTAATGCTCTGGGGTCTGTAATTTAGTAAATATCTTTACAAATTTTTTACTAAATGTCTGTAATCATAAAACCTTCATTTTTAAGATACTCTCCGAGATCTGGCTGATGTTGTGTGAGCAGTGTGAGGATTGAGGGACCACACTTTATGAGCTGTAGTTTTTAATATATTTGTTTACAAATTCCCAGATTCGTTCTACAATTGTTTTAAGACTTCTACTAAATCATAGGATTAAAATTTTGCGGATTCCAGTCTGGACCCCCAGTTCACACACACGTGTTATTCTATGGTCACATTAATTTTAACGGAAACTATAACATAGCCCTTGGTGCAACCCACCCTAAGTTTCCTGTAGGAACCTACCACGCTTTGGAATGGGCAACTAGCAGAACATCTTTTTTACTGACCAACTCCATGATAATTCAAAAGTGTCTGTAATTGGTTTAATTGAAATAAATTAAATAGTTTGAGTATTATTCTGCTGGTCCAAAGAGATCTCTAAATTGTTCTCAAACCGCTCTAACTTCACCTTCCGTAGAAATACCGGCTACTTCGAAGGTCGTTATCCGAACATTAATAATTATGTAACTCATAATACTCTCCGACGGATGTTGGCAACTGACTAGTACTGGAGGAAGTTTTACTACCGTATGTTGATGTTTTCCTGTCCGCTCGCCGGTTCGTTTCAAGGAAAAAACTCAATGAATATTTATGCAACGTATGTCGTATAATTGGATTTCGTATTTATTAAAATCTGACATAGTAGATATGAATGAACAATATTTAAACTTGCATTTTGTAACTACGACTACGACCGATATTTTTATATGGAAGAGAGCTCAAAATGGAAGCGTGTCCATTAAATGGCGTTGGTTTTAATATTCAGCTCTTATCGATTGTTATCGTCGAGAACACGTCATTTCTGAGAAATTGTCGTTATATGTAAGTACGGACGTATCTGTCTGTTATCGTAGTAAACAATTCCAATTATGTTCATCACCCAGATTAGACGCTTCTTGATTAAACACACCCGCCAAAACCAGTTTTCACAAGTAAAATCAGACTACTTATCATTTTAATGTCATGGCCTTTTTCACGAATACGGGCCGGGGTGAGTGGACGTAGGAACACGCTTGGATAAAGCTTCCAACACCGTATGAACATTCGTCATCCTAATTTACAAGCCAGAAACTAATAAATTCAAATTTGTGTGCGTTAATAAATTCCATAAATTATACACATTTGTCAATCTCTCGCTACGACAAAAAAGGGACTTTAAGGGAGCCAAGCCAACACACAACGTTCATAAATTATCCAAACGTTGGGCCAGGTCTTACAAATCACCCCTATTAACTGATTGGGCGAACATTTTGTATTCACAAGGATCAAAGAGTTTTCTTTGACGCACGTTAATTTTCGCTCCGGTTCGTTTTCCTAACTGGTCCTTAATTGCGACCGTCCGTCCATCCATACAATCTGTTCCCGATACATCCCTGATTAACAATTCAAGTCACCGATGTTGAGTCAGCTTGTAACAGAACGTTGCTAACTTAATTATCTAGACTTCACGCTAAGCGCGTGCTTATATTCTCTTTACATATTGACCATTACGTAGGCAGATGTTTGTCCGAACGATTTCTGGCCACGAGGTGTGCCCGCATTGTGTATTCCGACGGTCGCCCCGGATAAACCCAGTTTACGAGCTCAGCAGCATCGGTTACGTCTTGCCGTTGCAAATGTACGCTGGCGACAACCAGTCTGAGAATTTATCATTGCATAAAATGTTACCCTGAAACAATCCGTGACTTTCCATCGACTCGAAACTACAAAATTGTTACGTTCAGTCATAAATTCACCCGATTTTTATGGTGCAGGCGGAGAAATTGGCAATTACAGTGTCGGCACACTCGTGTCGCTGCTCTCGTGCCCCTGCACCAAATTCGTTGTAATGCTCAAAGCTCATAACGTTTCAATAGTTGGGAGTGATGCTTGAATCGCGGAAAAGGCCCTCGCTAATGGGGTGTAAATTTTGACATAACCCTAAAACGCGAACGAGTCCAATTGCCGGTCGTTTGCGCCGGCTTTCCTTGCGATTGGACACGGCTACGCGTCGCCTGCGCCCGGGACACGTCGGATTGGAATATGTAAAATAATTCGCCGTGCCGAGAGCTCGCTGGGGCCGTTTACCTTTGCGATGAGATTATGCTGAAACTGACCCAGCTTACAGAGGTAGCACGTTGAATGAAATATTTCGGGGTTATTTGAAGTGGCTTTTGTTGAAGACGCGAATATTTGAACGGAAAACCGTGTTACGAGGACGTTTGCGTCTTTGTTACATTTTACTTGCATTAAAAGCTTCCCGCATTTCCGAGTTTTGTGAACTCGGAATGCCTTTATCAAATTATACTAACCTATTTTTATTCCGCTTTTTAGTATAATTGTAGCGTAATGGGTCGTTACCAAGTAACTGGCGAGAAGCTAACAGTTTTTAGTCGCGATATCATGGAGAGACAGCATAATATACCTGATTTCTTAGTAAAAGAAACAAAACATGAATAAATTAATATTCTAAGTAAGCAATCGATCGCCTGATGAATTATGCATGATGTTAGAATTTATGAAACATTTGTTCTGGCAGATAAAATATTAGTTTTTCGAAATGTATCACAGTCTGTATTGTAGTATTTTTAGTGTACAGCTTGTACTTGACCATTGACGTCAATCGAAAACTAGTTAAATCTTAATTATTGTTTAAAATGACAATACGCTTTAATTTTTATAACACCATTAATAAATGTAGGATTATTGTAAATAATGCCGATGTAAATAAAGGCTTTGCATATTTTAACACATTTTTTGCAACACAAAAGACTTTGTTATAAGATGAATTAATGATGTTTGTAACTGATCGTGTTTTTGTAATGTGAATTAGGAAAATCCCAAGGGGATTCGACGCCTTTGGTAGTCGTAGTACGTGTGTCTGTAAGTCATTAAACATTAACACCGTATATTGAATAGTGATAGCTTGTTAGTCCGTCGTGAGGGGGGTTATAATGTTTGTTTTGCTTAGTCCCAATGTAGTTTTCGAAGAAAGATTACGTCATTGTTGCCAGGTGTATGTATAATAAGTCCTGTTAACAGAAGGTTAAGATAACATGTCATCAACTCAATCTGCCTAGCCTTTTCCCAACTATGTTGGGGTCGGCTTCCAGTCTAACCGGATGCAGCTGAATACCAGTATTTTACATGGAGCGATTGTCTATCTGACCTCCACAACCCACAGTTACTGGGTAATACGATACCCCTTGGTAAGATTTTCGGGCTTCTGACGACCCATAACGACTGTCAAAGATCCACGAATAACAGCCGGTACCGACGGCTTAACGTGCTTTCCGAGGCACGGAGGAATCTCGGTATGTAAAGATGGTCACCCATCCACTGACCAACCCCGGCAAGCGTAGCTTAACCTGACGAATCGACCCGTGCGGCTGTTATTACTTAGCCACGAGCTCCTCCATTGATCAAATTAGCTTATAGCATTTTCAATGCCGTGCATAAATAGTGCCAACTTACGTATTGTTCAGCACAAATAAGTGTTGAGTATGAGTATACACTTCGCTACCTTTTACAACGGAACACCAACAACCTAATGCCGCGGCCGCTGTATCACAAAACAAACGCAGCTGGAAAGCGATCCGCTTTCATTTGCTTTCTCATACGAGTGAACAGACTCGCCTAGCAACCGCTAGCGGCACTCGGCGACCGTGGACGCACACCATTGGTCGAATTCCGACAGTACCGCAAGACGGCAGGCAAGATGTTGCGACACCATTGGCTGTCATTAAGTTATTAGTAATTTCCCGTACATCAGACGGTTTTAAAATACGATTACGAAGTTTTTGTAAAGTGGTCAATTTTATTTTTGCTTTTACTTCAGAGTTTGATCAGGTGCAATTAGTTTTGGAGGTATTACAGTGACAATATAAGTTGTTTCTTCGATTGTGCTTATAAAACCTGTATCTGTGCTTCTTGTGTCATTATCGCCATACGCGAGAAGGGACGATATTATCGTATTTAGATGTTCTTTTTGAACTCCAAAAATCCAAAGTATCTGTGCTTCTTGTATCATTATCGCCATACACGAGAAGGGACGATATTATCATAAATAGATGTTTTTTTGAACTCCAAAAATCCAAACTATCTGTGCTTCTTGTATCATTATCGCCATACACGAGAAGGGACGATATTATCATAATTAAATGTTCTTTTTGAACTCAAAATCCAAAGTATCTGTGCTTCTTGTTTCATTATCGCCATACACGAGAAGGGACGATATTATCGTATTTAGATGTTCTTTTTGAACTCCAAAAATCCAAAGTATCTGTGCTTCTTGTATCATTATCGCCATACACGAGAAGGGACGATATTATCATAATTAGATGTTCTTTTTGAACTCAAAATCCAAAGTATCTGTGCTTCTTGTATCATTATCGCCATACACGAGAAGGGACGATATTATCGTATTTAGATGTTCTTTTTGAACTCCAAAAATCCGAAGTATCTGTGCTTCTTGTATCATTATCGAAGATGACTTAACTTTACAGTAATTGACATCATTCTTTTACTAACTTTTCAAACAACCTGAAACCCACAAGTAAAAATGAACGAGCGTACATTCTCAGCGTGTTGCAGTACTTTCATCTTATTTCCTCGTAGCACTAGACTGGTGTTTGCGTGACCTGTGCGTTGACCCGTAGTCGCGCCCTCTGCTGGCGCCGCTGCACCCAATGCGATCTTTGCACTCAGCACTTGTTTCTCTATAGTACTAGGAGTGTATGGAAGTATGAGGGTGTTTTATTAGGAGTATACAATTTTCTATGTTGTCCTAATGCGAATTTTGCACTCAGCAACTCTTGTTAGTGCATGACGCTAGAATTTAATGGTTTATTTTTGTGGAAAACTGGGTTAACTTTTCAAGTTTTGAGGGGTGATGATAGAGCACTGTTTTATTCGGTTCTCGGAGTAATCTTCTATTGCATCTCATTGGTTTTCGTAGAATTTGTACAGGGTGTAAGTGTAAACAGTGGCAATATTTTAAGGGGTCATTATGTACAACTTTTACTGTGGGAACAAACCTGAAATCGCGAAAAAAAATCAGCTGTTCCCTACATTTTGCGATCATAAATGTACTGAACAGCTGATTTTTTTTTCGCGATTTCAGGTTTCGTCCCACAGTAAAAGTTGTTCATAATGATGAGTACAGTGACCCCTTAAAATATTGCCACTGTTTACACTTACACCCTGAATAGTATAGGGAAAAGATTTTAAAGAATTGTGCAAGGAGAAGTGTCAGCATAGTGTTTATCATTGAAGCATCTAACGTGCCGTTTATTCACACTTCGCACTCCAATAAAAACCCACATCACAATCTGCCAAGTACGTTAACTGCCTCCTTTGATCTTCCACACAAGTTCACTCACTCACACAGTGATAAATGCGCCTTGTATAATAATTCACGCCACTTATACCACGTGATTTACCGTCAGTGTGTGTGTCATAATCACTACAACAGTATGTACCTAAGTGTGTGTGTGTATGAAATGAGATCACGGACTATGAACCCCTGATACAATGTTGATACAGGCGAGTGATGAATGGAAGGAGCGCAGACGCCGTCCGCAGAACCTACGTGTTGTAGTAATTGTATTATTGCGAAATTATAGTGCAAAATAACCAATTTGCATACAGTTCATAGCATCAATACTAGAAAGGTTTAGGTAGTAAAATAAAGGTAAACAATCTTGATGTGACTTTTTACACAAACACATAATAAACAAATAAACTAATGGTTCAATTGATTTAGTAATCATTATTGTTGTATTTACATTGGTTTTTAGTTGCATTTTATTTTTAAACTGAGGTTTTAAAATGAAAAAGATAAAAGACATTCAAGATTGTTTACCTTTATTTCACTACCTAAACCTTCCTAGTATAGAATACAAAGTCGGGTTTAATAAATCAATACACAAATACCTCAGTAGACATCAAAATTGCTTTTAAAGAACTTTATAGCCGACAAACAACATGACATAATTGCTTCTACACGATAGTCCTACCTACGCGATTTCGTGGGTCGTGATGCCCGTGATCATGACCTTTCCACGGAAACGCAGACGCTTCATCGGATCGGGGTCGGCGAAGTTTCTCCGACAGGAAAAAGATATTCTTGTTAGCTTCAGTAACGAATGACGTAGGTTATGGGTTAGGTATTTTTACACTTTAATTTGTTTTAATTGTCCGAGCGAGCGAAGCGTCTCTGCTTCAAGTCTGGCAAAATTAGCTTTCCTCTGTTAGTTTGCTGCTACTCCTCTACAGGTCGTATTTTACAACCGATCTGGACGAAACTTGAATACAAGTTTTACGACTTCATAGATTTTTTTTGCCGCCGCCCTATGAGATCCGATTTCGATGGTTCTTTTTTTAATTGAAAGGTAGTCACTTTTATTTGGTCTCATAAAAATTTGGTGAAGATCTGATGATCTTCGAAGAAGTAAAGAAGATGCAAAATGAAGTACCTAAATTACTCACTTTACCAGTAGAATCGGAGCATTACTAGGAAGGGATTGATGGAACTTTTTTTTTGTGCATGGGAAATCATCAAATGACTTCTCCCGCTCTGGGTGCAGCGGAAGGGCGTGTCAGACTTACTGACTAAAACCCACCCGTGTTCCTTCAGTTGCCTGTGCCAGGGCCACGGTATCTCTTTCGAACAACCCGCGACCCCGGCGGCGATTGATGGAACCTGGGACCACCTTCTCATCACAAAACTACATAATTTTGAAAATAATTCGCGAGGTCTACTGTTCGCCGAACTACTAGTAACTAACAAACAATAAGCAGGTCAGAGGTAAATGACCGGAGACAAGTCGCCAATAACGCATTTACACGCGGCTCTTAAGTGATAAGTGTACAGTATTTACGTCTAAACCGTTTACTGATACTGTAATCTTAAACGGCAATTTACGAAAGTGCGATACCAACTTGTGTAACTCAAATACGTTGTCAACTAGAAAGTGATTATTTCGTACTTTCGAAGAGAAAGCGTGTTTGATCGAACGCCTTTAGAAGGCTTCCCGTGTCGCCCACTTGTCTTTATTATTATGAAAAACACTCCTATTATACGCAACACTTTACAAATTACTGACGCTGAAAAAGAAAACCATTTTTCTTTCACGCAAAAAGGCTAGAAATATGCTTCGCTGTAACAATGAGAGGTAAATACATTGTTATGTAAAACGAAAAGAACATTTCTTCCAGCTCTCGGACGTACATTATTGCAAACTATCAATAAAAATGCGCAGTCCGCATAACGGTGGTACATTTTACCCATATTTCAGTTGCGTTGCAAATCGTTCAGCTATTCATAGTGCGGCTCGAACGCAGTCAGTTTCCAAGCAATAATAATATTGAAAGACAGCCCGCCCGCTTCCGCTTAGCTCGATCGAGAGGAATGCTGATACAGCCCGCGGGCATGGAACTCTCCTTAGGACACTTGCACACGCTTATTTTACACTGATGCTAGTAAACATGGACGAATAGGTGGCTGGCTTCCGCAATAAAACTTTATACTTTGTAGTTTACAGGGTTCAGAAATAGGTACGAAATTGCAAATAACTGGAAATGCGAAATATGGATGTAGCAATTTCACATTAATCACTATAATAGCTAACAGGTTCTGATTGCTCTTTGACCCAACGCAATTCCAAAGCAATCTAAATCCATTTAGTTTGACTTTTGCTCTGCAGCTCGCTCGATTAAAATTTAATCGGCTGCAGTTATTGATTCTTCGGAAATGTGAAGCATTATATTGCGTCGCAATATTAATGTACCACCAGGCCAGGCGCACTCCATTTTAGGTATGAAGCTACAAGTACGCGGCGGGCTCGACTTGTCGGGCTAATTCAGTGTGGACTCGCAAGTTAGTTCGATACTCATTTACGCGCCGCGTTGTAAAACAAGACAACCCTATGTGTCAGAAGGTATAAGAGTTACGCGATAGAAAGAGAGGCAACTTATAGGTGAAAATAACTGTAGGTAATTAACGCTGTGCTAATCTTCTAATAAAGTGCAATCTAAATTGCACTTTATTGTGTTGTAGCAACAGTTGATATTTATTTAAATGATTTTCCGGAGTGAATCTTCTGTACTTGTACTGTTATGTATTCTGTGGTATCAGTGTTGACTCGGTCTAGCTATGTCACAACTGTGCTAACAATACCTTCCATTCGCCTGCATAGAAACAAAGACAGACACTTTTTACGAGCAGTGCTGCGTCCAAACTAGATCGCACCCACGTGTGCAATAATATAATATTGATGTGACGCCACGGCCATAAGATTGAACGTGTACGTGCGCCCTAAAACCGGCCTTGCAATCGATAGGGCAATAACTGTTTACGCCCGCCATAAGCTGAGCCAGCATTCATGTCCGCGTAGCCATTTCTGTAACAGTATACCCTTTTAAAAAATACGTTTCCAACGAATTTCAGCTTACACGCACGCTTTCGTGCCGCTGAAAATTCATTAGCATCCAATTTGCAACCTTACACCGAACATAACAAGATTAACTTTTTTATGTAACTGTAACTATATCGGTACACTTAAATTTGCTGCACGCTGCGATCTATAACAAACGTGTGAATTATACGTGAAGACAAAAGATTCTCAGGCATGTCATTACAACGCCTTTTATGTAGTAAACATTGGCAATTAGTGCTAAAAGCTAGTACGACTAGCAGAACAGGACCACTTCGAAGTTATTGTCTCGTTTATGACTAACTAGCTTTTGCCAGCGGCTTCGCCCGCGGTTATGTCGGAAAATATCCCATGGGGACGTGATTCCTTCCTTGTCTACATTATAAAAGGAACCTCTCTGCAAATCTAGGTCCAAGGGCCGCTGGGGTTGCGGGTTGTTTAGAAAAGTTACCGTCGGGGGCCACGGTAACTTCAGGAACAGGCAACTGAAGGAACACGGGTGGGTTTTAGTCAGTAAAAGTCTGACACGCCCTTCCGCTCCACCCAGAGCGGGAGAAGTTATTAGATGATTTCCCATCATCAAAAAAAAAAAAAATAGGGTTTGGGCTGGGCGTTGATGAGTCAGTCAATCAGTCAGGACTAGTCAGTGACATATTTTAACAAAAACAAATTCCAAAAACAGAACTAAAATGGATAAGGATAACACTACAAAACTTTGCAAGCCTTAGATTTATAGCTTCAGTTGACAGTTAGAGGTCATTGACTTTCCTATTCTTAGTTGAAACGCATTGTAGATACTTGGGTAGACCTGGGCCAGGACCAGGACATAGGATACTTTATCCCGGTAGTACGTTTCCGTGGGATAATTTCAGACCACGTGGGCGAAGACGCCGGGCAAATGCTAGTTATGTATAAATGGACTTTAAAGGCTCTTACAGACAGAGGCGATATCGCGAGCGATATTGCGATATTATCGCATCACAACACCGCTACGCGACACGTCGCGACGCGATATCGCCTCTGTCTGTAAGAGCCTTAATGCGTTATAGACGTGTAAATTGTGGAAATATCGCGGCCATTGTTGTTTAACGAGGCCTAAAAGCATGTTATCGATAGACATCCATTTTATTGATTAGAAAGATGGGCGTTGCGTCGAAGCTATTAGCATAATTATCACCTTTCTAGATGTTACGGCGTAGTAGTAGATGTACTCGTTGAGTTTTCAGTTACGTGTGCTTATGTTAGTAGGATTCCCCACAATAAACGTTTGATAGTAACTCTTGCGTATCTCTTCTCTTATGGAATGAACAAAGGGAAGCCTCTATTTATCCTACAGCACCACAATATACAACGCAATTGTTAGCCACGAATTTATTGTGCCATTAGATAGAACACAGAAGCACAGAATTTATCTCTAATCGACGATACAAAAAATTGGTCAATTTCAAACAATGGTGGAGCGTTGCCTAGTGCCTCCTTTGTGCGGTCCAACGTGCGGACGGAATCACCGGATTCACTGGCTTCGTTTTTGTTTGGCCGCAACACGGCACGGATAAAAAAACGCACGAGACCGTGTCCGCTGTACGTATAGAGATACGGATGCGGAATATAAATGTTATTTTTTTTTGGATGTTTTTGAGTTCCGTATTGCATATTGTTTTGACGTTTTAAATGTTAATTTTAAGTTTAGTTAGTATTTTGGTTGAGAAGTTTGAAACTTTGTAATGGGATAAACCTTGTTTTGGTGGGAGCTAAATGTTTTGATAAGTTTTTTCCCCAGGTCATAAATCATTTAGTTGATGTTGATATCATGTGACACTCACCCTTAGCAGGGGGTTGTCAGCAGGTAGGGAAGAGGTAGTTCTTAAATAATAAGATGAACTATTTAGGCACTTATTATTTATTTGCCAAACTTCCGTGGCCGCACCAAGTCTTGACTTTTAGAGGTAGATTAGGGAAGGAACACTGGCCTGAACCGTCTCCAGATCGACGATGGTCCCGATCCAGCCTCTGCCCGCAACTGACGGCTCCATTTCCAGATCCTGGTTATAGTAGTAGTAACTTCAGTGTAGGTATGTGTTCTGCAGCCGAGGATCTCCTTCCAAACGTCCTCTTCTACGCAAGAACCACGACGTGGCGAGAAGTCGTAGGGGTAGTTAAAAATCCCTAGAGGGATTTCACGAAGTATTTATGAGTATTTAATCAAAATTAGTTAGGTGTTGTCAGAGCGAGTGACACAGCCGTCACCTCAAAACGCTCACAGCTGACTCGACATCGTCCTTACCGACCACAACCGATTCGCTACTCCCAGACGACACTCGGGAATGATCGTTTTAGAGATGCGCGAGCGCTTAGAACGAAGACCCTAGGTTCCGTATCATTTAATTTTAATATAGTATTTAAGTGTTAGATTTACTTTTAGATATTATATAGTTATAGTTTATTACATATATAGGGTGACTGGTAATTAGTGACCGATACCTAAACACATGATTGTGCTCATGATAACAAACAACTTTTACTATCAGACCAAACCTGAAATCGCGAAAAAAAAATCATCTACTCCCTACATTTTGACGAGATAAGCGAACATGAATGTATGGGGCAGACGATTTTTTTTTCGCGATTTCAGGTTTGGTCTGATAGTAAAAGTTGTTTGTTATCATGAGCACAACCATGTGTTTAGATATCGGTCACTAATTACCAGTCACCCCATATAGTACTAGTTTATTTTTAAAGTTTTGTATAATATTATAGTTTAAAGTGTACATAGATTTGATATTAATAACGATTCATAGACTTAACTATTTTTAATTGTAACTCGCAAGGCGCAACGTTACAATCAAGCCTACTGATCAAGTTACGATGATTACGACAGCTACCAAAGAACGTCTCATAAAACGAATAGCAAGCCAAGCGAAAAAGTGTTAGCGGTTTAAAATCGATTAACCGTTTCTATTGGTAGATTTTTTGCACGTCCCCTTCCGGTCCATTCATCTCTGCGTTAGTGGACCCTTAATAACAGGTCGGCTGCTTTCACGCGCCGATCTGAAGAGTAAAAAAGTTTTACGCCATCACAAAGCCTTTCGAACGGGGGCAGCGGCCATCGATAGGCACGTACTTACGTACGAACGAATTTCCAATTGACTCATTGATTGCGTAAAATTGGACACGTTATTTAACTAGCAAAGGTATATAGAGTTATTTATTGACCAAATATTGGCTAGCCAAAAACTCATTTCGGTTTTTACGCTGTTGGTTCAGATAATGGTACTTAAATGTTTTTCGCATGATATGTATCTTGTAGCTGTAATTGTGCGCATAGGCTTTCTATGAGCAAGAGCATATCCAGAATGTCAAGTTTGACCATAATGCAACTTGTACATTGATTAATAAGAAATTACCATTCTAAAATAACGCATAACCGTCACTACAATACAAAATAAATCAAACATAAGTAAATGAATACGTCTATCCTTCATTCAAGTAATCGGGAGCAGAAATAGGTCTCAGAGTACACGTGCGTACTTCGGGGGATCGATGGGGTTCACCCCCTCGCCCACCTGTCTGACTCTGACCCGCTTTTCATTATTACCTATTGTTTACAGAATCAATGGGTTTGTGGAGCCTTTATGTATGATGTTCTGTTTCTGTGATCGATAACAGAAGGGGTGGGATTTGATTAAATTTCTAAACAGTGACGGTTATTAGTATCGTTTTGCTTGCATTTACGTAAGAATGCTCTGTAATTCAACGTTTATTTAACAGTACGTACTACGTACATCTTAATTTGTAAGACGCTACAGAAGTTATTTATCTTATCGCATCAACTTTCAGAGTCATCCAAGTGAATATTGAGCCGTGTCTCCCCTCAACGGAGGACGTATTTATGCAAACATTAATTTTCATATCTCCGTAACGCTTCCACTCGGCTGCCTTACAATTAAATCCTCCACAATAATTGGCTCCACGTGCAAACAGACCATGAGGAAAAATCGTTAGCGAACGTTTTTTATCACAGCTCATTACGTGAATGTGGACACGCGTAAAACATATTTGTACAGATGAAAGTTACGCTTGAATAGTTTATCAAACTAGTTCGTGTACCTTTTGCACAGAATTTTAATTTTATCAAGAGTTTTCCAGTTTTCCACAGGTTCATTTTTTAAGCTAAAAATATACGATATTTTGCGCACATTTTAAAATAGATTGCTATTTTAATCATACTTTATACGTGCTATTTCTGCTGGCTACGCGCTAAAATATAGGTGGAATAACCCACTACAAAGGTCGTTAATATGATAATTCGCTCGTAACATGCCTAACACAAGCGCTTTATCAAATACATACATATATTACTACAATAGTGGGTGTCGAGTCGAGGTGATAATGATAACAATACCATTATTGATCAGCTAGCACTTAAACGGCCGTACAGATCGGAAAGTAATGAAGCGCGTTTAAAATGCAGTGCAACCGGCAACGTGGCCGTCGGGTCCGAGCGTGCGGGGTGAACGACCTCAGCGCGTCCCCGCGATCGAACGCTCACCGCTCGCCACGCCACCGCTCGAATCGCCCAGCGCCCTGTCCCACTTTACACGACAAATTACTGTACCCGACTCGACTCGCACAAATACAACGATTGTTTCACCACTTTTTACCGTAATTACCTTTTTTTCTCGTTAACTTTCAAAAATTTACCGAGATACCAAGACTATTGTTGTCAAAGTTGACACGAAAACAACCGTTTAGGAACTTGAATGGCAATAAAACTTTGTACAGCGAATTCGCAACACTTCCCCGAAATAAATCTAAAAGGAAAAACAACTAGGTCCCAATTTTGACTCGCATCCAAGCAAAAAAAAGTAAAATTACCAGGAAACTGCACTGCACCGCATAAATTCGTGCGAAATATTTCGAATTCATTAATCAAAGTTGCTGTGAAGTTTGTGCAAACTGTTTATTCGTGTTGTGCAGTTTTGTCGCGTGTTAAATGTTAGATGAATGTTTTAAAGGTGTGCTTTTTAGGAGCGATATCTTGAATAATTTTATTGCTAATGCAAAACCTTGGAAGGTTAGATTTACAGTTGTTGTAATACCATCAATATCAATCTGCCTAGCCTTTTCCGAACTATATTGGGGTCGGCTTCCAGTCTAACCGGATGCAGCTGAATACCAGTATTTTACATGGAGCGACTGCCTATCTAACCTCCACAACCCAGTAACCGGGTAATACGATACCCCTTGGTATGACTGGTTGTCAGACTTTCGGGCTTCTGACGATCCGTAACGACTGTCAAAGATCACGAATGACAGCCGGGTCCAACGGCTTAACGTGCTTTCCGAGGCACGGAGGAGTCTCGGTGTGTAAAGATGGTCACCTATCCACGGATCAACCCCGGCAAGCGTAGCTTAACCTGATGGACCGACCCGTGCGGCTGTTATTACTTAGCCACGAGCTCATCAATGTTGTAATACCATCAATTAGATGTCAATTTGTTCGAATATACTTTCTCAGGTTCTTCCGAATGATTGAGTCAAGTTGCACCATCCGAAATCCATTTTTCCTCCTGAATTGAGTATTCGCCATTTCGCCCAAAAAATGTATAGTCTTCATCCAAGTAAAATAGGTCAGGTATAGCTCTAGAATATGCAAAGCTAGACTTTAACCCCTTTGGGAGAAACTCGGGCAGAAACAAAACCTCTATATCGGTAACCCATTAGAATAATTCGCCCCATCTTGTTACATGTGGTATGATAACCGAGGCAGACAGTTGGTCGCTCCAGCTATCTGAAGTAGCGCTTGCTTCGCTAGTACAAACGACGTAATAATAGATACGCTATACTTCTCATTCGGAACGTGTACGCAGAGTATTGAACTCGTTTCGACGATTTGTTTTGTATTGTTCAAGTAATTGTCTAGCAGTAAATGGTTGTTCTCCTTTCATGAAAAGCTTTTGTGAACAATTCATGAACTATTTATGGGTCTATATGCTGGTCTATATTTTTGGTGGGAGTGACAACGTAATGAAATTACATATTTGAAACAAGCACACGTATGTTTTCCACGAAATCTAGGTGACCACGAATTTTTCACTGGTTCACCGGGCAGCGTCGGAACCAGTTGGCCTTTAGCCGCAATGAACCGTATCGATTACAAAAAATATGGAACGGTTTATTTAGTGCATTTTGTAATGAGGAGATCTTTCTTTATAGCCATCTTGAATTGCCCCTCAGCAGGGGAAAATACCTCCCTCTCCCTATTCCACACGCTTCTGTTCGTTGCTAGTCGTCACCTTAAGGCTCCCGTAGACAGATGCGACGTGACTATAATAGAACAATTTCTGTGAAAACTTCGTGGTAATTCTTCACGGAGTCGCGTCACGCCTGTCTGCGGGAGCCTTTAATCAAACACGATCAACATACAAAACACTGTATTACCCAACCACAAAGAATACATATACACAGTTTTACGACACCGTCAACTACCCAACTTCGCCGGCTCAAAGTCGACTTTATGAAACTCCGGCGAACAAGTAATCCGTCAAAAACATGGTACACGTATCCAACAGTTTTAACTAACTTAAACTACTTTAGTTTTAGCCAAATTTCAACACCGGACTAACCCCGCCCCGTTCCTACACCGGCTAAGTCTTTGCACTGAATTTGTATGCAGTTTACTATACACAAGTGTTTTGGTTATGCTGTTTCTCTGTTTGTAAAGTGAAATATTCATGAAGTATCAATTGGAAGTGTAGTAGTTAATATCCTCATGTTAAATGCTCACATACTCAAACGGACATAGTACATAACGTACTACATTAATTTGTGTTACTCAACAAATCAACTCGCATAAATAGTAATATTCCACTTACTATAAATGATTTCTGAAGCATTAAATTGCAGTGTACACACGGCTAAATATCAAGCTATACATTTCCAGCTGACCTCTCATTGTACGAAAATCTTTTAAAATGCGAGATCAGCTTATACTGGAATTGTTTAGCTTGATATGTAGCTGTGTGTACAATAATTTGCCTTGGCATTTAATTCATGTTTGTACATTTTCCTAAGGACATGCAAAATCAATATTTTAATAACGCTTATTGGCTACCTACAATCGTACGTGACTGCTAATGTTCAAGGGGCTCCCCTTGTTTTCCTTATTGTTTTATGTACATACGTCATGATGAGTATAAATAGATAAACACTTTATATTGAAGCGCTTGCTAGGCGGTCAGTTATAAATTTATAATACGCTATAGCGCACTTTATGAGTAGCATATATAAATTGAATTACATAATTTACTCTAGTAAATTAAGCGGTATATCGACGTTTACTAACATCAATTACTGATTCATTGTTTATGCCATGAAGTATTAAGTACCCATCGTCTTTCTAAAATGAATGAATACAAGAATCCGAAAACATAACGAGTGGATGACGATAAGTGGGTATCATCATAATATATAATATCACGTCACCAAGTTCATCAAAGACTTTCGTCAACAATTCAATCATTCTGTCTAGCCTTTTCCCAGCATTGTGGGTTCGGCTTCCAGTCTTACTGGATGCAGCTGAATACCAGTATTTTACATGGAGCGACTGCCTATCTGACCTCCACGACCAAGTTACTGGGTAACACGGTACCCCGTTATCGATCACATAATTAATTTATCTGTTAATTTTTAATTATTTTTACATAATGTGGTATACTTAATAATTTTATTCTAGGTGCATAATCTTCACATATAATAATATAAATGTATACAAAATATTGTAAAACATTTTTAAAGAGTAACGGTGGAGATTCTTGCCCATTCTTCTCTATATGAAACTAACTTTTGGAAGGGCTACTAGAATCAATTCCATGGTTTTGTAAATAGTGACGTTCAAAAGTGTCTTTTATGTTGCATATTTGAAATAAATGATTTGTCTTTGACCCCTTGGGAAACGACGACTGACAGCCGGGACCAACGGCTTTTTCCGAGGCACGATTTCTTTCGTCTAACAATTACTGGCCTTAATTTATATTAATCTCAGTCAACCAATAATTCGGTCACTAAAATTAATTGGACCATGTCTGCACCACATGCTTTCCACGAATTCCGGGTTAACCATTCCTATCAATTACTTATCAACAGTACCAATGATTCAGGACGCGGACGGAAATGGCCGCTGAAATATGCAAATGTTAAACCATTTAACCCTTTACTGTTCCAATTTAGATATCGAAATTGGCAATAATATAACCTTTCGTGACAGCATAATACCTAATAATGTTCATAGAGGTTACTTTCCAGTTATCTACACATTTAAGCTACTAAATAATACATATGAAAACACCCAGTTTGTTAGAACCCTTATGAGAAACTTGTTCTTAACTACTGGAAAGTTCATGAAATTGCTGTATTATATGTTATTAGTAAGTACATAGATAGGTAGGGTACATACAAGAGTCAGCGGGGACGCTAAACTTTGTTGCAAAAGATTTAATGGAAGTTAGTCTCTCTTTGTCTAAGTTTGGCACTCGTCTGGTCGCCCCGCTCCCGTTTCATAACTCGACGCGGATTCAGGGCTGCTGGACAATACATAATACTTCTCTTTTGAGAGATTTGTTCTTGTTTGTTGCAATGTTTCATTGTCGTATGTGCAAATTCATGAGTTTTGGCTGCTGTAGATTCTGCGTTATGCAATGTCTTTTGTGTCAATTTTTCTTTTTCTATAGTTTGTTTGATGTCAATTGTGGTAACGTCTAATTTAGACATCAATCTTGTTACAATTTTAATCAACTTAACGTATAAATTAATTGTGTTAAAGTATATTAGCGACATCTTTTATCAAGCGACAACCCTGGTCTCAAATGTATATCTAGGGGTTAGTCAAAAGGGAAGTTTTATTGCTCGTGAATTTCATTATAACTTTGCGAAGCTCTCTCTTCTCTTAATGCCTTTAAACGAGGATTGTTGTCTAATTTGTACGAATTATGTCGAATTTTCCTCACGGGACTCCGACTTGGATGTTATGAGATCATGTGTACATGTATGCTATGCTTATGGTTGTGCTATAATTGCACTGTCTATAGGTAAGGTATGTGTGGTGGGAGATAAATAAGCAAGCAAGGTGTTTTTCCCATACTCTTAACTTTCAGATGTGTTAGAGCATTTATTTTGTATTGTCTGGAGCAGAGTGGAGCACAGCTCAGGATTTTGTATTCCTTTTTTAAACTCGAGAAAAATGTCAACTTACACGTGAATGAATAAGCATTGGAGCGGACAAAATGTGAATGATAAGTACCATTCATTATGTCCAATGTTCACGATTCTTTTATTTGAATCATTGGTCCGGAAAACTTGCTGTCAATGAGTATCATAACGACACATAATATCCAAAGGTCCTAATACAATATTGTGTTCCAAGTTTCTCAAAATCACCCCCATTCTTCACATGAACTTTACAGACATAAAAGACCCATTGAGGCTATTTGAGAGCAGAATTAGCATAATCGCACCGTGAATCATACACTATCTGGAATGGCTGGGCTTTTTATTCCGTCGCATTATCGAGCGGGACATGCACATAATATGAACGTGTGACACGACTGATGTCACCATTCATACGGCTAATAAGAATATAGAGAATTTATTGCCCGCTTCCTTCCTTGTAAGAACACTTGAAAGTTAAACCGTCTTGGAGTTGCGAACTACAATTTGTTACAAATGTGAAATGTATTTGCGATTCTCCAATAGTTCCTTCAAGCAGTTATAGAATAAATGCTGAGTATTTAAAAAGTTGCTTGGATGTTGAATATGAACCTTTGAATTTTACAGAATGTAGCTTTCTTTTAAATATGGAGTAGATACAAAATAAAATCGAAACATCCGCTCAGAACTGTAAAGGACGAAATCGAGCTTAAATCAATATCCGTATTAGAGAGCTAGAGACCGAGTAAGACCAAGTAATACAATATTGAGTGAGATGAAGGTAAAGGTATATCTTTAGCTTCATCTCACTCAATACTGTATTTCCAATATGTCTTTGAGTCCACTCAACTGTAAATTTGACATTTGTATCAAGAGAATCGTCGAGATCAACGTATAGCCATAACAAGGGTAATTAAAGAGAATCTCTACAAAGCCAATCAACCAAGTTAACGTCCCTTTCCGGTTTCTGAGGTATTTAGCTTATCCATTCGATAATGATTATTGGTTCGATATCGTGTTTCTGAACTATAGGCTAAGGAAGAATTTAGCTTAAAATAAAAGAATTAGTATCGGAGGTTTATCTGAGGACCTCAAAAACCGAGCATAAGGAAGGAATTCACTTAAATAGATAATTTTGTCGAATCAATAGCTATTGAGAGTTTAAACTCCGATTAAGAATTCTTCAGAAATCGGGCATTATTCGTCGTGGACTTAATCTGGTCTAGTTTTATCCATGGTCTCACTTCTATCTAGAGTTGTATGTGTTTCTGGATCGGAGCCAAATCTAAGAGCTCTTCCCGATGCCATTGGAGCACCTACTCAATCGGTTTCTGATAAAAAAAACTCGCTTCAATGTCCCTGTTGAAGGTCGATTGAGCGTAACACTGCGATCAGCAGTACATGCGATTGGTTTTTACTTAGGTTTCTATTAAGGCGTGTTAGCTTCTTTTACGAAGTCAGTCGTTCTTTTATAATAATAATCCCCAAGTTCTTTTCCGTTTAGATCCTTGCCAACTTCGGTATTATCATTTATGGGCTGTACAGTCAATTGTACATCAGTGTTAACACTTGCCCTATGAAAGTCGCCCTTACTGCTAAGACATAAAGGCGCTGTCAATGTCAAACTATTACCACTGATAAATGATTTATTTCTTTCTGTAAGTAGGTTTGTACAAACACTCAAACATATTTTTAAAAACTAGATGAGGTCGGCGCTTCCTATCTGACTACTCTGAGAAGAAAGGCCGAAACAAACTCAGAGGTCACAGTCTCTTAAAAGTCCAGATATAATTTTCAGATCATGTGAAGACTATGTAGATTGGTGTCTGAAATGGTTTTTTGAGGAAAGAACCTCACAGATTGAGTGGACCTGTCAAGTCAATGCACGCATTTGTCAGTAATCGTGCACCTCAACTTAAAAAACTTTAGGAGCTTAACGATTCGACGAATAATGTTGACTGTATATGAAACGACTGTTCAGAAAGTCCAACTTTAAACTAACAAAAATGCAACATCAAAACGCAAAGCAGAAAGACTTAATGACAACATCACAGCATTCGGAGATGGAAATGCCAGTTTTTCCAGTATCTCCGAGCAACGGACGCAGTATGGAAGTAGCAGTAAGATTATGACACGTCACAAGTTACCCGTTGGCCTCGAGGAGAAAGTTTACTCGGGCGAGTTTGTTCTCTCGCGTCCCCCACCGCGCACCGCCCTACAGTCTGCGCAGTTTGCAAGTTCGCCCGCCCCGTACTCGGCAAACTAGATTCTGTGATGTTGTGTTGCTGGATGAGATACATGGTTCATTCCTTTGTGGGTATTGAGGGTTTGTTCGTATTAAATTGTTTGGGAAGGGATGGCGTTGTGAAAAGAAAATGTTTGAGTTAATTTATCATTTATATTCAGATTTCTGCCTGTATGTATGTTTACTGCTGGACATTAACTGTAGCTAGTTTCTTGTCCATTTTCTTATTTTTCACGATTTTTATTGAATGACAAATTCTTAGCACAAAAACACACATTACTAAATTAGAACTCCCAACAAAATGCTGAAATATCTTTAATCATTAAAATGGTATTTAATTTTTCTTGTGTCTTTTGATCTTATAAACAAGTTAGTGTTTAGTTGATACGATCTTGAACACAAAAACTAATAGATCTATCGGGTTCTACGCCAAGAAAAAGGTTCACAAAAAACTCACGTGTATTGACGCTTCTTGCACACTTTTTTATTCATAGTCTCGTTCAACTTAGTCGGTCGCTGTGTAACTATCGAACTACCGTTTCAACTCGTGGAGGCGAATGGTAAATGTAAAGGGGAAATAATGTTATCGCTCCGCGTGTCGACTTTTGGTCCGACTACCCCCAAGTTTTGAGACTTTCGGACCTACACAAACAAGCGAGTAAACAACTTTTTTCTTGTTACGTCTCGGTAAACGAAAAGTTGGCAGTACTTTAGTGTTGTTCCGAGGTTTTTGTTCATTATGAATTGTTATTGTAATTAATTCGTATTGTTCCAACTTTTTCTTGTACGGCTCGTCAAAGGAAAATTTTTTTTTTCTTCTTTTCGATTTGATACTTTTAAAGCATTTTTTGGGCTTCTCTCTTTACAAATTTTGTTTACTTTGATACAATACAATCACTCAAAAGATTTAAACAACATCAATCGACGTAACTTTTTACTGTTCTTTCAACTTACAAGTATTTATTTTGTTTCTATTTAACGTAACTGAATTCCGTTCCTTTCAAGACCGTGAACCCTATCACAAAATAGCACCCGTAGCAAGACGACGTTTTGTCGACGGCAAAATAGACAAAATGATCGAAATATTTCTACTATCTGTCATTTTGTCTATTCTTCCGTTGACAAAACCAGTTTCTATGGTGGTCATGCTACCCGTGCAGGAGTCGACGTAGAGGCAATGATTCAAAGTAATCTCAATAAACAAGTATTCCAACTTTCCACAATCAAGCTCAATGCCTCAGCTCAATGCATCAATATCTAACTTCATTAATCTCAAGAATGCACGCCGCAAACTGCCAAACTGTGTACAATTACCTCGTCTGCACTCACTAACAAGCTAAGGCGAAAGTTTGCCTGTATCTGTGCTTGGTCTATAGCAGAAAGCTTCCAGACTATCAAACTCTTGTTCCCTAACCGTTGAATATTCAAATTGATCCGTCTTGTATCCTCCTACCGTGATGGAGTGAAATTTGGATGCAAGTTCGGAAATAGGTCGCAGACTCGCAGTCTAATCTTCTATATCGTGAGAAATTATGTTCCATTCATCAAAGGAGGGTGTTACATGAAACTGTTTGGATCAGTAATCAAAGTATTTTGTGTGTGTTCAGTTTGTGAACTGATGCTGTGCGGAATACTGATGTGATTGAGTTGTATGAGGAGATCTTGTTTGTGTATCCCTAATCTTACTCATACTGGGTTTAGGCACCAAGTAAAAAAAAGTATTATTAATCATGACGAAAAGTTGTTTGTTGTTTAGTCTGTTCTACGCATAGATTAGAAATCTACCAAACTTGAAAAAATAGCAAAACATTTTGGAAGCTGTCACTCTTGATTTCTTACAAGACAAACTAATTTCTATTTTGGGCGTTGAGAGTTTGTCCTTCTTTTGGGCAGTCTTTTTTTTTGTGTCAATGGCAACTATGTGCTGATTCCGAGAATTTTATTGAACCACATTTTGTCGAAGTGATCGTCCAGAGAGCGACCTATGCGAATAATTTTTGGATTACTGTGCAGCGTATAATTTGTTTAATTGTAAACTGAAGTGGAGGATGATTGTACTCATTAAAGCGTGTAATTCAGAACGAACATTCGCTCTACGATATTTTGTAATGTAATTAAGGATTTCCATGAAATCGTTTCATTTGGTTACCATTCTATTAACGTACATAATTACTACTATGTTTGTACATACATTAACATTATGCGCGAATTTCCAAGAAAACGCGTACTTACATTTTCATGAGTATAGTCAATCACCTATCGTGTAGAGAAACAATAAAACCCCAGCACGTAGGCTTGTCTAGCGTAATTAATCAAATGGTAATTGGTCATTGTCTTATCCGCCTACATTACTCCTGGGAGCAAAGCAATCAATACCGTCTCAAAGGGATCGCTTGTCAAAGATTATCGTGTGCCAGTAAATTATCATGTTTGTGCAACTACCCTCGGAAGGACGAACACAGATATCTGTAATTAAACATCGCTTTCCAATTAACGAACTGAGGCGTACGGTGTACCCTCGAAATACTATCAGCTTTGTACACGGTGAGTCAGTGTGTCTACTTCGGAAACGGGTCTGTGTCTCTCTCATCTGATAATATCGGCGACTAGTTCTGCGGTCGGACAAAGCGGTCCTATATCTCCTGTGTTGGCGGTGAAAGGGGTTCCATTTGACGTGTATGGGGAACTGGGTTCGTTTAAAATGATCGATTTTGAAAGCGTTGGTTGGTGCTGTTCAGTGGACCATTTGTTTGGGGTTTGTCTTGTTTAATTTACTTATAGTTTGGGTTTCGAGTTTAATATCTAGTTGTTACTAGATTAGATTGTTGTTGTTGTTGTTGACCACTGGTTAGTTTTTACAAAACGTTCTATGGTCTTCTATACAACTAACTTTTGCTGGTTGGGATATTGTTATTTAATCAAGTACTTTATTATTTGGCTGATTTGGTAACACTGCAGAACGATGCATTGTTCTCTTGAAGTTTTCTTTCTAAGTTAATTAATCATGAAATAGTGGAAATTCCAACGCCAGAGATAATTTGAGCTTTATACAAAAAAAAAACAAGCAGTAAGTCCCAGAGAAAGCCTTGCCAAAACCAGTCGTCGTTGTCTCCTTGGAACAGTAAGTTCACAGAGCCAACCTCAGCAATCGATAGTCCAACGACCCGAGGTGCAATAACAATTTATCGGTTTCAAGTAACCATCGCCATTCGTCGATAAGAAAACGTTTCCCGAACGTTAATTAAACAGATAGCGATGTGGATTGCACACATCTATCTGTCGGAACGGCAATTCGGCCGGAGTGGATTCCACAGTTTGAGATGTATGCGGTGATCTTTATGCGACCGTGTCCCACTCGGAACCGACAGGCACGCCGCGCCGTAAGGAATTAAAATTTATTGGCTGCTTTGAGTTCACTTTAAATTGGAACTACATTCCCGATTTCTTTTGCTTTGGAATAAATCGGTTAACATTTAGAACTGCTCACTATGCGGTTTTTACGAAGATACGTGAAAGCTTATAAATGGATTCAAAGTAACGTAAATTAAACCACAAGGCGGCGAGTTCAAAATAAAACCACTCGCAATCTTACTCCAGTTACATCGTAACAAAGAAACATTATTTTTATTTTATACTTTTATACACCCATTCGGACAAGAAAGGAAAGTAACTTCAAACGCAACAATTATAGCGATAATTGAATGTACAATTACAATACGGAAATTGAGAAAACCTGTCTCTTACGACCGACATACGGAAGTAACTTTATCTTCACATCTAACAAAGAAGTGGCCACTCAAACTGATTCATTGTAAAATTGGAAAATAACAGCCGCCATTACTCAACCAGCTGACTTTACTGACAGCTCAATATTATTATCAATAGCACTTATCTTTATAATTTAACGAAATGTTTTTACAGTTAACAGACTTAACTGTTCTTAAATCTTGGGAACGGAACGTACAATTACATCGCAATACTCCGCATAAGGTCCAGGGTTGTCCATATGGAACGGTTTCTAGAGATGGGTAACCACCCGGGTAAAAACCCACGCATGGGTTAAAACCCAGTTACCACCCATTTCGACCCGGGTTATAACCCATTCCTGTGGGTGAAAACTGATTCCGCTAGTTTAATACATGCATGACACAACGGGTGGACCGCGGGGGGTTCGGGCGCAACGCGCGCGCCGAACATTCAGGGATTCCCGTGCGTCCCTCTCCCCCAAGCCCACCCCGTATCTTACGTTTATTGTTCAGTCACTTTGTTGATCATTGCATTGAGTGCTCGTCTATAATTTGAGTTTTAAACCACATTTCGCCATTTTGCTACACTGTGAGTTGGATTATAAACCAGCACCCTAATTGTGTAACACATTATCGATTGGAATCTGAATCATTTTGAAAATTGCTAATCCATTGCTTCATTATGTTCGAACAATATTATGTCTTCTCAAAACACCGTAAATAACGCAATGAATGTTGTAGAACTGTCAAAATGAAACCGATAGTGTGCTGATTGACCTTCGCTTGTATAAATTGACACCGATTAGATTCTGAACTGGATTTACAAACATTTTCTTGCTTTTGCGGAAGGACTTAAGTACTTACGTATCTATCTGACCTAAGCAGAGTAGGCAGAGTATTAAATTAAAATTAGTTTTTGATTTTACATTTATAAAGTCCAGTATGACTTTTCGAAGTTAAAATCACTAAAGGGCCTGTGCCCTTTGTTCCCTTTTTCAGCTACGGCCTTAGGTCAAAAAGTGTTTAAGTAATATTATTGTATATTTTTTTGTTTTTACTTACTTTTTACTTTACTTTTTTGCCTTTATTAACTATATTCTAATATTTTTTTCCCACCCGCTAAATTACGGTCGCGTTTGACCAGAATCGGGGGTCAAAAGTGTTCCCTCAACAATTAGGGAGGTCCCAACTGAAAGAACTGCGGATGGCAGAATCGTGACTTCGAGGAAGTCGAGGATTTCTACGGACACTACTCAACGCGGACGGTGAAACCAGCGGAACATAGTGCAAATGACCACCGAGCCGAATTAACGCGCCACTACACGGAGGACATCCCGGATGTTGACCCGTGCGAGATTAGGGCAGCTCTCGAGCATCTGGTGATGACGGAATAACGACAGAGTTCCTTAAAGCAGGCGGGGCTCCATTTGTGAGAGAGTTAGCGAGTCTTTTCAACTCCGTCATCCAAGAGGATACAATGCCCGAGGCGTGGAGCAGAGGTGCGGTGGTTCTGTTCTTCAAAAAAGGTGACAAAACCTTGCTGAAAAACTATAGACCCATCTCACTTCTGAGCCACGTCTACAAGCTGTTCACGAGGGTCGTCACGAACCGTCTCGCCAGAAGACTTGACGAGTTCTAGCCACCAGAACAAGCCGGTTTTCGAAAAGGCTTCACTACCGTAGACCACATCCATACTGTTCGGCAAATTGTACAGAAGACCGAGAAGTACAATTAGCCGCTGTGTATGGCATTTGTAGACACTGTCGCTGTGTATGGGTTTGTATGGTGTTTGTTGATTTGTAGAAAGCCTTCGACTCCATCGAAATATGGGCAGTTCTGGCCTCTCTGCAAAGATGTCGAATTGACTGGCGCTACATTGAAGTGTTGAGGTGTCTGTATGACCCTGCCACGATGACTGTCCAGATCCAAGATCAGAAAACCAGCCCCGTCCAACTGCTCAGATGTGTGAGACAGGGGATGTGATATCCCCGAAACAGGGGGCCTACTCCCTAAGCACGAAGCCCGTAGTTTCGGGCTTCGTTACGGGCGTTTCTTACTCCGTATCACCTACGGATGGATGATTGGTTCGGGGCCCGAACGAAGTATGAATGACAACATGATTTGCCAGTTGTCCCTACTCCCGATGTGTTGTTGCCCGTCCGAAAAATTTAACTTTTACACTTGTTTTAATGGATCGTAATGTCAGACGGACGGATAAACGTACGGACGGAAAGACGGACGGACTTAGGGAGTAGGCCCCCAGTTCACCAATGCGTTGGAGGACGTCTTCAAGACGCTGGACTGGACTGGACAGGGTATCAACGTGAACGGCGAGTACCTACATCTCACACCTTCGCTTTGCCGATGACATCGTCATATTAGCAGAGACGCTGGAACAGTTACACCAGATGCTGCATAGCCTAAATGGAGCCTCTCGGCGGGTTGACCTCGGTATGAATTTAGACAAGACGAAAGTCATGTACAATTCACACGTCTTGCCGAGTCCAATCCGCATCGAAGGGTCGCTTCTTGAAGTTGTGAAGGAGTATGTCTACCTAGGGCAAGTTATCCAGCTCGGTAGACACAACTTTGAGAAAGAAGCCGACAGAAGGATCCAGTTGGGTTGAGCAGCGTTTGGAAAACTTCGTCAAGTCTTTTTCGTCACCTATCCCGCAATGTTTGATGAATAAGGTTTTCAGCCAGTGCGTCCTGCCCGTTATAACATGCGGTGCTGAAACGTGGACACCGACAGTCGGGCTGGTCCACAAATTCAAGGGCTATGTTCGGAGTTTCTTTGAAGGATAAAATCAGGAATGAAGTTATCCGGAAAAGAACCGACATAGCTTGCAGAATAAGTAAACTGAAGTGGCAGTGGTCTGACCATGTTTGTTGAAGGACCGATGGCCGGTGGAGCAGATGAGTTCTGGAGTTGAGACCGCTAATCGGCAAGCATAGTGTGGGACCGACAGATGGACCGACGACCTGAAAAAAGTGGCTGGGACACACTGGATGTGGAAGGTGGAGGACAGGGTGTTGTGGCGCAACCTGGGAGAGGCATATGTGCAGCAGTGGACTTCTATTGGCTGACTTGATTGATTGATTGAATAAAATTTTCGTGGTTTTGCAAAAAAATGTTTGATTTTGTGTTTTTTGCTAGGTAAAATTTAAAAAAACAGATAAAAAATAAAATACCATAAAACCATTCGATGCTTATGCGTCCAAGTTTGTGATTGCAGGCTTGCCAACCGCTGACCATACCTTTTAAATTATATTTTACGATATCACTATGCAAACAGTTTTCACCCATAAAATCGGGTGAAAATGGGTTAAAACCCGGTTAAAACCCAAATCACCCGATTATAACCCAAATGGGAAGAATGGGTTTTAACCCACTACCCATCTCTAACGGTTTCTGATTGATCAACGTCGCCTGTCGGAGACTTGTCATGGTAGACTAATGACTACAGCTAACATGAGTTGCTATAAAAAGTAGGATTAGTAGTTTCTATGGAACTGACGACGTCAGTTTTTATATTGATTTCTTTTAGAAAACGGATTAGAAATGGGCGTTCAAAATAACTTTTTATATGCTCCAGTTTCTTCAAAGGATAGTACGATGCTTGTGTGTGTGTATGCTAATGCACTGAAGATGCTAAAATACTTCTATTGTTTGCGAAACTACAAATGGCGTTTGTAACTGCTACTAAAGCACTTTTCATTGAAGATAACATCAGACTGAATAAAAAGTCCATAAAAGTCTCAACTTTTACACTACATTCCATTTTATTTTCATCTGGAAGCTGGAACCGATACGCGTTTAGACAACGTTGAATTTGGAATTCAAATGAGCCAATTCTATGAGAACATACGTAGTGATCTAGATGTGCTTCAGACAGTCATAATTATTCTTTATTTCATTATCTGGGCCAAAGTATGATTTCATTAAATGACTTTCAGATATCTATGCTCACGACGTAGTTAATACCACGCTTGTTTAGTCTATAATTCAGCTCTTATCGTCCCAATTCTCACTAATTAACCGCAATGATTTGTCGCAGTTGTCATGTCTTACCGGACGCGATCAATGCTCCTTTCAATTAAAAGTTTCTCGTATAGTTGTGCCTGCAGTGTTCGGCCGAGTTGTTCCCCGTCTCGACAGATGCTTTTTTACGGAAATTACTACGCCACGCCACACTTGGCGCGGGCGGATCTACGCCTCTCTGGCTGTACACTAGCGCTCACAACTTTTAGTTGCGAGTGTTGCGACGAAGTTGATGCGAACTTCACAAGGGATTATTATTATGAATCGGTGATCTGTATGCAGTTTGCTTATTTTGCTTGCTCGTCTGACCTGCTTAGTCTAGTAGTTTTTACTCGTTTGCATGTGGTAGACTACACACGGATGCTGTTTAAGCTTATTACTTCAGCTTACAAAGTTACAACGGCTCTGTAAGTTTGTGCAGTCGCGCTTTCACAACTTTCAGTTCCACAGCTAAGTTAGTACGAAGTTTAAAAGGGATTATAGGAGGAAGTGATCTCTTTGATTGGTTTTCTGACCTGATTAATTTAGTAGTTTTGGTTGATTTATGTTTGCATATGGCGCTGTTATTTATTAATAATTTTGTTCATGTGACTTTTCAAACAAGTAGTCGCTCAATTTCGAAATTGACGCAGCGTAGGTTTTTAATTTTGTAAATGAACGATGTTGGTGAACAAAATCAATTGAAATAACTGTCGAAAGGTTCAGCTACCAATCTTCAATGAGAGATATCTTATTTGAAAAGTTTAGACGTGTTTGTTTGATAATGGTACTAAATATTTAATTAAAATATATAATATTATATTAATGACTTGAGTAACTGACGTATCCTAGAACCTGTTAATACTTTATGTAGAACTACTAGATCCCTCAGTAACTACTACAGTGGAAGTATCAACATAAACTTTGAAGACGGCACATCTGAAAGCACTTATTTTAGTGACAAAGCGTTTCCTCTATCCCGTTTGTCGGCGAACCATCAATAGCACTCAAAATCGCTTACCATGTTTACATACTTGCATTCATACCATAGTATCGTACGTGTTGGTTTGTAAGGAAACAATGCATGTAATGGCCCCACGGCTCTAAAGCAACAATGTTGTTCCGTCCGTTTATAGACCGTAAAATATTACGTCGACGCTACGACCAGACGTAGCCACGTAAAACTAAATAACGACTTTAGACCACCGAGATGTAGCTAATGTTATATTATGTATCATTTTATACCCTTTTACGACAAGATTTATCTTTACTCCCTACATCCAAGGTGGATTCAGGTGGAATTTTTAACTACTATTAAAGCACATCTCAGTTTCGTAAACAGTTTTGCAGGTGATGTATTGTGGTATTCAAGTATGGCCTTTCATTGAAACCGGTTTGTCCAGATTGGCACAAACTTCTTTCAGAGGGGTCGACGAACTTTGACCCTTTGCAACCTGTTGTAATCTAGGGAGATGAAGCGACGCATGAAACTCCTTTTATAAGCACCGACGGTTACAGGTTAACAGCGTTTTGTCTTCCTTTTTATTAGGTTGCTTAGCTTGGGACTAGATGGCGTTGTGTGAAATGTCCAAGGATATTTATTTATATATTTATTTATATTTAAAGCAAGGGGTTCTAGTAGGGTTGTTGACCCATCTGGTCCCATCTGAAAGAAGTTTAGTGATGACGTATTGCATGACAATTTGATGTAGTGTATTCTAACCGAACTAATAATATGAATTACGTATACCTCAATGGCGGGATATTGCAGACTTTTGTACGTAACAAAACATCAGATCCACAATAAATGATTTGAGTTTGACGTTTGATAAAATGTTGTTCAATCTGAGACTGCATTGCGGGAACCATCTTGCAGACTGTTTTATTCAATCTTACAAGTATTTTTAAATTACCTACTCTCTACCTAAATTGTTGTACAGACGGCAAGCACATCAAGCTACTACAATCTGTCAAATTTCTTTCATACATTTTCATCTTTATCGCTAAAGCATTAGGTTCAAGGTTGATTGGGAAATTGACAGTTTCGGGTAGTCTGACCTGCTGGCGTCTGTACTACAATTAATGACATCCACAGCTGAGACTGTCTTCTCGATTTTGTTCACTAGTTCCGGAGTATCTTCTTTACAATACCATCATGCCACTTTCAACCGTCCCAAATCATTTACCAGAATATAATCTAACATCAGCTCATCACTTGTTACAGGTGCAGTGAAAGCATTCGGACGCAGTGATCAGTGAAGTTTCGGACGGCAACGCCGCCGTACGTCGTGTCGTGTGTCCATACAGTGTGGTGCGCGAGTGCCAGTGTTGGCTGCATAGTGCCAGTGACAGTGCCAGTGTGTGTGTGTGCGTGTGTGCGTCCGCAGTGGCGCCGACGCCGGCGTCAAGTCAATGCCGGTGTGCCGATGGAGCGGTGATCGCGGACTGACTACATCACAAGAGCAGCGCTGGTTAGTTGTAGCTTTGTAAACATATGACGGGTTGTCTCTACAGCCTGAGGGTATGAAAACAGCGTCAGACACCTCCAAAAGTAGTCAAAAAACAAATGAACATCGTCGTCCAAATGGGGCAGCAGAAGGCTTGCTTGCTTCGTGCCCGATGTCGATACAAGCGTAGCTAACATATGACATTGGAAATACTTAGTCTATAGTGCCTACAGTAAAAAAAAAAAACTCCTAATTACATAGTTCTAAACTTTGATAAAAAACGAAGATTTAAGTGGTTCACGGGTTAAATGAATAACCCAGTTTTGAAACCCCATCGCGTGGTTCGATGAAGCGATTGAGAGAAAAAAAAAATGTAATTGGGTCACGTCACGATGGAATTATAGTCTGCAAACAATTAATATTTTTTTTTGTTAATAATGATTGGCACGTGTATCTGGCTTTATCAAAGTCCTTTACGTAATTTTAATCTGATTATACATTATGCAATTCCTCAATTTAAAAAGTAGACATCAACACGTCTTGATAAATCTGTGGTACTTAGTGGTTCTCTACATAATAAAACTGCATAATAAATGTTTCTAAAGAGTTAGTTTATAGGCTCTTATCCTAAATAACACTGCAAATCGTTGTACACCTTATGGCCGATTTTCACATTTTTATGTCGGATAACTTTAGCTGAGGAATAAATAAGGTTTGACATAATTTTTCTATACAAAAGCAGTCAAACATAAACCCCAGATAAGTTTTCTTACGGTTGAAAAATCGGACATTACCTAATCATTTAAAACAAAAACAAACCAATAGCTACTCGTTCTGAGACAGATTAGGGATGTAGGCGTTCAATCACTGATAATTGACACATTACGCCCCATGATAACGGAAGGCGTCTGTATCAATCATATTTATTAATGCCTTAGACAAAAAAACTACCTAAGTTACCCTATTAACGAAAACAAGTTCCTTCTATGTTACTCAATCTAAAGCTTTTCTGGTTTTAGACCTGTCTGACCTCATTAAAAAAAATCTGTAACATGGTGTGGCTTTTACGTTCTCAAGATTTACGCACCTTTTTTTTTATCGTGGAGAAATGCTCATGCATACTGCACTACCACGGGGAGATAGTGCAGTTATGTGGGACTCAACCCACTAAAACTCCACGGTGTCCTCCTCTGCCGCTTACGGCGGGAACACGGGCACGCTTTAGCACTCATTCGTGAACCCGCTGCGGCTGTCCATCAGCGGACCCTCCTCTGGGGAGTACCTACTCCGCATCACCGGTGCACCAGAACACCTTGCACGCCGTGACCTCCCCAGAGAGAGCAAACCAGCACATGGTCGTCAGAAGACCCCGTGTCTGGGAAGATTTACGCACTTAAGACGATTACTGGTGTGACCACGAATTTAATTTAATTTATTTGATTAATTTATTTAACAAATTGCTTGCTGCTTGATGAAATTGTTGTAGTGTCATCGTCATCTGCCTAGCCTTTTCTCAACTATGTTGGGGTCGGCTTCCAGTCTAACCGAATGCAGCTGAATATGAGTGTATTTTACATGGTGCGTGCACCTACGAATAAATTATTTCATGTATGTGCACGCATCCTGTCAGAACAATCTGGCTTAGGTTTGTCTGTTCAGATTGATCTCACCATTTATAGGTATAGAAAAACAATTGTTCTTGCTTATCAACCAACACAAGTTGTGACAGCATCATCATTCTCCTGGCCTTTTTTTGTGGATGGGAAATCATCAAATGACTTCTCCCGCTCTGGGTGGGGCTTGTCAGACTTTTACTGACTAAAACCCATCCGTGTTCCTTCAGTTGCCTGTGCCAGGGCCACGGTATCTCTTTCGAACAACCCGCGACCCCATCCACATTCATACTCAAAACTTTCCTGACGACATTTTCCTCATTCCTTCGCATCACATGCCCATACCATGACAACCGACAAACAACTTTTCTGTTGTGTTGTGACAGTCCATTGAGATTTAAATAGGTTGTTAAAGTGCTCTAGCTTTTTAGACCATGTTGTACAACAGTTTGCGTTCGACGGGCAGTATTTTAGATAGGCGAGCTTTCTAGTCTTTCTCACAGTTTAATGCTAGGGTTCGAACGCTTCAGTTTATATTACACCGGTCCTCTTAAATTAGATGGCAATGGCCCCGAGTTTAGTTCAACCTTAGACATTAGCGGGCCTACATTTCTTTAGTATTTATTTACTTGTTGGTTGATTGTTTGCTTGTTGGTCTAGTGGTCGCCATGGCACGGTTTCTATACGGTACGGCGTATAAACCGCGCCGAAGAAAAAACGTGCCTGTCGACAAGCAGCCATAGTGTTAGTGATCCATACAACACTGTCGACTGTGCGAATTAACCTTTTAGTTTTTCACGGCAACAAAAACGTGTGTGTTCGAAGAACCTTATTTATGCCCGATTGATGGCAATAGGGTCGCTCCCCACATTTAGCCAGTTAGTCCTAAATAATAGATTTAGGACTAACTGGCTAAATGTGGGTGTACTTATAGGTCACCTCTGCCTAACCCTTCAGGGATAACAGGCACGATGTTATGTTGTTGTTAAAAATGGTAATGTTTGTGGTTACGTTAACACTTTGAATGATAATTTTTGGCATGGTATTAAGCTCGTGGCTAAGTAATAACAGCCGCACGGGTCGATCCATCAGGTTACGCTTGCCGGGATAGTCCGTGGATGGGTGACCATCTTTACATACTGATACTCCACCGTGCCTCGGAAAGCACGTTAAGCCGTTGGCTGTCAAAGATCCACGAATGACAGAACACCTTGCGGTCATTCGTGGATTTTTGACAGTCGTTTCAAGTCGTCAAAAGCCCGACAGTCTGTTTAAAAGTTACCAAGGGGTATCGTAATAACCACTTACTGGGTTGTGGAGGTCAGATTGCAAGTCGCTCCATGTAATATACTGGTATTCAGTTGCATCCGGTTAGACTGGAAGCCAACCCAAACACAACAGAGTTGGGAAAAGGCTAAAGTGCTAGTGAAAATGACATACTTGATAATCAGTAATCGGTTTTATTTAATAACATGATTAGTATGCAACAATGTTCAGTATTATCATAAATTCACCAATGTGTTTAACGACAGTACGCTTAGAAAATACAATTTCCATAATCCGACATTCTTTACCGTACACTCGTCCTGTGGAAACAGGCCTGTCCAGTTATGAATACGCCACCTGGCGAACCTGGTTTTAGATACTCGTTCACAAGCTCAACAATAAAGATAAACTTAGGTACAAGGTACGAACGCGAAGATAATAAATATTGAATGAAGCAATTGCTCACCACAGACTATAAAAAAACGTGTTTATTATTCATTATGTTTTTTAATTATAAACCTTGTTTATATTCTGTCAATGCTGTTATGAGCCTATTATCTTATTTCTGTGTAAATGCATTAGTACATTGTATCTGTCTTATCTTTGAAGTTCTATAAGTGATAATTGCATTAATTATTAGGTAGGGGTATACGTGCTATGTTCGTCGTAGTCACTGCTGAGTCGTTAGGTCTAATGCGATGCAAGTCTATTACTATTTATGTGGTACTTGTAACTCTGGGTTGCACTGACATGAGAATTGAGAACAGACTACCTAAATAAGCTTATCTAATCCTCACATAACCAACTAACAGAATATGCTTCATGTAGGATGATCGCTGACATTAGCTAGAAGACTACAAAGTTAGATAAAAAAAAAAACATGTTTCTGGCATCTATACTCCATTTACAATAAGATTTATAAGACATTTAAACAAACCTTTTTTTACAGTCCGTTCAAACGATTTTGACTTCTATTCCGTGGGCTTAAGGATGGCGTTAAAGGCAAAAAAGTGGTTACAATGTCAACTGTTTACTGCAGCTGCCATTTGTCATGCCACCAACGCAATAGAAGTCAAAATCGGTTGATTTAAATCAAATGAACCCGGCCTGTAATACACTATTATGTACATAATAAAAATAAATAGGTGGAAATACTAACGCCCGGTTTCTCGACGGCTATTCAAATCTAAAATCAACTAACAAACTGGTTAAATTAACAGACCAGTCAAATCAAATTGGGTTGCTGAATCGGCGATTACGACAAAATTAATTAACCAACGATCAATGTCAACTGATTAAAGAAAATAGATTATGTGTATGGCAACATCGTATTCTTCATTCATTTTGAGTAATAATTCGTTCAATTGAATGTCAAGTTGACACTGTTGACCAAGGCGCCATTTTATTGAAAATTTGAATGTTTGGTTTTTTTTTCTTTTCCTTATATCTCGAAAACGGTTTGTCCTAACGCAAAAATAATGAAAATATGGCCCCCCTTTACAAAACCCTTAAACCCCTAAACCTCAACACGTAGGTATCAAAAAAAAAAATGTACCGCAGTTAAAGTACCTACCTATAGAATTTTTATTGTTTGGTTTTAGATTTTTAGGAGGAGCTCGTGGCTAAGTAATAACAGCCGCACGAGTCGATCTATCAGGTTAAGCTACGCTTGCCGGGGTTGGTGAGTGGATGGGTGACCATCTTTACATACCGAGACTCCTCCGTGCCTCCGTGCAGAAGTTGTTTTATTAATTAAATCTAGAAAATATAAAAAAAAAACAGAAAATCACAGGGAACGCAAAGATAATCGCCCAAACTCGACAGATTAGCTAACACAACATTTGACAGTGGCTTGACATGACATTCGAGCTTAATCGTTTGTTCAGAAACCCAAATTCTGAATTAACAAGAGATTTTTGTACTAATTTGATTGATGTGTCAAGTGATCAAAGATTCAAATCAAAGTACTTAATCAACGTTCGTGCAACTCATTTTCGACTTAACAAGAGATTTTACACGTTAGTTAATTTTAGATTTGAATAGCCGTCGAGAAACCGGGCGTATCGGTCGGAGAAAGAGGAAGTTTGAAAGTGGCACCAGTGACTGAAAAGTTGTGCGGAAATCGGTTGTCATGGTATAGGCATGTGATGCGGAGGAATGAGGAAAATGTCCTGAAGAAAGTTTTGAGTATGAATATCGATGGTTATAAGAGTAGGGGAAGACCAAAGAAACGATGGATGGACTGTGTGAAGGATGACATGGCTAGAAAGGTGGTGACTACCGAGATGACGAATAATAGAGAAGTATGGAAAAAAGGACATTTTGCGCCGACCCCAAATAGATTGGGATAAGGGCAGGAGAATTATGACTAACGGTCTGAGAAACTTACCGCTTTATGACGTAAGGAATAGGAGTATCCAAGTTTCCATAAAAATATTGAATGTTTCTTTGTGATGCAAAGACACGTCACTACTTTACTACCACTATTCCACAATAAATATTAAACGTCTCGTTTGTACAGACACAGGTGCAACTTAACGAGCGTTTGCGCGCTCTATAAATATGGGGTCAGGATAAGATAATAGCCGTCCACAGTCTGCAATACCTTCAGTAGTCTCCTATTACGTGTGAATGGTGGACTTAAGATAGTGCACTTAGTTTTATTTTTGTTCCATTCTATCGCAGTTATTAGGAGAAAGTCGGCTTGGAAAGTATTGCATCGATTCCAATGCAATTGGAAAGTACCTATAATTCGCAATAACATTTCGAAGGTTTATCTTAACTTTTAGTTGGACCTCGTAATTGCTTTTTACGCACTTTGACAGAGGCTCCCAGTAAATTAGAACGTCACTAAAGTTGAACTAGATATCTAATTACTACTTTGGTCCTGAAACCAAAAATAGACCTCGTCGTTTTATGACATGCAAGAGTGTCATTCCATAATTCCACCAGCAGTTGCAATCGACTATACATCTCAATAAATTATTTATGACTTCAATTCAACCCAAAAAACTACTTCATTCAACAAGCAAATTGTAGTCGGCTATCTCAATAAATTATTTATGATTTCAATTCAACAAAAAAAAACTACTTCAATCAACCAGCAATTGCAGTCGGCTATACATCTCAATAAATTTATTATGATTTTAATTCAACCAAATAAACTACTTCATTCAACCAGCAATTGCAGTCGGCTATACATCTCGATAAATTATTTATGATTTCAACTAATAAAAACGACTTCATTTAACCAGCAATTGCAGTCGGCTATACATCTCAATAAGTTATTTATGAATTCAATTCAACCAAAAAAACTACTTCACTCAACCAGCAATTGCAGTCGGCTGTACACCTCAATCAATTATTTATGATTTCAACCAAAAAAAACTACTTCATTCAACCATACATCTCAATAAGTTATTTATGAATTCAATTCAACCAAAAAAACTACTTCACTCAACCAGCAATTGCAGTCGGCTATACACCTCAATCAATTATTTATGATTTCAACCAAAAAAAACTACTTCATTCAACCACCAATTGCAGTCGGCTATATAATACACCTCAATCAATTATTTATCATTTCAAACAAAAAAAAAACTACTTCATTCAACCAGCAATTGCAGTCGACTATACATCTCAATCAATTATTTATGATTTTAATTCAACCACAAAAACTACTTTATTCAAGCAGCAATTGCAGTTGGCTATACATCCCAATAAATTATTTATGATTTCAACCAAAAAACTACTTAAAGATCAATGACTGAAGTTAGATTTTGCGGTGTCATAGGCCATGCATAGCTAGCTGCATCACACCCACATAGTGCTGCGTTATTACGTTCATTAAATACCAATTACCGTTATTACACAGCACGTGCCAAATACGACTTGGCAGCTCTCATTCAAATCGTTGAGGCGCATGTAGACGATAGACACGTTTTCACTTTCATCTCAGATAATTATCATTGTACTCCTAGTAAATCGTCACCTCTTAGAGACAATATAGTAACATAACATCACACCTGTAAACCCCCAAAGGGTTAAGCAGAGGTGTGCCCATAGTAACAGCCACATTTCGCCCATGTAAAGTTCTGTGGCGGCATCTACATCTCCACATACGAACTACGCATCGCAATGACATGACATCACGCAATCCTGCATCGCGCAATTAGAGTTTACCACGCGACTTACAACCGTCCCGAACTCCCGACATCAACCGTCGGGCAGTAGCCCACCAGACACGACACCCGTCTGGCCGGAGGATCCTCCCTTTTCAATAGAGGATGAGTGAACTTTACACCCTGTTCATCATGCCTCTAAAGTTCTAAAGTTCAGCCTATTGCCATCAATCGGGCGCAAATCCAAACTTCGGGCTGCTACTGTGACTTTCCTGACGGAGAAACCAAATAACACTTTGCCCGACCTGGGAATCGAGCTTAGAACCTCAGGCTCAGCAGTAGTGCTTGCGTCCACTAGCCCAACGAGGCAGTCACAGTCAGACAATATAGTATTTATTAATAATACTAGCTGCGCCCCGCGGTATCACCTGCGTAGACCGGGATAAAAAGTAGCCTATGTATTAATCCAGGGTATAAGTTATCTACATATCAAATTTCATCCAAATCGGACCAACCGTTTGAGCGTGAAGTAGTAACAAATATACAAACAAACAAACAAACAAACACACAACACACAAACTTTCGCCTTTATAATATTAGTGCACCTTTTGCACCTGTGCTGTGGCCGGTCTTACAGTTCTTTAGTGTATATTAATACAACATAATCTATGTCAGTCAATCTAGAGTGGAAAAAATAATGAATGCTCGTATAAATATCGCAATTAATAAAGTACATACATACATAAACTTCACGCCTTCTCCCCACGGGGGTAGGCAGAAAATACAGAACGCCACCGGCTACGATCCTCACATACTCCTTTTGCCTTGTTTACGTTCATACATAAAGTAACATACATTTAATTCATGTCAACAGACACTACTAGTCAATTACTATATACTATATAGGTAATTAGTAAGCACAATCTAAAACAGCATTAGGTATAAAAGTAGGTTAAAGTTGAAAGCAAATAATATATCCAAGCAACCATATCGTGTATCTACAGGAAACATTTTGCCATCGCTATTCGCCTCTCCTGAATTTATTCGCGTTCCACGCTCTCTAAATATTTCACATACAAGGACAGCGTTCTTTACGAGATACAAGAGAAAAGTCTCGACGATACGGCGTTCTTGACCGCGGGGGATAAAATATCTCCAGTATATACCATCAAAGAGCCTTTGGCAGGTCTTTCATATAAAAATACTTAACGTTCAGAGTACTTTATATTTTTGATAGTGAAGCACCAAAGAATTCCTGCTATATTCTTGGTGTGAGAGATTATTGAGTAGGTACCATTCTTGTGCAAAATCGTGTTTTAAAAGTCTAGTAGGTCGAAATGATAGAGCTTAATCAAAAGGAAACACGGACGTCAACATAATTTATTTTTAAAAAGGGTGTTTTGAACAAAATTAACAGAAATAAATATCTTTTATCAAATAAGACACACTGGAGAAGGGGCCACTTGACCACTTCTATTTAATAACATTTAAAACACGAGTTCAGTTCACTATTTATTTTTTTCTAAGTTAACACTATTCTAGTTTCATTTCGCCCCTACAAAACAAACTAACAGTAAAATAAATAAACCTAAATCAGTTATTCCATTTGTTCCAACTTTAGGTCGGAAATTCGGAATTCGACGAACATCCTGACTAAAAATGGTACGAATATATAAAGTTTGTTCGACTACTTGAACCAGTTTTAAAGCGTCCGCATTCTATATCGTTTCGTCCGCCATCGGGACATATATATTTGTTGACCTACATATTCATTTAGAGCAGCTTGGACTGATTAATCTAAAAGTGTGTAATAGCCACGAGAAATTCGGAGAAATACTTGCGTGGGAATTGTTAATTTTCATAATTGTAGAACGATTCGATCAGTTCGCCCTACTGTTAAGGTCGAGTTCATCGTGCCTATAAAAACGTCAAGTTGTTATGTTTAATAATAATATATATTTTTTGTGAGAGATATTTATAGTTTGTTCGTATATATAAGTACTTCCCAAGGCCGGAGCTACCTAGTAATGAAGCTGTTTTAATCACGATTTTGGTGCTTTGAAAATGTCGAGGAACTTAAACGTCGCGTAATAAAATTTGTAATCTCAATTGTATTTTTTCATAAATATCAAGTTAAATCTTACTTTTACCAAACTTAATTCATATCTATAGCGAAAGAATATCTGACCCACGTTGATAACGTAGATAAGCACGCAAGTTTTTATGCTAGCGTGTGTAAAGTAATGGTACAGAGTGTTTCATACCGAGGCGACGCGAGGGGAGTGAAAGCTGTTTCTTTTTTCAATACATCTAGTTCGCCTTGACCCCTAAACAACACGCGCAGCGGAGAAAGCATTATTATACAGGTAATGTTACTGTTCATACCTTTTTAAAAATGCATTCGATTGACCTTGACCCACTTAGGTAAGTACTGCCTAGTACTTACTCCTTCAGCACTGATGAAATAGAGGCAGGTAAAGGGCTCAATTATTTAAAAATGCAACTATGTGACCTTGACCTATTTACATACATAATACACATATTATGTATCTCAAATCTTTACTTCAGGGCCAGTGGTTGTAGGTGCCCACACCACACCTAACCCTTGAGGGTGTTAGCACATCTCCGCCGCGAAACAGCGAAACCGCATGATGTTTCGCTGATATGTTCATTTATATTTAATGTAATCATTAATGCACCTCTTATAATTTTGACTAGGTAGTATTAAAACTCGTCTGCTTTCAACCATTTGATGTTGGTTAAGTACAAGTAATTATGAACTTAAATTAAAAATAATATTATTTTAAAAAAGTAGAGCATGGACTATTTGAAGTAGTAGAAGAGTATACTTACTAGTTGTCTTGCAATCAATAATTACGTTAGTCATTAATTATTTAATTCCTTTCTACGGTGAAAATAATGGTAATTTGAAAAAAATAAAAAACAAATACCTGCTTTATTTCATTTAGTATGCAAAGTTTCATGATTTATTTTGAAGTATTTTTTAATACCAGCGGTTTATTGTTCGGTTTGGATGTAACTTTTATTATTTTTCTACGTCGAGAAAACTTTATGAAATCGTGTTTTCGTCAAGCATAGTACCTACTTAACATTAATCCTCAACTTTACCTTTATTTCAAAATTAATGCTGCAGTATTTTCGACATAACGGAGGATCATGCTAAGCCATTTGAGGTAGCATAGGCTCTTAACACTATGCGTTCAACTTTACGCTCCGAAGTAATCTATCTAGTTCGGAGATATTTTTCCAATCAGAATTTGTGTAATCCTAGATCTGAAGTGAACAAATCTTACAAATCCCTGTAATAATGTTACCGCATAACATCACCTTCAACAAACAAAGTAACTAATCCAATCTATTTCCTTTGTTGACTCGCAATCGCAAC
The DNA here is from genome assembly GCA_905163495.3 of Cosmia trapezina. Classification (NCBI taxonomy): domain Eukaryota; kingdom Metazoa; phylum Arthropoda; class Insecta; order Lepidoptera; family Noctuidae; genus Cosmia; species Cosmia trapezina. The sequence goes on from LR991041.1 coordinate 18,602,659, forward strand.
TCGGAGGAAAAAGCAGCTGACACAATTTCTATCTTTCCCGTGGTAATAGGGAAGCGCTTCCAACACTTCCTTATTGACATGAAAATGTGCCGCTGTGTGTTACCGTTCATTGGTATTGTTTACTCATAATGCTGATACTGTCTGTTCCGATAAGAATACGTTGCCGGTTTGTGTATCGGGAACTAGTATTATAGTGAGAGGTAGAGCGTTACAACTTACAAGCACAAAGTGAACTCATGTGACAACTTTACAAGTCTTGGCATTAGATAAGATTTATTGTGTGTTTGTAAAAGGTGATCTCTAGACGTGAAATACTAATCGGATTACAAAATATCTTTCTCTGACAGAAAGCATTTTTTTGTGACACTGTCGTCTTGAGTGAATGTTACTTTCATGTCCCAAAAAAAAATACTGTGCCGGTCAAGAGCGAGTCGGACTCGCGCACCGAGGGTCCGATTCCTGAAAAAGTGTGCTATTTAGAGACATCGTTTTATTTTTCCTGTAATCTTTACATAAACTTCTGTCACATAGAATAATTTCATATTTTTGGCTTTGCAAACTTCGGAGATGGGGGGGGGGGGGGGGTATTTTTTTTTACATTTTTCATCAAAAGTCTAAAACTATGCAGCCTAAAAAAAAGAAAAGAAATGTTTGAGAATGAGCAAACAGCGCTCTTTCATATGATACCTCACATGCCCAAGTATCCCCACTTTTAATTTTTAAGATCCCTTTCAGTCAAATAAAAATATAAATATTTTTATTTCTTTCTTATTTGCAAAATAGTTGGGTAAACGTTATCTAAAACTGTTCCAAATTTCAAGTTGATAGCATTAGTAGTTCTTGAGATATCCAGCTGTGACAGACAGACAGACAGGCAGAGTCACACCATAAGGGTTCCTTTTTTACCATTTTGGTACGGAACCCTAAAAAAAGCAATAAATGTTATTTGCCCATTCAAATTCATATTCGTATATTCTCGACATGTAAGCACAAAATACCTACTACATATTACAATAATCCACGCGGTGTGTCCGACTCAACTCAAGCTCATATAAATTCTTAATTTTTACATCCAGACACACGTCACACCTATTTCCTCGAAGACTTGAACAGAGGGGCAATTCCCGTATTTTTAACAACGTTCGCAATATCATCTCAAGACTCAATCTGTCAAAAATTGTATAGCGTTTAGTGCAATTTTTGACAGATTGAATCTTGAGATGATATTGCGAACGTTGTTAAAAATACGGGAATTGCCCCTCTTGTGTTTATTACCTCTGAGTCTGACTCATCGTCATTCATTTGTAGATGATAAACCACCGCGTAATGGCCATGAAAGTCTCGATTTATCTTTACTTGGAATAAAAAGCTACATGGAGTGTCGGCCGGCACCTCAAAGCCGCGTAGAACAATGATGGTGGGATAAAAGATAACGTTCTCGTGTAACTGCATAAGTGATAGCTCCTAGGTTCCCATCATTACAGCATTTCCAGGGCTGTTAGGGTAAGATACAGAGACGAAACTGAGCGTAAATTTACGCTTCGATTTGTCAAAATACATCTATATTAAACTAATATTTTAAAGAGGAAAGATTTTTTGTTTGTAACGCATAAGCTCCGAAACTACTGGACCAATTTTAACAATTTTTTTAAATTAATTTATTTTCAAAAAAAATTGAGATACTTAAGAAAATTGCAATAATGTAACCGAAAGTAGCAAAATTTTGTCTATAAAAATAAAATTAATTGGCGTGCGCTGAGAAAAATATTGATGGACAAAAAAATATATATTTCGCGGGTTACTAATTCTTGAGGAAGGCTAAAGGCTATTTAACACCACGCTGGGACCCCTACGAGCCGAGCAAAAAGAAAAAAAAAGTCAGAAAGAACGCTTAAGCAAAAACGAAGTAATAATAGCATGAGCAGGCGATGCGATGCGACCGGGTGGGTCGGGGGAACAAGAAATTTCACGCGGACGAAGTCGCGGGCAGAAGCTCAATCAATTAAGCATATCGCAGACCACTGCTAGACATAGGCCTCTCCCAGGCTGCGTCACAACACCCTGTCCTCCGCCTTCCGCATCCAGTCTGTCCCAGGCCAACTTTCTAAGGTCATCGGTCATCGGTCTATCGGTAGATAGCTGGGGGGCGTCCCACACTATGTTTGCAGATTCGCGGTCTCCACCCTAGGACTCGTATGTTCCACCGGTCATCAGTGCTTCGACAAACATGGCCAGCCCACTGCCACTTCAGTTTGCTTACTCTGCAAGCTATGTCGGTAACACCGGTTCTTTTCCGGATATCTTCATTTCTGATCTTATCCTTCAAAGAAACTCCGACCATAGTTTTCATTAATTCTCCTTAGCTTAGCAAGAGATTTCTCATAATCATTACTACACATCTAAACCATTCGAGTGTCGTTTCGTTCAGCGCCTTAGCCACGCATCTACTTACGCAATTACGTCGAAGGTCGAGCTACAAATGACATGAGAGAGCACTACGGGTTACTAGTACATCTAGACTAGACATATGATTACATAAATAAAGTGTTCATTGTTGTGTTAGGGCTTTTTGAACTTTGTTACTTGGGAGCTTTTAGTTAAGTAAGGGCTAGATCATCTAACCCTTATTTAACTACATCTTACATCTAACTTAGATGACGTAATGAGTGTGTCATAGGAAGGTCCAGGAGCATACATCTACATTAAATGCTCTGGGTGGTTAATAATAACTTTCAAGATAATATTATGATAACAAGGCATCTAAATACGTGGTTCATTTAAAATACTTGCATGTAAATGACTTCTTGCTGATGAATGGAAAGAAAGAAAGAAAAACAGTTTATTCACGCGAAAAATTACGCACATACATTAGTTTTTAACATAATCCTAAAAAATAAAAACAATTGCGCTCAAACCTTGTAATCAATCTTCCAACTAGCTATTATATGTGTACAAAGTACTCGTACTAGACTTGTCAGATAACCAGCTAATTAGTGTCTGAGTCGACTAATATTTGCGTATCATACGAGTACGACTGAGCTTGCATACTCATCATAAGTAATTTACGACCTATCTTCTTGTGACATTTTGAAGGTCGGCAAAGTGAAGATTAATCTTACTACGTCTCAATGAAATAATTATGTTCATACTATCAGCGCCCCGGTGTTTCATCCGAGGCTCGAACCCGTACAGGAACATTGGGATAAAAAGTATCAATGTGTTAATCCAGGTTATAAACTTTCATCAAAATCCGTTCAGTAGTTTTGCGAAGAGTAACAAACATCCATCCATCCATCCTCACAAACTTTCTCGTTTATTATATTAGTAGGATTATTAAACCATAGATTAGTCATTAGTCTCATATGTTACTGTCATGTTATATTTCAAGTAGACAGAGATTACATGATTAAGTATTTTTATTTAAGTAAGATGTTACCATCTGCTTAAGGAAAATATTATAACTGTCGTTTATATGCAGGGACAACCTACTTAAGTACGACGACAACCGTTAAGTATTTATTTTCTGAAGATGCAGATCGTAAGCTGCTGAAATAGGTGTCAAGGGTAAGCCAAGGCAAAGTGCAATTTGGTGCTCTGTTAGAGAATTCGGAATTGCAGATCTGGGATAATAGCTTACTATGCTATATACTTATAGAGCAAGGATTACCAATTAGTTTCATTGGGGGTCCGTTTTTAAAAAAAACGAAATGAAACCTGAAAGTAATAAACAAATACATACTATGTAATGACTATGAGCAAGCCGACCCTAACAGGTTTGGGAAAAAAGGCTAAGTAGATTTTTAATAATGAACAAAAATAACAAAGATATTAATCATGGGAAAAATTACATAAATAAATATTTAATTATGGGAATAATTACATGTGTTATTTACTTTAAACTATTTGTCTGGAGTAAAGTTGGTTCAAGCTAAAACTCGATAATTTTATTTTAATAGTTTTGGATTAAGGCGAAAGCTCCAGGGTAGCCCGCGAAATTCAAAATTTCTTACGTTTTTTGCAATTTGTAGGTCAGTGTGAGCTTGTATGTTGATTAAAATATGATTCGCGGCCGTAGCTAATATGGCTTTACAGAATTATAATCATTAGAATCAGCAATACAACTCCATAAGTTAGCATTTATCTCAAACCTCATGATTTCATGAAATCGCTAGATTTGAGGTAAATGCTAACTTATGGAGTTGTATTGCTGATTCTAATGATTATAATTCTGTAAAGCCATAATAGCTACGGCCGCGAATCATATTTTAATCAACATACAAGCTCACATTGACCTACAAATTGCAAAAAACTTAAGAAATTTTGAAATTCGCGGGCTACCCTGGCGCATCAACCTTAAGTTTTAGTTTCTATTCTTAAATGCTGTTTACTCACAAAATAGGTCGGCGGTCCGGATCCGGACCACGGTCAACTGCTGCTATAGAGACTTTTGTCATTATTTGCTTAACGTGTCCGCTTACCCAGCAAAGAATTATCTCTACCATCTCACTCGTGTAATAAAATCAATCCAGGCAACCTAGCTACAGCTTGCTCTCAGTACATAGCCAGGCTATCCAGCTACACTACATATGTGGTATTGCGATCGTTAAATGTAACTTATTGCCGTATGTGGCGTGGCCTCAAGCCCCCGAGCCCCCGACTCCCGAGCGGCTGGGAGCACTTAGCAGCCGGCTCGGAGATCAACTAACCTTGTGCCGGGATATACGATAGTTTTCCTTTAGTTTACGTTACATTATTGTTGTTACGCAGGAGGGGAGCGTGCCGAAACGTGTGAGGCAGGGAGTTGAATCGTTGTTGATGCATTGTAATGAGATTTGTAGGTACTAGAATAATGGGGCCAGATTAAAGTAAAGAATACTTTAACGAGCTGCATCCGTTGTGGTACCGGAATACTGGTGGATTTGTAAACAATGTAAACAATCTAGATGTAACCTTACAAAGGGTGAGAAGTGTACATAATTTTGCCAATTTTGAGATTAAATTAGACCATAAAAGTATTTTTTTTTACAAATTTTTAAGATGACAGAACTTATTAGAGTCTGTCAAGCGAGTCGTGTCCTATGAAAAAGGCGGCAAATTCAAAAATCTTACAGGTGGTCTTAAACATGTTTTCAGCGTACTATACCAGTGTTGTCACTGATATAGTACGCTGAAAACATGTTTGGTACTTGATTTTTTGTAGATAAAAAATTCTTTGGGATAAATTAAAAAAATGCATTTTAATGTAGGTATTTATTAGTCACAATTAGAACTAAAATCAGGATCTAGAAATTCAATGCCTTCATAAGAGAAATCACTGTCAGTATCATCACGCACAAAAATTATGAATGGTTCCAACTCCGTTTCGGTTATCCTGTCCCTTACTTTTAAATATTTGTTTCCTACATGATCTGTGCATTTTTCCACTAAATATATTTCTTTTCCTATCTTTTTTAAATTCCCACTAATAAAAATTAGATAATTGAGCTAAAAGTATCAAAATGCTGTAGCTTAGTAGAACAGAAGTTGTGACAATCCGTTTGACAGATAATAGTATTGCCATTATAAGAAATCAGCTAAATGGTCGTGGATACAACTCGCTTGACAGACTCTAGTAAAATTTCTGCACCGGTTGTCGAAAGATTAACTCGCGATCATCCGCCGAGGTCACGACCGCTACACCAATGAGGCGGCATTAAACAATCGTTTATTCAATGCAGTAACAACGGTTATGTAATGCCAACAACATATATTTATCAGCAACAACGATGCTGTATACAAAACAGACAGCTGTTTTGTATACTAAACAAACTCGTTCCAATCCTTTGGCATTCAGATCACCTTCCGCATTTTGATGGGGTTATATCCGTTGAATGTTTTGTTTTGTAGTTATACTGCATTTTAACATTACGCCTTTCTCTCGAGGAGGCTGGCAGAAGTGTATTTATTTGATATTAGTTAGTTTTATACGACCAGCCTATCTATTGCAATTTTTCGGTCGCATAGTTTTGATGAAATTTAATATTACTGCCTATCCTTGGACTCGAACCCAGGAATGCTAGGATCTCATGATCAGTCAGCAGTCGCTGCATTAAGGCCGTAACTGATATCAACTGCAGATTTTAATTTGTTTTCCTAACTTCCATTCTTCAGGCGAAAGTCTAGAACTCTCTCCATTTTTATATAGGTCAATCGATGTCAGTCGACATTCTTTCCAAGCTTTGTAGTTTATAGAAGCTTAATATGTAGCTTACTGAACCAGAAGCGTACGTCATCGGGGTTAAGAGGGTGTTTATACCGCGACCGTTAGTGCAGACAGCCAAGCTTTTAGGTACTGTGCTAAACGGGTATTTAAGGCAAGTATAGCCGCTAACAGCACCACCATTGAGAAAAAAATAATAAGTCAGGAAATATGGAACATTTTGAAATTTTCTATGCACAAATTTGAGTCAGATGAGGTAGTTTTTGTATTAAAAAATCAACACTAAGTTCGAAGTTATAGCAGTTTTTGGCGTTAAAAGTCGGTTATCGACGCCTTAATAGTTAATTTTGTGCTTAATCATTCTCATCACACTTTCACATTAAAGCGTCCTCAATAGAACTCGCAGCTGCTTTAACAGAATTGAGTGCATTTGCACTATAGTATGAAATGGCAAATTTAAAGTATCGGGATTAATGAGAGTGACCGAGGACTGAGCTAAATGACAATCTGGAATTGGGGAGACCTGTGTCCAGCAGTGGACCTCTTAAGAGTGAGGTCTTGAGAGAGAGGTGTTGCTAATTCGTATCCGGCTTCAATGTCAAATGGCGTTAGCAGAACCTGTAATGGTAATGACATGTGCAACATGTTCGGAACCTACTTTTCTTCAGTGTATAGTCCACTTGACCATCCGCGTAATATAGTTCAAACTTCTCCATTTTTTGAAAACTTAGTAAACAACTCTGACAGCTTTTCAATGATTCAGTTGCAGTTGTTATTGCAGCTTCGCTTGACTCTAATCAGCAAGTCGACGCCATATACACCGACTTTAGCAAGGCCTTCGACAAAGTTTCCCACGGAGTGCTTATTCAGAAGCTTGCTGCGTATGGCTTTGCTGGTCCTCTTCTTAACTGGTTTCACTCCTATCTGATAGACAGATCTTTTTATGTGGTTGTCAATGGTTATAAATCTGATTCCTGGATTATAACCTCTGGGGTTCCGCAGGGTTCTCACCTAGGTCCTGTAATATTTATTATCTTTGTTAACGATCTTCCTAATTGCTTCATTAACTCCACGCCATTCTTATTCGCTGATGATTTGAAGATGGTTCGTGTAATAGATTCTCAAGCCGATTCAGCATTACTTCAAGAGGACGTGAATAGACTTTTGAAATGGTGTAATGATAATAATATGCATCTAAATATTAAAAAATGTTCTCAAATAACGTTTACTCGAAAGTCTAATTTTGTCGATGTCAGTTATAGTATGAATGGCACGTGCCTAAGTAAAGTGGACGTAATCAGAGACTTGGGGGTCCATCTTGACCGCAAGCTGACATTTATTCCCCACATGGACAATATTGTCAAAAAAGCCTATAAGACACTCGGTTTTGTCACGCGGAATGCAAAATATTTTCGCAAACCCAAAACAAAAATATATTTATTCAATTGCCTGGTTCGTACCGTATTGGAGTACTGCGCGGTTGTGTGGCGTCCTCACTATGCATCACATAGTCTTAGGTTAGAGCGCATTCAGAAAAGATTTTTAAACCATCTTGCCTACTCTGCGAGAATAGCTAAGAAAGTTCCAAGCTACGTAAAACGTCTCGAAAAGTTTGGCATGACTTCACTTGAAAAACGTAGAGATAATAATGATTTAATCTTTCTGTTCAAAATTCTTCACAGTAAAATAGACTGCCCCCAGTTGCTAAGTGAGTTTAATTTCAACCTACCCTATAAATATCCGCGTCAACCTATCAAGCTTTTGCGTCCCCCATTCCGCAAAACTGTTTCAGGGTCTAAATCTCCAGTCCCTAGACTTCGCAGGCTTCTGAATGATTGTGATGAAGGAATTGATATTTGTTGCACTTCACTTCAAAAATTCAAGCGCCAAGTCCAAAATAGATAACCATTATTTAAAATGTAACGCACGATTGCCATTCCATTGTCAAATATTATTGTTAAAATTGTGAAAAAAAAAAATTGTGTCATTTCTGTAGGTACTTTCTTATTGTTAAGTATATTTTTTGTTTTTTTAATTTTAATATTGTTTTTGCATGCGGTGTCTATCGATTGATATTGTGCACTTGGATTGTATTATGGCTTGTGTTAGTTGGTTGAACAGTGTAACAATTGTAGATAGACCAATAAATAAATAAATAAGAGCAGAGAAGAATAAAAATGATGATAATTAAAAGACGAATAATATAATTAATATTTAACTCTAGCAAGCAAACAGCTGTTATCACCACATTTACGGTATAAAATATTCAACGACTGTACAGGGGGGCTAAAACAGCCACTTTAGCAGAATCATAATAGGATAATATTATGAATAATATTTGAAATCGTAAAACGGTCACAGACTGACAATACAATTATGTATTGTCAGTTTGTGACCGTTTTACGATTTCAAATTAATATTATTCATAATGTTATCCTATTATGATTCTGCCAAAGTGGCCAGTTCACACATAAAACATAAGAACCATGTCATAATGTTGCCATTAAACTGGTTTTTAACACAGCGAATACTATCTTTATATTCTAATGTCAGGCATTCATTAAAACAAAACGCAGACGCCAAACGACTGCCAATTATGTATTGTATTTACAATACAGGCGAGCCATTCAACGTGGTTAAGATGCTTTTGTTGCTATTGAAGATATTATGCAAGTTATTGCAGCTATTTGAAATGTATGTCAACCAGCATTATCTGTCTGACTGTTAGCTTAAGCGGCCTATTCCCACTGCTGGGACACAGGCTACCTCTCTGTGAGAGGGAGTGGGCTGTAATCTACCACGCAGACACAGTGCGGGTTGGTAGGTATCACATGTCTTCGAATTTTTGGTTCTAGGACATGCCGGTTTCCTTACGATGTTTTCCTTCACCGTTTCGAGAGCAGTGGTGAAGAATTTCGAACCCACTCTCTGACTGTTAGACCAGAATAGTATTTTTTGTGTTGGTAGGTTAAATGTTTGTTTGTCAGTCCAAGCTTTTAAAAGTTTAGTTGTACTTTTAATTTGTAAAAAGAATCCGAATCCATTTAACCATACAATTGTATTTGGCATCATATTCAAAGACTACGTCTACTGTCTACTCCTCAGGCAAACGAAAGGAATAATGAACTTTATATTATTTAGCCCATCTTGTTACGATTCAGGAGCCATCAAGTTCCTAATAAAAATAGAATGATACACTGTTATTAATAACATATTATTAAAAAACACTCCGAACAGCACTTAACAACTGCCTAACACACGAGCGCTATGATTGTATGCGTTAGACCTATCATTAGATACATTTATCACTCAAAATCATGGTACTTAACGGTTGCCTAATTATTATTAATTTACTCCTCAAAAATATATCATATCAAACCACATGTATCTGCATAGCACCTCAACTGTGTTGGGGTCGGCTTCCAGTCTAACCGGATGCAGCTAAATACCAGTATTTTACATGGAGCGACTGCTATCTGACCTCCACAACCCAGTTACTGGGTAATACTATCGTGTTACCCAGTAACTGGGTTGTGGAGGTCTTTTTTCGTGTCTATACGAGGATAGCTCGTGCCTTGCAAAAATAGCCATGAAATGAAATGAAGTCGTTTATTCTGTAAATAGGATTATCGATTCACTTTTACAAGTCATACTAAAAAACCGGCCTAGTGCCTGTCGGACCACGCACAATGAAGGGTTCCGTAGTTGAAAATAATTTATCCCAAAAACAAACTTAACATTGTAGTTGAAAAACTAGATATCCCAAAAAAAAATGTTTTTCCCCTTAAACTGTGCTGTGAGACCTTGCTTCATGCCAAGTTTCATGATTGTACGTCAACTGGAAGTACCCTATATTTGGTTATAATTGGCTATATTTGGCTATATGGTTTTGATTTACTTGCGAGTATCAAATGTCGCATAAATGGCCGAATTTTTTTACTACGTTGACTTTTTGTTGAAGCTTTTGTGGAGCTCCAAGAGAGCTCAAGACATAATATTTGATTTTAATTTCAACTTAATACCTCCATGCGTTCCTGAGAAAACGGGTCGTGACACTCGTGACAGACTGACAGACAGACAGACGGATAACGAAGTGATCCTATAAGGGTTCCGTTTTTTTTCTTTTGAGGTACGGTACCCTAAAAATGAAAGCATCTAGCTCATTTCTAGATGGTCTCGACATTTCCTATCTGACTCCCCCTGTAAAGAAATGGCTAAACAAACTCAGAACATTAAGCAGCTCTATCGTTGAATTCCTAGCATAGACTAGTATTAATAAAGTTACTCGTGGAATCTCTTCATTCACTCCAATTAATAATGGTATCTAACTAAAGTAGTTTGATGTTTAGCCAAGTTATTTACCGAAACCAAAGTGTTTTTGTTAAAGATTAATTTATTAGTCTAGGCTCGAACTAAGACTTGGGCTTTGAGAATGTTTACATAACTTGCCTCAGACTAGTGCTGAGAAATAGCGCTACATTGTTTAGTATGAGTATATTGCACAGTCAGGCAAATAAATTGTTTATCTATTTGACACACTACGTATATTTGCCGTATTATTATAAGTTATAATAATACGGCAAATATACGTAGTGTGTATAAATGGTTATAATTTATAACCATTTTATACGACTGTCAAAGGATGACAGTTGTGATTGATTTGACGATACAGACAATTTGAGTTGGTAGTCAATTTGATAAACAATTAATTTTTCCTAACTTTGCAACATCTATTCATACATACATACATTAATTTTCGTGTCTGGCTGTTCTTATCTACGCAACGGATTTTGATGAGGTTTTCATAATCATTTATTCCGAAAATGTGTAACATATTACATTTAAATATTATACTTATACTGAAGAAATACCGATCTTTTGTCAATTCGTAAACTGTGCGAAACAGGGGTGGGTAATAGCATAAATTGCATAAACATTTAAACCAAGTCTAGACTAGAATAATATGGTTCTATACTGCAAAGCATATTATAAAAGAAGAGTACTTTGAGGCTCGAACCTAAACAGTGAGTGACTACGGAATAAAAACACAGTAGTGCACAGGAGAAATGGGACTGCGGGCTTCAGCCCCATTTTTCCTGTGCACTACTGTGTTTTACTTTATTAATAATCAGAATAAATTATAATTCACACACTCCCTAGATAAAATCATGGCAATCCTTAAAGAAAAACGAGCATCACTTTTCTTTAACAATATTTCGATGTTTGAGTGATCGAAATGTCAGCCAGAATCATTTCTAAGGATAGACCAAAGTATAAGTAAAGTAATGAGCAAAGCGAAGCCAAAAATGGACCCCATCTCAACAAAAGCTTACAAAACATTAAAATATTACACAACGTTACATAACTTGAATATAAATAAACACAATGCCAATGTCAAGGGGTAGACAGACACACAACGGAAAGTCATGTCACCATGTGCTACGATCTTTAGATAACCCTTCTTTAATTCTTCCACATGTATACGTCTTTTCATACATGCACACCGGTTTCAGTGTACAGTCAGCAACAAAAGTCGATTGACTGGTTGGTTGAGTTTTCTAAATCTTTATTATTGAGAAAAATACTTCATTATAATCGGAACAGATTTTAAAGAAAATTAACTCTTTATCTAATAAATGAAATGCTAAAAAGCAGGTTATCATATCATTTTGTGTTAATTTAGATGATGTCAAAAAGTAGCAGTGTTAGCCGAATTCTGTTGCTGACCGTACTTACCTGCTACGTCGCCCCTGACCTTGTATTTACATTGTGTTGTTGAGTTGATAACATTTGTTAAAGATAGGCAGGTTTATCGCTCATCTCGTTGTTATTGAAATGATGTTTACCCCACTGAAATAATCTGCTTGGAAGGGGAGAAGTTTCGCTCGCTCCTCCGAAGTAACGTTACGTTGCGTGTTTTGTATTTATTTCGTGTTTATAAACAGCTGATAGGTTCCTTTCATTTTAGCGTTGTGTTGACTTGATTATCGTGTTTAGTTTGTTCAAGTTTAAAGAAACAGATGATTTAAATGTTATTTTGTTTGTTAGGGCTTGTGTTCACCAAAACCACTCACTGGTTCGGCAGTTAGGTATTTAAACAGTTGGTTTATTGTCAAATTTCCTAAGGAAAGAACTGATTAAATATCTAAACAGTTGATTTAGAAGTCGGTGAACTCTGCCCTAAGAAGACTCATCATATCAATCAAATTATTTGGCCAAGTGGGCTCTATCCTATGTACAAATAAATAAAATTGAAGTGTCCGTCTGTAATGTCAAAATAACATCTTTTTCTAAATGCAATGAAAGTAGGTATATACGGTACTTATATATTTTTTTAAATTTTGTATGTCTGTCTGTCTGTCTGTTTGTTCCGGCTATTCTCCGAAACGGCTAGACCGATTTCGACGGGACATTCACTGGCTGATAGCTGATGTTGGAAGGAGTAACTTAGGCTACTTTTGTTTTGGAAAAAGAATTAGTGATCCGCGCAAAAAAATTAAACTCGAGAAATTGTGAGCAAAATCCGATTCAAATAGGGAAAAATTGGCAACCACGCGGGCGCAGCCGCGGGTAACAGCTAGTTCAGAATATAACAGTCAGCCCAGCAATAGTCAAGATACCGCTGAAAATAGGGCTTTTACTATGATAAACAGATAAATAAGTGAACCTTGACGATTTCTACCGGATAAGTTTTTTTTTTATACTGCGATGTTTTGGGGAGCAAGGTTATTTCCAATGTTATATTATATAATTAATTGACCGAAAACCTTGACTTTGTTACGCGTTGTTTATTGGAACTAAAGCTCGTTTATTGAAACTACAGCCAAATTAGATTTGTAAAATAAATAAATCAAAATCTCAGTTTTTCAATAGGTACTACTTACTTATAAAATTGTAAGAAAGCGTATTTTCCAAACTGTGCAAGAATATTATTGAACTGTCAAAATGAAAGCTAATGCGATTAGATTCGTAGTTTACGATGCAGGTGGCAATTTAATGTTTACAGGTGAAACTCATTCTTAATTTATTGAAACTGCTAAAATTGTTTTTCAATCGTCTTGGTAACAAGGCCGCACTCAAATCTCCAATTGTACCGCTAGTGTTTATATTCTCGAGAGAAAAAGCGCTCCAAGTTCATGTAGCACTTTCACTCATCGACTTTGCTTATTTTCATCAGAGTTAAGATTGTTTTCTCTCATCGATATGAAAGCCAAAGTTTTCATAACACCCAGCTTTTGCTATTTGAGCCCACCGCAAAGACGTGGGTGAATCCACTAACAAAATAAACATGATATTGTACCTTAGGTGTTTTCCATTTACAAGACACACCACCCAAGGGTCAGATTTTCATGCAGTAGTACTAGAGCTGGAAAAGAACCCATCCGCGAAAATACTACCGCCATTACTTTTATCGCAAAACAGCTTTGCTGTGTTCCGATTTGAAGTATTGCCGATGTAGGTCTAAGTACATTAGACTGAGGCGTCTAATTTAAAAACCCCGTTAAAACGTTTTTTTGGAAATCGAGTTATTGATTAGTAAATTAAATTCAATAAATTTGAATCGCACACCTTGCTGCACAACACAATAAAATTACACAAGTCGCCAATGGTCACTTGGTGTAAAAGAGAGCTCTGTTATTGGTTGATTAGGTACGTTGTAGAGGAATTTGAATTTTATCCATGCCATTTATAGTGGATTTTGTTACAAAGCTTATGGTATGGGCTAGATTTAGTACTGTAAGAGAGGGATTTGCTCGGAAATGAGTTTGTACAGAATTGAGAAATCTTTTCTAAAGAGAGAAAAGTCGATCTCAAGGAAGAATCGTTTTAGCTGGTTTTGAAATTAGACGCCTCATTTCGGCTTTGTCTCTGAGATGTTAACGTTTCTGGCTGTGCCTCTGGTATCGCACATGTCCGTCCACCATCAGGCGGTCCGTCTCTGTTTGCCGTCTATAAATATTGGTATTTTTGCAGCTTTTCTCAATGTTTTCTTGTGTTTTTCCAGGTGACGCGCTGCGTAGCGGTGGTTAAAGCGGCTCTGCCGCTTTAAATGGACAAACGCAAGATGCTGCCAAAGAGAGCGCGTATGGATAGCATGCGGGGTCCCATCGCCAACGGACCCTTGCAGTCAAGGTGAATATCATAAACATTTGTAATATTATGTAGGAGGTTCCCCGTCTTACCGAGCTCTAAGCTTCAGAAGACACTATAAATTGACATCCTCAAAACGCGTTTAGACCACAAGTTATCGATCAGGCAGAAACTTTGTTGTGTACATGCTCGAATTATTACTAAACAATTAGTATGCGAACTAAATCCCTGTAATTAAATTACATAATCACAAGCCGCCGCTGATTTAATTCAATCACCATCCACAATCAGAAACTCCAACAGTTTAGCAAAGATCGAATCTAGCGGAGTCGTTCGCCTAATTCGTAAGCTGGTCGCGCTCGCGAGTGCGCGCGGGTGGCAAGTTAACAAAGCGTCGTCCGCCGTCTATTGGGCTCACTCCACTTATTCTTTTCTCGCGCTAATCCTATTTGGTTTCCATCAAAACTTGCCCGAAGGGTTGCCCCCGCGCCCCACACCAATGCCCCCGGCCTCTTTGTTTGCCACCAAAATCTGTTTTCGTCTGCCCCCGGAAAAGTTTGTAGGAATTCTGAAAACTCCCTCCTTACCCGCCGGAATTACTTTCCCGTTTCGCCGCCCGAAACTTTCCCCGGCAATAATAATAATTCCGCTCCGCTATGACGAAAGTTTAAATTATTAGTTTAATCGTACTGGTGTGCTTTAATTATTCGCGGCGGGGCGGGGGATGTTCGGGGCACGTCCTCTCTTCGTGATTAGCTAACTTGTCCCCGACTGCTATCCCCAATCTCTCCTAGTTTCCAATATTTGTCGGTTTGCTTAGAAATTTAATTTGTCCATTAATTTTGGTTTGTCTATTACCAAAGCTAATTGGCAGTTACTAACTTGTAATTTTGCTGCTCGGCGTATCTCTTAATCTAAATTGGAGTACCCAAGTTATTTAGTACTAAACTTGAATGCCTTTAGTGTTGCAGCGATTCTCGCAAGTTACTTTACGATTTACTGTGTTGTGAATTCTGTCTAACTTAATTATTATTTATTTCGTCGTATGTCGTTTTCTTGTTTTTTCGAATTTGACACATCCGAAAATAGTCTTACGATTCAAATCATACGATACGACACGAAAGTTACGTGTTATCAAGACAGAAAGTGACTTCATGCATGAGTCAGATGAGTGACGTGCGTCAATTAAACGTCGCAATCATTACACAAACGATATCAGAATATCAATAACGTATAAAAAAGCAGTTTGAATTAATATTTGACCGATAATAACGAAGATATTTACATGCAAATGTTTTTTATTAACAACTTTTGATTCAATCTCCACATTTGGACATAATTGGCATTCAAGACTTGAATTGATCAGTCACAATAAATTTTAATTTTTGAATAGCCATATTATATAGGAAATATTGACCAGATTTTATAATAAATAATGCAATGCCAAGCCACAGACTTTTAGGTTTGAACTATAAAATTGATGTCCTTTCATTCATATTCCAATTGCTGGGACACAGGCCTCCTCTCTGTGAGAGGGAGTGGGCTTAATCCACCACGCGGGCCCAGTGCGGGTTGGTAGATGTCTTCGAATTTTTGGCTCTAGGACATGCCAGTTTCCACACTATGTTTTCCTTTACCGTTTTAAGAGCAGTGGTGATGAAATAATTTAAACAGTATAAAGTGCCTACGAACCTATGACCTACAACTTGAAATCGCGGCCGTTACCACTGGACCACCACTGCTGATGTCCTTTCATTAAACTATCTTTAAAAAAAAACTCAGTTGTTTTGGACAGTTTGATTTCTTTTGCAGAAATGAACACGCATGAAAAAGAAACAGTTACTGGTATTAACAATGTTAAACAACTATGAATCATAACGAAGTTCTTAATTGTACTTTACCGAGTAATGCATGACTGTAGTTACAAATGAAATAGCTGTACCGTTCCGTATCGCTTCATTCATTGTGTAACCGTGTCCTATGCGCGGTTAGATGTACGCCCCATATTGTTTCAATACATCCTACTGATATTATAGTTTGGATGTTTGTTACTCAATCACGCCAGGATGGCTGAACGGATCTGGATGAAATTTGGCACATAAATAGATTAATAGTCTATAAAGGCTACTTTTTTATCCCGGTATTACTTTCCCGCGGGGGTAATCTCCGACATCCACGCGGACGAAGCCGCTGGCAAGAGATAGTACATGATTTAATAAACAAACTTAACTAGAATCGTCATTAATATTTACGGACGTATTTCGGATATCCAAATATGGCGGTTGGGTTAACCGCCATATTTGGATATCCGAAATTCGTCCACCGGTATGGAAATTAATTAATCTGATATTTTGGATACAAAGCTCAAAATCTTTTGTGTATTATTATTAACTAACAGCGTCCCGCGGTTTCACCCGCGTAAGTCTCGAACCCGTAAGAATATCGGCATGAAAAGTATCCTATGTCCTAGTTTATAACCTAATCCAAGTTATAAACTATTATAATCTGTGTCCCAAGTTTCATCAAAATCCGTTTAGTAAGTTTTTGCTTGAAAGAGTAACAAACATCCATTCATCCTCACAAACTTTCGCGTTTATCTATCTCTATCTGTACTAATAATAAAGCGGAAGAGTTTGTTTTCTTGTTTATTTGTATGTTTGAACGCGCTAATCTCTGGAACTACCAGTCGATTTGAAAAAATATTTTTGCATTTGATAGCTCAATTCTTGAGAAAGGCTGCACGCTAATTTTAAAAACACAAAATCATCGATGTATCCTCTTAACCTTTACCTTACCTATTAACCTAGTGTTGAACGAACACAATATCGTATAATCCAGGTGAAGGGGGTTTAAAGCCGTCGTAGTGTGTAAAGAGTTAGCTTCGTTTGTTTTTGCGAGCGACCGCCTAAAGTTGGTGAAATTGACGGCCATGCAGTGGCGTGCACAGAGATTTCAGACTGGGTATGCACGGCTAAAATGAAAAAAAAAAACAATCTAACAAGTTTTTTTTTCCCCGACCGTTTGTTTTACCCGACCCCACCTACGTTACCTTACTCTTACACTGACTCTTACCGCACGGCCGCGGCGCCATTGGCTACGCATGATATTTGTTTGCGACCACTACGAATACTTTAAATCTACTTAAATTATTTTAATCAGAATATCCGACAAAGGTCCAAACATTATTTTATCTTGATTTGTAAAAAAAAAGCAAGGGATACAATACAATGTGTTTGTATGTGGGTACACAACATGTTAGCCATAAATACATAATTATCATAAAACTTTTTTAAGAAAATAACAAGAAAGCTAAATCAAACCCGGGTACACAGGTACACACCTTCCATTTACAATCAATTTAACTTTTTCCTCAAAAGATAACGTCGAAAAAGCGCAAGATTTTGATTTATAAAAACACACTTCGGCGAGCTTCGGCGGGTTCGGCGGCACAGGATCACAGGTATAACCACAGATTACTTTAATTTTTTACAGTAAGTACATAATATTAATGTAATTACTTATACAGTCAATCAAGTGATTGACAAGAAAAACAATCAAAACAATATGTCGAAAAAACAAACATTCAAACATTGCAAGTTGAATAAAAGCTTGTAAAAACTGTACAATTACAAACTAAAACGAACGAATTTTGGTCAATCCGACCAAAAAAAGCCGACCCTCTGTAATCAACAACTAAGCGGTGCTTTTACGGCTTCTCAATTTGGACGGGTTGCAATGTAAGCTCTGCTTCCAGAACTCAAACACGCGCACACATTTTCACGCACACAATGACACTTTTGCTGTGTACTACACGAGATGCGTTGTATGAAAAATAAGCACTGCATGTTACTGCTTTTGCCACGGGAGCGCTGCCTGCGCGGTGTTCGCCGCTCGCTCCAGCCAGTTAGTTCTAATAAAAAATAATAGATGGCACGTAAATCGCATTTTAAACGGTGAGATGGTGACTACGGTTAGATTTTTAGAATAATTACCATGATTTTTCTTGAGTTATAGTAAAGTTGTAGTTTATTAGTTATTTATCATTTAAAGGGGCATGTATGGTATGGGACTACAGGGTATGCAGAGCTTATTTGCATGTATGGAGTGCACGCCACTGCGGCCATGCGCAATAGTGACAGATGAAAATAGAAAAGTAGCAGCCGTACACGTGCTTGCAAACTGTTTCTGTGTGGGACGATTAATCGTAGTTCTAATAATAAACATAATTTTTATGAACTCCGGTATTATCACAGTCGATTGTCTGTGTTTGCTTTGTCTAAACTAGCTGCGGTTTTCTCGAATACTTATAGAAATTCTTGTAGAATATTTACACTTGCAAGCACTTCGAATTTTCGACTCTAATAGCAGTTACTCGAAAACAACTAAACCGATTTTAATTATTCCATCTTTAAGCTGAAACGTCGAGCTTTAAAAAAAACTTTTCTTAAATGAGATTTAAGAACTTTTTGAAAAAAAGATTGCTTTGTATGCACGGGTTGTATGGGGTTGAATCGATTAGGTTGCTCGCGGTCGCGAGTGTAGTATTGCATAAAAAGCTGGAGGGGGTGTGTATTGTATCGTATCGTATGAATTGGTAAGGTGATTTGGCTCAAAAAAGCTGACAAGAGCTGGGATTATTTTATGTATGTACGGGACGTATGTAATTAATAAGTAACGTCATTTTCGTAATCGCTTTATTAAGAAATGCGTGATTAGGGCAAGACAAACCCATAAAAGTAATAAGTAATGTTTGGAATTAGGAAAGTTTTTGTTGATAATAAATCGCCACATTATTATTATCTATATTATTATTATTTTTATGTGTCTTGACAATTCTCGGGACCCTGGAGTCCCGGACCTTTAGAAGGCGTACGAGGGGCCAAAGCCAACTCGCAGAGGCCCGTTAGACGCTTTCAATGAAATGAGGCACAGGATTTTTTTATTTTTTTTTTATATGTTTACATATCTTGGGACCCGGGGGTCCCGGACCTTTGGAAGGCATACGAGGGGCCGAAGCCAACTCGCAGAGGCCCCTTAGACAATTTTAAATGACGAGGCGGCACCAGCCGACGATTATCCCTGTATGCACTATGCAAGTGCACCCAAGGACAACCCCCGGCTGGTGCAGGACTATTGCAGAACATGGAAACAAAACATATTGGGCTATGGGTTTGGGTGGCTATAGTGGATCGGGTACCTTAAACTATGGAAGAACTATGTCCCCTGCCTTACCAATGTTAGGTATATAATATACACAGTTAAACTGGCAGGGGGTGACTTGCACACTCAATAATGGCCCCCCGGAAACGGTCGCTAGCTTACGACACTATCGTAGCGGCAAGGGGGCAACATGTCTTGAGGCGCTTGTGAGGAGTGGAGAGGTATCCCACGGCTATCAGGACAATCCCGGAAGTACGGTCAAGATCCCTACCAGCATCTTACTGGGATACTTCCTTCCTCCGAGCATGTTTGCTCTTGCGAATCTCCACTCAAACCGGCCAATAAAGGCAAGAAAGAGGTGGGAGCTCTGTTCCTCGTCAGTGTTCACTCCAGCCGGCCAATAAAGGCAAGCGAGAGGTGAGGAACAAGACTTCTCCTGGGAGTTAGGGTCCGTGGGGTCGCTACTGCCCAACAGCTCGCCACATGCAGCCCTGCGAGTTTCTGTATCTCTCTTGGTCTGGCTCCTCATCCTAGACCTGTTCCGGCAAAGTAAACTCTACAGGCACAGACATAGAATTAGGAGCGCGCAATTATTATTACTTATTATTATTATCACATTATTATTATTATCTATTATTATTGGTTTTGTCTACACAGCCGCTAGACACCTGTTTTCTTGATTATTAATAGCAACAAACAAGAAAAGGCAACAGATATAAAATTAGCAGTTCCGACAACATGAATAAACTTTATGTTAAGTCGCTGACACGCATCGTCGCGTTGCGTTGCGTTGCGTCGCCTATTCCATTTATTTCAGCAGGTTCCTGAAATTGACGGCCAACCAATATAGAGGAAATTAAAAACATTTCGTTTCGAGTCTGTTCGTTTATTGTTATAAATATATATTGCTATATTTTAGTACTATGAACGTTGTGATGGCCCAGTGGTTAAGGCCTCGCCTCTCATGGACGAGGTTGTGGATTAAGGCGCTACCCCGACCAAAACCTTGCGATTGTACGTTATTCAAAGAACTCAACTCAGTAAAAAGCACATTATTAATGTTTGATATCTTTATCATCACATTGCACGTTCGAATTTGTTTTTATATGTTTTAAATACATTTCAAATCTCCTTGTAAAAATGTGACTAAAATTATTGACTGCATGCATCTTTTGCTAAAGGTGACATTCTAATCATTTGAAGATTATTAGGATAGATAGTTTAAAAATCTAAAAAAAAAACACGTTTTATTTTATTTCAAAAGATCACTATTTTTTTTTTAAATTATTAAAATATTATTATTAAAATTTTTGTGAATTCTATGATAAAGGGGCGTGCTTAGGGAGCAGTGGGACAGAGAAGGACGGAACGCGCATTTGGTCGCGCGTTTGGTCGGGGTAGCGCCTTAAAATCCGAGGCATTACCAATGTGACTTTTTCAACTCATATGTACTTTCTAAGTTTATCTTGGACGTGACTGACATTGGTAAAGGAAAACAACTTGGACAACTTGGAAACTTGGACATATAAATCAATATAAGTCTGAAATCGCATACCAGCCTTGAGCAAGTTTGGTAATCAATCATGCCATGCCTCTGTTTCGAGAATAGTCCTTTGCCTTGCAGTGGGAGTTGGGACAGAAGAAGGCTGGGATTATTATTATTATGAATGGTCGGCCGATATATTGCGTTGCTCCAATAATATGCCAGTTATGTCGCCAATATTATCGTCGGTTGATAACTTGCTGTTACGCATTCTTTATCACTTACGTTTTATGTAACGTTTGCGTCACTATACTGCTTTACGATGTTATTTATTACCACTTAGTGATACTGTATGAGTTGATACGAGAGTGCTTTCTCTCTTTGCACGGTATGTTGGTACAACTCACTAATATTAAAACGGCGCCAGGCATAGCTTCAAATACGCAAATACCTATATAGTCGCTTTGTGTGACAAATGTCATTAATTTTCCTGCCCTTATCCCAATTTATTTCTTTACTAGCTTTTGCCCGCGGCTTCGCCTGCTTGGAAGTCAGAAATTATCCCACGGGAACGTACTACCGGTATAAAAAGTATACCATTTCCTAATCCAGGTCATGGTCTACACATGTGCCAAATTTCATCCAAATCCGTTCAGCCGTTTTAGCGTGAAAGCGTAACAAACAAATAAACTCACATTCGCATTAATTATAATATTAGTTCTAGGTTTCTATAATTAAGCATGTCGTCCAAAGTAAGGACACATTATTTTACATTTTGCTATTCCGTCATTACAAGTCTATGAAACTATGTCTGATACTAGATTCAAGGAGAGGTCATTTTGTGTTTGTTTTATGTACATTTTTGGTTCACAGAATAAATGTATTTAGTTCTCGAATATTTTTTAACTTCTATAATAAAAGCTGTCGAAGTTGAGCAAAGTTTGAAACTTTAAACAACTATAACGTTTCAAGAATGTTATATATATTATCTATGAACATGCTTCAAGACTGAACTTAGTACCATGTTCAAATTGTTAACTAGTTTACTAGTTTTTAATTTAAGATGGGGTCTGAGATGGCTTGATGTTAGTATGTATAGTAATCTTAAAATGGTCCGACACTTTTATTATACAGAATTTGTTTTGTAGAAACTGTAGGAAATAGATACTTAAATGAATATCTCATATGCCTCTTCCTAACTAAGTTGACTTACAGTTTAACCAGATACGACTGAATATAAGTTTTTTTTTCAATGAGCGACTGCCATTGCCACTCAATTATTAGATAGTACCTACTGATATTCTTCCCCCGACTTACGAGTTGTAGGTACTGGGTTCAATACTGATTGACTGCTGCGCAGCATGTCGCGGGTTCGATTCCCGCACGGAACAAATATTTGTACGACCTACAAGTATTTGCTCCGAGTCTGGGTGTTTTTCTATCTATAATATGTATGTATTTACAAAAAAAATAAAAAAAATGTATATAAGTAGTTTATCAGCCATCTCGTTACCATAACACAAGCATTAGGTTGCTTAGCTTGGGACTAGATGGCGTTGTGTGAAATTTCCAAGGATATTTATTTATTATTTTATTTATTTAATACCACTGCTCTCAAATTAATTTCATCACCACTGCTTTCAAAACGGTGAAGGAAAACATCGTGAAGAAACCGGCATGTCCTAGAACCAAAAATTCGATGACTTGTGACATCTACCAACCCGCACTGGGCCCGTACAGCCCACCCCCTCGAAGAGAGGAGGACCTGTGTCCCAGCAGTGGAACCATTATAGACTGATAATGTTGATATTCTTCAAACGGACCTTTTTATCCGACACTTGGATGAGCCTACGTCCAGCAGTGGATGTCCTTCGGCTGAAATGATGATTATGATGGTGACATTTTTTTTTGTCGATGGGAAATCATCAAATGAATTTTCCCGCTAGGTGGAGCGGGAGGGTGTGTCAGACTTTTACTGATTAAAACCCACCCGTGTTCCTTCAGTTGCCTGATGACCTATGTTTTTGATTCGATCAGTTGTCTGACTTTAGTACTAAACATACGACCATGAATGTTTTTTATTAATGATGATTAATTGTATGATTCCAGGCCCTTAGTGGCGTTATTAGACGGACGCGACTGTACGGTCGAGATGCCGATACTGAAGGACGTCGCCACAGTCGCGTTCTGCGACGCACAGTCCACCTCAGAGATTCACGAGAAGGTGCTGAACGAGGCCGTGGGCGCGCTCATGTGGCACACCATTATACTGACCAAGGAAGACCTTGAAAAGTTCAAGGCGTTAAGGATTATAGTCCGTATCGGCTCCGGCGTTGATAATATTGATGTTAAAGCGGCTGGGGAACTAGGTGAGTTTGTTTACTATTATTATCTTTTAAAGTTAGTGGAAGAACACACCTTCCACACTCCATCTGCCGCCTGGACACGAACTGCAGTGACCAATGGAGAAATCTCTTATTCGATTGCGGGCCCAGGTTGGCCGCTGTAGATACAATATGGCTGTAGAAAATATCATGGACCTTTCCCAAACACAGTGCCAGTGTGAACAAAATACGAGTCAATCGACACGAGAAGAAGATTGAAAAAGGTGCCAATTTGCATGCCCCGCGCAGCGACTCGTTTTTGAGAGAGGTTACCCAACAGGACTGCGATCTAGAGACTGTTCTACATATCTAGGTTATAATTATAATTATTGTACAAGTTGTAGCATGAATAACGCACAACCTCTTACGGGGTCATTGTACTCATCATTATGAACAACTTTAACTATGGGTCCAAACCTGAAAACGCAAAAAAAAAACCGCTTTTCCTACATTTTGGCGTGAAATTCGCACATATATGTAGGAAACAGCAGATTTTTTTTTCGTGATTTCAGTTGTGGGGTCATAGTAAAAGTTGTTCATAATGATGAGTACCCCGTAAGTGGTTGTGCGTTATTTAAGTTACAACTTGTATAATTATCACAGATACGTAGAACAGGCTCGCCTTATTTGTCCGTTAAAAATTAAAAGTCCTGTTAGTGACAATAGCGCAGTATGTACCATGTTATAGGTTAACATTATTTAAGTTCAAATCTCCTGGTTCTACTGGTTGCATGATCCGAAATGCGATGAATTTAGCTGATTAATTTTGATTTAAACCCAAGTTGAAATGAACCCTGAACCAAAAGTTTTTTCATACTAAATGTAACCCGTGACTTGTAAATGTTCCAGGCATAGCGGTATGTAATGTGCCAGGCTACGGCGTGGAAGAGGTAGCGGACACCACGATGTGTCTCATACTGAACCTGTACCGGCGGACGTACTGGCTCGCCAACATGGTGCGGGAAGGGAAAAAATTCACAGGTATACCGTCACCAACACTTGTCAAACTTTTATAGAAACCCCAGGACCTACTGCCAATAAAGGCATGTTTCTTTCTTTCTTTACTTGTTTCCCGGGGTTTCACTCGCATCCCAGGTAACTACTTCATGTAGGTACATTGTTCAGTCGATCAAGGTTTTTTACAGACAAAAAATATTTATCTTTACACCACACTGCTAATAAGTATTCAGCTTGAGGCTGATGTAAAATAATTGTTTACTCAACACACACTATGTTGTGTAGTTGCAAGTTACATACCTGGAAAAAAAGTTCTATGTCTTATTGACTTAATCCAGGACATGAATACAAAATTTCAAGCAATCTGAGCGCCTTTATAATCCAAATAAGTTCAGTCGTTTTAGCGTGATTGAGTAGCAAACATTCAAAAGTCTAAAACTCGTGGCATTGCGTTTCGCTCAGTTCTAAATTCTAAGTTTTATAAATATAATTCAATGTATTTTCCTACATCCACATTTGCTGTATCTCACAGTCAATCACAGATTGTCCAATTTGGAGGGTTTCTCTAACTCTCATATTAAAACCGTTTAATCAAAAACATACACTACTACGCCGATTGGAATATTATTTGAAAAGCACCTCACTTTTTAATTTGAATCATACTCTGAAATGAAATTCTATCTCCCAAACATTTACATATTATTACTGTTTTTATTAGCAACACCCAAAAAAATGGGCTGTCGTTATTCATATTCACAAAAATGATGTTTACGTCAACATTATGACGGAAAGTTCGCCCTTGAGATGTAATAAAACTCAGCGGTATTGTAATGAATTACTTTACTACCTCACAACACGTGTAGGCGATAAAAATAGCCATTCTTGAAGCTGTTTTTAATTGTATTCTAGTACACTGATAATGGTGTTACAATGTTTTACAGTTAACAACAAAGTTATAGTTGTTTTTAACTGCATAGTGTACGAAGGTTATCTCAAAAAGGTTGCACTAGAATTAAAATAATCAACCTGTTGCTTGATAAGCACACAAGACCTCAGCCTCCTATTTTTTTCTTTGAATTGCTTCTCACAGTTCAACTTAGGAGGTTGTCGGCTGCTTAACCGGGCTTTCCTGTGTATGCCTTAATAAATTAAGGCCACCAGCTCGGGACCCAATTCCGGGCTCGAGCTAGATATCACGAGAGATAAATCTCTGTTTCAAATCTCCGCATCAATGTATGATATTTCGACCATGGAGATAATTTCCATGCCACCGGAATTGGCCTCCAGGGCATAAACTTGTAATCTAGGCGTATGTACGCTTACGGCACCTGTGGGGTACGGACCTCGGCTTACGGCGTCGCTGCTGGGGGGGGGGCAGCAAGGGACAAGCTGGATCAGATCAAGTGCACCCCACACCGCCCTTATTTATAATAGCTGTGTGAAAGTTATTAGTGTTTGCACAAACAATGGCAAACGTTTTTTTGTGTGGTGTTTACAATTTATGTTGCAGTATAATCAAATCTGAGTTACTTCCATTTGTTTTCATTTCTGTGGCAGCCATTAACCTGTTCCTAGCATAGATTCTCTTCACTAAATATTATAAAACAAAGTCGCTTCCCGCTGTCTGTCTGTCCCTATGTATGCTTAGATCTTTAAAACGACGCAACGGATTTTGATGCGGTTTTTTTAATAGATAGAGTGATTCAAGAGGAAGGTTTTTATGTATAAGTAAATGGCGAAGCTGCGGGCAAAAGCTAGTATTATATATATTCGAGGGGTTCTTGCTGTTCAAAGATGATCCTCTAATCTCGGTAGCGTATCTGTCATAATTTACTAGAAAACTCATCGTCTCCCTAGACCGTCATCTATGTCAAATGCTGATGTTGACGTGTTTGCGCTTCAGGTCCGGAGCAGGTGCGCGAGGCGGCGACCGGCTGCGCGCGCATCCGCGGCGACACGCTGGGCATCGTGGGGCTGGGCCGCATCGGCTCGGCCGTCGCGTTGCGCGCCAAGGCCTTCGGCTTCAACGTCATCTTCTACGACCCCTACCTGCCCGACGGCATCGAGAAGTCGCTCGGGCTCACCAGGGTCTATACGCTTCAGGTGAATACATACTACATAATGGATTAAATCGACAATGGACTAAGAATGTCTTCCGACTGGCGTCAACTATCCAGCGGCAGCCTTTTTTTTTTGTGGATGGGAAAACATCAAATGACTTGTCCCGCTCTGGGTGGAGCGGAAGGGCGTCTCAGACTTTTACTGAATAAAACCCACCCGTGTTCCTTCAGTTGCCTATGCCAGGGCCACGGTATCTCTTTCGAACAACCCGCGACCCCGGCGGCATCGGCCCTATCGGACACTATCTTTTTGCTGACATCTCTCTGAGGCGCGCGTGAAACACAACGCGCCGTCGACCCGATCCAGATCCCGATCAAGATCCCCACCGGACGGCGAACTACCCACTACTCGCCGTCCGCAAGCCTTCGGTGGCCGGCAATCGGCTCTCGACTCCATCCAGTGGCAGCCTGAGCGTTGTAAAAGGGGATGAGACCAGACTGGCAGCGGAGCAGCAGTAGGAATAGTGGCGTGATTTCGACCACTATTGCACTAATGACGTGCAATTTCTACCACAAGCACTACATACAGGGCAGACGCCACTACTTCTCATAAGAAACTTTTAAAAGCACACTAGTGTTTGTAAAAGATATCCGTAAACCTTTTGCGAGCTATTGGTAACAACCCTAAAACAGGTTAGCTGTAAACTGGATTTGGATGCTGAGTAATGTCTCAAAATTTAACTCATTAGTCATAAAATAATGTTGTGTGTTAATGTAATGTGTTTGTCGTTTTCAGGACCTCCTATTCCAGAGTGATTGTGTATCATTGCATTGCAGCTTAAACGAACACAATCACCACCTCATTAACGAGTTCACTATCAAACAGATGCGCCCAGGTGAATACCATTAATTTATTATTATACCTTTATCTTAACAGAAAAGTAATAGAGAACAAAAGAAGTGTTGCGCCGACCCCGAATGAATCGGGACAAGATGAATGATGATAATAGAAAAGTTAGCAATCGACAATTAATGATGTAGGTTCATTCTAATTTTCTGAAAAGATATCTGCTGTAAAAGTTTGAAACATGATTATAGAAGTAAATCAGCGTTTGTGTGCTCAAAAATGGCTTATTGCGCAATAAAAAATTAATGCAGCCCATCAAAAATGTAAAAAATTAATAAAAACAATTACTACAGTTCTTTTTAATCATAATTTAACACATTTAATGTCTAGAATAATACGTAAGACAACTTGTAGCACTCATTTTTGAATGTTGTACAAGAGAATATCGATAATTCATTACAGTTGCGTGACTACATGTCATTGAGCGTAATTGTTTTACAGAATGTTCAAGAGTTAACCATCACTTTCAGTTTGTGTGTGTGCGATGACTAGCTTTTACCCGCACCTTCATTCCTGTGTGGGAGATGTTTCCTAGATAAGAAATGGGCTAAGTCATTCACCAAGCTATAAAGCCCTACAAAAGTTACAAAGTCACATTATGAATTAAAATCAGGAAATATTACAACTCGGTATTCGTCGTACACCTTTCTTAAATCTAATTTGAAACAATTTTCCTAGAGTACCATTTTTTTTAAGTTTTTTATGTTCACAAGCAACCTTAGGTTTTCCTCAACAAGCAACAACCAACCAACCTTTTTCTCCTTTGGTTAATTTTCGGCTTGAAGCCATTATTTTTTTAAAAATAAAGTCAAGTCAAGTCCTGGCAATAATTAAATCTAATTTGAAAGATGTTGATATTTTACTGAAAATGTTATTCAAACAACTACAACCATGTTGATATTGAAAATCCACAAAATTTGACAAACAAAAGCTGGCTATAAAAACAATCTAAAACTGACTTTTGGAGGAGGGCACTGTATTTCTCGATCAAAAAAATTCCATCGATCCATTGAACGTTGCTGCATGAAAAACGTCCAAAGGAAGCCAATGAAAGCCAAAACAACAAACACGCCTTCCCATTCAAAACATTAGTAGGATTTAATAAAGTTTTAATAAATACATAAACATATTCTATGTACCAACGACTAACATATTAGTCGTTAGTTGGTCCATAGAATATATTTATTTATTTATTAAAACTTTATGCACTAGTAAAAAAAAAATTACGTACAAAGGCGGACTTAATACCTGAGGCATTTTCTGCCAGTCAACCTTATATTGTGTATTTCCCTTTAGGCGCGTTCCTGGTGAACACGGCGCGTGGCGGGCTGGTGGACGACGAGGGGCTGGCGGCCGCGCTGAAGCAGGGCCGCATCCGCGCCGCCGCACTCGACGTGCACGAGAACGAGCCCTTCAACGTGTTCCAAGTACGTTACGCCATGTCTATTGAGTCTGCCTAGCCTTTTCCCAAGTATGTTGAGGTCTCTGCTTCCAGTCTAACCGGATTCAGCTGAATACCAGTATTTTACATGGAGCAATTGCCTCTGACCTCCACAACCCAGTTACACGTCTTTTGAACAGAACAGAATACACCGGTGTATTCTGCAAAAATCTCACCGTAATCTGTGATCCCATCGGATGCTTAGGATTGACAGGTCACTTCATTCACTTCACCTAAGTTTTCATGATGAAATTTTTAAAGAATAGCACTACAAGTTTATGTGAGTCATAGTTCGATATATACAGGTGGGTCGTAAATATTGGTGCAAATTAGTAAAGCACAGTGTAAATTTTACGTAAGAGAATAAAAAAAACGAGTGCGGTCGGGGGACGTAGTTCCTTCTCACGTATGATTTAAAAACAAAAACAAAATTTTCGCATCCGTTAGTGTGGGACGCAACGTGTGTCGATACTCTTGCGCCATCCCATCTTCCTGGCTCGGCGTGCTGTGCTGGCACTGCTGCTGCGGCTGCGGAAAACCTCAAGCGGCGGAAATATAATAATCTTATCGGTAATTATATTTTCGAGCCGTTTGGGGTTGAAACCCTTGGGCCGTGGGGTCCAAGTGCTCTTAATTTATTCAACGAAATCTCCAAGCGGCTGGTTGACACTTCCCGTGACCCGAGGGCTGGCTTTTACTTTGGCCACAGGCTTAGCATTGCCATACAACGTGGCAATGCCGCCAGTCTCTTGGGTACTTTACCAGTCGACAGCGATGCGGAGGAATTTTTCGACGCCATATTTTAGTTTTTTAATAGTTTTAGTTAGGATATAATTTTGTTATTTATAGGTTACTAGCTTTTGCCCGCGGCTTTTCGCCCACGTGGTTGTCGAAAAATATACCACGGGAACGTACGCACGTCTGCAGATCAAGCTATACATTTCCAGTATAAGCTGATCTCGCATTGTGTAGGATTTCCTTACAATGAGAGGTCAGTGTAAACTGTAAATGATACATTTCCGGTTATCCTAGCTTGATGTGTAGCCGTGTGTACTACCGGGATAAAAAGTACCCTAAATATTAATCCAAGTAAGCCGTTCGCACGGTCGTAAAAATATCGCGGCGGGATGTTATCGCGCACTGGATTTTCAACTCTTGGTTTTGAGCCGAGCTTCGAGAATCCAACATAACAACAACAGAGTGCATCCCAGCCAGCGCGACGAAAAAACACATTGTTGGATTTTCAACTCTCGGGGCTAAGCAGAGCGTTGAAAATGCAGTGCGCGAAAAAAAATCGCCGCCATATTTTTACGCCCGTGCGAACGTCGGCTATATCTTCTCGCACTGCTTATATAGTACTCGAGGAGCGGCGCGCAGATTGATTTAAGATTGCTAGAGGATAATAAATCTTAAAACCAAAAAATAGTAAACGGAAAATTACCAACTTGCATGACTTTGAAAGCAACTTTAAAGCGAAAGCATAAATGGTCTTTATTCTCTATTCCGTGGGAATTAAAAAAATATTAAGACTAAGCCCACGTTCAAACCCGCCGTGATTTTTTTACGTCCGTGGGAACGTCGGCTAAATGTTACTTCAAGATACAAACTACCCAATCCTTTAAATCTCTTAAAAAGAAGTACTTACACAAACATTTTAATAGTGTTTGTGAATTTTAAAATCAACCCCTAGTTTAACCCCATAGGGGATGATTTTTTCATCAATCAAAACTAAATTTGAATTTTCATATCCCTAACTTAAGAAATGCTGGGATTCTCATAAAACTTTCACCACCTGTAGGATTATTTTTTAAGACAAAAAATAGCTTGTCCTTCCCCAGGATGCCATCTACAGTCTTGCCAAATTTTAGCGATACCCGTGCAGTTTTGTGAATTTTAAAATCATCGGCTTCTTTACGCCCTTAGGGGATGATTTTTCAAAGTCGCTGGAACACAATTCTTTATTTTCTACCAAAAGCATAAAGTATTATCATAGCCCTAACTCAAGAAATGCTAGGTTTCCTTTACAAACTTTCATCCCCCCTATCACCTCCTTTAAGATAATTGTTGAAGATAAAAAGTAGACTGTGTCCTTCCCCAGGATGCCATCTGTAGCCTTGACAAATTATATCGATATCCGTGCAGTTTTGTAGATTTTAAAATAAATTAATAATAAAATAATTTAAATCTCGTAGGGTTCAGCCAGCGTTTGCAATGTAAGCGCAAAAAAATGTGTTTATTTACGACATCACATTAGAAACCTCTAAAATTAGCAGTGTTTCTCTACTATATTATGCATGTATTATACATATAAACCTTCCTCTTGAATGTCTCTATCTATTAAAAAAACCGCATCAAAATCTGTTGCGTGGTTTTAAAGATCTAAGCATACATAGGGACAGACAGACAGCGGAACGACTTTGTTTTATAATATCTAGTGACTAGTGATGTTTATATTACATTGAAATAATCATTTTGATTTGAAATCATTTTGATTTGAACTCACTTCGGCTTTAACATCCTCGAAAACAATGAAAACGACATCCATGGTGAAAATATTTGCAACCACCATTTTGGATTTTTATTTTGACCAAATTTTTTTTCTCTCTCTCTCTCTCTCTCTCTCTCTCTGTTTTTTTCTATTATAAGCTAAACTCCAAACCAGATGGCTCTATAAAAACTTTTGACACTTGAACTGACTTTCGGGCATAACGCTTTTTCGTTACGATTTCTACCAGTTTACTCTTACCGCAAGCCGCGTTAAAACTTCGTTAAAAAAAACAGTCGAGAGTTACCGTGGGACCGTGGTACCTTTCGCTTTTGCACAGTACCTACTTGGCTTGGCAAATGAAAGCTACACCTATGGTAAAAAATGGTTCGAATTGAGTTATGTGAGAGCTGGTTAGGCAGTGTTTCGAACCCTTAACATAGGACCACTATTTACGCCTCAACCTGTACTGTATTATTGCTGGAAGTTTGTTGCTGTATGCTTACTGAAGTGCTGTTATGAAGCTTTTCACTGTTACTACAGTAATATTGTTGCAAGACATTCATCGGCATGTTCCCCCGCAGGGCCCGCTGAAGGACGCGCCGAACGTGCTGTGCACGCCCCACGCGGCGTTCTACTCGGACGCGTCGGCGCAGGAGCTGCGCGAGATGGCCGCGTCCGAGATCCGGCGCGCCATCGTGGGCCGCATCCCCGACTGCCTGCGCAACTGCGTGAACAAGGACTACTTCCTGGGCGGCGGCGGCGTGATGCAGGGCGCGCCGCTGGCCGCGCCCGCCGCGCCGCCCGCGCCCTACGCCGAGGGCATCAACGGCGGCTACTATGCCGCCGCGCAGGCCGCGCACTCCACCACGGCCGCGCACGACGCGCCCGCGCCCGCGCCTGCGCCCGCGCCGCACGCGCCCGCGCCACACGCGCCGCACGCGCCGCACACGCCGCATGCGCCGCAGCCGCCCATCTCCCTGGTCAGTGCCAGCGGTAATGCGAGCTGATACTATCTGCTGACACTGTCCACTGCCCCCACCCACCAAGCCCACTTAATACTGCCACGCATGCATCCTAAACTAAACGACGACCACACCCGCCGTATTATACGTACCTCATTACTGAAGCGCATGCTACAGGATCACAAGAACGTGACCTAAGTAGCTCAATATTATCAATTCCTACATAATCCTAAAAGACATCCAGTCCTGTAGCTAGTGCATGTTTAATTTTAATTACTGTATAATATCATCGGCTAATAGTAACTACAAGCAACGACATGAGATCGTTGACAACACCAACAAAAGTTATGATTTTAGAAAGTCATTTTTTTTTTATTGCCATTGAAGACCCGACTTATCACGTCTGCCAAATAATCAAAAAAAAAACTCTTTATTTTAGTTGATAATTTCATTGAGATAGCTTGTTATTTAAGGTCATCGAGTAACGAGTATCTTCCCTGTGTTGCAGCCAATCAACACGTCGGATCCGGCCAACCATCAGTTGAACAAGCAGGAGAGCTCCGACGTCCACTAGGCGACGAGGAGGCGCTACGTTACAGTACCGTCATCACGCCGAGCGACTAAACAAACATACAAACAAACAATAGTTTTATTGATTCCATCGCAATTATGTCATAAGTACCTATGTCGTAAGCCAACGAGTGATATAATATGTAGTCGCGGCGTTTGCATAGAGGCGACATAACGCTTTATATATTATAAAATAGTAAATTAGTGAGTCGTAGTGCGTCGGCGTCGGTACGATCCGCTGCGAGTGAGTCTGTCCTCTTCCAGTTTGTTTTATAGTGGAATACGTTCCTATCGCGGGGACAAATGGAGTGTGTACGCAAATGACAAGACTTCTTTTCACTAAATAACCGAATTTGATTGAAAGAAACTATGGGGCTTGGCAACTCCATTTGTTTTCTACTCTTTGGTTTTCGATTTCATGTTAACTGACAATAAAAATTACGATGGAACAGATTTCGGCACTACCTACCTAGTGTCTGAATATGAAAGCACTGGTGATAAACGAAACTTGATACAGTGAGTCGGGACATCTCCATTCTCGAACATGTTTTATATAAACGTCTGATAAATGAGACAAATAATATAATTAGTGCATACGGCTTGTGTGTGACTGTACACAGTTTTATTTCGGTGTGATTATGAGATTCCTTGTGAAACGCACGCCCGTCTCGATGCAAACGTCGCGCGTTATGAGCGAATAGTTGATTCTGTGTTTGTATTTGGTAAGTTGGGACAGCTATATATAGATACTGTTATGGTAAAATGCGTATTTTGATCGCGGGCCGAAGCGTGTATGTTCAGAGTGTACTTGTACGTGTAAATAATGCGATAACATGTCAAAAGTTTAACTATACTCCACATAGCCGAGCATCGCGGCGTTTGGGCGGTCAGGTGAGGCGTATTAACTCGGCTCTTCAAATCTGCCAATGACAGAAGCGATGACCCACTGTTTGGAGTAGATAGTTTCACCGTGTCAGTAGTTAACAGCTGGTTCCATATTCGAGCTTCGAACCAAAGCAAACAAGAATAAAATATAAATGCTTTACGTGCCACACAGGCTCTGCGCTGGTCATTTTTTTAGCGCAAAGTTCGCGGCAGAATTTGGAACCGGCTGCGTTTTATAGTGGCAAATTTTTGCTCAAGAGTCAAAATTAAAAATGTTGATTGTTAATTATGTTTGCATAATAAACCTGTAAAGTAGAATCGGAGGTTCAGTTTACAGGAACACCTTACTACGTACGATAGAGCAAAAAGTTAGTTGTGGAAACTTATGGAATTTACGGCTCCATCAATGTTAAGGTCCTTATGGTTTCGCGGCGGAGGTGTCCGCCGCGAAACCATAGGAGCGAAACTGCACTAGTTCAACTGACTCGCGATCAGCGAACATCATGCGGTTTCGCGGCTGCTAAGATCCTAATAGGATTCATGAAACGTGAACAAGGTACGCTTAATTTACAATTCGAAGAAACGCTAATGTTAAATGCAAATTAACTTCAGTCGAGAAATTGGCGCACAGTAATATAGTTATATATTATCGCGTTATTCAGACGTACGTACGTGTGTGTGTTGTATCAAAGCGCTGGAGTATACTGTGTACTAGCATACGTTCGATGCATGGTCCCAGCTGGTTTATAAGCATTTGATCGCATTTGTTTGTACCCACACCGGCCCGGCCCGGCCCGAGCGCATGCATTCGAACTGTTATTTTTAAGTAATCAACAAAAGGACTGTAGAATTCTATCATCACACTTTATTAACGAGAAAAACGGATGTCTTCGTGTTTCTTTTTTTTTTTTTACTTTGAAAATGTACAAAATCATCCTTCATTTGAATATTTTTTTTTAAATAGAGTTTAAGTGACGAATTTGTACATGAAAGAACACCATATGAAATATAAATTTAGAACCGAAATGCAATAGAGGGGCTTCGCCCTGCCGAGCACCCGTTTGACAATCGTGAGAATTGGTATTTAAAAATTAGTATTTACTTACAGTTTAGTTTAATGACAAAAACAATGTGTATATTTTATGAGAAAGTGAAAGTTCTTAAATAAAACTATTGTTTTCGGATTAATTACCTGAGTGTTTTATTTATTATCAAACAATGTCAACCTCATGGTCTTCAGTTCTGATTGAACACTACATTACAACAAATTACTAATACGTTAAAAAACTATCGAGATAATCTCGACCTGCCTTATAGACTTATCTAGCACATTTTTTAAATTAGAAAAGGTCTACTATAATAAAATATACTTGCATTATATTTCACATTTGCAACTTTCAAAACGCAAGTTGTACAAATATAACATTTCATGCAGTAATGAGATCATTAGTATTAATTGGCACATATATTATCGCTATCAAATAAATTAACATTTCGGGGCTATAATTATTACGTTAATAATGGTAAACTGCAGAAGCACAGAACAATAAAGCTACAGTAGTTTATCTGCCTCCCGGTAGATAAATACGCGTCCGTCCGTGTGTAACTGCCGCGCACTCCGAACTGGTATATACTGAGATTTCGAAGCGCGTCATTTCGGCCAAAATAAAACTACTGTAACATTACTATACTGTGGTAGAAGTCTTTTAAAAATTGTCTTTTTTACAAAATAGGTATACATAAGGGCGAGAGTACACATGCCTGTACTTTGTACAAAACTATACAAGTAGCTTGCATGCCAATGTACTTACCTTAATAGCTTCTGATTGATGTTTATGTTACAATGGCATGCCAGCTACTTGCATAGTTTTGTACAAGCTATAGGCATGTGTACTCCCACCCTTATGGTCAGTTCAGCCCAAGCGGAAAAATCCTATCGGAATTTACTGGCTCCATTGAAAATAGGAACGTATTAGCATAGCCTTGAAAGTATAAAATTGGCAGTCGAGCCGACTGTACACACGGCTACACATCAAGCTATACATTTCCAGTTTATACTGACCTCTCATTGTAAGTAAATCCTATACAATGCGAGATCAGCTTATACTGGAAATGTATAGCTCGATCTGTTGCCGTGCGTACCGAAATTCATTAAATTTTATACTTTAGTTAGGCAATGGTAATACTTCCTATTTTGTGTGATGCCAGTAAATTCCGCTAGGATTTTTCCGCTTGGTCTGAACTGACCCTTATTCTCGTGAAAATAAGGTTGCTGCCACTGGCAAATCTGGCAAAATTGCAGTTATCATAATGTTGTTACAATAAGGTGGCTGTTGGGTTGCTGCTTTCAGAGTTAAACAACTGATTCCTGACTGTACTGTGTCCTTTTATAGTTATTTTACTTGTATATGTAAATAAATTAATAATTGATCTTGATATTTCAGTTGTAAAAGGCCTGTACAAGACAGTAAATATTTGATTTGTCAGTCGTTTTAGGTCCCACACCACTACAATATGCAGATAGTTTACCCTCAAGTTGCTGATTAGTCGCTGTCAAATCATATTGTGAGCTATTGTGATTGGTTGTGACTCGCACTAAGGCCTCTGAGGGCTTATTGTGAGTTTTTATACTTACTCGATCACAATTTGTACTGAATAAGCGCCGTCTGGTGACTGTAATGGGAAACACGATTATTCCATACAAATTGACGTAAGATAAAGTTAACGTAAACGCGATCGAGTAAGTATAAAAACTCGCACTAAGCCCTCTGTAACGCGTTACAAAAACTCGATACATTACAAACAAACGTTACAAGCCATTCTCCGCCTTTTGAATCTAGCCCTAACAGCCCACCCTAGACACCACCACCCATCCCAACCACCGTCCAACCCATTTAACCCACCCATTTCAACTAGATTTGCAATTCTATGCGACTTTACTTTTCACTGTGTTTTTTGTGAGCATGGCGAGCACGGCGTGACCACCTTGAGTCTTCTCGTTTCCTCCGCGTCCAATGCTCGCTTCATCTCGTAGTATCTCTGTTTGAACGACTGCAGCTCATTGTTGACTCGGTCCAGTTCTGAGCGTTGGTCGTTGACTTGCAGTTCGCGCATGCTTAGTTCTGAAAGACAAGTATATTGTTATCATCGTTAATTTCATTATCATTGTTATCTGCCTAGCCTTTTCTAACTATGTTGGGGTGGGCTTCCAGTCTAAATCGCGCTGGCAACGTCGCATTTCTAGAGGTCTTTCGTGATTATTTTTTACTAGCTTTTGCCCGCGGCTTCGCCCGCGTAGATGTCGGAAAATATCCCACAGGAACGTCCTACCGGGAATTCCTTCCTTATTCCTTGTCTACATTATAAAGGGAACCTCTGTGCAATATTTCAGTTTTCTAGGTTCAAGTGTTTGGGCTGGGCGTTGATGAGTCAGTCAATCAGTCAGTTTTTATTTATATATATTGATTGGTTAAATTTAAATCAAAGTTATATTTTTTTCGGCCAAGCACAGATCGTTGGCATTTATAATTATGTACGCAATAGCGTAAAAAGCGTAAAATGCGTAAAATGTTGCCAACAAGGCCTAAACTAAAAACATTTAGTTTAGTGCCTTAAGTTGGCAACATTTTGTTTGTCTTCCTCATTTTGTCAATTTTGTCAAGTCAATGTGTAGAATCTAATAAATACGAACATGTGTATCTATCCGAGTTATGCATCATTCTCCTAATATATCCACCCAAAATATCAACAAATACCATTATCCATTGAATAGGTTTTGACCCAACATCATTAGGGTGCCCTAACAAAATGGTAAAAAGGAACCCTTATGGTGTGACTCAGCCTGTCTGTCTGCCTGTCTGTCACAGCTGGATATCTCAAGAACTACTAATCCTATCAACTTGAAATTTGGAACTGTTTTAGATGACGTTTGCCCAACTATTTTGCAAATAAGAAAGAAATAAAAACTATGTTTTTTTTTGCAACACGGACTGAAAGGGGGTCTTAAAAAATCTAAGTGGGAGCCCCCACTTAGATTTTTTAAGACCCCCTTTCAGTTCTACTAGGGCATGTGGCGTATCATATGAAAGAGCGCTGTTTGCATATTCTCAATCATTTTTTTGTTTATTTTTATAGTTTTCGACATTTGATGAAAAATGTAAAAAAATACCGTTCTGTTTCGTACCCCCATATCTCCGAAGTTGGCATAGAGAAAAATCTGGAATTATTCTATGTGATAGAAGTTTATGTAAAACACTCTAAATAGCACACTTTTTCAGAAATCAGAACGGAGCCCTCGGTGCGCGAGTCCGACTCGCTCTTGGCCGATATTCGAAAAATTATGATCCAAGAGAGTACCTCTAACGTTTATTTTCCGTTCAACCTATTAGGTTGCGGGAAACCAGCGGCGAGGAGCGGTGACCGAGCGGGGCAGTGGTGGCGTAACAATTTTGTACCGTGACTCGGCAATCAGCATCGCTTCAGCCTCAGACCTTGGAAATGCTGATGTGTCTGTGGCTGAGGGATGCGTGTTACCTAGAGTACGTTAGTTCCTTAGGTTGTTACAATTTTTATTAATTTGACAACAATCTACAAATCTATACTAATAAATCAAATCAAATCATTTAGTGGTTTGCAAATAATAAAACCGAGGTTTTTTTCCTGTTAGAATGCACTGATCTCTGTACCTACCTAGTACCAGTTGCAGTAGGATTAAAAATCCTTTTGCATTTGATAGCCCAATTTATAAGGAAGGTATAGGTTATTTAACATCACGCCACGACCCTTAGGAGCCGGGCAAAGAGAAAAAATAGCGCGGGCGGGCGATAGGATGCGACGCGGTGGGTCGCGTGCCGAAACACGCGGACGAAGTCGCGGGCAGAAGCTATTTGGATTTGGATATAAAGAAAATTAAGTACATACCGGCAATTAAACACTTCATCTTGGTAGTCCTCTGTGTCAATGCACGTTGCGTACGATTTAGTGTGATCTGCAAAACATAACGTAAGTTTTCTAAATATTCATACAAATTGCAAAAAAACCAAAAAAAATGAATTTCGCGGGCTTAGGCAAATCTGCCCAAAATTCTCATACAGACGACAACAAAAGCAAGTATCGTGCCTATAGAGTGTTGATTGTTTTGAATGAAAATTAGTTAACCTACCTACCTAATAAAATTATATTGGTTGATAAGTTTCATCCATAAACTCTTCTGAAACTTTGGGTGGTGTCAATGTGCTTCTAATATTGTTACCGACTGTGCAGTTGGTAACAAAAGTCCAACAAATTGATTTTGGTTCCGATTTGCTTTTTAATTCGGAACCTTAAAAAACAGAACCGATGTACACAAGGCAAAGGAGTTAAGTAACCAGACACGCACACTACAAAACTATATCGCTACTGTACGTACTGCTCACAATGACCTCCGCCAGCCTCGCACACATCCCATTCATAGAGTGAGTGCGCTGACGTCTTATAAATGATAGTGTAACATGATTTCGCAATGTAGGACAGTTGCTCTCGTGGCGCAAAAGGTAAGCATTCAACCTACAGGGACAGAATGATCCGAGTTCGAGCCACGAGTTTACTAAAATATTATTTTTGAGATTTCGTAATTTAAAATGAATATGCTAACTGAATAAAGCAATATTCTGACCAGTTTGAGAATCTACCACAAGTATCTCGCCTACTTAAAATTATTTCCCAGTTTAGAAGCTAACTACCCGCTTTAAAAATATATTCCTGCCTTTAATTGTGAACTTATGTAGTCAGTCTGCATTAGCAACTACACATATACTCTTTCTTTTGCACTTGAAGTTTGTGATTGTGATATATTGATTAATTTAGACCATGCATCATTTAATAAGATTTCAAAAAGCTCAGATTATTGTTTTGCATGAGCAAAAAATTATTTCTATTAGTGAAATCGCAAGGCGCCCAATGCTATCGGTGAGTGAAATTATTATTAATAAGAATGTATTAATTTACATATTATGTCACCGTGATTCCACCCAGTAATTTTATTATGATTGTCTGTTGTATCTCATTTAACGAATTGTGGATATGAATAGTTGAATCTAATAGAAAATGACACCGGAATAGTTGAATTTAGTATAATGAGTGGCTATGCAGTTAACAAATAAATACTAATTTTGTTAACTGCCACTCATTATATCGATAATTATTTAATCATTTCCATTAACGGTTTACACAGTATTACAGTAATAGTTTTTTTATCTATGTTTTGTAATAAAATATTCAAAAATATAAGTAATGAATATGTTTGTAAATGATTAGAAAATAATAATAAAATACAATTTTGAAAAGATTTAATTTCTTTTAAACATTTAAAAATGTAAATTGCATGTATGGTAATTAAACAAAGGATTTATATTCTAAATAAAGTATAATAATATTGTTTAATACTTTTTATAAAAAAATTAAAAAATGACATTTTATATGTGCACTAATGAATAAAGTAAATAATAAGTGTCATTATTATATTATATATTATTTTTTATTTGTGATTAGTATGATATTGTGTATTACTTAGGTCACTCGCCCTGCCTTTTTATTTCTATTTTATCGTATTCTAATTTTCATTATTACTGACCACTAGCCTTATATATCAATTGTATTTAAGTATATAGATATATATTCTCTGCATTGTATTTATATTGTGTATTTTTTATTTCTTAATTTATAATTTGGGAGGTGTTTAGACCTAATATTTTAACTTTTTTTTGTAGAGAAAAAACGTTCGACTGTGGGTGCATTGTCACTGAGACAAGCGAAATAAACCGTCGCCTGCCTGGACCGACACCATTGGCTTACACAAATGTTTCGCCGCGGCACCGTGCGTGAGATTGTTGCCACCCATACATCAGATCCATTCGCTTAGACCAGGATAACAGCAGCAACACACAACGTCACTATGCAAACTGTACGGAACCACCTGCAAGCGGACGGTTTGACATGTTGCAGACCGATGCGTAAAATTTTATTATCTACCGTGCACCGTCAAAATCGCGGAATATCGGCACTTCGATTGACAAAACAATGTCGTCATAATTACTGATGAAAAATGTCTTCATCGAAAATCACCACCGACTTATCGTAACATATATACTACCTTTAAGTTTCAGACATTTTAACGTTTTTAAATCTATTATTTTCCTAGAAATAATTAATAATGGTTGGTGA
Source organism: Cosmia trapezina (assembly GCA_905163495.3). Lineage (NCBI taxonomy): Eukaryota > Metazoa > Arthropoda > Insecta > Lepidoptera > Noctuidae > Cosmia > Cosmia trapezina. The sequence continues at coordinate 18,643,446 of LR991041.1, forward strand.
TAATTATAATACTTACTGTTCCCGATACAGGTGGTAAATGTTTTTATTTTAATTTTAATTTTCAAAAATGTAGGTAATTTACATCTGTATATAACTGAACTAGCGACCCGGCCCTGATTCGCACGGTTTTTACGAGTTGGCAAAACATGGAGGTTTCTATATTATATAAGTTAAATATTTATCATGATAGTGAAAACCGCATCAAAATCTGTGGTGTTAGAAGAACAACGCGGCCACACAGACAGACACGAAAAGCGACTTTATTTTATAATAGATACCTAAACGAAATACTTAATACTTTCACAGCATATTTAGCCATAATAAATTAAGTCGGCGGTACTGTGCAGGTAGGAGTGTGTGAGTGATGTTATTGTTACTGGATCAGATTATATTATTATTTGTTATCTATGTGACATGTTTATTCACTCCGCCCATTGTTGTATACATATATAATGGTATAAAAAGATGTAATAGCATGTTCTAAACATATTGTTGTATTTATAATAAAACATGTTTACTTGTGATGTTCTTTTTTTTAAATAAAGATATTTATTAAAAATGGTTTTATTTATTTAAGCAATTCTAATAAATAAAACATTTTCTTAACAAAAAATGTTCTAATTGCTTTAGCTTAAAATAATAAATCGCAAAAAGAATCATCACTTCAGAGATTTGAACTCACAGAGTAGTACTCAGAAGTATGATGCCTTATTCGTTGGGATACGAACGCTTAAGTTTTCAATGCGAAATTATGTTATACTATAATTGAGAAGACATTAGCGCACTCACTCGCACATGAACGCGATGTGTGCGTGAGGGCATTGTGTGCTGTACGTAATGAATCGTTTTAACAGTAGCAATACAGTTTTGTAGTGTCACGCACACTATAACACTGGTTACTTATCTCTGTTGCAGAGTGTACTTAAAACTTTAAATTCCGGTTCGCGTGAGTCTTCTATCTCGCGCGTCAAACTATTTCACTTACACACCGAGCTAAACCACGCTTCGATATATCATCTTAATCGAGTCTGATCGGATCTGACCCAAAATTATTGTCCAAGAAAAATACGTACCTAGCTATGTAGGTATAGGTACAGGTCATCATCTGCCTAGCCTTTTCTCAATATGTTGGGGTCGCCTTCCAGTCTAACCGGATGCAGCTGGATACCAGTACTTAGTTTACATTGAGCAACTGCCTATCTGACCTCCACAACCCAGTTACTGGGTAATACGATACTCCTTGGTAAGACTGGTTGTCAGACTTAGGGGCTTCTGTAGCTATGTATACCTACTGTAACATCATAATAATCACCTGTATCTCAGGACTGGGCTGCAACGCCAGCATGTCTTTGACGGCGGTGTATAGGTTGCGGGTCTCTTTCAACTCGCGTTCCTTTAAGACGATCATCTCGCTCTGAGCCAGCACTTTTCTGTAAAAGTAGGTGTAGTGTGTGTAGGTATCCATACTAATATTATTTTGAATGACACTGTCTGTCTGTACCTATAATTCAATAAGGTTTTGTGTAAATTGGCTGATATATGACGATGATTGTTGAAGATGTCGGAAAAATATAATGCTGACTGGGAGCTTTAAGCCCGCCACACACGGCCATTATATCGTCGGTGTACTTCTGATACCTCTTAGCTAACATTTTTTACAAAACTGGAAGGGTAATGCTTTTAACGGGTCCCAATTTAAGCCAAGAGATGGCGTTAAAACAAGTTTTGTAATAGATAGTACATTATGATATGAGTGCGGTAAGTTGAAAATTACAGCCGAGGCGATATTGCTAGCCCGAGCCGTAGGCGAGGGCTACAAGAAAGCAGAGGCTGTAATTATCAAAGCGCACGTATGTCATACGACGTTTTATAACATATTTGCGAGGAAATAAATAAAACTTGGACTTTCTTAAACGAATAAATCTTTAAAAACACACTTTCTGAAAATGAATTTGCATCTTTGCTTGTTTTCCATGCGATGAAATTTTGATCCACTTGTAAGTATCTATCGGTCGATTTTTCGGGCAAGAGGCTTAGAGTAGCCTTTTTCGCTGCCTCTGAGACTTCTGGCGTTGTCGAATGAATAAATTCATCATTATTTGACGACATTTTCAAATAAAAACAATACAGCGAAAAGACGAAAAGGAAAAGCGCGCGGAATAATTTTTACTTGTTCACAAAATAGCGATGCGCACGCATCAGCGCTTTTTTTTTAAAGGCAAAGGCACAAAAACAGCCAGTATTATTAAAGTAAATTAATATTTTTTTGTTTTTGTTACAGATAAATGGTTGTAATTTATTGCCAAAATTAATTAAATCAAAGAATTAAATGTTTAACATTTAATTCTTTAATTTTATTTTATCCCAAAGTTAATTTTATTCATAAAATGTTGACCACTTTTCTGACATAAAAACTCTTTGCTTTGCTTTCTTTGCTTTTTTTTTCTTAAGATTTAAAAACCGTACCGTTGGTTTTAGACGGAGCATGATAAACCGTACGTGTTACCTTATTAGAAAGAAACTCGTGCGTCTTACTTTACGATTACGCACAAGTACGTAATGACATACATTACGATATTGAAATTGGTGAAATAAGAGGCCCTTTACGAGCAAATGTGTTATAAAAAATGTTAGATAGGAGGTATCAGAAGTACACGGACGATATGTCGTAGCAGTTATATCGGACGGCCCTATGTATGTTCTCGACTTGCCACCGATGTCTGTGTCGATCCGCGATCGTCATTTCATCAGTTCTCCACAGAAGAAGCTCGCGCGTAAAACGTGTCTTCGGGAATAACGGAAGATGATGAAGACGCACTTGCATTTTTGGACTTGATAATGTGCTTAAAGAAAAAGAGGCACCAGGGTATGGTGTAAGGACGACTGCCTTCTAAAACGGAGGTCATCTATATTATACAGGGTGGTCCAAATAGTGATGTCAAAAAGAAAAATCTTTTTTAATTTTTTTTTAATGTCTGGCTGACGTACAAAATGTATTTTTTTTTCTGCCATCTATTGTTCCAATAGTTACTACGTACCTATACCATACTGCGGTACTTATTATGTTGTAGATGCCTAATGCCTGCTTGAAATCGAAGGTATATTCATAGATAAATATGAAATAAGTGATTCTTTGAGTAAACATTGATTGAATAATGATGTCCATTAAGGCCCTGGTTCCAAGCTTGGTTTAGCTCGGTGTGTAAGTGAAATGGCTTTATGGCTGTCTAGTTTGACGCACGAGATAGAATTAGATTCTCACGCGCACCGGAATTATGTCGTAAAAGTGCAAATAAAATCGTATAAAATTAGAAATTAACTATTTAATAAAAAGTAATGCATCACTGGATGCAGTTTGGAATTTGACATTTCATGGTATATTTTTAATTATAATCATAATTGCTAATGACGGGATAAACAGCTTTTAAAGATTATTAGGAGGTATGTTTAAAGATTTTTTTGGTGGATTAAAGTACGTTTAATTATGTTTTGGCTTCCATCACTGTATGCGAAAAGGACTTGAAAATATCATATTTTTTTACATGTCCAAATTATTTACAGTTTATGAGATACACAGCTTTAAAAAACCACCTTTTTGATCGTTTGCAGGAAATCTGCGCCTTAAAATAAGACAGTTACTTTTAGGTAGGTACTTATTTATAAACTCCAAACTACAAAGTATAATGCTAATCTCGAGGACAAGGCTAGAGTATAATGATTTTTAAGACACGACATAACTCGTGACAACTCTCAATAAATCCGTTGATGAATGATTTCTTGCATCTGCTCATTAGTGAAAATTAAAATTAAAATTCTTCAATTGATTTGTTTTTCAATTGTGTAGAAACATGAAATAGATATTATTATAATTGTCTAATGACAGGACCGGTCTGTTGAAGAACAAATGGTGTGAAGGATACTAATTTGTGCTCAGTAGGTACTGTAAGCTGATTTGGGTTTAGCATGCAAGTCTTAACCTCCGCGAGACTCCTATAAGTTGATGGCATAATTACGAGACAAACATTGATTTGTATCGAGAATAGAAACAAACCGGTCAAGAGCGAGTCGGACTCGAGCACCGAGGATTCGGAACCATTTATTTATTTATTTATTTATTTATTTATTTATTTATTGGATCGCCAACAGAGGCTACACAGATACATGCCTGTTAACATACATACGGACAATACAAGTGTGCGCTTCCAATTATAGGCGACCACATCATTCAATTAATAACTAGGTAAATCCAAGAAGAAGTTTGATAAACAAGAAATCATTAAAATTTAAATTATCAAAGTTAAAATTTTCAAAATTGAAATCATTAAAACTAATCAAAATGCAATGTCAAAAATCAATGTCAAATGTCAATGTCGAAAGTCATACAAAATTATACAGGTACAAAATAATACAAACAAATATTAACAAATTGAGATTCAAAAATAAAATTCAAATATAAATATAAATATAAAATAAATCAAATTAAATTCAAATAAAATTAAATAATAATAATAATCAAGGAATAATAGTAGAACCCAACAAAAAATACAAAATATTATGACTTGGTTATTAAGACTTTTACATCTTTTATTTTAACCATGATTTATTTGTAATTTTTGTTGATGATTTCTGAAAAACTGTGCTGTTTAGAGACATCGTTTTACTTTTCCTGTAATCTTTACTTATACTTCTATCACATGGAATAATTTCAGATTTTTCTCTGTACAAACTTCAGAGATAAGGGGGGGAACGGTATTTTTATTTACATTTTTCATCAAAAGTCGAAAACTATGCGGCTTAAAAATAAAAGAAAAAAATGTTTGAGAATGTGCGAACAACGCTCTTTCATATGATACCCCACATGCCCTAGTATGGGCCAACCTAGAAATCGCGAAAAAAAAAATCAGCTGTTCCATACATTTTCTTGATTTAAGTGAACACAAATGTATGGAACAGCTGTTTTTTTTCGCGATTTCAAGGTTGGTCCCATAGAAAAAATTGTTCAAAATGATGAGTACAATGACCCCTTTTCGGGTTTAGTGTAAACAAAAACGAATGTTGTATATTTTTATTTCTTTCTTATTCGCAAAACAGTTGGGCAAACGTCAACTAAAACTGTTCCAAGCAAGTTGACTAATTTTAAAGTTAATAAAACACAAATACAGGGTGCTTCAGAAAGGTATGGTCATTGTGGTACCTACAGACATGGAACAACATCATAATCGTGAAAAAATTATCAGCCGTCCCATTCATTTTGGGTCAAGTCGGTACCTTCGGTCGGTCGGTAGTCGGTAGCTTTGTAGGGGACGGCTGATAATTTTTTCTCAATTACTATGTTGGTCCCATGGAGAATTTTATTTAGTTTGACTGTTTGACCCTTAAAGACCTGTATATAAGGTTAGGTCAGGTTTTATGTAAAATGTCTTCAAGCTATTTTAAACGTAAAATATGTCTGCGTGTTTTTTTACGCAAATAAACACGTAGATAGGTATACTCCTCCGACCAGCGTATCCATTTGGTCCCTTGATCTTGACGTCAAGATGGAGGGACCAAGTATTTTGTTAAATAACTACGTATACATTGAGATAGCTAAAATTATTGCATAGGTAGCAAATAGTAGATTTATAGTATTAAACTTTTATGTGCGTTTTGCGTCAACGCCGGCTATCGCTAAAAACCAGCGCTGGGGCTCCGTTTTGCATGGGGTCGCGGCATTATGCAGAGCGGTGGCCGTTTTGCGTAGATGTGACGCATATTTTCCCCCAAATTATTTTTAAATAATTATTTTATTCTGTTGTAGTTTGCGTCATGTTTACCGCAAATAAACGTTTTTTCTTTCTTTTTTCTTTCTATGTAGGCTGATTTGAGATCCAAGACTTGGTCCCTTCATCTTGACGCTAACGATATATTTTTTTCGTTTCTATGGCTTCTTTGCCAATTATTGGTGTAGGTATCTCTTAAAATATTATATCCGTTTTTATTTTCCACGAAATATTTACCTACAAGACAATTACGCATGCGTTATTAGAACAGTTAACCATATCGTTTGTTTAACTTATTTGCTTGTGATTTCCTACCGAGTAATACTGATTAGGTAATTAAGTACCTACGTAGGTACTTAATTATTTGACATTAGCATGACGTACAGAAAATTTCGGTAAAAAGTCAAGGTAAATAGTATGGTTAGGTATTACCTACTGATGACGTACATCGTGGTCAATATAATTTATTTGCTAACTCTTGCGCCAGATTCGTACGACGGATATTCCGATATTTTGTTTTTCTACTATTATTAACACAATTAGGTAAAACAGTTCCGTGTCTGACTAACCTTTTTCAGAACCATACGGTCAAATACTTACCTACCTATGAATAATTGAGCTTTGGAAAGAGAATGTCACACATAGAGTTTCTCTACTAAGCCGAACTATTATAAAACTACTAGCCGTTGCCCGCGGTTTCGCCCGCGTAGATGTCGGAAATTATCCCACGGGAACCTAAACTACCGGGACAAAAAGTGTCCTATGTGTTAATCCAGGTTATAAACTATCTGTGTGCGTAATTTCATCCAAATCCGTTGAGCCGTTTTTGCGTGACTGAGTAACAAACATTCAAACATCTTCACAAACTTTCACATTTATAATATTACTAGCTTTTGCCCGCGGCTTCGCCCGCGTGGATGTCGGAAAATATACCATGGGAACGTTCATGTGGAAAACATAGGGCTGTCCGATATAACTGTGCAAACTCAAATCGCTACGATATATCGTTACCGTGTATAGTAGGCATAGCTACCAGTCGGCATGATTTTTTCCGACATCTGCAACAGTCGTCGTCATATTTCAGCCAATTTACACAAAACCATAATGAATTACACTGAATCACTCCGTTCATTGGAGAAAACCGTATGAAAATCCGTTCGGTACTTTTTGACATTACTTTTTACATTACTTTTATTTTTGACTTACGCGGCGGGGGGACTTTGTTAATTACTTAAAATTTATTATGCCAGTCACGCTCTAATAACAAATAACTTTTGTCCGAGAGTCCACTCGTTCAAATAATTTCCTCGTAAAAACGTCGAATGAAATAAAGACTAAATGTTACTTCAAGATTTGAACTATGACTACGTTTCCAATCCCTTAAATCTCTTAATAAGAGGTAGGTATACAAACATTGCTCAACACCTATTGTACCCCTTAGGGGACGATTTTTCAAAAACGCTGTACCATATATTTCTTTATTTCCTACCAAAAGCATAAAGGGGATTGCCAACTCTCCTTAGTGTCCTAGGCCCAAGACGGACAGCAAATATTACTATAAACATGGAGTGTTTTAAAATCTTAACAGTATTGGATATCTAAAAAATATATTCAAATTGCGGCCACTATTTTAGAAATATTAAAAAAAAAATATAACGTTTTGAGGTTAATTTTCTATATGAAAAAGTTTGGGACTGTGAGATAATTCAAGAACTTTTCTTTTCTCAATGCTTGATTATTGATTATGATAGGAGGGGTGTTCCCAATAAATATTTTTATTCAATTGTAGTTATTAAGGTACAAAAAAAACACATTTGTTATTTTAAATATCTATATTCTCTTCATTGTCATATACAATTAGCAAATCATCTAAAAATGTCACAGCAGGCCATATAAATATTTGATTCATATTTTGCCCAACCTATATACCAAAGCACAGTCATGGTGTGTGCACAACAACCTAATTGCCTACCATGCATTTTCCTATTATGCAATTGCAATAGTATCCATCAATTGCCGCTCTGCCAGAATAATAATTATTTATTTTAATGTACTTATGTAGGTACACAAAATATATGCTGCTTTGTATTCTGGCATGCAAAACCAGCAGTTTTCATTTGTTAATTCGCTTGGTAGGTTTGTATTTTCTTCTCTATATATTTCAATACCTACTATACATACCGTTAGCTCTATTACGTTCTCTATAGTATGATCAAGCTTGCTTTATTTGATAGATACCACATGGAAATAATATTAAATCATTCATTGTTAATTGTGGGAAGTCATAAAGACAAACAAAAAAATACAAAATACTGAAAGAACTTTGTAAAGGTAAATAAGCTATGTTGTCATATATCTATAACATATATTTACCTTTATGAAGTTCTTTCAGTACCTATTTTGTTTTTATTGTTTGTCATTCATAAGTAGTAAAAAAGCGCTTTTATGAGTTATTGAACTCATTTACCTACCACATTCTCAAAGATTGGACATCTTGCCCCTGGATGGTGCCGTAGACCAAGAAAAAAATCTTGAGCAAGATATTCTCTCGCATTATTCATTAGTCTTTCCAAAGTATTTCTAGGCATCTTGAATAACGTAGAAAGTCTTTGATCAGAGTCACCAGTTCATAGTTTTTTTAAATAAGCTGCCAGTCCAGTAGTTCCTCTGTGGCTGTTATTTAGCCGAGGAACTTCTTCCAATATCCGACTAAATTGATGTTTAGACATACCAAGCCAATAATAAACTAAGTGATCATCGCTGTCTTCAATATTTTCAAAATCAATATTATGACCTATCTGATTTTTTAGCAATGATAGCAAATCTTCAATTAATGTTGCGGTGAAGGTATGGTTTCCATTTTCTACAATTAAATTATCCCATATACAGTTTCTAAGGTGAAAGTTACAGATGCAGCAGTTTTGAGGAACATAAAAAGATAAATCACATACTTAACAATCTCACAAAAATTGATATAAGAATGTGTATTGTTCAGTTCCGTGGCAGTCTGGAAAAATACAACATCTTTCTGTATTTGCAGCCTTTGGGTAATTTGGTAGAATTATTTCTGATTCATTAGTAGCAGCTGAAGATGTTGATATTGATTCTTGTACAAAATGATCAGCGGCCCTGTTAGCTCTCTGCCAGCAAAGATGACAGATGCGACTTAATGATGAAACCTAAAAAGTATATTATATTATTATAACTAAATAATAACAGTAATAAATATATTTAACATAACTATATTTTATCATACATTTTGGTAAAGTATTTTAAAAACTTGCCTCTCGAGGTAATCCATTCCATAATTACATTTCTAATGAGACTTTCTGTATCTGTTCTTAATAAGTGACTTCTTATCCGTCTAACAGACCATCCACAATTAATGCAGCTGTTTTGACGTACAGATCCTTCCAGCTCTTGTTGACGAGCAAGGCCAGCAGTTGTGGCAAACAAAATCATCTCTTGACACCTAAAACAATATTATTATCGGTAAATAATTGGTTGATGATGTAGGCTATAAAAAATTCATTTTGTGGTTTGTTATTTATTTTTTTATTTACCTACTGTGGTGCAACCCACTGCTTATCACGCTTATTTCTTCGGATTCCAAGGTATGATTTTGAATCTCGGTCAGGTTAAAAGCACAATTCACACAATGTTCTTCAGTCATTGTATAAAACGTTACTAATCGGTATCCAAAATCGAATGCAGCCGTGATCCTTGATCCCAGAGCTAAAGTTGTTGTTGAAGGTGAGAACAAAATCCGTAAAACAGAGCCAAAGTCGTTGGTAAAAATCCGAATCAAGTCCATATAACAAATCCAGGTCGCAGTAAAAGAAATCGAAGAAAAATCAAAACACAAGCAACATTCCACAGTACTTTTTTATCAACAATCGAAGTGTCAGATTCAATTGAATTCAATCCAGTGTTGTCACTATCACGAAAAAAAAAATATATCGATTACTTTTTTTAAATAACCGATAATCGATTTATTTTCCATATTTTTTTTTTTACGAGTAGACATTAGTTTTTATTTTCATAGATGTTTTCTTTTAGTTGGTTTTTAATTACAATACCAGAATAGTTCCGTGGGTATGCCGTTGAGGTTATTGTATTTGTTTATAAATCGATTCAAATCAGTACTTTTTTATCAACAATCGAAGTGTCAGATTCAATCCAGTGTTGTCACTATCACGAAAAAAAAAATATATCGATTACTTTTTTTAAATAACCGATAATCGATTTATTTTCCATATTTTTTTTTTACGAGTAGACATTAGTTTTTGTTTTCATAGATGTTTTCTTTTAGTTGGTTTTTGATTACAATACCAGAATAGTTCCGTGGGTATGCCGTTGAGGTTATTGTATTTGTTTATAAATCGATTCAAATCGATTGATTTATGATAATACTTTATGATTTTGATGCTGGCAATATTTTACCAGCGTCAAAATCACAAAACTTCTTGTTTTTTCAATAGAGTTACTTTTTTTAACTAATTGTTGTAGATTGTTGTGGCGCTCATTTGGATAAAAGTAAATACATCTTTTTTTATAGCAAAATTAATGCACAAAGTATTTTTTCTCTAGTCTCCTGTCCGCTGTGGGCCTCAAATGGGCATTTCTCTTTGAATTTTCATATCCCTAACTTAAGAAATGCTGGGTTTCCCATACCTACAAACTTTCATCCCTTATATCACCCCTTGTAGGATTATGTTTTCAAAAAGTAGCACATGTCGTTTCCCAGGATGCTATCTATAGCCTTGCCAAATTTTATCGAAATCCGTGCAGTTTTGTGAATTTTAAAATAAACCCCTATTTTACCCACTTAGGGGATGATTTTTAAAAAACGCTGAACCGCATATTTCTTAGTTTCCTACCAATAGCATAAATTTGTTATCCCTAACTTAAGAAATACTGGGTTTCCCTTACAAAATTTCATCCCCTATATCACCCTCTGTAGTATTATTTTTGAAAAAAATAGTATCCTATGTCCTTTCCCAGGATGCTATATAAAACCTTGCCAAATTTTGTCGAAATCCGTGCAGTTTTGTAAATTTTAAAATCAACCCCTATTTTAGTCCCTTAGGGGATGATTTTTCAAAAACGCTGAACCGCATATTTCTTTATTTTCTATCAAAAGCATACCTTTTAATTTTCACATCCCTAACTTAAGAAATACTGACTTTCCCATACAAACTTTCATACCTTATATCACCCCCCGTAAGATTATTTTTGAAAAAAAAGTAGCCTATGTCCGTCCCCAGGACACCATCTATAGCCTTTCCAAATTTTATCGAAATCTGTTCAGTGGTTTAGGCGTGAAAAGGTAACAGACAGACAGACAGAGTTACTTTCGAATTTATAATATTAGTATGGATGGATTAGGATAACATTTAAAAAAAGTATTACCGCCCATGTAGGTACTTACTGTACTATGGTCTGTACCTACTAAAAGTATCTAATGAAAAATATGCAAACGAATGGATCAGAACACATGGATCAACCTGTGGATGCCAATTTGTAGTTCCACGTAATGATTTGATTATTTGAATACTTAAACCCAAAATTCAAATTTTTAATCTGTTAATTTTTTAATCTCTTTCGTTGGGAAAAACTGGTGAGATCATCATCTGCCTAGCCTTTTCCCAACTATGTTGGGGTCGGCTTCCAGTCTAACCGGATGCAGCTGAATACCCGTATTTTACACGGAGCGACTGCCTATCTGACCTCCACAACCCAGTAACTGGGCAATACGATACCCCGTGGTAAGACTGGTTGTCAGACTTTCGGGTTTCTGACGATACGTAACAACTGTCAAAAATCCACGAATGACAGCCGGGACCAACGGCTTAACGTGCTTTCCGAGGCACGGAGGGGTCTTGATATGTAAAGATGGTCACCCATCCACGGAGCAACCGCGGCAAGCTTAGCTTAACCTGATCGATCGACCCGTGCGGCTGTTATTACTTAGCCACAAGCCCCTGAAAAAGAAACATTCTAAATACAGATGAATGTGTCATTTGTGTTTGTGAATGTGTGTTGATGATTTTAACCTGAACCACAGATTAATACAGATGAGACACTCCTCAAAATCATTTAAATAACAAGCGACTCTTGCTACGACACAATAAAGTGCAATTCAGGTCGTACAACGCTTATTACCTGCAGTTATATTCACCTACAAGTTGCCTCTCTTTCCATCGCGTAACTCTTATACCTTCTGACTCGTTAGGGTTGTCTTCTTTTACGACGCGGCGCGTGAGTGAGTATCGAACTAACGTGCGAGTCGGCCGGTGCGCGGCAGCCCACACTGAACTGACCCAGTGAGATGAGCCCGCCGCGTACTTGTAGCTTCATACCTAAACTGCGGAGTGTCCCATCTGTATTAATCTGTGCCTGAACAGCTACTTACTTCTGCGTCAGTCTCAGTTTCTGCGTGAGGCGCACACTCTCCGGGTCGGTGCCCTGCAGCTTGCGCCAACGGTGCACATTCAAAGGAGTCTCCAGCGCCTCTTCTAGAGCTCGCACTCGAAGGCGCTCCCGCCCTAACTCGCGTTCTAGGTTGAATACCTGGGAAAAGACGAGAAAGATGTGATGATGAACAGCAGAACTGTCCAACTCAAGCGCAAAATAGAGGGCGGAAACATGTCTACAGGGTGAAATTGAATAGATGCGACAAAATTTAAGGGGGTGTTCTACGCATCAATATGAACAACTTTTACTGTAGGACCAAACCTGAAATTGCGAAAAAAAAATCAGCTGTTCAGTACATTTTGACGAATTATGCGAACATTAAATGTACTGAACAGCTGATTTTTTTTCGCGATTTCAGGTTTGGTCCTACAGTAAAAGTTGTTCATATTGATGCGTAGAACACCCCCTTAAATTTTGTCGCATCTATTCAATTTCACCCTGTGTAAGCCAAATAGATCTCGGTCTAAGCCAACGTTCGACTTCGCACGGACGTAAAAACATCGAAGCGATTTTTTATCGCACACTGGATTTTCAACGCTTTGCTTAGCGCCGAGAGTTGAAAATCCAACAGTGTGTTTTTTCGACGCGCTGGGATGCACTCTGTTGTTGTTAGGTTGGATTCTCGACGCTCGGCTCAACACCGAGAGTTGAAAATCCAGTGCGCGATAAAATCCCTATTTTATATAAATCGATATTTTCCCGTCCGTGCGAATGTCGTCTAACTGTCTAAGGTCCGTATTACAGAAGGAAACTCAAGCACTGATCTTTGTTTAAATTTAGTTTAAAACTAGTTTCAACCAATCAAATGGCTTGAATCTAGTTTTAAGTAATGCTTGAGTATTGAGTGACGTTCTGTAATACGGACCTTAGTAAGGAAAATGAAAGTAAAACTGTACTCTATTTGCATAACAAACTTTCAACAATTTAAGATTTTAAAGAAAAATCCCACATCATCATGGACAAAGGAGGTCAAATACAGGGTGTAAGTGTAAACAGTGGCAATTTTTTAAGGGGTCATTGTACTCATCATTATGAACAACTTTTACTATGGGACCAAACCTGTAATCGCGAAAAAAAATTAGCTGTTCCCTAGATTTTGACGAAATATGCAAACATAAATGTACTGAACAGGTAATTTTTTTTTCGCGATTTCAGGTTTGGTCCCATAGTAAAAGTTGTTCATAATGATGAGTACAATGACCCCTTATAAGATTGCCACTGTTTACACTTACAGCCTATACAGGGTCAAATTAAATTAGCTAGCGAAACTCCGCAAAACTCCTAAAGTGGTGGGTATCGATATCAAAACATGATAAAAAAAATTATGTCATTTTTGATGATGTTTTTTTGGGGGTCATCAACCAGTCGGTAGGTACTCACTTAAAATATCAGTTTAAAAAATCTGTTTTTTTTTTTGTGTAAACTTCACAGACGTCATGGGTATCTCAACACGAAAAAACAGATTTTATCAACTCACACTTCATGTAACAACAACTATCAACGGTCATTGACCCAAAAAAAAAATCATCAAATCTTTTTTTTTTGTCGTGTTTAGATATCGATATCCATCACGACTGCGGAGTTTCTCTAGCTAATTTAATTTGACCCTGCATAGGTATAATAAAAATAAAAATACAATTTATTTATTTCACCCAAGTTACAGACAAAACTACTAAACTTTACGTTACGAATAAAATTAGGTAAAAAATGGATTACAACTGGTTGGCATACGAGTAAAATACGTATTACATATTTATGCTGTAACACTTTTTACCTTTTTATATTTACAACGACATTGTGAATGTGAAGACTTCGTGGATCATTGTTTTTTTTTTTTCATTTCACAGTTAGTTTTTAATCATAGTCTGGCAGTTTGGGTTACTTATGCGGTCTACCCAAATGTCTTTTCTTTGGTATTGTTCGTCGAATCGTTGAGCTCTGCACGATTACTGACAAATGCGTGCACTGACTGGACAGGTCCACTCAATCTGTGTGGTTCTATCCTCAAAAGACCATTTCAGAAACTAATCTACATGGTCTCCACATGATCTGACCAAGATTACCCTAAAGTTAGGTACCCTTAATGTTGACCAAAAACTTAAACCTTTTTTTTAAAGCCCTCTATGGCATATCCACCAATGGATGATTATCGACGGGTCTGAAAGTATTGCGAGGCTATTGCGAACTGTACGAGCTATTGCAAAACTTACCTCTAATCTCAAATCGGTCATATTCTCAATGCCCTTGGAGAGCAGGTTCTTCTCCTTGCGCAGTCGGAGGATCTCCAGTCGCAGCAGTCGAATGTCTTCCACACGCTGTTCATACTGACGCTCACCTTCGAAGATGGGATGGATAGGAATTTGAATTAGATTTACTTATCGATATTCATTTTGATTCTTGGGGTGCAAATAGATAGATACCAACAAACTATCCTTAAACACAGTATACAAATGGGATTAGATTGTGAATTTTTAATAAATTTTTAGTGATACAATTACATTATATTTCATATAAGATATATCATAATAGATTTTGATATAAGTAATAGTATCTAAAGTATGTAGTCGATGATTTTGGTGCACGGTAAAACTCTAATGAGTTTATGTTTGCACCAACTTAAATATCTTTATAATGTAAGTTTACTACTGATTAAATAAATAAATAAATATTTTAAGTAGATACCTAATTTTTATTTTGTACTTTTGCTTTTTATTTGACTAAAATACTGTTTTAGCCACGGAATAGGTAACTGTTCCTCGGATAAATTCTGGTTAAATTATGTGGCAGCAAGTTTTGTGGCGGCATCTACAACGCCACATGCGAACTACGCATCAAAGACCTGTACCCTAATTGCGTAACACATTATCAATCGGAGTTTGAATCATTTTGTAACAAATTGCTAATCCATTGCTTCATATGTTCGAAAAATTTGTCTGCTCGACAACGTAAATAACGCAATGAGCGTTGTTGAACTGTCAAAATGAAACCAACTACGATTGATAATGTGTTACGCAATTAGGGTGCTGGGGCCGGTACTATCATGTGAAAATAGATCATGGATCCATCATGGTTCCAGTGTGAGAGAGAGACGAAGTATAAACGACCTATAGCACCATCCTTTTTTCTCAACGGAATCATGATGGATCCATGATCTTTTTCATCTCATAGTACGGCCCACGCAAAATCCCGCATCCCGCAAGCAGAGTTTACACGAGTTTTTGCGAGACTAGCTTATTATATCTGTATAAATAAAAAGAGAAGTCCTCACTGACTGACTGACTGATTGACTGACTCATCAACGCCCAGCCCAAACCCTTGGACCTAGAAAGCTGAAATTTTGCACAGAGGTTCCCTTTATAATGTAGGCAAGGAATAAGGAAGGAATTCCCGGTAGCACGTTCCCGTGGGATGTTCACGGGAACACATCCACGCGGGCAAAGCCGCTGGTAAAAGCTAGTATACAATATTCCGACATCCACCGTGGGGCAGTTGCCCACCAGACACATCGCCCGTCTGGGTGGAGGATCCTCTCTTTTCTATGGAGGATTAGTGAACTTTACACCCTGTTCCTCATAGGTCTATAGTTTCATACAAAAACTGTTACATTTTTTTATTTATCTGGAAAGATACCGTTCAGTGTCACTCTTGGGTTCACTCACAAAGAGGCTCTCATCTTTTATGCCTTCCCATGAATTAGCCTCATTCACTCACCTCTCTGCAGCGTAACTTCCAGTATCCGTATCTTCTCATACAGCAGCGAGATCTCATCGTTCCTCCTCACCAGCTGTGCGCCCACCACGTCCCGTTCATTCATCAGTCCTTCCAGCTCTTTCATCAGCTTAGCGCGGGCTGTGTCACCCTCCTAAAAATGAATGAAGGTTTATAGATTGATGTCATAAGAGACCAAAAACTTAGAACACTGGTTCGTAATACATAAATTTATTTATCGGGACAAAATTTTCAATCTTATTTAAAAACGTCTCTTAAATTTTAAGCAACTGATTAGCAAAATTCTTATTCATAAACTCTATTTAGCGCTAAGAAGTCGCTAAGCTATTGATTAATATTAGCTGTCAAAATTAAACATCACCGGTGCACTGTTTGTGGCTGCCTGTCCACTGGAGGGGAGAAGACAGGAGAGGAGCGGAGCTGTGCCAATATTAACCAATAGAATCTCATCTCCGCTGCAGAGTTTAGATTCTATTGGTTAATAATAGGTCTTTACCTATGAAATTGCCGTTTTGTATGAAAAAATTTAAACGAATTTTTTTCATGTATTTTTTATTTGTATTAATCGAAGTAATCACCCATGCAATCAATGCATCTTTGCCAACGCAGTGGCAGTTTATTGATGCCCTTCTTAAAGAAATCAGCTGGTCGGGAGGCAACAAATTCTTCAAAGGCATTTTGTACTGCCTCTCGGGTATTGAATTTTTTTTCCCGCCAAGAAGTTATCCAAATTCTGGAAAAAGTAGTAGTCTGTAGGCGCAAGGTCTGGTGAGTAGGGCGGATGACGGAGAGCTTCCAACCCCAGTTCTTGCAACTTGGAGACCGTCTGCTGTGCAGTATGAGGTCGCGCGTTGTCGTGCAGGAGCAGCGGAGACGAGCGATTGACCAATGCTGGTTGGAGATGTGCCAGCTTCTCCATCATTGTGTTCAGTTCTTCACAGTACACATCTGCAGTAATGCTCACCCCGTTTGGTAAGAAGCTGTGATGAATCACACCGGCGCTAGACCACCAAACAGTGACCATCACTCTTCTAGGGGTAAGTTTTCGTTTAGGGCATTGTTTAGGTGCTGAACCGGGATCCAACCAACTTGCTGTGCGCTTGCGGTTATCAAACAGAATCCATTTTTCATCGCAGGTAACAATGCGGTTCAAAATTCCTTCATTTGTGTGTCTGTTGAGCAGTGCAAGGCACGTCTCGACGCGTACTTCGCGCTGGCGATCATTGAGTTCGTGGGGCACCCATTTGTCAAGCTTTTTTACCTTGCCAATTTGACGCAAATGGACCAATATTGTTTTGACGCTAACGTCGAAAGCTGCTGCTAATTCAGCCGTAGATTGTGTATCATCAGCTTCCACAATCGCCTTTAATTCGTAATTGTCGACCAAAGTCTTCGGACGACCGCGAGGTTCATTTTTCAGGTCGAAATTTCCGTTCCGTTTTTTGGAAGCGAGCAAACCAATAACAGGTGGTGCGTTGGTTTGTAGTGTTAGCTCCGTAAACGTCGTTGATGTTGCGTGCCGCTTGTGCCGCGTTGCTGCCACGACGGTACTCATATTCCATAATTACTCGAATTTTTAACGTATCCATGATGACGAAAAAGATTGAAATGCGATGAAAATGTAACACTAATCAATAAACAAATGACTACTTTTGGAAAAAAAAATCCATGTTTTTAAAATAAAATTAATTTGAAATTAGAATTCTGCCAAACAAAAATTATTTTGATTTGAAATGGCCAGTACCTACTGCAGAACGGCAATTTCATAGGTAAAGACCTAATATTTGTCCGTTTGACAGGCAGAGCTTGCTATGAGGCAAGATGGCGGATTTTATTTGAATCAGCTGATCGATTCAATGGGATTATTGAGAGAGATTTCCTTGTCTACATAATAATGGAAACTCTGTGCATAATTTCAGCTTTCTACGTTCAAGGGTTAGGGTCAGGGGTTAGGCGTTGATGAGTCAGTAAGTTTATTTAAAGATAGATATATTTAGATTTCTCACAGATCTCTGGATAAGCATAATCAGCCTATAATTTTCCCACTGCTGGGACACAGGCCTCCTCTCTTCTAGAGAGAGTGGGCTGTAACCCACCACGCGGCCCCAGTGCGGGTTGGTAGATGTCACATGTCTTCGAATTTTTGATTCTAGGGTACGCCAGTTTCCGCATGATGTTTTCCTTCACCGTTTTGAGAGTAGTGGTGGTGAAACTAATTTACACAAAGTCGCTTGTCAGGGTTCGAACAGCCCTTTTTTTAAAGTTTCTTTTTTTTTTGTGGATGGGAATCCAAATCCCGCGCTGGGCGGAGCAGGAGGGCGTGTCAGACTTTGACTGACTAAAATCCACCCTTGTTCCTTCAGTTGCCTCTGCCAGGGCCACGGTATCTCTTTGGAACAACCCGCGACCCCGGCGGCATGGGCATCGGCCCTAACGGAACACTCTGCTCACATCTCTTTGAGGCGCGCGTGGAACACAACGCGCCGTCGACCAGCGCCTGGTTCTTACCGAAAGGCGAGCTACCCATTGCTCGCCATCCGCAAGCCCACGCCTAAGGTGGCCGGGAATCGGCTATCGATTCCCGCCGCCCAGGGCGTCTCCTGCGGCGACTAGGGGCGTGAGGGTGCGACAGTTGCCTCTCCCTCACGCGATCCGCCTCCTCCTTCGCGAGCATTACTGCTTTGCAGAAGGAGGTGACGGACTCCCATGCACTCTCTCTCCGTACCATGGCCTGGACCAGGTTCGGACGCGAGAGATCGCCGCCGTCGATCGCCACCGCGAGAACACGGCGGTGCTCCACCCAAGCCGGGCAGACCTCCACTGTATGCTCCACCGTGTCCTCCGGGCGATCCACACAATGGTGACACCCGGGCGTTCCTCCCGCCTTATCCGGAACAGAAATCCCCCGAAACAACCGTGTCCGGTGAGGACCTGCGTCAGGCGGAAGGTGAGAACGCCGTTGCGCCTCTCTAACCACTCCTCAAAGAGGGGACTTATCGCCGCAATTGTGGCTCGCCCAGCGCTGGGTTGCGACAAACGCACTTTCCATGTTGCCATGAGATCCCGCCGGAGCTCTGTCCGCTGTGCCGTGATTTCTCGCGGCAGCGGAGTTACGCCCCGGCGTTTCGCCTCCTCATGCCACTCCCACACGTGTGCAAGGACTTTTGCCTCCAGATCCCATGGCGGCAATCCGGCAATCCGGAGGATCGCCGCCTAACTGGAGACCATGCGGTATCCCCGGACTAGCCGGATGGCCATGACCCTCTGGGGATCGAACAGACCTACGACCTATACAACACAACTCGTAAGTCGCGGCCGTTTCCACAGGGCTGCCACCTGCTCAACCAAAGTTATATATTAGGTACCAGCTTATAAGAAACAAATGCCTGTTTTTCGAATTTTCAAGTTACTATGAAACAAAGCATGATGTCCTACAATCCTGTTACGAAGCCAAGAAGGGTTTGTGTGGCATATCTCTCTTACATACCGTAAGGGCGCGTTACTTTGACTCGAGGGCATAACTTTGGTCCAACTTAAGACAGTTGTTTAGCGTCATTATATATACGCAAACTTCCGTAAGTATGTGCCTATATCGCCATCTATACATACATTTAGTTAATAAGTTCTTAGGTAACTCTTTAAACGTCGATTGACACCCAGGTGTGCAGATATCAATAAAAAATCTATTGTGTCTGCTAATTGGCGTGCGACGGGTTAAGGATGAATCCAAGATGGCGGCTTATTGTAATATTTTCCCACAACATAATAATGTGTTGTTTTATATCAACAGGATATCGTTTTGTTATTATTTTTTCTCGCTTAGAGAAATATAATTTTGTTACTACCTAATATAATGTTATTTAAATGTAAATAAATTATTTCTTAGTCTGTTGCTGTTGCTACGGGCACTTTGCCTCCGATTTGCGCAATTGTAATGTAAGTGCCTACTTAGGTAAGTAATTAATTAATTTACGTACATATTATTATTTTAAATAAAAACATAATATTTTCATTGCTTAGGTATTTCTTATCAGGAGGATTTTTTCGCATCTTATGTAAAAAGATGTTGGTCATAAACACTGAATAAAATGTCTTCCCGGACAGGCTGCATTATCCAGACTTTTTGAACCACCCCCATCTGTCGGCGTAACATTGGGAGACACTCGCCAATATCTAGGATGTGTTTATTCATTATAACGAACTCAACTCAAAACTACCTGACCAAATCAGGTAGTTTTGCCAAAGCAGCACCCTAATTGTGTAACGCACTACCAATTTGAATTTGAATCATTTTGAAACATAATATTGCTAATCCATTGTTTCATATGTTCGAAAAATTTGTCTTCTCAACAACGTAAATAACGCAATGAATGTTGTTAAACTGTCAAAATTAAACCGATTCCAATCGATACTGTGTTACGCAATTAGGGTGCAGGTAGGGAGTTGAGTTCGTAGTGTGTGATACCTACGTATTCTTTGGCTCCCTCCCGAAATTTCCAAACACTCTTGCGCAGTCCTTTATACAGACATTTAAATGGTCAAAGTCAAAGTTAAGCATATTAAGTATTGATATTTCTGTCACTCAATTTATTTTTTTTTCTTTACAGACCTTTTGCTGTTTTGTATTTAATTTTTTTTTAAAATTTTACATATTTTTTAGATGTTGCTTTAAATATGCTTGTATGTGAATATCGTGTAATCCTATAACTTTAATTAATTAAATGTGAAGTGTTTAGACTGTTGGCGTACGTATTTTAAATAAATAAAATAAAATAAAGTTTAGTCAACCTCGTTTGCTTTATCACATGACACCAATTTAAATTTAATTTAAATTTGAATAAGGTTTTACTATCACATGAAAAAATACTTAGTCTATCTTTTTAATATGCAAGTGATACTCAAACATAGGCTAATAAAGCAATTAAGTACGACGTCGATCGACTTTATCGCTTTTCACTTCATTTTCTTATGTAAGTAGTTCAATCCACGACCTGAAAAAAAAAATAGTCTCGCTTCGGAATTTTGGCTTTGTATAAACAGATTAGAAAAAATTGCGAAAAGCGAGGCTGTGTATACGTATAGGTACTAATAACTATTCACTACTCAATACTCTATCTTGCATGCCATTTTGTGTGGACTGTTGTTTTGATCAAATAAAATTTATCTTTATCATTATCAATAAGGTACTGTATTGCATTCCACGATGTATATGCTTAGGTGGAAAACATTAGCTTAAGAACAATCGTGAACCCTGTCCGGCACAGCAAAACAAAGATAGTAGGTAGCCACTTGCGCGACCAAGTCCCGAACGTGTCTCATACATTTTCGTCGAGTAGGTATTGCAGTTTTCTATGGGAAATTTTTTCGCGATTACGATGTTGGTCCCATGGAGAAAGTTTGTATCACACCCTTTTGACTTTTATTTTTTGATTTTGATTTTTATAAAATATATGATGACGTTCATCATTCGTTTCATTCAGTCACGACTAAAGAAAATATTGGCGCTTTGACACTTTTGACAGGTGCCCGGTCCTGACGTCTCAGTGCTGTCATCGTACGTACGTACGTCAGAAAACCCTCATTGCACTAACCTGCACGATCCTATTAAGCCTCGCCTCCTCCTGCCTCAAGGCGGTGATGTCTGCGCGCGCCTCGGACAGCCTGGTGAGCCCCGCCTGTATCTCCATGCGCAGCTGTTCGTTCCTCTTGTTGCACTTGCTGAGGACACCCTCGCAGGACTTCAGCCCTGTCTCCTTGCCACTTATGTCTTCTTTTAGCTGTTCTATTTGGTATGCTAGCATCTGTGGTACAAGTAAAAATGTTAGTAGATTTTTGCGCTTTTTTCAACTGCGGTATGTTTTCTATATAATGTCGGATACTCTACTTAAGATCGTGATCAGACATACTTAGTGGTACATACATAGTGTCAGATATAGATATATAAGGAAAAAAAAATCCGAGCTGGTCCGCAGCCGGAGCAGTACTCCATTTTTGCGCTTAGCGACACCGCGTAACGTCATTACAATTGTCCTTGAGACTTTTTCACAGCACGCGACGGGGCGCCTAGCCTCTTATACACGGCTTGTACACAAAACATTTGTATGAATGGATAGGAATACAATTGTCCTTGAGACTTTTTCACAGCACGCCACGGGGCGCCTAGCCTCTTATACACGGCTTGTACACAAAACATTTGTATGAATGGATAGGAATACAATTGTCCTTGAGACTTTTTCACAGCACGCGACGGGGCGCCTAGCCTCTTATACACGGCTTGTACACAAAACATTTGTATGAATGGATAGGAAACCAATTACTGTTTCTTAAAGTGTATAGACTAAGCTAGATTACGAATTTTGTTTTAGAACAATAGATGACTTAAGTAGTTTTTTTTCAATTCGTATGTGGCGTTACAGATGGCGCCTTACCTTCATCTTCTGTTTCAGGTCTTGTATCTCATCCAGGGCTTCAGTATAGTTCTTGTGCAGCATGTTCCTCTCGGCGCGAGTGGCGTCAAGCGCGACGGACAGTTTGCGCGAGTTGATGGTCTCCTCGCGGAGAGCCTTCTTCAGGTCCAGGATGTCGGCAGTGCGGAGACGGACCTCCTCTGTGCAGTTAATTTAAAGGTTCTCATTACTTTTTTTTTACAGTACATTTAAAATAAAACTTAATGGTATTTCGCAGTATAGTTAGGGAAATTAACTGTCAAACAAATTGACTACAAACTTAAATTGAGCGTATAACCAGAACAGGCGTACTCCGCCAACTACGCAACGGGCTCGACTTGTCGGGCTAATTCAGTGTGGGCTGCCGCACACGTTAGTTCGATACTCATACTCACTCACGCGCCGCGTCGCGCGTCGTAAAAGAAGGTAACCCTAACGAGTCAGAAGATTACTCGTGATAGAAAGAGAGGCAACTTCTGTGAGAATGTAACTGTTATGTAGGTAATTAACGTTGTACGACCTGAATTGCACTTTATTGTGTCGTAGCAAGAGTCGCTATTTATTTAAATGATTTTGCGGAGTGAATCTTCTGTACTTGTACTATTATGTATTCTGTGGTATACCTGCAACAAGAATCTTTTCATATCAGCCAAAATCAGAACTAAACGCCGCCATCTTGTTTTAATTTAATTTTTATACACTGTGTGTGGCTAAGTAACGGTTCGATCGATCAGGTTAAGCTAGCTTGCCGGGGTTGGTCCGTGGATGAGTGACCATCTTTACATACTCGTACCAAGACCCCCGTTACGGTTTGACAGAAGCCCGGAAGTCTGACAACTAGTCTTACCAAGGGGTATCGTATTACCCAGTTGGGTTGTGGAGGTCAGATAATACTGGTATTCAGCTGCATCCGGTTAGATTGGAAGCCGACCCCAACATAGTTGGGAAAAGGCTAGGCAGACGATGATATTTCACAAAACAATACCTAACACAAACTCTTTGTCAAATTCGATCACAACTGTCATTATTTCACGTAGGGTG
This sequence comes from Cosmia trapezina, assembly GCA_905163495.3. Classification (NCBI taxonomy): domain Eukaryota; kingdom Metazoa; phylum Arthropoda; class Insecta; order Lepidoptera; family Noctuidae; genus Cosmia; species Cosmia trapezina. The sequence continues at coordinate 18,666,898 of LR991041.1, forward strand.
GCAATTTGTTTAACAATTAATCCCTTACTCCCCCCCGGCCCCGTTACCGTCCCTAAAACAATTTACTTAAATTAAGGACCAGCGAAAATGAACGACTTGCCTGTTATTTCATCAATTTTCTCGTTAAGAGCGATCGTCTCCTCCAACATCCTGAAAGGAAGAATGTCATTTATTTGTCATGAAATAAAATGATTAAACCACATAAGCATACATGTCGCAGTAAGATGGTTGAAGCCGTGATATAGTTATATCCCTAGGGACATAGCTATCTACCGTAATATAGTAATACGAAAACTGTCGGAGAGACAAAATTAGGGCATGTTGTTACTGCGACCAATTTTGATGTAGTAACAGTTCCTACCTAACCTAGCCTATTTGGTCGGAATGCCCTAATACTTATATTACTAGATCATGCTCGTATCATAGTTATATTCCTAGTAAGATAGTATATATGGATACAGCTACATCTTACTGCGGCATACATACATTAGTAATTTTGAATCATGGAATAATTTACTAATTATTAACTCTAATCCTTTTGTACCACTTTACAGCTGAGTGTGGGTCTAAATTGTATAATCAAGAAGACATCAAAACATTGCAGCAGCTGATCTTTTCTCCGTCCTTATTTTCTAAAACCCCACTAGCCCTTGGTGAATCTCCTTCATCTGTAGCTACTTTCTTCTCTCTCAACTTCCCTTGCAACTCATCTAGCTATCTCTCTCTATTTCTCAACTGTCCTTCTCCTTCTCAAAGTTCCGTATCATGAGCCTTTGCTTTTTAATCTAAATGGTGTTGACTTCCAGCTCAAGTTCCAGCTGATTTCGTCTCTCTCAACTTCCCTTGCAACTCATCTACACATTTATCTCTATCTCTCACCTGTTCTTCTCCTTCTCAAAGTTCCGTATCATGAGCCTTTGCTTTTTAATCTAAATGGTGTTGACTTCCAGCTAAAGTTCCAGCTGCTTTCGTCTCTCTCAACTTCCCTTGTAACTCATCTACCCATCGCTCACCTGTCCGTCTCCTTCTCAAAGTTCCGTATCATGAGCCTTTGCTTGTTAATCTGCATGGTGTTGACATCCAGCTCATGTTCCAGCTGCTTTCGTCTCTCTCAACTAGCCTTGCAACTCATCTACCCATCGCTCACCTGTTCTTCTCCTTCTCGAAGTTTCGTATCATGAGCCTTTGCTTTTTAATCTAAATGGCTTACAGCTCATGTTCCAACTGCTTTCGTCTCTCACAGCTTCCCTTGCAACTCATCTACCCATCGCTCACCTGTTCTTCCCCTTCTCGAAGTTTCGTATCATGAGCCTTTGCTTTTTAATCTAAATGGCTTACAGCTCATGTTTCAACTGCTTTCGTCTCTCACAGCTTCCCTTGCAACTCATCTACCCATCGCTCACCTTTTCTTCCCCTTCTCGAAGTTTCGTATCATGAGCCTTTACTTTTTAATCTAAATGGCTTACAGCTCATGTTTCAACTGCTTTCGTCTCTCACAGCTTCCCTTGCAACTCATCTACCCATCGCTGACCTGTTCTTCCCCTTCTCGAAGTTTCGTATCATGAGCCTTTGCTTTTTAATCTAAATGGCTTACAGCTCATGTTTCAACTGCTTTCGTCTCTCACAGCTTCCCTTGCAACTCATCTACCCATCGCTCACCTGTCTTTCTCCTTCTCGAAGTTTCGTATCATGAGCCTTTGCTTGTTAATCTGCATGGTGTTGACTTCCAGCTCATGTTCCAGCTGCTTTCGTCTCTGCTCCTGGAGGTCCAGCATTCCCAGGTTCTCGAGCGCTTCATCTGGACGATGACGAGGATTTATTAGATTATAGTAAGAGAAGAAAAAAAAAAGAAGTGGAAAAAATAAGAAGACAGAAAGTGGTGAAATGGCCATCCGGCACCCTAATTGCGTAACACATTAGCGATCGGAGTTGGTTTCATTTTTAAACAAATTGCTAATCTATTGCTTCATATGTTCGAAAAATTTGTCTGCTCGACAACGTAAATAACGCAATGAATGTTGTTGAACTGTCAAAATGAAACCAACTCCGATTGATAGTGTGTTACGCAATTAGGGTGCGGACTTCCAAAGTCACACGTAATCAGTTCGATTTATGCGTACCTAATTACATGACTTATGACTCCAGATTTTTAATTTATCTGTCTATGTTTTGTTTTAGACCTCTTTAGTTGGTGTTTCTATAACTCCATTTTACAATAAGATAAGCAAGCTTTTGGTGAGCAATGTGTCTTCACGTGAGGTTGTGTGTTCCCTTCATTAATAGGTCATACACAATCCTCAGAATTTCGTGAAATATTCTTATTCTTGTAAGATTAGAAATTTAAACAAACCTTTTTTACAGTCCGTTCAACCGATTTTGACTTCTATTCTGTAGGCTTAATGCTATCGGCATTAAAGGTAAAAAATTGGCTACAATACCAACTGCTTACTGCAGCTGCCATTTGTCATGCCACCAACGCAATAGAAGTCAAAATCGGTTGAACGGACTGTAAAAAAGGTTTGTTTAAATGTCTAATCTTATGGGAATGGAGTACAATGGGTTTTATTTACATGTCTTAGATGAAGTATGCTTTTTTTATTTTTAACTGCAATCTTTTAGTAAAAAATAACAAATCAACTAAAACTTGGGCCACAAATAAAAAAATGCATAAGTACTTCGTGTAAGACATGTATGGCTCAAAATGCTCTAAATGGTATCAATTATCACCGCCTTAAATAAAAATAAAATAATTTTATTTCGAGTATCACTGACTCATAATACCAAAAACACTCATACAGTCACATTACATTACAAATTAATTAAGATAATCCAATAAAAATCAATAATCTGAAGGATTTGTACCGAGCTTCCAAACACCCTATATGTATAATATTGCTTTGAAGTGTTTGTTTATATTTTTGTTTGCTTGTTTGAACACGCTAATCTCTGGAACTACCAGCCGAAAAATTATTTTGTATTTGATAGCCCAATTTTTTAGGAAGATTTTAGGCTATCTAACATCACGCTACAACTACAACCCTTGTAAGCCGAGCAAATAGAAAAAAGTCAGAAAGAATGCTAAGCGAAAACGAAGTAATAGCATGAAATTTGACGCGAGCGAAGTCGCGAACACAAGCTAGTATCAGGCCTCTTGCACTGGTACATTCCGCTCGAGATAAGTACCTACAGCTCGCGGCAACTCTTAGGCCCGTATTACAGAACATCACTCAAGCATTGATCTCTGTTTAAATCTAGTTTTAAGTCAAATTTTAATTTTAGAACGTTCCTCAAGCATAGATTTACTGATCATAGTTCAGCTGAGTATGGCCTTATTTTAGAACGTTACTCAGTTCGTGAATCGAACCCAAGCAGTGATTTGACCCAAGCGTGGTCGAGACCGCGCTTGAGCATAGATTGTCATGTCAATTTTTGGTTATTTTCAAGTTTATCTGCGTTGTCATGGTTACCTATATGACGTTGTGCAATCGAAGTACCTAATCAAGTCGTATCAAAATGGATATAATTATTACAATCATTTATTCAACGATGATTAAAATAGAAGGTTGAACTTTAGCATTCTCTCAGGCATTTAGGAGATAGGTTCAAATAATAATAATAAAATATTGAGTGTGCAAGTCACCCCCTGCCATTATATAACATTGTCAGGCAGGGGAAATAGTTCTACCATAGTTCAGGCTACCCAATCCACTATAGCCATCCAAACCCATAGCCTATTTTGTTTCCATGATCTGCAATGGTCCTGCACCAACCAGGGATTGTCCTTGGGTGCACTTGCATAGTGCATACAGAGATAATCGTCGACTGGTGCCTTGTCGTCATTTAAAATTGTCTAAGGGGCCTCTGCGAGTTGGCTCCGGCCCCCCGTGCGCCTTCGAAAGGTCCGGGGTCCAACCAAAGATATGTCAAATAATAAAAATAAATAAATAATAAAACGTTTATTTTCAGGCTACAATGTCCCATAGACCTTGCAAACTAGCATATACAACGTGTAACGTTAAATGCGCAACACCTCTTAAAGGGTCACTGTACTCATTATTATGAACAACTTTTACTATGGGACCAAACCTGAAATCGCGAAAAAAAAATCAGCTGTTCAGTACATTTATGTTCGCATAATTCGTCAAAATGTACTGAACAGCTGATTTTTTTTTCGCGATTTCATGTTTGGCCCCATAGTAAAAGTTGTTCATAATGATGAGTACAATGACCCCCTAAGAGGTTTTGCGCATTTAACGTTACACGTTGTATAAAGTATAAAACAAAACTTGTGTTAACAAATAAAGCTTATAACTATGTTAGTAGCACTTCACTTCACTAGCTTGTCCTTGTGTTGTCCTGTGGTACTAGTACGCGGAAGCGACGGAACACCACGTCTTGCGGCCAAAAGTCTTCTTTCAAGACGAGCGGCAGATAACACAGTTCGGTACACGCACCACGAACGCCTTGAAGTTGACGTTGCGGCGCGCCTCCTGGCGCCTCCAGTAACTGCACCCTCGGCGTGTACCTCGTCTTCTGGCGCACGTACTCCACGATGTCCGCTGCCTGTGGTGTAGTGTAGGCGGGGGATGTAGGTACACCGGTGTGTTCGCATTGAGTTATATAACTAGAGAAGCAAACCTCATTAAAATATGTAAAAAAAGTATAACCACTATTTAAATGCGACGACGTAGCTTTGAAACCACTAAACATTTAAAAGTAAACATATATCTCTCTCACTTACACAAGTCGCAAGAACAATACTGTCGCTTAGATTAGACAAAGACCGCAATATAAAAGTGCAATGGCGGGATGGGGTTGCCTACCCATGCGAAATTTTACCCAACTTTTTAAACGTTAAAAAAAAACGTAACGTTTAAACGGTAAACGTTAAATTATTTTTTAAGTATGTAAATTATGTATTTCTTATTAGATGTGTATTAGAAGGTTATATGTAATGAAAATAATCAACGCATTTTCTTTTTGAACATTTTTTATTTCCTTTAGTTAATTTTCATACATATAATTTACATTTTTAAATATTAAAATATAAAAACATTAAAAAATATTAAAAATAGTAGCCCACCGGTATCGGGAACAGGGTCCAAGGTACCGGTGGTCAGGGCTGCTTAGAGAGGAACCTCCTAACGATACGTGCGGTGTCCAGAAGTATCGCTTTCTGGAGCAATCTTCCTTAATCCAGCTGCCTAACGAGAGCCTCTTCAGGTGTTGATCGAGGCTCTTGGCTATTATGCCATTAGCCGTCACGACTATCGGCACAATGATTGCTGTATCACATCCCACATGTCGACAACCTCGCGAGCCAGGTCAAGATACTTAATCTGCTTATCTTTTTCAGCTTTCACGAGGTTCTCGTCATGCGCGACCGCTATATCAATAATCATTGTGCAACGCTCTAATCGATCTATCACCACTATGTCTGTCTTATTGGCAACAATAGTCCTGTCAGTGATGATAGATCGATCCCAATACAACGTAATATTGCCATTTTCGAGAACTGGGTCGGGCCTACCTACAGTACGGTACTTCCAATTCCACAAGACTGTATTTCAGAGCAAGTTGCTGGTGGATAATCCTGGCTACAAGTTTGTGCCTATGCAAGTAGTCTCCGTTAGCCAGACGAGACCAGTCAGAAATAATGTGACGGATTGATTCCCCCGGACGGTGGAATGCCCGACAGATGTCAACCGTGCCGTCCTTCACAATATATTTCCGGTAGTTGTTCGTCATCATAACCTTGTCCATAATCGCGAAGACAAAACCTGCGGTTTCCCCAAAGAGTCAGTTTTCTATAAGTCCTTTTCTTTTTGAAGGATTTTTAAATTCTTCCATGACTTGCACTGTTTCATCATTTACATTTAGCTGCATTTCGTCTTCTTCGCTCAACATATGTTTTTTTTTTCAGTTCCTCTATCGTTTATTTTTTTTATTTCTAGTCTTTTATCGTTTATTTTTTTAATTTCTAGTCTTTTATTTTTTGTGATATATTTTTTTCTTTTCTTAGTCTTCTAGCCGATAAATTTTTCAAACGGTGAATTATTTTTCTCATTTTGGGCTTTCGGGGCGTTTCAGTTATTTCGACTATCTCTTCGTCAGTTTCCACAGCATCCACATCCATATTTTCTTCTTCTGAAAGCTCCACCTGCTCTTTAGAATAACGGTTGTCCTGAAAAATATACAATTTATTGTAGGCAAAACAGCTCTTTACAATCTAAAAACTAAGTTGAAAAAAACATTCAGTACACAATGTAGTTTGAGTCTATATAAACTAATTTGTTGCTGTGGTAGTTCAATGAGAAGGCATTTTTTGTTGGCATTACCTATAATTTTATAATATTAATTGCCGCATAAAATCATTACTTACAATAAGCATTACAATTGCTTGATTGGACAAATAAACACGGCCACATTCGCTTTTTGGGCCTATTTTATCTTGATCACGGAAGTGCTTCAAACAAATGACGTTAGATTTAGTAGGTAGCCAGTCAGTCTCTTTTCTCAGCAATCGGATTATTGATTGAGAAAATTGATTGCATCTTTAGGTACTCTGGAACATTGTTAATTATTATTAAAAAATATTTAAAATCGCTTATTCCATAAATTAAAAACTCCCACAAATGTGGGAAACTAAAACATAGTTTTTAGTTGTAACACTGATCATGATTAAAAAAAAATCTACATTTTATTTATTTTACTGCGTTTTTACGATGATATAAACACAGAAACAATAAACTTACGTGTGAAAAGTAATTCCGGTAGTTTTTGTAATCTAGAATCGCATTCTTTCATTACGCATTTACCCGTTTTGGCGATATTTTTTGTCGCGTGTCACTCGGTTCACTTCGGCTGCCGTCATACAGAGCACTGAACTGACGTTAGCTACGCATACGGCCGTGGCCGTATGTCCAGTGGCAACGCCTTGGCGCGGCAATTGCTAATCTAGTGTATATATATCAATGTGTGTTCGGCTTTGCGGCACGCAAGCTCACTTCGGGCTCCGGGCAAAGGAGCCAATGGCTACCTTGTTGGTGACAGTGGGCTAATTCACCTACTTACAATGTTCTTGTTGTAGTAATTATGGAAATGAATCAAGTTTTAACATTGAATAATTATTATTATCCTTTCTTCTTGTTAGAAAGACAATTAATACGTTGCTAGGCAACACAATAGCGGTAGCGCAGGCTGCACAGATTAAGTAGTATTGGCAGGCTGGCGCGAACTAGCTAAAACCACAGATTATATTTGAACACGAAATACCATAGTTTTCTAACAGTTTTTTTGGCGTGTGGTCAAAATCCGAACTAACGCTGCCATACCTGTAAAAAACTCACAAATGTTTCCCAACAACGCCCCCCCGCATTGACTTATATATTACCTTTTTATATCAATGCCCCCCCGCCAATGTCATTTAGGCGCCAAAAGATCCTCGTAGCACTCTACAAAGGTCGATAATTTTGCTTACAAAATGACTTCAAACAGATTTACTTATTCGTGGCTGACACAATAACGCTGATTTACTAATTAATTGGGTTCATAAGGTATGTTTTAATATTTCTAATCCTATGAAGACCAAAACAGAGTAGGTAAATTAAATAAATCGTAAACGAAAACAGGCTGATGCATAGACAATAGACATCTCTGCTTGAGGCCCGATTTGAGTCTAGATTTAGCTGAGTATAGATTGATTACCGTTCTGGAATAAGAACGATGCTCGAGTACTGATTCTATACATAAACTGTGATCAACTGATCGGCGATCAAACTGGACTTGAGCAACGTTCTGTAATACGGGCCTTAGTTTCAAGTCAGTCAGGGTGTATTACGCGATCAGCGAGCGAGACACGTACGGCCGCCTATGAAAAAAAAATCTTAGATTTTAAATTTATGTATATATACTATTCATATTATCAATATACTTATAAATCAGTGATGTACTTACTTTTTTAATGATAAAAATCCATTACGAAATGTCGAGTCTTGTTGCTACCTTTTTTTTACCTACCTACCTAACTATAGTTGCCGACATTTAACTTGAGCTCTCGGCGGAGTGGTGGGGGTTTGTGTGCGCGTCGTATTGTTTCAGGAGTAAGGTCTAAAATCGCTTAATGTAATTAAGGATTAACTTAGGATTAACAAGCAACTGTACCTATCCGCGATCGTACGACCGCACAAACTTAGCCACTGGTGCGTTGAGGCATCTTTAGTGGTTTTATGACCATGTTCAGGCGACTAAAGTGCCCCAAATGTCACTTTCAATTTAAGACGTGTTTGTACCTTGTTTACTTTAGAACACTTCTAAATATTATAAGAGATGATGGTGTAAAAGATGATGGTTAAAAATAATTGATGATTGAATGATGATCATGATTATAATGATTGATTAATTGATTAATAAAAAATAACGTTTGAAAATCATAAGACATTACATTAAAGTGAAATAACTCTAGATAGACTACTCTTATATACAATAAAAGTTTAAAAAGGTACCATCCCACCACCACCACCACCATATCATATGGTACGTGTGGTATATGGTGCTATGGTACCATATTTTATTTTTCTTTGCGGACAGCCCTAGTACTCGGCTAAGCGGCGTAGGTATGTTGCGGACGAGTAACGACACAAAGTAATAACAACTCTCAAGCGCGGCGATTAAGAGCAATTTAGCTTGCGCATGGGGAGGAAAAGATTTTGTAGGCTATTATAAAAGCGGCTTTCTTCAAGATCAAAGGAGTGCAACTTCTGTACGTTAGTACTATTATTTATTCTGTGCTAGTATAGCTAAAGTAAAGTGCGTGTACGAACTCTGTATCTTTTGCATGTTCTTCAAGAGTATGTCCTTCTCTCTCTTCAGGTTCTCGATGTCTCTCTTGTCAAACTCGGCTTGCTTCTTGCCCAGCATGAGCTCGCGCTCCATCACCGACACCTGCTGACGCAGGCGCTCGCTGGTGGCAGATGGAAAGGAATTTATGCGTTTATTAACGTAAGAACAAAAATCACCCTAACCCATCAAGTGTCGAATGCACCCCATGTGTGCATAAGGAAAAACCTTTACATAATAGGTATACAGGGTATAAAAAGACACATTTGCACAAAGCCGTCTACTATGCATACTGTCAATCAATCAACTCAGCCTATCGCAGTCTGTATCTGGACATAGGCCTCTCCCAGTCTGCGCCACAACACCCTGTCCTCGGCCTTCCGCATCCAGTCTGTCCCAGCCACTTTCTTCAGGTCGTCGGTCCATCTAGCTGGGGGGCGTCCCACACTACGCTTACCGATACGCGGTCTCCACTCCAGGACTCGTCTGCTCCACCGGCCAACGGTCCTTCGACAAACATGGCCAGCCCACTGCCACTTCAGTTTGCTTATGCTGTAAGCTATGTCGGTTACTCCGGTTCTTTTCCGGATAACTTCATTCCTGATTTTATCCTTCAAAGAAACTCCGAGCATAGCCCGCTCCATAGCGCGCTGAGCGACCTTCAATTTGTGGACCAGCACGACTGTTAGTGTCCACGTTTCAGCACCGTATGTCATAACGGGCAGGCCGCACTGGTTGAAAACCTTGGTTTTCAAACATTGCGGGATGGGTGACGAAAAGACTTGACGAAGTTTTCCAAACGCTGCCCAACCCAATTGGATCCTTCTGTCTGCTTCTTTTCCAAAGTTGTGTCTACCGAGCTGGATGACTTGGCCTAGGTAGACATACTCCTTGTACCTTCACAACTTCAAGAAGCGACCCCTCGATGCGGATTGGACTCGGCAAGACGAGTGAATTGTACATGACTTTCGTCTTGTCTAAATTCATACCGAGGCCAACTCGCCGAGCCTTCCATTTAGATTTCCTCCGGATTGGTCGACGGAGGAGCTCGTAGCTAAGATATAACAGCCGCACGGGTCGATCCATCAGGTTAAGCTACGCTTCCCGGGGTTGCTCCTCCATCTTTACATACAGAGACTCCGCCGTGCCTCGGAAAGCACGGGTCCCGGCTATCATTTGTGGATGTTTGACAGTCGTTACGGGTCGTCAGAAGCCCGAAAGTCTGACAACCAGTCTTACCAAGGGGTATCGTATTGACCAGTTACTGGGTTGTGGAGGTCAGATAGGCAGTCACTCCATATAAAATACTGGTATTCAGCTGCATCCAGTTAGACTGGAAGCCGACCCCAACGTAGTTGGGAAAAGGCTAGGCAGATTGATTGATTGAAGTAAATCTCAGTAGGTAGGTACGCACCGATCAGAATCGATGCTAGCTTTGCTGTGCTCCATAAGTTGGTACTTCTTGGTTAGCTGGACGACCTGCTTCGCTAGCTTCGATCCTTCATTACGTAGTTTGTTGCCGTCCGCGATCGTGTTCTGGAAGACAAACATGGTTGTTTTAAAGAAAGAAAGAAAATTGCATTAAGTCATTCGCACAATAGAAAATAAATCACTACAGATTTACATTGGTTTAGAGGTCTATCGAAGGTTAAACTGCGCTTGCCACGGTCGGTCCGTGGATGGGTGATTATCTATTTCATACCAAGACCCCTCCGTGCCTCGGAAATCACGTCAAGCTGTTGGTACCAACTGTTGTTGTTGTACCAACTGTCATTCGTAGATCTTTGACGGTTGTTTGAAGCAGGCTCGGAATCGTTATTTAAAACGTTGCTAACAGTTCTATGTACGCACGGCTACATATCAAGCTATACATTTCCAGTATAAGCTGATCTCGCATTGTATAGGATTTCCTACAATGGGAGGTCAGTGTTAACTGGAAATATATAGCTTGATGTGTAGCCGTGTGTACTTAAATTTTATTCGGAAAGAAAACGAAACGAGATTTTTTTTAAAAACCGGTTTATTAAGTTAGATTTATTCTCTCTAAGTTTGATTTCGGAAATCATGACATTTATTTAAGAACACATCTAAATAAGCGAGATGTGTTGATGATTACATTTATTTATTACCTATACTTAGTCGCGAATCATATTTTGATCAAGATACAATCTGACACTGACCTGCAAATTGCAAAAACGAAAGAAAAAACGGTTAAAAATATTTTATTAATCGACAACGATTTAAATTTTGTTCTTCTTCAAAAACGTTTTTTATAACGTTCCGTTCGAACGTAACCGAAAACTAAGAAACGATTTAAACGTATTAAAGACCGTTTCGAAAAATATACTGGAATCCGAGCCCGCGGAAATTTAAACCCAATTGCGTTTTCCTTTAGACAGAATATTAATCAAACAGTGAAAAACATAATATCCAAAAATTAAATCAATACGTATAAACGTACATGCTGCAACAGTGATATAAATGGTTACGAAAAAGACCCCAATTTATTTTGGTATCGCCTTAATGTTGGCGTTCAAAACTATTCAAAAGAGCCTTTTAGTGGCTAGCTTCAAATAAATGATTTGATTTTGACTTTGAAAAGATTATGGCTGATGTTTGTGATACACATACATAAACTCACGCCATCTAGGTACCCATTGAAGGCAGCAACTACAGAACGCCATCGCCACCTGCTACGCTCCTGACATATTCCTTTTGCCACGTTTACGTTCATACATCTGGAGGCCTAAAACGGCCACATTAAACAATTCCTCTAAAAGCGTTTCATTTCCTGAATTCCCAGCAATTTATTATTATTGTACTATTTGACATTAAACTTCAATAAAGCAATTCATAAATTTGTGGACCATTTTACGAATCTCCATACAATACTGTCAAACAGATGAATTGCGTGCTATGAATTGTACGCAGATAAATTATCAATTGTCAGTTTGTGACCGCTTTATGATTTCAAATATGATTCATAATACCTATTATCCTATTATGATTCTGCCAAAGTGGCCGTTTTTGCCCCCCAGCTACACGCACACCGGTTGAGAGTACTTCGCACCTGACCTTTCTGACGAAAATCACCAATAATGTCACTGTATGTCTTCCTAGGGCTTCCCCTTCCGGCGTTTCTACTCACATCTGCTTTGTACCTTTATACCTTTTGTTAGTCGCCTTTCATTCATCCTCTTAACATGACCAAACCATCTAAACATACTCTTTTCAATTTCATGATGATTTCATGATGACTTACCTTAAGTTCCTTGCTAGTATTATTGAGCGCTATCTTAGCCTTGTCGAATTCCGCGTTGGTCGTCCTCAGCACTTCTTTCATATGTTCGCTCTTGTGGACCGCGGCCTCTTGCTCTGCTTGTGCTGTTTCCAGTTTCACTGTCATGTTGTGGACCTGACGTTCTCGACGCTCTATCGCCTTCTCTGCTTTTCCTAGCTGTATGAAGAAGAGCGTTGACAAGTACATGCTTTATATCTTTTTCATATTTTTTTAAACCGAATCATCAAAAAAAAAGGAGGTTATCCATTCGTCGCGTATATATTTTTTTTATGTATGTACACCGATTTCTCCGCCAATTGTGGACCGATTTTGAAAAATATTTTTTTTATTTTATAGGGTATGCTTTCGAGGTGGTCCCATTGCCACCAAGTCAGAATTTGATGAGGGATCCCAAGGAAATCGAGAGAAACCCTCAAATTTTATAGGCACACCTATAAAGATTTGGGTATTTTTTATAGTAACTTGTGCATTTGCTCTCGAAAAGCACCATTTGGTGAGGTGGAACTGATGATGAAGACCACATATGACCATCAGAACTGCTCAATAATAAGCACATATTTTACGGGTTGCGATTCGATTACCAATTTATTCTCGTCCGTCACAATGCATGTGGGGAAGTAGAGCTGATGGTAACTTCGTATCTAACCATGATAAAACAAAAAATAAATTTATTTTTATTAGGTATGTTGTACGGTTTACGTACAGACAAATCGCTAACGTCGCGACCTACTTTTCACTACTCGTTTTAGTTACTTTTATATTGATAATTATTTAGTCGACCAACAGCTACCTTAGCAAGTAAACCGCGGATTAGCATCCTACATAACTTTGTATAACTTAACAATAAACTTGGGATCGTGAAATCTGTGGTTTTCGTCAACTCACCATCTACTACTCTGAGCCGTACATATGTAGAGATACAACTAACTTTATCAAGTAGATTGGCGATGGTGTTCCCCCGTGTTTCCAGCTCATTCTTCAGTTGTTCACTCTCAGTCTTTAAGTGTTCGACCAGGCGGTTCTGCCGCACGGCATTGTTTTCAGCTTCCTAAAATAACAAACGAACGAAACCGCATTAAGACGCAGATATACAATAGGGTGACTGGTAATTAGTGACCGATACCTAAACACATGATAGTGCTCATGATAACAAACAACTTTTACTATGGGACCAAACCTGGGGGCCTACACCTAAGTCCGTCCGTTCATCCGTCCGTCCGTCTATCCGTCCATCTGACTTAACGATCCATCAAAACAAGTGTAAAAGTTTTTTTCGGACGGTCTAAAACACATCGGCGGTAGGGACAACTGTGGTATTGTGTTGCCATTCATACTTCGTTCGGGGCCCAAACCAATCATACTTCCGTAGGTAATACGGAGTAGGAAACGCCCGTAACTAAGGCCGAAACTACGGACTTCGTGTTTAGGGAGTAGACCCCATAAAATCGCGAAAAAAAAATCAGCTGCCCCATGCATTCATGTTCGCTTATCTCGTCAAAATGTACGGAGCAGCTGATTTTTTTTTCGCGATTTCAGGTTATGTCCCATAGTAAAAGTTGTTTGTTATCATGAGCACAATCATGTGTTTAGGTATCGGTCACTAATTACCAGTCACCCTATATAATAGCAAGCAGATTTAAACGGCATAGCTTGATTGAGTGTTCTGTGCTGAGAGCCTGAGCTCACGCAACGCGTCGTACGTCCAGCTCCAGCCAGTAATAGGACTCGCCCATCAAGGAGCGCTGACCCAAATTAGACGCATTATAAAATTTATTAGTTTTATGATACATAAAACAAAGGCTGTTAAGTGTATTAAAAAACGTAGGCTAAAAGATAAATAATTATATTATCTTTAAAATGGTGAAGGTTTCATAAACATATACTTGATAGTTTGTCCGTGATTTTTCAGTTTTTCATCCGCATTAGCATAATCAGTCTATGACGTTGCCACTGCGGGGACACAGCCACACAGGCCTCCTCTCGGTGAGAGCGAGTGGGCTATAATCCACCACGCGGGCCCAGTGCGGTTTGGTAGATGGCACATGTCTTCGAATTTTTGGTTCTAGGACATACCGGTTTCCCGATGTTTTCCTTCGCCATTTTGAGAGCAGTGGTGATGAAATAATTTACACAAAGTAATGCGCCTGTCAGGGTCCGAACCTACGACCTCCAACCATATTTCATCTCAATCGAACACCAGGAAGTGGTCAAATTTAACTTGCTTTTGAGGACAACTTACATAGGTACGAACATTGCAAGTTCAATAAAAACTTTGAAAAAACGTCATAATATAGCACCATTCTCCATAGAACTCACCTCAATCTGCTCTTCAAGCTTCGAGATGGTGACATCATTAGTATTGGTCTTCGTCTCCAACTCCTCGATGTACCCCAGCGAGTTCGTCAGCCTTTGCTTAGCTGCATCCAATTCACTCTGAAGTCTAGCCTTCTCTTTCTCGAACTTTTCTTTCTCTTTGGCAGCTGATGTTGCTCCCCTTTTGAAAAGTTGAGGTTATTATATAAATTACTAGCTTTTGCCCGCGGGTTTGCCTGCGTGGAGGTCAGAATTTATCCCACGGGATCATACTACCGCATACCGCGATAAAAAGTATCCTATGCCCTAATCCAGGTTAAGATCTATACCATGTGCCAAATTTAATCCAAATCCGCTCTGCCGTTTTAGCGAGAAAGCGCAACAAACAAACTCTCTTTCGGGTTTATAATAGGTATTAGGATTAGGATGAAGACTGTCTACTGTTGGAATTTGGCCTACCCCCAAGGTTTCTATTTTGGATAATTATGGGCTGATTTTTGACCGATATCTTTAATCCGTGAAATAAAATTATTATCTGACAGTTTTTGTACGGAAAATCGGTTAACATGTCCGGTCCACCAACGTCGTAACGTAATACAGATTTGTACAATATATTATTAACACAACGTCTAATCACGGCTAATATAAATATGATATTACTAGCTGACCCGACAGACGTTGTCCTGTCCCAATTTCAATAATTTAAAATTTTCCAATTTTCCCGGCAACTTTTCCAATTTTTTTCAGCGTTTAAACCTTCCCTGCGCTACGATAAACACTTCAAAACCAAAAAAGCTAAATCGGCCCAGCCGTTCTCGAGTTTTAGCCAGACAAACGAACAGCAATTGATTTATATATATATATATAAGACTAGCTTCTACCCGCGACTTCGTCCGCGTGAAATTTATTTTTGCTCGACCCACCCCGTCGCATCGCATTGCCTACCCGCGCTATTACTTCGTTTTCACTTAGCGTTCTTTCAGACTTTTTTTCTTTTTGCTCGGCACCTATGGGTCCTAGAGTGATGTTAAATATGCCTTCTATAAGATTTGGGCTATCATTAATGCAAAAAGATTTTTTAAAGTCCGACTGGTAGGGTAGTTCCAGAGTTTAGCTCGTTCCTTCACCACATCCCCTTCCGCTACCTCTCCCTCCCCATCTCACTCACTCTCACACCCTCTTCACCACTTCCCCTTCGCTCTCTCTCTCACCACCCCGTCCCCTCCCTCTCCCCCTCTCCTCCACCTCCGGCTCGCCAACTCCTCCCCACCCCTTAGCCTTCACCATGTCTTCCTCCTCTCCTCACCAATTCCTGCCCTTTCTCCCTGCGTCCATCATCCTCCCCTCACAATCCTCACCACCCCTCCCTTGCCCCTCCCCCTCTAACCCTCCCTCCGGGGTAGTTTTAAAAAACGAATAATGTCAAACTTAGGTAAATATTTGTGCCAAGTTTCAAGTCAACTAAAACCAAATGAATAACATTTTTCATGTAAATTGTATTCCCTGTTTTCAAATTGTTTGTTGTTGTGGAATTGTGGAATTTAAAAAAATGGTTTGAGATATTTCTAGCTTGACTCAAAGATTATTTACACCAATTTTCGAGTTAATCAAGCCACGCAGTAAAATCCTCCCCTGTGAAATTGACTACCCCTTTTCACCCCGTTAGAGGTAGATTTTCGAAAAACCCTGACAACATTATTCTTTATTTTTGGTTTTAAGTATAAATACTGAGTTTTGAGTTAATCGGATTGCGCGTTAAAATTTTTCCATACAAACTTTGAGACCCCCCAATTCCCCTTTAGTTTAGAAAAACAAAAAATCACAAAAATCATAATTTACTTAAATAAATATCGGTGCCAAGTTTCAAGTTTATTAACTCAAGGAATAAGATTTTTCATACAAACAATATCCCCCCTTTTTACCCCCTTAAAGGTCGAATTTCCAAAAACCCTTTCTTAGCGGATGCCTAGGTCATAATAGCTACCTGTGTTCCAAATTTCAGCCCAATCCGTTTAGTGGTTTCAGCTGTGTGTTGATAGATCAGTCAGTCAGTCAGTCAGTAACGCTTTCCTTTTATAGATATAGATTTGCACTACGTCTCAAAACGCCAAGAAGCCATAGTAAATTCCATCCCACCAAAAACATTTTCTTGTAAAACTAGCACTTCCCGCGCGGCTTCGCCCGCGTGGATGTCGGAAATTAACCCATGGGAACGTGCTACCGGGAAATCCTTCCTTATTCCTTGTCTATAAAAGGAACCTCTGTGTAAAATTTCAGCTTTCTAAGTTCAAGGGTTTGGGCTGGGCGTTGATGAGTCAATCAGTCAGTCAGTCAGGACTTCTCTTTTTATTTATATCCTACTATCCATACTAATATTATAAATGCGAAAGTAACTCTGTCTGTCTGTCTATCTGTCTGTTACGCTTTCACGTAAAAACGGCTGCACCGATTTTGACGAAATTTGGTACAGAGATAGAACAGACCCTGAGAAAGGACATAGGCTAAATTTTATTGCGAAAAAAGGCTTTGGAAGCGCGATATAACCGAATTCCACGCGGGCGCAGCCGCGGGAGAAAGCTAGTAATATTATAAATGTGAAAGTTTGTATGTTTGGATGTTTGTTACTCAATCACGCAAAAACGGCTGAACGGATTTGAATGAAATTTGGTATACAGATAGTTTATAACCTGGATTAAGACAGGATACTTTTCATCCCGGTAGAAAGTTCCCGTGGGATAATTTCCGACATCCACGCGGTCGAAGCCGCGGGCAACGGTTAGTAGAAGATAGATTAGATAGTTATAAGATGTTGCCAAGACGAGACCAATGGCTCGCACTGTCAAAAAGTTATCAGATCTCATGTAGAGCCAAGCTTCTAACTCTACACGCCCTAATTCTACAAGCGCTAACTTCACAAATCTTAGTCAAAATATGAGGTTTGACAACAACAATACAAAATAAAATATACTCATAATTACAGTATATTTTTTGTAGTATTGTTGTTGTTTTATGTTGTTGTACTTGGGGCACAGAATAAATAATAGTACTAACGTACAGAAGTTGCACTCCTTTGATCTTGAAGAAAGCCGCTTTTATAATAGCCTACAAAATCTTTTCCCCTCCATGCGCAAGCTAAATTGCTCTTAATCGCCGCGCATGAGAGTTGTTATTACTTTGTGTCGTTACTCGTCCGTAACATACCTACGCCGCTTAGCCGAGTACTAGGGCTGTCCGCAAAGAAAAATAAAATATGGTACCATACCACCATACCATACCATACCATACATACCATATGGTATGGTGGTGGTGGTGGTGTATATGGTACCTTTTTATACTTTTATTGTATTTATGAATAGTCTATCTAGAGTTGTTTCACTTTACTGTAATGTCTTATAATTTTCAAACGTTATTTTTTATTAATCAATCAAACAATCATTATTAAATCATGATCATCATTCAATCATCAGTTATTTTTAATACACCATCATCTCGTATAATATTTAGAAGTGTTCTAAAGTAAACAAGGTACAAACACGTCTTAAATTGAAAGTAACATTTGGTCCACTTTAGTCGTCTGAACATGGTCATAAAACAACTAAAGATGCCTCAACGCACCAGTGACTAAGTTTGTGCGATCGTACGATCGCGGGTAGGTACAGTTGCTTGTTAATCCTAAGTTAATCCTTAATTACTTTAAGCGATTTTGGGCATTACTCCTGAAACAATACGACGCGCACACAAACCCCCACCACTCCGCCGAGAGCTCAAGTTAAATGTCGGCAACTATATAATAGTAAGTAGGTAGTAGGTAAAAAAAAGGTAGGAACAAGACTTGACATTTCGTAATGGATTTTCGTCATTAAAAAAGTAACTATATCACTAATATATATATATAGTATAGTGATAATATGAATAGTATACTTAAATTTAAAATCTAAGATTTAATTTTTTCATGGGCGGCCGTACGTGTCTCGCTCGCTGAGCGCGTAAATACACCCTGACTGACTTGTAACCCAGAGTTGCCGCGAGCTGTAGGTACTTATCTCGAGCGGAATGTACCAGTGCAAGAGGCCTGCTTGGGGTAAAAAAGTCGGAAGAACAATCAAACTGTCTTACTACAAAAGATTTAAACTTGTTGAACGCGTGTCTTACGTCAAACTCCATACGTTAAAAACGTAAAGTAACGTGTTGAAATCTTTTGTAGCAAGACCGACATAAATCGTCATTGAATACTTACGCATCATCATCGCCAGCTCGTTTCCTCGCGTCGAGTTCCTTCTCCAGCTTGAAGAGTTGTCTCTTCATGGTCTCCAGGCTCTCCACGCTGAAGAGCTCGCGAGCGTGCATGGCGTCCGCTAGAGCCTGGGCTTCCTCTACCATAATAATGGAGAATATTAGTAATCGCCGAATCTAACGATTTAAATATTTGCCGCTGCCATCATTTTCATGACAGCTGTCACTGCGGTCGTTGTGTGGTGGCCACCGCTTTTCTAGGAAACCGTAGCTTAACCGGGTGCAGCTGAATACCAGTATGTACTATCGAAAGCCGTTGCGTTGCGCCTCACCCTTTGCAATCGTAGTTTGCAACGCCCTTTTTTAGTTTGACCAATGAAAGATGAATGTCGGCTAAGAAGGATGACCCTAAAATAAACAATGTGCCTTTTCTTAAACGTGTCGTAACAAGAAATGGTTTTTTTTATATAATGTGCGCCGAAGCGCTATTGGTAGACGAAAACAATGCAGGCCACTAACCACTGGTCCGTGCATACAAAAAGCGCCCTAATGGGGGTGACGGACAAAAGTCGTTGACTATTGGAGCGACTGCCTATGTTACCTCCACAACCCAGTTTCTGGGTAACACGATAACTCTTTGTGTAAGCCTAATGGCTAGTTTAGACAGTACGAGCTAGCGTGCAAGTCGGCCTACCGAGTAGGTGCAGTGATATGTGGACTCGCACTATGTGGACGTATCATACGAGTTACTTGCACTTCCGAGTTGGACAGTAGCTCGCAGCCGAGTAACTTCAAATTTTTTTCGTAGCAACTCGCACTGTGTATACAGCCCAGGCAAGCCGAGCTACTGACATGCGATTACACAGTGCGAGCAGCTGTCTACTGTCTAGTCAGCAGCTCGCATAGCATTCATACTTACTGATTTCCTGGCGTAGTTGTTCCATAATTTTATTATTGTCGGCTATTTCGGATAGGTAGTCGGAAACGGTATCGTCGAAACGATTTAGTTTAGCCTGGAACAAATATGACGAGTATTAGAATTCGATGCAATCATTTTAGAATGAAGTGGGATCGAGCAATGGGACCAAGATTTTTTGTTTGCTATCGCGACTGATCGCAGAAAATCGCCAAAAAGCGACGCAGAATTGCTGAATTGACGAAGTTGCAAAATCACTCGCTGATGCTGGAAGTTGCGTATCTGTTAAGACACGTATTGAAACAATTACACAGTGCGAGTACACAGTGCGAACAGCTGTCTTTTTTCCAGTCAGCAGCTCGCACTGTGTATACCAGCCAGTAGTGTAAGTAGTAGTCCGTACTAACCTGGAGTCCTTGTTTCTCCTCAGAATGCTGGTGGTTCTCCTCTTTGAGCTTGTAGTAAGTGTCATACAACTTGGTGTAGACATCTGATTCAAACTTCATGCCTTCTGTCTCACGAAGCTGCTCCAGGACCTGGAAGGATACAATAATGAACATTGAAATCGATATATTATGAGTATTAGGACTATAGTCGGACGAGGTGGGCAAGCTGTTTGAAAGAGTTGTTGCAGACCGCCTCGTTGGGTGACCGGTGCAGGAGGGGCCGGATTTGGCGGAGAGCCAGTTTGGTTTCCGCAGGGGGCGCTCTACGGTGGACGCCATCATGCGCATGAGAGGCCTGAAGACGGAGGATGCTGTGGCCCGGGGTCGGGGTCGCGGAGGGCCGCAAACGCCTTCAATACCCTGCCCTGGAGTTGCATCAGGGAGGCACTCCGGTATCACCGGATGCTGACCTACCCCTGTCGAGTGGTCGAGGCCTATTTGACGGACAAGGCCGTCATCTACCCCGGTCATCAGGGAGAGTGGAACTGGTGAGAGATGTCGTGCGGTGTCCCACAGGGATCGGTCCTGAGGCCACATCTGTGGGACATCGGGTGCGACTGGGAGCTGCGCGCCGACATCTTTAGCGGCGTCAGCGTTGTAACGTTGACGACACGCTGGTCCTGGCGCAGTGGAGGTGGCACCAGGCGGCGGCCGAACTATCGAAACGCGGGGTTGCGACAATCGTCAAGAAGATCCGGCAGTTGGGACTAGAGGTGGCCCTGCACAAGTTCGAGGTCATGTGTTTTCATGGTCCTCGGAACGCGCCACAATAACGGTAACGTTCGTATTCCCAAATAACGGTAGACGTTCAACGTTCCCAAATAACGGTAGACATCGGAGTCGAGTCGACGATGAAGTACTTGAGGAGGATGAGGGGACTTATTGCAGTCCCCTCATTTAGGAGTGGTTGGAGAGGCGCCACGGAGTCGTCACCTTCCACCAAAAATGCAAATGCGTCTTCATCATTTTGCAAGTACTGATATAAAAATATAGTAGTTTTGCCTGCTATATTTTTTCTTTAGAAATATAGTAAGTATTATGTCTTTAATACTGCAGGATACTATATTATATAGTAGGGTTGGCAACCCTACCTGTGGCATACCTACAATAAAATTAAAGCAACAAATGTTTAAATGTGTGTATGTGAGTGTGTGAGAGAGGGTATGTGTGGATAAACAATGTTTAGACCGGTTTAGACGGTGCAAATTTTATTGTGTGGTATGTTAGCTATGCTACAGGCAATTAAATCGCAACGTGTAATCAGGCTCAAGAGTTCTATTAGGTGCCTGACTAGAATAGCAAAGAAAATTACTTTAACAAACTCCTTCTCAGCTTCGGTGGTCTCAGAGCCAATGGTAACGGCCAAGCCGAAATCTTCCTCGTCATCCATTTTGGAAAGTAGCACTAAAACTACCAGAAATGACACTAAAAATATTAATAACAAACAATATTAAAACAAAACAGGTAAAAAATCTTTGTAAAATCGCGTTCAGTCTCGGTGCACCGCTGTTTATTTGGTTGCCTTGGTAACGGCGTCGGTGGCATGCATAGATAATACACTATTAGTGGCATGTGTGAAAAGAAAATTAAAGTTTTACCATAGAGCTTTCTAGGTTTGTTCTATGGTTTTGGTGTAATGTGTAATATTTTTTTTTCACTACCTGTTTGTTAAGATATTTGTATAACTTTGTGTAGTAAGTGTAAAGTAGGTACCTACTTTCGGGGATTACAGGCATAATGGTATGTAATTGTTTGCTTTCCCGAATTAAATAAACTTAGTAATCGCCCGCTGATAGCAAATCGACTGTATTAATTTTATAGTTTCAGTTTTAATGTGTGTTTTTTATTCGTGTTCAAACAGGATGACATGACAAGACATAATCTGAGGACATAATGTTTTTATTAATTTAATTTATTTCTAATCCGGACAAACGAGACAAACAGAACAGACAAAAATTCTAAAAACTATATTTTTGGCATAAAGATTCGTTCCCAAACCACGTAGCAATTTCTAATGCATCTATACAACGTATTACGTTAAATGCGCAAAACCTCTTAAGGCGTCATTGTACTCATCATTATGAACAACTTTTACTATGGGACCAAACCTGAAATCGCGAAAAAAAATATCAGCTGTTCAGTACCTACATTTATGTTCGCTTATTTCGTCAAAATGTACTTGACGGCAGCCATATTGTTTAGCAGCTACGAGAGACGGCGACTAGATGGCGCTAGTGGAACTTGCACTAGACGCATTTGGCTTAAAGGACTTGAAGTCAGTCAGTAAAATATTGTGACGTTTTCCCACCACTACACTGACCTCTATTCATGGACCTAATATACTATATAAACAGGACTGAGCTCTCCAAAAATCGTATCATACAAAAATTAACCTTAATGAGTGCAGTTTAGGTTTACTTTTGATAGGATATCTTAGCTGAGGCAAAACGAGCCGAGAGAGAGGCCCCGAGTTGTGGAGTGTGTCCCTTTTGCTCAATTGCCAACAGATAAAAATGATAAAGATGGTAGAAAATTTTACCAACTACAAGTAGTTAAAATAAGTTACGTATATTTTTTTTTAGCATTTAGATTAGTTTTAAATAATTTTATTTATAGGTTTACAATCTGTATATCATAGTCAATAATTTTATAAGTAAGCTCCATGAGTAAAATAATCAAAATAATATAATTTTGATTAATGTTTGGTAGCTATCATATAATTACTCTGGTAACACTGAAATCTGACATCAATGGTTTCATGGCGGTTTTTTTCAATTTATATAGCGAAAATGGTGAGAAAGTGTTGCATCAAGAAATGTAAAAGTGAATGTTATGCTGGTTGTGGCATTTAATTTCACGTGTAAGGAACTTGTAAGGAATAACAAAGATTTAAATAAATCTCGATAAAAGACTTAAAATTGTTAGGTACTAAATAATAATAATTTTGAGTATAAGTAGTGTAACCATGCTCTAGACGTTTTGTAGACAGAAGACTTAGCGTCTTCTGTCTACAAAAGCTATAAGTAGTGTATTTCTGATTAAAACTATTAATATTAGGCGTATAATAAATACAATTTGTACTTATGTATCGCATGATTGAAATAGCATTATTTTTAAGTAGTTTACAGCTTTCCATCCAAAGAAGAAATTCAACAAATATGGTTGGATGTAATTCCAGAATCATTTTAGTTCCCTTTGCTTCAATTACATACTTACCCAAACCAGCTCTGTAGAGTAAACGAAAAAAGAGCAAGAAAGTACCATGGTCCCAGAACGAGATTCTACATGCCTACTTCATCATAAGCCACGTATACCTACGTGATCAAATTTGATGATTCGCCACAAGACGAATCTCACCAATATTGTAGTCCTTCCTTCTTGCCTCAAAACATGGGTAGGTACACGATTCAACACCGACACAGAACACAATAATGTTCAGTTTCATAAAGGAGCTTTCGAAAAAGGTCTATTTCTTTATATTATTTAATTACAATATGTTTGTAATACAAACAATAATTTGAAATCACTTATGGTCAACCGGACGCAAATTATCTCTGTATAAACGAATTTTCCTGTTTGTCATAAAAATGTTTGGTCACCCTATTAGAAGGAGATAACTGCCTCATGTGACATATCTCTCTCTGCTCGTGTTTTTGGTATGAGAGCTCAGTCCAGTTTGTATATTAGGTCCATGCCTCTATTGTACACAATAGAGGTCAGTGCACCACTAGCGATCGCCTTTTTAAGGAGCTGCGCTGTGGAGTCGGGGATAGCTAGGTACTAATATAGTAATCTGTGGTCGGGGAGCATTTCGTACGGATGCGTCTTGAAGCACGGTTACTTTATATAGTGTATTATCTATGGAGCACGGACCACTGTCTCTCGACAGCCAGTACCGTAGACAGAGAATTCTAGCCAGTACTGCCCGGTTATTGGATGTGGAACACTGTCTCTGACAGTTAGTACTGTCCTTATTGCGGTGGGTGCGTGGACCACTGTCTCTGACAGTCAGTACTGCCCTATGTGACCGCCTTCACTACCATTATTAGTTATTTAATTAATTTTATATCATTTCTATATTTCTACATTTTCTAAGTTGATAACTGATTGTTCGATTTAATTAATTTGTGTATTGCCATATCTGAGTTCTATTTCTGATGTTTGGGCCAGTCCTACACAACACACACAACAGCTGATTTTTTTCGCGATTTCAGGTTTGGTCCCTTATTAAAAGTTATTCATAATGATGAGTACAATGACCCCTTAAGAGGTTTTGCGCATTTAACGTAACGCGTTGTATACAGGGTGGAAACTTTTAGCGGGGCAGTAAGGGGAAGTACCTTATCCGTTGCAGCTACACGAAAATGGTCTTAGGAGACTATCCATAATTTTTAATGGAATTTTGATCCCCATTCACAGATGTTCAAAAAAATTTACAGTTAGCAAGAAAATAGCCATTTTACACAAAAACATTTTTTGATGCCAATCGATCCTGCTTCTAATACTGATTAAAAACTTTTAAGGGATCAACCATCGTTGGAGTACTCGAAAAGTCATAAATTGCAAAAAACTTTCCTGTACATATTGTATGAAAATCTGACGCCTCTAGATTTCTTTTTGTGGGGCTACCTGAAAACTGAGGTTTACAAAAAACAATACGATAGTGTTCAAGAACTTAAAGACTCACTAACCACAATTTTGTATGGAATTCATACAAATAAATTGTCAGCAGCCACTAGGTCGGTACAGAAACGAATCAATTTATGTATTCGTCAAAATGGCGGTCACTTCGAGCACTTGATATCGTAGGGCAAGAAACAGCAAGATTTTAAATAAGAATAACATCATCAAGTTATGTTAGGTTTAAAGAAAGAAACTAATATGTTAGTTAATGAAAAAAGAAAATTAATACGCCTTCTTTTTGATATGCGTAAAATTCTACGTGTTCATGTCTTTTATTTTATTTTTTGTATTTCAGTTACCTACACAAATTCTTTACAAAATATACGTGAAAAGTTTTTGCAATTTGTGACTTTTTGAGTACTCCAACGATGGTTGATCCCTTAAAAGTTTTTAATCAGTATTAGAAGCAGGATCGATTGGCATCAAAAAATGTTTTTGTGTTAAATGGCTACTTTCTTGCTAACTGTATTTTTTTTTTGAAAATCTGTGAATGGGGTTCAAAATTCCATAAAAAATTATGGATAGTATACTAAAACCATTTTCGCTTAGCTGCAACGGATAAGGTACTTCCCCTTACTGCCCGCTGAAACTTTCCACCCTGTATATAAAAGAAAGTCGTGTTAGTTACACTATTTGTAACTCAAGAACGGCTGAACCGATTTGGCTGAAAATTGGTGGGGAGGTAGAGGTTAGAACCAGGAGAAGGACATAGGATACTTTTATATATATATAAGGGCTGGACCGATTTTGATGTATGGTATATTTATTATTGATCGAAGATTTTAATGGGTTCCTGGATGGTTTGAAAACACAATTGGGCCCGGTAGGTGGCGCTGCAGTCGGGTTCTAGGACCGTTCATACAGGACAACGTCTGTCGGGTCCGCTAGTAATATATAAAAATATTAGGTTTCTGCACTCCTTCTCCTTAAAAACTTTAAGCGGACGTTCGCACGGACGTAAAAATATCGCTGCGATTTTTTTTCGCGCACTGGATTTTCAACGCTCTGCTTAGCGCCAAGAGTTGAAAATCCAACAGTGTGTATTTTCGACGCGCTGGGATGCACTCTGTTGTTGTTAAGTTGGATTCTCAATGCTCGGCTCAACAACGAGATTTGAAAATCCCGTACGCGATAAAATCCCGCCGCGATATTTTTACGTTTGTGCGAACGTCAGCTTACTGTGCCAAACACACGTACAAATTTTTTACTTCACGTATGAATTTAGTGATAAATAAATAAATAAGTAAATACTTTTCGCATCTGATATTTATTTAAGGTCGAGGCCGAAGACAGTGATTCTCTGTCTACGGTCGAGGCATTTGCCATGGGGGAAGCCGACGCAGAACCATTATTTTTATTTATTCTGTTAACATGAATTTTTACAAAACCAAAACTTAAATTGAGGAAAAAGCTTAGACTAAAACCTATCCTATTAAAATAAATAACCGGTCAACTAAAGGACACGGATGTGAATTTAGTTAGTAATATAATTGTTATAGTAATACATAGTATATTATTTAATAGAATGTTTAGTGCACTGGGCTAATTAAAGCAAATTGTAGATGCCGTGATCATAGCTAAGGTCGGACTTTTTATTAAAGTAACTGCAGTAAACTGACACTTCTACCAATGACGTATTATAGATAGACGCGTCATACACGAACATCAGTGCTTTCAAAAACAGCGTAAGCCATGATGTACCAACATACCAGTATATACTGGCCGCAAAGAAAAGGAAAGACGCATGCCGATACCTGTTGTAAGAAAGAGATGAATATACTTATTTAATTACGTCACTAGCTGCTGCATGTTCACTGGCGCGCGTGCGTGACTGATATCACGCCGTGCAATTGCCCTTCATTTAATTTCCCATTTTTGAGCCCGGGTAACGCATCTAAAGGTAATATATCATTGACTTCTACTGTCATTTTATTATAAAATGGGAACAATTTTTAACGAAATGACGGATAAGAAGTAATTTTACTGTAGCTAATTAAAAGCCCGAGCTTAAATTACGGCCTATAATAAATTTGACATTTCATTCATTCATGAGTTTGGTTTTATTTCACTATTTCGTATTTTCGGTTATTTTGATATTTTTAATCAAGTATTTGACATGGAAAGTATCGGAATTTAAAACATATTTAAAATTGTTTAAAACCTTAAATATTTCCACTTCAAAATGTTTCGAACTCTGTTTAATCTTTTAAAAATCTACCTATAGGTACGAATAGTTTTAATCCACAATCTTCTAATAGGTACCCCTATTTCGGTGTATTTAGGAACAAATAAAACCACGTGTGGCTGACACTGGCTTGGCCACCATCAGGGATTTTACTTTTGATAACACAAAGATTTAGTCGTTAATTAGTCGAAATTTGTCGCCAAATATCAGAATTTGTCGGTCACTGGTTCAAAAGTTATAAGGGGTCATTGGTGGCCGATCTGGAGACAGTCTCCCCAGCTTGGCCACCTTTATATCTCAAAAACTAGGCCACCTAGTGAAGATCTGTTTTCTCCCAAATTTAGTCGCTAATTAGTCGCAAGTTTTCGCCAAGTCACAGATTTAGTCGGGTCTTAGTTTATAAGATATAATGAGTTCAATTTTTAAGTATAGACCAAGAGCTAGATCAAAGATTTTATCGTAAACTCTTCAATCTAGCTCTTGAACTATACTTAAAATTTGAACCCATTATATCTTCTAAACTAAGACCCGACTAAATCTGTGATTTGGCGACAAATTTCGACAAATTAACGACTAAATCATTGTGGTATCAAAAGTAAAATCCCTGATGGTGGCCAAGCCAGTGTCAGCCACACTAAAACCACCTCACGTCTTGTAATATTGGCTTGTGTTGGGAACTACGACAGCGCCATTTTGACAGTTGCCTTCCCCATCCCCATTGCATTGCTTTTGGGACGTAGACAGAGAATTTTTGGGATTTCGAAAAGATTTTCGATTTCAAACCAGATTTGTTGTGAAATCTGTCAGATTGGCAACGAGATGTTTGTTTCTAAAGTCCGGCCATCGAGAGAATATTCCTTCCTGACACCTGTCAGTTGGACTTGATGCAACCTCTAATATACCAATGATTGCAATTGTCAATTTTTACGTGATTGATACAATTGATGGGCAAATTGGTCGTCTACCAAATGCAATTGAAGCGATTGAGAATATCTAGTAGGTACAATACAAATCAATTGCAATTGATCGTTTCGGGGACCCCTTAGTATGAAACTGACAGGTGATTCTCTAGGCAGCCGGAACTAGCCCCCGCCAAGCCCCCGCGGTGATACCCGCAGTTTATGAGATATACTGAGTTGAGCTGCACGATTGTTGACAAATGTTTTTGCACTGACTGGACAGGTCCACTCAAATTTGTATGGTTCTTTCCTCAAAAGACCATTTCAGACATGGATCTGCATGGTCTTCACATGATCTGACCAAGATTATGTCTGGACTTTAAAAGAGACTTTGACCCCGGAGTTTGTTTCGCCATTTCTTCTCAGGGTAGTCAGACAGGAAATGTCGACTTCATCTAGCTTATTTTTTAAATATTTTGTTTTATGACATGTAAAAGTGATTTCGATATCCTATAATAAACAATTTCAGAATAAACAATTTCATTTCACTAAAACGTGTATTACTTAATCGGTGAGAAAAATATTCACATTTTTAGAGGCAAAAAATTGCTCATCTCAAGGGAACACTACATTTTCTCGGGATATAAAGTAGCCTATGTGTTAATCCAGGGTGTTAGCTACTTCAAAACCAAATTTCATTAAAATCGGTCGAGCCGTTTGAGTTTGAAAGATAATATTTGAATTCATTGCTCGTCCCACGGGAACACTACATTTTTTCCGCATAAAAAGTAGCTTATGTGTTAATCCAGGGTAGGTATCTACATACTTTCATCCAAATCTGTCCCGCCGTTTGAGCATGAAGAAGTAACAAACAACAGTCACAAACTTTCGCCTTTATAATATTAGTGTGGAGTGTGGTTCTTGAAATGTAGGTACTTCATCGCTAAAAATGCTCACGGAAATTGCCCCTAAAACACAAATTATTTAGTTCCCTCTTCAAATCAACCGTCTAGAATCAATAGCATCTTCCATCCTCCTCTTCCATAGTAAAGCAGAAGGGCTCAACGATATAGAGATTGATCTAGAATTAAGCAATTGCCGTGATTAGATGAACGATATAATTATACTAGTAATGAGGATGTTGGTCGTTTGTCAATGTCCTTGATGACCCCCTCGAGTGTGTCGTTGATCAATTCTGGTGTATGGTTAAAGATGCAATTTTGAACTACAATCTACCTGATGCGGCTGTGACGAAACTTAAGCCGACGACGTTCGTACGGACGTAAAAATATCGCGGCGGGATTTTATCGCGCACTAGATTTTCAACTCTCGTTGTTGAGCCGAGCATTGAGAATCCAACTTAACAACAACAGAGTGCATTCTAGCGCGTCGAAAAAACACACTGTTGGATTCTCAACTCTCGGCGCTAAGCAGAGCGTTGAAAATCCAGTGGGCGAAATAAAATCGCTGCGATATTGTTACGTCCGTGCGAACGTCGACTAGAGTCAACTCTGACTAGGTTTTGCTCGTCGAAGGTTCAGAGTAAATTTCAATCCCACCAAAAACATTTTCATGTAAAATGTTGCCAAGACGAGACCACTTAGAGCTCGCACTGACAAAAAGCTATCAGATCTCATGTAGAGCCAAGCTTCTAACTCTACACGCCCTGCCCCTAACTCTCCAAGCACTGACTTCACAAACTCTACACCTTAGTCAAAATATGAGGCTTGGCCGTTTCGTTACTACAAGAACTATTGTATAACAGAAAAGTAATGAACAGTGAATACATTTTTCACCTTGCGCCCATGTGATGGTAGCGAAACGGCCAAGCCACATATTTTGACTAAGGTGTAGAGTTTGTGAAGTTAGTGCTTAGAGAGTTAGGGCGTGTAGAGTTAGAAGCTTGGCTCTACATGAGATCTGATAGCTTTTTGTCAGTGCGAGCTCTAAGTGGTCTCGTCTTGGCAACATTTTACATGAAAATGTTTTTGGTGGGATTTCATTTCTTTTTGTAAGTTGCTTACGATATTTATACGAGTATTTTCTGTTGTTCATTTTTTCTTTCTTTTTTTGGGGTTAAGTTGAGTGGTAGGAGATTAATAAACACTTATCGAAGTATATACAAGTGTATTAATATTATTCGTAATATCTACTTATTATTTGCGGAAGTCTCATACAAATTTCCATCCCCTAGTTTAAGGTTTAAGGTTTTAAAAGTTCCAAGTTTTAGAATTTTTTTGTTGTTTTTGTACTAATACTAGCTTACATACCAAATTTCAGCTTTCTAGGACTTCAGAAAGTACCCTAAGAATTTTTATGATCATCAGTGAGTCAGTGACGAAATCGGGGTATTTTAGATGTCAATAAAATCTAAAGTATAAGAGCTATGCAATTGAAACTTTATAGATTTAATAAATCAACCACTGACATCATATCCCGAAAATTTTGTTTACCTGGTATAATCCAAAAAAATACGACGAAGTGCTTCGAGAAAAGGTAGGTAGTGCCCTTGCGCTTCGCTTGGCTCGTCTTGGCGGGGGCACTCCCGTGCCCCGAGATTTGTACTGAAATTGAACAATCAGTATTCCTAACTTAATATTATAAATAAATGCGAAAGTAAGTTTATTTGTTACCTTTTCACGCCTAAACCACTGAACCGACCATCTGAAAATATTGCATATACGTTGTCAGGTGTACAGAAACGGACCTTAGTACCTTTCATCCTGAAACAAAGTACAACAGTAACATTCTTCGCATGATAATAGATGGCGCCACGTGTGTTTAAAATCATGATTTAATTTTATTATTACAAGCAGAGTGCAACCCGAATTGATTGTCAAATTCTAAAGCGAAGCCGCGGGCAAAAGCTAGTACAACATAACATCACGCCTGTATTGTGTATTCCCCGAAGGATTAGGCAGAGGTGTATCTACGACCAAAATGTACTGTACCTACTACAGTACATTTTGGTCACTTATGTGTTAAGGGGACTACAGGACTAGCGCCGTCACTGTCTGACTGCATAGAAAACAAAGAGAAGCGCGATGACACAACGCTGGTAATTTATTGCAAAATATGAAGGAATTATTTATTTACATAAAATCTATTGATTGGACTAAAAAGTTAAAACTCTATTACGTTAATATGTTGCTTGTAGAATAAATCTGACAAAAAATCGAAACGATTGCATGTATATGGTTTTTAATCGTTAAAATAAATTTTTAGAGTTATCTTCGTGATTTTTTTCTATCGTATCAAGTTAGTTGTATTATGTTTTCAACACACTATCTAACTAGCTTATGTATATCCCGAAGAATATTATATATTTTTATCTACACCCATGCTATAAATCGTCTATAAAAGTTTCTGAAACAGTTAGCTTATTGCCAACATTAAAACAGCCAGTGTCATAGTAACCATAATAGCATCCAAACGGGTGTTTTAATGTTGTACTGAATTTCATAATGCAACTCGTTTTCAAAAAAACCGGCCAAGTGCGTGTCGGATCACGCACAATGAAGGGTTCCGTAGTTGAAAACAATTTATCCTAAAACAAACTTATCATTAAAATCCCAATTTTGTTTTATATGATCAAATTAAAAATTAACAATTTTCGGACTTTTTCCTTTATTTGTGCTATAAGACCTTGCTTCTTGCCAAATTTTATGATTCTAGGACAACGGGAAGTAACCCATAGGTTTTGATTTACTTGCGAGTATCAAGAAATGTCGCATAAATGGCCGTATTTTTTTATGGCGTTGACTTAGAAGTTTGATCTTTTTAGAACTCCAAGGGACCATAGACCTAAAGTATTTGATATTAATTTCAGCTGGATACCTTAACGCGTTCCTGAGAAAAATGGTCTTGACAGACAGACAGACAGACGGACAAACAAGTGATCCTATAAGGGTTCCGTTTTTTCCTTTTGAGGTACGGAACCCTAAAAATATGTCCTCATGTGAATGGTTCAATAATATATGCTGTAGGTATGCTGTGTATTACTCATGTTACTGAGAAAAAGCAGTCACATATTAATTAATCTAAATTTTGCTCACAATTTAATGATGCTTATTATTTGTCGCAATTTATAAACTGTTTTTGACGTTCATATATTTTTGAAACCTGAAATGGCCAATATATTAATAAACTCGACTGTACTTGCCCGGATTTGAACCCACAACCTCGTGCATGAGAGGCGAGGGGGCCATCACGACATCGGGGCCATCGGCAGTCTGATGTTAAGAGGAAACGTGGGTGCTCTTTTCTCCATACAAAAAGATACAAACGCTCTCGCCTGTTTTCTTTCTGGTTAATGACCATAAAGCAATGATTTTTTACAGAAATATAAATAACAGCTACTTGTATGCCCCTATGTTTTCCTTTTTGATGATATATTATTTTTATAAGAACTAGAACCCTCAAAAAAAGTTCAAAATTGTCTATTCAGACCGCTGTCAACAGACGCCTAGTGTACCAATTTGACGACTATTAACGAAAAAAGAAAAACATGGGGGCATAGTATATATCCTTCTTATTCAGTTTATGAAATATCTTTTAAATTGGTCCAATATTGGAGGAGGAAATAGGCGAGAGCCAAACCTCGAAATGTGACTTTTTACATAGGCTATTTAGTCGGATCTGCAGTTGTCCTTATCGCACGAACTCGTGGGCGGAGCGCTCGCAGTGCGACAGCAATACCTTCTTAAAATACCTAATTTTCAAAAGTCTGGTCGCCCCCATTTCCTCTTAAGGAAAGAATTTCTTCATGTCTAAAAATACATTGACCAGACTCGGAACCGGAATCGGAAGTCAGATGTTGTTAAAAAACCAGTAATCTTGATTGTAGGTAGTACTTGAACTGTAGGTTCTAGCTATACATGATATTGGTATCATGTATAAATACTTAGCTCATGTATTATAATTGAACTACCATTTCCTGTAAATGTGCCAAAATTAATAAAATTATCGTTCTAGGTCGAGCTGTTTTTATTAAGATGACCGGTATATGAATTCACACTAATATTATAAAGGCGAAAGTTTGTGAGTGTGTGTGTGTGTTTGTATGTTTGTTACTTATTCACGCTCAAACGGCTGGACCGATTTGGATGAAATTTGGTACCTATGTAGATAGCTTATACACTGAATTAACGCTTAGGCTACTTTTTATCCCGGTCTACGCGGGTGAAACCGTGGGGCGCAGCTATAGTAACTAATATTATTCTTGGGAAAGTAAGATTGTTTGTTACCTTTTCACGCCTAAACCACTGAGCCGATCATCCTGAAATTTTGCATATATGTACGTTGTTAGGTGTACAGACACGGACATACTTCATACCAAATTTCATCCAAATCGGTCCAGCCGTTTGAGTGTGAAGAAGTAACAAACATACAAACACACCCCCACACTCACAAACTTGCGCCTTTATAAATAATAATTTAGTGTGATGATAATTTGTTATTATTAATAGAACATTGCAGCCGTTAATAAATTACGTATTTATAATTTATTAAATACATGGCGGAACAAATGTTATATAACGATACAGACACAAATAA
The DNA here is from genome assembly GCA_905163495.3 of Cosmia trapezina. Taxonomy (NCBI): domain Eukaryota; kingdom Metazoa; phylum Arthropoda; class Insecta; order Lepidoptera; family Noctuidae; genus Cosmia; species Cosmia trapezina. The sequence goes on from LR991041.1 coordinate 18,700,268, forward strand.
TTATAATACTTAATAATGTTTTTCCTGACAAGGTTAAGAAACCCATAAATAAATAAGATTTTAACTAGCATTTGCCTGTGACTTCTTTCGCATATAAACTTCAACCAACGTTTGACCTGCATAGCTATACAGGTTTTTTTTTTAAGGTGTCAAGCCAGTGCGAGCTGATAGCAGAGTACCATAATAAAAAAAACATAAAAAAAAATGTTTATTTTGTCCCAAAACAGTAACATACATTATAGTTACTTATGAGACAACCCCAGTAAGTAATTTAACATACTTGTGTTGGGGCAATCTCACTCTTTCCCTTAGTTATTAACAATATTGAGACAATTTTATAAAAAAGGTGAGTAAAAATTAAGTTTAGGAAGAAACAAAAAAGTTACAGTAATTGACTTAATTCTCTTTGTGATATACAGGGTGTCCGGTAATTAATGGATAACCTCTTAGGGGGTCATTGTACTCATCATTATGAACAATTTTTATTAAGGGACCAAAAATGAAATCGCAAAAAAAAATGAACTGTCCCATTTTGACGAGTTATTATGCGAACATAAAAATGTGTGGAACACCTGATTTTTTTCGCGATTTCAGGTTTTCTTCCATAATAAAAAATGTTCATAATGATGAGTACAATGACCCTTTAAAAGGTTATCCATTAATTACCGGACACCCTGTATACCATACCTATCGATTTAACCTCGATGTATGTTCTACGAGTTTTGATTTGGATTACTTATTTCATATTAACAATAGTAGTGGTTAACAACATAAATTTTATACCTACTACTATCCGTAGGTATAAAATTTATGTTTTTATCATCAACTGAGCTCTGCTTAAACGTAGAGGAATTGTAAATATCAGGATTGACAAAAATATGCAGAGATAGTAATAACACCACACCACTTTCAACGATCGATTTCAACAAATAATGTCCTATTTAGTACATTCTTGTTCAAAGTTGACCCAAAAAAAGATGCTTATAATTTTTTAAAGCCATCAATCATCTCGTTGAATCGGGAAAAATATCGAAAAAAAAAATTATAACTCGAAAACTACAAAAAAATCGTAGAACCATGGGGGTTAAATCGATAGGTATGATACTCTGCTATCAGTTCGCACTGGCTTGACACCTTAACCCGTCAAGTGTCGAATGCACTCCATGTGTGTATAAGGAAAAACCTTTAAATAGTGGTATATAAGCTTATATCGCATATACAGGGTGTAAGGGACAGCCCTCCACAAACTGATAGGGTGAATTCAGTACATCATACTAAGATGACCTGTACATAATTTTTTTTCAGGAACGTTATGGGAATCCAATAAACCTGATCTGTTTGTGTTTTTGTGCACAAATCGGAGCGTCTATTACTGGTTGGGAGGGGTAGGTAATAGGTATGCGGTGAGTTCAATGAACTCTGTAGCTAGACAGAAAGTGAACAGCTGATTTCACGCCTCGTTGGTTAGAGTATTTCAACATCCACTGCTGGTTTTTTTTTTTGCTGTTTTTTTTGTACTTTTTTTTTACATAAATGGAGTGCTGCGAACACACAATGCAATTTTACATTGAAATAATGAAAATGTAACTGGAAAAAATATTTAAAAAATGAAAATTTTCCGGAGAAAATTTCCGGTGGAATATGATTCAAAATGAGGAGCTGAATGCACCCTGTTAGTTTGCGGAGGGCTGTCCCTTACACCCTGTATATAAACGTAAAAAAACATCATCCAATGGAAAACCAATCATCATCAGTAGTTGTGCACCTATGGAGTTCGCAATAACCCCCCTAACCCCCACGTGTCAAATGCACTCCATGTGTGCATAAGGACAAAACTTTACATAGTAGGTATATAAGCTTATATCACATAGGTATATATAAACGTAAAAGAACATCATTCGATGGAAAACATATCCTCATCAGTAGTTGTAAACAGGGTTCGCAACTAACCCCCAATCCCCCCACCGCTGGGGTTTTGGATCTAAAAATAGCTCAAACGGAGACACGTGAGGGGTTAAAAGGAACACCCTGTATAATTCGGTTACCATTTACCTCGTTTCCGACCGCTGCCGCTGTTAGCCGTCGGAAGAGTAGCGGTCGTGGGTTCCGGATCTGTGAAGAGCGTTTAGAGGACTCCATTGAAAGCATTCATTGATGTTTGTTTTGGCACGGAAGCGTATCGAATGGTTGTCATTACTTAACTAATATTATCTATGTAGTTCATGTCCCAGGGTTGAATTTTAAAGGATCCTTTCCTCACTCCTATTTTTCAACTACAGGTGGTTAGTCCCTAATCACGAAGTCCGTAGTTTCGGCCTTCGTTACGGGTGTTTCCTACTCCGTATCACCTACGGATGGATGATTAGTTCGGGGCCCGAACGAAGTATGAATGACAACACGATTTGACAGTTGTCAATTCAAATGTTATAAAAAAATATTTTTTACACTTGTTTTGATGGATCGTCATGTCAGACGGACGGACGGACGGACTTATGGAGTAGACCCTGATCGTATTAAGTACTTCTGTAACCTAAATTCACTTTGATGAATGAAATATATTGAGTTTTGGGATGTAGTGTAGGTATATTTCTACACCTCCTGACTGGGCCCCTTTCAAGTCCCTTTATACAGGGTTATTGATAAAACAGAGCTCGTGCTAAGTGCTCGTGGCTAAGTAATAACAGCCGCACGGGTCACTCCATTAGGTTAAGCTACGCTTGCCGGTTTTGGTCAGTGGATGGATGACCATCTTTACACACCGAGAGTCCTCTGTGCCTAGGAAAGCCCGTTGGTCCCGGCTGTCATTCGTGGATCTTTGACAGCCGTTACGGGTCGTCAGAAGCCCGAAAGTCTGACAACCAGTCTTACCAAGGTGTAAGACTGGTATTACCCATTTACTGGGTTGTGGAGGTCAGACAGGCAGTCTCTTCATATAAAATACTGGTATTCAGCTGCATCCGGTTAGACTGGAAGCCGACCCCAACATAGTTGGGAAAAGGATAGGCAGTATGATCGATAAAACTCTAACAACTTCATAAGGGATCATGGTACTCATCATTATGAACAACTTGGTATGGAAACCAACCTGAAATCATGAAAATAAAGCAGCTGTTCCCTAAATTTATGTTCGCATAGGTAACTCGTCAAAATCGCTAATAAGGCGTAAGTGAATCGCCTCGGGATACTAAGCAGAGTACGGAGCAGCACTAACAATATCCTTCAAGTTATTGCTGAGAAGTACAATGCGATTCAACTAAGAATAGGAACGTCAATGACCTCGAACTGTCAACTGAAACTTGAAATATACGGCTTGCAAAGTTTTGTAGTGTTATACTTATCCATTTTAGTTCTATTTTTGGAATTTGTTTTTGTTAAAATATGTCACTGACTTTGCAAAAGTGTAAACCAGGGACTTGAAACGTTACTCAAAATAACGTTACGCGTAGTTCCAGTACCGATAATTTGTACCGTTCCACCAGGATCGTAACAAAATTAATACCTTGGTTATAACGATACTGACAAACGGAACGAAATCTTAAAGTGTTCACTAACAATATTATCAATATATCGTTATTAGTATAACGATATAATAACGTTATTCATTCATTTCGATACGCAACGTTGCCAGCTTCATGACCATGCTGTGTGCGGTGCGGCCACGCATACGAAACGCGTCGTCGTCGTCTAGTCTAGTAGTAGGTACTTATTTCTATGTGCCGAGGCTACCGGGCGACGACGGAGCGGTAGTCAGCGAGAAAAGTTCTTAAGAATAACGTTACAAATGAATCTGTAACGTTTCACCTGTAACGTTATTACAAGCGGATAAGCTTAATGTTACTGATACCTGTAACGTTACTTAAAATTTTGTTCTACGAAAATGATATTCTTTAACGTTTCTTTCTTGTAACGTTATTGTTATTTTTAAGTTTTAGTATCGTTACAAATTTTGGAACGTTATATGATAACATTAATGATAACGGAACGAAATTCATTTCGTTTTCAAGTCCCTGGTGTAAACGAGGAGCTGCTTTGCTAAATCTTCACAATATGGCGCAAGGTCATTCCTATTCTTAGTTGAAACGCATTGTATGACTCAGCAGTCATGAAGACTTTCGTTCGGATTCTGATTGGATAGCATGGCAATCTATCCATGAACTCGAGGGAGAGGTTCCATGATTGCACACCTTTTTATAACTTTTTGTAATATGTCTGTACTAACATTGTTTTTAAGAAAATTGTGACTAACAAAACAAATATTGGACTTTGTATGAGTTAGATATATTAACATTTTGAATGTAGGGAACAGATTTTTTTTTCGCGATACCAGGTTTAGTCCCATAGTAAAAGTTGATCAAATTGATGAGTACAGTGACCCTTTAAGAGGTTGTTAGTGTTTTATCAATAACCCTGTTTATCTACACACAATGGTCCAAGCTAGTCATTGATCTATTTAACCGACATCATTATCTGAATCCGTTCAGCCGTTTCGGCGTAATTGTCTGACAAACAAACATAAAAACTTTTGCTTCTAAAGATTCTGCAAATCACGCAAACTGGATTTACTCAAGGCAATCAAGAGTTTGATGGGTAACCAATAATTATTTGTGCACGTGGCGGTAATTACATTAATTTGTGGTCTCGATTTGTCATTGACCATTCAGAAGTTGGGAAGTCTGAAATCCATTCCGACATCTTTAAATCTATATCTATACTATACAAAGTTTCGTTTTGCATCCTCGACAAATTTAAGGGTGTGGACCATCAAACCCTACAACTTTTTCCATGCCACCAACATCGTAATCGCGAAAAAATAATCAGCCGTCTTTACGGCGGCGTTAATATTTTTTGAATATTTATATAATGTTTATAAATAGAATATCATCAAAAACCATGATTATTACAATAAAAAAAACGTTTATGAACAAATTAACATTTATTTGTGTTCTAAACTCAAAAATACTTGAATTTTCTATTTTCCATTTAGGCTGTTTATCGGCTTTATACCTTTGCTTCTCCTTCAACCTGGCGAAAGCAAAGCGCGGAAAAAAAAAGAAAATTTAAATCATAGTTTCCTAATAATTTATGACAAAAATATTTTTCGTTATTTTATTTTATTTCTTCATAAGTGTATTGAAAAACGTCGTTTGATACACGTGGACATTTGTTATTGCAGTTCTCGGCTCAAAAACAACCTCGCCTACGGCTCGGGTGTTAATTCCGCCTCGAATGCAATAACAAACGTTCTCCACTTGTATCAAAATGTACTATTATTCCTAACATAGAGCGAATGCCTGTCTAGGTTAGTACCCCTTGGTAAGACTGGTTTTCAGACTTTCAGGCTTCTGACTACCCGTAACGACTGCCACAGATCTACGAATGACAGCCGGGACCAACCCGCAACATACACCTACCCAACATTAGACCTATACGTTACAAAAAACGGACGAATAAAGCTCTATTTACACGGTGCAAGTTTATTGCCTGTAGCATACCATAAAATTGGTGCAATTAATTGGCACCATCTAAATAACACGTACAATATTGTGGCACGATATGAGCAAGTTAGTTGCCGTTCAAAACTGGTATAGGTGTAAACAGCACATACAATAATATTGCACGTGCAATAAAATCGCCTTCAATTCCGGAATGAAAATTTTCTATCATTCAAACATGCTAACGAAACAAGACGTTCAATAAAATTGAACGAAATATTTGGCAGCGTAAATATTGGTAATACTTGAATCAATTGTACAATGACGTGCAACTCTACGTTTAGTTTAGACGAGGCAAAACTTGCATGCAATAATCGCCTTGCAATTTTATTGCAATTTTATTTGCCTTGGTGTAAGTCGCATACAATTTTATTGAATGGCATTTGCATTCAATTTGTATGCCATTTTATGGAAATCGCACGTGTGTAAACACTTGCATGCAAATCTTGAAAGGCAATGAAATTGAACGTGCTTTATGGCATTCGATTACTGTTCTTGAACGTTCTAGAAACTTGCACCGTAAATGGAGCTTTATGATTACTTAACACTTTTATCTACACTATTAGTCAAAGTTCATTGTATTCTCTATGGCGTGATTTACCTGGACTTATGTAATCATTCATAATGAATTAATGACGCATAATTAAAGATAATTAATATTCAAGTAATATGTTTTTACCACTTTTGATTGACATTGATTATGGAAATATATGCTTTGATTCAGTAGGACAGATTTTTGAAAAAAAACCGGCTTTGTTGCAGCTAGGATAGAATATAGGAAACCTAGCTGACCCGTCAGACGTTGTAGTGTCAACATTTCAATTTCTTGTTTTTCCAATTTTTTTTTTTTAAACCACTCCTGTATTACAGCCAGGGACCATTTTGGCTACCGATTGAAAGGGTTTTCGATAGGGCCTTTCTAAGCAGTTAAATAAAAACCTATACGATGTAAGTACCCTTTTGAATGGCTAAAATTAAGCCGTTCAAAAGGTCTATCACTTCCACTCTCTTAAAATCGAGAACAGCGTAACATTCCGACTCGGAGCAATGTAATGTGATCTCTCGATGATGGGCATACGTTGGTAACCCGAAAAAACACTTAGATATATTATATAGGATAACTTAATGAAGGGGTAACCCTTTCACTGGTTTTCAAGTATTGAATCCATTCACCATTCACCTTTATCATGTGTGAGGTTTCACACATGATAAAGGTAACCTCATAAACGGCTTACCACTTCGAAAGACTTAGGGCCCGCGCCCACGGCGACTTTTTGCAGCGATGCAGTAGCGATGTCGTCACGCGTTGCATCGATACAGTCGCGATGCGGTGCTAGCTGTTTGCCCTCGCCTACACCACGATTCGATTCGAGTAGCGATGCTTTTTCGTCGCCGTGGGCGAGGGGCCTTACGGTCCCTGATTACAGCATACAAAACAATTAAAAAATTAAATCGGCCAAGCCGTTATTGAGTTTTAGTGAGACTATCGAACAGCAATTGATTTTTATATATAAGAAGGTACTTACAACTAAAAAAAACAAAATAAAATCTAATGGATATAAAAAAGAGACAAACAAACACACTGACTTCATACTTAATTCAAAATGAAAACCACTGACAGGCGACTGTAGCCGAACAAACAACGAACAAATAAACAAACAACAACAACATTCAAAAACAAACAACAACAATCGACAACAAACGATACCGTCACTGAAAAACACACGTCAAAAACAAACAACAACAATCGACAACAAACGATACCGTCACTGAAAAACACACGTCAAAAACAAACAACAACAATCGACAACAAACGATACCGTCACTGAAAAACACACGTCAAAAACAAACAACAACAATCGACAACAAACGATACCGTCACTGAAAAACACACGTCAAAAACTTTTGTCTTCAACATATTCTTACAAATACATACATACATAAACTCACTACTTCTCCCCACGGGGGTAGGCAGAAACTACAGCACGCCACCTGCTACGATCCTTACATACTGCTTTTGCCTCGTTTACGTTCATACATTAGTTCATACACGCACGCCGGTTGCGAGTACTACGCACCTGACCTTTCTGAAGAACTTCACCAATAAGGTCACTATTATGTCTTCTTAGTGCGTCCCCTCCGTTTTCACTCACATCTGCCTTGTAAATACCTTTTTCTCAAACATGCATGGAAATGTTGTCATTATTAAGAACACGCGAAGTATCGAATTTACGGTCAAAGAAAATCAAATCCATTGCAGGAGCGTTTTTTGAATTTGGAACATTACAGCGCTCCAGCAATGTCAACATTGCTGGAGCGCTCCAGCAATGTTTTATGAAACGGCGTGCTGGGTTAAATACTCTTTCATTGGATCTCTTTTATCATTCTTGGCATACCAATGGCAGTCTCTTTGCTTAGTATAAATTGCGTTCACGTGGCTGTATAGATAGCCACAAATGCCTTTCGGCACAGATGTTAGATAGAAAATTGGCGGCAAAGCTGAAAATTCATCTTGATTTGAAAATTTATATTTAAGTATTATGTATGTAAATAACAAATTTACATTCATAATAAATATAAAGTGAAATGAAGATTGATTGTAGGTACTCCACAGATTTAAGATCAGAAGCCAAATTGGCAATGGAAAACCTGCTTCCAGCGAAGTCAAAAGAAAAATACATGAAACTAGGTAAGTATTTGATAATTTTATGATTTGGAAAAACGAGAAAAAAGTGAACATTTTCTCTGAAACAGTATTTTTGTCGTATTTTAATGAGATTGCTAAAACTAAAAACCCATCTACATTATGGACAATTTATTCCATGCTGAAATGTACAGTTCATATTAAAAACGGCACTAACTTGAAAAATTATGGAAACTTAACTACCTACTTTTATTTCCCTGCATTCTTTTGAGAAAAGCACTATATATGCCTCGGCGGAAATAGCAATTGCCTGTCTCGTATTAGTGAAGTCCTCGCCTACGGCTCGGCCTTCAAACTCATACTCGACCTGCAATTGCCTATTTCACGGCCTTTGCAATAATGTACTATTTCTCAAATATGCATGGAAATGTGGTCATTATTTTCGAATAAAGAACACGCGAAGTATTGAATTTACGGTCAAAGAAAATCAAATCCATTGCAGGAGCGTTTTTTGAATTTGGAACATTACACCGCTCCAGCAATGTTGTATGAAACGGCGCGGCGTGCTGGGGTTATTAAATACTCTTTCATTGGATCTCTTTTTGCTTAGTATAAATTGCGTTCACGTGGCTGTATAGATAGCCACAAATGCCTTTCGGCACAGATGTTAGATAGAAAATTGGCGGCAAAGCTGAAAATTCATCTTGATTTGAAAATTTATATTTATGTATTATGTATGTAAACAACAAATTTACATTCATAATAAATATAAAGTGAAATGAAGATTGATTGTAGGTACTCCACCAGATTTAAGATCAGAAGCCAAATTGGCAATGGAAAACCTGCTTCCAGCGAAGTCAAAAGAAAAATACATGAAACTAGGTAAGTATATGAAAATTTTATGATTTGGAAAAACGAGAAAAAAGTGAACATTTTCTCTGAAACAGTATTTTTGGCGTATTTTAATGATATTGCTGAAACTGAAAACCCATCTACATTATGGACAATTTATTCCATGCTCAAATGTACAGTTCATATTAAAAACGGCATTAACTTGAAGAATTATGGAAACTTAACTACCTATTTTTTTTTCTGCATTCTTTTGAGAAAAGCACTATATTTGCCTCGGCGGAAATAGCAATTGCCTGTCTCGTATTAGTGTAGTCCTCGCCTACGGCTCGGCCTTCAAACTCATACTCGACCTATTTCACGGCCTTTGCAATAATGTACTATTGTTAGTCGCCTTTCATCCATCCTCTCAACATGACCAAACCATCTAGAAACATACTCTTTTCAATTTTTGTCCCTACACCTACTTTTAAACCGCGCCGATGCTTTATCATATCATTCCTCAGCCTATCATTCTTAATCACACCACACATGCTTCGCAATTTATTCTACTTTCAATGATTCTTTTGCCACACCCAACATTCAGTTCCATATAAGCGTAGGCACCAGCACTCCATTGTGAACAGCCAGTCGAGCCTTTTTGGACATCAACTGGTTGATCACAAACAATAGCATATTACCATTCACATTATTTCCCGCATTTTCTCTTCTATCCACATCTTCATCAATCTTTCCATCAACATATGTGTCCAAAACGGTTTCAATGTGGTTTTGTATATTGCCATTTTGCCTTCGTTGGTTAACTGAGACCTTTTACCAATCAGACAGTACATGCTTCTCAGCTTTGAGTCTAGGGTCTTTCGTTTCTTCCAGATATGCTTTTACCAAGTCAGTATTTTATCTAGGTGCATGCCGATGTATTTTCAGTGTCATCGTGTGGAATTTGATCTCCGTTTAATGTGATTGGGGGACAGTTACCTTTTATCAGAGTGAAGGTGACGTGTACAGATTTCCTTTGGTTCGCCTTTATTCTCCATATCTTTAGCCACTTAATAGCATTTATTTTCACACTTCACACCGAGACATCCTCTTCTCTTTCAAACACCTTCGTCGTATTCACGTTTTGACGACACGGTTGGCGCAGTGGTTGAGCGATTGACTGCTGCGCAGCATGTCGCGGGTTCGATTACCGCACGGAACAAATATTTGTACGGCCTACAAGTATTTGTTCAGAGTCTGGGTATTTTTCTATCTATAATATGTATGTATTTACAAAAAAAAAATGTATATAAGTAGTTTATCAGCCATCTCGTTACCATAACACAAGCATTAGGTTGCTTAGCTTGGGACTAGATGGCGTTGTGTGAAATGTCCAAGGATATTTATTTTATTTTATATTCATCCCTTTCATCTTAATATGCTTCATCCATCACAGTCACCATATCTTGCAACTGTTTTGCTGACGACGGTATTTATCGAATAAACTTGTTAGTCCTTGAAATATTTCTTCATAATTAATTGGCAGTGGCACCTTGACCTTTGACCTTTGGCATCCACGCGATCCACGTGGATATACGAGACACACAATAGCAACCGGTTAAGCCGATGAAGGAAGTCATCACATTAATTTTTAAGGATATTTTATTTCTTTATGATCAAAGACGTCTTTCATCATCATCTGCCTAACCTATCCTTTTCCCAACTGTGTTGGGGTCGGCTTCCAGTCTAACTGGATGCAGCTGAATACCATTATTTTACATGGAGTGACTGCCTATCTGACTTCCACTGTTCCACAAACCAGTAACTGGGTAATACGATACCCCTTGGTAAGACTGGTTGTCAGTTTTTCGGGCTTCTGACTCGGGTGTAACGACTGTCAAAGATCCACGAATGGCAGGCGGGACCAACGGCTTAACGTGCTTTCAGAGGCACGGAGGAGTCTTGGTATAAAGATGGTCATCCATCCACCGACCGACCGCGGCAAGCGTGCGACTGTTATTACTTAGCCACTAGCCGTCTTCACTTCGAAGACATCATTATTATAATAATGATGATATTATTAGCATAATTATTATTGTATAATAATATTCTTCCTAATTCAGATGAAATTCTGACAAGCATGAAATGTGAGCAACTTTTACGGACCCCTATTTCTTCATTTTTGAAGATAAAAAAAAAATAGAAAAAATATTTGTACTCTACTCGATGCGTTCTAAAAAATGACACCCCACATGTAAGGCTAAGAATTTGTTACTTCAAAATGAAAAGTTTATCGTATTTATCCCTTTTAATTTGTAACTTTATTTTATTTTTATTATTTGTTGTTATAGCCATAGAAATACACAATCTGTGAAAATTTCAACTGTCTACCTATTACGGTTCATGAGATACAGCCCTTTGACAGACAGACGGACGGATGGATGGATGGACGTTGGGATGGACGGACAGCGGAGGCTTAGTTCCGTTCCGTTCCGTTAGGGTTCCGTTTGGTACCCTTCGTGTACGGAACCCTAAAATCATGCTAAATAATGCAACAACTGTGCGGAAGTATTCGCGTATCTTTTAAGTTAGTTATAAGCTATCTGGACAGCCATATAAGACTGAGTAATATAAGTTTTATTCTTTAAGTAGTATCAACCTTCATATCAAGATGTAATCAGGAAGCTTCAATCTTGTTTTATTGCACTAAACTATAAATTACTCAAAATTGCTGTCTGTTATTTTTATTAATTGTCTGATTATCCTCATCTTGACACATTCAAACACAAATGCAACGTCTCTCTGTCTGTTTGTCAAGGCTCTACACACTATGCCGGCGGGTTTTTTCTGGCAAGCCCGCCAGCTCAAAATCCCATACGAGAATGCCGCCGGGCTTGTTGGCGGCATGCCCGCCGGCTGTCGCCGCCGGCATAGTGTGTAGGAGACTTTAGTGCTCTAAAAACTCGAAAACCACTGTTCTGCTGATCTATTCTATAAAAATCTCACCGTGAAAAGTTAGGTGAAGTGAATTTGTTTTTGCTAGGAATCGAAATTATTGACAGCTCACTCCACGCTCACTTCACCTAAGTTTTCACGGTGAGATGGTTACAGAATCGCACTGCAGATGCTAGGGATTGACACTATTGGCAGATCACTTCAAGCTCACTTCACGTACATTTTCACGGTGATATTTTAACAGATTGGATCGGCTGATCTACTTATAATTTTTTTATTACTCTATACCTAGATTGTTCACTAGCTAGGTTCAAGATAAGCTAGGCTAGGTTCTAGCCTTAATAAATTCAAATCATTCATTAAACGTAAGTTGTGCTTACTTTTGTAACGTTAAAGATTGTATTGAAGACAAAAATGTTGTTTTTTGCTAAGCTTTTTTTTATTAAACACATTGACATTGATTTATTTTATTTAAGTTTACAATGACATGAATATTTACTTTGTAAAGTATTATACAAAGTGTCGTTTTGCATCACTTTCAGCAGTTGTTATTAATAATTCAGCAGTGCGATTCTGTAACCATCTCACCGTGAAAACTTAGGTGAAGTGAGCGTGGAGTGAGCTGTCAATAGTGTCAATTCCTACCAAAAACAAACTCACTTCACCTAAGTTTTCACGGTGAGATTTTTACAGAATCGACCGGCAGTACTCTCGTCAGTAAAAGTAATAAAATAAAATAAGACTCGATGTTATTGGTCCAGTTTGTAGGTATTTATTTAACACACCACAGTAGGTACTTACAAATACATAACTAAAAGAAACTTGCATGCAAAGTCGTTTATTCTTTGGTTTTGCTTAAAATTATAAGTACAATCATAGACTCCGATAAAATAACATGAAAAATTGAAATATTTCCTCTACTTATTTCTTTGTTTTATAGGTATTTATTGATACCACAATACATATAGGTATTGAACTAAAATAATAAATAACCTTTGAAAATTATAACATTTATCGGTACTAAGGTTACATTATTAATAATTACCGGTAAATGTGATTAAGTAATTTCTTACTTTTACCTCGACGTTCGGTAATTATTAATAATGATAGACAAATAATAATTTTCAATTAATCACACTTACCGTAACATAATTATATATCAGTAGTATCAGTAGTTATATAATTATACCTAGCCTTTTTCTAACTATGTTGGGGTCGGCTTCCAGTCTAACCGGATGGAGCTGAATACCAGTATTTTACATGGAGCGACTGCCTATCTGACTCCACAACCCAGTTACGGGTTTGTATGTACGTTAGTCTGTAAGGTATTTATTTAGTTTAGTTGTTGACCATACTCGCCGGTGACTTGAGCAACCAAAGACAAAGTTTCAGGTTTTTGATCAAAAACTTAGGCTTTTGATCAAGAACCGGAAGAAGACTGTCGACGTCAGGGGCACCCCCAGGTTCGGTTAGGTTAGGTTCCTTTGAACCTTGCAGAAGCCCCGCGCAGCGGGGCTCCGTCAACCGGTTCTTGATCAAAAGCCTAGGTTTTTGATTATAAACCTGATTTTGTCATAAACCTGCGACATATACACCATCTTTGCATGAGAGCGTAACCGCTGTGGGGGGCGTTCATTAGGGTTCCGTAACAAAATGGTAAAAAAGAAACCCTTATGGTGCGACTCAGTCTGTCTGTCTGTCTGTCTGTCACAGCTGGATATCTCAAGAACTACTAATGCTATCAACTTGAAATTTAGAACAGTTTTAGATGACGTTTACCCAACTATTTTGCAAATAAGAAAGAAATATAAATATTTATGTTTTTTTTGCAACAGGTACTGAAAGGGGGTCTTAAAAATTAAAAGTGGACTGGACTAGGGCATGTGGGGTACCATAGAGTGTTGTTTGCACATTATCAAACATTTTTTTATTTTTTTTGGGCTTTTCGACTTGTTTTCGACTTTTGATGAAAAATGTAAAAAAAAATACCGCCCCGCCCATCTTAGCAGTATTTAGTGATGTTCAGTGGTGTGTTATTATTGTGATAAAATAAAACAAAATACTCCCCGGGTTTTATGATATTTTGAAATCCGTCACCGTTGAGTTGACAGCCGAGGCCGGTTTAGTATCCTTTTTGTGCGAAGTTCTCGCGACAAAAAACACTGTATAATCGCTGGGTATACTACTTAATAACTAGATCCGACTATAGAACACTAATTTAACATAAATAAAACACTTTTTATTAATTTTCTAAACTAATTAACCTAGAGATCGTTTTTTTGACGACCGGCTGCCAGTGTTGCCAGCGTAGAAAAACCCACTGAAAGGGGACTGAAAGGGGGTCTTAAAAATTCAAAGTGTGGCTACTAGGTCATGTGGGGTATCATATGAAAGAGCGCTGCTTGCACTACAGTCCACCCCCCCCTTATCTCCGAAATTTGCAAAGAGAAAAATCTGAAATTATTTTATGTGATGTAATATAATTTTAACTTTTTTATTATATATCTTTTACTAATGTTGTCATTTTTATAAATTAATATATTTTATTTTTAATTCTATTTTAATTTAATTTAATTTTTAATCAATATTGTCATAATTCTGTTTTTCACTATTTCAATATTATTTTAATTTAATTGAAAATTGGCGCTTAGTACTTACTAAGTAAGCTCATCTTCCGAATTTATTGTTTTGTGCATGTGGTGTTTACCTATAAGTAATTGTTGCGCTGTCATTTTAATTTTAAGAATGAATTATGTCGCTGTATCCAGTGTGAACAATTGTTGGTGGACCTATAATAAATAAATAAATGTGATAGAAGTTTATGTAAAGATTACAGGAAAAATAAAACGATGTCTCTAAATAGCACACTTTTTCAGAAATCGGAACGGAACCCTCGGTGCGCGAGTCCGACTTTCTCTTGACCGGTTTTTATAAAATGGTTTATCTCTACACATTTTTGATCCAAACCCGACAGTTCAGTGCACACAAATTCGACATACCTATTTCATGGTCTGCAAATTGTGCAACCTCTACAACCGCTGATCGGTTGACCCTCGCGTCACCGCACCGTTGTGTTCAATCATTCACAGTTTTTTGCATCTCCAAGGTCTTTGATTCTTGACTGGAACCGTGCTACTGTGACATACTTTGAGTTAATTAAGTATTTATAGAAGTTTATGATTTTAATGATGGTTTTATCCAATTGACTTATTTTTTTTTTGTTTTTTTTTTTTTTGGTTTGGGTAGGTAGGTGCTTATTAGAGGTCGTGGATTGTCTCGTTGATTAAGTCATCTCTGAAAGAAAGAAAGAAAGAAAAATATTTTAATTGGGACACAGGAAATACAAACAGTAAAAAACCGGCCAAGTGCGTGTCGGACCACGCACAATGAAGGGTTCCGTAGTGGAAAAAAAATTATCCCAAAAACAAACTTAACATTGGAACCCAAAAACAAAATTTTTTTATGTCATAAAATCACAAATTCACAATTTTCGGACTTTTTCCTTTACTTGTGATGGGAGACTTTGCTTCTCGCCAAATTTCATTATTCTAGGTCAACGGGAAGTACCCTATATATACCTAGGTATTGATTTACTTGCGATAGTTGCGAGTATCAAAATGTGTCGCAAAGTGGCCGTATTTTTTTATTGCGTTGACTTAGAAGCTTGATTTTTTTTTAACTATAAGGGACCATAGACTTACCTATTTAATATAAATTTCAACTTGATACCTCTACGCGTTCCTGAGAAAAAGAGCCTTGACAGATGACATACTTGAAAAAAAATTTTTATGTGATAAAATTATAAATTAACAATTTTCGGACTTTTTCCATTACTTGTGCTGTAAGACCTTGGTTCTTGCCAAACTTCATGATTATAGATAGGTCAACGGGAAGTACCCTATAGGTTTTGATTTACTTGCGAGCACCAAAATATGTCGCATAAATGGCCGTATTTTTTTATTGCGTTGAGTTAGAAGTTTGATTTTATCAGAACTTCAAGAGAGCATATTATATTATTATATTTTATTATTTATTATATTTGATATTAATTTCAACTTGATATCTTCAAGCGTCCTTGAGAAAAAGGGTCTTGACAGACTGACAGACTTGAACATTTTTTTTATGTGATAGAATTACCAATTAACAATTTTCGGACTTTTTCCTTTATTTGTGTGGTACGACATTGCTTCATGCTAAATTTCATGATTCTAGAACAACGGCAAGTACCCTATAGGTTTTGATTTAGGTACTTGCGATTATAAAAATATGTCGCATAAATGGCCGTATGTTTTTATTGCATTGACTTAGAAGCTTGAGTTTTTTAGGACTTCAAGAGACCACAGACTTACGTATTTGATATTAATTTCAACTTGACACCTCCACGCGTTCCTGAGAAAAAGGGTCTTGACAGACTGACAGACAGACAGACAGACGGACAACGAAGTGATCCTATAAGGGTTCCGTTTTTTCCTTTTGAGGTACGGAACCCTAAAAAGGAGCTAAAGTAACAAAATTAAAAACAAAATAAAATATATATAAAAAAGATAAAAAATTAAAAAATAAATATCGCGGCGCTGGTTTTCTGTGTAAATCTCACTAGGGGATTAAAATAAAAAAATAATAAAAAATATTAGCCTACATGGTGTCCAAAGGGCAAAGGCCTCCCCTTTTTCCTTCCAAACCTATGTCTTGTGCTATCTCTGGCCATGTTGGCCCTGCAAACTTATGTCTTGTGCGATCTCTGGCCATGTTGGCCCCGCAAACCTATGTCTTGTGCGATCTCTGGCCATGTTGGGCCTGCAAACCGATGTCTTGTGCGATCTCTGGCCATGTTGGCCCTGCAAACCTATGTCTTGTGCGATCTCTGGCCATGTTGGGCCTGCAAACCGATGTCTTGTGCGATCTCTGGCCATGTTGGGCCTGCAAACCTATGTCTTGTGCGATCTCTGGCCATGTTGGCCCTGCAAACCTTACCAGATCGTCACACCACCTTCGCTGTGGTCTGCCTCGACGGCGATGTCCTCCCTATCAGCTGCCAAAAAATCAGCTGCTCCCTACATTTTGACAAGATAAGCGAATTTAATAAACGTAGGGAATACTTAGCTGATTTCTTTTTCGCGTTTTTAGGTTTGGTCCCATATTAAAAGCTGTTCATAATGATAAGTACAATAACCCTTTGTATAACGTTTGCAGTCTCCACTCAAGAACACGTCTGTCCAAACTGGCCATTGTTCTACGGCTAATATGGCCACCTCTTTGCCACTTCAGCTTGGCTTTCACCACAGTGACTTTTTGCAGCGGTTCAGGAGCGACACAATACTGTCACTGTTCTGGTTGTATATTTCGACCAAGTCAGCAAGATTCTTCATCACCACCATAGAAATATAAAAAACAGGAGAAGTGGCAAGCGAGCGAATCTGTGTCCGCGCGACATGCTCAGTATGAGCCGTTCATAGTACAAATTCCGTCTCCGCGAACTAGTGCGCTTTCGACTGTGACCGTGACAATTTATAAGAATGCCGTGTTGTTCAGTGGTTTCTTGTGAAAACCGAAGCCATGTAAATCTTGGAATCACTTTCTTTTATGTAGTTACAGTAAGTATTTTACCGTATTTGTCTTTAAAATCATGAAAGTGATAAAGGGACAAAGTGGAGACACAGGGTTCCGATACATTTTAACACACAGTTCCGGCACATCTCCTTCTTTCTTTTATCTATGATCACTACTAAAGCGTAGGTACTAAACGAAACGCACTCCTGAGTCGCTGCAAAAATTCGCCTTGACGACCTCCCCAAGACCTTAATACGTACGTATTAATTAATGGACATGGAAAATCCATCAATCAAAGTGCCCATTTCCTTTTAAGTGCTAAACAACTGGCCAAAAATAAAATAAAACGGACTAAAATAGAAAATCCCATGACCGACATTAATCAAAAAAAAAAAAGGAAACATACAAAAACGATCAACACTTTTCTACGTCAGAAAACTTAGCGGTTATGTTAGAACAAGATTCAGGAAATGTGAATGACGCATATGTATTGCTATATTAAGTACTAGTGACGTCACAATATGGGTAGTAGTACCTACTACGGTTAATCTTAGGTTGATAGTAATAGATACGAGAAAATAATTGATATCTTTTATTTAATTGTCCCCAGAAGTAAGGCGTATGTGAAGTGATAATGTCACTTCTGGATACGTAAAATAACGTGGGTATAATTACTTAGAATGGTGTCGCGCTTGCGTACTTAAATGTCTCAAGGTTTAAATAACGCACAACCTCTTAAGGGGTCATTGTACTCATCATTATAAACAACTTTTACTATGGGACCAAACCACAAATCGCGAAAAAAAATCAGCTGTTCCCTACATTTATGTTCGCATAACTCGTCGTTATAGGTAACCACAAGTAAAGCGCGTGTCACTTCGTGAGATAAAAGTCCTTGTATACAGGGTGTAACAACCGACTTCCAAAAAAACACTACAAAGTGAAAAATAACTTTAATTTCGGAAGTCGGTGTCTTTGGTCTTTTATTTACTTTCGTTTTTTTTTGCCACCGACTTCCGAAATTAAAGTTATTTTTCACTTTGTAGTGTTTTTTTGGAAGTCGGTTGTTTTTTTTTTGTAAAAAGTTTTTATTGTTCACTTTTTCGTGGTACCTACCCCACACAAATGTGAATACCACTCTGCAATATAAATTAGAGTAGCATCATCCACATAGACTAAAACAACTCAAGTACCTAGCGCAATTTGAACCGCCATATAGTAAGCATTAAATCATTTATAGCCAGAGTGCACCTCATGACAATTCCAATAAGCCCAAACACGGCTAGGATACATTGTTTTATTACTGATTTCCGATGCCTACCTTCCGGCTCCTTCATCAGATCGGTTCGATGGTACCATTTTCATCAGAACCATTTATTTAAAGCTTCGCCATAGTCGCTTAACTATTAATCGAGATATCTTATCGCCACCCGTGAAATACTTATCATCGTTGAGGAGTTCCCGTGGCTTTCTGTGGTCTTCTTCCTCAGTTGCACTTCACCAGATGATACTTTCTGAATGCAAACGCTTGATTTGTTGATGAAAATACCAAAATAGCTATATGTATGCCTATAATATTTGAGAAGTTCCCTCGATTCCTCATGGATCCCACCATCAGAACTGAATTTTGATAAAAATGGGACCAATCTGGAAGTATACCCTTTCAAATAAAAAAAGAATTTTCCGAATCGGTTCATAAATGACGGAGTAATGAGGTAACAAACATACAAAAAAAAAAAACATACAACCGAATTGAGAACCTCCTCCTTTTTTTGAAGTCGGTTAAAAAGATACATCACAAAGCCGTGAACTATGCATACTGTACATCTAACTAAGTAGCTTTGCGCAAAAATTATTGCTGGGAACGTATGTACATACTTTTAATTTTAGGTATAGAAAAAACATTTTTTTTATTACGTGCATAACGCGAACCCAGGCAAACGGAATTAAGGCCCGCCCCTTCACTCTACGGTACGCGTAGGTACTTGTCGGAAAAAGTTTAGTTATAATATAACACTTGGAATACGTTTTAGTAAAAAAAATGCGACTTTGAACTTCATTATCTCCAGAACCAGTGGATTCCCAGGTATGGTCTAGTGGAAACAAACGATCCAAATAATGGGTAGAATATGTGGCTTTCGGCTTCGGCAAGTGTCTTTTTACACCCGGTATAATAGTGTCAACTTTTTACAAAGTCCATTCATGTCTATTATCAACAATGGGAAATCCAACAGTTGAGTCATCATATCGACTTAGTTGACATTCTTTTTTCATTTATCATTAATATCGTTAAATATGCGTTACAAAGAGAAATAATTAACTCAAATAGTAACCGGTACTTTTCGTATACCCAGGACACAATTATGGTCTTTCAAAAAATTAGAAGTTCGACGAAAACTGTTGGATTGGTGACGAATCAAAAATCTAATGTCCTGTTTGAAACAGTAGGTCAATTTAGTACGGTCAAAATCGAGTCAATTTTTTTTTTATTATTTGTTATTTGTACCTTCTGCCATGTTGGAAACTACAATACTGTCCATTTGTCTAAATCGGCACAAAACTTTAGTTAGTTCTTGTTGTTTTTACTATTTCTTGTATTTCTAAATTTTAATCTGTCAGTGGTGGCTGGCACATGGCTGGCACAACTTATTTTATTTTTAATATATATAAATCATGTTTTTTTTATTTTATTTTATTTATTTATTACGGACGCTTTTATAATTCTGCATCGTTCTCACATGTATAATTTCAACATGAATGATGTAACCAATAATTTGTAAGAGTGTCCGCGGAGTTTCTTGCCCGTTCTTCTTTATAGGAACCTACTACGCTTGGGAATGGGCATCTAGCTAGTTCATCTTTCTGACTAACCGACACCTTGACAATTCAAAAGTGCCTGTAATTGGTTTATTTGAAATAAATGCTTTAAATGAATTTGAAAATATTCCGGGATGTTTTTCCTATTTTCCACAAAAACTTAATTCGTAATTAATAAGTATTCGTATAAAGTAATCAGTATTTAATTCTATTTATTTACAGTACGATGGTGGCATCAGGATAAGTTAATGTTATATGTAAGTACCTAAAGAAACTTAACATTCTGTAGTAATAACAACGCATTTCTATATTGTTAAATTGTTTAAAAAGTATAAAATTAAAAAAAATAATACTGCGATATTTTTGGGTCATTCTAATGAGCAAACCTTATCGTGCCATTCATCAATTTCTGTAATTAAAATATTAGGTATTAATATATATATAATTTGATGGCTGATAGGTATTATTTTTTTTGAATTTATAATTTAATTTTTGTTCTAAAAGTTGTGGATGCTTCCGTAATCCTTACATGGGAGGAGCGATGGCTATATGATAGTATATTTTAAAGTATGGTTGGCAACCCTAACCTATTAGGTACATGGGACTTAATTATAACTGGCCAAATGTGGGTGTACACCTCTGCCTAACACTTTCTCTTCTAGGAATACAGGTGTATTGTTATGTCGTATTTGTGTCAAAAAATTATGAAATACAATACACACGCAGACGAAGTCGCGGGCAGCAGCTAGGAGTTGAATGGTTGCAGGTAAATTGAGAAGAAAATGGAAGACCATAAGGCCGGGGACAATAGTCGGAATTCCGTTAATTTTGAAGCAGAAAATCCATATAAAATCAAGGATCTATCACACACGGAACGTAGTTTTCCGGTCTTCAAATTTATTTTGTAAAATTTGCATGGATTTGCTGCTTTCAAAATTCCGAATCAATATTTCGAAACGGAATTCCGACTGTATATGGCCGGCCTAAATGTAACCGATAATATTGAACTCTACCTATTTCTACCTTTTTTGGGCCCGTGCATTCATCGAACATCGTTTATTTTTGTTTCTTCAAAGAAAGGAGCGTAAAAACCCCTATTCTAAAACTTTAAAACTTCACATTTTTCCTTTACCGAATTCCTTATTCGGAGGAATTCGGTATACTAACAATATTTTCCTCAATATCCCAATTTCACAGAAATGCTTTGAAGAGGATAAATCCTACTAATATGATAAATGCGAAAGTTTGTGAAGAAGTTTTGGATGTTTGTTACTCAATCACGCAAAAACGGCTGAACGGATTTCGATGAAATTTAGCACACAGATAGTTTATACCCTGGAATAACACATAGGATATTTTTTATCCCGGTAGTAGGTTTCCGTGGGATAATTTCTGACATCCACGCGGGCGAAGCCGCGGGCAACGGCTAGTTCTCTAAAAAAAATGATTAAATACTTCTTGTGTTTCGTTGAAATATTTATGACGTGACGTAGATCGACTATATTTATTTTATTTATTCCCTGACTTGAACGACCGTCTGATGTGTAAAGTTCACTCATCCTCCATAGAAAAGGGAGGATCCTCCTACCAGACGGGTGTTGTGTCTGGTGGGCCACTGCCCTCTGGTGGGCCACTGCCCGACGGTTGATGTTGGGACGTTGTATATATGCTAATCGCGTGGTAAACTCTAATTGCGCGATGCAGGTTTTGCGTGACGTCATGTCATTGATGCGTAGTTCGTATGTGGCGATGTAGATGCCGCCACATCACTCCCCTCCGGAGACCGGAGGTCGATAGTGGGCTGAGTCGTGTATCTTGCGATGCTTGCCAGTGCCAGTTGTGGTTCCAGTGAGTCACAACCGGGTGCCGCATAGTTCACGGTGAGTCGGAACTGTCTGCGGTGATACCCCAGTGAGTCGGGGTGGCGCTGCGTTATGATCCAGTGAGTCGGAGTGTACAGCGCTGGGTTGAGGTTGAGGCTGAAGGTGATGACCAGGAATGCGCGTCCGCTGCATGCTGGTGGTCAGGATACCCGATACCCGTTGAAGCCGTGGGTTCTGGCTGGCTGTGTGACTCGCCGCTCGAAAGCTTGAGGAAGTGATGCTTGATGACATCACGCTGAAGGAGTTGCACGAAGGCTGCGCTGACGTTCATGCTCGGGGTCACCAGTTTGGAGGCATAAGGAACAGGGTGTAAAGTTCACTCATCCTCCATAGAAAAGGGAGGATCCTCCGACCAGATGGGTGTCGTGTCTGGTGGGCTACTGCTCGACGGTTGATGTTGGGACGTTGTATATATGCTAATCGCGTGGTAAACTCTAATTGCGCGATGCAGGTTTTGCGTGACATCATGTCATTGATGCGTAGTTCGTATGTGGCGATGTAGATGCCGCCACAGACGCTTTTTTTTCCGAGGGCATAAATCTGCACCATAGAAAAAAAATCTATTCCTAAAAAACAACCGACTTCAGAAAATACCTGTCGTGTTTTTTTTTTGTAAAGTTTTTTTTATTTTTTTTTTGTTTTGGTAAGTGCCTCCCATTGATTCTAAGTTCATGAAATCATAATCACGTTAGTTGGCCATATACTTATATTTTTTTTTAAGTCGGTTAAATCGATCGTTGTAAAATCAGGGTTACAAAATACGAATCGTAATTTGCAATGTTTAAGATTCGTAGCTGCATTTACCAGAAAGTACGTGAATAAATTAAATTAATTTTGTAGTTAATTTAATAATATTATGCGCAGGAATGTTAATAAAGTGTTTTTATATTTTATAGTTATTGTTTTTATGTGTTTAGTTAATGACGAAATATCTAATTAGACGTTTCATATTCGTAACTAGAGCGAAACGATAAAACACCTGTATTTAATTAATTTTACATTTACTACTTGATTATATATAAATCCTAAGCTATTAAATTAAATGTTATAGTGTACAATTAACTCAGAGAGGCTGCCGCTAAGTAATAACAGCCGTGGATAGGTGACTATATATCTTTTCATACCAAGACCCTGCCGTGCCTCGCGGAAAGCATGTTAAGCTGTTGGTCCCGGCTGTCATTCTTGGACTTTTGACAGTAGTTACTGGTCGTCAGAAGCCCGAAAGTCTGACAACCAAGTCTTACTAAGGGATATCGTATTACCCAGTAACTGGGTTGTAGAGGTCAGATAGGCAGTTGCTCCATGTAAATTACTGGTATTCAGCTGCATCCGGTTAGACTGATGGAAAACAACCCCAACATGGTTGCGAAAAGGCTAGGCAGATGATGCTAACTTTATTTCTATAATTATGTTATTGGGTTCAAAGAAGTATGTAGCCTACTTGACTTTATACTAAGTAGTCATCGCCGCATATGGGCATAATATATATGGACATCTATGGACATCCGAATATGGACATCAATACCTCATCACAGGTGCGTTGCCATCCCAAAGGACAAAGACAGAATGCCTCAGGTGTCTGTATTCAGAGTCCGAGAGAAAAACTTTTTGGAACGAAGTTCTTTCCGAACGAAAATCCAGTGCGCGAAAAAAAACGCGAACGTCGGCTAACTGAGCAAAGCTCGTAAGAATTATTTACAAGACAAGAAAAATGGCCACCGCTATAATCAGGTCATTCACCTTCCCAGTTTACTGATAAACTGGTGCTTTTATTATGAACTAAAAGTAATAAAAATCAGAACTTATCATTATTGTGCAATTTATTATATAAAATTGCATGGCAATGCCGCTAGTCTCTTGGGTATGGGTACCTACTTTACTTTACCAGTCGACAGCGATGCGGAGGAATTTTTCGGGTTATTCCACAAATCCCCATTGACAATCCCCATCAATGGGGGATTTGTGGACAAAAGTTCAAAAATCCCCATCGGTTTAAAAATAAAATACAAACAACATATTATTTAATAATCAAGAACTCTTTATTTCTTATGAAGGTAAGAACTCACTGATTATTTTTGTTTGTAATAATAGTACATTTTGATACAAGTGGAGAACGTTTGTTATTGCGTTCAAGGCGGAATTAACACCCGAGCCGTAGGCGAGGTTGTTTTTGAGCCGAGAACTGCAATAACAAATGTCCACGAGTATCAAACGACGTTTTTCAATACACTTTTGAAGAAATAAAATAAAATAACGAACAATATTTTTGTCATGAATTATTAAGAAACTATGATTTAAATTTTCTTTTTTTTCCGCGCTTTGTTTTCGCCAAGTTGAAGGAGAAGCAAAGGTATAAAGCCGATAAACAGCCTAATATGAAAAATAGAAAATTCAAATATATTTGAGTTAAGAACACAAATAAATGTTAATTTGTTCATAAACGTTTCTATTGTAATAATCATAGTTTTTGATGATATTCAATATATAAATATTCAAAACAATATTAACGCCGTAAAGACGCATATCTCTTTGCCGAGATTTAAAAAAACATTCACCTCCGAATAGAGTGTTGTGAATAGAGTCATTGAACCAATTTGGACTAAGTATAGGTATAAGTTATCTGTGGCGATTTTTTATATTGCATTGTGAACCTAATCGTAGCGCGATATGAACCAGTTTTCGAAGAAGTGTATTGAAAAATAAATTAAAGTAATGGCTAAATTAATAGCCTTAAGACCTATTTCACCATGTCCGAATAGCCACGACTCACCGAATAAATTCAAAAATGGAACAGAATTTGTTTGAAATTATCTGCCAAGTAAGTTAGTGGTGAACTGGTGATACAGGCCCTAAGTCGATGTTCGCACGGACGTAAAAATATCGCGGAGGGATTTTATCGCGCACTGGATTTTCAACTCTCGTTGTTGAGGCAAGCTTCGATAATCCAACCTAACAGCAACATAGTGCATCCCAGCGCGCCGAAAAAACACACTGTTGGATTTTTAACTCTCGGCGCTAAACAGAGCGTTGAAAATCAAGTGCGCGAAAAATATGGCCGCGATATTTTTACGTCCGTGCGAACGTCGGCTAAGTGTAAATATTTTAGCAAAAATAATGAAATCACAGTTACTACTACAAATAGTAGATTATTAACCAAGGGGATAAAGCAGTGTCTTCTGTCGCGGGTGACGATTTAAATCGCGAGCGTACGAAGGACTCGAGGTTTACTCCCGAGCGTAGCGAGGGTGTTAAAAACTTAAATCACGAGCGAAGCGAGGGATTTAAGACGAGTCCTGAGTGTAGCGAGGGATTTAAGTTCACCGAAGACTAAGACAGCTTTATCACCGAGGAAAATACTCTACTTTTCGTAATATTTGCGAAAAATTAACACAACAATAATATGAGATAACTATTTATTAAAAATACATTAAATTTAATTAATAAATCATTTTTTTAAATTCCTAGACTAATATTTATTTGTCGGAAAAGCAAAGGCATCAAGCTCATACGGCCTCGTCGGTTTTCGTAATTTTATTTAATAATCATAACTGCATAATAAATGCGTATTCCTTTTTCAAAAAGATGTATAATGCTTTATATACAAACTCAATGGTGTAAACACAGATGTAGTTCAGTATAAATTTCGGTAAGTATTCCAAATTTAAATCACATTCTCCCCCTAGAGGATGAATGAAATTCAGTACAATTTTCTTTCCGTTTTTAACAGATTAAAAATGACTATTGTTATGTTCGCTTTGTGTGGCATAGAATGTCACTTTTTTGAGCAAGTGGTACGAAAATAATATTTTAGAGATCAACTTTTAAAATAATCAATGAGTTCTTACCTCTATAAGAAATAGACTTCGTGATTATTACCTAATATTGTTGTTATGGGGATTGGCAATGGTAGGTATTTGTGGAATAACCCAATGTTGCGACGCAATATTTTAATGTTTTAATAGCTTTAGTTAAGTTAGGATATTATATTTTTACGTTTTAATAATTTGTTAGAAAATAAATGTACTTAAACTCAATCTTAAACTTGTATTTATTATAAAAGAAAATATAGTTATCTGGTATAGGTATCGCAGGATCATAATAGGGATGATGACTAAAAATTTATTTTTTGTCCGTCATAGAGATTATTAAAAAATATTGGACACGTATTTTTTCTTTTTTTACGTAATCAAAAAATGACGGCGATACATTGAGTTAAAATATGGCATGACGTCACGCGTAGCTAGGTTTTATACGTACATACAAGTGACGTAGCGAGCCCCCACTCCCCAACTTTAATGCGTGATAGCTAAGTATTTTTTAATTAATATGATAAAGCAAAAAATACGTGTCTAATATTTTTTTATTATCTGGCTGACGGACTAAATAGAGTTTCTTTTTTTTACCCAGGCATCATCCCTATTGCAGGCAAAATCACACAGCGCGAAAGCCCTTAATAAAGAATGTAAATTAAAAGATTGAAAATTAAAATGGAAGACATTGAACCTACTAAAGGGAATACTTTCTAACAGATCCTTTTTTCACCAAATAATTTTTTACTTATTAAACAAAAAAATATAATCCCTTGCCACCTTAAAATATTGACACTGAAAGAGGACTTTCATCACTTTCATCACTGAAAATAGAAAAATAAAAGAATACATAGTTATGTGCCTTATAGGCAGTTCCAAAGAGGTTTTTTGAAAAAACAGTTTAATGTATACGAAAGTTCTACATGGTTCTACAATCTGTTTAACCTGTTCCCAACTATGTTGGTGTCGACTTGCAGTTTAACCGGACGCGCGTAGCTAACTACCAGCATTTTACATGGAGCGACTCATGACCTCCACAACCCAAATAGGTAAGACTGGTTGTCAGACTTTCGGGCTTCTGACGACCCGTACTGACTGGACCTGGGAATCGAACCCAGGTCCTCATGCTCAGCAGCAGCATTTGCCACTAGACCAACGAGGCAGTTATACGTTCATTAAAAGGTAAGTAACACGTCATTCGGACGGGGTCACGGGGACGAGCTGGATAGGTTTCATCAAAACTGGAAAGTGGACGGACGGGCTCACGAAAGCTGGAAGAAGTGGGACAACCAGCGTAGGCTTTTATTTTTGTGGATGGGAAATCATCAAATCGCACCTTCATTTCGAAACCGTTACTAAACGAAATTTTCACGAAAATGAGATAATAACGCCATCTTAATTATATCGGCAAAATATACAAAATATAAGTACACCATAAAAAGAAACCAATAATTTAAAAAATAATTCCAGAAATATCTCATAAGTGTTCATTACTATTTTATTAAGAGGTAAATAGTCATGCAAAAATCGTAAATTTGCTCTCCCGTAAAATTTAGTTTTTGTTTAGTAACAGTTTCGAAATGAAGGTGCGAAATGACTTCTCCCGCTCTGGGTGGAGCTTAGGCTAGCAAAAAAAAAAACCACGTCAATCAATAAATCACTCCAAAGTAATTAGTTTAAAAATACTATACAGATAAGTATCGTTATCAAGAAATCTAAGCAGAATGACGAATTACTTTTAAAAGATCATTTAAAAACAAAAATATAATAAAACAATAAAACATAAAAAAGTTTGAAATAAAAAATGTTAACAAATTCTAATTTACTTATATTTATGTAAATTAAAGCAGAAATCGACTTCCTGATGAATTGATTATAATCTTTTATAGATTTATCTGAAATTTATATAGATACCTACTGTATATTTATTGAAAACACGTGGTCTTTTTATTTAATTCGTCGTGTAGTGTGGCTAGTCGTTTATTTTTATTAAGAAGTGTGTTAGGTTCTAATTTTGGTCAGATTTCTGATATAAATAGGTAGATATACAGATACATTTATTAGGTGCACACAAAAGACAGCAAAACGTACAAAAAGCATAATTGCTTCACCCCTTGTTACCCCCTCCCCCCCTGTATCCGCGCCTGGGCGACATATACTCATTTCTTACTTTATCCATTCTCGTCACTTCACACAATCATCTCAACATTCTCATCTCCTCTGCATGCAATCTTTTCATGAGTTCTACACTACCTTAGCCGACGTTCGCACGGACATAAAAAAATCGCGCGGGGATTACATCGCACACTGGATTTTCAACTCTCGGTGTTGAGCCGA
The DNA here is from genome assembly GCA_905163495.3 of Cosmia trapezina. Classification (NCBI taxonomy): domain Eukaryota; kingdom Metazoa; phylum Arthropoda; class Insecta; order Lepidoptera; family Noctuidae; genus Cosmia; species Cosmia trapezina. The sequence continues at coordinate 18,728,583 of LR991041.1, forward strand.
GCTTCGAGAATCCAACCTAACAAAAACAGAGTGCATCCCAGCGCGACGAAAAACACACTGTTGGATTGTCAACTCCCGGCGCTAAGCAGAGCGTTGAAAATGCAGTGCGTGAAAAAAATTCGCCGCGATTTTTGTACGCCTGTGCGAACGTCGGCTAAGGGAATAAAAAGAATCTGGTCCTTCTTACCCATCTAGGATGCGGAAGTTAGGACAATATATTAGTTATTTTAAAATGATAATATTAATATGACCTAGTTTAACACATAATGTTCTATTGACCATTTTGATAGCCCAAAGGCTTGGTACACGTTGTCATTGCTCTAATAAAATACTGCACTAAAAACTGCTGCATTGACGTCACAAAGTGCATTCGACCTTTTCTAAAATGTTTTGATGCATTTTTGTTGCCTTGTGTTGACGAAAAAATACGAACTGTTCTATTTCTTTCTAATATTAATGTATGCTAATAATATTAATAAATTTACATAATATAATAAGTAATTGATACTTACTGAAAAAAAGAGTAAAGGACAATCCAGACAGACGCATTTGACTACGCATGACTTTAGTTTTCGGGTCATGTATCGTTTATTTTTTTTATTTTTATGCCTATAGGGTTTTGAGTTAATCAAGCCACGCAGTAAAATCCTCCCCTTAAAAATTGTATTACCCCTTTTTGCTCCTTCAGGGATCTACTTTTGAAAAACCCAAAACCCAAAACTTATTATTTTTTATTTTCTGTTGAAAGTATAAATACTGAGTTTCGAGTTAATCGGACTGCGCTTTAAAATTCTTCCATACCATTTTTCACACAAACTATATTCTCTGTTTTTACATTTTGGAATTTAAAAAAATCGTTTGAGATAATTTCATAACTTGACTCAAAGAAAATAATCTTTAGAAGATAACACCAATTTTCTAGCTAATCAAGCCCCGTAGTAAAATGCTCCCCTGTAAAATTGACTACCCCTTTTTACCCAATTAGTGGTAGATTTTCGGGGGTCGTCAGAAGCCCGAAAGTCTGACAACCAGTCTTACCAGGGGGTATCGTATTACCCAGTAACTGGGTTGTGGAGGTCAGATAGGCAATCACTCCATGTAAAATACTGGTTTTCAGCTGCATCAGGAAGCCTGAAGCCGACCCCAACATAATTCGGAAAAGGCTAGGCAGATTGAATAGATGTACGGAAGTTCGGAATCCTTCGTGTGCGAATCCAAGTCGCACCTGGTCGGTTATTATTAGTATTCATAGCTTAAAGCAGAATTAACCATACCCGCGGGCCAGTCAAAACATGTTTCGTATTTTAAATATATTTATAGGGAAGTACATATTTAGGTAGTCTAATATAACTAGAATTACTTGTTACTACTGAATAGGCCTAATGTATTTTTTTTTACTTGATTAATGTGGGCGCAGCGGTCCATCTGATATGTGGTCACGGCCGCCTGTTGACTTCTGCATTACCCAATAGTGGCGGACTATCCCACGTTCGCACCGACGTAAAAATATCGCGGCGGGATTTTATCGCGCACTGTATTTTGAACTCTCTTTGTTGAGCCGAGCGTTGAGAATCCAACAGAGTGCATTCCAGCGCGTTAAAAAAACACATTATTGGATTTTCAACTCTCAGCGCTAAGCAGAGTGTTGCAAATTCAGCGTTCGTCCAAATATTATGTTCGTTTCAACCGCGCGGCCATGGCGTTAAAAAAAAAAAAAAACTATGCCAACATTTTGTAAAAATTTGTAAAAGTTGACTCCCAAAACCACAAATTTGTCAAAGCTATGGTTAAAAAGTTAGAAGGGTTTGAACGTGGCCGCGCCATCGAAACGCGGAGAACCGCGCGGCCACGGAGATCTCAGAAACTAAGCGTTGCACAGACCTGAAATTTTGGTAAATAACAGATTCAATTTGTAAACAATTTGTAAAAATATAGAAAAAAATCCTAGATTAATATTTTTGGAGTTGTGAGACTAAAACCCCGTGGCCGCGCCATCGAAACGGTGACAAAAACGTGATAGCCGATATCTCGCTGAAAAAGCATCGCAGACGTCTAGAGTTTTTTGTAAAACCCAGATTTGAATTTGTCAAAACTTACAAAAATGCAACAAAAAATACTAGCTTAATATTTTAGGAGCTGTGAGACTAAAACCCCGTGGCCGCGCCATCGAAACGGTGACAAAAACGTTATCACCAATAGCTCGCTGAAAAAGCATCGCAGAGGTCTGAAGTTTTTTGTAAAACCTAGATTTGAATTTGTCAAAACTTGTAAAAATACAACAAAAAATCCTAGGTTTACATTTCAGGACCCACGCCATAGAAACGGTGAAAAACACGTTATCACCGATATCTCACTGAAAAAGCATCGCAGAGGTCTGAAATTATTTGTAAAACCTAGATTTGAATTTGTCAAAATTTGTAAAAATATAACAAAAAATCTTAGGTTTATATTTCAGGAGCCGCGCCATTGAAACGGTGAAAAACACGTTATCGCCGATATCTGACTGAAAAAGCATCGCAGAGGTCTGAAGTTTTTTGTAAAACCTAGATTTGAATTTGTCAAAATTTGTAAAAATACAACAAAAAATCCTAGGTTTATATTTCAGGAGCTGTAAGACTAAAACCCCATGGCCGCGCCATTCAAACGGTGAAAAATATGTTATCGCCGATATCTCGCTGAAAAAGCATCGCAGAGGTCTGAAGTTTTTTGTAAAACCTAGATTTGAATTTGTCAAAACTTGTAAAAATACAACAAAAAATCCTAGGTTTGTATTATAGGAGCTGTAAGACTAAAACCCCGTGGCCGCGCCATCGAAACGGTGACAAAAACGTGATAGCCGATATCTCGCTGAAAAAGCATCGCAGACGTCTAGAGTTTTTAGTAAAACCCAGATTTGAATTTGTCAAAACTTTCAAAAATGCAACAAAAAATACTAGGTTAATATTTTAGGAGCTGTGAGACTAAAACCCCGTGGCTGCGCCATAGAAACGGTGACAAAAACGTTATCACCGATATCTCGCTGAAAAAGCATCGCAGAGGTCTGAAGTTTTTTGTAAAACCTAGATTTGAATTTGTCAAAACTTGTAAAAATACAACGAAAAATCCTAGGTTTATATTTCAGGAGACGCGCCATTGAAACGGTGAAAAACACGTTATCGCCGATACCTCACTGAAAAAGTGTCGCAAAGGTCTGAAGTTTTTTGTAAAACCTAGATGTGAATTTGTCAAAATTTGTAAAAATGCAAAAAAAAATCCTAGGTTTAATTTCAGGAGCCGCGCCATTGAAACAGAGAAAAACACTTTATCGCCGATATCTCACTGAAAAAGCATCGCAGAGGTCTGAAGTTTTTTGTAAAACCTAGATTTGAATTAGTTAAATTTTTTACAAATACAACAAAAATCGTAGGTTTACAAAAAACCGTATTTCACCGTTTCAATGGCGCGGCTCCTGAAATGTAAACCTAGGATTTTTTTTGTATTTTTACAAATTTTGACAAATTCACATCCAGGTTTTACAAAAAACTTCAGACCTTTGCGACACTTTTTCAATGAGATATCGGCGATATCGTGTTTTTCACCGTTTCAATGGCGCGTCTCCTGAAATATAAACCTAGGATTTTTCGTTGTATTTTTACAAATTTTGACAAATTCCAATCTAGGTTTTACAAATAATTTCAGACCTCTGCGATGCTTTTTCAGTGAGATATCGGTGATAACGTGTTTTTCACCGTTTCTATGGCGCGGGTCCTGAAATATAAACCTAGGATTTTTTGTTGTATTTTTACAAGTTTTGACAAATTCAAATCTAGGTTTTACAAAAAACTTCAGACCTCTGCGATGCTTTTTCAGCGAGATATCGGTGATAACGTTTTTGTCACCGTTTCGATGGCGCGGCCACGGGGTTTTAGTCTCGCAGCTCCTAAAATATTAGACTAGTATTTTTTGTTGCATTTTTGTAAGTTTTGACAAATTCAAATCTGGGTTTTACAAAAAACTCTAGACGTCTGCGATGCTTTTTCAGCGAGATATCGGCTATCACGTTTTTGTCACCGTTTCGATGGCGCGGCCACGGGGTTTTTGTTTTACAGCTCCTGAAATATAAACCTAGGATTTTTTGTTGTATTTTTATAAGTTTTGACAAATTCAAATCTAGGTTTTACAAAAAACTTCAGAACTCTGCGATGCTTTTTCAGCGAGATATCGGTGATAACGTTTTTGTCACCGTTTCGATGGCGCGGCCACGGGGTTTTAGTCTCACAGCTCCTAAAATATTAATCTAGTATTTTTTGTTGCATTTTTGTAAGTTTTGACAAATTCAAATCTGGGTTTTACAAAAAACTCCAGACGTCTGCGATGCTTTTTCAGCGAGATATCGGCTATCACGTTTTTGTCACCGTTTCGATGGCGCGGCCACGGGGTTTTAGTCTCACAGCTCCTAAAATATTAACGTAGGATTTTTTTCTATATTTTTACAAATTGTTTACAAATTGAATCTGTTATTTACCAAAATTTCAGGTCTGTGCAACGCTTAGTTTCTGAGATCTCCGTGGCCGCGCGGTTCTCCGCGTTTCGATGGCGCGGCCACGTTCAAACCCTTCTAACTTTTTAACCATAGCTTTGACAAATTTGTGGTTTTGGGAGTCAACTTTTACAAATTGTTACAAAATGTTGGAATAGTTTTTTTTTTTTTTTAACGCCATGGCCGCGCGGTTGAAACGAACATCAAATATTTAGCTGCCTCGAAAAGTCAGGTCTATATTTATATACTAATGCAGAAATAGGAAATACTTTGTCGACAACAGAAAAGCTAGAGCATTAGACGGACAGAGGATCGTAGAGCGAGCGAAGCAAACTAGAAAATTTTTTCACCGCGTATAATTTTTATTTTCTTTTGAACATTATATACAGAAATAGGAATTACTTTGTTAACCTACAGAAAAGTTTGAAAATGTAGGATGCAAAAGTGAGCGAAGCGAGCTCAAAATTTTGAGCACCCCACCCCAGATAGGTAAGGTTTAAAGTAACTAACTCTATTTGTATACTTACGCATAAATAGAGTTACTTTGTCGACTTACGCAGAGAAGTCTCGAAAAAAAAATGTGGGTTGCAAGAGCGAGCGAAGAGAGCTCGAAAATTTTAGCACTAGCTTTTGCCCGCGGCCTCGCCCGCGTGTATGTCGGAAAATATCCCATGGGAACGTACTACCGGGAAATCCTTCCTTATTCCTTGTCTACATTATAAAGGAAAATTTCGGACCTTTACTTTGTGTCACCGCCACTGCTCTCAAAACGGTGAAGGAAAACATCGTGAGGAAACCGGCATGTCCTGGAACCAAAACTTCCAAGACATGTGACATCTACCAACCCACACTGGGCCCGCGTGGTGGATTACGGCCCATCTCTCACCGAGAGGAGGCCTGTGTCCCAGCAGTGGGAACATTATAGGCCGATGATGCTACACCGGAACTTATTACCCTTCAAACCGGAACAAAGCAACTACTCTAGGAAAGAAACCGGTAAAGCACTAAAACCCGTTAAACCATAGACAAAAAATGTGTTTAAGTACGTTTTTTTGCATTTTTCAGTGTCAGTCAGCTGGTTCTAATTTTAACCAGTTTTTTCTACAAGTTATTAATAAGATTACTATAAAAAGCATGTGATTTCCTATGTGATATAATAGGTCAGCTATTTAAAGTTACATCACAGCTAGACGATACACGTGTAAACACTTAAGGGGTTTCCTCGATTTTTTTTACGTCTGGCATTGCTAGGTGCAGCTTCTTTAAAATGTCATTCTCGTCTTCAAATATATTTAGTGTCTAATGAATTAATAGGTCAGCGACAAACTGTTAGCGTCTAATAAATGCTTTTCAAGCGACCATATTATTGTAAAACAAGCTACTGTTAATATGACGCAGTATGGTGATAATTCTTAAGTAACATTTGTGATATGTCTACGCATTGAAAGCTTCTTTAATAAAAATATAGTCACCTATATTTTTCTCCTATGCTCCTATTTCTGTCTTCGGGGTTTAAAGGAACCTAACCAAACCAAACCTCGGAGTGCCCCTGACGTCGACCGTCTTCATCCGGTTCTTGATCCTAGGTTTTTGATGAAAAACCTGATTTTGTCGTAAAAATGCGACATTTCCAAATACAAACAGAGTTGCAGATGTTTTTTTTTTGATGACAATAATTTTAGCGAGCGTTAGGTACACTACCGCGCTTGTGTTGCTTTAAGTAAGCCGTCAATCAATAAATCATAACATAACACACATAAACATCACGCCTTGTTTCCCCAAAGGGTTGGGCAGAAGTGTACCTACAGTACGCCCACATTTTACCAGATAAGTTTTAGTCACATGTAATAGGGGGCGAGCCTATTGCCATCAAACGGGCACGAAAACCCAGCAACACTGCCCGAGCAGGGAATCGAACCCAGGTCCTCATGCTCAGCAGCAGCATTTGCGACCGCTAGACCAACGAGGCAGTTATACGTTTATTTAAAGGTAAGTAACACGTCATTCGGACGGGGTCACGGGACGAGCTGTGCTCACGAAAGCTGGAAGGAGTGGGACAACGTAGGCTTTTTTTTTTTTTTTGTTTATGGCTTTTTTTATATCATCAAATGACATCTCTCTGGGTGGAGCGTAGGCTAGCAAAAAAAAAAACACGTCAATCAATAAATCACTCCAAAGTAATTAGTTTAAAATACTACACAGATAAGTATCAATAACACGAAATCTAAGCATTATCAATCGGAGTTGGTATCATTTTGACAGTTCAACAACATTCATTGCGTTATTTACGTTGCCGAGCTGACAAATTTTTCGAACATATGAAGCAATAGATTAGCAATTTGTTTCAAAATGAAACCAACTCCGATCGCTAATGTGTTACGCAATTAGGGTGCAGGATGACGAATTACTTTTAAAAGATCATTTAGAAACAAAAATATAATCAATAGTTTGATTGAGCCTATTGCTATCAACTGGGCACAAATCCAGACTCCGGTATGCTACTGAGGAATTCCTGATAAAAACCCAGTAGGTAACACTTTGAAATGAAATGAAATGAAATCTTTTATTTCCAGATAAAAATCCACATAAATTTAAAAATTAAATAAACAAACACACACAGAAACACACACAACATCATACATAGCTATGACCTATTACACACACGAGCGCGCGCGCGCGCGCGAATTAGGTTATCGGCGTGTGGTAGGACTGCCACCTATTATGTAGGGGGCTGTGGTTCCACTCGCGTACTGCGGCCACCAATGAATTCGCCGATCGATATATGGCGGTGCGTGCGGCGGCCGACCGGCTCCTCAGCAGCGCCTGCCAGCAGGGCGCGCGGCCCGCGGCGAACATGGCGCTTGCGCTGCACCACCGAGGCAGTCGAAACATCGCGCGCCAAGCGTCGTTGTACTGCACTCGCATGTCGCTCAGTGCCGCCTTGGTGTAGTTTGTCCACAACTCGACTGTGTAAACGCTTGTGCAGTAACTGGTAAACAGCTGGGCCTTCACAACGTCGCTACAGCGGCTAAACCGCCTCGCTAGCATATTGCCTCGCACAGATATGGCTCGTCGCTGTCTTTCTATATCGGCGTGGTCGGAGAGGTCGGCTGTTATTACGTGACCTAAGTATTTGACCACGTCGACTCTCTCAAGCGCAGTGCCGCAGAGTTGAAGTGGCGGCAGGTCCGACCATCTGTTCGGGCTTTCAAACACCATGTACAGTGATTTGTCCGGGTTGTACACCATATTGTGGTCTTTGGCGTAATTTTCACACACAGCCAATAGTTTGCGCATCGCTGATATCGACGGAGCTAGCAGAACCATATCATCTGCATATGAAATATGATTTATTAGGGTCCCGTTAATCGAACACCCTACACCTGTTTGGTTTAGTTTGTCCGATAGCCCATCCATGTAGACGTTAAATAGTGCCGGGGACATGCTTCCACCTTGTCTCACAGCGCACTTAAGGCGAGATGGCGTCGATAGCACATTTTTCCATCGGACACGGTTTTCCTGCTGCTGGTACCAGTTTTTCAGTACCCGCACCACCTCGCTGGGAACTTCACGGTCGGATAGCTTTTGCCAGAGCAGATCATGGTCAACGCGGTCGAACGCCTTGCTGAGGTCTAGATAACAGGCTATTACAGAGGTATTTCTACTCTTGTAATATCCCACAACCTGTTTGAGTACGTAGATAGCGGTACTGGTTGATACTTGGCTTTTGAAGCCGTATTGGCAGTCCGAAGATATTATAAAAGGTGCAGCTTGTTTATGTAAAATCTTCTCCAACAGTCTGGCTACAATATTAGCAAGTGCAATGGGGCGATAGTTACTAGCGCTGGAGATGTTCTTTCTTCGATTTTTGCATATAGGAACAATAACTGTGTCTGTGAGGGCCTTAGGCACATATCCCGATTTTAAAATGGCAGAAAACAGAATCGACAGAACATGGTACATCCCCAGACCTCCATAGCGTATGTGTTCAATTGTTAGGCCATCTAACCCTGGTGATTTACCGCCGGCTGTTTGCCTCACAGCGTCCGCTATGTCCTGTACAGATATTATTGTACAGCTTTCGTCATGAGTTTCTTTTGTTGTAAAATGATGTTGCTTCGCAGGTGCAGGTTGGCAGAATAAATTGTTAAACATATTTGCTATTTTCTTATCGTCTGTTATGCCATCGATGTGTGATGGATATTGCGTCGACGGCTTGATAATTTTATTAATACTTTGCCAGAATTTGGCAAAGTTTTTGTGTTTCATGTCCAACGCGATCTTGTCCATAATTATCTGATCGTGACTTTGCCCGAGCAGGGAATCGAACCCAGGATCGGACTCATGCTCAGCAGCAGCATTTGCCACTAGACCAACGAGGCAAGACGTTCATTTAAAGGTAAATCCCGTGACCTATCCAGCTTGTCCCCGTGACCCGTCACATTTTTTTGTGGATGGGAAATCATCAAATTACTTCTGCCTCTCTGGGTGGAGCGTAGGCTAGCAAAAAAAAAAACCGGTCAAGAGCAAGTCGGACTCGCGCACCGAGGATTCCGTTCCGATTTCTGAAAAAGTGTGCTATTTAGAGACATCGTTTTATTTTTCCTGTAATCTTTACATAAACTTCTATCACATAGAATAATTTCAGATTTTTCTCTTTGCAAACTTTGGAGATAAGGGGCGGAACGGTATTCTTTTTACATTTTTCATCAGAAGTCGAAAACTATGTGACCTAAAAAAAGAAAGAAAAATGTTTGAGAACGTGCAAACAGCGTTCTAAGACCGGGGTTTCAGTCCCTGTTGCAAAACAAATATAAATATTTTAATTTCTTTCTTATTTGCAAAATAGTTGGGTAAACGTCATCTCAAACTATTATAAATTTCAAGTTGATAGCATAAGTAGTTCTTGAGATATCCAGCTGTGACAGACAGACAGACATACAGACAGACAGACAGATTGAGTGACACCATAAGGGTTCCTTTTTACTATTTTGGTACGGAACCCTAAAAGCACGTCAATCAATAAATCACTCCAAAGTAATTAGTTTAAAAATATTACACAGATAAGTATCAATATCACGAATAAGCAGGATGACGAATTACTTTTAAAGGATCATATATAAGCAAAAATATAATAAAACATAAAAAAAAAATTGAAATAAAAATGTTAACAAATTCTAATTTACTTACATTTATGCAAAAATCGCAAAGCAGAAATCGGCTTCCTGATGAATTTATTATAATCTTTTATAGATTTATCTGATTAATGAAATTTATATAACTAAAATAAATGCCTACTGTATATTTATTGAAAACATGTGTTCTTTTTATTTAATTCGTCGTGTAGTGTCGCTAGTCGTTTATTTTTATTAAGAAGTTTGCATCTAAATCGGGCAGATTTCAGATGTAAATAGTTAGTTATATACATTATTAATTGCACACAAAAGACATAGCACAACATACAAAAGCATACTTGCAACAACTTCACCCGCATGTATGTTGTATCCGCGCCTGGGTGACATATAAGTACTCATTTCTTACTTCATCCATTCTCGTCACTTCACACATCCATCTCAACATTCTCATCTCCTCTGCATGCAATCTTTTCATGAGTTCTACACTCCCTTAAAGTATGTCCCTCGTATCGAAAAAAACAGAATCTGCATGGTCCTTCCTACCTATCTAAGATGCGGAAGTTAGAACCATATTCTAAAATGATAATATTAATATGACCTAGTTTAACACTTAACGTTCTATTGTTCGTTCTTATTGTTCTAAAAAAAAAAATGTATGTAAGTAGTTTATCAGCCATCTCGTTACCATAACACAAGCATTAGGTTGCTTAGCTTGGGACTAGATGGCGTTGTGTGAAATGTCCAAGGATATTTATTTATTTTATTTATTTATTGGCCATTTTGATAGCCCAAAGGCTTGGTACACGTTGTCATTGCTCTAATAAAATACTGCAATAAAAAACCGGTCAGGAGCGAGTCGGACCCGCGCACCGAGGGTTCCGTTCCGATTTCTGAAAAAGCGTGGTATTTAGAGACATCATTTTATTTTTCCTGTAATTTTTACATAAACTTCTATCAGATAGAATAATTTCAGATTTTCTCTATGCAAACTTCGGAGATAAGCCCCCCCCCTTATTAATGGGGGGGGAGCCGTTTTTTTTTACATTTGTCATCAAAAGTCGAAAACTATGCGTTCTAAAAAAAATAAAAAAATGTTTGAGAATATGCAAACAGCGCCCATATGATACCCCACATGCCCTAGTAGCACCACTTTTAATTTTTAAGACCCCCCTTTCAGTCCCTGTTGCAAAAAAAATTATAAATATTTTCATTTCTTTCTTATTTGCAAAATAGTTAGTTCTTGAGATACCCAGCTGTGACAGACAGACAGACAGACAGAGTCACACCATAAGGGTTCCTTTTTTACCATTTTTGTACGGAACCCTAAAAACTGTTGCATTGACGTCACAAAACAGACGTTAAGTGCATTCGACCACCGTTGATGCATTTTTGCGCCCTTGTGTTGACGCAAAAAATACGAACTGTTCTATTTCTTTCTAATATTAATGTATGCTAATAATATTAATGTATTTACATAATTAAATAAGTAATTGATACTGAAAAGAAAGAGTAAAGGACAATCCAGACGCTTTTGACTACGCATGACCTTATTTATCGGGTAACGTAGGTACTTACGTACTTATCATTCATTTTTAGGGTTCCGTACCTCAAAAGGAAAAAACGGAACCCTTATAGGATCACTCGTGTGTCTGTCCGTCTGTCCGTCTGTCACAGCCAATTTGCTCCGAATCTAATGAACCGATTAAGTTGAAACTTGGTACACATATGTATTTTGGTAACCCAAACACAGACATGTAACGTAAATAAATGAATTTTGAATCCCTTTGGGGGGGGGAAAATAAGTACAATTAAAAAAAAAGTTTTGCAAACTGTACCGTGTGACATATCAAATGAAAGGTCTTACTGTGAGGGTCTCAAATATATTTTTTTTATAATTTTAAAATAAATTGTTTTGAAGTTATTTAAGAAAATAGACGAAAATTGACCCCCTTATCTCCGAAACTACTGAGCCTAAAATGTAAAAAAAAATACAGAAAATAGTTCTTTACCTACAGATTACAGGAAAACCTATCAGAAGTTTATGGTCTTGTAAATCTATATATATAAAATTCAAAGTCCTGATTGACTCATTGACTGATAATAATCAACGCACAGTCCAAACCACTGTCACTGGACTTAGAGACATGAAATTTTGAACATATATACCTTATATAGTGTAAACATCCATTAAGGAAGAAATTCCATCCCTAAGGGAATAAAATAGGGGATGAAAGTTTGTATGAAAAATCTTATGTCTTGAGTTTATTAGACTTGAAACTTAGCATGAATATTCATCTAAGTTAATTATAAAATTAATCATTTTTAGTTTTGCTAAACTTTTTTGTGGATGGGAAATCATCAAATGACTTCTCCCGCTCTGGGTGGAGCGGAAGGGCGTGTCATACTTTTACTGACTAAAACCCACCCGTGTTCCTTCAGTTGCCTATGGCCGGGCCACGGTATCTCTTTCGAACAACCCGCGACCCCAGAAGACGGTATTGGTGGGTGTCAAAGTTTTTATAGAGGAATTTTAACACGCGGTCCGATTTACTCAAAACTCAGATTTTTGTACTTGAGACCAAAAATGAAGACTAACTAACGTGTATCAGGGTTTTCCAAAAATCTACCCCTAAGGGGTGAAAAGGGGTAGTCAATTTTACAGCGGAGGATTTTATTGGAGATGGATTAACTTGAAAATTGGTGTAAATAATGTTTGAGACAAGTTATGGAAACATACCAGACGATTTTTGAAATTCTACCCCTGTGGGCGTGGGAACAGTGATACAGTTTACATGAAAAATCTTATTAATTTGGTTAATGAACTTGAAACTTAGCACAAATACTTGCTTATGTAAGTAATAAAGTTTGTCATTATTAGTTTTTCAAAACTACCCCTCAAATGGGGTTTAGGGATGTTAAAGTTTGTATGGAAGAATTTTAAAGCGCCGTCCGATTAACTTGAAACTCAGTATTTATACTTTTGATGTAAAATAAACAATAATAAGAAAATTGAAACCCATGAAATCAGACGCGGGCGAAACCGCGGGCAGTCTAGCTAGTATCTCAATATTGTGCGTACAAACTTACTAAGCCTCCGCTGTCCGTCCGTCCGTCTGTCCGTCTGTCACAGGGCTGTATCTCACGAACCTTAATAGGTAGACAGTTGAAATTTTCACAGATTGTGTATTTCTATTACGACTATAATAATAAAAAATAAAAATAAAGTGGGTAAGTTAAAAATTGAAGGGGCGGTCCCCATACAAAACTTTTCATTTTGAAAAAAAAAAATTAACCTGTGTGTGGGGAGTTATTGTCTAGAACCCATCGAGTAGAGTTCAAAGATACTTTTATTTTTTTATCTTCTAAAATGAAGAAATAGGGGGCCGTAAAAGTTGTCAATTTTATACCATTTTTGTACGAGCTCTATTATAATGTACCTTATACTGTATTTAATCAACAAATACTAAATACGGCGATTCATAAGGTATTTTTTTTTAAATATGGTCGATTTTCTGCAACTGCAAAAAATAACCTTGTAATTCACAGTATCATTATGAAATACAAAGTTATCTTTGCGATTGTTAAACATTATAATAATAATATGGTACGGAACCCTTTGTGTGCGAGTCCGTCTCGCACTTGTCCAGTTTTTTATATAAAAGCATATATAGGTAGGTAGGGTTTTGAGTTAATCAAGCCATGCAGTAAAGTCCTCCCCTTATATTATTACCTCTTTTTGCCTCTTCAGGGATCGACTTTTGAAAAACCAAAGAACTTATTATTTTTTATTTTCTGTTAAAAATATAAATACTGAGTTTCGAGTTAATCGGACTGCGCTTTAAAATTCTTCCATACTAAATAAAGCATTAACCGAATGAACAAAATTTTTTATACAAACTATATTCTCTGTTTTCAAATTTTGGAATTTAAAAAAATCGTTTGGGATAATTCCTATAGCTTGACTCAAAGAAAATGATCATTAGAAGATTACACCAGCAATTTTCGAGTTAATGAAGCCCCGAAATAAAATGCTCTTCTGTAAAATTGACATTGACAGATTTTCGAAAAACGCTAATACATGTTATTGTTCATTTTATGGTCTCAAGTATAAATATTGAGTTTCGAGTTAACCGGCTAAATAATAACACCCGCTCGGGTCCTGTTTTTATATTTCTATGGGTCGATCCATCAGGCTAAGCTACGCTTGCCGGGGTTGGTCCGTGGACGGGTGAGACTCCTCCGTGGCTCGGACAGCACGTTAAGCCGTGGGTCCCGGCTGTCATGCGTGGATCTTTGACAGTTGTTACGGGTCGTCAGAAGCCCGAAAGTCTGACAACCAGTCTTACCAAGGGGTATCGTATTACCCAGTAACTGGATTGTGGAGGTCAGATAGGCAGTCACTCCATGTAAAATACTGGTGTTCAGCAGCATCCGGTTAGACGTGGAAGTCGACCCCAACACAGTAGGGAAAAGGCTAGGCAGATTGAATAGATGTTGTACGGTGGTACGGAACCCTTCGTGTGCGAGTCCGAGTCGCACTTGGTCGGTTATTATTAGTATTCATAGCAGAATTAACCATACCCGCGGGGCAGCCAAAACATGTTTCGTATTTTTATATTCTAAGGAAGTATTTAGGTAGTCTAATATAACTAGAATTACGTGTTACTAAATAGGCCTAATGTAATTTTTTTTTACTTGATGAATGTGGGCGCAGCGGTTCATCTGATAAGTGGTCACTGCCGCCTATCCACTTCTGCATTATCCAATTCTGGATTTTATCGCTCACTGGATTTTGAACTCTCTGTGTTGAGCCGAGCGTTGAAAATCCAACAGAGTGCATTCTAGCGCGTCAAAAAAACACATTATTGGATTTTCAACTCTCAGCGCTAAGCGGAGTGTTGAAAATTCAGTGCGTTCGACCAAATATTTAGCTCGAAAAAGTCAGGTCTATATTTATACGTATATACTATCTATTGATGTAGAGAAATAGGAAATACTTTGTCGACAACAGAAAAGCTAGAGCATTAGACGAATAGAGGATGGTAGAGCGAGCGAAGCGAACTAGAATTTTTTTTCACACCGCATAATTTTTATTTTCTTTTGAACATTTATACATAAATAGGAATTACTTTGTTAACCTACAGAAAAAATTGAAAATGTATGATGCAAAAGTGAGCGAAGCGAGCTCAAAAATATGAGCACCCCACCCCGGATAGGTAAGCTTTTCTTTGCACTATTCGTAATTAGAGTTACTTTGTCGACTTACGCAGAGAAGTCTAGAAAAAAAAATGTGGGCTGCAAGAGCGAGCGAAGAGAGCTCGAAAATTTTAGCACTCTTCGTTTATTTTAATTTTAGCACTAGGTTTTGCCCGCGGCTTCGCCCGCGTGTATGTTGGAAAATATCCCATGCGAACGTACTACCGGGAAATCCTTCCTTATTCCTTGTCTACATTATGAAGGAAAATTTCGGACCTTTACTTTGTGTAAATTATTTCATCACCACTGCTCTCAAAACGGTGAAGGGAAACATCGTGAGGAAACCGGCATGTCCTGGAACCAAAACTTCCAAGACATGTGACATCTACCAACCCACACTGGGCCCGCGTGGTGGATTACGGCCCATCTCTCACCGAGAGGAGGCCTGTGTCCCAGCAGTGGGAACATTATAGGCTGATGATACTACACCGGAACTTATTACCCTTCAAACCGGAACAAAGTACCTTTCCTCTACGAAAGAAACCGGTAAAGCACAAAAACTCGTTAAACCATAGACAAAAAAAATGTTTACGTTTTTTTGCATTTTACATGTCAGTCAGTTAGCTGCACCCATGGACCTAATATACAAACTGGACTGAGCTCTCATACCAAAAACACGAGCAGAGAGACATATGTCACATTGAGGCAGTTATCTCGTTCTGATAGGGTGACCAAACATTTTCATGACAAACAGGAAAATTCGTTTATACAGAGATAATTTGCGTCCGGTTGAACATAGTGATTTCAAATTATTGTTTGTATTACAAACACATTGTAGTTAAATAATATAAAGAAATAGACCTTTTTCGAAAGCTCCTTTATGAAACTGAACATTATTGTGTTCTATGTCGGTGTTCAATTGTGTACCTACCCATGTTTTTGAGGCAAGAAGGAAGGACTACAATATTGGTGAGACTCGTCTTGTGGCGAATCATCAAATTTGATCACGTAGGTATACGTGGCTTATGATGAAGAAGGCATGTAGAATCTCGTTCTGGGACCATGGTACTTTCTTGCTCTTTTTTCGTTTACTCTACAGAGCTGGTTTGGGTAAGTATGTAATTGAAGCAAAGGGAACTAAAATGATTCTGGAATTACATCCTACCATATTGATTGAATTTCTTCTTTGGATGGAAAGCTGTAACCAACTTAAAAATAATGCTATTTCAATCATGCGATACATAAGTACAAATTGTATTTATTATGCGCCTAATCTATTAATATTAGGCGCATAATAAATACAATTTGTACTTTTTTAATCAGAAATACACTACTTATAGCTTTTGTAGACAGAAGACGCTAAGGCCCGTATTACAGAACGTCACTCAAGCATTGATCTCTGTTTAAATCTAGTTTTAAGTCAAATTTTAATTTTAGAACGTTCCTCAAGCATAGATTTACTGATCATAGTTCAGCTGAGTATGGCCTTATTTTAGAACGTTACTCAGTTCGTGAATCGAACCCAAGCAGTGATTTGACCCAAGCGTGGTCGAGACCGCGCTTGAGCATAGATTGTCATGTCAATTTTTGGTTATTTTCAAGTTTATCTGCGTTGTCATGGTTACCTATATGACGTTGTGCAATCGAAGTACCTAATCAAGTCGTATCAAAATGGATATAATTATTACAATCATTTATTCAACGATGATTAAAATAGAAGGTTGAACTTTAGCATTCTCTCAGGCATTTAGGAGATAGGTTCAAATAATAATAATAAAATATTGAGTGTGCAAGTCACCCTCTGCCATTATATAACATTGTCAGGCAGGGGACATAGTTCTACCATAGTTCAGGCTACCCAATCCACTATAGCCATCCAAACCCATAGCCTATTTTGTTTCCATGATCTGCAATGGTCCTGCACCAACCAGGGATTGTCCTTGGGTGCACTTGCACAGTGCATACAGAGTTAATCGTCGACTGGTGCCTTGTCGTCATTTAAAATTGTCTAAGGGGCCTCTGCGAGTTGGCTCCGGCCCCGCGTGCGCCTTCGAAAGGTCCGGGGTCCAAAGATATGTCAAATAATAAAAATAAATAAATAATAAAACGTTTATTTTCAGGCTACAATGTCCCATAGACCTTGCAAACTAGCATATATAAAGTATAAAACAAAACTTGTGTTAACAAATAAAGCTTATAACTATGTTAGTAGCACTTCACTTCACTAGCTTGTCCTTGTGTTGTCCTGTGGTACTAGTACGCGGAAGCGACGGAACACCACGTCTTGCGGCCAAAAGTCTTCTTTCAAGACGAGCGGCAGATAACACAGTTCGGTACACGCACCACGAACGCCTTGAAGTTGACGTTGCGGCGCGCCTCCTGGCGCCTCCAGTAACTGCACCCTCGGCGTGTACCTCGTCTTCTGGCGCACGTACTCCACGATGTCCACTGCCTGTGGTGTAGTGTAGGCGGGGGATGTAGGTACACCGGTGTGTTCGGCTTTGCGGCACGCAAGCTCACTTCGGGCTCCGGGCAAAGGACCCAATGGCTACCTTGTTGGTGACAGTGGGCTAATTCACCTACTTACAATGTTCTTGTTGTAGTAATTATGGAAATGAATCAAGTTTTAACATTGAATAATTATTATTATCCTTTCTTCTTGTTAGAAAGACAATTAATACGTTGCTAGGCAACACAATAGCGGTAGCGCAGGCTGCACAGATTAAGTAGTATTGGCAGGCTGGCGCGAACTAGCTAAAACCACAGATTATATTTGAACACGAAATACCATAGTTTTCTAACAGTTTTTTTGGCGTGTGGTCAAAATCCGAACTAACGCTGCCATACCTGTAAAAAACTCACAAATGTTTCCCAACAACGCCCCCCCGCCAATGTCATTTAGGCGCCAAAAGATCCTCGTAGCACTCTACAAAGGTCGATAATTTTGCTTACAAAATGACTTCAAACAGATTTACTTATTCGTGGCTGACACAATAACGCTGATTAACTAATTAATTGGGTTCATAAGGTATGTTTTAATATTTCTAATCCTATGAAGACCAAAACAGAGTAGGTAAATTAAATAAATCGTAAACGAAAACAGGCTGATGCATAGACAATAGACATCTCTGCTTGAGGCCCGATTTGAGTCTAGATTTAGCTGAGTATAGATTGATTACCGTTCTGGAATAAGAACGATGCTCGAGTACTGATTCTATACATAAACTGTGATCAACTGATCGGCGATCAAACTGGACTTGAGCAACGTTCTGTAATACGGGCCTAAGTCTTCTGTCTACAAAACGTCTAGAGCATGGTTACACTACTTAGACTCAAAATTGTTATTATTTAGTAACAATTTTAAGTCTTTTATCGAGATTTATTTAAATCTTTGTTATTCCTTACAAGTTCCTTACCTGTGAAATTAAATGCCACAACCAGCATAACATTCACTTTTACATTTCTTGATGCAACACTTTCTCACCATTTTCGCTATCTAAATTGAAAAAAACCACCATGAAACCATTGATGTCAGATTTCAGTGTTACCAGAGTAATTATATGATAGCTACCAGACATTAATCAAAATTATATTATTTTGATTATTTTACTCATGGAGCTTACTTATAAAATTATTGACTATGATATACAGACTGTAAACCTACAAATAAAATTATTTAAAACTAATCTAAATGCTAAAAAAATATACGTAACTTATTTTACCTACTTGTAGTTGGTGAAATTTTTCAACCATCTTTATCATTTTTATCTGTTAGCAATTGAGCAAAAGGGACAAACTACACAACTCGGGCTCTCTCTCTCGGCTCGTTTTGCCTCAGATAAGATATCCTATCAAAAGTAAACCTACAGTGCAATACTTAAGGTTAATTTTTGTATGATACGATTTTTGGAGAGCTCAGTCCTGTTTATATAGTATATTAGGTCCATGGCTGCACCCTAATTGCGTAACACATTATCAATCGGAGTTGGTTTTATTTTGACAGTTCAACAACATTCATTGCATTATTTACGTTGTCGGGCAGACAAATTTTTCGAACTTAAGAAGCAATGGATTAGCAATTTGTTTCAAAATGATTCAAATTCCGATCGATAATGTGTTACGCAATTAGGGTGCAGGTTCTAATTTAACCAGTTTTTTTCTACAAGTTATTAATAAGGTTACTACACTTATAAAAAGCATGTGATTTCCTATGTGATATAATAGGTCAGCTATTTAAAGTTGCATCACAGCTAGACATTACACGTGTAGGCACTTACGGGGTTTCCTCGATTTTTTTAACGTCTGGCATTGGTAGCTAAGTGCTCATTTTAATTTATTGGTTTTAATGGTTGTTCGACACTGCTTGCTTGGGTCTTCTCTGGTGAAAAATAAACATTAGGTATCGACTCTACTACTACTACTCTTTTCTATTCT
This sequence comes from Cosmia trapezina, assembly GCA_905163495.3. Lineage (NCBI taxonomy): Eukaryota > Metazoa > Arthropoda > Insecta > Lepidoptera > Noctuidae > Cosmia > Cosmia trapezina. The sequence continues at coordinate 18,747,867 of LR991041.1, forward strand.
ACTTCTATTATTCTATTCTATCTATCTACTATTCTTCTATTCTATTTTCTTTCTCTAATAATACTATTTCATTGCTATTTTTATTTATTTCTTTTTTTTATGTAGGTACCTTTTAAGAGCTTATACTACCTCGAGTTTTTTATCTCGCTTGCACGATATTGCTCGAGGACTGAGTGCGGTGCTGGTACTTTTTACGGTGAAAATAATGGTAATTTGAAAAAAATAAAAAACATAAGACCTGCTTTATAGTTAGTTCAGTTAGTATGTAAAGTTTCATGATCTAATTTGAAGTATTTTTTGAATACCAGCGGTTTATTGTTCGTTTTGGAGCTAACTTTGGATTTTTTTTTCTATCGAGAAAATTTTATGGTACTTATCGCAATGACGTATTATAAAAATATATCATGGACTTATCGTGTTTTCGTCAAACATAGTACATGTTTGACGAAAACACGATAAGTATTAATTAACATTAATCCTCAACTTTACCATATTCTTGCAAACTAGATGTAAAGTTATTTTTTTTAAAAGCAAAAATCTTACAGCTACAACATCAATTTAGTTAATTAATAAATCAAACAATTAACAAAAACCAGACACACGAAATTTAGGCAGAAATAAAGAGGTAAGTATTCCACTTAAATCACTAATTAGTCACTAGACTAATAATTAATTAGTCACAGTTGACACGGGGGGTCGAGACTGTTTAACCGGACTTTCCTGTGGCTGCTTTAAGTAAACTTAAAGCCTCCGGCCAGGGCTTAAAACTAAGGGTTTACTGCACATCGCTGACGGGAGGACAGCCAGACTGGATCGTGATAGGGGGAGAGTTATACGGGGGGATTAAGGCTCGGCTGTGCCACCAGCTAGCACAACCTCTCCGAGAAGAGGGCAGGGGGGGACAATTACGATGGCGACCTCGACGGCGAGGTCGGAATGTAGGTCTTGGCTTGCGTTTGCGGACCGTACTGGTGGCCTTATTACTCTCCTGAAGGAGGGTTATCAGGGCGCGCTGTGGTACAGCGCTCCATTATATACGGATTGATTTCTTCGATTCTTCTGATTCCCAACACGGCCTCTCCTGACAGGAGGCCGTCCCGGGCTCCTTCATGCTCTGGTTGTCGGTCTCCAGCACAGACATGAAGAGCTCTGCGCCTGCTAGAGGCCCCTCAGGCTCGACATGAAGCTGCAGCGGCTCAGGCTCGACGTGAAGCTGTAGTGGCTCAGGCTTATCCCGAAGCTGCAGTGGCTCGGGCTCAACCTGGAGCTGCAGTGGCTCAGGCTCAACCTAAAGCTGTAGTGGCTTAGGCTCAACCTGAAGCTGCAGTGGCTCAGGCTCAATTTGAAGCTGCAGTGGCTCAGGATCGACGAGAAGCTGCAGTGACTCAGGTTCAACCTGAAGTTGCAGTGGCTCAGGCTCAACCTGAAGCTGCAGTGGCTCAGGATCGACGAGAAGCTGCAGTGGGTCAGGCTCAACCTGAAGCTGCAGTGACTCAGGCTCAACCTGAAGCTGTAGTGGCTCAAGCTCAACCTGAAGCTGCAGTGGCTCAGGCTCAACCTGAAGCTGTAGTGTCTCAGGATCGACGTGAAGCTGCAGTGGCTCAGGCTCAACCTGAAGCTGCAGTGGCTCAGGCTCAACCTGAAGCTGTAGTGGCTCAAGCTCAACCTGAAGCTGCAGTGGCTCAGGCTCAACCTGAAGCTGCAGTGGCTCAAGCTCAACCTGAAGCTGCAGTGGCTCAGGATCGAGGAGAAGCTGCAGTGGCTCAGGTTCAACCTGAAGTTGCAGTGGCTCAGGCTCAACCTGAAGCTGTAGTGGCTCAGGCTCAACCTGAAGCTGCAGTGGCTCAAGCTCAACCTGAAGCTGCAGTGGCTCAGGATCGACGAGAAGCTGCAGTGGCTCAGACTGGTCGGCTGGCGAGACTAACTTGGCAGAAACAAGTGTAGACTCCTCATCTTCATGGTCTGCATCTGCACAGGACATTAAAAATGTGGTCTGGCACACACTAAGCTATCGAGAAAGAGGCAGGTCGTGAAGCTTGTCTCGATAATTAGCGGGAAAATCATTTAACAAGACGCATCTTGATAATCAGCTAAGAAAAAGCCCCAGGCATAACTTAGCGGAGTCAGAGGCTAGCCGTGAGGCGTACTCATAACTCGATTTGGTCAGGAAAGAGCCACTACGTGAAGCTTATACCGAAAAATCACAATAAAACACATTTGCAATTTGCCATCCGGTATCGGTTTTTTAGCGCACATCAAAAGCGTTCAAAGTTGGAATGTGTTCAAATGTTTGCGTAGCCTGGAGCAAAGTTGGAATGTGTTCAAATGTTTGCGTAGCCTGGAGCAAAGTTGGAATGTGTTCAAATGTTTGCGTAGCCTGGAGCAAAGTTGGAATGTGTTCAAATGTTTGCGTAGCCTGGAGCAAAGTTGGAATGTGTTCAAATGTTTGCGTAGCCTGGAGCAAAGTTGGAATGTGTTCAAATGTTTGCGTAGCCTGGAGCAAAGTTGGAATGTGTTCAAATGTTTGCGTAGCCTGGAGCAAAGTTGGAATGTGTTCAAATGTTTGCGTAGCCTGGAGCAAAGTTGGAATGTGTTCAAATGTTTGCGTAGCCTGGAGCAAAGTTGGAATGTGTTCAAATGTTTGCGTAGCCTGGAGCAAAGTTGGAATGTGTTCAAATGTTTGCGTAGCCTGGAGCAAAGTTGGAATGTGTTCAAATGTTTGCGTAGCCTGGAGCAAAGTTCAGTTGCGCGCGACCGTTGCTGTGTGGAAGTTTTGTTTATGACTGCGTTTCTTTCAATTACGATACATATCACACATCAATTCGCGCCTTCTCCGACGTTTTGGTAGATTTTGCACATGTAATAAATAATTACAAGCATAATAAAGGCATACCGTGTCCACAATACCTTGAACGAACGAACGAATAAAAGGAACGTAAGGACAGATAGAATTATATTGTCTATCATCAGTAGCGATCTGTCTTTTGTAGGTTATTGGATTCGGCCGTAAATCGACTTCATTTGTTACAATTACAGTGTGATTCGCCAGGGTTCCAAGCTATTAAGATCGATCATTGCACTCATCGCGCTCATGACATCTCGAATCAACCGATGAGATTCGAGTGCATCTCGAGTTTATTAGGGTTCCGTACCGAAATGGTAAAAAAGGAACCCTTATGGTGTCACTCAGTCTGTCTGTCTATCTGTCTGTCTGTCTGTCTGTCTGTCTGTCTGTCTGTCTGTCACAGCTGGATATCTCAAGAACTACTAATACTATCAACTTGAAATTTAGAATAGTTTCAGATGACGTTGACTTAACTATTTTGCAAATAAAAAAGAAATTAAAATATTTATTTTTTTTGTGCAACATGTGGGGTATCATATGAAAGAGCGCTGTTTGCAAATTCTCAATCATTTTTTTTCTTTTTTTTAGGCCGCATAGTTTTCGACTTCTGATGAAAAAATGTAAAAAAAAAATACCGTCCCCCCCCCTTATCTTCGAAGTTTGCAAAGTGAAAAATCTGAAATTATTCTATGTGATAGATTAAAAGAAAGTAAAGATTACAGGAAAAATAAAATGATGTCTCTAAATAGCACACTTTTTCAGAAATCGGTACGGAACCCTCGGTGCGCGAGTCCGACTCGCTCTTGACCGGTTTTTTTTTTTAGAAGTGTTGAATTCAAAATCAACACTCACTGACCCTTTTCGCTTACTTATAGTTAGGTACTAGTGCAGATATTAAAACTAAATTAAGTAATATTAATTGAAGTGAAATTAACTTTGAAAAATGGTAGGTTCCTTTACAGAGTTCTATAGATTTCTACAGTTGCCAGGATTTACCACCTCACCCCTGATCGCTCCAGCATGCGTAGCATGAACACCAGAGAAAGGGGTTTTGTCAAAAAATAGACAAAAATGACGTTTCCGTGTAGACTGTAAGCAGGCAACAAAGTAGAAAGAGTCAAGTGCACTTTTTACGAAATTCACTTTTTACATACCTAATTCGACTAAGGGTGGGTTGCACCATCTTACTTTAACAATAACAAACATCGCACCTTCAGTTCGATGTTTGTTATTGTTAAAGTAAGATGGTGCAACCCACCCTTGTTAAAATTCCTGTTAGACAAAAAATGGGTTGTCTATTTGACAATTTGTTATCTGACGTCATAACTTTAACTTTAACCTTAACCGCCCACGCTTCGTTGGTTTATCTGTCACTTCTGTCAGACGCGTCGAATGTCATGTCCCTGCTTCAAACTTTAACTTTTACATTTGACATGACGACGGTGCCACAGCAGGTCATTCTATGACTGAAACTATAACATAGCCCTTGGTGCAACCCACGCTAAGAGTTCTTTGTTTTATCATAGGATTTTTTTATCTGTTTGGTTCTCAAGTTTTACTAATATTAAGTTGGTAGACAACTGAACCGATTTTTCACAAAGTGACGAACAACCATATTTTGGGGAAAAATATATTGCAGTAATATTGGTCTTAACCATTTCCTTGGTAAAATAGAAGAATCACAGTTTTGCGTTTAGAACGCTTTCCGGTAAAATCATGATTTTGTAGATAACCGTATAGACTTTGCGGCCGTCGAGAAGAAAGTTTTCTACTGTCTTTAGCATGGCGATTACAAAGCCAAATTGTCTTAACTACCTTAGACAATTGTCAGTTGACAGGGTGATTTTGACAGTTTGAATAAATGATAAATGATAAATGATAAATGATAAATGATTTATTTTCTGTAAGTAGGTTTGTACAAACACTTTTACACGTCAAACATATTTTTTTTTAAACTAGATGAGTTCGACGTTTCCTATCTGACTACTCTGAGAAGAAACGCCGAAACAAACTCAGAGGTCACAGTCTCTTTTAAAGTCCAGACATAATCTTGGTCAGATCATGTGAAGACCATGTAGATTGCAGTCTGAAATGGTCTTTTGATGAAAGAACCACACAGATTGAGTGGACCTGTCCAGTCAGTGCACGCATTTGTCAGTAATCGTGCAGCTCAACTCAAAACTTAAGGAGCTTAACGATTCGACGAACAATACCAAAGAAAAGACATTTGGGTAGGCCGCATAAATTACTCAAACTGTCAGACTATAACTAAAACTGAGAAAAGGATAAAATAAATAAAAAACAATGATCCACGTAGTCTTCACATTCACAATAATTAAAAATAGTATAAGTAATACTTTACAAAGTAAATATTCATGTCATTGTATAGAATATGTAAAAAGGTATTTAAATCAACATTAATAGTGTAAATTTATTGGAGCAGCTCAATCCCAAGCCTTTTTGTCCTCAATATAGTCTTTGACAGTATAAAAGGCTTTCTGACAAAGTTTCCGCTTTATACAATTTTTGAATTTATTAAGGCTTAGTTCTTGAATGTGGCTAGGTAGTTTATTATAAAAACGTATACATTGGCAACTAAACGAACCACTTATTTTCTTAAGCCTGGTTGTAGGAACAACAAATTTGTGTTTGTTTCTAGTATTCACATTATGGACGTCACTGTATTTTTTAAACAAATTGATATTTTTATGAGCATACAAAAGATTTTCATAGATATACTGAGAAGGCACAGTCATTATATTAATTTCTTTAAATTTATCTCTGAGGGAGTGTCTGGGACTTAAATTGTAAATTGAACGAATAGCCCTTTTTTGTAAAACAAAAATTGTCTGAATATCGGCGGCATTTCCCCACAACAGAATACCGTACGACATCACACTATGAAAATAACTAAAGTAAACTAAACGGGCTGTCTCTGAACAAGTTAAATCACGAATTTTCCTAACGGCGTATGCTGCAGCGCTAAGCTTTTTCGACAATTTATCTATATGGGGGCCCCATTGAAGTTTGGCATCCAAAGTTATGCCCAAGAACACTGTGGTATCTTCGGGAATCATCTCTTCACCCTTTATGAGAACACTAGTTTTTACTTGTCTAACATGAGGTATAGTGAACTTAATACACTTAGTTTTTTTCTAGTTAAGAAGTAGGTTATTAACATTAAACCAGTTAACTACTTTTGCGAGGGCGCTATTTACATTGTCAGTAACCAGCTGCTGACGTTTGAGTTTAAATAAAAGTGAAGTGTCATCTGCAAACAACACTATATCATGATTATCCTTTATGAGGTAAGGCAAGTCATTAATATAAATAAGAAACAAAAACGGGCCAAGAATTGAGCCTTGGGGGACCCCCATTGTTACTACGGATCCGGGTGATCTTTTCCCGTTAACATCAACTCTTTGAATCCTATCACTTAAGTAAGAAGTGAGAAGATCCAGAGAGGCGTTCCGGATTCCGTAGTGATGCAGTTTCCTGATTAATGTTTAGAATAGAAAACTTTCTTCCGAAATAGTCTTCTTACATCTAAGTAAAAGGACTTATACAGAGATCGTTAGAAACGAAAGACAAAATGACAGCAGATTGTGGAAGGATTTCTACAATGCGATGTCAAAAATGGAGAAACGAAATGCCACTTTGTATAGAAAAAGGTGTCTATTCTTCGTAGAGATAGAAGTGGTCATATTACGTGTGCTCTAATTTTATGTTTATCTGTTACTATTGAACATTCTAGCTGTAATTTCTAGAACGGCTGAAAATTAAACTATTCGTGTTTAAAAAAAAACGCATAAGTACCTAACGGTTCAAGGATAAAACCCAATTTAAAGCTTTCACATCCTGAAAATTCAGCCTAAAAAAGTACCTATTCTATTTTTATCAATCAGCCTACAGTTCTAAATCCCTGCCTAAGGGGCCGTAAGCACGTGCCATTCTAGGACGAGCCGCCATCCAAGCGGTAACACAAGGACTATATAAATTGGTAGAGGCTGAGTGCGCCGGCAGTCCGCGCACTAACCGTAGCATGTGCATAGACCTGCAATTTAAAAAAAATAACGTTGACAGTTGAAAACGTTTCGCGCGGGAAAATTGACGTGTTGTGACGTTCGAGGTTTAAAAATAATAAGACAGTGGTTGTGTGATTGTTTTTTTTTTCGGTGCGTGTGATTTTGATCAACTTGTAAGTACTAATTTATGTTTATTTTAAATTTAAATTGTTGGTTTTTAGTTGCAAAATTAGAAAACAGGTTATTTGGAAAATTTAGTTTTAGTTACATTTTAATTTTTAAAACGAAACATTAGCTAATAAAGAAAGTAAAAAACCACATTTTATCTTATAAACGCCATTTAATATGTTAACGTTTTGCGCATTTTTAATACGTTAACTTTAAACAGCAATTTATGTATTATTTTTAATGATTTAATTAATTATTAACAAGCAATGATTGATGATTAAATTAACATGTTTTATTTCTTAAAATAAAACGGATTTTTTTTTTATAGAAACCAATCTGAAATTAGTGCCTATTAATATAAAAATAACTGAATTAAGTATTCAAAGAATTTTGAATTGTAAGTAAACAACTTCTTTTATTTATCTTAAAATTAGTGCTGATCACAACATATTATTATATCAGAGATTTTGATATAATACAAGGTCTAAGTTGTATATCACTAATCACTATCACTAAATAGTATAAAACAAAGTCGCTTCCCGTTGTCTGTCTGTCCCTATGTATGCTTAGATCTTTAAAACTACGCAACGGATTTTGATGCGGTTGTTTTTAATAGATAGAGTGATTCAAGAGGAAGGTTTATATGTATAACAAACGCGGGCGAAGCCGCGGGCAAAAGCTAGTAAATTTATAAAGTGAATGTGGATAGGGGATAATATACCGTCTTTTGACTATGAGGGATAGAACTTGGATAGAACAGAAAAATCTATTATTTATATAAATGTCTATACCAGAAAGGTTTAGGTAGTGAAATAAAGGTGAAACAACTTTTATACTATTAGCAACCACTTATGTTGAGCAGGTATTAAATATAAAATTATTATTAAGTACTACAAGATTGGTTGTTAAAACGCGTTATTGATGTCAAATATGTCTGCATATTACTTATCTTAAACTAATTTTGGATGAGTAATGCAGGTACATAAAGCTTTACATTTATTAAGGCTCTAAGTGGTTTTAAAATAACTGGATAGATAACAGGAAATCTATCAAATCTAGTTGTTAGGAGTTAGAAAAATTCGATTAAAAAAAACCTTGATTTTTTATATTGTGTTAACCGTTTTATCATCCAATATTATTCTTCCGAGACGTAGGTGCAATTCATTCTCTATTTAAAATGCAGCAAAATTTTATTTATGTACAAAAATGTTGACAGCTCATTAATTATTATTGACTCTCAGATAGCTACAATAGGTTAGATTTTTTTTTCTTTTGGATTCGACTAGAATAAATTACTTACAAAAAATATGTAAATATACGTAAGTGTCTAGATCATTATCTAATATTAAACAATAATAACAAAAAGAGAGGCCGAAATGTTTAAAAAAAAATATGAGTAAGTATGTATAATAAGAATATGAATGATGAAATATGAATCTCCTACAGATGAATAAATTGAAACCTCCTTTTTCAAGAAGTCGGTTAAAAATGTCACATATAGTATGCTTTTTTTTGCACTTATTTTATTTTTCTACTTGCCCTACAAATGCTTGCTCAAAAACCCTCTGGGACTTCGGTAATTATTTTTTTCATTGGAAAAATTTACTTAATTTGATTACTAGGTACTTAGTTTGGTATTTGAAAAACTAAATATACGATAATAATAATAGTAGAGGTTGGATAATTTTTTGTTTACATTTAATTAATTATGGGCCTGTTTCACCACCTACGATTAAATTCCTATTAACTTAATTGATAGTAGAAGATAATTTCATACAAATTCTGTTCCATTTTTGAATGTATTCGGTAAGTAGTGGCTATTCGGACATGGTGAAATACACCTTATATACGGAAGCCAATAACCATAGATAACCCTCGTCCTACGATCCTGACATTACTAACACAATCTTTGTATGTTCCACACAAATCAAATTGAGATGACAGATATGACAGCATTAAATGAGGATGTCAGTCAATCGACGTAACTCACGCGATGACATATCAGCAGAGACCGACGCGACGTTGCGTGTTGTGTTTTCTCAAAGTAAATATTTAGGTATTAAAAGACATTTCTTTTGGATGGTAAAATTATTTCCACTGAACTTTTTTTTTTTAATTTTTTTATACTTACCTAATTTTTTTTTTTTGGTAGTAATTTGACTGCTACCCCTAAAGTGTAGGTATAAAAATCCAGAGGCGCGAAGGGAGGGCAACCCCCGCTTTAACAAAGTTAGGCTCCCGTGTGAGGCGTAGGCGTAGTGGATGAGGTAAATGAATACAAAATGATTTGATTATATCTCCTTTTTTCCTAAAATACCTAACAGTCTAGTAGATCTTTAAATAATTTTACTTCTGTACCGATTTTAATTAAATATCTTGCTCATAATTAAGATTTAAAAAACTGAAGTGTTAATCAACTTTTATTGCTGACTGTACCTACACATTCTAAAAGGAATATTATTATCAACATAATAATCCTCATTGCAATTGAAACCACAAAAAACATGGAACTTTTACTAACAATTCGAAGTTCCTCTAAATTAATTGTTTGATTTAACTTTAATTTGCAATGCACTGGGTTTTCCCAACATTTCAGGCCAGTCATTGAGAGATTGTGATTCAATGAGTCAATTACTAAGAATATCGGTACGTAGAACCATGTTAGGAAACAGGTATTTAACCGGTCAACAGCCGTAACTTAGATAAATAAGTAGTAAAAAAGTGAAATACCAGTCTAGACGTTAAATGACGTCAAGCTAAAGGAAATGTTGTGACGTCTTGTGCTCAAATGACGTCAAGCTAAAGGAAATGTTGTGACGTCTTGTGTTCAAATGACGTCAAGCTAAAGGAAATGTTGTGACGTCTTGTGCTCAAATGACGTCAAGCTAAAGGAAATGTTGTGACGTCTTGTGCTCAAATGACGTCAAGCTAAAGGAAATGTTGTGACGTCTTGTTCTCAAATGACGTCAAGCTAAAGGAAATGTTGTGACGTCTTGTGCTCAAATGACGTCAAGCTAAAGGAAATGTTGTGACGTCTTGTGCTCAAATGACGTCAAGCTAAAGGAAATGTTGTGACGTCTTCTGTTCGTGACTTCTTCCTCGTGTTTCGGTCCCCGACCCACCGCGTTGCATCGCATCGCCTGCCCGCGCTATTACTTCGTTTCCACTTAGCGTTATTTCATTGTCCTACCTAAAATACGGCGAAACTCAATAACTCAATGTGTCCATCTTTTATAGTAGATAACTATAACATCTATAGCTCGTGGCTAAGTAATAACAGCCGCACGGGTCGATCCGTCAGGTTAAGCTACGCTTGCCGGGGTTGTTCAGTGGATGGGTGACCATCTTTACATATCGAGATTCCTCCGTGCCTCGGAAAGCACGTTAAGCCGTTGGTCCCGGCTGTTATTCGTGGATCTTTGACAGTCGTTACGGGTCGTCAGAAGCCCGAAAGTCTGACAACCAGTCTTACCAAGGGGTATCGTATTACCCAGTTACTGGGTTGTGGAGGTCAGACAGGCAGTCGCTCCATGTAAAATACTGGCATTCAGCTGCATCCGGTTAGACTGGAAGCCGACCCCAACATAGTTGGGAAAAGGCTAGGCAGATTGATTGAACTATAACATCTTTTTGACAGGAAAAAATACACAGTAATCTACAATACGTAAGAAATGATTTCATTTGTTCTAAAATCTATTTTAGTTTATAACTAGAAATAAAGAAAAAAAAACTAAATCCATTTCTATTTTTTTTTTGTTTTTACCATTTTCTATTCCACAATGATTGTCATTATTTTTATGTGTTCATTTTATACAGTTCTCTACAAAATAATAAGGAATCATTTATGTCATTACTTTTAAATCCAATCAATACATTTTTGTAAATAGTTAGTTGCTTCATATTGGGTGCTAATTAATGCAGCTTCTTTAAAATGTCATTCTCGTCTTCAAATTTATTTAGTTGTCTAATGAATTAATGGTCAGCGACAAACTTTTAACGTCTAATAAATGCTTTTCAAGCGACCATATATTGATAACAAGCTATTGTTATTATGAGGCAGCATGGTGATAATTTTTAAGCAACTAAATTTGTGATATTAATATGTCTATACGCATTGACAGCTTCTAATAAGTGTATCAACTGTATCTATAAAATAATTTCAATGTACTCTAATTCCATATAGTCACTTAAATTTTATAAAAATTTAAGTGACTATATGGAATTAGAGTTTACATACGTAATTAATGAGTGAATTTTCAGTTTCGTTAGCATACGTAATTAATGAGTGAATTTTCAGTTATTAATTCAGAAGTAAATTTAATTATCTGTAGCTCTGAGTCACAGTAATTTACGTTCGTAAATTGACGCTGGTTTTTTGATATTCTGTTGGATTAGTAAAGATGATGAATTAATATAATAGAAGCTGTTCTATTAACTCGTTACATACAAAAAAAGACGTTAGGTTGCAGGTGCTAAAGGAAACTTTTGTTGCTGCACTATAATTTCCCCTTCATATTTTGCAATAAATTACCAGCGTTGTGTCCTGTTTCTGTTATACATATGCAGTCCGACAGTGACTATAGGTCCTGAAGTCTGTAGCTATCGAATGCAATAAGAATTTTTCAAATCCGACCGAGTTCCAGAGATTAACGTATTCAACACACAAAAACAGAGAAACAGCGTCAGCTTTATTATATAGTATACTAGCGACCCGGTCCTGCTTCGCACAGTTTTTACGCCTTGAGAAAACATGGAAGTCTCAATATTATACAGGGTGTAAGGGACAGCCCTCCGCAGACTTATAGGGTGAATACAGTATATCATACTAAGATGACCGGTACATGAAATTATTTCAGGAACGTTATGGGAATCCAATAAACCTGATTTGTTTGTATTTTTGTGCACAAATCGCAGCGTCTATTACTGGTTCGGAGGGGTAGGTAATAGGTATGCGGTGAGTTCGATGAACTCCGTAGCTAGACAGAAAGTGAACAGCTGATTTCACGCGTCGTTCGTTAGAGTATTTCTACATCCATAGCTGGTTTTTTTTTCAGTTTTTTTTTTTTTACATAAATGGAGTGCTGCAAAAACAGAATGTAATTTTACATTGAAATAAAGAAAATGTAACTGAAAAAAATATTTTTTTAAAATGAAAATTTTCCTGAGAAAATTTCCGCTGGAATACGATTCAAAATGAAGAGCTGAATGCACGCTGTTAGTTTGCGGAGGGCTGTCGCCTTTACACCCTGTATAAGGTTCTGGAATAAATTCTCTAAATGATGTTGTATGTTCTATGTTAGAGGGTATGGTTTCCGCACTTAGTCCATTTGTGGACCATTGTGCGTGGGGGTTATTCCAACCACCCCACCTCACTCCAGAACTCAATCGAGTCTCCTAGTCTGTTTAGAACATCTGTGAAGGATCCGGGTGTTCCAAGAGTTTTTGTTCTAATCTGGGCGACTCCTGTGCATTCAAAGAGCACGTGCGTAACGGTTTCCTCAGCCCCCATGCAGGCCCTGCACAGAGGACTGTCCGTTATTCCTATTGTGTGGAAGTGTTTCCTGTGATAGTCTCCGTCACCAGACGCAGGCCGTTCCTGTCCAGGCGTAACAGACGTCTGGTAAACCTACCATCAAGAGATGACATAGCCTCCCTGGACTGCCTGCATCCCGTTGTCGAGGACCACCACATCTCCGCTTGTGTATGAGTGGCCTCCTGTAGCCAACTGCGTAACTGGTTGAAAGGGATCGGTACGATTGGTTCAGGTCCACAGACGGACGTGCTGGATACTCTCCTAGCTAGTTCGTCAGCTGCGTCGTTACCCAGTGATCCACTGTGTCCTTTTATCCATTGTAGTGTCACCGTATTGCGGTTAGATACCGTTATACGTACGTTCGAGTGCATTGTGACATTCTAGTGTTAGTCTAGATCTAGAGGAAATATGTTTTCTCTGTAAGGATTGGAGTAGTAGTATCTCTAAATGATAGTGAAAACCGCATCAAACCGCGTAGTTTAGAAGAACAACGGGGTCACATTGAGAGGACACGAAAAATGGAATGCATCAGGTAAGACGTTGTTGGCTATAAATGGATGGACCAAAATAACAGCAACCTGTTTTACGAGTCTAGACAGCAGATTAAATTAAATCAGCTATCAGGAATCCGGCATTTATTTATGCAATATAAAAAGGTATAAAGGCGGACATAATGCCTCTCTCTACCTCCAGTAAATTTTCGACATAAAACACTTTCCAGTGACGCCGCGAAACTTCGGAGATAAGGGGGGGAACGGTTTTTTTTACATTTTTCACCAAAAGTCGACAACTATGCGGCCTAAAAAAAGAAAAAAAAAGTTTGAGAATGTGCAAACACCGCTCTTTCATGATACCCCACATACCCTAGTAGTCCCACTTCAAATTTTTAAGTCGGTTCCTGTTGCGAAAAAAACATTTTTATTTCTTTCTTATTTGCAAAATAGTTGGGCAAACGTCACCTAAATTTGTTCCAAATTTCAAGTTGATAGCATTTGTAGTTCTTGAGATATCCAGTTGTGACAGACTCAGTCGCACCATAAGGGTTCCTTTTAACCATTTTGGTACGGAACCCTAATAAATTATAATAAATACAAAAAATACTCAAATATCAAAACATTTAACTAGAGGTATATTTAGTAATACCACATAAAGATTTTTTAGAAGAGGAGCTCGTGGCTAAGTAATAACAGCTGCACGGGATCCATCAGGGTAACTACGCTTGCCGGGGTTGGTCTGTGGATGGGTGACCATCTTTACATACCGAGGCTCCTCCGTGCCTCTGAAAGCACGTTAAGCCGTTGGTCCCGGCTGTCATTCGTGGATCTTTGACAGTTGTTACGGGTCTTCAGAAGCCCGAAATTCTGACAACCAGTCTTACCAAGGGGTATCATAAATTACCCAGTTAATGAGTTGTGGAGGTCGGGTAGGCAGTCGCTCCATGTAAAATACTAGTATTCAGTTGCATCTGGTTAGATTGGAAGCCGACCCCAACATGGTTAGGAAAAGGTTAGGCAGATTGATTGATTGACATAACGATTTTTTGAATTTGCCGCGTTTTCTCAGGGGGCTAAAACGGTCACTTTGGCAGAATCATAATAGGATAATATTATGAATAATATTTGAAATCGTAGAACGGTCACAAACTGACAATATATTATGAATTGTCAGTTTGTGACCGTTTTACGATTTCAAATATTATTCATAATATTATTCTTATTATGATTCTGCCAAAGTGGCCGTTTTAGCCCCCCAGGTCACGCTTTCGTGTGCCAGACTATATTGCTCAATGATCTTAAAATGCATGCTAACGTTTGTACAACGAATGTGCATCTAAATTAATTTATAGGGACGTACACAATTGATAAATAGCAGGGGAGCGTCCCCGGATAAGCTGGTACTCGTACAGACAGCGGATTTTAGCACTTATAGCAGCAAATATGTTTAGGACAGACTTTATATTTTTACACTAATATACGGCGAAGACAAGAGGAGCTCGTGGCTAAGTAATAACAGCCGCACGGGTCGATCCGTCAGGTTAAGCTACGCTTGCCGGGGTTGGTCAGTGGATGGGTGACCATCTTTACATAGCGAGATTCCTCCGTGCCTCGGAAAGCACGTTAAGCCGTTGGTCCCGGCTGTTATTCGTGGATCTTTGACAGTCGTTACGGGTCGTCAGAAGCCCGAAAGTCGGACAACCAGTCTTACCAAGGGGTATCGTATTACCCAGTAACTGGGTTGTGGAGGTCAGATAGGCAGTCGCTCCATGAAAAATACTGGTATTCAGCTGCATCCGGTTAGACTGGAAGCCGACCCCAACATAGTTGGGAAAAGGCTAAGCAGATTGATTGATACGGCGAAGACAAAAGAAATACATCAGTCATATAAAATCTGCACTTACATTACTTAGATAGTAATAACGCGTGACTCCGGCTATAAAACGTGGCATTTTGCATTCTCGTCAAATTTAAGGGTCTGGTATAGAGCATCAAACCGAACAACTTTTTCCATGGCACCAACATCGTAATCGCGAAAAAAAAATTAAAAAAATCTTTATTTTATACAAAAAAAAAACCTTCAACAATGCTTAAAAAACTAGGTCGCATGAATTTCAATGAGTAAAGGTCATACAAATAGAGTAAACCCTGGCTCCCAAACTAGGAGATCCTGTGATTAATATTCAGCCATCCCATACATTTGCGCCGAGTAGGTATTGAAGTTTTCTATGGGACAGTTGAAAATTTTTTCGCGATTACGATGTTGGTCCCATGGAGAAAGTTGTTCGGTTTGATGTTCTGTATCACACCTTGAAATTTGACGAGGATGCAAAACGGCACGTTGTATAAAATGGAAAAAAATCGATAAGTACCCTCGATGATTTTATAGGAATTTTAAAAACACAAAATTTACCGATGTATCCCCTTAAGTTGGTACTTACAAAACTGTTCAATCAATGACAAAATAAATACGATCCCTTAAGGACAAGTCGTGCCCCCCGTCTGCCGAGACATTGTCTGCCAACTCTCACAATACATCGCCTTGAAGTTCGTACACAAACGGCTCGGAAGTGAGTGGTAAATGCAAGGTTTTCGACAATTACTAACTCATTTGGGTCAGCACTAACCGTTTTAACTTGACCTCTCCTTCCAAACATACATTTAACGTAGACAGACTCATTTAAATTGGTCAGTAGCAAGTAAAAAATACTCATATTTTTTGTATCGTGTAGATTTAACAAGATATTTGTTAATTGATTGTTAATCAAATGATCACGGTTCTTTTTGTTTTGTTTTTTTTTTAAAGAAAACAAAAAGATTGTTTTAATTATTTTCGTTTTGTGATGTAACTGATGTAAGAAGGTCATATTCTTAGTAGGAAGCCTAAATATATGTAAAAAAAAAAAATTGCCGAATGTTTGTAAGCGCATCACAAGCGCATTCAGAACGGCTGCACCAATTTGGCTAATTCTTTTTTGTTGTGTTTGTAATTGCCAGGACACGGTACTATGACAGATTTTTTAGAAAAATTAAATTTTTTTGAAGGATCATAGAACTACTTATTTGATTATAAAACACTATCGACACTTATTTGATATTAATTTCATCTTGATACCTCCACGTGTTCCTGAGAAAAAGGGTCTTGACAGACTGACAGACGGAGAATGAAGTGATCTTATGAGGGTTCCGTTTTTCCTTTTGAGGTACGGAACCCTAAAAAATGTAAAAAACCTGAAATCACGAAAAATAATCAGCTGTTCTCTACATTAAATATGTTTGCCTACCTCGTCAAAATGTAGGTAACAGTAGATTTTTTTTCGCGATTTCAGGTTGGGTCCCTTATTAAACGTTGTTCATATAATAATGAGTACAATGATCCCTAAGAGGATGCCCATGAATTAAATTTCACCCTGTAGATATTGACTATACTCGGACTTTTCTTCTTACCTGTCATTTCGTTAAAAAATGTTCCGATTTGATAGCGTAATGACAGTAGAAATAGAATAGAACAGAATATAGAATATTTATGAATAAGTTCACATTAAATAAGAGAGGAGCTCGTGGCTAAGTAATAACAGCCGCACGGGTCGATCCGTCAGGTTAAGCTACGCTTGCCGGGGTTGGTCAGGGGATGGGTGACCATCTTTACATAACGAGATTCCTTCGTGCCTCGGAAAGCACGTTAAATCGTTGGTCCCGGCTGTTATTCGTGAATCTTTGACAGTCGTTACGGGTCGTCAGAAACCCGAAAGTCTGAGAACCAGTCTTACCAAGAGGTATCGTATTACCCAGTAACTGGGTTGTGGAGGTCAGATAGGCAGTCGCTTCATGTAAAATACTGGTATTCAGCTGCATCCGGTTAGACTGGAAGCCGACCCCAACATAGTTGGGAAAAGGCTAGGCAGATTGATTGAAGTTCACATTAAATAAATTACATAGAAGTTACTTACATCATTACAAAGGTACATAAATTATTATTAGTAAAAAAATCTTAAACTATGTTAAAATCTAAAGTACCCTTCACGAGAAGCTATAAATTATGTAGGTAAACAAACTTCTTTTACTAAGTAAACATTTTATACTGCGAGATAATAATAAATTGACCATATTCAATCGACATGAAATATAGACGGGTTATATGAAAGTAACAACCTATTTAATTTAGTCGGATCATATTTTAACGACGCAAAGCGCTATCGTTTGTGTTTCTTGGTACCGGAACGCGTCCGTCGCGGTCGCAGGGATTGTAAACTATCGGGACGCCATTTTGAAATAAACGCGTCATTCGAGTTTCGAATGCTTCGTGATACAATGTCACTGATTCTGACACAGAAATGGAAACATCTGAATCTGACGAATAATTATTCTTAAATAATATATGTTAATTAATATTTGTTACTTAATAATTTATAAAATCTTAAACAAATTCATTTTTTTTGTTGGTCCAAATGTTGTGAAATCCTGAACACTTGTTTACATAATTTATAGCTTCTCGTGACGGGTACTTTAGTGGTATAACTTATATTTATTGGTTATAGGTCTAATTAATACAATAGCGACCTGCCTGATTTAGGTTTATTGAAACCTGTGTTTCAGGCCATCACTTAACAACGCTGAGAGACAATATGTAGAGCTAGTATTTATACATATTATTTATATTGTAACTCTATTGCACACCCAGGTGTTCAGATAACGCCTGCGGACGGTGAGCAGCGGGTAGCTCGCCGTCCGGTAAGGACCAGGGGGCCTACTCCCTAAGCACGAAGCCCGTAGTTTCGGGCTTCGTTACGGGCGTTTCTTACTCCGTATCACCTACGGATGGATGATTGGTTCGGGGCCCGAACGAAGTATGAATGACAACATGATTTGCCAGTTGTCTCTACTCCCGATGTGTTGTTGCCCGTCCGAAAAATTTAACTGTTACACTTGTTTTAATGGATCGTAATGTCAGACGGACGGATAAACGGACGGACGGAAAGACGGACGGACTTAGGGAGTAGGCCCCCAGGCCCGAGTCGAACGGCGCGTTGTGTTCCACGCGCGCCTCAAAGAGATGTCAGCAAGTGATGGGGTCCAATAGGGCCGACGCCGCTGGGGTCGCGGGTTGTTTGAAGAAGATACCGCGGCTCTGGCTTAGGCAACTGAAGGAACACGGGTGGGTTTTAGTCAGTAAAAGTCTGACACGCCCTTCCGCTCCACCCAGAGCGGGAGAAGTTATTTGATGATTTCCCACCCTCAAAAAAAAAATGTTATCTGAACACGTTTTTTTTTTTTTTTTTAACAATAGAAAATCTATGGTGTCTGCTAATTGGCGTGCGACGGGTTAAATTAAAAATTGACATAACAGTAATAAACTTTTATTGCATTAAGTAAGTATATCTAGCAATTTTTCCACTACAAATGACACTGAAAGTGTCATTTTGCTGCAGTTCTAATTAAAAGTCCGACTCATTTGTACTGTAGCAAGATTGTAGCCTACTTCAGAGCCGAAAATGACGCAAACTGTGCCTATGACTTCTGACCTTCCCATCCAAGTTCAAGATCGTAATATGTCACTACGGCGACATATTGCCTGGGAAACTATTTCACCCGGCGCCTACTGCCTTTTGTTTTGATGGGAAAATGTTAGCTATCGTAGTCTTGTTATTTTTCACACACTTGCGTTGAATTTCGTAAGAGTTTAACGCGTGGGTAGAGAATTGTGTAACAATATTGTTATTATACTAATTAGTAAATAGTTTTGTTCTTGTTTATCAACATGGCTCTTTAAATTTGCTATTATATTGTGGCGGCATCTACATTTTATCCGTGTATTACATAACATTGGGCATAGTCCTTCCATAGTTCTAGGTAATCAATCCACTATAGCCACCCAAATTCATAGCCCCATAAGTTTTTATTTCATAAAAATAAAATAAAAAATATAAGTAAGTAGTTAAATTAGAGCATTTTCTTAACTAATTTAGATTTTGTTTATATATATCTAAGGCTTATTTCTCGATGTACGAATAGCTTACCGAATAAATTCAAAAATGGAACAGAATTTGTATGAAATTATCTGCCAAGTAAGTTAATATTAACTTAATCGTAGGTCTGTGGTGAAACAGGACAATAGATAGTGTAATTTGGTAATTTGTGAAGATAACTCTAAAGCCGATAAAAAACTGAGGATCACGCGAAAACTCAAGCGTATTCTTACGAAACCTTCACAATTTAAAGATAATTTAATGATTTATCTTTTAAAACGAGTTTTAATATAATACTTTAGAGGCATGAGGAACAGGGTGTAAAGTTCACTCATTCTCTATTGAAAAGGGAGGATCCTCCGACCAGACGGGTGTCGTGTCTGGTGGGCTACTGCCCGACGGTTGATGTCGGGACGTTGTATATATGCTAATCGCGTGGTAAACTCTAATTGCGCGATGCAGGTTTGCGTGACGTCATGTCATTGATGCGTAGTTCGTATGTGGCGATGTAGATGCCGCCACATCACTCCCCTCCGGAGACCGGAGGTCGATAGTGGGCTGAGTCGTGTATCTTGCGATGCTTGCCAGTGCCAGTTGTGGTTCCAGTGAGTCGGAATCGGGTGCCGCATAGTTCACGGTGAGTCGGAACTGTCTGCGGTGATACCCCAGTGAGTCGGGGTGGCGCTGCGTTATGCTCCAGTGAGTCGGAGTGTACAGCGCTGGGTTGAGGTTGAGGCTGAAGGTGATGACCAGGAATGCGCGTCCGCTGCATGCTGGTGGTCAGGATACCCGTTGAAGCCGTGGGTTCTGGCTGGCTGTGTGACTCGCCGCTCGAAAGCTTGAGGAAGTGATGCTGATGACGTCACGCTGATGTAGTTGCACAGAGGCTGCGCTGACGTTCATGCTCGGGGTCACCAATTTAGAGGCATGAGGAACAGGGTGTAAAGTTCACTCATTCTCTATTGAAAAGGGAGGATCCTCCGACCAGACGGGTGTCGTGTCTGGTGGGCTACTGCCCGACGGTTGATGTCGGGACGTTGTATATATGCTAATCGCGTGGTAAACTCTAATTGCGCGATGCAGGTTTGCGTGACGTCATGTCATTGATGCGTAGTTCGTATGTGGCGATGTAGATGCCGCCACAATACTTTTTGTTTTACGTATATTAAATTAATAATGCATCTAACTTGGGACAGCGCTCCTTGATGGGCGAGTCCTATTACTAGCTAGACGTACGACGCGTTGCCTGAGCTCAGCACAGAACAGGCAGGCTAACCAATCCATGTGATACTCCCTGGCCGCGCCACAGTGGAAAATAAAAAAAACATGTTTGTAGATAAATTGTACCGTTTACGTACTATACGGAATGAGTAATGAAAAAAATTGTACCTCAAAGAATAATGAAATATAATGAAGTTTTCACAAGCCTGTAATTTCTAAAGTAATTAAATTTTCGAATCTCTTTATAGCGTACGGGAGAGAACAATTTTCGTACAATTCTTTAGCGTTTACTATGTCCGGCTGCTCCGAACAGTTTACAAGAACCGTGGTGGCGCGGCCAGGGAGAATACTCCCTGGCCGCGCCACCAAAACTTCGTTATATTTCACTATTCTTTGAGGTACAATTTTTTTCATTAGTCATTCCGTATAGTACATAAACGGTACAATTTACCAAGATGTTTTTTTGATTTTCCACTGTGGCGCGGCCAGGGAGTATCACACACTAATCAAGGCCGCTGGCACTTATCTTAGTTATGTATTTTGGCACACAACAAAGAATAAATAAATAAACAAATCTCGAACAGCTGTCTGTCAGTACTCAGTACATTGTCCGCTAAAATATTATGTCAATTCTTTGTGTAACCCTACATTAACAGAATATCAACAATCTTATTAGTAAAACTCTCAGAGCTGGTCTAAATCATTGACGCAATGCTACCAACCTTACAAGGGCACTCTGTGTCAACGAATGGAAGGTAAAGGTCCATCTGTTTGTTTACTTAGATTTTTAGGGTTCCGTACCAAAAATGGTAAAAAGGAACCCTTATGGTGCGACTCAGTTTGTCTGGCACAGCTGGATATCTCAAGAAGTAATAATGCTATCAACTTGAAATTTGGAACAGTTTTAGATGACGTTTGCCTAACTATTTTGCAAATAAGAAAGAAATAAAAATACTTATGTTTTTTTTGCAATAGGGACTGAAGGGGGTCTTAAAAATTCGAAGTGGGGCTACTAAAGCATGTGGAGTGTCATATGAAAGAGCGCTGTTTGCACATTCTCAAACATTTTTATCTTTTTTTTAGGCCGCATAGTTTTCGACTTTTGATGAAAAATGTTTAAAAAAATACTGTTACCCTTATCTCCGAAGTTTGCATAGAGAAAAATCTGAAATTATTCTATGTGATAAAATGTATGTAAAGATTACAAGAAAAATAAAAGGATGTCTCTAAATAGCACACTTTTTCAGAAATCGGAACGAAACCCTCGGTGCGCGAGTCCGACTTGCTCTTGACCAGTTTTTCTCTATTGTGTTGGTAAACCTGGTTAGTTCCTTATTTGAATTGCGTGTGAGTTCAATCCTTAGGTCATTAATTCATTGTTATACTATTTCTGAATTAAATCCAGGTTTTGTCTTTATCTACGGGGTTAAATAAAATTAGCTAGGGAAACTCTGCAGATGTGATTGGTATCGATATCTAAACATGTCAAAACAAAAAAGAAATTAATTTGATGATGTTTTTTTTTGGGGTCATCAACAACCGTTTGAGAGCAGTGGTGATGGAATAATTTACACAAAGTAAAACGCCTGCCTGGGTTCGAACCCACGACCTGCAACACGTAAGTCGGGGCCGTTACCACTGGCCACCACTGCTCAAATCGGCATGGGATGTATTAATTTGTTATAACAACTGTAAGCCTATAGACAGGGTGTTTCTTTTAAGGTGTCAAGCCAGTGCGATCTGATAGCAGAGTATCGATTTAACACCCATGTATGTTCTACGATTTTTTGTAGTTTTCTAATTATATACTTTTTTTGATATTTTTCCTGATTCAACGAGATGATTGATGAATTTAAAAAATTATATTTTTTTTGGGTCAATTTTGAACAAGAATGAACTAAGTAGGGCATTTTTTGCTGAAATCCGTCGTTGAAAGTGGTGTACGGTCTATCTGAAATCTTGAGATTTTCATATTTTATAATTTATTATTATCTTTGCATATTTTTGTCAATCCTGATATTTACTATTCCTATACGTTTAAGCAGAGCTCAGTTGATATTAAAAACATAAATTTTATACCTACTACTATCCTTAACCACTACCATTGATATGAAATGAGGGATCCAAAATAACTCGAAATCTACAAAAAATCCTAGAACATACATGGGGGTTAAATCGATAGGTATGGTACTCTGCTATCAGCTCGCACTGGCTTGACACCTTAAAAGAAACACCCTGTATATAATTTTATTTAGTAAACTGATAGATTGTTAACAGTGCAGCCTTGGTATTAACCTCGGTTCGTTTCTTGGTAATCATTTCACTTTGGGTTATAGAGTACTTAAAAGGAATCTAGAGGCCTATAATGCAAAAGGAAAAAGGCAATTTAAACATCTATAAACAACATTAGTCTTTGTTTACCCTAAACCCGAAAAGGGTTCATTGTACTCATCATTTTGTACAACTTTTTCTATGGGACCAACCTAGAAATCGCGGAAAAAAATCAGCTGTTCCTTACATTTTGTCGATTTAAGTGAACACAAATGTATGGAACAGCTGATTTTTTTCGCGATTTCGAAGTTGGTCCCATAAAAAAAATTGTTCAAAATGATGAGTACATTGACCCCTTTTCGGGTTTAGTGTAAACAAAACTAATGTTGTATACCTAACTTCTATAATTATAATTTGTTTGAACGCGCTAATCTCAGGAACTGCCAGTCGGATTTGAAAAAATATTTTTGCATTTGATAGCGCAGTTTTTGAGGAAGGCTGTAGGCTATTTAACATCACGGTAGGATCATTAGGAGCCGAGCAAAAAGAAAAAACATTAAGCGAAAATGAAGTAATAGCTCGAGCAGGCACTATGCGACGGGGTGAGTCGGGGGAACAAGAAATTTCACGCGGACGAAGTCGCGGGCAGAAGCTCCAATACTTCTGTTTCCTGAAGCGTTAGACAGAAGTGATAAGCATAAGGATAATCATCGGCCTATAATGTTCCCACTGCTGGGACACAGGTCTTTTTTCTGTGAGAGGGAGTGGGCCGTAATCCACCACGCGGGCCCAGTGCGGGTTGGTAGATGTCACATGTCTTCGTCTTTGATTCACCACGTAGGTAACACGTTTAGAGATTCTAATCTTACTAATTATCATACCTAGTTCATTAAAATTTATAATTGATGTTCCTTATTGAATCAACAGGGTTTTTAATTAAATTGATCTTGTTTTTTCTTCATACGCGGCGCTATTCCAGCTATCATCGTGTATAATAAAATTTATAATTGATGTTCCTTATTGAATCAACAGGGTTTTTAATTAAATTGATCTTGTTTGTTCTTCATACGCGGCGCTATTGCAGCTATCATCGTTTAACATTGCTATCTCTGAATGTATAATATAATTTCTGTTCCCAATAAACGAATATAGATATTATCTACCTATACAGGGTGATTTTTTAACCCTTTAACCGCTTACGTCGGATTAATCCGACAAATATTTTCGTGTCCATTTCGCCAAGGTCGTATATTTACGACCAAATACCACAGCTCCTATAATCTGTTTTTTTAATTTCGATAAGCTGTATTCTATCAAAAAGATTTTTTAATTTTCTGTGCTTGTCGCTGGGGGCACGACAACTGATAAAAAAAAACCTGGCGGTTAAAAGGTTAATGACCAGCCAAATTTTCACAGGGTGTTCTACCCATGAATATGAACAACTTTCACTATGGGACCAACTTTGAAATCGCAAAAAAAATAACAGCTGTGTCATACATTTTGATCGAGTAGGTATTGAACTTTTGTAGGAAACCGCTGGTTTTTTTTTCGTGATTTCAAAGTTGGTCCCATAGTGAAAGTTGTTCATATTCATGGGTAGAACACCCTGTGAAAATTTGGCTGGTCATTAAAAAATCACCCCGTATATAAATGTCATAGTCTTCCCTGAATTACTGGTTTATCCTAGGTTTGACCAGAGCCTTCGGGCAACCCAAATTCCAATTTCGGCCTTCAGGGGCACCCCGAGGTTCGAGGTTCGGTTTGGTTAACGACAGAAATAGGAGCCTCGTGCAGCGGGGCTCCGTCGACCTGCTGACGAAAACGCTAACCAGACGTCAGGGGGACCCTGAAGTCGACCGTTGTTTGGGCTTTGACTAAGACTTCAAGTCAGACCTGAGGATTTACTAGTCAAACCTAGGAGCGCTGGAGCTTCGAGGATTGACTATAACATATACAATTACAAATCATGAAGTCGCTTTTCGTGTGTGACCGCTAAGTTCTCTTTTGGTGCGATTTTCACTATAATTTAGATAATTTATTCCGGTACTTTTATGTGTCATCATCTGCCTAGCCTTTTCCCTATGTTGGGGTCGGCTTCCAGTCTAACCGAATGCAGCTGAATACCAGTACCTAACTGTGCCTTCACTAAACGCACAAAAATATGTAAGTTCGACCCTCTTGTTTTAACAGGCGTGAAGTATTTATCCATACAATGGAATAATTAACAGCAGTAATTAAAAGGAACCCTGACCCTGCTATCACTGAGTCTCAATCGATTGGCTCTCCACCGGCGCGTGAGTGTGCAGGCCGAATCGAATCGATTACTGAGACGAATGCTAATCGATATGATGGTGGTTATCGATTACCTTACTCATTGTTTGAGATTTTTTTGTTTATTTCTTCAGTGTGTTATCGTAAGTGATGATATTACGAGTATGAAGAGTTTGTTTTTTTTTTGTTTGTATGTTTGAACGCACTAATATCTCTGGAACTACCCGTCGTATTTGAAAAAATCTTTTTGCGTTTGATAGCTTGGTTTTTGAGGAAGGCTATCAGGCTATTTAACATCACGGTAAGACCATTAGTATCCGAGCAAAAAGAAAGAAAGTCAGAAAGGACGCTAAGCGAAAACGAAATAATAGCGGGGGTAGTCGATACGATGCGACGGGGTATGTCGGGGGAACAAGAAATTTCACGCGGACGAAGTCGCGGGCAGAAGCTAGTACTAATATACTAAAGCTAAGAGAGAAGAAAAGAGAGAGAGAAGAGAAGAAGATAAGAGTTTGTTTGTTTGAACGCGCTAATCTCTGGAACTACCAGTCGGATTTGAAAAAATCTTTTTGCATTTGATAGCCCAATTCTTAAGGAAGGTTATAGGCTATTTAACATCACGCTACGACCCTTGGGAGCCGAGCAAAAAGAAAAAAAACAACAAATAGCGCGGGCGGGAAATGTGGCTGTCATTTTAGTATATTGTGGTGTCTTACAACTTCCACGTGACCCAAGTCGCGGGCCTAGTTTACTAGTTATGTAAGAAATGGCTGATGCCGAGGTAAAAATAAAATTATTATTGACTACTAGTAGCTGTTGCCCGAGACTTCATCTGCGTGTATTTTATCTCTATCCTATCAATTTTGTAATACATATCCAAAAAGATTTTTGCAAATCCGCCTGGTAGTTCCAGATATTAAATGCAAAAAGATTTTTGCAAATCCGCCTGGTAGTTCCAGATATTAAATGCAAAAAGATTTTTGCAAATCTGCCTGGTAGTTCCAGATAGTAGCGCGTTCAAAACTCTTCAGCTTTATTATAGAAAATAGAATAGAATATATTTATTGTAGAACATGAGTAAGTATACATCATAATAATATGTTCAAGGTCTTAAAAATAAAAATTATATTTTATTCATCTTTTTTTCTTTCAAAGAAGAATAAGTAATTACTGTAAAATAGACTTTTTATTTCTTTACTTTATTTTAAAGCCGGTCTTGATGACCACTGACCCGTCTCAAACGCCTCTTTAATGCTTGAATGCTGTTTGTCTGCACTCAAGTTGATTATTTTGTTTCAAGGTTATTTATTTTTATTTATTTATTTATTTATTTATAAAGGCTTACCAACTAAACACATACACAGCATTAACCCAGCGTCTTTGTCATACATAAAGATCTCGCATGTATCTAAATTATAGGAAAGCACGGCATTATCAAATAGCGTACTAAAACATTAAACAGAAAATAAAGAAAATTTAAACACTAAAACAATTTAAAAAAATAATTTGATTAGGTACATACTATGAAAATTTGGGTTTTTTTTAATACTTAATACAATTTACATTTTATCAAAGATACTTTTCCTAAATATACATAATTTACCAATTTACCATTTATGTAATTTGAATGCTATTTTTCAACATATAATTATGATTATTTAATAATAATAATAATTCAATCTCAATCAATCTGCCTAGCCTTATCCCAACTATGTTGGGGTCGGCTTCCAGTTTAACCGGCTGCAGCTGAATATCAGCATTTTACATGGAGCGACTGCCTATCTGACCTTCACAACCCAGTAACTGGGTAATACTATACCCCTTGGTAAGACTGGTTGGCAGACATTCGGGCTTCTGACAACCCGTAACGACTATCAAAGATCCACGAATGACAGCCGGGACCAACGACTTAACGTGCTTTCCGAGGCACGGAGGAGTCTCGGTATGTAAAAATAGTCACCCATCCACTGACCAACCCCGGCAAGCGTAGCTTAATGTGATGGACCCGTGCGGCTGTTATTACTTAGCCACGAGCTCCTCTTTAATATTTTTTAATAATAATTGTCAATCAATCAATCACCGTTTCCGGGGACCCATTATTGAGTGTGCAAATCTCCCCCGGCCATTTTAATTGTGTATATTATATAACATTGGTAAGGCAGGGGACATTTCTTCCATAGTTTAAGGTACCCAATCCACTATAGCCACCTAAACCCATAGCCCAATATGTTTTGTTTCCATGTTCTGCAATAGTTTTGTTGTTTTGTTTTGTTGCACCAACCGGGGGTTGTCCTTGGGTGCACTTACACAGTGCATACAGGAATAATCGTGGGCTGGTGCCGCATCGTCATTTAAAATTGTCTAAGGGGCCTCTGCGAGTTGGTTTTGGCCCCTCGTACGCCTTCCAAAGGTCCGGGACGCCAGGGTCACGAGATATGTCAAATACAAGAAAAGTTATTGTCAATCACAAAATCATAAGTCAATCATAGCAGTCTTGTCCGACATATTACGCAAATGTCTGGTATTACAACTATTGCAGATATTATGTTGTCTTTACATATTTGTCGAGTATCAATATCAATACTGACATAGTTGACACAGGATCAGTGATCAACTTCCTTTATTGGTTATGGTATTTCCGTGCGGATTGTGACAAAAAACTATGAGTAAGTATGTTATATGTTTTACGAACATACATGGTTCATTGATTCGTCTAGAGTTAAGTAAGTATATATTATATAAACAATATCAAATATGTCCGTACCATATACTTGGTAGATGAAAACATAATATAAAATTACGACTACGACCTCAGTTACATAAAAGATTTTGTCCCTCTAGTGTAAAGGAACAAAAGCCGTGATGTAAGGTGGGTTGGTATCAAAATACAAGGAAATAACAAACTGACAATAACAGTAACCTAAGTTATGCCAGCCAGCTTAAATTCAAGTTGGTAAGAACTAGGATCGTGGGGGGTTGGTGATAAACCGAGTCAGTAGTGTTCCGTGTAAACGTTTAAATTTAATATTATGAATAAATTTGAATTAGAAGCTGTGTTAGAAGGTATAACCGACACGACGTGAGGCAGAGGTGTACTATAGTACACCCACATTTCACCAGATAAGTTTAAAGTCCCATGTAATAGCCCAGGGGGCGATTAGGGGGCCGTGTGTGTATCCTAATGCGGGTTGAGGTTGGGAAAAGGCCAGGCGGATTCAATGTCAATCTTCTTTTTGTGACGTACTTAAGTACTTAAAGTAGGTACACTGTTTTAATCAAATAGGTAGCCATTTGATTGCAAATATAAATTCCTTACGGTTCTTTGTAGTAAATTATTAGAAAATAACAAAGAAACAACGTACAAAGTTAATGATAGAGGTTAAGGGAAACTGAACTATAATGGTCGTGCTAGATAAATCTATTGTAGCATCTTAGTATTTTGTATTGCTAATAAATAATAATGCTATTAGCCGGTTTAATGTTCGCCTTGTTTGAGAAAAGTAATAGGCAAACTTAAGTCGAGTAATGCTGCCAAATAGCGCCACCATTGACAAAAAAAACCGGTCAAGAGCGAGTCGGACTCGCGCACCGAGGGTTCCGTTCCGATTTCTGAAAAAGTGTGCTATCTAGAGACATCGTTTTATTTTTCTTGTAATCTTTACATAAACTTCTATCACATAGAATAATTTCAGATTTTTCTCTTTGCAAACTTCGGAGATAAGGGGGGGGAAAGCTATTTTTTTTTTACATTTTTCATCAGAAGTCGAAAACTATGCGGCCTAAAAAAAAGAAAAAAAATGCTTGAAAATGAGCAAACAGCGCTCTTTCATATGATACCCCACATGCCCTAGTAGCCCCACTTTGATTTTTTAAGACCCCCTTTCAGTCCCTGTTGCAAAAAAAATATAAATATTTTAATTTCTTTCTTATTTGTAAAATAGTTGGGTAAACGTCATCTAAAACTATTCTAAATTTCAAGTTGATAGCATTAGTAGTTCTTGAGATATCCAGCTGTGACAGACAGACAGACTAAGTGACACCATATGGGTTCCTTTTTTACCATTTTGGTACGGAACCCTAAAAATATAGAGGTCACTATAGGGTGTTAAATGTCACATCACAAAAGCCGATAACTACGCATACTATACATCTAATCAAGTAGCTTTGCGCAAAAATTATTGCTGGGAAACGACTTTTAATTTTAGGTAACAAAAAAAAAATATATATATATTACGCGAAATGTAACGCGAACCCAGGCAAACGGAGTTAAGCCCCGCCCTTTCGCCCTACGGTACGCGTAGGTACTTGTCGCAAAAAGTTTAGTAATAACACTTGGAATACGTTTTAATCTCCAGTACCTCCAATATCTCCAGAACCAGTGGATTCCTAGGTATGGTCTAGTGGAAAAAAACGATCCAAATAATTGATAGATTAAATGGAAAGCCACTTAATCTATCAATTATTTGGATCGTTTCGGCAAGTGTCTTTTTACACCCGGTATGTTTTCTTAGGGCGTCCCCTCCCGGCGTTTCCACTCACATCTGCCTTGTAAATACCTTAGTTTAGTATCTGTTGTTTGTTAGTCGCCTTTCATTCCTCCTCTCAACTATCAAACTATCTAAGCATACTCTTTTCAATTTTAGTCACTACATCTTCTTTTAAACCGCACCTTTGCCTTATGACATCATTCCTCAGGCTAACAAGTCACACCACACATTTAGGAACGCATTTCCACAGCATTTATTCTCATAATTAGGGTTCCGTACCAAATTGGTAAAAAGGAATCCTTATGGTGCGACTCAGTCTGTTTGTCTGCCACAGCTGGATATCTATATCTATCTATATATATCCTACCTATGCTAACCTAACTATGCTATCAACTTGAAATTTGGAACAGTTTTAGATGACGTTTGCCCAACTAAGTATTTTGCAAATAAGAATGAAATAAAAATATAGTTATATATTTTTTCTTTGCAACAGGGACTGAAAGGAGGTCTTCAAAAATCGAAGTGGGGCTACTAGGGCATGTGGGGTATCATATGAAAGAGCGCTGTTTACATATTCTCAAACATTTTTTTTATTTTTTTATTTTATGCCGCATAGTTCTCGACTTTTGTGGAAAAATGTAAAAAATACCGTTCCTCCCCCCCCCTTATCTCCAAAGTTTGCATAGAGAAACATCTGAAGTTATTCTATGTGATAGAAGTTTATGTAAATACCTATTACAGGAAAAATAAAACGATGTCTCTAAATAGCACACTTTTTCAGACATTGGAACGGAACCCTCTGTGCGCGAGTCCGACTCGTTCTTGACCGGTTTTTTTTACTCATCATCTGCCTAGCCTTTTCCCAAATAAGTATATTGAGGTCGGGTTCCAGTCTTATCGGATGCAGCTGAATATTAGTATTTTACACGGAGTGACTGCCTATATGACCTCCACAACCCAGTTACTGGGCAATACGATTCTCATAACTTTATTCACACCCAATTATTTCTCATTATATAAAACATTAAAAGGGTGACTGCCTTACCTTGCAGACTTCCTTTAAATCTCAACAATCAGACTCAAGGCACCTCGTCTCTTTTTATTTTAATGTAAAAACATTACATTAAGGCTTGTCCGTCGCAAAAAGCGCGGTCACTGTCGGACTGCATAGAAAAGAAAGAGAAGCACGATGACACAACGCTTGCAAAATATGAAGTAATTATCGATTTGCAAAAAATCTATTGATTGGACTAAAAAAGTAATGACATGAAATCATTCCTTATTATTTGGAGTAATATGGTAAAAACTAGAAAAAATAGACAGAAACAGACCTGGATTTAGATTTTTTTTCCCTTCGTTGTACAAACTAAAATAGATTTCAGGACAGATGAAATCACTTCTTATGTGTTGTAGATTGCTGTGTATTTCCTATCAAAATATGCTATAGTTACTGTAAAAGATGGATACAAAGTTACTTAGTTTCGTCGTATTTTAGGAAGGAGGAGCCTTAACTATCAAGTGATGTACGAAGGTTGCTCTGTGCATTAGATTGTGGCAGTCGTTAAGTTTTATGTTTTTAATGCATTTATATGGACTTTTGTTGTGATCATCTTTATTGTTTTCTATTAAGAGCAGTAGACAAGGTTGGATACCACTGCCTTAAAGTGAAGGGATTCTTAGAAAGACAAAGATTAAGAAGCCACTCAAGAGTGTTGTTTCCCATAAATAAATTATGGTAAACTAGCTGCGCCCCGCGGTTTCACCCGCGTAGACCGAGATAAAAAATCCAGGGTATAAGCTGACGACACATTTGGCGCAGTGGTTGAGCGATTGACTGCTGCGCAGCATGTCGCGGGTTCGATTCCCGCACGGAACAAATATTTGTACGACCTACAAGTATTTGTTCCGAGTCTGGGTGTTTTTCTATCTATAATATGTATGTATTTACAAAAAAAAAATGTATGTAAGTAGTTTATCAGCCATCTCGTTACCATAACACAAGCATTAGGTTGCTTAGCTTGGGACTAGATGGCGTTGTGTGAAATGTGCAAGGATATTTATTTATTATTTATTTATTTATTAAGCTATCTACATACCAAATTTTATCCAAATCGGTCCAGCCGTTTAAGCGTGAAGAACTAAAAAACATACAGACACACACACCCTCAAAAACTTTCTCCTTTATAATATTAGTGTGATTAATATTAATATTATCTATGATAAACAACGTGTCGTTCTGCATCCTCGTCAAATTTCAGGGTGTGATACAGAACATGAAACTGGACAACTTTCTCCATGGCACCAACATCGTAATGGCGAAAAAATAATCAGCCGTCCCATACATTTAAGTCGAGTAGGTAGTGAAATTTTCTATGGGACAATTGAAATTATTTTCGCGATTACGATGTTATGGTCCCTTAATGTCCCATATAGTACGGTGGTACGTCCGACTCGCACTTGGCCGGTTTTCTTTTGGTAGAGGAAGCTTGCGCAGTGGTCCCATCGAAATTTTATCAACTTTGCTTGGGTAGTTTTTGATTTAGCTTCGATAATACGTATTTAATCCACTTTGTGTATCTTGATAATATTATAATAATAACCGTCACTGTTGTTTAATAGCAAGTAGTGACATACGAATTGGTGTGGAATAGTAGTGTATATACCATACTAAAAAAATACAAAAAAAACTGCAAAAAAAAAATACAAAAAAAAAAAACTAAAGTGACAAAGAAGTCGGTGGCAAAAAATTAAAATACAGATCCAAAGACACCGACTTCCGAAATTAAAGTTATTTTTCACTTTGTAGTGTTTGTAGGGTTCCGTACCAAAATGGTAAAAAAGGAACCCTTATGGTGTGACTCAGTCTGTCTGTCTGTCTGTCTGTCACAGCTGGATATCTCAAGAACTACTAATGCCATCAACTTGAAATTTGGAACAGTTTTACATGACGTTTACCCAACTATTTTGCAAATAAGAAAGAAATAAAAATGTTTATATTTTTTTTGTAACAGGGACTGAAGGGGTCTTAAAAATTAAAAGTGGAGCAACTACAGCATGTGGGGTATCATTATGAAAGAGCGCTATTTTCACATTCTCAAACAATTTTTATTTTTTTTTAGGCCGCATTATTTTCGTCTTTTGATGAAAAATGTAAAAAAAAATACCGTTCCCCCCCCCCCCTATCTTCCGAAGTTCCGAAGAGAAAAATCTGAAATTATTCTATGTGATAGAAATTTATGTAAAGATTCCAGGAAAAAGAAAACGATGTCTCTAAATGGCACACTTTTTCAGAAATCAGAACGGAACCCTCGGTGCGCGAGTCCGACTCGCTCTTGACCGGTTTTTTTTTGTTGACTTTTCATTTGACCGTAGAAACTTACAGTAAGACAAACACATTTTCCTAACAATATTAAAGAAAATTGCCGCCACAGACCAGAGTATAAAGTTTCGAAATCAAAGTAATAACATAGAATAACAGTCAAGTTATTTTGCAATGATTAATGCTCGTTGCAAAATAACGACTCTTGTAATCTCTGCCTTGCAATGTTTGTGCTTTACTTGCGAGCTTGGTGGTTAAAATATAAATTTTATGTTTTAACTACCTGGATTAAGGCCCTATGATTAGCCGCGTACGAAGGAGCTCGTGGCTAAGTATTAACAGCGGCACGGGTCGATCCGTCAGGTTCATCTACGGGTTGGTCAGTGGATGGGTGACCGTTTTTACATACCGAGACGCCTTCGTGCCTCGGAAAGCCGTTGGTCCGGGCCAATGAGGTATAATAATATATAACATCATTGGTCCCGGCTGTAATTCGTGGATCTTTGACAGTCGTAACCGGTCGTCAGAAGCCCGAACGTCAAAAACCAGTCTTACCAAGGTGTACTTATCGTATTACCCAGTTACTGGGTAGTGGAGGTCAGATATATATTTTTCTATCTATAATATGTATGTATTTACAAAAAAAAAATGTATATAAGTAGTTTATCAGATATCTCGTTACCATAACACAAGCATTAGGTTGCTTAGCTTGGGACTAGATGGCGTTGTGTGAAACGTCCAAGGATATTATTTATTTATTTATTATATAGGCAGTCGATCCATATAAAATCCTGGTATTCAGCTGCATCCGGTTAGACTGGAAGCCGACGCCAACATAGTTGGGAAAAGGCTAGGCAGATTGGTTGATTAGCCGCGTACTGAACTGGGGGCCTACTCCCTAAGCACGAAGCCCATAGTTTCGGCCTTCGTTACGGGCGTTTCTTACTCCGTATCACATACGGATGGATGATTGGTTCGGGGCCCGAACGAAGTATGAATGACAACATGATTTGCCAGTTGTCTATACTCCCGATGTGTTGTTGCCCGTCCCAAAAATTTTACTTTTACACTTGTTTTGATGGATCGTAATGTCAGACGGACGGATGAACGGACGGACGGGAAGACGGACGGACTTAGGGAGTAGGCCCCCTGAAGTGGCTCGCGAGGCGCGAGTGGTTGCCTCGCGCATTTATCTTTTTCGATTATAATTATCTTTTTTTCAGAATTTTATAACACTGTTTTTAGGTTTCCGTACCCAAAGGGTAAAACGGGACCCGACCGGGGTCCGTCCGTCTGTCTGTCCGTGTGTCACCAGGCAGTGTATCTCATGAACCGTAGCAGTTACCTAGTTTTTGCCGTTTTTATAGATAATGGTACGGAACCCTTCGTGCGCGAGTCCGACTCGCACTTGGCCGGTTTTTTATGTTTCCCATGAATTCAAAAAACTAATAAGCGCTGTCTCCGTCGGGTCATAGCGCCTTAATAGATTTGTGAGGTTATGCCGAGGGGCTCGTGGCTAAATGATAGCAGCCACACGGGTTGATCGAAGGTTAAGCTACGCTTTCCACGGTCAGTTCTTGGATGGGTAAATAACCATTATACATAATTCAAAACCCCGTTCTTTGTTCGTAGACGCCCAAAAGTTTAACAATCAGTCTTATCAAGAAAAAGGGGTATCGTGTTACCCAGTAACTGGGTTGTGGAGGTCAGATAGGTAGGCACTCCACGTAAATAGCAACATAGTTGGGAAAAGGCTAGGCAGAATTGCCGCAATCGGAATGGTGACCAAATCCTTTGAAAACAGAACATTTTTTTTTTCTGAAGTTGGTTAATTCATGGTCTAACTTTTTGTATTGTTTTGCTGTTTATTAAAAATAGAAAAAAAAGAAAGAAATAAAAATTGTTTATTCTGAACAATTATAAATTTATAAAGCACATAGAAAAAAAAAATCAAAAATCAATCTGCCTAGCCTTTTCCCAACTATGTTGGGGTCGGCTTCCAGTCCAACCGGATGCAGCTGAATACCAGTATTTTACATGGAGCGACTGCCTATCTGACTTCCACAACCCAGTGACTGGGTAATAATGCGATAAGTACTCTGTGGCGATAACCCTTGGTAAGACTGGTTCTCAGACTTTTGAGCTTCTGACAACCCGTACTGACTGTCAAATATCCTAGATAATTATAATGAACATATTTTTCCTTGACGTTCTTAATATAATTTTAAATTGCATAATAAGTTTTTATGGTAACCACAAAGCATGAATATATTCTACGATAGACCAAAAAACTAAGAAAACAGAAAAAATCTCCGGTTTTTAATTAAAAATATTATCATCTAAACTTAAAATAATAACAAAAAGAAATAACCTGAACAAAAACTGGTACAAAAATTAATTTTATTCATAGACAAAACTTATAAAGGCTCTTACAGACAGAGGCGATATCGCGGTCGCGACGCGATATTTCGATATTATATCCGTAGAAAAATATCGCGTCGCGACGCGATATCGCCTCTGTCTGTAAGAGCCTTTACTTGTAAAGCAATAAAAAAATTACATGACTGACAGACACATACCTATATTATATTTTTCTTGAAGACGTAATAATTACCTACCGTCATCCTTTGGTTAAGAGGATATATCGACGCGTGGTTTAGCTCATGTGAAAAATGGCTGCAGACCTTGCAGACAGAAATAGGAGCCCCGCGAAAAGATAAGAAGATAGATAGACTTAAAAACTTCCATAATCTACTGTAACATAATAGTTATTTATGCAACTGACGTATAATAAGGGGTATTAAAACACGAATGTAGGAACACGACGCGAAGCCGAGTGTGATAATAGTATCACATGAGTGTTTTAATACCTAATTGTGTACAGTTGCATATAAGACTTTATCTACATCCATGTTATGAATCCTCTATAAAAGGTTCTGAAACAGTTTTTTGCAATACTAATACTCGCATCGAACATGGCGGCCGGCGTCATAGTATACGACGGGAATTCGAATAAGTTATTTTTTTAAATTACAGCGCTGTTGTAGTGAAACGCGCGTGCATTACAATGTTCTTTTTTTGAAAACGAGTTGCATTATGAAATTCAGTACAACATTATTATCCAAACACCCGTTTGGATGATATTATGGTTACTATGACACTGGTTGTTTTAATGTTGGCAATAAGCTAACTGTTTCAGAAACTTTTATAGAGGATTTATAACATGGGTGTAGATAAAATTACTAACATGTTCTATGCAGATGGACTGACATTTCCGTATAGCAGAATACAGGGCCGGATTTAAAATGCCCATGAACTGTCAATTACTATTATTTGTGCTGATTAATTGGAAAGGAGAAGTTTTTAGATTGATTATGGTCATTATTATGGTAAGGTTAAAACTTATATAATGACGTATAAAACAGCTGATATCCTTATTGAATCCATGATAACAGGTTGTGCGTCGATGTCACTGTCACGCTGTATATTTTTTTCATTGAAAGATAATTTATATTTTTTTTTATTATTATTTTTTTTTATTAATCTTTATTACTTACTGCTTAAGCGAAAACTATCTTTACGCATACGCAATAACTTGTAAAGTCATCTATACCAATCAATCTGCCTAGCCTTTTCCCAACTATGTTGGGGTCGGCTTCCAGTCTAACCGGATGCAGCTGAATACCAGTATTTTACATGGAGCGACGGCCTATCTGACTTCCACAACCCAGTGACTGGGTAATACTGGTAAGACTGGTTGTCAGACTTTCGGGCTTCTGACTACCCGTAACGACTGTCAAAGATCCACGAATGACAGCCGGGACCTACGGCTTAACGTGCTTTCCGAGGCACGGAGGAGTCTCAGTATGTAAAGATGGTCACCCATCCACGGACCAACCCCGGCAAGCGTATCTTAACCTGATGGATCGACACGTGCGGCTGTTACTCCAAATACATTCGTAAAATTAAAATTAATGAATGCAAATTTTCAAATCTATGCTATATCTAAGTTGTGTCGTAATATATCTAATTATAGAATAAATAAATTAATAAAACGTAGATGTTTATCACAACTCACAAGTAATTTTAATAATGATAAGTACATTAACATGATAATTACAATGAATTGTAATGGTCGATGTTCTGTGAATGCATTTGCATCATACACTAATAAACTACTGTTTTAATTATTTGAATAAGACTGTACACAAAGGATTGCATGATAGGATGATAATTATCAAAATAATTATTAGTCAGCCACGCCTTTGTAGGGATTTAAACATAGGCACCACTACTACCTACCTACTAATAAACAGTACGACAACGTTCAAAGCTTCCATCGTTTATTTTCGGAAAAACCGAACTTTGCCGAATTAAGGGGGAGGTAGCCCGCGAAATTATAATTTTCTTACGTTTTTTACCTCAAATCTCAAAATTTCATGAAATCATGAGATTTGAGGTCAATTCTAACTTATGGAGTTGTATTGCTGATTCTAATGATTATAATTCTGTAAAGCCATATTAGTTACGGCTGCGAATCATATTTTAATCAACATACAACACTGACCTGCAAATTGCAAAAAACGTAAGAAAAATTTAATTTCGCGGGCTACCTTAGCGCATCTCCCAAATGTGACTGGTCCAATAAGGGGTATCGTATTACCCAGTAACTGGGTTGTGGAGGTCAGATTTAGGCAGTCGCTCCATGTAAAATACTGGTATTCAGTCAGCTGCATCCGGTTAGACTGGAAGCCGACCCCAACATAGTTGGGCAAAAGGCTAGGCAGATTTTTGTGGGTGTGTGCTGCAATCTGCAATGCATAAAATACCAATTATGTTACGTACTTCAAAAACATTAACACACTGTCAAGACCTGTCAAGACTATCAAAACAAAAAAAAAACCGCTAGGTTACAAGGTCATCGGAAACTTACATCCTATGCATTCTCATACAACGCACACTACACGCACTCGACCTTGAAGTAAAAATAAAAACAAAAAAAAATCACAACAATTCATACCGGTTTGACAGCAGTGTAGTGTTACCATGACTACGAAAAACAAAGGACAGTTTCGGAGATAGTGTCGCACAATGATATTATTGGTGTCGCATGTCAACGCGGAAGTGCGAGGCTTTAAATTCCACGAAAAAGGTCGATGTTATTGTGTACTTACTTAATGTCATGTTTTATTCATATTTTTTACACTACCGCATAATAAATGCTTTTGTTAAATAAGATTGAGATAAAAAAAAATAAAGATGATGCCTGGGTAAAAAAAAAGAAGTTCTATTTAGTCTGTCAGTCAGTCAGATAATAAAAAATATTAGATTTTTGCTTTATCATATTAGTAAAATTACTTTTATAAAGCGCATTATACTAGTTGGGGAGTGGGGCTCGCTACGTCACAACTGTAACAAACCACTAGCAAGGAGCGACGTCATGCATGCCACATTTTAACTCAATATATCGTCAATTCAAAGGTAAAACTCACAAACAAGTGACATTTTGACCCAAAACACAGATTTATACAGATGGGACACTTCGCAAAATCATTTAAATAAAAAGCGACTCTTGCTACGACACAATAAAGTGCAATTCAGGTAGCACAACGCTTATTACCTACAGTTATATTCAACTACAAGTTGCCTCTCTTTCTATCGCGTTACTCATATACCTTCTGACCTACTGAATTAGCCCCGCGGACGGGGCCTGCCGCGTACTTGTAGCTTCATACCTAAACTGCGGAGCGTCCCACCTGTATTAATCTGTGGCCAAAATGAGATTTTGCTCCTTTTGCTTCTTTGAAGAGAAAATCTACGATAATAAAAATGTGTGAAATGTCCAAGGATATTTATATTTATTTATTTATTTATTTATAAAAAATCACTAAGTTTGGGTCAAAATGTCACTTAGTGAGTTTTACCTTTGAACCGACGATATCACGGTAGTCTTTTCATTACGTAAAAATATAAAAAATACGGGAGTAGGCAGAAACTACAGAATGCCACCTGCTATGAGCCTTATATTCCTTTTGCCTCGTTTACGTTCTGGTCATACACGCGAGTACTACGCACCTGACCTTTCTGAAGAACATCACCAATAAGGTCATTATATTTCATGTCCCCCTAGGGCGTCCCCTTTTCCAAACAACTGGAAAAGAAATTTTTTTAGGCATACACCGTTACACTGGTGCAGCATTCAGTTTTCCAACTTAGGAAATCGTTATCTCCAGGAATGGATTGCCGTAGAATCAATTTATTCAGCTATATCAATAAATAAGCAAATCTCGCTTAAAATGTCCTAGAATTAAGTCAATCGTTATATCCAGGAATGGATTGCCGTAGAATCAATTTATTCAGCTATATCAATAAATAAGCAAATCTCGCTTAAAATGTCCTAGAATTAAGTCAATCGTTATATCCAGGAATGGATTGCAGTAGAATCAATTTATTCAGCTATATCAATAAATAAGCAAATCTCGCTTAAAATGTCCTAGAATTAAGTCAATCGTTATATCCAGGAATGGATTGCAGTAGAATCAATTTATTCAGCTATATCAATAAATAAGCAAATCTCGCTTAAAATGTCCTAGAATTAAGTCAATCGTTATATCCAGGAATGGATTGCCGTAGAATCAATTTATTCAGCTATATCAATAAATAAGCAAATCTCGCTTAAAATGTCCTAGAATTAAGTCAATCGTTATATCCAGGAATGGATTGCAGTAGAATCAATTTATTCAGCTATATCAATAAATAAGCAAATCTCGCTTAAAATGTCCTAGAATTAAGTCTTAATTTGGAATCCCTCTAGGTTATAAGATCAGTGTACTGGAACTACCGGTTTCTTATACATACATACCTAGATTTACAAAGTACCAGTTATTTGTAGGTACGAAGTATGTATATGTACATATATTATACTACTCGTATAAGTTTTG
The DNA here is from genome assembly GCA_905163495.3 of Cosmia trapezina. Taxonomy (NCBI): domain Eukaryota; kingdom Metazoa; phylum Arthropoda; class Insecta; order Lepidoptera; family Noctuidae; genus Cosmia; species Cosmia trapezina. The sequence continues at coordinate 18,787,408 of LR991041.1, forward strand.
AGTACTGAGGTCGTTGCTTCGTTCCGTATGCGATCGCCGCGAGCTATGTATTGGCAAATAGTGTTAACGAGAGTAAAGTAAAAAGAAGTAAGTATTTAGTAAGGTTAGAGGGCATTATTTGATTGATTGGTTGCGGAAATTGCATAAAATCTTAATTAATTATTTTTGTATCAAAAAAATCAACACTAGCTCCTAGGTTCGAAGTTTTAGCAGTTAGAGGAAATTTCAAAATGTTCCATATCTCCAGACTTATTAATTTTGGTCTCAATGGTGGCTCTGTTAGCAGCTATACAAATACCTACGCGCCTTAGGGCTTTTTTCAGTTAAGTATAAGTCCTAACTGAAGAATAAATATTTCAATTTGACAGCTTTTGTATAAAAAATATGTCAAATTGTGACATTTATTCTTCAGTTAAGAGTCATGTGACTTTTGAAAAATCAGCCCCTAAAGTGAAAAAGATGTGAATAACCTTTTAAGAGGCCGTATAAGAAATTTTTCCGATTTCGCTGATTTACGTGATTGAAGTAACATGGTGGTGTGGTGGTAGGTAGTATGAGTACGATCAAGTTTTAAGTATCGGTCACTCTTATATGAAATTTAAAGCATGTGCCAAATTGGAATGGGATATTGTACTCACCATTATGAACAACTTTTACTATGGGACCGAACCTGAAATCGCAGAAAAAAAATCATCTGTCCCCTACATTTTGTTATGCGAACATAAATGCTATGATATGCTGATTTTTTTTCGCTATTTCAGGTTTGGTTCCATAGTAAAAGTTGTTCATAATGATGAGCACAATGACGCCTTAAAATATTGCCACTGTTTACACTTACACCCTGTATATGTTAAAATGCACAACCCGAAAGATCATTTCAATTAGGTATGAATGATATAATGTAGGTATGAGCTATTTTTTTAACCGACTTTTAATTATTTTTATTATTTAATTTTAATTAATCGACCTAAACCCAATGATATATTACCTTTAGATGCGTTATTACCCGGGCTCAAAAATGGGAAATTAAATGAAGGGTAATTGCCCGGCGTGATATCAGTCACGCACGCGCGCCAGTGAACCTGCAGCAGCTAGTGACGTAATTAAATAAGTATATTCATCTCTTTCTTACAAAAGGTATCGGCATGCGTCTTTCCTTTTCTTTGCGGCCAGTATATACTGGTATGTTGGTACATCATGGCTTACGCTGTTTTTGAAAGCACTGATGTTCGTGTATGACGCGTCTATTTATAATACGTCATTGCCTAAACCGGCGACTTTTGTGAATTTTAGCTGTATGACGTTTAGAATGTCATATATTTACGAATCGTTTTGACGTCTAAGGATTGTCTTTGACAAGGTTGCCTGTTATTATCAGTTGTTTAATCTAATGTCAGCTGTCACGACCGGTTGTTCTTATTTTGATTATCACAACTGATTACACGCGATTTGACAGGAGTTTTACTGATCCGGGGGCCTATACAAAATCCCTTTTCTGTAAACGTTAATTTGCATTAACGTTTACGGAAAGATCAAATTGTATGGAGTTGAGAGCAGCTGCAGTCACGTGACATCTCTGAAGCTAATGTCAACTCAACAGCGTTGTGGGCTGCAATATTGTCTATAAGTTTTGTGTATTTCCTTTTCTATGTTTTATATTGTAGCTGTTAGTTGTTCCTTATAAATAAAATAAAATAAAATAAAACAACACAATTTGATATTTCTGTTGGCGGTAACGCTTAATAACCCTGTATATGACCTTACAAGTTTTTGCCCGCGGCTTCGCCCGTGTGTAGGGTTACCAGATGGAAAAAGCCTGATTTCCATTAAATAAAATCCTGAGACTTTCCCCAATTTTGCGAATTCTTTCGCAAACGTAATTTACAGCTTTGTAGGCCGCGGCACGACGCGCGACGCCTGGGCAGAGAATAGTGTTAAAAGACAAAAGGTTGCTTAAAAAGGTATCAGCAATCTTCAGAAGAGCCAAAAAATCCTAAGATCAGGACAAATCCTGAGATATGGTAACCCTATACGCGTGGAGGTCGGAAGTTATCCCACGGGAACATACTACCGGGATAAAAAGTATCGTATGTGCTAATCCAGGTCATGATCTACCCATGTACCAAATTTCATCCAAACCCGTTTAGCCGTTTTACTGTGAAAGCGTAACAAAAAAACTCTCTTTTACATATAAAATATTAGTTAGGATTAAGTTTTATTTAGTTTATTATGTTTTGCAATCAAATCATTCGCTCCCAAACTCATTTTGGGCTCTATTATTTATTTATAGTCTTTAGCACGTATCAACAACAACGTACTTTACTATATCCGGCTCGAAGGACCATAAATGTACATCATGTACATTTATGGTCCTTCGGTACGGACTACAAAAGTAACAGAAATAGATGCAAAAACAAACTCAGTCTGGCAAAGGTGTTGAAACACCCTGAAGGTTGCGCCCGCGCCGCACACCGTTCGTAATGATAGGTTGCGCTTGCGCAAGCAAGAGCTACCTGTCCCCTGACTAACGGGCGCATTTTCATTTTATTACCAGCAGGAAAATAGCTTAGTCGAATCTTAATTGAATTGATGAATGGCGAAAAAGATGCTTCATCACCCAGTGTGTAGAATCATTAGTAGCCAGTCTATTCTGTAAAAACCGATCAAGAGCTAGTCGGACTCGCGCACCGAGGGTTCCGTTCCGTTTTCTGAAAAAGTGTGCTATACATCGTTTTATTTTTCCTGTAATCTTTACATAAAACTTCTATCACATAGAATAATTTCAGAATTTTCTCTATGCAAACTACGTTATTGCGGTATTTTTTTTTTACATTTTTCACCAAAAGTCGAAAACTATGCGGCCTAAAAAAAAAGAGAAAGAAAATTTGAGAATGTGCAAATAGCGCTTTTTCATATGACACCCTACATGCCTTAGTGGACTGAAAAATTCAAAAAAATAACCTGTAGCAAAAAAATAAATGTTTATTATTTCTTTCTTATTTGCAAAATAGTTTGGCAATTGTCAACTAAAACTGTTCCAAATTTCAAGTTCCGTTCCGTTTTCTGAAAAAGTGTGCTATTTAGACACATCGTTTTATTTTTCCTGTAATCTTTACATAAAACTTCTATCACATAGAATAATTTCAGAATTTTCTCTATGCAAACTACGTTATTGCGGTATTTTTTTTTTACATTTTTCACCAAAAGTCGAAAACTATGCGGCCTAAAAAAAAAGAGAAAGAAAATTTGAGAATGTGCAAATAGCGCTTTTTCATATGACACCCTACATGCCTTAGTGGACTGAAAAATTCAAAAAAATAACCTGTAGCAAAAAAATAAATGTTTATTATTTCTTTCTTATTTGCAAAATAGTTTGGCAATTGTCAACTAAAACTGTTCCAAATTTCAAGTTGATAGCATTAGTAGTTCTTGAGATATCCAGCTAACAGACGGACAGACAGACTGAGTCGCACCATAAGGATTCCTTTTTACCAATTTGGTACGGAACCCTAAAAATATCGACGTGAAAGCTCAGTTTAAGTGAACTTGAAGCGAGCTGGCATTCCACCTGATGCTAGGGACAACACTACTACACTATTGACAAACTCACTTCACCCAAGTTTTCACGGTGAGATTTTTACGGACTAGATCGACTGTAGGTACTGCCCGTGCTACCATATTTAGCAAAGAGATTTAAATAGGTTTCAAATGCTTTTCAATGTCACTCTTACATTTATCAATCCGCCTAGCGTTTTCCCAACTATGTTGGGGTCGGCTTCCAGTCTAACCGGATGCAGCTGAATACCAGTATTTTACATGGAGCGGCTGCCCATCTATCCTCCACAACCCAGTGACTGGATAATACGATACCCATTGGTAAGACTGGTTGTCAGACTTTCGGGCCTCGGACGACCCGTAACGACTGTCAAAGATCCACGAATGACATCTGAGACCAACGGCTTAACGTGCTTTCCGAGGTGCAGAGGAGTTTCGGTAGTTATGTAATGATGGTCCCCCATCAACGGACCAACCCCTGCAAACGTAGCTTAACTAGTAGATTTTGCCCGCGGCTTCGCCCGCGTGGATATCGGAAAATATCCCACGGGAACGTAGAACGTACTACCGAGATAAAAAGTATCCTATGTCCTAAACCTGGTGCCAAATTTCATACAAATCCGTCCAGCCGTTTTAACATGAAATGCGTAACAAACAAACTTATACTTTTTAATTTATAATATTACATAGGATTAGGATTTGAATTTAAGGTGATTGCGCTGTGTAGCCCGCGAAATTAATTAGGGTTCCGTACCAAAATGGTAAAAAGGAACCCTTATGGCGTGACTCAGTCTGTCTGTCTGTCTGTTTTTTTTTCAAACGACCGAAAGCTAATGAATCTGCACGATATCTAACTAACAGAGATGTATTGATGAATTCCATCACTGTATGCGAAAAGGACTTGAAAATATCATATTTTTTTACATGTCAAAATTATTTACGGTTTATGAGATACACAGGAAATCTGCGCCTTAATAATTGTACTGGAAATATAACATTATAAAAAATATAACAAAAGGTCCAAGTAGCGAAGGTTCAATGATGATTTTGATTCGATGATGCTGATTTTTTGTATAATGTAATAAGAGTAGGGAAAACCAAAGAAACGTTGGATGGACTGTGTGAAAGATAATATGGCTAGAAAGAGAGTGACTACCGAAATGACGACTAAGAAGTAGGTACTTATGGAAGAAAGGGACATGTTACGCCGACCCCTAATAATTTGGGATAAGGGCAGTAGAATGATGATGATACTGATTTTTTTATTGCGAAGGTACCTAACTCATGACCGTATACATGGGGTTGTGGCAAGCATTACCAGCAGGACAGGAAAATACACCTGATTGTGTCAGTGAGCAACCTTCATTCAGAAACGTGATTATGGAGAGCGAACGAGAGGTCGTAGTCGTAGGTTCTTCTAGTATTTAAGTATAAAAATGTAAGTTAGCAGGAAGGGTTAGTAGAATATCTAATTATGTACCACTTTCAACCTTTTGAACCTTTTTCTTTTGGTTGAAAAGTTGTTCACCGCCAGTGCTCGCGATGAAACATCGCTCGTTCCTGACAATCTACCTATGTAAATAAAAAATTGTGATTAAAAACTTTAAAAAAGCTAAAATGTTTTTTATTTAAATCTGGCTCGGGTCGGGCAGTCGATGCAGCGTACCATCGATATGGTGTACTGTCGATACAACGTATTATCGATATGGTATACTGTCGATACGGCGCACTATTGATTTGATGTACTGTCGATGTAGCGTACCGTCGATTTAGTGTACTGTCGATATAGCGTACTATCGATTTGGTGTACTTACCTACTGTCGATATAGCGTACCATCGATTTGGTGTACTGTCGATGTAGCGTACCATCGATTTGGGGTACTGTCGATTCATTAATCCGTCGATGGAACGTTTTCGATACAGCGACCGTCGATGTAGTGACTGTCGATATTATTAACCAGACCCGGGTTGTGGAGGTCAGATAGGCAGTCGCTCCATGTAAAACACTGGTATTCAGCTGCATCCGGATAGACTGGAAGCCAACCCCAACATAGTTAGGAAAACGGTAGACAGATTGCTTGAAGTGGGAAAAGAATGGCCTTAATACTGCTAAAAATATAAATATTATAAACTATATAATTTAATAAAAAATCCAATTAAAAAGTACGTAAACAAGAGTGTAGTATTGTAAATATGTAAATCATGGTCAACAAACGGTTAGGTAATTCGCGGTTACTGACCTACGCGACGGCTACGACAAACGAGCGACCGACGGCCATGGAGTCGACACTCTCTTGTTTTATTTTTTGCATTACTTATTATTTTTTTCTTATTGTGGTATAGTAATTTTATTCTAGGTGCATTGTCTTCACTTAGAATTGTATAATTAATGTATACAAAATATTGTAAAACAATTATTTATAAAACAGTAACGGTGGAGTTTCTTGCCCATTCTTCTCCATACGAAAGTACCATTTGGAATTTTATTTTTTTTTTATTAATTCTCGTCTCCCCAGACGAGAATTAATAAAGAAAAGCTGGGCACTCACGGTCAGTCCATTTGGATTCATTAAAATGGATGGACGCCAGGCCATTTCATCGCGGGGCGTAATGCCACGGCCCCGGTTTTCGCACTCACGGACAAATGGCGCGACGCCAAACGGCGTGAGGCTATGGATTACGGTGTGCGCGGAAAATCCGTGGATTGACGCCACGCCCAAATTAGGATTGAAGAATCAACACTCACGATCAGTATGTACTATCAGCAAAACTTAAGCATGCTTAGTTTAGAAAATATTTCTGCGAAAGCGCAGCTAGTGACAGAACACACCTCTTCTTGGTTTCGCTAATTAGAGACAATATGCATTTGTGTGAGTACAGGGCGTGTAACAAAAAAAAACTAACTTTAACAACACATCAAATAAAAAACAAACGTGGATCCCTATTGGTCAAAACGCATGCATCGGACGATCGAGTCGTGAGCCGTGCTATGCGATTGTCGTCTTAAAGGTGAGCATGCGGAAGTTTGGCCGATAGTGTATCACGCCATTTGGTGCGATGGACTGACCGTGACTGCCCAGCTAAAGATGAAAAAAAAACCGGTCAAGAGCGAGTCGGACTCGCGCACCGAGGGTTCCGTACCATCATTTATATGTAATTTTTGTTGATGATTTCTGAAAAACTGTGCTATTTAAAGACATCATTTTATTTTTTCTGTAATCTTTACATAAACTTCTATCACATAGAATAATTTCAGATTTTTCGCTTTGCAAACTTCGGAGATAAGGGGGGGGAACGGTATTTTTTTTTTACATTTTTCATCAAAAGTCGAAAACTATGCGGCCTAAAAAAAAGAAAAAATATGTTTGAGAATGTGCAAACAGCGTTCTTTCATATAATACCCCACATGCCCTAGTAGCCCCACTTTGAATTTTAAAGACCCCTTTTCAGTCCCTGTTGCAAAAAAAAATATAAATATTTTTATTTCTTTCTTATTTGCAGAATAGTTGGGTAAATGTAATATAAAACTATTCTAAATTTCAAGTTGATAGCATTAGTATTTCTCGAGATATCCAGCTATGACAGACAGATAGACAGACAGACAGACTGAGTCACACCATAAGGGTTCCTTTTCTACCATTTTGGTACGGAACCCTAAAAACACAATATTACACTATTACATCTACACAAATCACAATAAACAATCTTGACACTTATAATTCGCAAAAAAAAAACAAATCACGGTCGTCTCCATGCCACCATTAGACAAGTAGGTCAGGTTCATTCACAATTATTTCACTTTTTTTCCAGGCTAAGGACTTCGCTATTATGCCTCTGTTGTGAACCGTTATCAAATAATAATAATAATAGACAGTTCATTATTTATTTTTAACCTCGCGAATTTGTTGTACGTGTATATTTACTTACTTATTGAATAACTTATTTTATTTGGCATTCGTTCATGTCTGATTGAAAATATTGAAGGTACCAAAGCCTTACACGATACGGTTTAATTTCCTGTGGCATAATCCTAATCCTAACTAATATTATAAATACGAAAGTGAGTTTGTTTGTTTGCTACGCTTTCACGCTAAAACGGCTGAACAGATTTGAATGAAAGGCTCATGGGTAGGACATAGGATACTCGTATTTTTTATACCGGTAGTACTTACGTTCCCGTGAGATATTTTCCGACATCCATGCGGGCGAAACCTCGGGCGAAAGCTAGTAAAAAATAATACCAGGATAGACCATCTATCCTTCGATTTGAATTAAGTTTTCATTGATCAGTTTTATTGGAGATTCTCAAACGGAGTCACGACCGACTAATTGTATTTTAAATTGTACTCGGCATTGTTTCAGCTAGAACGATTAATCTAAGAAAGATAGAATAGTACATTTTGATACAAGTGGAGAACGTTTGTTATTGCACTCGAGGCGGAATTAATTACGAAACCGAAATTGCGAAAAAAAAATCAGCTGCTGACGAGTTGATGTACGGAACAGCTGATTTTTTTTCCCGATTTCAGGTTTGGTATCTAAATATAAACTGGTTAGTTGGGATACAAAAAACGTATTATGTTTATATTTCGACTAAAACTAATTTATCTGGGCGAAGTGGCATCCTAGAGTATTGCTGTAATTGCATAGTTGGTCGCCGAACGATCGGTTGTTGTGCCCATGTAATGACAGTTGTTTGGTATTTGGGATGGGCAAGGTATCAGGATAACATTTTACTACCAGCTCAGCATTTGAATCATGTTTTTGTAGAAGAGGAATAAAGACAAACATCAAGATGTTATTTTTTTTATTAGACCTAACCTGATGTTATTTTTGTCATTTCATATGAACTTATTAGGTACACTTTCACAGATTAAGGTTCGCTCATAAATATTTAGACAAGCTTGATATTAATTTGACGTCTTCTACACCTAGACATAATCTTTAGGTATCTTCAGGGTTGGTGTCGTACTGCTGAGTGCTGCTACGGTCGGAGCAGTGCGGATGTGATGTGGGTATCATCCTCCCGCCCTAATCCCAGTTTATAAGTAGTCTGCCCAATTTGTCTGTCTTGACTCTCGGATGTGTTATCCGTAGCCTTCATCACAGTAGTCACCTTCACCTTTCCACCCATATCATCTTTCACGCAATCCATAATCGTATAATCGTTTTATGAAAAAGTCACAAATAGTGATTAATATATATTTCAACTGTAAACAAGAAAACACATCTGACTTGTCTGTCAGTTTGATAGATCCGGTCATCCGGTAGTGTCACTTGTCACTTCGTTTTTTTTATAAATACAAAATGGTCAATGAGATGAAACGAAAAACTGATAATTTAATTTCGAATTATTTTAAGTATCTGCATGGGGTTTAAAAATATGATAATTATAGAAATCTACTCCTGGTAATGTATTCTAAACATTGGAAAATGTTTTGAACCCTCAAAATGACCAGTTTTTTTTGTACAAATTAATGTATGGACATTGCCTTGATTCTTTAATTATATTTTTAAAATTCATTCCCGCCCTAGAGAGGGAAGCAATTATTAGGAGTCTTTCCAGACCAAGGGTGGGGAGCAGCGTCTTCGACCGGATAAAACAAACACTACTTTCCGAGTATGAGGAATTAAAAATATTTTTGTCATGAATTAATAGGAAACTATTAGGAGCTCGTGGCTAAGTAATAACAGCTGCACGGGTCGATCCGTCAGGTTAAGCTACGCTTGCCGGGGTTGGTCAGTGGATGGGTGACCATCTTTACATAACGAGATTCCTCCGTGCCTCGGAAAGCACGTTAAGCCGTTGGTCCCGGCTGTTATTCGTGAATCTTTGACAGTCGTTACGGGTCGTCAGAAACCCGAAAGTCTGACAACCAGTCTTACCAAGGGGTATCGTATTACCCAGTAACTGGGTTGTGGAGGTCAGATAGGCAGTCGCTCCATGTAAAATACTGGTATTCAGCTGCATCCGGTTAGACTGGAAGCCGACCCCAACATAGTTGGGAAAAGGCTAGGCAGATTGATTGATTAATAGGAAACTATGATTTAAATTTTCTTTTTTTTCGCGCTTTACTTTCGCCAGGTTGAAAGAGAAGAGAAGGTTGATATAAAGCCGATAAACAGCCTAATATGAAAAATGTAAAATTCAAATATTTTTGAGTTTAGAACACAAATAAATGTTAATTTGTTCATAGACGTCTTTTTTATTGTTATAATAATGGTTTTTGATAATATTCTTTAAAGAAACATTATTTAAATATGCAAAAAATATTAACGCCTTAAAGACGCATATCTCTTTGCCGAGATTTAAAAAAAAACATTCACCTCCGAATAGAGAGTTGTGAATAGAGGCATTGAACCAATTTGGACTAAGTATAGGTATAAGTTATCTGTGGCAATTTTTATTCCCGCACGCGGGTGGGAAAATAAAAAATCGCACGCGTGCGACATACATTGCATTGTGAACCTAATCGTAGTGCGATATGAACCAGTTTTTGAGGAAGTGTATTGAAAAATGTATTTATTTTGACTCACACAGGAAGATCACTATCTAAACTAAAAACACTCCTGAAAGACGGGGATGGAAAACGTCACGTTGTATCAAAAACAACTCATAATACTCTTAATGCGCTGAGTTTAATAAATAGCACAATAGAAATATATTAAACAAACGTTTTTTTTTTCTTTTTCTTTTTACCCCCGGTACATACCTGCACGACCACATTTTTCACCAGTCATTGCATCTTCCGGTTTTGCATATTATTTTTCCTCTGCTAATGGTCTTGTTATTTAACCACTAAAATCAACTTTACCTTAATAAAAACCGGTCAAGAGCGAGTCTGACTCGCGCACCGAGGGTTCCATTCCAATTTCTGAAAATGTGTGCTACTTAGAGACATCGTTTTATTTTTCCTGTAATCTTTACATAAACGTCTATCACATAGAATAATTTCAGATTTTTCTCTATGCAAACTTCGGAGATAAGGGGTGGGGAACGGTATTTTTTTTTACATTTTTCATCAAAAGTCAAAAACTATGTGGCCTAAAAAAAAATAAAAAATAGTTTGAGAATGTGCAAACAGCGCTCTTTCATATGATACCCCACATGCCCTAGTATCCCCACTTTAAATTTTTAAGACCCCCTTTCAGTCCCTGTTGCAAAAAAAAACATAAATATTTTTATGTCTTTCTTATTTGCAAAATAGTAGGGTAAACGTCATCCAAAACTATTCCAAATTTCAAGTTGATAGCATCAGTAGTTCTTGAGATATCCAGCTGTGACAGACAGACAGACAGACAGACTGAGTCACACCATAAGGGTTCCTTTTTTACCATTTTGGTACGGAACCCTAAAAACATTGCACTGTTAACAGTTGTATCAACGCCTTTAAGTATACCTAATCTTACTTCAAAGAAGAATCTCTCACAAATGCAGTCCACTTTACAGTGCAGTAGTTTTCCAGATCAACTCGTACGGACAAACAACTTCCTTGCATTTCCATATCCATTATAATTATATCTATCTATATCTATACTTATTATAAAATAAAGTCGCTTTTCGTGTCTGTCTGTGTGCCCGCGTTATTCTTCTAAACTACGCAACGGATTTTGATGCAGTTTTCACTATCATTTAGAGAATCACCGGAAGTTTTAGAAGCGTGATGATGGAGGCCATGGTTTTTGAAGGACATTATATTGAAAACTTAACAGGAATAATTTTAACAGGTGTAATTTTAAGTATTACAAAAAAAATATTGCGTGTACCTACTTCATTAAAAAAAAGTTATAGCTAAATGAAACTGTGTAATTACTTTTGCGCCAGCCTGTATTTACTGCATTGCCGCCATGGCCCGAAGCATTGCACTAAATATACAGTAATAATGAGATTTCAATAACTCTGACGCAAGAAGCCAGCTTTGTAACATCATTGCAATAAGATAATCAATATAAATATTGCACTACTTGTGTTTATTACTTCCTCATAGTTCTAAAGCGGTTTATGATGCGCCTGCGATAATTCTACAAGCAACGACGTTAGTGCAACATTTACATTATAATAACGAGGAGCTCGTGGCTAAGTAATAACAGCCGCACGGGTCGATCCGTCAGGTTAAGCTACGCTTGCCGGGGTTGGTCAGTGGATGGGTGACCATCTTTACATACCGAGATTCCTCCGTGCCTCGGAAAGCACGTTAAGCCGTTGGTCCCGGCTGTTATTCGTGGATCTTTGACAGTCGTTACGGGTCGTCAGAAGCCCGAAAGTCTGACAACCAGTCTTAAAAAGGGGTATCGTATTACGCAGTAACTGGGTTGTGGAGGTCAGATAGGCAGTCGCTAATGGAAAATACTGGTATTCAGCTGCATCCGGTTAGACTGGAAGCTGACCCCAACTTAGTTGGGAAAAGGCTAGGCAGATTGATTGATTGAATGAACTCATTATCATCATCTGCCTAGCCTTTTCACAACTATTTTGGGGTTGGCTTCCAGTCTTACCAGATGCAGCTGAATGCCAGTATTTTTAACCCCAACGCAAAAAGAGGGGTGTTATAAGTTTGACCGCTATGTGTGTGTGTATGTGTGAGGAGGTGTGTGTGTCTGTTTGAACCGATTTGGATGCGGTTTTTTTCTTTGAAACTAGGTTTTTTAGCGGTGGTTCTTAGACATGTTTTATCAGAATCGGTTCAGCCGTTTCAAGGTCATCCGCTATTTTGTCAGCTGTGGCAGAGATCTTAGACGCATAATGGGTATTTACTTTACTTTCAAACATAATTTAAGTGTGACCTAAAATTTGAAACACCCATGCTACATATACAGGATGATTTTTTAATGACCAGCCAAATTTTCACAGGGTGTTCTACCCATGAATATGAACAACTTTCACTATGGGACCAACTTTGAAATCACGAAAAAAAAACCAGCGGTTTCCTACAAAAGTTCAATACCTACTCAATCAAAATGTATGAAACAGCTGATATTTTTTTTGCGATTTCAAAGTTGGTCCCATAGTGAAAGTTGTTCATATTCATGGGTAGAACACCCTGTGAAAATTTGGCTGGTCATTAAAAAATCACCCTGTATATATAGCTATGCAAAATTATGGAATTCTTGGTCTGATGCTGCAGCCAGGATAGCCAGCACACTAGTACATTCATGAAAAAATAATAGCAGATATTATGTCCTGTTTGGATTCTTTTTGATCAGTATTTGATGCTACAGACAAAGCAATGGTGATGGCAACACGATGAGCTGATTCTGCAGCCAGAATATCCAGTACACTAATACACTCTTGAAAAAAAAATTATAAGTATGTAGTATTTGGATTCGTTTTTTTTTATCAGGTTTTAATTCTATTTACAGTACGATGGTAGCATCAGGATAAGTAAGATAGGGAGAAACTTAACATTCTGTAGTAAGTAATAACAACGCATTTCTATATTGTTAAATTGCGTTAACTTTTTGACATAGGTACATACATAAAAAAGCGAAAAACGAAACGGTAAAACGAATTATTTATTACCTATTGAGATAAAGCTTCGTTTTGAGGAATCAAAACGAAGCTTTGAAAAGAAGTTACGATATGTACAAGAATTGCAAAGAATAACTTCTTTTGTAAATAAGTTTAAAAATTTATAATAAATTTAAAATTTAAAAAACTTCCGACGCAATAAAGAAAAGCAAACATTTTAAAAGTCAAAGTTAACCTAGGTATAACGATACCTAGGTACTCAATCAAAGCTGGCTCAACGGAGGCATCTTTGATTGAGTAATACATACAATATTTTAATTACAGAAATTGATGGACGGAGCCATCTTACTGCGACATATCATACCGTTTTATTCCCTTAGTAGAACATCTGCCAAGCATGAAAACATAATTGTTTTTAATCAGTAGCCACTTAAGTACCTAGGTAATAAACAACGATAATGATTGCCTCACGCATTACTCGATGACTACTAAAGTTTAATTAATGGCTAAATACACGCCTAAGTTAATATTACAGCCTTAATTACAGCCTAACACAAAAAGCTAAGTAACCCAAGGCTTTAGGCTCCGACCACACAAGTTACATCTACAATTTATGAATTAATGAATATGGAGTTCGAAGCTAGCAAAAGTACTAGTCATTAAACTTAAATTAAAATTGAAAACTCTGGAAGAAAAGTCTAGAGATCTTGAATTCCTGAAAGTATTACAAAGCTGGTACCTAATTTATGGATAACTAGCTGCGCCCCGCGGTTTCACCTGCGTAGACCGAGATAAAAAGTAGCCTATGTGTAATTCCAGGGTGTCAGCTACCTCCTTACCAAATTCTATCAAAATTGGTTCAGCCGTTTGAGCTTGAAGAAGTAACAAACCTACAAACACAAACTTTCGCCTCTAAAAAATATTAGTGTGATTTTGACTTTTTGTAGCAATGGAAGTCCTAAATCATTTATTACTTTGCAAACATGTGTAATTGTTTTATTAGAAAAGTCTTCCATATTCTAACGTCACATGGGCATGCAAATCATATATAATTTACACAAATTTAAAGACATTATAATAAATTTTATATAACAATGAGGAAATTATAATAATACAAAATACAAATTAATGTCAACTCGTTCGAATTACAGTAAAAATGTCAAATTAATACAAAGAAATAAAAAAAAATTCAAATGCAATAATAGCATGTCATTCCCTCAGTGATTCATCATTATATAATGGAAGTCGTCAATTGTGATAACTTTTTTCAATTAATATTTCGTAAAAGACCGAAGATGAGGTATATACTTACAACATTAGTTTTTGTTTACAGTAAATCTGAAAAGGGGTCATTGTACTCATCATTTTGAACAATTTGTTCTATGATGGGACCAACCTTGAAATCGCGAAAAAAAAATCAGCTGTTCCATACATTTGTGTTCACTTAAATCGACAAAATGTATGGAACAGCTGATTTTTTTTTCGCGATTTCAAGGTTGGTCCCAAAGAAAAAATTGTTCAAAATGATGAGTACAATGACCCCTTTTCGGGTTTAGTGTAAACAAAAATAATGTTGTATACAGTATGCATCAGAAAGGTGTGCTCTTTATTTGTGTGGCAAAGACCATCAAACTGAACAACTTTCTTCACGGGACCAACATCGTAATCGACAAAAAATTATCAGCCGTCCCGTACAAAACTTCACAGCCTACTCGACAGCTGATATCTTTCTCGATTACGATGTTGGTCCCATGGAGAAAGTTGTTCAGTTTGATGGTCTGTACCACAGCTTACTGATACAGCCTGTAGATGATATTGACGGTTGTGTATCGTCATCACAGCTATCGATTTTAGTTAGTAATAAACGGATGGTATTTAAAAGTACCTCAATTTATTCCCATTTCATTTACCTAATTTTGCCTGTGTTCCACCAAATATACTGAATGTGCACCAAAATATGTTCATTAAAATATGACATAACGAGCATCTATTGGATATGGCGCTCGGCGGCCGCTGCCGCGGCACCGCTCGCTTCGCTCGCTCGCCGTCGCGCGTTAAGGGTCACTGTTCTTTTTTTTTTTTTTTTGTTCCGGGGTGGAAAATCCTCATGGATGTCCCCCGCCCGGGGGTGAGCAGAGGGGTCTGCCAGACTCTTACTGACTAAAAACCACCCCGGTGTTCCCTTCCCACACTTGGACCGGGGATCATGGGAACTTGTGCGCCTTCCACGATCCCCGGCTAGTGCCAGCCCGCCTTCGTGGGCCTCCTCAGGCCCGCGAGGGGAGTGAAGGGTCACTGTTCTAACCTAACCTAACCTAACCCAAATGATTCTAACCCAAATGATTCACCAATGTGAAGTTTCGGACGCGCGGGTGTTTTGTGTAACATTCAGGAATATTTGGTGCACGATCAGTATTTTGATCTAATAAACTCCATTCGTGTACCCTAGCCGTTAGCATTTCCTTCAATGAAATCACAGCACATTCCTAGCCAGTAATTGATGGTCAATTTGGCCTATTATTCAATGAGCATACTCTTGTGAGCTATTCAGGACGAATTGAAGCTGTTGAATAAGAACTATTTATTAGGTTATTTCACCAACAGAAGGTCTCGCATGACTTGTTGAAACTACTACCTACGACTTATTATTGGTAGGAGATGTAGCTAATATAAAGCTACCTTTTACTGGGTTCGTCTTTCACTGACTTGAATGTGCCCTGGCGGTTGAGAGTATGTCATGCTCACTCAAATGTCTCGCTGGTGGTGGCGTGTGTGTTGGATCATTAAGTTCCCTTCAAAATGGTTGAGCTAATTGGTGCTGATCCATGCGTCATGTTCGTGAACGGGCGCCGTCAGTTGGGACTGGTCGTCTCTTAGCTGCCACGGCTTATTTTTAATTTAGTTGTTTTTATCTTTTTCATTACGGACGCTTTTAACGTGCACGTCTTTCTACATTGTTCTCACATCTATATTTTCAATATGAACGATGTAACCAATATTATGTAAAATATTTGATTTAAAAGAGTGTCCGTGGAGTTTCTTGCCCGTTCTTCTCCAGGATCTACGCTTTGGAATGGGCAACTAGCTTTATTTTTCTGACTGACCGACCCAAGACCGACCCTTTGACAATTCAAAAGTGCCTGTAATTGGTTTATTTGAAATAAATGCTTTGAGTTTGAGTTTGTATATTACATCTAGAGATATAATATTTTATCGCTCGTCATACATTTTGTACGAGACCGTTCACACTGTGCTATAATATAGGTAATATAATAATATCCTTGGACATTTCACACAACGCCATCTAGTCCCAAGCTAAGCAACCCTAATGCTTGTGTTATGGTAACGAGATGGCTGATAAACTACTTATATACATTTTTTTTTGTAAATACATACATATTATAATATATAATATATTATTACATCTTAAAGTCAAAAGTCCTTCTTGGCGTTAATGTAATAACCAACTGTACAAGTAGGTAAGTCTATAAATACTGGTTCAAAAACAAAGACATTAGTCGATAATCACCAAATATTTTGAAATGGACCCCGAAAAGATAGCGTAATTAAAATCACTGGAGGGTTCCTCCTAAGTCGTCATGGGCACTCAGCAGTTACAGAATACGATATCACGAACATGCATATATATGCACAAACCCATAAACTCATCTTTGACCAGTGACAATAAGGCGGTCCTTCCATCGAGAAATCATCAAGTATCTCAATCCTTAAGGTATATTTCTTTGTTCACAGTTAACCAACCATGGGTTCCTTGCCTCGGGTCTCCGTAGTCAGCGGCGGCCGCACCCTGGTGCCGGCCGCCCCCCTGGCGAAGCACCTCGCGCATCTTGCTGCTAGTGACAACACTGCGCTGGTGTATGCTGGTGAGTGTAAAGTACCGTCAGTAAAGGGTTTATCCTTTGAGGGGACCTCAAAAACCGAGCATAAGCACAGATGGAAGAAATTCGCTCAAATAGATAATTTTGTCGAATCAATAGCTACTGAAAGTTTGAACTACGTTTCAGAATTTTAAAGCCACTAAAAAGTTTAGTTTTAATTACGGTGAAAATATTAAACTTATAACCTTATAAGACAATTAAAAAAAAATCAAACCTAAACCATTTATGTCAAACAAATCAGAAGACAATAGAATTATAGATGAAAACAATAAAAAATCTAATATAATACTGATAAGTAAAGAAGTAGGTCGTAATGATTGCACGATACTGCTATATAATGTTCTCACATAAAATTATCATGACCAGACCACTGTGTAATGGTATGATGTGGCGTGTTGACCCATTAGCCCCTTGTCAGTCATTGTCAGTGAATTTATTAGTACTTAGATGCCGAGTTATGCGGGCTACGATCTCGGTCAGGATGTAAATGAAATGTCGAATCATGTCTGAAAGTCATTATCATATGCCTGTCATCTGTGGGCTTACATAGAGCGACGCCTATCTGACCTGGTAATATGATACCCCTTGGTAAGACTGGTTGTCAGACTTTCGGGCTTCTGACGACCCGTAACGACTGTCAAAGATCCAAACAGCCGAGACCAACGACTTAACGTGCTTTCCGAGGCACGGAGAGGTCTTGGTATGTAAAGATGGTCACCCATTCACGGGCCAAATGCTGCAAGAGGAGATTAACCTGATCGATCGAACCGTGCGGCTGATATTATATAAAATAGCAACAAGATCCTTAAAATCCTTGAGTTATCTGAAATGCAAATTTATATACTTTAGATCTCTTGCAAAAAAGAGAAGAAAAAAAAGAAAAAGAATTGCGTCGACCCCAAATAAATTAGGATAAGGGAAGGAAACTTTATTATTTATTATTTTTTTAGGGAATGATACTTTATTTCTCTTTTTCATTTTTCTCTGAACCGACCAATTTCGAGTAGGTACTACTTACATAAATAATAATGCCTGGCCTCGTAACAATTACAGCAGATTCATATAAAATTATAAAGAAGAAAATAAAAATTACGTCTAGATAAGCATTGACTAACAATATAGTAATTAAAACGAAGATAATTGTAATAATACCGACGATGATTGCGATGGGAGTGAGTTCAATGAATTATTAACATGAAAATGTACATTTTAATAAGTAAAATGGGTTATTTTACAAAATTATCGCTCAACAGTTCTCGGAGATTTATTAAGAACGAAAGATTTAATCCCACTTTTTAACGTCAATGAATGAAAGTGGGTGTAGGTACTTAATTTATGGAATACTTAATAGTGCTATTATGTAATTTCAGTGATTACATCAAAGTTACATTGATTCTTTAGTGTATCTAGAATCTAGCTGGAAACTGCTTCGTAGAACTAGCAGAATATGATGATGATATAAAAGTTAATAATTTTATCACCATACGGTATTAGTCGTTGTTTAACCAATAAAGCTATGAATAATAGAATTCAGAACCATGAGCCACAAGACTTGGTACTACGATAAAACTTACTCTTGGCTTTCTTAACTATCCGGCTGTTGTCTCAGAAGTCAAACTCAAACCCAAAGCATTTATCCTAACTTCCTAATTAATATTATAAAGTTTATATTTTTGTTACGGATAACCGCTGAACTGATAAACAGCTGAACGGATTCGGATGAAATTTGCACATAGCACATGGATAGACCATGACCGGCACCCTGATTGCGTAACACATCAATCGGAGTTGGTTTCATTTTCAGTACAACAACATTCATTACGTTATTTACGTTGTCGAGCAGACAAATTTTTCGAATATATATGAAGCAATGGATTAGCCATATTTTGTTTCAAAATGATTTATTCTCCGATTGATACGCAATTAGGGTGCTAGGTTAGGACATAGGATACTTTTTATCCTGATATTCCCACGGAATCGAGACTTATGCGGGCGAAACTGTGGGGCTCAGCTAGTTTCAAATAAACCAATTACAGGCACTTTTGAATTGCCAAGGGGTCGGTCAGTCGGAAAGATGAAGCTAATTGCCCATTCCAAAGCGTAGTAGGTTCATATGGAGAAGAACGGGCAAAATATTGTTACCAAATATTGGTTACATCATTAATGTTGAAAATATATACATGTGGGAGAAATGTAGAAAGGACGTGCACGTTAAAAGAGTCCGCAATAAAAAGGTAAAAACACAAAATTAAAATAAGCATTGGCAGTAAGAGATAACCAGCCCCTACTGACGGCGCCTCATTTAAGAGCACATGAAATGATATGAAAGCGAATAGAGATGTGTGGTAAAGAGACGTCCATGTCTCCTTTTTCTTTATTCGCTCGCAACGACGATTAGGAGGGCAAACCTTGCTTAGAAATCTATACGACTTAAGCAATAGATGCATTTGGTCGTGTGATCAAAACGGTGGCCGATAAGATTTCAATATCAGAATTTGTATTAAATTATACACAATTCATATTAAAGAATTATATTTTGTATTGTATTAAATTGCTACCATTACAGATGAGACATGCAGTGTACGTGTGAGTTATGCTGAGCTGGAAGCCCGTACCAACTCCCTCGCAAGAGCCATCATATCGAGAGCAAGACCTTCGGGCGCTAACAGGGATGGAGACTACGTCATCGCTGTGTGTATGCAGCCTTCACATAGGTGAGATTAGAAGTTGAAACTGAACTTGACTTGGTGACTAGCAACTTGAATATATTTGGGATGGCAACGCACCTGTCTGCGATGCATCTGGTAGGTATTGCAAATCATAGACAGCGATGACAGTCACGTGGGCTGCCAGATGGTTGCCAAGAAATAAAATAACACAACCTGGAGAAAGGAACTGGAACCATTGTCTTCAACGATAAAAGTATTTGAGGCTAATAAGACTATGTATAAATTAATTACTAAACTTGAAAGGTGGTTTGTTCATAGCAGGCGCTGTGCAAGTACATGCGATGCACTCACTTATGTAAATATGGGATTTGAAAATTGGTCTCATCGAAGATTGCTTCAACGTCTAGTAATTTCTAAAACTTTCAATCTTATTTTCCAGCACTATCACCACTTTGCTGGCAACATGGAAGGCAGGAGCTGCCTACGTGCCTATGGAGCCAAGCTTCCCCCAAGCCAGGATCTCGCACATCCTCAAGGATGCTGAACCATCTCTTATTATTTTTGATGAAACCGGTAGGTTACTTCTTCATTACTTTAAAACTCATGAGTCATGAGTTCATGACATACATAAACTCACGGCTTCTTCGCATGGAGGCAGGCAGAAATGACAAAACGCCACCTGCTACGATTCTTACATACTCCTTTTGCTTCGTTTACGTTCATACATCTGGTCACACTAATAAGATAACTTTAAGACTCATCCAGGGATTTTTATATACTCTAACCAATTTTGATAACAATTCCATCGGTAACAACGGTATCTCCTGCTAAATAAAGTGTTTTACTAATAAACCACTTAATTTACCTGTAGAATACGGTAGTTAAGATTCTTTACTACGTAACAAATAAGGCAGATTTTTATTGTTGAATTCATTATAATAATTATTTATGTAAAAATAAGTAATATCTAACCTTGGATCTATCGTCTGGTTTTCAGCTAATCCCGCTATGTTCTCGGGGAGCGGTGTACCAGCTGTATCCTACGAAGAGTTAGCACACGAAGCTAGTGGACTGTCAGCTGATGTCGTCCAGGACATGGAAGTACTGGCTGCAGCTAGGAGTGAGAGCATTGCTATTGTGCTGTATACTTCTGGAAGCACTGGTATTCCTAAAGGTATTTGTCTATTTGGATGATGCTTTAATTTTAGTGAAGATAGACATATTATAGGGTTCCTGGAAGGTCCCGCCTTTGTCCAGCAGTGGACAGTATAGGCTAAGTAAAAAAAAAGGAGATGTGTTCCTTGAAGAGTTAATGTTAACACGAAGAATTTATGATTGAAAGTTAATTCAAGTATTGTTGAAAAAAATATTAATAAAAACACCCCGCATATCTGGTCCCGTTTCAACAAAAATCTGACATTCGAATTAGTAAAAATCTGACTAAAGTATCCTCATCTTCCTCAATCACCAGGAGTTCGCCTGTCCTACGCAGCAGTCTGCAACCGCCTATGGTGGCAATTCCACACCTTCCCCTACAGTGACAACGAAGTCAACTGCGTGTGGAAGACAGCTCTGACCTTCGTAGACTCAGTGAGCGAGATTTGGGGTCCACTGCTGCATGGCAGAACTCTGCTTATACTGTCCAGAGAAACCACCAGGGATCCTCAAAAGCTTGTCAACGTGTTGGCTGATAATCAGGCGAGTTAAATAATATCAACCATTTCATTAAGTATTTAATTTTTGGTTCTACGATGCCCATATAGAATCATGACGAACAGGGTGGAAAGTTTACTCATCCTCCATAGAAAAGGTAGGATCCTCCGACCAGACAGGTGTTGTGTCTGATGGGCTACTGCCCCACGATTGATGTCGGGACGTTATATATATACTGGTCACGCGGTAAACTCTGATTGCGCGATGCAGGATTTTGCTTGACGTCAGTGTGTTGCGTTGTTTGCATGTGACGATGTAAGTTTCCACACCAAAACAATTTTTTTCAAATTGTAGTAGTTAAAAATGTCAACACATTTCAAAATCGGTAATAAATTAGAATACTTTGAGAATTATATTTATTCTTAACTTTGTTTCCCTTAGTACATAGTTAATTAGTGACTAATATCCACTGTTTCTATTTCAGATCCAACGTCTAGTCTTAGTACCGACTCTTCTCCGTTCAATCCTCATGTACCTTTCCCTCAAGCCTTCCGAAAGACCCCTTCAGAACCTTAAACTCTGGGTCTGCTCCGGAGAGACTCTTAGCAAGGACTTAGCAACGCAGTTCTTTAAGAATTTCGGAGATCACAATGGTTATAAGCTTGCCAACTTCTATGGCAGTACTGAAGTGATGGGAGATGTGACCTATTACGTCTTGGAGAATACCAGCCAACTTGATATTCATCCTACTATTCCAATTGGTAAGTTACACAAATTATATCTTAATACAGACAGTATTGGATGTTTTATATTTCCTGTAACTCACAGTTTTATTTTTTTGAATTAAGTACATACTTAATTATAAAGTAGTAAAAGTTAGCGTCGGTAACACCTACTGTGTCACATTAACTGCTTTTGTTTTACCTCTATTTTACATGGAGTGACTGACGACGAGACGATGAATCCTTATTAAATAAAATGTAAATACTTAGGACTTAGACCTCATCGTACCTAATTTTCTTTCCACAGGTGCTCCTCTAGATAACTGTGCTGTATACCTGTTGGATGAGGAGATGAACCCAGCCCGGGAGTCAGAGCCTGGTGAAGTGTGGGTGGCTGGGTGTAACTTGGCGGCTGGGTACGTGGGTGGACAAGGGGCAGATAAGTTCGTTGACAACCCTCACGCTGCACATCCAGGTATCTACTTCAAACTTAATGTGTGCTATGCTTATAACGCTATACCATTATGTACTATAGTAAGTTGTAATCATCCAACTATTTTTATGCTTACTGAATTCTTTATTTATTTTAGAGGATATATTGAAGCGTGGTTTAGCTTGGTGTGTAAGTGCAATGGCTGGCTCTAGTTTAGCTTGGTGTGTAAGTGCAATGGCTGGCTCTAGTTTAGCTTGGTGTGTAAGTGCAATGGCTGGCTCTAGTTTAGCTTGGTGTGTAAGTGCAATGGCTGGCTCTAGTTTAGCTTGGTGTGTAAGTGCAATGGCTGGCTCTAGTTTAGCTTGGTGTGTAAGTGCAATGGCTGGCTCTAGTTTAGCTTGGTGTGTAAGTGCAATGGCTAGCTCTAGTTTGACGCGCGAGATGAAAGACTCTCACGGGCTTCGTTTAAATGTATATTTATGACAAAATGCTATAAATCAGTTAAGTAAGTTCTTAACATATTTAAATACCTTCGGTTTAAAGCAAACTTTACTGCACAATAAGAGAGCAATGGTGGCTAAGAGCAGTGGTGGCCCCGAGGTAACAGCCCCGATTTATTAGTCGTAAGTTCGAACCCAGACAGACGCTTTACTTTGTGTAAATATTTTCATCACCACTGCTCTCAAAACGATGAAGGAAAACATCGTGAGGAAACCGGCATGTCCTAGAACCAAAAATTCGAAGACGTGTGATATCTACCAACCCGCACTGGGCTCGCGTGGTAGATTACAGCCCACTCCCACTCGAAGAGAGCAGGTCTGTGTCCCAGCAGTGGGAACTCTATAGGCTGATTATGTAAGGAACTGTTTACGTGTTAATCGTATAAAACAGAAAATAGACGGTGCTACTATGGATTTTTTTTTTATCAAAAGAATTTCATGTTTCGGTTTTAGTACAGCAGTAGACATTATACATAGTCAAATGACACATCCAAATGATTTAACTATACAGGGTGTAAGGGACAGCCCTCCGCAAACTAACAGGGTGCATTCAGCTCCTGATTCTGAATCATATTCCACCGGAAATTTTCTCAGGAAAATTTTCATTTTTTCAATTTTTTTTTCAGTTACATTTTCATTATTTCAATGTAAAATTGCATTGTGTGTTCGCAGCACTCCATTTATGTAAAAAAAACTGCAAAAAAAAAACAGCAAAAAAACCAGCAATGGATGTTTAAATTCTCTAACCAACGACGCGTGAAATCAGCTGTTCACTTTCTGTCTAGCTACAGAGTTCATCGAACTCACCGCATACCTATAACCTACCCCTACCAACCAGTAATAGACGCTCCGATTTGTGCACAAAAACACAAACAAATCAGGTTTATTGGAGTCCCTTAAAGTTCCTGAAAAAATTTCATGTACCGGTCATCTTAGTATGTCATACTGAATTCACCCTATCAGTTTGCGGAGGGCTGTCCCTTACACCCTGTATACATTTGGTTTTATAGGAATTTTAAAAACACAAAATTATCTATGTGTCCCCTTAATAGTCCATCATCCAGTTTTCATATTTAGTACCTGGTAGACCGAGCTCTGCTCGCCTGAAAATATAGAAAACGGATTTTCCCAGATAAATGAGACCTAGCTAGATCGATTTTTCGCCCCCGTATATCTCTATATTGCAACTTTCATGGAAGTCCAGAATCGCCGTTTTCGAGAACGTGATTATACAGGTTGTAAGTGTAAACAGTGGCAACCTTTTAAGGGGTCATTGTATTCATTATTTTGAACAACTTTTAAGGGATCAAACCTGAAATCGCGAAAAAAAATCAGCTGTTCAGTACATTTATGTTCGCATAATTCGTCAAAATGTAGGGAGCAACGGATTTTTTTGCGATTTTTGGTTTGCTCCCATAGTAAAAGTTGTTTATAATGATGAGTACAATGACCCCTTAAAAGGTTGCCACTTACACCCTCTATATAGAAATCTTGCTCATTTAATAGTACCTATAGGATATCGATACCTAGTCTTCTAGGAAAATGCTGCTTTTATCAGCATACCAATCATTGCATAATTTTTCTTTCCCAGATTTCGGTCGTCTGTACCGCACTGGTGACTTCGGAGTGCTGGAAAAGGGAGTAATTCTGTATGCAGGACGTACAGACTCGCAGATCAAGATAAGAGGACATCGGGTAGACCTGCAGGAGGTCGACCGCGCGGTAGCTGGAGTTGATGGCGTTGATAAATGTAAATATTTGAAAAAAGCTATTTAAATGTAATCGATCAGACCACCTTGGATGCTTGACTTTTGTAATGACAGATTTAAAAAAAAAACCCGGCCAAGTGCGTGTCGGACCACGTACAATGAAGGGTTCCGTTATTCTGTAGTTGAAAAGAATTTGTCCCATAAACAAACTTAATATTTTACTTGAAAAACATGCTCTCCCATACATTGATATACGTCACAGCCAATGCTTCAACTGCTATAATTATGTTTGTAATCACAAAAAAAAAATTATGTGATAAAACTACAGATAAACGAATTTCGGACTTTTTTACATTACTTTTTATTACTTGTGGTGTGAGACCTTGCTTCTTGCCAAATTTCTTGATTCTAAGTCAACGGTATATACCTACCCTCTAATATGTGACATAAATGGCCGTATTTTTTATTGCGTTGACTTAAAAGCTTGATTTTTTTAGAACTCAAAGGCACCATAATAAATAATAATAATTACGTATTTGATATTAGTTTCAACTTGATACCTCAATTCGTTCCTGAGAAAAAGGGTCTTGACAGACAGACAGACAGACAGACGGACAGCGAAGTGATCGTATAAGGGTTCCGTTTTTATCTTTTGAGGTACGGAACCCTAAAAAAAACATTTTATTTATTTTTAAATCAAAGCTTACTATAGAGGTTACCTACGCATATTTAAGAAAGACTTCATTAAATGTTTATACTTTCAGGTGTGGTGCTATGCTACGGCCTGGACAGCGGCAACCCAGAGATTCTGTCGTTTGTCACCATCAAGCCTGACGCCAGGATAGCTGCTCAACACATCGAGGCTGCCTTGAAGAATTCACTTACACATTACATGATTCCACAGGTAAGGTTATGCACTATATTGTGAAATAATTATCGCAGAATAATCCTTTTCAATATTAAGATTTCAAGCAAAATTAAGATTTGGCAAACAATTTTTAATAGGTGTATCTATTCATACACGAAATCTCTTAAGGAGTCACTGTACTCATCATTATGAACAACTTTTACTATGTGACCAAACCTGAAATCGCGAAAAAAAAAACAACTGCTCCCTACTTAGATAATATACATCCTACATTTTGACGAGTTTGATTAATATATCGAATCCGAAGTCGGTCAATAGTACGGACACGAAACGAATCGCAAGCGCGCCACTAGCGACATTACGTGATCTACCCACACCTACATCACGCTTCTACAGAGTCGTGATGTTTTAGGGCGAGCGCGCATTGCGGTGCGTTTTTCTACCGCATAATCTGTGAAGTATGGAATGTCTTTGAAGTGCGCGCAATGCGGTCATGCGTTTTGTTACTGTAGGCCCCGCCCAGTGCGGCAGAACTACCGGAAACGCACCGCAGTGCACGCTCGCTCTTAATCTCATGGCGAGGAGGACAGTCTGATCACTTGGGGGTTACTACGCTACGGAACTGTATTCAATTCGTTGTGCTCAGTAGTTGTGTTAATTTTAATTTGGAGTGATTTTGTTAGATTGTGATTTTAATAATCACCGAGTCATAGCACCCAGTGTGTTTTCATTGCACGAAACCCATCTTCTGCCCACATGGTGTCTGAATCTATCTGAGTAAATCCTGAGGATCCAACAAATAGATAAATGTACTGAACAGCTGATTTTTTTTCGCGATTTACGGTTTCGTCGCATAGTACCTAAAAGTTGTTCATTATGATGAGTACAATGACACCTTAAGAGATTTCGGAGACTGCGGTCATGCGTTTTGTTACTGTAGGCCCCGCCCAGTGCGACAGAACTAACGGAAATGCACCGCAGTGCGCGCTCGCCATAACGGTGATTGACGACCCCAAAAAACATCATCAAATTAATTTATTTTTTGTTTTCTAATGTTTAAATTCGATGCCTAACAGCCAAAAAGGGATAAGGGTAGTTCTTCAAAAAGTATTCTCCGCGTAGCTTTCGTGGCGAATTTTTTTTTTAGAGTAATCTTCAAATAAATGGACACACATTTAAGATGCTCTAAAAATAATAAGTGCAATTTTGATTATATGTAAATCAGTGCATAAACTACAGAGATATTCTATTTTGAAATTTCGGTTCCCACGAAAGTTACGAAAGACGCCACAAAAGTTACAAACTTATTTTCTATAAGCAAAATACAGTTTAAAAACCTTATTTTTTCATAAATTTCCTGTGGATTGAAGTTTATAAAATGAAATACTTATTATTTATGAATCAACTTGTATTTGAGATCAACATAGTGTTTTGAGATCAGCTTATTATTACTTATTAGTAACTTTGGTTGCTAATTTAGCTTTGGTCCAGTAATTAAACTATAAAATTTACATCATTATCATCATCATCATTTCAGCCGAAAGACGTCCAGTGCTGGACATAGGTCTCCCCTAAGCACCGCCATTTCGACCGGTTCTGTGCTTCCCAAATCCAGCAGATTCCTGCAGCCTTTAACAAGGTCATCTGTCCACCTTGTGGGAAGCCTTCCAACGTTACGTCTTCCAGTACGCGGCCGCCACTCCAGAACATTTTGGCCCCATCGGCCATCTGTTCTTCGAGCAATGTGCCCTGCCTACTGCCACTTAAGTTTAGCAATGTTTCGGGCTATGTCGGTTACCTTCGTTCTACTGCGGCTCTCTTCATTTCTGATTTGATCACATAGGAAAATTCCAAGCATAGCCCTCTCCATTGCCCTTTGGGTGACTTTTAGCCTTCTCATAAGGCCCATTGTGAGCGACTACGTTTCAGTGCCGCAGGTCTTTACTGGCAACACGTACAGGTCGAAGACTTTCGTCTTAAGATACTACGGTATGTGAGACGAGAAGATATTGCGAAGCTTCCTGAACGCTGCCCAGCCGAGTCGGATTCAACGATTGACCTCTTTCTTCAAGTTGGACGTACCTAACTGGACAGTTTGTCCTAGATACTCGTCCACAACCTACAGTGTAGTGTCTCCGATCTTCATGAGAGTGGGTGCTCCATGGGCATTTGAGATGCCATTTGTCTTATCCATGTTCATTTTAAGACCTGTTTCGGAAGCTCTACTGAGGTCATCGAGCAGTGTACTGAGCTCCTCCATAGTCTCAGCTATGACTACTATATCGTCAGCAAACCGAAGGTGAGTGACGTACTCGCCATTGATGTTGATGCCTAGCCCTTTCCAGTCCAGAACCTTGAAGACATCCCCCAATGCAGCGGTGAACAGTTTCGGAGAGATAACCTCTCTCTGTCTCCTCCTTGCTGCAGAAGGATAGGTTTCGAGGCCCGTTCCTGGAGTTGGACTGACATAGTGGCGTTTTCGTACAGGCACTTCAGCACCTCAATATACCGATAGTCGAGACAGTCCATGCCTTAATCGAATCGGAGGCTTCAGTATTCTGTATAACATGGAGCAGCGTATACGTATGTAGTCTACGGTGCTATAGCCTTTACGGAATCTGGCTTGTTCGGGAGGCTGGAAGTCATCAAACCTGCGTGCGAGACAGATCGTGATGACTCTCGAAAGCAGCTTGTAGACATGGCTCGGAAGTGAGACGGGTCTGTAATTCTTAAGAAGAACATTATCGCCTTCTTAAAGAATAATACCACCACAGCTCTGTACCATGCCTGCAGCGTTTTACCCTCGAGTATGACGGAATCAAACAGCTTCTGGAGGGCCTTAACAACGGGTTTTTTTATACTTTTGTCTGACAAGCACTCTACATAATAAAATTCATAAGGTATTTTCTTACTGTCAATTAGCCCATTGGCTAAACAGCACAGGTTGAGGTGAAGTAAGCTGTTAATTTGGCTACGAGAAAACATACAAACAGAAACACATACTACGAGAACAAGAAAAAAATTGAAGCACATACTCGTACACGCAGAAATACTTATACAAATACATAACACCTTTATTTTGAGATTCGCGACAATCGAGTAAATGCATCAGCGGCGTCACAAAACATCTGAAGTCATTATTTAATGGAGATAAAAAACATTCATGGTGCGCTAGATGACTTTCGTGGACAAATAACCACGAAAGTTGTGCCACGATAGTTACGAAAATTTCACATTTTTGAGAATTACTATTAAAGTTACAGGTAAATTAACAAACAAAGTACTTGGGAATAATCTCGAAGATCTATCTTATTCCTTCATTCAAAATGAGTTGGAAAATTGTAAACATTATCCTTCAAAATTTGCGCATGAAAGTTTCTTGACCAAGGCTACTTGAAAATATTCAAAGGTTAACTTATCTCATATTTTTTTTGTTTATAAGCAATGAATGTATTTGTCTCCCCCACTGATGCCGGGACAGTACTGAGCGTCCGCGCAACTAAAAAGTGTAGCGACAAGTTGCCCCTCTTGGAAGATAGGTGCAGTTTTGTTGCGCCCTCGCGAAAGTAGGAAAATCGTGTGACAGAGACATAATGCCTATTAACTATTGTACATTAAGAGATACAATTAATATTCTTTGATCATTATGATGCCTAATTAAATACGATCAATTTGATGTATTACATTATATGCTTATGAATAGAATACAAAAGTTATCAAAGTTTGCCGTGAGCGCGAACAGAGTGTGACGCGCGGAGAACACCGATTTTGCTCCCGTTTTGGACACTAGATATTTTTTAAAATAAATATTATAAATAATTTTAGATGTTTATTGTTGAAATTGTACACATAAATAAACAAAGAGTAATCTGTATTTGGTCCTAAGACTGAATATTTAATAGTTTAGGAATTAAGACCGTGTGACCGCGTTTTGAGGGACCTCGAAGAACTACCCATAAGCGACATTTTTTGTGAATTTGACTTGTGTAATATCTGGTTAGAATCGCCTTTTTTTTCTGCGTCTATTCATCTAAGTTTCGTGATTCGCAAAAAATGTCGCTTATCCCTTTTTGTCTGTTAGGTATCGTATCGATATTCGATACCCATTACGCCTGCGGAGTTTCTCTAACTAATTTAATTTGACCCTGTATAATATCTCAATGTTTTAATTTGACCCCGTATAATATCTCAATGTTTTAATTTGACCCCGTATAATATCTCAATGTTTTAATTTGACCCCGTATAATATCTCAATGTTTTAATTTGACCCCGTATAATATCTCAATGTTTTAATTTGACCCCGTATAATATCTCAATGTTTTAATTTGACCCCGTATAATATTTCAATGTTTTCAGGTCATTGAGGTGGAGAGCATACCACTGCTAGTCAACGGCAAAGTGGATCGCCAAGCGTTACTGAAGATGTACGAGAACACAAACAATAACGGTAAGCTATATTACGATGTTAATGTTATCTAACTCAGCTTTTTATCTCGCTCGCACGACACTGCTCGCAGACTGAGTGAGAGCGAGACTGAGTGCGGTGCTGGGTGCCAATAGTTTAGGTACCTAATTGCTTTTAACAGTGAAAATAATGGTAATTTGAAAAAAAATAAAAAACATAAGACCTGCTTTAAAGTTAGTTCGGATAGTAGGTATGCAAAGTTTCATGATCTAATTTGAATACCAGCGATTTATTGTTCGGTTTGGAGGTAACTTTGGACTTTTTTTCCATCGAGATTTTTTTATGGAATCGTGTTTTCGTCAAACACTTGACGTTACTCCTCAACTTTACCATATACTTATTTCAAAATTAATGCTGCAGCTATCTGAAAACATTTGATTTAAAAAC
This sequence comes from Cosmia trapezina, assembly GCA_905163495.3. Taxonomy (NCBI): domain Eukaryota; kingdom Metazoa; phylum Arthropoda; class Insecta; order Lepidoptera; family Noctuidae; genus Cosmia; species Cosmia trapezina. Next base: position 18,817,737 of record LR991041.1, read on the forward strand.
CGGTCAAGAGCGAGTCGGACTCGCGCACCGAGGGTTCCGTTCCGATTTCTGAAAAAGTGTGATACTTCGAGACATCGTTTTATTTTTCCTGTAATCTTTACATAAACTTCTATCACATAAAATAATTTCAGATTTTTCACTTTGCAAACTTCGGAGATAAGGGGGGGAACGGTATTTTTTTTTACATTTTACATCAAAAGTCGAAAACTATGCGGCCTAAAAAAAAATAAAAAATAGTTTGAGAATGTGCAAACAGCGCCCTTTCATATGATACCCCACATGCCCTAGTAGCTCCACTTAAAATTTTTAAGACCCCCTTTCAGTCCCAGTTGCAAAAAAAAACATAATTATTTTTATTTCTTTCTTATTTGCAAAATAGTTGGTCAATGTCATCTAAAACTATTCTAAATTTCAAGTTGATAGCATTAGTAGTTCTTGAGATATCCAGCTGTGACAGACAGACAGACTGAGTCACACCATAAGGGTTCCTTTTTTACCATTTTGGTACGGAACCCTAAAAATGAGATCCATAACCACTGATAGCAATTGCACAGCTACAATTGTTCACGAATAGAGATGAAAAAATAGGTGGGTAAGTATATCTATTCTTATTACGTTTTCATAATTAGTTAGTGCCTATGACAAAAGAAAAACACTTAATTTTTTTTTATATGCCAGATGACTCAGAAATCCCGCTAGACATCGATTACTCCTCCGTACCTCCAACCGACATGCAAGCTGCCACAGTTCTGTTCGAGACGGTGGGCGAGGTGCTCGGCCGCGCCGCGCGTGGCGCCATCTCTGTGAGGGCAGGCTTCTACGAGTTGGGAGGAAACTCGCTCAACTCCATCTATACTATTACTAGGTTGAGGGATAAGGGGTATTTTATTGGTGAGTTTGGTTTTGATATCATTTTTATTCGATAATTTAACAGCATGATTTTAAAAAATGAATTTACGAAAAATTTAAAATAATAAAAGTTAAAAAGTTATGAAACAACAAATTAGAAAATAATTTAAATCCAATATGATTCAGAAATTAGAACTCCATGCTTAATAATAGTAAGTAAAAATAAAATTGACGCACAGAGAAAAGGCAAAAAGAAAGCAAAGGTAGGTACTTCTGGATGTGGGCAAGTACTACGCGAGCCAACTAAGAATAGGATCGCGCTTGCTGCTAACTTCACACGATAGAAGTACTGCCAATAGCTGTCAAATCTCAGAAGAACGAGTCGTTCTTCTGAGTGTCAAATACACGATAGCTGTCAAGTTAGTACGCATTGGTAATGAAGTTTGCGAGTATGCAGGTGTCAATGAACTCCTCTCAAATCAAATCAACAGCCCCACCATTGAGAGAAAAAATAATAAGCCTGGAGATATGTAACATTTTGAAACATATGGTCACATTTTTGGTCAGATCAGGTATTTTTTTTTTGTATCAATACTAAACCTCCTAGGTTCGAAGTAATAGCAGTTAACGCCAAACGCTGACTAAAAATGTAAGCATAGTTTGATTGCGGCTTATATCACCTCGTAGCCGTAGCTCGTATGTATGTAAAGGAGCCGCTCACGACACACAAGTGAGACCGCGCGCGGATACATGCTCGCAATAATCGCTCTCCGTCAGTCCCTGTTGAACGATTGGTTCCATTATTCGTGATTAAAAATGTTCCATATCTCTAAACTTATTAATTTTTCAATGGTGGTATGGAGGCATGAGGAACAGGGTGTAAGGTTCACTCATCCTCCATAGAATCCTGTCTGGTGGGCAACTGCCCGACGGTTGATGTCGGGACGTTGTATATTATATGCTAGTCGCGTGGTAAACTCTAATTGCGCGATGCAGGATTTAGCGTGACGTCAGTGTGATGCGTAGTTCGCATGTGGCGATGTAAATGGCGCCACAGTGGCGCTAGCTATACTCGCATTAAACACACCACATGATGTGCTATTTGTTAGTAGTACCATCGAACCATAATTCCTTTTCCAGATATCAGTGAGTTCCTTGGCGCAGCTAACCTAGGCGAGGTCCTGTCCCACATGAGCACCAGTCCCAACCACGACAGTGATGACAGTGAACTGTTTACTGCTGAGCCCTTAGCTGATGAGCATAAGCAGCTGGTTGTTGAGTAAGTATCACTTTGAAACTTTTATAAAGATCTAAGTGAAGTTCAATGTGAGTTTAGAGATAACGTCTTGTAGTGTTTGAAAGCGATCTTTAACTTGTACAGTGAAAATAAATAGAATCACGGTACCTACGTATTAAACACAATCAAAGGAATTCTAAAAGTTTTTAATTTCATCGAACGGTCTTTGATAACGTGGGGATATTTCAGTCTTAGTAACTAACTACTTAGTTACTTTTAAGTTGTTGTTTTAGTTAGTTTGTCTCAGTTACTTTTGATGTGAAACATATGCGCTGAATTAGATGTTTCAGATGGTCAGGCCGTCACGCCAACATACGCCACGCGCTCGCTTGTAGCCTCATCTCATAACTCTGCGACTTCTCTCTCTCTCGCCGCGCTGAGCTCGTAAACATATGTATAGCGCATTTTCTATACAAAATATAGTTTCGATGTTTCACATCTGGCAGGCGTCCCGCGACTGCACCTTTTTTAGGGTTCCGTACCTCAAAAGGAAAAAACGGAACCCTTATAGGATCACTCGTGTGTCTGTCTGTCTGTCTCTCCGTCTGTCCGTCTGTCACAGCCAATTTGCTCCGAATCTAATGAACCGATTAAGTTGAAACTTGGTACACATATGTATTTTGGTAACCCAAACACGGACATGTAACGTAAATAAATGAATTTTGAATATGGGGGTCCCTTTTGGGGGAAAAATAAGTACAATTAAAAAAAAAGTTTTGCAAACTGTACCGTGTGACATATCAAATGAAAGGTCTTACTGTGAGGGTCTCAAATATATTTCTTTTATAATTTTTAAATAAATAGTTTTGAAGTTATTTAAGTAAATAGACGAAAATTGACCATTCCCCACCCTTTATCTCCGAAACTAATGAGCCTAAAATTTTGAAAAAATACAGAAAATAGTTCTTTACCTATAGATTACAGGAAAACCTATCAGAAGTTTGTGGTCTTGTAAATCTATATATAAAAAATTCAAAGTCGTGACTGACTCATTGACTGATTATAATCAACGCACGGTCCAAACCACTGGACCTAGAGACATGAAATTTTGCACACAGATACATTACACAGTGTAAACATTTTTGAAAATTTCATCCCTATGGGAATAAAATAGGGGATGAAAGTTTGTATGAAAAATCTTATTTCTTGAGTTATTAGACTTGAAACTTAGCACGAATATTCATCTAAGTTAATTATAAAATTAATTATTTTTAGTTTTCCTAAACTACCCCCTTTTTTGTGGAAGGGAAATCATCAAATGACTTCTCCCGCTCTGGGTGGAGCGGAAGGGCGTGTCATACTTTTACTGACTAAAACCCACCCGTGTTTCTTCAGTTGCCTATGGCAGGGCCACGGTATCTCTTTCGAACAACCCGCGACCCCAGAAGACGGGATTGGTGGATGTCAAAGATTGTATGGAGGAATTTTAACACGCGGTCCGATTTACTCAAAACTCAGTTTTTGTACTTGAGACCAAAACTAGAGACTAACTAACGAGTATCAGGGTTTTCCAAAAATCTACCCCTAAGGGGTGAAAAGAGGTAGCAAATTTTACAGCGGAGGATTTTATTGGGGATTGATTAACTCGAAAATTGGTGTAAATAATGTTTGACCCAAGTTATGGAAACATCCCAGACGATTTTTGAAATTCTACCCCTGTGGGGGTAAAAACGGGGATACAGTTTGTATGAAAAATCTTATTGTTTTGGTTAATGAACTTGAAACTTAGCACAAATACTTGCTTATGTAAGTAATAAAGTTTGTCATTATTAGTTTTTCAAAACTACCCCTCAAAGGGTGTTTAGGGATGTTAAAGTTTGTATGGAAGATTTTTAAAACGCAGTCCGATTAACTTGAAACTCAGTATTCAGTATTTTATACTTTTGTTGAAAAGTAAACAATAATAAGAAAATTAAAACCCATGAAATCAGACATCCTCGCCGGGCAAAGCCACGGGCAGTCTAGCTAGTATCTCAATATTGTGCGTACAAACTTACTAAGCCTCCGCTGTCCGTCCGTCCGTCCGTCTGTCAAGGGCTGTATCTCATGAACCTTAATAGGTAGAGAGTTGAAATTTTTACAGATTGTGTATTTCTATTACGACTATAACAACAAATAATAAAAATAAAGTAAAGTTAAAATTAAAGGGGCAGCCCTTTAATTTTAACTTTACTTTTTTTTTCCCCATAAGTACAGAAAAGTTTTCATTTTGAAAAAAAAAAAATAACCTGTGTGTGGGGATGTTGTTGTGTAGAACTCGTCGAGTAGAGTACAAAGATATTTTTATTTTTTTTATCTTCTAAAATGAAGAAATAGGGGGCCGTAAAAGTTGTTAATTTCATACCATTTTTTTACGAGCTCTATTATATAATGTACCATTTTAATTTTATTTAATTTTCGCTGCTTAAATATTTAGTATGTATGTATTTATGTATCTATTATTTAGGATATGTATGTATGTATTTTAGTTTAATATTGTATAAGTTGGTATTTACAATTTGCACCAACAACAGCCCCATTTTATATCGTGATAAATCACTGTCCATCCTAAGGTTGCCTGGAAGAGATCGCGGAAAGCGATAAGGCCGCCCATTGTATGTTTTGTAGTGTATATGTTTTCTTTTGTTATGTATTTTTGTGGTGTACAATAAAGTATATATAAATAAATAAATAAATACCATATACTGTACTTAATCAAGAAATACTAAAAACGGCGATTCGTAAGGTATTTCGTTTAAATATGTGCGATTTTCTGCAACTGCAAAAAATAACGTTGTAATTCACAGTATCATTACGAAATACAAAGTTATCTTTGCGATTGTTAAACATATAATATGGTACGGAACCCCTTGTGTGCGAGTCCGTCTCGCTCTTGGCTGGTTTTTTTTTATTATAGGTTTCGAAAAATGCAGATCCTAAATCCTTTATTCCTTCCAGAATGATAGTATCATCATTCTACAACAAAGCAGAGTTGGAGCAGTTCCTCAAACACGAGATCGACACGAATGACTACGGAGTCCTCGTCAGTGACACCTGGCCGGCGCTCCTCAACGCTAAACTAAGCGTTGTACTCAAGAATTGTAAGTATAATATACCACAACCCATGCACTATGGGAGGCATAGAAAGTATAGTTACCGCCATAAGTATATAGACATCTGTAAAACCAGGGGGGTTTGTCATTACGCTTCCAATGATCCACATAGAAAAATATCAATCAATCAATCTGCCCAGCCTTTTCCCAACTATGTTGGGGTCGGCTTCGGATGCAGCTGAATACCACATGGAGTGACTGCTGCCTAACTGACCTCCACAACCCAGTAACTAGATAATACGATACCCCTTGGTAAGACTGGTTGTCAGACTTTCGGGCTTCTGACGACCCGTAACGACTGTCAAAGATCCACGAATGACAGTCGGGACCAATTTCGAGGCACTGAGGAGTCTCGGTATGTAAAGGTCACCCATACATTGACCAACCCCGGCAAGCGTAGCTTAACCTGATGGATCAACCCGTGCGGCTGTTATTACTTAGCCACGAGCTCAATACAAAAATGCTGCGTATCCCTTTCACAAGGAAAATAATTTTAAACCTGCCCTTTTCAGCACAGCACATATTACATCTTCATTTTGTGTCCCATAGCATCAGGAGCCCCGGTAGCTGTGGCGCTAAACTTCGACGCTCGCGACGAACCGGACGTGGAAGTGACAGGAGGACTGCTGAAAATCATGCTGTTTTTGGAGTTCGTTGAGAGCTCTGTCAGGGATAGCATGCTGCCTCCAGGGAAGGGTGAGTTTCCATTATCACTGAAACTATTTAAGCGCTGAGCAGACAATGGGCAATTTGTCCGCGACGATAAAACGTATGGAAATCTCTGGAATAACGCACACGTACGTCAAAACGATGCTTGCCGGATGATGTCCCTCGCTGTCAATCGCGGTCAAAGTGACTGCTGTCTGCAGAGCGCCTTAAGGGGACAGAAATTCACCACATAGTCATCATATAGTCCATTCTAGCTATCTATACTAGCTGCGGGAGAAAAGAAACTTTTGTTCTTTGACGAGAAATACTTGACCGAATTCATGTCCATTTAACCTCATGATTAACATTGTCAACTGTCTTTCAAAAAGTGGCCATTTTTAAAGAAAGAAAGATGCAATGAAATGTTAGTCATTTGAGTGCATTTTATTGGCACTATCGCAGCCAGACATTTTGGCCTCGTACAGGACTTATTTTTCTGGTGTCTTTATTTTTTTACTTTTCCTGTGCGAATCCCAAGATTTTTCGTTCTTTCTTTCTTTTTCTTTTGTTTCTCATCATTACCTTCTATCTACTCTTTCCAGGCACAATCTTCCACTCCTTCATGATGGCAACAACAGAGAGCCTCACTCCTCGGGAGAACGTGGCCGCTATCAGAGCGCTGGAGAACGCTACCATGAATCTCGCCAAGGAAAGGGGATTCCGCGGAGTGTTCACTACCAATACCAATCCGTTGACACAGGTATGTTAATAGAACCAACGAACTATCTAGAGGCCAGGAGAGAATGTACCACTATTTCTCCATGAAGAATTTTAAAGGTTGCCTTAGATGTAAACAGCTGACAAACGTAGGTAGACGATGATATTTGCAACATGGCTGTTAGTAGATGGATGAGAGTAGTCGACTATGTAGGTAATAATGTCAGATAGGCAGTCGCTCCATATACTGGACATGTACTGGTATTCAGGTGCATCCGGTTAGATTGGAAGTCGACCCCAACATAGTTGGGAAAAGTTCTCAAACATATTTTTTTTTCCAGCAACTCGGTACAGACGTCCTAGGCTATCAGACCCTCCTGGACTACCAATTAAACCAGTACGTTGACCCCAACGGAGACAGAATCTTCGGAAAAGCGCCCGATGATATGAGAGCCATCGTATGTTGGAAACCACTGGACTAACATTACAAGGTAATTGAGACTTTAGGAGCTTTAGTATTAGGTGTATTTTAGATTATGTTGTTATGTGAGTTGTGATTTTTGTGAACCAGTGAGCTTTAAAAAGGTATTATTAGAATGAAAAGTTGACCTTAAAACAACTGTTTATGGTAGATTTTTAATTGGCTTTTGAGGAATTGGGAAGGAGCTCAAAATGTGTTGTTAAATGGTATGAATGTTTTGTTAAAAAATAGATATAGAATTTGATATATAATGAGCACAATAGACATTTAAAATTGCAATTTAGACTTTGTTCCCATAAGATAAGGTTACTTGTAGGAAAATTTTGATACTTAGCAATTTTCGTATTGATTGTTAATTTCAGCCAATTTTTTGCTTTCTGATTGAACAGTTGTATAATAAAGTGCTTGCTGATTTTTAGCAGTAATAGCAGTAAAACTGTATTTCCAAGATTATTACGTCAATTATATGACAAGAGCAAAAGTCCATGGAACAGAGAAGATTCTACTCGATACAATGTTACCAGTGTATAAAAAACTAGTGAAAAATAGAAATGTTAATGTTTTCAAATTATAATGTTTAGATTATTCTTAAACAACAGTGAAAAAGCAGTTCTTTGCATCTTGCCAATTTTTGTCCTTTTAATTTTTCTAAACAAAAATATTTTTAGGACTAATTTAAAATATTTGTTATAACTACGTTAATGTTAAATGTTAAGTAGGTAACTAGTGAGGAAAATCAATGATAGAGAAACATTTTGATTAAGCTAGTATTACGTTAAATGAGGCACATTGAATTAATTAAGTAGATGTATTATGTGAGTTTTATTGTTATTATTTAATCTCGCAAAAGTTCTGTGTTTAAAATAGTTACTAAGATTTTGTTTGGGTCTCGACTCACTATTAAGGTTAAAAATAATTTTATTTAACATGTTACCAAAATAAATATGGTTAAGTATATTTACAAGCCAGAAGATGTTGATCGAACTTTCCCAGTGATGGTGTATTAAATCTCAAAAACTTTAGGATAATAAAATACAATGTCCACAAACATTTATAATAAAAAGAAAAACACAACCATGACAACAATTGCACATTATATTATAGGATAGGTACAGTTTTTATAGCGTAACATTTAACAATCAGGCCCGTATTTATAACGCTGCTAAAGCATTAGGTAATCTCTTTTCTTCTTCTTCGTCTCGATGTACACAACAGACTAATTTTTTCTGTATTTAACACTTAATACAAACAAACAAAAACAGGTTTATACATTAAGACTTACGCCCACTTTTACCACAAAATTAGTAAATACTTTAACCGCTAAACGAATTTAAAACATCAATCTGTTTCTGTCAATCGTTTGAAGATGATAAAAACCTTAGAGAAACGGAATGATTTATTTATATGTTGATTTTTGGTGCAATGATAGACAAAAACTACGAAGTCAGACTAATAATAATTACTAGGGTAATTTCTCAAAATATGATTTTAAAAACAATAAAAATAAAAATTAAAACGAATTGCTTTCGTCACACAAATAAAAAAATATGAACTAAACATTACTAAAGATCTGAAAAGCTTTCTTTCGTGAAAGATCTGATTTGTTAAACAATAGTGCAATGTTAAATGTTAAGTAAACCAGTGAGTAACATGTTTAAAAAAAACTAAAACGTTTTAATTTGTATACTTATAAAACAATAAAATCCATTGTTAACTATGTGTTCTTTATGAAGTAAGAAAAAAAACTTATTATAATCATTATAATAATAAGCATAGTTTTTAAGCGAATAAATATAGTTTTAGCTATACATAAATGCTAGATCTCTATATGTTTTAAGATAGTGATATTTTAACTGTATTTTACAATTTGAATAAAATTAAGATAGAAATGATGTACTTTTAAGGAATTTAAGTGTAATTTATTTGACAATAAATATTTATCTGATAAGTTACCATGTCTTTTTTTGTACAATGTTTGGTTAAGGGGGAAATGGCAGAATAGCCCACGTAATTCAAATTTTCTTACGTTTTTTTGTAATTTGCAAGTCGGTAGGTAGCATAACAAATACTTAAGTAAATGTCAAGATTTTATGAAATAGGTAGTCATTCAATAGGATTACCTGGTCTACCTGGTACATCTTGTTACGATCGCGAATCATATTTTGATCGACATACTTATAACTACTGACTTGCAAATTGTTAAAAAACGTAAGAAAATTTTAACTTCGCGGGCTACCCTGACGCTTCGCCTTAAATTCGAGATTTTTTTTGACAGAGTATTGTCGTACTGATCGATAAAGCTTTGGTTTGGTTTCCTGAGAAAGCTGTGAACAGTCACACAATGACACCTTAATGTCATTTTCACCAATATTGACATTAAAATATTTATTTTAATGTACCTACTGGTAAAAATGACAGATTTTCATGCGGTTGTTATAATATGTCTAGAAAACCATTGCGTTAGTGGGTCACAGATATCTAAATAAAGGAGATTGGCCAATCCAGTCACAGCCATTATCATAGCCGCCATGACGGCTGGGGCTGAAAGCAGGACATACATACCGCCAGCAGTTCACTTCCAATCCTACCCGAGTAAACACAGTCATGAGTTATTCAGATTATACCAAACTAGCTTTTTCCCGCGGCTTCGCCCGCGTGGAAGTTTCAAGTCTAAATAAGGAATAAGATTTTTCATACAAACCTTGGACCCCCGTTTCACACCTTTAGGACGTGAATTTTGAAAAATCCTTCCTAAGTGGACCCCAAGACCACATATGGAACCTTCGTGCCAAAGGAGAATGGGCGCTTTTGTATGGGCTCCGTCCCCAGACTGTTTCAAGACTGTATCAAATTGAGCGATACGTCATTTTAAAGCTTATTAGAATGGCTTTATTTTATTCTATGACACCAACCACCGCACTCTTGCAGGAGACGACTTACGACTGATTACATTTTTTTTCAAAAAAATGTGATTTTCGCTTATTTTACCGTCGTCCACCTCTTTCGTCTTGCAGATATCCTGGGAAATGCCTATCTATTCAAAGTGCGATGGAGCGAGATATGATCGAAGTCTTAACATATGTGTCCTCTAGGTTATGACAGTTAGCTTATGCCATCAACAACGAAACTCGTGCAAAGAAGATACTATTAATCTTTTTTTTTTCTTAATATCATTATGTTTAGTTTCGTTCTTTGCGATGCAGCTACAAAGTTTGTGTTGCGCGTTTATCGCCACACCTGCACACTTAACTTTTTAACTTTTCCCTACCTCCGTATCTCTACGTTGACGAAATCAAATCAAATCAAATCAAATCATTTCACGTCATGGTGGGGCTTGCGCGCTCCGAACTCTAAGCCTGTGCCGGTAGAATTTACTTTCCCGAAACAGGTCTAGGGTGAGGAGCCAAACCAAGAGAGATACAAAAAACGTCAGGGCAGCGTGTGGCGAGCTGTTGGGAAGTAGCGAACCTACGGACCCTATCTCCCGGGAGAAGTCTTGTTCCTCACCTCTGGCTTGCCTTTATTGACCGGCTGGAGTGAACACTGACGGATACAGAGCTCCCACATCATTCTTGCCTTTATTGGCCGGCTTGAGTGGAGATTCGCAAGAGCAAACGTGCTCGGAGGAAGGAAGTATTCCAGTAAGTGCTTGTAGGAATCTTGACTTGACCATCTTCCAGGCTCTGGGATTGTTCTGAGAGCCGTGGAATACCTCTCCACTCCTCAAGCACCTCAGGACATGTTGCCCCCTTGTCGCTACGTCACTATGTGCTAGCGACAGTTTCCGGGGGCCCATTATTGAGTGTGCAAGTCACCCCCTGCCATTTCATCTGTGTATTGTATAAAAAACATTGGTCAGGCAGGGGCCATAGTTCTAGGTAACTATTCCACAGACACCCAAACCCAAAGCCCAATATATTTTGTTTCCATGTTCTGCAATAGTCCTGTCAACCAGGGGATGTCCTTGGGTGCACTTACATAGTGCATACAGGGATAATCGTCGGTTGGTGTCTCCTCATAATTTAAAATTGTCTAAGGGGCGTCTGCGAGTTGACTTTGGCCCCTCGTACACATTCCATCACAACACATCGTATCCAATACCTTTGCAACCATTCAAGCTAGCCAAACTCAAAGTAAAAGCAGAGGAGTCAAGTCCATTTAGCGTGGCGAAGTTAAAATATACAGTGTCGAACCTATGAAGGAGGAAATGATGCATGCGACGTGCGTATCGTAGGGCAATATAAATTAACCAAACTATCATTACAATACAAACCATTGACAGCCGACAGAATGAAAAAATAAAATCACAGACCAAACACTGCTAGTATTGTCATATATCAAAGTGTATCAAAGTGAGAGGAATTTCGTAATGAACAAAAATAAAGCATGGCATTTGGAAAGAAACTTAGTTTGGGGTAGAGGGTTTGAGGAGCAATACGGTTTAAAAAGGTTTGGTTAAAAAAGTACGCCTGGACACTTAAGCGGTTAAGTGAAAACAAACGAGTACAATTCAATAGTCAGCTGTAAAAAAATTGTTCATTGTCTTTATCCCTCTCGCCTCCATAATTGTTCTCTCGTTCGGGTTCACCCGCCCTCTGACGTTATTCACCCTGATGCGATGACGCCTCTAGCATTTTGTGCACATGGTTATACTTGCTACGTTACTGTAGAAGCTAGAAATAATCAATCAATCTGCCTAGCCTTTTCCCAACTATGTTGGGGTCGGCTTCCAGTCTAACCGGATGCAGCTGAATACCAGTATTTTACATGGAGCGACTGCCTATCTGACCTCCACAACCCAGTAACTGGGTAATACGATACCTCTTGGTAAGACTGGTTGTCAGACTTTCGGGCTTCTGACGACCCGTAACGACTGTCAAAGATCCACGAATGACAGCCGGGACCAACGGCTTAACGTGCTTTCCGAGGCACGGAGGAGTCTCGGTATGTAAAGATGGTCACCCATCCACTGACCAACCCCGGAAAGCGTAGCTTAACCTGATGGATCGACCCGTGCGGCTGTTATTACTTAGCCACGAGCTCCTCAATAATTATAGCTCCTCAAGAAGCTAGAAATAATATTTAAAAAAATAAAATTAAAATTATTCATGGTTCCTTCCCTGCACGAGTTTCGTTGTTGGTGTCATACAATAAAATAAAGCTATTGTTATGACCTTTAAAATGACGTATATCACATCTTGATACACCACTGGGGACGGACCCGCCCATTCTCCTTTGGAATCTCTAGACCAAGCGGGCGTTGATACATCAGTCAATCACTTTTGCCTTTTATATATATAGATATACATGGTGTAAAGCTACGGATTCCTAGAAGAGCGGTGGCCGCCACATAGCGTCCGCAATTTGTCCAATGACGTCACTGAAACTTTATTTATGAAACTTTGTTCCGTACCATTATCTATAAAAATGGAAAAAAGTCACGTTTGTTGTATGGGAGCCCCCTTAAATATTTATTTTATTCTGTTTTTTTTAGTATTTGTTGCTGTAACGGCAACAGAAATACATCATCTGTGAAAATTTCAAATGTCTAACTATCACGGTTCATGAGATACAGCCTGGTGACAAACGGACGACACGGACAACGGAGTCTTAGTAATAGGGTCCCGTTTTACCCTTTGGGTACGGACCCTAAAAAGGAACATCTACAAAAATTAAACAACTTTTTTTTTCACATTTATTATACCATAAATAGACAGTATACAAACTATAGACATTTTTATCTAAACACATACATTAATATTTAAATGAGTAGTTATTGACTTTATTCACATTATTACTTACCTACACAATGTAGTGTCTATAGTGGACAATCGATGCAAGAAAAAATAAAAAAGATTTTTAGCCACATTTTTAACAAACTATTTTCATATTTTGCTAATTGATAAATAATATATTATGATTATGATGACTCATACAAAAAACTTTTTACGCTTTTCCGTATGAAATTAAATCGATAAGTTTTTCAACATTTTTAATCTTCCTATGATTGTGATGTTTTTTATTATTGTACGTGTGTGCTTTACCCCTCTAGTGTACCTTTACATAATAGGTATATAAGCTTATAATATACATATACCGGATGACTTTTTTTACCGTCTCGAAAAAAAATGGGTATATTAGGTGAACAGAGTAGAAGTCTATGGCATACTTAGTTTTTTTTTTTTTAATAGCGCAGAAAAAATTATCTAAGTACCAATAAATAGAACAAATTCGATGTTAATTTGATTTGTTAAAAAAAAGTTATTTGTTTTCTTTCCTTTCTCTTCATTTTAGAATTTTCTTCAGATTTAACCTTTTAAGTTTCACTCGTGTGCAAATAGTTCAATATCAATAATGAAGTATTTAAGATGTGGATAACGCCGTGAGCTACACATATGTAATCTCTTTTTTTCACTTCTTGTTTGTTAAGATATTTGTGTAACTGTTTGTTTTCCCGAATAAATAAATAAATAAGTAAACTTTTCATTTTTGTACCAGATAAACAGAAATTTTGAAAAAATAATAATATATCGTTTAAAAATATCGAAATTCAAGAGACGGAAAAAAAAGTCATCCGGTATAAACGTAAAAAAACCATCATCCGATGGAAAACAAATCATCATCAGTAATGTGAACCTATGGAGTTCGCAACTAACCCCCGCCCCATATTTAATTGTTTAATTAAAATAAATAAATAAATTATACAGTTGGTAGGTATAATTAATATTAAATTATATGTATGACTTATGACAAATTATACCTATTACTTATGATTAATTATACGTAGCTATGACTACCGTCACCTGCCTGTTGTCTGTCAAGGGGTTGGTCGAGGTGGTTCTACTATTAATCATCCTTCAAATTGTATTTTTCTGTCCCAATCGGCAATCCTCGCACCTGACCGCAGAAGCGGCCATCACCTTATAACTAATTATACATAGATGAAAATGAAGTCGGTTAAAAATACATTACCACTTGATAATGGGACTGTTAACAGAACACATAATCGCAAAGAAGAAGCTTCTCAATTGCAAAATGATTTTATTATAATTTATTTTTAATTCCGAAGAACTCTTTTTTAATGTCAGGTTTACTCGAAATTCCATTCAAAATGTCTGGAATTTGCTCTTCAAGGTCTTTGACGTTATCTACCGCCTTAAGATATTATATAAAAAAAAAAAAATTAGTTAGTTTTGGCTCGTGCATAGCTTAGTGTGATGTATATATCATCTTCCCTAACAATTGTTCTTGAGCTATCCTGATATGCAAGCCAAACATAAATCATGTACCTACTTAATAATATAATGAGTAGGTATTTTAATTCCCTCAATTATTTAAATATCAAAACTACTACTTTGCAATTTATCATTAATTGACTTTATTCACGAATCATTTTATACATAGATTTAAAAATAATGCATACGTGCAACCAGTCTTAACCAAGAAGTGTAAATTACTGGGTTGTGGATGTTAGATAGACAGTCGCTCCATGTAAAATACTAGTATTTCAGCTGAATCCGGTTATACTGGAAGCCGACCCCAATATAATTGGGAAAAGGCAGGCAGAAGTAGAATATTATTTTTAGAAAAATAAAGGAAATATCAAAATTATTATCTTAATTTTTTTTATATCTTATTGTGCTTTAACTTACAACTAGGTTTTTCATTCTTCACCATACGTCCTCCAATTACAAGATAGCTTTTAGTGGTGGCTCAGAATATTATACAAAAAAAACATAAAGAAATAAAAATTACTTCATAGGTTTTTGATTAAATATAGTTACCTACACATATTTTAATAATATCTTATTGTTAATTCCCATAATATTAAGATATTAAATTAAATTTTATCTTTTTACTTTAACTTACAACTAAGTTTTTCATACCTACTTCATTAATGAGTAATCAATGACTGCTGACTCTTTAGCATAAACTCGTTTATGATACAATTTTTTTTACAGTAGGTACTACGTATTAATGGCCCCAACTTTATACGCTGAGATATATTCCCGTAAGGATTGGCAATTTTGTAACTAGATCTGTAATAGAACTAATTACAAGATAGCTTTTATGGGACCCTCAGAATATTATACAAAAATAAACATAAAAAAATACTTTTTAACTAAGTTTTTCATACTTCATTAATGAGTAATGACTGCTGGCTGGCTGGCTGGAAAAAAAATGTATCATAATCGAGTCAAGCTAAAGGCTTTGAGACTCAATTAAGATACAATTTTTTTTACAGTACTACGTATCAATGGCCCCAACTTTACGGTAAGATATTTTTCTATATGGATTGGCAATTTTGTATATGAAAAATATATCCGCCAAATCTCCAACTTTTTGTTGGTTTAAAATGCGATCGTTTTTATAACGAAAGCTTTTAAAAAATTTAAATAGTGGATATCAAACAACTGTAAAATTCACCATAGGCGCCAAATAAAAGCGGTGGCCAGGACTGAGTTGGCCACCCTGTACTTTAAATCGTTTTAAGGTCTCATAGTAAGTAAGCCATAAAGACTTTTATTTTGTATACCTATTTCATTTTAACCACCCGTTCTTTATAAACTGGCGGTAAGTTATACGACAATTAAGGAAAGTGGAGCAGAGTACTGACAGAGAAGGGATGGCAAAAGAATTCGGAGAAGACTTACCAGATGGGATGAAGAAATAAAGCTGACAGCAGGTCCAAACTGGAGGACAACTTAGAGGAAATTGTTAGAAGCTATGCCATGAGGCACACCGAAATTAGGGATATTTTGTGATTTTTTGTAAAATATTATTGTATATTTTGCTGTGTTATAGTTTCGGAATAAACGGCTTTTTATTTATTTGTTATTTAAATTATAGGAATCAGGCACTGTTGAAAATGTTATTCTTTTTTCCTAACTATTGACCTTGGCCTATTGTATTTGTGAAGTTTTGTATTTTGTATTTTATTTTTATTTTGACTTTGAATGTATGACTAATAGTAGATTTTACCCGCGATTC
The DNA here is from genome assembly GCA_905163495.3 of Cosmia trapezina. Taxonomy (NCBI): domain Eukaryota; kingdom Metazoa; phylum Arthropoda; class Insecta; order Lepidoptera; family Noctuidae; genus Cosmia; species Cosmia trapezina. The sequence goes on from LR991041.1 coordinate 18,833,812, forward strand.
ATGCCTCCTATAGGTGAGATGTGTAGGTATTGCACTTCTTTATTGTAACACCAATTGTACTATATCTCCGGCGAAATATAGATTTATGATTTTTTGATTTATGATTTCCCATTACGTACTGGGTCTATGACTTATGAGTTAATTTAATCTAAATCCTAATTAATTTTGACAAAATTACTGTAGTCTTTAGACTATTATCGGCGCTATTACTAAAATAATATTATATTTATTATTCGGCATGATAATAAGGAATAGAGAAACGGTGTACTTACATATATTTTTCATTAATAAATAATCCGTATTACATAATGTACCTATACATCGACTTTATACTTAACTAAATAAATCAATTATATTTTCTAATGAGTAAGAGGTCGTCAGCTATTTGGTAAGAAATATGTTTTTTTTTCTTCTTATACTAAGCAAAGAACCTCTGGATGTAATGTAATCTACAATGCGTTTCAACCAAGAATAGGAATGACCTTGGGCTATATTGTGAAGATTTAGCAAAACTGCGCCTTGTTTACACATTTGCAAAGTCAGTGACATATTTTAACAAAAACAAATTCCAAAAACAGAACTAAAATAGTATAACACTACAAAACTTTGCAAGCCGTACCTACCCATATTTCAAGTTTCAGTTGACAGTTCGAGGTCATTGACGTTCTTAGTTAAATCGCATTAAAAAGAGAAAGACAAAAGAAAGAAAGAAAAAGAGTTTACAGGCATGTTGAAGTAATAATAATAATTTCAAAGGCAGCCTGTCTCTGCAGTATGAAACGATTGTATAAGATGGGACTTAAAAACGGGAGTTACAAAGAAATTATATATCTAATAATAATTATAATTTATACCATGATACATTATTTTTTCATATAATCAGAAGTTTGGTACGTCTTTTTGATTTGAACTGCCTAACTGAAATATTGTTTTAAGTAGGTAAGTTTATTATTTTTGAAAAGTCCATAAATGTTATTAATAAACTTTACTTTAACTCATTTTGTTAATTATATTTTTATTTTTTAAATAGAAAAGAAGAACTATTCTATACTTCTGTTTGGTACATTTTGCTAATTTGATATATTTTTATATGTACACTTATGTTTCATTACATTAATTATTTATTATACTTTATCACCACTTATTTATAATTATGATAAGTACTTCATAAGTAATTCTTACACACTAAGAAGTTTATTTTTGCATTGTGTCTCTAGGTCTAGATTCATCACTCTCCGCCGTTTTTGTATCCTAAAATAGTTAGTCACTACTTATGAATAATTATTGTGATACTTTATGACCACTTATGTATAATTATTATACCTTACTTACCTTACTTATATGTATATAATAATAATACCTTATTGTTTCAACACCTACTAAACGAGACCCATGCATGGATGAGAAAGTGGAGCATCCGGCCAAGTGCTCAAAAATCGAACTACATCACATTTGCTTTAAGAAGAAGAAATTGCCCCCCTGTCAAACTTGGCGCTGGTGTTCTGCCAGATACAGAGAATGTAAAATACCTGGGTTTTAACTTAGACAGAACCTAACACATAAAGAAGAAACGGCATGAAATAAATCATAAGTTCCGAAACCTGTAGGTATTGGCTTATGGGCAGAAACTCTGTCTTGTCTGCTCAACAAGCTACTGATCTACATCACCGTGTTGAAGCCCATCTGGAGCTACGGAATGCCACTGTGGGGGCTCTGCCAGTAAGAGCAACGTCATGTACATCCAACGTGTTTAAAACAACATTCTCCGTACCATCACAAGTGCCCCGTGGTTCTCCAGAAATGACAAGATTCACAAATATTTCCCCACTATTCAGACTGAAATTGACAAATTCAAAAGGAAATTTGTTCGTGGCCAGGGTACTTGGATGAGCTGAGACCCGGTCAGCATGCTCTCGGCTCATCCAAGGACCCTGGGCAATGATCTCTACGGTGAAAACCCTGAAAAGTAAAGGTGTGCTCTAAAAAGGCATTCGAGACACTGGTCTCTTCGCCTAAACCCCATCTGCATCGTTGCAACAAATTATATTATTTTCGGATGTAACACATTTAACGTAGTAAGAAACTGAACAACTACATATCAATCTGTCAATTCTGTCAATATTTTAGAAGATACTGTCTTCTGTCTTACTCACTCACTCAATTTTTTATATGGATATTTTCTAAGAAAAATTTTTACTTTTCCGTAGAATTTTTTAGACATTTTATTTCTTACAAACCTTATACAAACCTTGTCCTGACAGCAAACAGAACAAAAAAAGAATTAGCAAATCGGTGCAACCGTTCTGAAGTGATGCGCTTACATACTGATTTTGGAGGCAATTGATTTTTATTTATATAGACGAAGATAGATGTAGTACCTAAGCGTAATTACCATACCTTATTCCGACTTATGATTACCTATGATAGCTAGGTACCGTATCGATTAATGCTGATGTCTTATTATTAGGTACTTATGTTTAATTATCGTAACTATTTACACACTACTGTTTTATTTCTTTGGTTTTTTCCACGTCCATATCCGCTTCGATTTACATCGTCCGGGTGACGATGTAAAGCTACATAAATGTTATTCCTAATTAATTAATCGCTATCGTATCTTAACGCAGCTACAATCAATTTCTTGCCTCTGTATTTGGGTAACCCAACAAAACATAAGATCTATTTTTAGGGTTCCGTACCTCAAAGGATAAAAACGGAACCCTTATAGGATCACTTCGTTTTCTGTCTGTCTGTTTATCAGTCTGTCAAGAACCTTCTTCTCAGTAACGCGTGAAGGTATCAAGTTGAAATTAATATCAAATACGTAGGTCTATGATCCCTCGGAGTCCTAAAAAAATCAAGCTTCTAAGACAACGCAATATATAAAAGTGCTGCTCTTAGTACCGCTTCAATGTGCACCTAGTTCCGAATACTTCTTATTTTACTCTACTTTTCTTGAATTTCACATTCACTGTACTTCTCATAAATCCTAAACATAAGCCACGTATTACCTAACTGCCTTGCTACCTCGGCTACTAACATAACAATACCACTTTCCTGGATATCGCAAAAAAATTGATCACGTGACGACTTTACGATGATAATTTTTGGTAAATAAAGAAGCACCTACTATAAAATAATTAAAATAGGTTTGCATTTCATTTGATATTTAAAGAACTTTCAAACGATTTTGGAATGTGATTATGGTAAAATTACTAAGATTGTCATTGCACTTCAGTTTTGCTGGGCCACCACTAAGTGAGGCCCAGACTGCACCAAAGCAGAGGCGAGAAGAGATGTTTTTCAGCTAGGGTGTATCCACCGAAGCTGTGCTGAGATGCGTACTGGCTAAACTGGAACAGCACAAATCTCCGCTTTGTGCCGCTACCCAGCTCAGTCCCGAACTCCACCAAAGCGGAGACGAGACGAGAGGAGAGGAGATGTGTTTTACACAACCAATAGAATTTCGTTATTCACACATCTAGTCTCCATTAAACTTCAGTGGACTCACTAAGCGGAGATGTATCATATTTATATGGTGCGATCGAAGCGTAGATGCGTGCTGTGCTTAAGCTGAGATTGAGCTGGGGTACAAAGCGGAGATGTGAGCTGAGTCTCGTAAGCTGGTGAGTGACGGCGCGCAGTGGAGACGAGAAGAGATATGAGCGGCGCCGCGTCGCAAAACCCGCCAGCCGCTCTAGCCAGCACACATCTTTGCTCCAGTCTAGCCAGTTCCACATAGCTCGGTGGATACACACTAGTTGAAAAACATCTCTTCTCGTCTCCGATTTTGCGATATCCATTCAAAATGGTGTTGATATTTTTGTAGCAGAGTGCGCCGGTATTGATATGATTGGATAATACCTTACAGACTAATAATTGATCTATATCGTGTGTATACCTTTACCTTAATTATTTTATCTATTTATTTATTTATTTTTTAACACACTATTTATTACCTACTTACTTATGATTACTTATACTTACTTATTTGAAGTATTAACTACTATATTACACTTATCAGTAGAGGAATCGGCCTAAACTTAAGCATTTTTTATAGCTGTAGATATTATTATACCTACAGCTGTAAAAAAAAGCTATATTAGAACTATGGAGCTATTTTTATGGTGTGCATAATAAAGAGTATTCTATCTATCTATCTATATTTAGAAGTACCTATCGAAGAAAAAGACATATTGCGCCGACCCCAAATTAATTGGGATAAGGGCAGGAGAATGATGATGATCTAATTTCTCTCAGATCGAGCCACATATAACTGTCCTTTGGACCTGTTGGAGTAGAAGAGTGTAACAAGTCTAAAAAAATAAAATTTTATTTTCAACCTTATCGCTAACAATTTTTTGTTTTCTCTTTGTTTTTATTGTCTTTTTTTGTTTTTTTTTTTGGTTTTTAAGTATTTCTATGCTAATTAGAAGGTATTTCGCGCGTCATTATGTACAATCCACGTCGCTATCCTTAGAATAGTACATTTTGATACAAGTGGAGAACGTTTGTTATTGCATTCGAGGCGGAATTAACACCCGAGCCGTAGGTGAGGTTGTTTTTGAGCCGAGAACTGTAATTGCATAACAAATGTCCACGAGTATCAAACGACGTTTTTCAATACACTTTTGAAGAAATAAAATAAAATAACGGAAAATATTTTTGTCATGAATGATTTAAATTTTCTTTTTTTTCGCGCTTTGCTTTGTCCAGGTTGAAGGAGAAGCAAAGGTATAAAGCCGATAAACAGCATATGAAAAATACAAAATTCAAATATTTTCGAGTTTAGAACACAAATAAATGTTAATTTGTTCATAAACGTTTTTTTTTTATTGTACCTAATAATCATAGTTTTTGATGATATTCTATTTATGAACATTATTTTCTCATTTATAAGTGTAACACATTAATAACTACCTATCAAACTATCCTTTAGTTATTTAGTTATATTTATTATTAGTAAATTGGTATGTTTGATAGGTATTTATGTTTAGCTAGATATTAAATAGTATGTTTTACTTTTGGATAATTAAACTAAGTTAAAATAATTATTAAATAGAAAATACAAATATTTTACAAAATTACCAATTTTCAAAAAACCCGCCCCTAACTGTTCCCCTAACTAAACTCCTTTGCAAAAAAAACGGGCACCTTACAATCATTGGCTTTTCTATGGATAATATTAATATTTTTAGTATGTCGTTAGCATAAATGACTAGAAATTTCTTATTATCATTGAGAATATAGTTTTTAACCCTTATATCCTGGAATCGGTGTTTTAGTCAATGTAAACAGAGAGTCGTGTTCAAATGGAAATTTTTAGGGTACAATTAAATTAAGACTACGAGTATTTTTATGGTATTTTAATAAAAAAAGACATTAAAAAATAAAAATTAATAACGAGTATGACCTCTCCTTGCAGCGATTACGGCATGTAATAGTCTTGGCATGCTTTCCACCAGGCTTTTGATGGTGTCCTGTGGAATGTGTTCCCACTCAGCCGAAATCACACGTTTAAGCTCCCTGATGTTTTGTGGAAGGTCGTTGGACAGGTTGTACTCGCCTTTTTAGGAGGTCCCAGACGTGCTCAATGGGGTTAAGGTCGGGGCTCCGCGCTAGCCAATCCAGACGACGAATACCGACCTCTTGCGTATAAGAATCTACGTCGCCAGAACGGTGGTCCCGAGCATTATCGTCCATGAAATGGCATCTTCACCAATTACAGTCAGTGCGGGCTGTGCATGTTGACAAATTATTCCTGTTATGTACCTTTGCGCATTTAGTGAGCCATTTGCAATGAACACTATTTCGGTACGATAGCTGGAAGTTACGCCCTCCCAAAACATGACGGACCTTCCACCATAAGGGGTGATTTCTTCAAAACACACGTCGGCATAGTGTTCTCCTGGTCTTCGTAACACTCGCCGAGGTCGGTCCTCGCCATTCAGGCAAATTTGAGCCTCATCGGAGAAGAGTACGCTACTCCAGTTACCTAGTGTCCAAGATAGACAATTTCTAGTGAACCTCGGTCGAGCAATCCGGCACTCACGGAGTAAATTGGGGGCCCGCGCTGGTCGTCGACTGCGTATATCAACCGCTAAAAGCCTCCTCCTCACTGTCCATAGGCTAACTTGTGCTCCTCGTAGCTCTTCAAGGTTTCTTTTGAGGTCTATGTAACTGCATTTGCGATTACGCAATGCCTGAGTCACTAAAAAGCGGTCGTCTCGTGGTTGTGTGCAACGTTTTCTCCCACAACCTTGCCTTCTTTGAACGGAACCTGTCTCTTGGTATCGAGTCCAGGTTCTTTGGACGGTGGAACCACTCACGTTTAACGGCTGTGAGCCGTAACATTGGCTACACCCCACTTCCAGCAGCGCTATAATTTTACTAGCTCTTATTGCTTTTTCTGCCATTATAATCGACACAAAGATATCTGTTTTAAGTCACAATGAGGCAGGATTATGCGACAAACATAAATTATTCTTATAAAAATAACGAGAAGTTAGTTTTAGTTGCCTGATAACCTTTTAACCGCAAACCCGCGAATGGTAAGTAAAAAGTCATAAACTGAAAAAGGGATTATTATTTCTAAAAACAACAGTTCTGAATTTGAAATTAACTTTTTTTCATACCCAGACTCTTTATTGTGTGCCAGGAACATAGTTTGCCTATTAAAACCTCATTAAAACTAAATGATTACCAATAATGTAGAAAAATCCAAACTGCCCGTTTTTTTTGCAAAGGAGTGTATTATTTAAATATTCAAAAAATATTAACGCCGTAAAGACGCATAACTCTTTGCCGAGATTAAAAAAAACATTCACCTCCGAATAGAGAGTTGTGATTATAGGCATTGAACCAATTTGTACTAAGTAGTATAGGTATAAGTTATCTGTGGCAATTTTTATTCCCGCACACGTGGGGGAAAATGAAAAATCGCACGCGAATACATTGCATTGTGAACCTAATCGTAGTGCGATATGAACCAGTTTTCGAGGAAGTGTATTGAAAAATATATAATAACCGCCTGATGTCTGTCAATATTGTTGAATCTAATATACCTAACATAAAGATAGTACACAATGGAGTTCACAGTAATAGAAGGAGAAAGTAGAAATAAACTGAAACATGGTTTTTTTTTTTTTTGTTTTAGTTCTGTGCGAGTCACAATAAATACTTTTTCTTTCTTTCTTTCTTTCTTATTTACAGAAAGTCCTCGTAAAAATTTTTCAGTTCCTTTAGTAGGTTTCGCTAATGGTAGTTAAGTAACTTTTACTGGAATTTTATGTTTCGATAAAATGAAAAGAACTTAAAAGCTGAATAATTAAGATTTTTTAATGCTTTTTTACATCAACCGAATAAGTCTCTTAAACACTGACAATATTTTCTAAAAAAAAAACTCGTTGTGTATTATTTCTATTGTTCTTATCAAAAGCCATTACCGACTGTTCTTAAATCCCTTCACTGTGATTGGCTGAAGCAATATTGTCATTTAAGGTCTAATATACCTGGAAGACCGAGCTCTGCTCGGGTGAAAATAGAGAAAACGAATTTTCCCAGATATGAGACTAGCTACCTAGCCTAGCCGTTTTCGAGAACGTGATTACAAATAATATAAATACTAGCGGACCCGACAGACGTTGTCCTGTCTGAATGATCCTAGAACCCGACTGCAGCGCCACCTACCGGGTCCAATTTTGTTTTCAAACCATCCAGGAACTCATTCAAATATACACACAAAATTTCATCTAAATCGGTCCAGCCGTTGTTATACCACGTTTTGAAGACAAAACACTATTTTAACTAAAATAGGTTTGTAGAGCTTTTTAGTTTTTTTTATGAATAAAGGGGTACCCTAAATGGATATGAAATTTGGAATAATCGAACCTGCCACTTTTGTATTCACAATTTAAGTGGGAAAGTAGGTACTTAATATCTGCGCGGAAATCAGAATAGAACATAAGCTCTATGACAGTAACGGAGTTCCCTTTACTGTCATAAATCTGATGACGTCGGTCTTCTGGCAATGGACGGGCCATATTAGCCATAGAAGCGATGTCCGTTGGGGTACCTAAACGTGTTCTTGGGTGGAAACCGCGAATCGGCAAACGTAAGCAGGCTAAGTGGAGCGACGATCTTCGCAGGGTGGCCTGGATGAGAGTTGCTGAGAATCGAGCTGAATGGCGTGCAATTGGAGAGGCCTATGTCTAGCAGTGGACAGCTATAGGCTGATGATGATGATGATGAATCTATCCAACCAAATTACTTACAAAACCGTAAATATTTGAGGTTATTGGTTTCGTATCCGTTCATACAAATATTTTGTGTACAAGCCGTGTATAAGTGACTAGGCACCCCGTCGCGCGCCGACAAAAGGTCTCAAGGACAACTCTAATGACGTCACGCGGGGGGCCGGTCGTGGAAGTGGCTAGAACCAAAAATTCGAAGACATTCAAACACCCTGCACTGTGCCGCATGGATTACGGCCCACCACACAGAAGAGCCACGGAAGAGCTTAGTTCTATTGTCAGTAACTATTTCTAAATTTAACTGTTATTTAATATTAAAGAATGTACAGCTAATAATGTACGTTACTTGCCCGATGTCTTTTGTTAACCCTAGCCTATTTAAATTATTTAACTCTAAGCTTTAGACTTATAAACACTAATTAAACTATACACTTTAACCCTATTTAAACTCTACATAGACTATTTATTCCTATTTAAACTTTAGCCTAGTTAACCCTATTTAAACTCTAGACTATTTAAATTAAGCATTTCGTGATAACTCTTGTTTTCTAAATGTACAGTACTTATTATTTTTTCCTAAACTAATAAGAGGGCTTCATTGTTGACATTAATGTACATTGTTATAGCTTGGCCTGTGATCGCTCATAACGACTATCATAAGACAGTCGTTAAATATGATTTGACTAGACATAATAATAATATTTTTTTGGTTTTAGGTAGCATTGTATTCTTTTTTATTTTTTTTTCCGGCTACCTCCTTAAATTCATTTGTTACATTTTCATATCTTTTGTTAACCAAGTAAACAAACTGTGCTAATGAAATTAGTAAGGGAGCTGTCCCCTGAGACACAAGCTAACAATGTAGTACAGGAGACCGAGCTTGTAACAGTGTTAGATGACACTGTTACAAGCTCGGTCTCCTGTGTTTGGAAATAAGTTTTTTTTTTCGAGCCAGGGCCGAGGCAACTATCCTATTTAAGAATAATTATCCTTCAATAATAACTACCATATCCCATAAATAACTATTTACCTACGTTATGTTTTACTGTTAACAGTAACCTAGTAGGTAACCTAGTTAATATTAATTTCACAAAACTGTTTGCTGGGTTTATTTCTATATGTACAGTACTTATACTTTTTTCCTTAACTTTTCTGGCGATGACTCTTGTAGCTTCATAATACGTCTTAAATTCTACTTAATATTATGCTGTAAATACACTATTATTATTTTTTTTAATTTCCAGAAAAAATAATATAAAACAACATTTTATTTTTTTCTTTATTATTCGAGTAGGTAACTTATGTTTTTGTATGCACGTGTTGCTGTGACAAATAAACGTATGTTTCTTTCTTTCTTTTTGTGAATTATTAAATTGTTGTAAGTTCTAAATTTTTTATCATTGATATTTTTCTATGTGCGTCACAATCAACAATTTATGGTTTAAAATCATTTGGAGTTTGACAGTTTGTTATAACCTGATGTGCTGTTGTCTGTACTTATCTTCATAGATATTTAACCCTATGTTAAATTTTTGATGAGAGCAATTTTTTCGTTTATTACTTTTTCGTACTAATATTATTTTTATGTTTCTCAAGTGTTACACTAGATTTTGAAATTGTTTTTTTTTTGACATCTTCGAGATAAAACCTAAATAAAAATTCTACCTAGCTTTTGACTTTGCTTCACTGAATTCCACTACCTAAAAATAATTTAAACCTATTGTTTTTTTTTTATTATTATTTTTATTAATTATTATTTTCATTGAAATCGTAATAATTACACTTAAATAGGTCCTTAATCGATATTAATTTACATGCTCCACTTTCAATTTATTCTTATATGTACAGTACTTATTATTTTTTCCTTAACTATTGTAACACATTCTCTGTCATTCATACCAACGCCTGTATTAAACAGTGTCTGTCTTATTACTAATTATATTGAATAATAGCCAATGGTGCTTTTTCATAAATTATTATTTACAGTTGTACTTAGTTTTTTTTTTGTTTACCTACTCTTCTTGTTCATGGTATGGGGTGTAGCGGTAGTAAACACGGTTGCTGAGCCTAGGGTCGTATGATCGACTCCACAATTTGTTACTAATAAGAAATAATAAGCAAATTAATCATACATACTTAAATATTTCTTGAATTGTTGACAGTTTTAAGTAACTGTCAAAGTTTTATTAATTTTTCAGTGTTATCCAGTCTTCGTTCGAGAATTATAGTAACACAAAAATTGTTTGTGGGTAACTGCCCTAGTCTCTGACACGTATTTCAACCTACCTATAGCTAATCCGTACCCATGATGTGGATTAATGACCGCCAAGGCGCCGATATTATGTACATTTTTTCCTTAAATTTACCTATATTCTAGTTAAACCTACTTATAATATAATATCAGATATTTAGAATATATTGTCAGATTTTATACTATAAGTAGGTATGTTTAACTAGAATTGAAGATTCGACAACTAATTTCTTTTTTGAATATCTGCCTATTCCAAGTATTATATTTACAGTTCTTTAACTTATAACGTTTATTCAGTGGGAGGATAAATAAATCAATAAGTAAGGATAAATATAATTCAGATTCAGAGAGCCACATATTAAGCGTCGCTTGTATCTTGTGGCTCAGGAGGAATTTAACAAAGATAAAATGGTTTTTGCTGACTGTAGAGGCTGACAAAGTTTTTCTAAACGTTTTATTAACTGTTCAGTGTTATCCAGTCCTCGTTCGAGAATTATAATAACACAAAAATTGTTTGTGGGTAACTACCCTAGTCTCTGCCCTAATTATTATAAATTAATACACCTATTTTCGATCTATGATCTTAACTAGTCCTAATTTTTAATGTTACTTAATAATATCTTGATTATAAACGCGTAACACGTATTTCAACCTATCTATAACTAATCCGTACCCATGATGTTGGATTAATGACCGCCAAGGCGCCAATATTATGTCCATTTTTTCCTTAACTTTACTTATATTCTAGTTAAACCTACTTATAATAAAATATCAGATATTTAGGATATTATGTCAGATTTTATATTATAAGTAGGATTGAAGATTCTAAAACTAATTTCTTTTTTGAATATCTGCCTATTCCAAGTATTATATTAACAGTTCCTTAACTTATAACGTTTATTCAGTGGGAGGATAAATAAATCAATACGTATAGGATAAATATAATTCAGATTCAGAGAGCCACATATTAAGCGTCGCTTGTATCTTGTGGCTCAGGAAGAATTTAACAAAGATAAAATGGTTTTTGCTGACTGTAGAGGCTGACAAAGTTTTTCTAAACGTTTTATTATTTTTTCAGTGTTATCCAGTCCTCGTTCGAGAATTATAATAACACAAAAATTGTTTGTGGGTAACTGCCCTAGTCTCTGCCCTAATTATTATAAATTAATATACCTATTTTCGATCTATGATCATAACTAGTCCTAATTTTTAATGTTACTTAATAATGTCTTGATTATAAATGCGTAACACGTATTTCAACCTACCTATAACTAATCCGTACCCATGATGTTGGATTAATGACCGCCAAGGCGCCAATATTATGTACAGTTTTTCCTTAACTTTACTTATATTCTAGTTAAACCTACTTATAATAAAATATCAGATATTTAGGATATACTTAATGTCAGATTTTATATTATAAGTAGGTCTAACTGGGATTGAAGATTCTAACAACTAATTTCTTTTCTGAATATCTGCTTATTATTCCAAGTATTATATTTACAGTTCCTTAACTTATTATAACGTTTATTCAGTGGGAGGATAAATAAATAAATAAATCAATAAGTAAGGATAAATATAATTCAGATTCAGAGAGCCAAATATTAAGCGTCGCTTGTATCTTGTGGCTCAGGAGGAATTTAACAAAGATAAAATGGTTACTTTACAGTTTGAGGATGTTCGATTATTATAACAAGAGATGTTAGTTAAAATAAAATAAACTATAAGTACTCGAATTATCAATTCACTGAATCAGGGCCTTAACACACCTCCGCCGCGAAACCGCAAAAACGCATGATGTTTCGCTACTCGAATCGCGACTCGAGTAGCGGAACATCAACATCATGCGAGTCAGTTGAATTGAACTACTGCAGTTTCGCTGCTATGGTTTCGCGGTGGAGGTGTGCTAAGGCCCTAAAATTGACAGGTGCTAATTTTCAAAAATAAAATGGTCTTTAACAACTTATTTTAATTATTATTTTTAAATTGTGTGTGTGTTTTTTTTTACGGACCATCAGTGGTCTGCAATAAAGTTTTTTAATTTATTACTATTATTTATTGTTACCTACATTTTTTTTTAAAAATAATTTATAAAATTGTTAAGAAATAAATGTATATAATACAGCTCCAGCCATAGCGAGCTGTTGAGAAAATTATCACATTAATTTATGGTCATAGTGACCGTTTTTTGAATATAGTTTTCAGGCCCACTTGCACCACAAATCACTAAATTATAGGCGTTTAGCGCGAAACGCATAAAACATCATACTGTTTCTGTCAATCATTTGAAGATGAAAGAGACAAAATGATTTTTAAAATTGGTTTAGCGTTGTACGCATTTCGTGATTTGTGGTGCTAGGTGACTTATTGTTAAATCTGTAAATAAGTGTGTGATAAGTGCAAAGTCTAAAAAAACAATAAATATGACCTTAATAGTGCTCAGCTTCGTCTAAAGAAACTCTTGTGCAAAATTTCATGCTTCTAGACCCAGCGGTTTAGGGTGTACGCTGTCTAGTAGTAGGTTAACGATTTTTAATTGAGTCTAAGATGTGTACCGTATGTGTGTGGTTTCTTACAAAGTGACAGCCAACAGCACTTGTCAGTTTACATCAGAGAATAAATAATTCGACATTAAAATTACTTAAGATTAAAATATTCAAAACTAAACTATTTGTGTGTCACTGTCATTTTCATCCAAAGACGCTGACATGACGATAACCTGATGCAGAAACCCCAACATATTTGGTCCTTTGAGCCGAATCAACATGATCCGGCTCGAAGGACCAAATATGTTGGGATTTCTGCGTCAGGTCGTCGTCGTGTTAGCGTCGTTGGATGACTAAAACATCCACAAACTGTAAAAAATGGAAGATATTACACGTTATCATAAGGAACATTGTGTCTTATTTCATCCAACGACGCTGACATGACGACAACCTTACACATATAATTATGAATAGTAATTATCGGTTAAAACTAGTCATTTTCCCTGGCTGTCAGATTTTACATTTTTTTAATATTTACAGTTTAAAGTTACTTATTATTAACCCTCCATAACAAACTACACTTATTTAATTTTACAGCTTATGGGCCGATTCTTAATCTAAGGTTTGTTGATATTCAACAACCTCTACTACGACTACTGATTTAAAAATGTTAAAATCCAAATCTGACCAGTATCTTTGCATTTTGTTGCATACATATTAACTATGGTTCATATTTTACGGTTAAAACTACGAATTATCATTATATCATTAATAAACTAACTAGGTACGTATTTTTTTTATTTCTCTAAAATATTTGACAACCTCTTACTCAATAGATAAATAAAAACGAAATATCTGAACGTTATGACTTAGCTCTTATTAGCCAAGATAAATAATCATTACCTACTTAGCATGTGCGGTGGCTCAGATATAATAATATTATGTTCCCGTCTCTGTCTTGCACTTGTAGTTTGAAAGTTGTGAGACAGTTACAGCGATACTGCTTAGGGGGCGTTAATTAATTACATGAGGCGGTTTTAAAGATTTTTCGACCCCCCCTACCCCCTTGGTGACATGTCATGAGATATCGACCCCTCCCCTAATCTCACGTGAGGTGTTTCAGAATGCGTATTTTTTTTATTCGAAAAAAAAAACGTGATATTTACCGAAACCACTCTCTCCTCCACGTGAGATTGAGTGAGATTCAGCTCGACCCCTCGCCCCCCTAAATGCCGCACGTAATTAATGACCGCCCTCTTAGCCTTAATTAGCATAAGTGCTAAGAAACGTATATTTATCTCGGCCTAAGTGTTGGGATTTTCTACCCGAAGTTTGTATATTTGATACTAAACCTACTTAGCTTACTAGATACTTAATCATCACTCAACGCGCCGGTCAACTAAGAAAAAAGTGAAAAAAAAAACTACCGAAGAAAATCCTCCTTTTTATATAGTCAACACGTTAGGGTTATTAATCAATCAATCTACCTGGCCTTTTCCCAACTATGTTGGGGTCGGCTTCCAGTCTAACCGGATGCAGCTTAATACCAGTATTTTACATGGAACGACTGCCTATCTGACCTCCACAACCCAGTAACTGGGTAATACGATACCCCTTGGTAAGACTGGTTGTTTGACTTCTGACGACCCGTAACGACTGTCAAAGATCTACGAATGACAGCCGGGACCAACGGCTTAGCGTGTTTTCCGAGGCATTTTCAGGATCCATTGGATCGATCGATGTGATCGATGACAGTCTTAGAGATAATGCGAAACTGAACCTTTACTCCAAATCATTAGACCGGACAAAAAAAACGATTAAAAATCTAACAGAACCAAGTCTTAACAGGCGGTTCACCAACCGCCGAAACCTCATGTCAGATAGAGCCTGCAATGCCAAACTTAGCCAAATCGGGAACATCAATATCGTCCAAATCCTTCATTGAAACATAACCGGATCCATCTGCTTTTATCGGGACATAACCGGCTGAATCCGGTTTGATCGGGACATAGTCCTCCGTACCATCATTCAAATCAATTACCGGTTCTTTTTTGTCGAATTCACTGCAGATTTTAGCTTCGTTCAACAATTTTAGAGATTCTTCTAGTAAATGAGTGCGGTGTTCAGGAGTGTGTCCGCTGGTTGATGGGGTCTTGTCCGAGGACTTGCGGTGGTGGAGCGAGTTGGTTGCCGAGCCCATGTAGGGCGGTGGTTGCGGACGGTTGTAGTTGCCGGCTAGGTTGCTCGTTGATTTGGGGCTGTATGGACGCGCTATGCTGTTGTTGGGGCTGGAAGATAAATTATCGGTTGGCTTTAACGCCAGAAATACAAAGAAGCGAAGACTTTATTACGCTATTTTAGTTTAGTAATTCAGTAGGTTGCACAATGAGGGTTGCCATTAAAATTCACGCCTGGTGGCGTGAATTTTGTGGTACAACAGGTCTTTCATTTCGACAATGAATATAAATTTATATGATGATGTTCATCATTTGGTCACTACTAAAAAAAATATAGGCGTAGGCTGATTATGTATGTATACTAATCTATTAAGTGTGGCAATTATAATGTTTTTAGAGGCTCATTTATGAAAAAAAGCGTACCTACTTAAATCAGTAGAAGGTCAATAAGTTTTTAGAGGATATTATAATATTTATCTTTTGGTAGACCTACTATCATCAGTAGCTATTACCTTCTGTGAGTTGCAGAAATGAACTTTTGGAGACTTTTATTGATGCTGTCACTTTCTTTTTGATACTTAATAATTATAAGGGATGGCATGAATTTAAAGTCTTCGTTTCTGTAACTAGCTGATAGTCGATAAGGGCTGGTTAGGTAAAGATTTCCTTAAATTTTATTACATTACTCTACCAGGCGTAACTTAAATAACGCACAACCTCTTAAGGGGTCAATATACTCATCATTATGAACAACTTTTACTGTGAGACCAAAGCTAAAATCGCGAAAAAAAAATCAGCTGTTCCCCACATTTATGTTCGCATAACTCGTCAAAAAGTAGGGAACAATAGATTTTTTTTTTCAAGATTTCAGGTTTGGTCCCAAAGTAAAAGTTGTTCATAATGAAGTACAATGACCCCTTAAGAGGTTGTGCGTTATTTAAGTTACACCTTGTATGTACCCTTGTTATGTATTGATGTTTAGTGGATGATACCAACCTGACTCCAAGGCTTTTGATGCTGGTGTTGTCAGCTACTTGAGTCTGTTCAGTGTTGCCAGTGCCGTAACGACACATCTCCACCTTTGATTTATGAGCCCTGGAATATTTAGAATATCTTTATTAAAGCTTAAAATACATAAAATATGTCAGGTTATTGAATATTTAGCATTAAATTGTTAGTTTCCCTTTTAATTCTATGTGAAATCAGACGTAACTACATACTTATGTTGATATTTTGATTTCACATTAAAAGAAATAAGAGTATAGATTTATTAACTGAAGTTAAATATTAGAAACAGTCAGCGCAAAATTCTGAAATCAATTAATGTTTTAAAATAAGCCAAGGCTTTTTTGTAGTTAATGTTTCCACTTTAAAGCATGTTAGTCACCACAAATAAAAAAAATAACATTTCGAACCTATTAGGTTTTCTGTAGTCAAAAAATATGTCGAAAATATGGTCCAGAAAGTATTCTGATTCCGGGTCTCGTCTGAAATAATAACAAATAAAAATAAAAAAAAGAAGTAGGAAAATGCTTAAACTGAATATAGGTACAGTTACAGTTGTTTTATCTCACGAAAGCGGGTGAGCCATACTCAATACTCAATACTCAATATATTTATTTGCATTCCACAATGTTAACGTAGGCGGTAGGTACATTATAAAATATACATAATTTTAGATCATTGTGGACCCTGTCGGGCACAGCAAGATAGGATAGAGGAAGAGGGCTATTATTATATTATTATTGGAAAAAGTAAAATATAAATGTTTTTCGGCTACTCACTTCCACTTTGATTTTATTTATTATTTTTGATACTTATTCATTTTTAATTATTCATTTAATTTATCATACTTGTAGATGTAATGCGTATAGACACGCGCTCTTGTGTGCGTACTGCAGGTAGCGCGCTCCCGAGCTTACGCACACAAAGACAAAGCGCATGTAACATTTACATTTTAATGTATAAATAAATTGCTTAAAATCTAAATTTTAATTTTAATAATGAAATGATTAAGTATTAATATTTTTGTGTTGATGTCTTACGTTATTACTGAATGTGTACTGCATGCTCTAATCTAAATATTTGTATGGCTGAAACGCCGAGTATAGTGAAACCCATGACAGATGATAAGAACATATGTACCTACCTATATTCTTGCAAATAAATATCATTCATTCACATGCAAGTATGGCTCGCCCGCTTTCGTGAGATAAAACAACCTCACTAAACCAAGTTAACTAGAATGCGGTCCATGACACCAGCTAAACAGATCGACCCAGATTAGTGCATGGTTGCTGAATTATATTCATATATTGACCATCAATTACAGAGGAGCTCGTGGCTAAGTAATAACAGCTGCACGGGACGCTTGCCGGGGTTGGTCCGTGGATGGGGGACCATCTTTACATAACGAGACTCCTACGTGCCTCGGAAAGCACGCTAAGCCGTTGGTCGCGGCTGTCATTCGTGGATCTTTGACAGTCGTCACGGGTCGTCAGAAGCCCGAAAGTCTGACAACCAGTCTTACCAAGGGGTATCGTATTACCCAGTTACTGGGTTGTGGAGGTCAGATAGGCAGTCGCTCCATGTAAAATACTGGTATTCAGCTGCATCCGGTTAGACTGGAAGCCGACCCCAACATAGTTGGGAAAAGGCTAGGCAGATTGATACTTACACAGTAGCATGAAGCGCACAAACAGCGGCGGTGAGGGCGGTGACACAGAGTAGCATGAGGGTCAGAGGCACCAGGACGGCCGCAGTTAGCAGCTTCCCGTAACTGCGAGATGGTAGGGATTCCTGGAGATGGAGATAGGATGCTTATGAATAGGCTAGTTGACAGTGTTTAGGAAACCGATTAAAAATGTTCCTTGTAGTCTATTTTCCTTAATTATAGAATGTCCAGATTCCGTATTCAATACAAAACGCAACCACAGATTAATACAGATGGGACACTCCGCAGTTTAGGTGTGAAGCTACAAAAAAAAACATTATTTATTTGGACCAAACACTTTACAAGTACAAGACGCGGCGGGCTCATCTCACTGGGTCAATTCAGAGCGGGCTGCCGCGTCCGGTCGGCTCGCACGTTAGTTCGATACTCACTCACGCGCCGCGTCGTAAAAGAAGACAACACTAACGAGTCAGAAGGTATAAGAGTTACACGATAGAAAGAGAGGCAACTTGTAGGTGAATGTAACTGTGGGTTTGTGCGACCTGAATTGCACTTTATTGTGTCGTAGCAAGAGTCGCGTTTTATTTAAATGATTTTGCGGAGTGTCCCATCTGTATTAGCCGACGTTCGCACGGACGTAAAAAAATCGCGGTGGGATTTTATCGCGCACTGAATTTTCAACTCTCGTGTTGAGCCGAGCTTCGAGAATCCTACCTAACAAAAACAGAGTGCATCCCAGCGCAACGAAAAACATACTGTTGGATTTTCAACTCCCGGCGCTAAGCAGAGCGTTGAAAATGCAGTCCGCGAAAAAAAATCGCCGCGATATTTTTACGCCCGTGCGTACGTCGGCTTAATTTGTGATGCAACATAAAACGTGAAGCTAATTTTTATAGGTGTGTGAGTGAGCGCCACGCTCGCGAGTGTATTACATAACGCATTTGCGTATGTGTGCAACACACGTGTAATACCAGCGCATAGAGATTACCCTATAATGTGGGAATTTTTAAATATAAAAGGAACATTGAAAAGGAAATTGTAAAGGATCATCATTACTGTTGATGATTTGTAATGAAAATACAAGATGGCGGCTGCGAAAATTTTAAAATTTTTCACCATGAGTAGGATCGATTTCATGGTTTTCGAGGGTGCTATAGCCGAAGATCCAAGATGGTGGTGATGGTGTGATATTGTTGGGTCTCATAATATAAATGATACAACTGGTAACTAGATAGGTAATGAATCCACATAAATAAAACAAACATTTTTTTTTTATTATTTAATTTCAACGTTAGCAGCACCTGCCTCACTTACCTTATTAGGAGCAGTCCAGGCGTCCCTGGTATCCAACGCCTTGAAGGACTTGGCTGACTTGCTGGTATTAGGCACCTCCGTGAGGTACTCCAGGTGCTGGGTCGAGCGCTCCTTGTAGATGGTGTTGTACTGGAAATAGAGGGTAAGAATGTTACTTGGATTTTTATGGAGAGTCAATGGTGCCGATTCTGTTGTGCACAAACTAAACTTAAGGCCCTGGTTCCAAGCTTGGTTTAGCTCGGTGTGTAAGTGAAATGGCGTTATGGCTGTCTAGTTTGACGCACGAGATAGAAGATTCTCACGCGCACCGGAATTATGTCGTAAAAGTGCAATTAAAATCGTATAAAATTAGAAATTAACTATTTAATAAAAAATTATCCATCACTGGATGCAGTTTGGAATTTGACATTTCATGGTATATTTTTAATTATAATTATAATTGCTAATGAAGGGAAACAGCTTTTAAAGATTATTAGGAGGTATGTTTAAAGATTTTTTTGGTGCATCAAAGTGAGATGTACCTAGTTACTATAGATGTGTATACCTATTAATCCATATAGTTAATCTCAATATATGCAGTATCTACTCAGATCTCGGGTGTTTCATTTGTCTCCCAGGTCTCATCCTTACATGGCGACCCTGCCATATTTGGGGCCGTGGCGATACCGTCACCGGATATCTATCTAGTGTAAACTAGTGTTGAGGATTTAATAGAATTAAAAATAAAATGAACAATATCAGTGCCAAAATAAACTATCCTACGAAACCAGTAATTTCAAAAAACTAGTGATGCGAAAATGTGCCGTTCCAATGTGGAAAGAGAGACTGTGTTCCTGAATCAAAATGCTGCTGGTTCAAATCAGGGGCATGTGGAAGCAGTAAAGGAGCACATGTCGAATATAACTCTTATACTGATAATCATTTGCGTATTGCTGAGCCTTGGCGTGGTGTACTTTTTGTTTAAACAGTACAAGAAATGCCATTTGCAATGGATCCGTGAGGAGAACCTCGCTAGTGGACACAGAGGTGGTTCTTTCATTCGGCGACGACGACCTAATCTTTATCCCGACTTAAAGATCGACGAGGCTACAGTTTGAAGCAGTGTAAAGTGTTTAAAAGTCAATGCAATTACAGTGAGGTGATAATCGTGTAAGTTAGTAACTCATGGACAGATGGACACGCGTGGACAATGGTATTTATCATGTTTATTTAATAAATTAGGAAAAATAATAAACTACTATGTTTAATTATGTTTTGGCTTCCATCACTGTATGCGAAAAGGACTTGAAAATATCATATTTTTTTACATGCCAAAATTATTTACGGTTATTATGAGATACACAGCTTTAAAAAACCACCTTTTTGATCGTTTTCAGGAAATCTGCGCCATAATTTAGGCTTTTTCTTTCTAATAAAAAAAGAAAGAAGTGGACGTAAATTAGAGCTGTCAAATTTAGGTGAACTAATATTTCCATACACAATTAGACGACACGTAAAAACATATCGACTAAAAACACTTTGAAGCGCAAGGCGTAAACTAGTTTGAAATCTCTAACTTAGTTCATAGCTATAGCTGTCCTTTTTTCGCGCTGCCTGTTAGTAAAATATAGCGATTCTCTAATTTTGGTTTAGTTATTGAATAAGAGAATCGACACCATTGACTTATATATCACTTTTTATATCAATGATCGTCACCAATATTTACTTTAGGATGTCATATTATAATGTGAAAATAAGAGATTTTGGGGTTAGAAAAGTTTGGAGAACACATTTCTTAAATATTCTCCAGATGTTATAGTGATGCGTTTGTGGGGCATCCACATGCGAGCTATGAATCAAAGATCTGACGTCACACAAATCCTGCATCGCGCAAGCAACGTTTACCGCGCGACTGGCATGTATACAACATTCCGACATCAACCGTCGGGCAGTAGCCCACCAGACACGACACCCATCTGGTCGCACGACCCTGCCTTTTCTATGGAGGATGAGTGAACTTTACACCCTGTTCATCATGCCTCTATACGTTAATTTCGTAATCAGTCAGGAAATTCTGCTTAGTGTCCTATTTTCTTTTCATCAGACGTGTCTGCAGGATAGCTTTACAAAATACTAAGGTCCTATCACAAAAACCTGAATCAGAAAAATATTAGTAATACGTTTACGGGGCAGATAGTCCAGGGTTCGGTGTCGTCACCTCTGGAACTTGTAGTTGATGGACAATGACTGGTTGCGTTGTTCCATTGCAGATGTGATCTAGATGATGCTACTTCTACTATCTATACATATAAATAAAAAGAGAAGTCCTGACTGACTCATCAACGCCCAGCCCAAACTCTTGAACCTAGAAAGCTGAAATTTTACACAGAGGTTTCCTTTATAATGTAGACAAGGAATAAGGAAGGATTTCCCGGTAGTTCCCGTGTGATATTTTCCGCATCCACGCGGCCGAAGCCGCGCGGGAAGTGCTAATACATAACAATGCCTTAGCAGCTCAAATCAATACAATTTCAGACCAGCGTCCCTGAAGAGTTTTTCCATAGAGGTTCGCTTGTACTCTCGGGGACAGCTCAACATTTATAAAACAATAGTACCGTAAAGACCTACCAGCTCAAAGCTACACCAGTCCAGCGTTAACCCAGCATCCCTGAAGAGTCTCTCAACAGTGGTTCGCTTGTACTCGCGAGGACAGCTCGGCAGACGAGACAGAGGGCGTACTTCTTCGCGCAGCCTCTTCAGTTCCAAAGAGAATGGCATGGAACTGCCTAGGCGGACTACCAACCTGAAAGGGAGAAGGAAACTTAGTGATGAATCCAGATTTCAGTATCAAAGGGTTGTCTGCCAAAGTTAGTCACCAAATTTTTTTCTGCTAGAAATCCATAAAGGAGGTGCATGCTTTGACTACGGGACTCAGGATGAGGTAATGTCTTACTTTTCCACTGATGATAATAGCAGATGAAGAGGACCACATATTATAAGGAATGTGGACTAGTCAGTCAGTACGTATCAGCTATTTTATGAACCAATTTTGCCACTCGATCACCATTTTTGTAACAAAATAAAATAGTGTGATGAAAAATCATAATTTTGTAATAAAATAAAATAGTGTTAAATGATTACAGAGATAAAACTAAAATATTACCTACAATAATATTTAAAATTTATCAAGTACCTATATTGGTATCAATAATTCAATAATTAATCATACTAATCACACTAATATTATAAAGGCGACAGTTTGTGAGTGTGTCTGTATGTTTGTTACTTTTTCACGCTCAAACGGCTGGACGGATTTGAATGAAATTTGGTATGTAGATAGCTTATAACCTGGATTAACACATAGGTTACTTTTCCCGGTCTACGCGGGTGATACCGCGGGGCGCAGCTAATGTAAGATATAATACTCCGTTGTCTTGTTTCCAAGACTGTTATCAAGTTTTTAATAGAACAGCTCTACCGTTAGAGGTACCGCTACCCGCCTCCTATACCTATGACATGTTATATCTTATACCGAAGAAAGTACATACCCTTCTCCATCACTCGGCTTCAGAGGCAGTCGCGCGCCCAGATCGATGGCAGACGCCAGGAAGGTCGCGTACAGATCACCACTACTCTCTGTCCAGAGCTTAGTTCGCAAGATGTCTTTCAAACGAGTCATCCTGGAAGATACAGATAATCTTGATTTTCTTCAATTTTTAAAGTAAATAAATAAGACTGAGAAAGTTGGTCAGCCGTGTGATTCTGTAAGACCTCATTCTAAACTTCGAATCTGAATCCCCTGTGTGAGTTTCTTGATTGGCATTCTAAATTCAAATTGTAAAATAAAATACAAGTGAGAAGAAGTGATGCGTAGCGATGTGAAATGCGAGTTGTTGTTTGAGTTTTACAAATTCGACGTACAGACTTTTTAACTTGAAAGCTGGAATTGAACTACGTGTTCAAACCTTTTTTCCCCACTCGACAGTGCTGCCGCCAGTTTGTACAGCTGGAGCATAAGTGTCCTAAACTGAATAGATTTTTAGGGTTCCGTACCAAAATAGTAAAAAAGCAACCCTTATGGTGTGACTCAGTCTGTCTGTCTGTCTGTCACAGCTGGATTATCTCAAAAACTACTAATGCTATCGACTTGAAATATAAAATAGTTTTAGATGACGTTTACCCAAATATTTGTACGACCTACAAGTATTTGTTCCGAGTCTGGGTGTTTTTCTATCTATAATATGTATGTATTTACAAAAAAAAAATGTATATAAGTAGTTTATCAGCCACCTCGTTACCATAACACAAGCATTAGGTTGCTTAGCTTGGGACTAGATGGCGTTGTGTGAAATGTCCAAGGATATTTATTATTATTATTTATTTATTATTAACTATTTTGCAAATAAGAATAAAAATAATATTTTTTTTATGCAACTGGGACTGAAAGGGGGTCTTAAAAATTTAAAGTGGGGCTACTAGGGCATGTGGGGTATCATATGAAAGAACGCTGTTTGCACATTCTCAAACTATTTTTTATTATTTTTAGGCCGCATAGTTTTCGACTTTTGCTGTAAAATGTAAAAAAAAATACCGCCCCCCCCCCCCCCCCCTTATCTCCGAAGTTTGCAAAGCGAAAAATCTAAAATTATTCTATGTGATAGAAGTTTATGTAAAGATTACAGGAAAAATAAAACGATGTCTCTAAGTAGCACACTTTTTCAGAAATCGGAACGGAACCCTCGGTGCGCGAGTCCGACTCGCTCTTGACCGGTTTTTATTTTTCTGTCCCACTGGGCAAAGGCCTCCCCAAAGTCCTTCCAGGAACTCTTTTCCTGCGTCACCTCAAACCAGCCCTCACAGTACGCGTCCAGGAGCCGTACTATGACGTGAAAAAAGATCATGGATCCATCATGATTCCGTTGAGAAAAAAGGATGGTGCTATAGGTCCGTCTCTCTCTCTCATTGGAACCATGATCTTTTTTCACGTCACAGTACGGCCCCAGGTCATACCGTCACCTCTTTCTTAAGGCCGGGCTCCGAAAAACATTAAAAACCTAAATACTCGTAATTATTTTAATATTTTTCTATCCAATATGGGACACATTCTAATATTGTTAGCCGATACCCACTAATTTAAAGATGACTCATGTTAGCGCAGCATGGAAGTCAGTCAGTCAGTCAGTAGTTAGTCTGCTTAAGCAGTCCCTTCATGTAAAATACTGATATTCGACTGCATCCGGTTAGCCTGGAAGCCAACCCCAACACAGATTAAAGAATATAACAAAAGACCGAAAATTACTAATGCTACTTACTTATGCTCATCCAACAGATCTTCAACATTCAGATTATCGATCTTGAGCTCGACCTCATGGCGCGCCATCTTCTCCTTCTGCTGTATGTCCAACGTCAGTAGCACCCTACGCGTCTCATAGTCTTGCCGGTTTAGCCCAATTACTTCGAGCTGCGAAGCCAGGAAAGATAGACCTGTAGCTTTATACACTTGACTATATCGAAGACTCCGTGTCACTTTATGCATAGTAAGAAAATGATCTTTCAATCGTTCGTTAACTCTGCACACACTTGGAGCTCTGCCGTGTGATTCTGTAAGACCTCATTCTAAACTTCGAATCTGAATCCGCTGTGAGTTTCTTGATTGGCATTCTAAAAACTTGGTTGATCATTAGAATTTACACTAGGGCTACCCTTGCGAGCGTGTCAGTAGGTTGAACGAAATTGACCGTGAGATTTTGACAGATAAAGTATGAGATGACGTAAGAAGTGGCATTGAGTAAGGTAATTACCCTGTCACTTCGACGCTCACTTCGCAGTGCGATTCTGCCGGTCGATTCTGTAAAAATCTCACCGTGAAAACTTAGGTGAAGTGAGTTTGTTTTTTACTAGGAATTGACACTATTGACAGCTCACTCCACGCTCACTTCGCCTAAGTTTTCACGGTGAGATGGTTACAGAATCGCACTGCTGTAACCATCTCACCCTGAAAACTTAGGTGAAGTGAGCATGGAGTGAGCTGTCAATAGTGTCAATTCCTAACAAAAACAAACTCACTTCACCTAAGTTTTCACGGTGAGATTTTTACAGAATCGACCGGCTGATTCAGTGTCAAATAAAAAAAAAATGAGAAGAAGTGATGCGAAGTGAGAGTGAATAGAGATGTGAGATGCGAGTAGTTTGTTTGAATTTTACAGAATCGACGTACTGATAACATTGTCATCAGACTTTAAAGACGTAGTAAACTTATAAATTTCTATTGTGTCACCAACTCAGTAATGGTTTGAGTCATCAGCCGGATGGCCTCCACTGCTCAACAAAAGTCTCCTTCATAATATTCTGTCAGGCCGCTCATTTCCAGGTACAACCTGCAACCTACACGAAGTAGTCTGACCATTAGGTACTAAAACCAGCTTTCCATTTCTTGCGAAACGCCATTTCAGCACTTTTCTGCCCGTAAAGGTTTTCTGTACTGCGCATATTATGCAAATACATAAAACGATGTCTTACCGTAAGGGGGCCTCGGCTGCCTCTTGGTGGGGTTCCGAAGATGAACCCCGAGTGGTGTCGGCCGCTATAGATATAGCGAAGCCACGAAGGAAGCTCCGGTTTGCCCAGCATGGACGCGTGGAAGCGGTACTGTTGGTCGAATTCTGTAGAAGAAAGGTAGATGTTCAGAGGCTGGAAAAACATGGTGTTCCCACTATTATCCTGAGTCCCTCCTTTCTGCGAGAAGATCCGAAAAAATAAATTATAGTAAGTTAGGGAAAATCTTAGATAATTCTAATTTAATAATAAAATCTAGTAAATATTCCCACTGCCGGGCCTCGGTTCCTGCTCTCTGTGAGAGGGCCACAAATAAATTATACTTAATAGGAAAGTTATGTAAATTCTTATAAATCGAGAAGTCGCCATTAATTTTTTTTTTATTTACTAGCCATAATTGTCCCACAGGTGGGCAAAGGCCTCCCCTCCCTACTCTCTTTCCACCTCTCTCTGTCCAGAGCTGCCAAGGACCAATCTTTATTAAAGGTCAAAGTCCAGCTCATCCCGCCATCTCCGTCTGGGCCTGCCGCGATGTCGTTTGCCATTAAGCGGGACCCACTGGGTCGTAACCGTAAGTAAGGCCCATTGATCGTCTGACATGCGGCAGATGTGTCCAGCCCAATTCCATTTAAGCGTGGCATCTTTCCGAGAGACATCAGTTATTTTGGTGATGGAACGGATTTGTCTATAGTAAATTCTAATGAAATAAGGGAAAAATATTAAAGCAGTGGTAGCAATAATAATCCTAAAGTATATAATTATCCGCTAAATGAAGACAAAACTCAACTCAAAGGAAGCTTCTTATAAACCGTCATTCGTATTCCATGTCAATGTATTCAACTCAGCAAGTAACAGTGAACAAAGAAATTAGAGCATGCGCCTGAGTGCAGCGCTTCCAACGGCCGTGGAAAGCTTTCCGCCATTTTGCGTGCTCATACAGAAATTACAATACGCGTCGAAGTTTCCAACCGATAACAAATATTAAACACCGAAAAGTCGCAGGAAATCAAAAGATTAAAAAAAATCACATCCATCATTAAAATTATTGTTACGTAATATGTTGAGTTCCACCAGCCCCGCAGCTTCCCTCACCCCCGCAGCTTCACCTCCGCTACTTCCCACCCGCTGCTCACTCCCGAGCTTGCCCATTTCCCGAAGTCTGAACTGACTTAACCTAACAAATCAATACCGAGGACCAAGATAGGCACGACGCATGTCCTAACTGCCTAGGACATGCGCTGTAGCTGCAATGGTCATCGATCGTTATGCAGCCGCCATTTTGTGGAGGTGAGCACCGTTGTCCACCCACATTTTCGCGCAAATTTTAGACTAAGAACCAGTGTTTGAGATTTTGTATGAAATATTATTGTCTACACACTGATCATATACCTACGCAAGAATTTAAAAGAAAAAATAAAAAGAACAAAATTAACAATCTTACAAAACTACTCAACAATCTGCTTAAATACGAAAATGATCCAATACCGACGACCGATAAAACCAAAGCGTACGAAAAAGTGAAAAATTATATCCATAATACCTGATCAGCTTGCCGACGATAGACATACACTGAACCACTCATAGCAATAATTTCACAAAGAATTAGAAAGAAGAGAATCACTGAAGACACAAAGATAAAAGATAAATCACAAATTGAGATGACACCGGAAGCACAATTGATAGCGCAACAAGTAACACTGAGCACGTCCTCAATGCGACTCCCAGTATCACTCAGGTAATCTAGGACATGCGCTTTGGTGCAATGGTTATTGATTTTACAGCATACCTATATTTTTTTTGATAGACATTTTGGAGTGGGGTAGGTACTTCCAACTCCCAAGGGAATATGTCTAATAAAGGCTTTTGACTGAGTTCATTTTTCATTTCCTTCATAACGCTTTTAGGTAAAGACTTTTTATATAGTTATACCATATAAAAAGTATATAGTCAGGGCTCAGAAAGTTGCCAAAACGCTTGCCTTCATAATTTTGTACACATAAATCTGTATTTAAATCTACCTATTTACGCAATAACATTGGCGTCCCACAAGGAAGTATGCTTTGTCCTCTGCTCTTACTTCATATAAATCAACGAGTCGAACATTACATTCAAAAGTATATACAAAAAAAGAAATTATTTATTCAATGATTTTTGTTTCAACATAATAACCGGTATTTCGGATTTTTATCCCAATACAGTTTTGTGTAAGAACGAAAATTAATGTTATGAAAGTGTCTTATTAGACGTAAATAAACAATAACGATAACCCTGCACAGATTCGAGATGATAAAAATAAGGGGTGAGAAGCGATATAGCTTCTCACCGCTAATTTAGTCATCAGTGATCAGTGAACTGTGACTTAAACTTCGCAGTTCATAGCTGTGTTCATAGATTGTACTGTGTAATTTCACTGGTCACGCTGAGTGTTTTTAACCCCTCACGTGTCTGAGTTTGGGCTATTTTTAGACCCAAAACCCCAGCGGTGGGGGGGGGGGGTTGGGAGGTAGTTGCGAACCCTATAAGTTCACAAGTACTGATGAGGATATGTTTTCCATCGGATGATGTTTTTTTAGATTTATAATTATATATGTGATATAAGCTTATATACCTACTATGTAAAGTTTTGTCCTTATGCACACATGGAGTGCATTTGACACGTGGGGGGTAAGGGGGGGTTAGTTGCGAACTCCATAGGTGCACAACTACTGATGATGATTGGTTCTCCATCGGATGATGTTTTTTTGCGTTTATATATATGCGATATAAGCTTATATAAGTACCACTATTTAAAGGTTTTTCCTTATGCACACATGGGGTGCATTCGAAACTTGAGGGGGAGAGTCCCACACCAGCGCACGCGCAGTGCACGCTACGCGCTTCGAACGGCTACGGACGTGTCATACCTACATGAACCGATTTAATATGAACCGTTCGCGAACAATATGTGCACTTTCCTTTAGGTGACGTTCACACTGCGAGCGTCTCAAGCCGGAAAACGGAGCCAAATGTCACACACGCTTATATTGAGATTGTAGATAAAAAATCACGCGCGTGGCTCCGTGTCCCGTGCCTCCGTTTCTCGCACCCCATCACGTGGCGGGGACAGTGTAATCTATATTTATCCACCTGTCTTTCCTACGTCTCCGTTAATCACCGTGATTATGCCTAGATAAAAGTGGATCTCTGTTCAAGATCCACTTTTATAACTAGTGAATAACACTAAATAAAACAATGAACTAAACTAAAGTTTACATAACTGTCAGACTCTCTACAGAAGCATCCGCCATGTTGAACGCCACTCCAGGGGGCCTACTCCCTAAGTCCGCCCGTCTCCGTCCTCCGTCCGTCCGTTTATCCGTCCGTCTGACATTACGATCCATCAAAACAAGTGTAAAAGTTAAATTTTTCGAACGGGCAAAAACACATCGGGAGTAGGGACAACTGGCAAATCATGTTGTCATTCCTACTTCGTTCGGGCCCCGAACCAATCATCCATCCGTAGGTGTTACGGAGTAAGAAACGCCCGTAACGAATGCCGAAACTACGGGCTTCGTGCTTAGGCAGTAGGCCCCCTGATTCGGCGACATCAATCAATCAAGCGTAAAAAATAACATAAACACTTACCTGTAG
Organism: Cosmia trapezina; assembly: GCA_905163495.3. Classification (NCBI taxonomy): domain Eukaryota; kingdom Metazoa; phylum Arthropoda; class Insecta; order Lepidoptera; family Noctuidae; genus Cosmia; species Cosmia trapezina. Next base: position 18,863,130 of record LR991041.1, read on the forward strand.
GTATCGCTGCACCACCTACCCCTTACACAACACTGAATGAATTACATTTTGACAAATGAAAAACGATCTTAATTTCAATGTCAAATCATAAAAATGTAAATGTTGTTCCGTCATACGTTTCCCGCCGATAAATAGAGCTATAAATCATAATATGGATGCCCTAGGCACCCCTTCCACTCAGGTAAACTAGGACATGCGCCGTATTGCATTCGGTATTGATCTTCAGATATCTACCCTTTTTAAAGGTCCTTTAATTGAGATGCATAATAGCCGTTAAGATAATTCAAATGGTTCTTGATGAAAAGTAATAGGAACGGAACTGCTGTTCGTCTTTTGATTCCTATATTCGTAACGTGTCAACAAAAATTTTTTTTTTGTCCGTCATTTTGGTTATTAAAAAATATTTGACTGTATTTTTTTCTTTTTTACGTAATCAAAAGCGATACATTGAGTTAAAATGTGGCATGACGTCACCAATATATCATTGGACGTCACTCCTTGCCAGATTTTTTGGGTAGTTTGTTATGGTTGTGAACTTGTGACGTAGTGAGCCCCACTCCCCAACTTTAATGCGTTTTATGTAAGTCATTTTTAATAACTCTTTAAACGTCGATTGACACCCAGGTGTGCAGATAACAATACAAAATCTAATGTGTCTGCTAATTGGCGTGCGACGGGTTAATATGACAAAGCAAAAAATACGCGTTTAATATTTTATCATTATCAGACTGACGGACTAAATATATAGATATCTTTTTTTTAACCAGGAAACATCCCCATTGCTGTTTTCCTAATTTATAACGGTCCGCTAGAGTAAGATATATGAACCCTAAACTCTCAAGCTACGTAATATCGAAAAACCTGAGTCTGAATAAAAAAATATAGTCAAGCAAATAGAATTTTAAAGCCGACCTATCTTTCCTCCGAAATTAATATGGCGTTCATTAGCTGAAACGGAAAATCTAGATAAAAAGTATAATAACACTTACCCGACACAACAGACCGCCTCACGATGACACTAACACCAATAAACAACTACATTTTGACTACTTTTCGACCAAAAACTTGATATGAAACCAATAAAATAAAAAATTATTACATTTCAATCAAAGATGTGCAACGTCGATTATGAGTAATGGCCGAATGGTCGATTGAGGTACTACGTTGCAATGTACAGGACACAGGACATGCGCGAAGTTGCAACGGAAAATAGTTGGTCCAACACAACATGGAATATTCTCGAAGTAATTGTAAACGAAATATTGGGCCAATATACGGACCAATGTTGGGCCGACAATCGCACTTAATGTTGAGCCTACAAAAGATGGAATATTCTCGAAAGCTCTATAAAATGTTTGTATTGGTTTAATTTTTTTGCAAATGTGGCGAATATCTATTCGCCAACATGTCACGTGACCACGTAGGAGAGTAGAACTGTTGCTTTCAACTCTCGACCTTCTGATAAAGGTTTTTAAAATCACTTTTTATCTGCAGGACGTTGGCAAGTAATAATAACAGATAAATGACCCTCCTCTCAGAATCTACATTGAAGTTAGCCCTTTTCGGGAGCACTGGACAAACTTGTAATGATGAATAAGATTTTTTAAGCGAATTCTTTAGATGGCAGATTGAATACTTAATCACGTAAATATTTTGTCGAGGGACATTATAGATACTAATTTAAACCACACTATTATTTCCTGAAACAACATAATTGCCCGCGTTGATGTCAGAAAATATCCCACGGGAACATACTACCGGGAATTCCTTGTCTATACTTAACGGGAACAACACAATTTGTATATGCTAATGTGTAATTTTTATGATGACTACTAACACTACTAACTCTTCAAAAAAACCATCTTGACTCAAGACGCGGAAAATTTCAAATGGCGCCCAGCATGGGACCGTTCAATATAGGAACTAAACCACTAGAAAAACTTCTATTTTTGGCGAGATACAACACAATTTCTACATGTTAATGTGCCGGTCGATGTGGTCGACCCGTGCGACTGT